>CM076847.1:168354241-169841456 GCA_039519185.1 Astragalus membranaceus | reverse complement strand
TTCTAGTGACTCAGATTCATCCTCCTCTTATCCTTTTCAATATCCTTCACAGCTTGCCTTGCCTCTTCATCTTCTTCAGTATCTTCATCACTTACTTCTTCAATTTCTTCCTCCACTCTTGGTTTCTTTCCCTTCTTTTCTTTCTCAGTATCTCTTTTTCTCTTTACTCTCCTCTCTTTCTTATCAGTTTCCTTTTCCACTTCTTCTTTTTCATCAATCACCAATTAGGAAAAATTGGGGATTCTATTTCTGCTTCAGGGTCATCCAATTTTAATTTCAACCACTCATGCTGTTCTCTTTGAAATTTCCAGACAGCTTGAAGTTTCTGCACCAAGTGTTCAGACACTTCCTGCTCTACAGTATTTTTAATTTTCACTGACCTCACTCTTTCTTTAACTTCAGCAGACAGACCACTAGGAGGGGTTTTTCTGTAGACTTTTTCTAGATCAGAAGTAACAACTCCTTGCTTTTGACACAGTTCAGTGATTAAGCATGGGAAATATAAGAATCCAGATTCCTTGGCTTGACATTCTACAATTTCTTTAGCTATCAATTTCCCTATGTCTACATTATCCTCACATAGGATTGAATCAATAAGAATCAACCTATCTTTAGATAATGTAGAAGTGTGTGAAGTAGGGAGAATTGATGTATCAATGAATAATGCCAACTGCCAAGCTCAGGGATCAATTCACCGTTTTAAGTTTGAATTCAGTATTTGTGAATTTCTCCCACTAAGATCCTTCTATTGCTACTCTTTCTTTGATTTTAGTCATTTGCTTCTTTCCATAAGTCTCAGTTTTACTTCAAATGCATTACCAGTGTATGTGAGATCATAGTGCTTATTGATTCTAGCAGGGTCAAAGAAAACTTTCTTACCTCTAACTTTGGAGAAAATATAGTACCTCCTCTGTTATTCTGAATTCCTGAGTAGAATTCTCGCACCAATTGCTCCAAGTAGTAGGCTCGGGTTTGAACAAATCTTTCCCAATGCATGTTGTTGACAGTGGAGAGGAATGAATGATGAGCTTTTGCGAAGTTGAAACCACGCTCAGGCAGGAACTTCATGTTCCAAAAGTGCTCACATCCAGGGATTGCTTCCATTGATGCTAGTACTCCTGATTTTCCTTTTTTCGCATGAGTTTCCACACCGGATCCTTTCCCCGTGTTCTTAGAGGCAGCTTGTTTCTTAGCCATTTATGATTTGGAGTGTTTGAGATTGAAAAACTGTTTGTGAGTGGATAGGATTTTTACGGTTTTGTGAGAGGGAACAAGAAAATTGAAACTTAGGGTATGTGAAAGGGTTAGTGGGATTTGGTAGTTGAGGTTTATAGCCGTTAAGTTGTGTGGCCTAACATGCAAGCCAACACGTGGAAGTTTAGACTTAACACGCCACTTTCTAACCCTTAATCAGAGATGATTCACTAAGTTGATGATTTATCAAGTGACAGTTTTCTTCTAAATTATTCTAAACACCAGAGTAGGCAGTGTGGCTGCATCAAGTGTGGGAACACCAAGTGTAGAAACACTGGCTACTCTGTTGTCCTGTTTTTCCTGCAAAATAACAAAACATGAAATTGCACAAATAATAATATTAACTATATATTGTGATGGGTTGCCTCCCTCAAGCGCTTGTTTTAAGAGTCTTACAGCCTGACTTGTACCTTGGTCTAAGGTTTTGCAAAGTGAGTGGTGATCTTGTCTCTCTCTACATGCTCTCCATAGTACATTTTCACTCTTTGTCCATTTACTTTGAAAGTGGTATCAGTGGTTGCATCATATAGATCAACTGCACCATGGGGGTAGATTTTAACTAATTTGAATGGTCCTGACCATCTTGATCTCAGTTTTCCAGGAAGAGTTTCAACCTAGAATTGTACAACAGAACCATTCCTCCTTCTTTAAGTTCTCTCCTTTGGATTTTCTTGTCATGCCATACTTTGGTTTTAGCTTTATAAATTTCTGCATTCTCATAGGAGAAATGCCTGAATTCTTCTAATTCATTTAGCTCAAGAAACCTTTTCTCTCCTGCCTTTTTGAGATCAAAATTCAACTTTTTGATAGCCCAATATGACTTGTTCTCTAATTCAACAGGAGATGACATGGTTTGCCATAAACTAACCTATAGGGGGACATACCTAATGGAGTTTTAAATGCAGTCCTATATGCCCATAATGCTTCATCTAAGTGTAAGGACCAATCTTTTCTATTTGGTCCAACCATTTTCTCAAGCTTTCTTTTTATTTCCCTATTTGAAAGTTCAGCTTGTCCACTTGTTTGTGGGTGATAGGCAGTAGCAATGTTATGTTTCACTCCATATTTTGCAAGAAGATTTTCAATAAGTTTGTTGCAAAAATGCGAGCCTTCATCATTGATGATTGCTCTTGGAGTACCAAATCTTGAAAAAATATTTCTTTGGAGAAATTTGCTAACAGATTTAGCATCATTATTTGGCAGTGCTACAGCCTCAATCCATTTAGACACATAGTCTACAGCCACTAAGATGTATTCATTGCCAAAAGAAGGTGGAAAAGGACCCATGAAATCCATGCCCCAAACATCAAAAAGTTCTATTTCTAGAATATTAGTCCTAGGCATTTCATGTCTATTAGATATATTACCACTTCTTTGACATTTATCACAGGTTTTGACCATATAATAAGCATCTTTAAATAGAGTAGGCCAGAAATAACCTGATTGAAGTACCTTAGCTGCTGTTCTTTGGCTTCCAAAGTGACCTCCATATGGTGCAGCATGACAATGCAGGAGCACTGCTTGCTGTTCTTCTTCAGGAATGCATTTTCTCATGATTTGATCAGGACATATCTTGAATAGGTAAGGGTCATCCCAATAGTATTGTTTTACCTATGTGGAAGAACCTTCTTTTCTGTTGATAGTTCATGTCACATGGTACAATTTTGCTTACAAGGAAGTTTACTATGTCTGCATACCATGGTGTTGAAACATGAGGTGTGGCCACACTGAGTGCAGAAACACTGGCTGTATTCAAGGTAATTGCTAGTAAGTTTTCATCAGGGCTTTGTGTTGTACCACTGTTACAGATAAATGTAAAATGTGATATATCTGATAGTCCTTGTGACATATGTTTTTATGCTAAACCTCAGGTTCCCTATCAGATATATCACATTTTACTGAAGGAAAAATTTTATTTATTTTGTTCATTTCTCAAAAGAAGGATGGCCAAACCTCATGTGCCAAATCTTACAGTGATCATTGCTATCTATGTTATTGAGAGTGTCTTTAGTACATGACTTAGCTAGGCTGCAGAGGCTGAAATTGTTTATGGCAGGTGTGATGGATGATGGCTTGGAGCAGGGGTACACAAGATGATACAATCCATTCCTCCTTTCAGCTATCCCAATCACATTCTCCGTTTGGTTGTCCTGTATCACACATTTCGGCCTGTTAATATGCAAATCACAGTCCACATCATCAGTGAGTTTAGTTATGGAGATTAGGTTGAATGAGAAATTTGGTATGTATAGAACATCAGTGAGAACTAAGGTGTCATCTAGGTGTATTGTGCCTGCAAGATTACAGTGAACTATTGTTCCATTTGGTAAAGTTACAGTGACAGGTTCAATGGTTCTAAGGCATTCAAACAATTGTCTAGAATAGCATACATGTATGGTGGCACCAGTATCAATGATCCAGAGTTTTTCTTTCCTAGAGTTAGGGAGAGCACAGATAATACCTGACTTAATGGTAGTGTAGTGATTGATGTTGTGAGATTGCAATGTGTTAGAACCTTGAATGAGTGCTAAAATGGCTTTGTGTTGTTCTGCAGTGAATCCTAAGAGACCAGAATTCTGTTTTGCGTCGTTGCTGTCTTCATCCACAGCATCTTCATCTTCTTCAGCATTGGAGTTATCACCAACACAGTTGTTGACAGTGTTGCCTCCTTGCTGGAAATGAGGTGGATATCCATGCTTCTTGTAACAGACATCTATAGTGTGGCCTGTTCTTCCACAATGTGAGCATAATTTCATACCTCTTCCTCTTCCATTGTTGAACCCGCTACCTCTGTCTCCTCTGCCTCTAATTCCTCCTCTGCCAGAAAAGTTGCCAACAGCTAGAACCTTGAGTTCTTCAACAGGTATAACAGTGTTTCTTTCTTGTTGAATGAGCAGAGAGTAAGTTCTAGCCAGATTTGGTAAGGGATCCATCAACATTATTTGACCTCTAACAGATGAATATTGTTCTCTCAATCCTTTGAGGAATCTGAGAACCTTTCCTCTCTCTCTTTGTATTCTTTGAATTTCTTCTCAGCATCACAACTATCAGTACCATTGTTGTTACACTTGGGAGCAGGCAAGAAATTCTCGAGTTCTTGCCATAACTTTTTCAGTTTTGTGTAATATGTAGAGATAGAATCATCACCTTGCTTTGTAGTGTAGATCTCCTCTTGAAGATCAGAGATGCGAAACATATCGCCCTGATAGAAGCGATCCTTCAAATCCTTCCATATTTCGGATGCTGTGTCCATCCATAAGATGCTTTGAGATACTTCTGGTACAATCGAACTATTGATCCATGACATGACCATGGTGTTGCAGCGATCCCAAGCGAGAGAATCGCAGCTTTCATCTTCAGGTCGCGGTAGGCTTCCATCGACGAAATGCAGTTTGTTCTTTGACCTTAACGCAACCATCATCGATCTTGACCATGTGTGATAGTTGCTTCCGTTGAGAGGGGGAGAGACAATCGCCGTTCTTGGATTGTCGCTCGGGTGCATGAAATAGGGATTCATCATGTCGTTTTGATAACCTTTGTTTGATGCGTTTCCACTTCCGGTGGAAACTTCCGTCGTCTCCGTCGTTTCTGTCGCCATTGCAGAGCAGGACAGAAAAGAAATGGAGAAATGAATGAGAGAAAGTAGAATGCGCAGAAATGGTGGTCAGAGCCCCTAGAGTGGAGCTTTGATACCATGAAAAAACTCAGAGCTCAGATCCATTGGAGCTTAGAGAGATTGAGCAATACTGGAGAAAAAACTGATTCTCATTCACTGAATCAAACGGTTACAGCAGAGAGGGATATATATACATTGTTATCTGACTAACAAACTAACAAACTGAAAACCAACTTCTAACAAACTTAAAGAAAAGCTATGAATAGATATGGATCCTAAGGGGGCAAAGGGAAACCCCTAAACTAGAAGAGAAAATAATACATCAATGCAGTTAATGAGCTGAAGAGAATACTTCAGCTTTACTTTGGTTTCCTTTTGACTTTGCAGATTCAACTCTGCTGAGTTGGCAGCCTTGTCAGCAATTGGATATTGACTTGTAACAAAAAAAGACTTTGATGGACATTTAATTGAGCTGATTTTTTATGCTATTTTCACTTTATGAACATTATTGTTCAAAAAAGTCGTGCATAAGATTACCAACATTACATAAACTTATCAAAAAGATTAATTCAGGTTTTTAAAAACTGATAAAAATTTGCTAGAATTTAAAAAATATAACTTCCATAATAATAATATAACCTTTCTTAACACAGCATTGGATTATAAAATAAGTATAGAATATTCCATACATTATAATACATTTTTAACACACAACTAGATAACAATACTTGGAGTTCAACGCAAATGACTATTACACTACTAGAGTTAGATGCATTATCTTCTTCTGGTGACTTGAAAACAACATTTCTCTTACTCTGCAAAAGAATAATAGATTAATCAACTTAAATTAGATATTAGATATATATTAAATATATAAGCTACCAACAAAAGCACAAGGCATTGTCATTGTAGATTGCAGCTTCCAACAACATACGAAAAACCAACTACTAGTTGTTTGTGAAAGACCGTAGCAGCAACATTTAATATGACATGAATTGATTAAAAAAATAGATAATTGAAAACAAAAGTCATTAGCTAAATTCATGAGTGTGTCATCTTAGAAGAGGAGGCAATTCTAAACCACAAAACTCACTACATCAGCTAAATAAGATTGTTATGCACTTTGACAACTGAGGACAAAGGATAATGGTAAAGGTTAAATACTAAAGGCTTGACCTAAGCATAAGATCAACAAGGACACAACTAGGACACAAATTCCCTTTCCCTGAAAGCCTATTGATTCAGCTAATGCACCTGAAAAATCAGAAATACACAAACTGTCACGACCCAAAAACTCTAATCGTGACCGGCGCATAGACTTAGACTCTTAGCTTGGCAAGCCTAAGAATAACTCTTTACCAGCAAATAGCTTAAAGAAGTAATGTTCACTTCGATAAATCTATCAAAGTTTCGACAGAGTCTCCTTTGTATTTCAAACGTTCCCAAATTACCAGTCATTCAGTTTACAACAATGCATCACTTGCCAAGTTTTGAAAATAACAAGCTACTCCTCAGATGAGTTTAAACATGGTATACACTCCCAAAGAACAGTTTTACTAGATTTTTCTATAGGTGCAGAATATACCAAAAATACAACAGACAACGAATGTAGTGCCGCCAACCTATGAGGCCTACCAAAGATGAACGCCGAACACTTTAAACCTGCTAGCAGCTTTTACTCAACAACTTGGAAATCTGAAAAAGATAAAGATAAAGAAAGAGTAAGTCACAAAGACTTAGTGAGGGAACAACAACCACCATCAACCGGAAGGGAAAACACGCAAGGCACGAGTGTTTCAACAAAACCCATAGAATTATGCTTATGTAATAACCATAGTATTTCCCAAAAGTATAAAACTCAAAATATCAATCCAAGGAAAACAAATGTGAGAGAGTCAAGAGACGGCTCCATCTCGTTGATAGCCCTCTCCACCTAAGGGTAGCCCCCCCTTAGGGGCGGCTACATCTAACGGATAGCCCTTTCGTCTTCACTCACATCACAACGCGATTACGGGGGCGGCTACATCTCATTGATAGCCCTCTCTGTAACACCCCTTTCCTAATAACCTTACTATTTAATAAAATCAGAGTTTTTTTTTTTTTTGAAAGCAATCTAAGCGAGTGCTACACTTACTCCATTAAATCAACAACTTCAATTTTCATAGTTCGGTTAAAACCACAAGATACATAGCACCATAACAAAAAAAACGTTTAGTTCACATCAACTAAATACAGTCACTACCAGCAGCGGAATAATAATAAGTTCGAAAACAAAACCAATACATCACCAATAACAGTCTAACAGTATAAAGGAAATAACGCATAAACATAAGACGCCCCCCCCCCCCCCCGGTGCTACGTATCAGAGCATGACACACTCTACCAGACGAAGGCGTAAGGGTAACCTTCACTCGCTAGTACCTGCACGTTGCCGACATAAGAAGCAACATAAAGCAGTAGGGTGAATCTCTTTTCACAATTAATAACATATGGAAATAAGCACTGCATAAGAAAAGGTAACTAGGCACACCGATTCACAACCATGGCAACACCCACATCAAAATTACATTTCCAAACAGCACTACACGATATATGGTTATGCATGAAATGCAACCCAAACTCCACGGGCACATGCATGTCGGATCCGTCACCAAATACAAATAGGCCGTAGCCTCTGCTCACCAAATAAAATTAGGCCGAAGCCTCTGCTCACCAATAATGCACATGTTTCATGAGATGCTATGGAAATGCACCACACACACCACACAATTCATCAATTCACCATTTAATTCAACTCACCATTTTATTCATATTCTCACCATTGTATTAATCAGCTCACCAATTATAATTAGGCCGAAGCCTCTGCTCACCAACCACACCATAATACACTCACCAACTCAACCCACCACTCACACCAACACCAATTTCAATTAGGCCAATTTAGGATTTGACACGACATAGGGAAAGTGAATAAAAATTGCCATTTAGACACTTGAACACCACAGCCCAGAAACACCAGTAAAATAAATCATTTTTGGCATAAAACCAGAACATTTGGATAGACATCGAAATTAGCTTCGAAACGCATTTTGAACCGTTAAATTTGGATAACCGAGTCAAAAGTTACATTAAAAACAAGTTTGGAAAAAATTGGGCAACATCCTGATTTTGGCGCCCAGCAAAAACTGGCGCAAGGCGCCTAGCGCCCAGACACTGGCGCTGAAGAAAACTGGCGCAGGGCGCCTAGTAAAACTGGCGCAGGGCGCCTAGCGCCCAGACACTGGCGCTGAAAACTGGCGCAGAGCGCCTAGCAAAACTGGCGCAGGGACACGGCGCCCATGCATAAGGCGCCTTGGCAAAACACGCAAGGGAACTCTTTTAACTTCAAAATTAATTTTGCACGAGCCAAATACTCAGAATATGGGAACCCAACAAAAATTTTGGCAAAATGTGACACGCCTCTTTGGCGCCCATGGACTAGGCGCCTAAGGCCAGGACAGACCACAACTCCTATGACTCCAAAAATTGTTTTGCACGAGCCATTTAACTTGGACATGAAAACCCAGTATCAGTTTTCGCAAAATAAGCAACAGAAAATTGGGACCCTTGGCGCCCATGGCACAAGGAGCCTAGTGCCAAAACTGGCAACACAGTGGCACAGGCGCCCAGGAGGGCACCCAGCGCCCAGACACAGCAACAGACACAACAGTGGCAGAATTTCCAGCAACACACACACACCTAGGGCGCCTAAGGCTCCATCAATTTTTGAGTTCCTCTCAACAAAAATTCACCAAATTAAATCACCAATGCCAATGTATCATATGAACAGTAACCATCACCTTTTTCCACAAAAAAGATTCATTCAATCATAGCATCAAACAATGGGCATGCTCAATTCTTATTGTGTACAATTTCAACACCAATCAAATATATCTTTGCACAATTTAAAATTCAGCATAACCACAACATCAAAACATACTATTCAATCATGGAAATCACCCTAGAACCTAACCCTAGACAATACCTATCACATAAGCTATTAAGAGTGGAAAGAAGAACCCTCTAACCTCTTTGAAGTCGAAATTACTAGCAAAGCTCCAAGGAATTGCAAGACACCAACAAGCCTTCTCTTCCTCCTTGAGTGATTCACCCCTTTTCTTCTTCTCCTCCTCACTTCGCGACCTCTCCTCTTCTCTCTCTCTCTCTTTTTACGTTTTCTTTTCTTTCTTTTCACAATTGAGTACAATGCTAACTAATTCACAAGACCCCTAGTGAGTCGAATTCCATGACTAGCCAATGGGCAACGGGCCTAATTGTGGATCACGGGCCCTTATTCGCACCACTCAATTCGTGACAACACCTCCTAAACAAATAAAATAAATTAAATTAAATTCTGAATTAGTTAATTTAATTAAAATAAATATTGTAAGCCTTAAATAACTTAATTAAATAAATAATTAAATTATTTTGGGGCGTTACAATCCTCCCCCACTTAGAATATTTCGTCCTCGAAATTACCTGAATCAAACAACTCCGGATATGCTTCCCGCATCTTACTCTCCAGCTCCCAAGTCATACTTTCACTAGCAGCTCCTAACCAAACCACTTTCACCAAAGGAATTTCCTTCCCTCTCAGAATCTTCACTTCTCTATCTTCAATTCGCACAGGCATAGTCTCCACCGTGAGATTATCCCGTACCTCTACTTCATCCATCTGAATTACATGAGACGGGTCCGGAACATACTTTCGAAGTTGTGACACGTGAAACACGTCATGCAAGTTCGAAAGATTAGGCGGCAAGGCCACCCTATAGGCAACACTTCCCACCCTCTCCGTAATCTGATACGGACCAATGAAACGGGGAGTTAACTTCTTTGATTTCAAGGCACGCCCAACACCAGTCACCGGAGTGACTCTCAGGAACACATGATCACCGGCCTGAAACTCTAAATCCTTCCTTCTCTTATCATGATAGCTCTTTTGCCGACTCTGCGACGCTTTCATCTTCTCTCGGATTAGTTTTACCTTCTCAGTTGTTTCTCGCACAATCTCAGGCCCCAATACTGCACTCTCTCCAGATTCATACCAACATAACGGAGTCCTACATCTCCGACCATATAACGCCTCAAACGGTGTCATTCCAATACTAGAATGAAAACTGTTATTGTAGGTGAACTCTATCAACGGAAGATGAGAATCCCATGAACCTCCCTGCTCGAGAACACATGCCCTCAACAAGTCCTCTAACGACTGAATAGTCCTCTCCGTCTGACCATCTGTCTGCGGATGATAAGCGGAGCTCAACCTCAACTTAGAACCCAAAGCTTCCTGCAAACTTTTCCAAAATTCAGAAGTGAATCTTGGATCTCTATCAGATACAATACTAAGCGGAACGCCATGCAACTTCACAATTGTCTTGATGTAGATCTCTGCCAACTTTGGAACTGGATAAGTAATATTAATTGGTAAGAAATGAGCAGACTTTGACAACCTGTCCACAACCACCCATATAGCATCAAACCCTCTCACTGTATTTGGCAAGCCAGTCACGAAATCCATGGAAATGCTATCCCATTTCCATTCCGGAATCTCCAATGGTTGCATCAACCCCGCGGGCTTCTGATGCTCAATCTTAGACTTCTGACAAGTCAGACAAGAATACACAAACTGGGCCACATCCTTCTTCATACCAGGCCACCAGAACAACTTCTTCAAATCTTGGTACATTTTCGTAGCCCCTGGATGAATACTCAACTTGCTCCTATGGCTCTCCTCCAGAATCATTCTCTTCATCTCAGCATCATCAGGAATACAAATCCTATCTCTGAATCTCAATACACCTTGGGAATCTAACTTGAAATCCCCATTCACAGCTTGATCATTCACAACTAACAAGTCTACCAACTTTACATCTGACTTTTGGGCTTCTCGAACACTAACCAAAAATTCATTGCCAATCTTCAACATTCCCAATCTGACACTCTACGGTGTCACTTCACAAACCAGACTCATGTCCCGGAACTGCTCAATCAGTTCTAATTCTCTCACCATCATAGCCGACATATGCAAGCTCTTCCGACTTAAAGCATCAGCCACGACATTAGCTTTGCCGGGGTGATAGTTCAAGCCGAAATCATAATCCTTCAGCAATTCTAACCAACGTCTCTGTCTCATATTCAGCTCCTTCTGATCGAACAAGTATTTCAAACTCTTATGGTCACTAAACACCTCAAATCTAGTACCATACAGATAGTGCCTCCAAATCTTCAGCACAAACACAATTGCAGCTAGCTCCAAATCATGAGTAGGGTAGTTCTTCTCATGGGTCCTCAACTGTCTGGACGCATAAGCTACTACCTTACCTTCTTGCATCAACACACCTCCCAAACCCATCTTGGAATCATCACAATATACTACAAACGGTTGATCCGGAACAGGCAAAGTCAACACGGGCGATGTTGTCAACCTCTTCTTCAACTCATTGAAGCTCTCCTCACAGCGAGCATCCCACACAAATGCTTTTCCCTTACATGTCAATTGAGTCAACGGAAGGGCCAACTTCGAGAAACCTTCTATAAACCTCCTGTAATAACCAGCTAGTCCCAAGAAGCTTCTAATCTCTGTAACTGACTTCGGGCTCTCCCATTGCGACACAGCATCAACCTTGGCTGGATCCACAGCTATACCATTACCAGAGATAATATGACCAAGGAAACCTACTTCATTCAGCCAGAACTCACACTTAGACAACTTTGCATACAGTTTCTTTTCTTTCAACACTTCTAGTACTAACCTCAAATGTTCTGCGTGTTCCTCTTCCGTCTTAGAATACACCAGAATGTCGTCAATAAACACAACTACAAACCGATCCAAGTAACTATGGAAGGTACGATTCATGTACTCCATAAACACTCCCGGCGCGTTGGTAACACCAAACGGCATCACTGAATATTCATAGTGCCCATATCTCGTTCTGAAAGCGGTTTTCTGAATGTCTTCATCATTTACCTTGATCTGGTGATAACCCGACCTCAAATCGATTTTGCTAAACACTTTAGCACCTACCAACTGGTCCATCAAATCATCAATTCTGGGAAGCGGATACCTATTCTTTATTGTCACCTTGTTCAATTGCCTATAATCGACACAAAGTCTCATACTCCCATCCTTCTTTTTCACTAACAATACCGGAGCACCCCATGGTGACACACTTGGCCTTACAAATTTCTTCTCAAGTAGATCTTCTAATTGCTTTTTCAATTCAGACAACTCTGAGGCTGACATTCGGTACGGTGCCATAGACACAGGCCTAGTACCAGGTACAAGATCAATAGCAAACTCAACCTCCCTCTCTGGCGGAACACTTGGAATTTCATCCGGGAACACTTCAGGAAACTCACACACTACTTGTACCCCTTCAATGATCGCCTGATTCTCAGCAGACAATGACGCCATCAAAGCAAACAGATGAACTCCCTCTTTCATTACCTTATGCAGTTGACCAGCAGGCAACAAAACGGATTCTTTTTCTTCGGGAGAAAGGAAACTCACAGATTTACGAAAACAATTAATATGTACATGGTTAACTACTAACCAGTCCATACCAAGAATGACATCCAACCCTCCCAACGGCAAACAAATAAGATCAACAAGGAAATCTCTGCCGAAGATTGACAGGGGGCACTTAGCACACACAAGAGAGGTAGTTACTGAACCCTTAGCTGGAGTGTCAATAACCATCTCCCTCATCATAGAAGACAAAGCAAGGTCCAATTTCTCAGCACATAAAGCAGCAATAAATGAATGCGTAGCACCAGTATCAATAATAGCAATCAAAGGAATACCATTAATAAAACATGTACCTCTAATCTCATTAGTATCCTCTGATCCTGCGAGAGCAAACACTTTTCCGCTGAACTTCTCTTTCTTCTGCTTAGTACACTTGGTACTAATATGACCTACTTCCCCACAGTTGTAGCACACCACATCCCTTTTCTCACATTTCGCAGCCACATGACCTTCTTTACCGCACTTGAAACATTTATTATCCGAGCAGTCAAAACTCTTATGGCCCGGCTTGCCACACCTGTAGCACACAACCTTCGCAGGGGCATCTCCCCCACTTGGTTTCTTATTATCAGCATACCTCTGCTTACCCTTACCACCCGGAACCTCATATGGCTTACCCCGGTTCTGAAATTTACCCCTCTGATCTCTCATGACCTTGGAGTGAGCATTACTGTCATCTTCGAATATCCTGCAACTGTCGATCAAATCAGCGAATACCCGAATCTTCTGGTACCCTATAGCTTTCTTTATATCAGCCCTCAGTCCATTCTCAAATTTAATACATTTTGAAAATTCAGAATCAGCATCAGCATAATGGGGGTAAAACTTAGCCAATTCAGTGAACTTGGCAGCATACTCTGTCACTGACATGCTTCCTTGCTTTAGCTCAAGGAATTCTATTTCTTTCTTTCCCCTCACATCTTCTGGAAAATACTTCCGTAGGAACTCTCTGCGGAAAACAGCCCAAGTTATCTCCTCATTAGCAGTTTCTAACCTCTACCTAACCTCCATCCACCAATCATCAGCTTCTTCTGCCAGCGTATGGGTACCATACCTGACCTTCTGCGCATCGTCACAATCCATGACACGAAATATCCTTTCGATCTCTTTCAGCCATGCTAGAGCACCATCTGGATTGTACTTGCCCTTAAAAACAGGTGGATTCTCCCTCTGGAACGTGGCTAAACTGCGAGTCCCAGCATTTTCAGCACCATTTTGCTGGTTCCCAACAGCCTGAGCCATAGCCTGCAAAGCAGCAGCAAGAGCAGCGTCGTTTCTCCCAGCCATTTCAAACTATCTCTGCAGCACAAACAGAAATTTAGAACTAATCTAACAATTCTTTTTGTCATAAGACACTATGACAGGACGACTTGGCCGGACAGACCGAACTGCTCTGATACCACTAATGTAACACCCATTTCCTAATAACCTTACTATTTAATAAAATCAGAGTTTCTTTTTTTTTTTTGAAAGCAATCTAAGCGAGTGCTACACTTACTCCATTAAATCAACAACTTCAATTTTCATAGTTCGGTTAAAACCACAAGATACATAGCACCATAACAAAAAAAACGTTTAGTTCACATCAACTAAATACAGTCACTACCAGCAGCGGAATAATAATAAGTTCGAAAACAAAACCAATACATCACCAATAACAGTCTAACAGTATAAAGGAAATAACGCATAAACATAAGACGCCCCCCCCCCCCCCCCCGCGGTGCTACGTATCAGAGCATGACACACTCTACCAGACGAAGGCGTAAGGGTAACCTTCACTCGCTAGTACCTGCACGTTGCCGACATAAGAAGCAACATAAAGCAGTAGGGTGAGTCTCTTTTCACAATTAATAACATATGGAAATAAGCACTGCATAAGAAAAGGTAACTAGGCACACCGATTCACAACCATGGCAACACCCACATCAAAATTACATTTCCAAACAGCACTACACGATATATGGTTATGCATGAAATGCAACCCAAACTCCACGGGCACATACATGTCGGATCCGTCACCAAATACAAATAGGCCGTAGCCTCTGCTCACCAAATAAAATTAGGCCGAAGCCTCTGCTCACCAATAATGCACATGTTTCATGAGATGCTATGGAAATGCACCACACACACCACACAATTCATCAATTCACCATTTAATTCAACTCACCATTTTATTCATATTCTCACCATTGTATTAATCAGCTCACCAATTATAATTAGGCCGAAGCCTCTGCTCACCAACCACACCATAATACACTCACCAACTCAACCCACCACTCACACCAACACCAATTTCAATTAGGCCAATTTAGGATTTGACACGACATAGGGAAAGTGAATAAAAATTGCCATTTAGACACTTGAACACCACAGCCCAGAAACACCAGTAAAATAAATCATTTTTGGCATAAAACCAGAACATTTGGATAGACATCGAAATTAGCTTCGAAACGCATTTTGAACCGTTAAATTTGGATAACCGAGTCAAAAGTTACATTAAAAACAAGTTTGGAAAAAATTGGGCAACATCCTGATTTTGGCGCCCAGCAAAAACTGGCGCAGGGCGCCTAGCGCCCAGACACTGGCGCTGAAGAAAACTGGCGCAGGGCGCCTAGCAAAACTGGCGCAGGGCGCCTAGCGCCCAGACACTGGCACTGAAAACTGGCGCAGAGCGCCTAGCAAAACTGGCGCAGGGCGCCTAGCGCCCAGACACTGGCGCTGAAAACTGGCGCAGAGCGCCTAGCAAAACTGGCGCAGGGACACGGCGCCCATGCATAAGGCGCCTTGGCAAAACACGCAAGGGAACTCTTTTAACTTCGAAATTAATTTTGCACGAGCCAAATACTCAGAATATGGGAACCCAACAAAAATTTTGGCAAAATGTGACACGCCTCTTTGGCGCCCATGGACTAGGCGCCTAAGGCCAGGACAGACCACAACTCCTATGACTCCAAAAATTGTTTTGCACGAGCCATTTAACTTGGATATGAAAACCCAGTATCAGTTTTCGCAAAATAAGCAACAGAAAATTGGGACCCTTGGCGCCCATGGCACAAGGCGCCTAGTGCCAAAACTGGCAACACAGTGGCACAGGCGCCCAGGAGGGCACCCAGCGCCCAGACACAGCAACAGACACAACAGTGGCAGAATTTCCAGCAACACACACACACCTAGGGAGCCTAAGGCTCCATCAATTTTTGAGTTCCTCTCAACAAAAATTCACCAAATTAAATCACCAATGCCAATGTATCATATGAACAGTAACCATCACCTTTTTCCACAAAAAAGATTCATTCAATCATAGCATCAAACAATGGGCATGCTCAATTCTTATTGTGTACAATTTCAACACCAAACAAATATATCTTTGCACAATTTAAAATTCAGCATAACCACAACATCAAAACATACTATTCAATCATGGAAATCACCCTAGAACCTAACCCTAGACAATACCTATCACATAAGCTATTAAGAGTGGAAAGAAGAACCCCCTAACCTCTTAGAAGTCGAAATTACTAGCAAAGCTCCAAGGAATTGCAAGACACCAACAAGCCTTCTCTTCCTCCTTGAGTGATTCGCCCCTTTTCTTCTTCTCCTCCTCACTTCGCGACCTCTCCTCTTCTCTCTCTCTCTCTTTTTACGTTTTCTTTTCTTTCTTTTCACAATTGAGTAAAATGCTAACTAATTCACAAGACCCCTAGTGAGTCGAATTCCATGACTAGCCAATGGGCCACGGGCCTAATTGTGGATCACGGGCCCTTATTCGCACCACTCAATTCGTGACAACGCCTCCTAAACAAATAAAATAAAATAAATTAAATTCTGAATTAGTTAATTTAATTAAAATAAATATTGTAAGCCTTAAATAACTTAATTAAATAAATAATTAAATTATTTTGGGGCGTTACACTAACCCCTAAGGGTGGCCTCCCCTTAGGAGTGGCTCCATCTAACGGATAGCCCTCTCCACCCGAGGTCATATAACTAGGTGCACCTAGACCGCTACGTCCGATACCAATTACGTCTCAAAATCATTATCATGTCATTTTCAAAAATAACCAAATTAATACCGATATCAATAGTCTTCAAATATATTGTCAAAGAAACAAAAATCAATTTTCAAGAGCGTGTTTCCCATTTATCAATAAATAAGTAATAGCTTTAAAATATCAAAAGGAATAAAATAGCGACATTTAAAATAATTTAAATATGTGACGATGACCGTCATTCACTCACAGTTATGGAGAATCAACTATTTAGCTCTCCAACACCTTCCGGAGAAGCAAGCGAAGCAATAACTGACAAATCTGAAAATCAATAATATTCCCAAGGGTTTAGAAGGTTATTTAAGAGCTCTACTAATCTATAAGGAACCAACAACATCTCTAACTTTCTACCCTATACCTTGAAACTAAATTTTTCATCACAAACTAATGTGCCAAAGATGTATTCTTGAATAATGAGTAGTGAGTATACCTCAAATGACCCTAGAGAGCAACCTTCAAGGTGTGGGTATCTTCCTTCTCCTTTAGAGCAAAAACCCTAACCCCAAAATACCATCCAATAATAGCACCCAAGAGAGAAATGAGATGGCTTTCTTAAAATATGACTCAAAGGTGTAAGATTTATGGTGGAATTTGGTCACTTGAAGTGAGAAGAAGAAGAAAAAGAAGAATGGGGAAAAGGTGGAAGAGAGGAGAAAAGAATGGGAGAGGAGATGAGAAGGGTCGAGAGAGAGGGAGAGAATGAAAGGGGGGGTGTGGTTCTGTTTTTAAAAGTGTTGTGTTTTTATTAAAAAAAAACAAACTTTAGTGAAACGGTGTGTTTCACAAACACTATATCTGAAACACAACCAATACCATAGCAACAAAAAACATTAAATCAAACAAGAAACCAAAGAAGCAAGGAAGAACACCCATGATTTTGATAATGGAGTTCGGCTCAGTAAAGCCTGTGTCTCTGGGACTCAAATCAAACTGCACAACAATGATCAGATTTTATCCCAGACACCCCCAAGTTTTATTTAGTTCTGATATTTCTTCCAAAGAACACTTCCCTGTTCTTTTCAACTCACTTTGCAAATTTTTCAATCAAGCCTGCATCTCACCTCTCTAGTATACCGCTTTATAATACAGCAGATAATTACAATAAGATATAAATGAAAGAACCAGTTGCATTAATAAGAGAAAAATCTGTTATAACTGAATGTACACAGTAAGTCAGCAACACATGTAACGAGCAACATAACATTCAAGATGTCTTGACTTAGCTTAATATATGCAGCAGTTAAAAAAACTAAAGAGTAATTAGACACAAAAAAATATTAAGATATGCCTAGTAATTCTATTGCTTGTAATTATAGTAGGTGTAGTTAGAAACCTAGTCGAAATGGGCCAGTCGAATGGGCTAGTCGAAATTATGGGCCTGGGCCTGTTTCATTGTATATATATACTGATGTCAGCAGCATGTAATTCTGACCTACCTTTTTATGAAATTCAGTGCAGCTTTTACCTAATATTATATTGCCCTACTTATTCCTCTTGTCCTTAGCGCCGCCACTTCCTTTTCTTCTCTCTTTCACGTGTTTTATCCCCAACAAACTGGTATCAAGAGCTTGTTAGATCCTTACAAAATCTATCAAGATTCATGGCAGCGCGAGACAACTCTGGTGGAGGTATTCCGAGGAACCTCCCAATCTTCGACGGAAAGGACTATGAACGTTGGTGTGCGCAGATGAAGGTGCTGTTTCGATATCAAGATGTTCTTGATGTCGTGAATGATGGTGTTCCACCCTTGGCAGCAAACGCCACTGAAGCGGTGAGGAACAACCACCATTCGCTGAGGAAGAAAGATGGAAAAGGGCTGTTTTTGATTCACCAATGCGTTGATTCCAACATCCTGAACCTGATCATCGACTGTGATTCAGCAAAGGCAGCTTGGGACATCTTAAAGAACTCGTATGGAGGAGCAGATAGGCTGAAGAAGATACGTCTACAGTCGCTCAGGAAGCAGTACGAGGGCTTGAAGATGACAGATGGAGAATCGATTGGAGATTTCATTACGAGGTTAGTAGCATTAACTAATCAAATGAAAGGTAATGGTGAAACTGTGACTGAAGTAAAGAAAGTCGAAAAGGTGCTCAGATCCTTAACCCTGGAATTCGACTACGTTGTTACTGCTATCGAAGAATCCAAGGACCTAGACACATTGAAGTTAGATGAACTTCAGGGTTCCTTAGAGGCTCATGAATTGAGAATAAGGCAGAGAAGTTCAGAGAAAGAAACTGAACAAGCCTTGCTTTCATACTCCTCTAAGAGAAATGGGAAGGCAGGCAACAAGGAGAAGGGTAGAGAAAAGGGATCAAGTAGTAAGAAGAAAGAACAAGGATCTTTCGACAAGAAGAAGGGAGACCTGTCGAAAGTTCAGTGTTATAACTGTCAGCAATTTGGGCATTATAGGAACAAGTGTAAAAACAAGAAAGTTCCTAGGGATAAAGATGCAGAAGCCAAGTTTGCTAATGATGGTGACTCAGACTCTGACTCGGAGGAGTTAATGCTGATGGCTGTCGAAGATGAGATTCGACTCGATGAAGGACTTGCTGAAAGTAGCGAGCAAAACAGTGGGAACACTTGTATAAGTGGATTCACTTGTGATGCTCAAAATACTTGTGCAATGTGTGTGTGGCAGGGCAGTGGAAACACTGGTGAAACCTCCAACATTGCCAGCAATGATGATGACGAATTATCATTCATGACAGCTACTGACCCAGAATTACTGTTGTTGAAGGCTGATACAAATTCGACTGAAGAGAAGTCTGTCGAATGGTATCTCGACACAGGATGTTCAAATCACATGTGTTGTCACAAGGAGTGGTTTGTCGAACTGGAGCAGATAAGTAAGAAGATAAGGTTTGCAGATAACAGTAAAGTTACTGCAGAAGGAGTAGGTACCATAAAGTTCCTGTCGAAAGATGGTAAGTGGTGCTACATCCAAGGGGTATTTTATGTACCAGATATGAGGAGCAATCTGCTAAGTATTGGGCAGATGATTGAGAAAAACTTCACCGTCGAAATGGGTGATAACAGTCTTAGCTTGTTTGATTCGACCAAGAAGTTGATCCTGAAGGTATCAATGCAGAGTAACAGAACCTTCAAGATCAAATTGCAAGTAGTCGAAGAACATTGTCTCCAGACCACTGTCGAAGAGGAGCACTGGAAGTGGCACAGAAGATTTGGCCACCTCAACTTCAAGAGCTTGAGTCAACTACATGAAAAGAAGATGGTTCATGGGTTGCCTGCAGTAAAAGTACCTGTCGAAGTTTGCGAGAGCTGTTGCAAGTCGAAGCAACCAAGAAACTCGTTTAAATCAGAAGTACCTAGCAGAGCAGAGAAGAAGCTAGAGGTGATATTTTCTGATGTCTGTGGACCTTTCGAAGTATGTTCCTTAGGAGGGAATAAGTACTTTGTCACCTTCATTGACGAATACACTAGAATGTCCTGGGTGTATTTGATCAAAAGGAAGAGTGAAGTATTAGAAATATTCAAGAAGTTTAAGGTAATGATTGAAAAGCAGAGTGAATGTGCAATCAAAACCCTTAGAAGCGATGGAGGTGGTGAGTACAGTTCTCATGGATTTGTCGAATTCTGTGAGAAAGAAGGAATTGTGCATGAAGTCACTGCACCTTACACGCCTCAGCATAATGGTACTGCTGAGAGGAAAAACAGGACCATCCTCAACATGGTAAGAAGTATGTTGAAGGAGAAGAAGCTACCTCATAGTTTATGGGGAGAACTTGTAGCCACAGCAGTGTACATTCTGAACAAATGTCCCACAAAGAGATTGACTTGGAAGACACCTGAAGAAGCTTGGCTAGGAAGAAAGCCAAGTGTCAAACATCTCAGAATAATTGGCTCAGTATGCTATAGACATGTCCCTGAGCAACTAAGAAGCAAGCTGGATGATAGAGCACAACGGATGATCCTTGTTGGCTATCATTCGACAGGAGCATACAAACTGTATGATCCGGTGCAGAAGAAAATAGTGAAAAGCAGAGATGTCGTAGTAGATGAGTCGAAACATTGGAACTGGGAAGAAGGCTGTGAGAAACCTACAATGATGGACTTCGACGAAGTCTCTGATCGAGACAATCAGAATGAAGAGGTCGAAACTGAAGAGCCAGAAGAGCCCATTGCTGTCGAACCTTTAAGAAGGTCGCAAAGGGAAAGGCAGAGATCAGTAAGACTAGAAGGATTCGACACTTACCTAGATTCTGCTATTACAGCAGAGGGAGACCTGACACACTTTGCACTAATGGCAGAAGCAGAACCAGTGAGCCTGGAGCAAGCCCTTTGTCACAAGCAGTGGAAGGAAGCAATGGTTGACGAGTTGAAGTCAATCGAGAAGAATGATACTTGGAAGCTAGTCGAACTTCCAAAAGAAAAGAAAGCCATAGGGGTGAAGTGGGTCTTCAAGACCAAGGTCAAGCCAAATGGAGAAGTGGCCAAGTACAAGGCCAGGCTAGTAGCCAAAGGGTTCCTGCAGAAACCTGGTTTGGATTTCAATGAGGTCTTTGCCCCAGTAGCCAGGATCGAAACCATAAGATTGGTAGTAGCATTGGCAAGTCATAGAGGCTGGCCCCTGCATCAACTGGATGTAAAGTCAGCATTTCTGAATGGACCTCTGGAGGAGGAAGTCTATGTTTGTCAACCACCTGGTTTTGAGCCGAAGGGTAAAGAAGACAAAGTTTATAAGCTGGAGAAGGCCATGTATGGGCTCAAGCAAGCTCCAAGAGCGTGGAACAAGAGGATTGATGGATTTCTCTTGGCTCAGAAGTTCACTAGATGCACTAATGAACATGGAGTATATGTGAAGAAGAATGGAACTTCAACTCAGGTGGTGTTGTGCCTGTACGTAGACGATCTACTTGTAACCGGCAGCAATGAAGTCGAAGTCGAAGCCTTCAAGAAAGTGATGATGTCAGAATTTGAAATGAGTGATCTGGGACATCTATCATATTTCTTGGGGATGGAGTTTACCACAACAAGTAAGGGTATACTCCTGCACCAGTCGAAGTATGCAGCTGATGTCCTGAAAAGATTCGACATGAGCAACTGCAAGGAAGTTTCGACACCATTAGACACTAGCAGCAAGCTGTCGAAAGACGACGAAGGGATTAAAGTAGATGCCACCTTGTTCAAACAGATCGTGGGCTCCCTAAGGTACTTGTGCAACACTCGACCTGACATTATGTTTAGTGTCGGAATGATCAGCAGATTCATGGAGAAGCCGAAAAACTCTCATATGGTAGCTGCAAAAAGAGTACTAAGGTATGTAAAGGGAACACAAAGTTATGGTATTCTGTTCCCTAGCAAGAGTGTGTCGAAGAATGGTAATGAAGTGTTTGGCTACACTGACTCCGACTGGAGTGGAGACAGGAGTGATCGAAAAAGCACAAGTGGGTATGTCTTTATGTATGGATCGACACCCATCTCTTGGTGCTCGAAGAAGCAAAGTATAGTTGCGTTGTCCTCCTGTGAAGCAGAGTATGTAGCTGCTTCCTTTGCAGCATGTCAAGCATCATGGCTGAGCATGCTACTGGTCGAAATTGGAGTGCACAGGGTCGAAGCAATGAAATTGTTGATCGACAACAAGTCTGCGATAGATCTCGCAAGGAACCCTGTCGCACATGGAAGGTCGAAGCATATAGAGACCAGATATCACTTCCTGCGTGATCAAGTAAACAATGAGAAGCTGAATCTGGAATATTGCTGTTCGAAACTTCAAGTAGCTGATGCAATGACCAAGCCATTGCAAAAGGGAAGATTCGAAGAACTGAGAACAATGCTTGGAATGATATCGCTCAGCAATGTGAATTAGGAGGGAATATTAAGATATGCCTAGTAATTCTATTGCTTGTAATTATAGTAGGTGTAGTTAGAAACCTAGTCGAAATGGGCCAGTCGAATGGGCTAGTCGAAATTATGGGTCTGGGCCTGTTTCATTGTATATATATACTGATGTCAGTAGCATGTAATTCTGACCTACCTTTTTATGAAATTCAGTGCAGCTTTTACCTAATATTATATTGCCCTACTTATTCCTCTTGTCCTTAGCGCCGCCACTTCCTTTTCTTCTCTCTTTCACGTGTTTTATCCCCAACAAAAAACACATCAAATAAATAAGAAAGCTTTTTGTATAGTCTTGACTAAGCTTCTTTACTTTTGCTGCTAAATCATCACTCGCCTTCGAAAGCTTTGTCTACAAAACTACCAAGGTGCCTAATCCAACCTCATAACACCTTAAATAATCTATACTTCAACCATAGTTTTTCCTAAAGCCAAAGACCGTCCATATATGCACTTATGTAGATAATAATAAATATAAAACTAAACCCAAGACAAACAAAATGATAAAAAAATCAAAGAAATTCAATTCAAAGAAAGTTGATTCACAAACTCCAACATGGCAGAAGAAAAAATCACACATGATTCCAATTTCCAACCATTTTTGGCTCAAATCAAGCTATTAACATAAGGAACACATGAAACGGTTAAAAATTTGTTGAACATAGAAAATATTAATCATACAAGGGAAAACATAAGTCTGGCACACTCATTCAAAAAAAATTAATTTTTATCTAGCAAGATTCTCGTAAGGAGAGATTATCATAGGTAGGACTTAGGAGTACAAGGTACAAGCACCATTCTGTGTATCCACAAAAAGCTAACTACTTACTTCTAGCTATAGCAAGTACTTTGATAAGCTTGTTCAAAACAGCTTAATCAAAAGCATAACCGAATGTAATAGCAATTCAGGTTTGGTACTTTCAAAGGGTAGACTTTACTTGAACACCGATTTCATAGTCTGAAACCATTTTAGGTTCTCCACCATCACGTTGGAAAAGGGTAGACTTCACTTGAACACCGATTTCATAGTCCGAAACCATTTTGAATTCTCCACCATCATGTTGGAAAAGGGCCGATATAAATGAAGCATGGCTTGTATAGGTTTTTGTGCTTGCCGGCTACAACCGAGAAAAAAGAGAACAGAAGATAGAGCATATGTTAGACAAACGGAACGAGCAGTACAGGGTATATCTAATCAAATAACCGTTACATCATGTTGACAAAATTAAATAGCATAAAATTAGGGTTAAAAGGGAATTTGCAGAACACAATACCTCCTCCTTATCAAAATTTTCAAAATCTTCAAAATCTTCAGAATCTTCAGAACCTGCAAAGATAATAAGAGTTTTACCAACATAGTATAATAATAAGAAAAGTGAAAACAGAGAGATCAAAATATAAATCACCAAGAGAGAGAGAGAGTAGGAATATAAATCAAAGTGAACAACTTCCATTACCTGTGCCAATAAAAGAATTCACAAATAGTTTACTTCCCTCAAAGATCGTATATGAATGCCAATATGCATACACGTCAATTTAAGACTACATTTGCTTATTTGCTTACAATTATAAAGCTAAGACATTGATTCAATTCATTTCACAGGATGCATTAGTTAGATCAAATACTGAAGAAAAAGTCAGGTCAGCTTACCATAACCTGGCGTCACTTCATCGTATAAGAAGTGTACACGGTGTTTTGCAATACAATCATTATCATCATCCGAAGATTCTGAATCAAGATCTTCTTCAGGTTCAAGTTGTGTTTTGCTTGTTAACTTGTTTAGTGCTTTTTGACGTATAGTCCGATTCTTCTTTCCATCTTTTGTCTTGAAATTCTTTGATTTGACATTCAATACAGTCTCTCTATATTTTGTTTTTGGATAGATTACAGTCTCTATACATAAGAAGCAAACAAAAAGGACATAAGAATACAGAACAAAACCAATTCAGTAAGAGAAGAGTGGTGGAACCAATTTATGCATGTCATCAGTCCTCCTATAAGATTTTCCATGTTACAGAATGGAAAGTCAATTTTTACAATATATCTTATCTATTTCATTACTTACTTTTGGGATGAAGGTCCAACTTTTCTTCATCTTTGATCAAATTGGCCTTTACTATCATTCGCTCGCTAATCAGAAATCTGTAAAACAAATAACGAAATTGTATTAATTAATTAATAGTTAGATAAGTTCCTAATGCTAACCTAATAGAGAACCACGAATATTTCAAAAGCAGGAAGTTGCGCTAGGGTTTCAAATAGAAGCAGTTGTTGCATGAATTGAAATAATATCATTTGACGACGAAACAAACAACATGTAACAGGTAATCCGCAAAAAAAAAAGAGGAAAACGCTAAAGTGAAGAAAATCAAGCCAAGCCAGAGGTACTGTACCGGTGAGATGATGAGAATGAAGAATGCAGAAGAATAACGCTCCACTTTAATTGTTCGTTATCTTTCAATTCGATTATCGTTTATTATTATTATTATAATCCTTCATTTGGGCTGGGAAGCCCAAATGTGGCCCACTTATCTTTTTTTTCCGTCTTCTACTACGGGTAGCGTTGATTGTGGCATCGGCGTGAGTTCTGGTTTTGTTGGCGAGGGGTTTAGCGTTGTTTCCTCTTGAATGGCTCGGTGGTGGTGGTGCGATTTGGTGTTTGGTTTTGTTTCGTTACCATTCTCAGTTGTTGGTTTTGTTGCTGTTGGTGACTTATATGAATTTGGTTTAGTTTCAGAGCCTTTCCCGTGTGCCGCTTTTGTTTTGGTGGGCAAAGTCGCTTGCGCCCTGTTTGTCTTTGGGTTCTATTTTTATATCCCTACAAGTATACATTATACCCCCCACAACGAACACATATGATAAGAGAGTAGCAAGAATCGTATAAGAATATGATTGGGAATTCTAGGATCCTTTTTGGTCACTGAGGGCTGTATTTATATTACAACGGTGATTAAATGCACATAGTTACAATTGATGGTCGAGTTGACACCATTACAAACAAATGGGAGGGAAATTTGAGATTTTCCCATATGATTATGCTTCATTCCATATTGAGAGGGATGGAGGCGAGATATTTATAATCGGTTGACCATTCAGGGAAGTCCTTCTTTATCCGAGCGGTCTGAGTGGAGGCCGAGCGCATGTGTATAAGGGCCGGTCCAGTTGGGAAAACCTACCACAAGATAACCACAAGAAATGCAAACCTTCATACTCCACTCTAAAAAAAATCCCTTTAATCTTAAACACAACCAACAATGGTTTTGATAGACGAACCTCAACACATAGCCTAGCATGCTTCCCATGCTCTGTTATGAGTGGGAACGGTACAACCAAGGCACAGAATGGCTCAAAGAGTATGGGTGTGCGTGAGAATTATTCCAATGATGGGGCAGCCAATGATGAGGCACGAGCAAAGCATGAGGAGGTGATAGTACGGAGGGGAACCAGGGCGCGTGAGCCAAGTGTGTGGGTGAGGGAATATGGTATATAGTGGGTGTGAGTGAGAGCATGAGGTGTGTGATGTATGACAATAGTCTGTCTCTTCTAACCGTTTCTCTCTCTCTTCTTTCTGATCTCCCTTGCATGGGATTGCTGCCTTCTATCCATGTACTGTAATTGCCTCAGCTGATTGCAATAGAACAGTACCATTTCTAATTTCTTAGTTGTGTACTTCGCAAATTGTTGAACCATTACATTGGTGCTTTCATCACCTCCTGCCGTGGCCGATGGAACACGTTTCAAGGAACTGACCACTGAGCTTCGCAGAGTAGAAGAAACTGTGGAGAAGAATTATGCAGAACAACAATCGACGGTCAAGCGTTTGGAAGTGGAAAACCAAGTTAGATTTGAAAGAATGGAACAAGCCATCCTGACATCAGAAGCTAATTTTGCTAAAATCATGGCTCACTTTGAAGAATTGAAAGAGAACTCCAAGGAGGATCCTGGAATGTTTAGTGGCTCATCACGGAAGTTGAAATCACCCAGCCACGGTACACAACCACACGACAAACCTGCATTTCAAGTAAGATCTATCAAACTTGATTTTCCTCGCTTTGATGGTAACAATGTGGTAGGATGGATCTTTAAGGCTGAACAATTTTTTGACTATTATAACACACCTGATGCTGAGAGATTAACTATTGCCTCTGTCCATCTTGATCAAGATATTGTCCCATGGTTTCAAATGATGCAAAAGTCTAATCCATTTGTGTCCTGGAATCAATTTACTAGAGCACTAGAGCTTAATTTTGGCCCTTCACCTTATGATTGTCCTAGATCCAATTTGTTCAAATTAGTGCAAACTGGAAATGTTGTTGAGTATTGCTTGCAGTTTACCTCTTTGGCAAATCGTACTGAAGGAGTTACAGGAGAAGCATTGTTGGATTGCTTCATTGGGGGCTTAAATGAAGATATACGTAGAGATGTAAGGGCTATGGCTCCCAACACCATGATCAAAGCAGTGTCCCTGGCCAAGTTGTACGAAGAGAAGTATGTTACTCAAACCAAACACAAGCCAAACATCTACTCAAACAGAACCTACACAGCAAACAACACAAACACACTCTCAGAAAAACCAAATACCACCAAAACCTACAACCACAGCTGGCCTGTTACCTACACCAAACACTAAACCATTTATCCTTGGCCAAAGAAGTCAGAACCTTAAACACATGACCCCAGCTGAGATACAATTAAGAAGGGATAAGGGACTTTGCTACTTTTGTGATGAAAAGTTCTCATATACACATAAATGTCCTAACAAACATCAAGCTATGATGTTAAATTGGGATGAGGAGGAGGAGGATACACATAACCAAGACACTGAACCACCTAACCCTATACCTAAACAGGACACTACTCCAGACATAGAACACCATTTGTCGCTGAATGCTATGAAGGGAGGCACCAACACAGGTACAATCAGATTCTCAGGCACTATAGGTAATATCCCTGTACAAGTATTGCTAGATGGTGGCAGCTCTGAAAACTTCCTGCAACCAAGGATAGCACAATTCCTTAAGTTACCTGTGGAAGCGGCTCAAAACTTCAAAGTGCTGATTGGCAATGGCCAGAACATGCAGACTGAAGGCAAGGTTGCTAACTTGATGGTCCAAATACAAGGCCATGAGTTGGAACTTCCTGTGTATCTATTACCTGTGGTGGGAGCTGATTTGATACTTGGCTCTTCTTGGCTAGCAACACTGGAGCCACACGTGGCAGATTATGCATCATGTGCAATTAAATTTCTGCATCAAAACAAGTTTATCAGTTTGCAAGGTGACTTGACAAGCAAGCCAGCTCAGGCTCAATTTCACCAATTGAAGAGAATGTACCATACAGATGCTATTCTGGAATGTTTCTCAATTCAAAAACTAAGTCCTGTCACTCCTGATGATGAGTTGTTGGATTTACCTACCAATATGGAGCCAGAGCTAGCTACCTTACTGCATACATACAGAGCTGTATTTCAAACACCTACTGGGCTACCACCTGACAGAACTCACAATCATGCAATCACACTGCAGACAGATGCTAAGCCTGTAAAGGTGAGGCCTTATAGATATCCCCATAGTCAGAAGGAACAGATTGAGATTATGGTGAAAGAAATGTTGGATCAAGGCATCATACAACCAAGTAATAGTCCTTTTTCATCCCCAATTGTACTAGTAAAGAAAAAGGATGGCAAATGGAGATTTTGCACTGACTATAGAGCTTTAAATGCTATCACCATTAAGGATTCTTTCCCCATGCCAACTGTGGATGAGCTATTAGATGAATTATTTGGAGCAAAATATTTCTCTAAACTAGATTTGAGAGCTGGATATCATCAGATCTTACTGCAACCAGAGGATAGATATAAGTCTGCCTTTAGAACACACCATGGACATTATGAATGGTTAGTAATGCCATTTGGCCTCACCAATGCACCTGCAACATTTCAGAGTCTTATGAATGATATTTTCAAGAAAGAACTAAGGAAATTTGTCCTATTTTTTTTGATGACATCCTAGTTTATAGTTCATCATGGCAGACTCATTTGGTACATCTGGAGTTAGTGTTGAGGACATTGAAAGAGTATCAGTTGTATGCTAGATTGTCCAAATGCTCATTTGGTTTACTGGAGGTTGATTATTTGGGACACAAAGTATCTGGAGCTGGTGTGTCAATGGATGAGGTCAAGGTGGATGCTGTGAAGCAGTGGCCAACACCTACAAATGTAAAGAAATTAAGAGGCTTCCTTCACTAGATATTACAAAAGATTTATTAAAGGATATGCTACCATAGCAGGCCCTTTGACTGACCTATTAAAGAAAGAGGCATTTAAATGGTCAGATCAAGCTGAGCAGGCTTTCTAGAAACTGAAACAGGCAATTACAGAAGCCCCTGTCCTAGCACTGCCTAATTTCGATCAACCATTCACTCTGGAAACAGATGCCTCTGGAATTGGGGTGGGGGCAGTTCTTAGCCAACAAGGACACCCAATTGCTTATTTTTCCAAGAAGATGGTTCCTAGGATGCAGAAACAATCAGCTTACACTAGAGAATTGTTTGCTATCATAGAAGCATTAGCAAAGTTTAGACACTACCTTTTGGGCCACCAATTTACCATTAAGACAGACCAAAAGAGTTTGAGAAGTTTACTGGATCAGTCATTGCAAACTCCAGAACAACAAGCTTGGCTCTATAAGTTTATAGGTTACGATTTCAGAATTGAATATAAGCCTGGGAAAGAGAACCTTGCTGCTGATGCATTATCCAGGATCTTCTTCATGGCATGGTCAGAGCCACAATGTCAGTTCTTACAGGACCTGAAAAATGCTATTGCTAAGGATGAGGAAATCCAACAGTTGATACAGTCACTGGACAATAATCATCAGGTGAATAGAGATTACAGTGTGAGAGACAAACTGTTATATTGGAAGACTAGACTGGTTATTCCTAAGCAAACAGCCTTGATTCAACAGATATTGAAGGAATATCATACATCACCAATTGGAGGACATGCAGGTGTCACCAGGACAGCTGCAAGAATATCTGCTCAATTTTACTGGAAGGGACTCAAAGAAGATGTGAAACAGTTCATCAGGAACTGCACCATATGTCAGCAGGCAAAAACATCAAACACATTACCAGCTGGGCTACTAAATCCCTTACCAATTCCTGATCAAGTTTGGGAGGATATAGCAATGGATTTCATAATTGGGTTGCCTAATTCATATGGATTCAATGTCATAATGGTAGTGGTAGATAGACTATCCAAATATGCTCATTTCATAACAATGAAAGCTGACTACACTAGTAAGAGTGTGGCAGAATCATTTATGACTTATGTGGTCAAATTACATGGAATTCCCAAATCCAATATAGTATCTGACAGAGACAAGGTCTTTACAAGCTCTTTTTGGCAGCACCTCTTCAAGCCACAAGGCACTACATTAGCCATGAGCTCAGCATACCACCCACAATCCGATGGACAATCTGAGGTATTGAATGTAACATCCTCAAAATAATTAGCCTAATTATTTGGATGTTAACCCAATTAAATTAATTTAGTACTTGACTGGTAAATTTTTTGAGTGCTAAAATTAATTATTGGTTGCCATCGGATCGTTAACCGGATAATACGGATCAAGGAAGTTTTGGAATCGAAATAAGAGATTTAGATCAATATGGTAATTTGACCACGTTAACACTTATATATATAAAATAAATATATGTGTATACGTGTGTGTGTGTGTGTGTGTGTATGTGTATAAGAGAGAAAGAATTAAAAGAAAGAGAGAAAGAAGAAGGGAAGCGTGAAACAGAGGGGAAACAGAAGAGGAAAAGAAGAAAAGAATGGGGGAGAAAGAAGAAGGAAGCGTGAGGGAGAAGAGAAGAGGGAGAGAGAAGACTTCGCCGAAACGACTTCCTTCCAACACGAAAAACGTTCAGCGTTACTTCCTCTTCGTTTTGGTACCAATTTCATGACGGTCGACTCACTCTCTCTCACTTGGCCATTTTCGTGTTTTGGAGGTTTTGTGGGAGATCCGATTTTGGGTTGGTTTTGAAGGTTTAAGTTCGATTAGGAACGAACCCAAGGTGGATTACTCGAGTATTAAAGTTCGATTGGGTGATTGGGAGCTAGTTGGGTGAGTTAGGTTGGAGAAATCACATTTTGGGGTTATGTGTGAATAGTGGCTTGAGGTTGAAGGAGAAGATGAATAGTGTTCAGGGAAGATTTCGAGGAATTTGGTATTTCGGTCAAAAGAGGTTTCGTGATCGAGTGGGAAGCTTTGGAAGCGGATTGGGTGTCGCCGGAGCGGGAAGCGTTCGTGTGGTTACTCGGTGATCTCGGCTCGATCGTGGATCACGCGTCAAGGGTGAGTTCTACTCACGTTTAGGATTTTTGTCTTTCGAATTAATTGATTGATTGTTTTATCGCTTTCGCTGGTCTGGAATATTACTTGATATTGTCTGTTTCGGGTTAGGAATCGATCGGAGCGAGTCTCGGGTTGTGTCGTGTTGAAATGGAATTTTTGGTGATTTGATTTCGAAAGATTTTGACTTAAAAACCGTTATTTTGAAAATGAGTCGCGTTTTGATAAACTCCGTTTCGATTGAGATTGTGATTGACTTGATGGATTGTTGGATATTGATTGGGTCCGTTTATATGTGTGTGAAATCTGTTTTCGATCGGAACGAGAATCGGAATTGAGCGGAAAAAGCGGTTTCCGCGCGAAACCGCCAAAATTCTACAGCAACAGGTCTCCATCGCGTCGCGACCTTCCTGCATCGCGTCGCGACCAAACTTCAGTTTTGCAACGGAAATATTTCTGACTCATTCCGCGTCGCGACGGTTTCGTATCGCGTCGCGACGGTTTGCTAATTTTCAGCAAACATTCACTGATTTTGTTTTCGCGATATCTTTTGATCCGGGAACCCGATTGAGGTGTTCTAAGATGCGTATGAAAGCTTATTCAAAGGCCTAATTGAATATTCTATTTTTAAGGCGAAATAAACTGTTTTTGACGTTGTAAATTGTGTCGAAAAGAGGTAAAATAGAGTACGTGAGTGAACACGCGAAACAATGTTTTTCTTGTAACCGAATGTTCATCTTTGTGTTTGATGTGAACGGACTTTGAGTCCATATTATTGTAGGTATACGTATATAGTATATCGAGTTGGGTGACGACCCATGTATAACATACTAGGCGGGGCAGTCATGATCCCCTACCCTAGGCTCCATGCCAATAGGAGAATGTACTATTGGTAGGGGGTTCACCGGGGTTTATCAGTCACGTAGTCGCTGTTATGTTAAAAATTGCGTGCGATACACCGGGGTTTAGCAGTCATGCAGTCGGTGCCGCACTTTGTGATAACACGTTCGCCGGGGTTAGCAGTCATGCAGTCGGTGCCGTGTTAAGTTAAAACGAATTTATTAATTGAGCCGAGAGAGTTAGTAGGGGTCTTGGTAGAACTCACTGAGATTGTATCTCACTGTTTAAATGTTGTTGTTTTATAGAGACACGGGGACAGCGGAAATGCAAGAGGCACGAGTTGGTTGAGCTCGGACTGGCTGCTGATAGCCTAGCTTTATGTTCAAGCTTTTTTCCCTTTTGTTGTTTGTATACTGAAACATTATGTATTTAGTGTATATCTTTCTTCCGCTTTCTTGTATGATACTGAATACTATAGATGCTGATGGTATATGGTCTGGGAACCATATTGTCTTGTTTGTAAATAAGACTATTTGGGTTATATTCAGCGAAAAATTTATAGTGATATTCAGTGTCTAAGCAGGAAATATATCTCTGATGTGTTACTAATGTGCACTTGGGTATTTTTAGTACAATAAAAATACTGGGGTGTTACAGTTGGTATCAGAGCAGTTCGACCTAGTCGGACTTAGTTTAGGGTTGAGTCGATTCCTTGTTAGTCCTGGTTGTAATTACACTTGTGATGCTAAGAGACATTGAGCCTGATCAACTTAATACTTAGTGCATCATAAGCGGAATTATGGCAGGATGACCAAGACGTTGTCCTCGACCAAGACCGAAATCTCCAACCGGTGCATCCTCAGGAAAGGTGACATGACGGTGGAAGAATACACCGCTAAGTTTGAGAAGTTGTCTCAGCTTTACCAGGTGGTAAAGTAAACTCCGGATGACGAATGGAGAATGCAGATGTATAAGAAGTGCCTTAGTGTTTTTATGACTTAGGGTCTCAGTTCTTGTACTATTACCAATTATGTTGCATTAGTACAATCAGCCTATGTCACCGAGGATGATCTCATAGGGAATATGGGAAAGGAAAGAAGGTAGTTGAATTACCAATTCTGAATGCAAAGTCCTAAGATAATTTCCTCAAAGGAAAAGCAGATGCAATTCTTTGATTCTTCAAGGTTCAGAAGATGTCCTAACTGTGGAAAGCCTCACAGTGGTGATTGCAAGTGAAGATATAATCGGTACTTTTATAGTAATGTAGTGGGTCACTATGGTAAAGAATGCCCTGTAAGGAAGAGTTCCAAGGAGTTACAAGCAGCTCTAAGGCAAGGATGCGTCAACACTTTGGATGCTTAGACAGTTACAACTGCAGACAACTTACTGAGGGGTATGAGATCAGCTTTCAATCACTCCTTCAGTGTATTATATGATTCGGGTGCAACCCATTGTTTTATAGCACAAGCATGTGTGGATCGGTTGGGATTAGCATTGTCTCCGCTATCCGAGCTGATAACTATCTTAACTGCAGCTAAGGGTCGTGTCCAGACCCAATCTTTGTGTCAGAATGGTCTACTTATCATAGGAGACAGAAATTTCGTCGAAGGATTATTTGTTTGCCTATGAGAAGTATGGACATCGTTTTGGGTATGAATTGGATGGCTGCAAATCACGTTACAATCGACTGTGCCAATCGGACCATCAGTCTTGCCTCTGAATCTGTTGAATTGACAAAGACAAATTCTGAAGCAGTTATCTCTTTCACCGAAGCAAACCAGTCATTATTCCAAGGTGCGGAAGCGATTATTAGTATGTTATCTGCATCCACTGAAACTAGTTTAGATTTGGCGAACATTCAGGTTGTGAATGACTTTCTGGATGTTTTCACGATGAAGTTTCTTCTGAACCTCCAGAGCGAGAGGTAGAGTTTACTGTAGAATTGGTTCCTGGCACGGGATCAATATCTATTGTTTCTTATTGAATGTTTCTTTAGAATTAAAGGAAATGGAGTCTCAACTTGAAGAGTCGATGTTAAAGAAATTCATTCGACCGAGTGCTTCACTAAGGAGTGCTCTGGTGTGGTTGGTCGAAAGGAAAAATGGTAGCATGAGATTGTGCATTGATTATCGACAGCTCAACAAAGTGACGATCAAGAATAAATATCCCTTACCGAGGATAGATGATTTGCTTGAGCAATTTGAGGTGCTGCAGTGTTTTCTAGAAATTGATCTGAGGTCAGGATATCATCAAATAAAAGTTAGAGCCTTAGATATTCCGAAGACAGCCTTCCGTACTAGGTATGGACATTATGTGTTTGTAGTGATGCCCTTCGGTTGGACTAATGCTCCAGTGGAATTCATGGATTACATGAACCGAGTGTTCCACACTTATCTGGATCAGTTCGTTGTGGTTTTCATTGATGATATCTCGGTGTACTCTAAGACCGTTGAGGAGCATGTCCAACATCTCCGCATTGTTCTGAGCGTACTCCGAGAGAAGAAATTGTATGCCAAGCCGTCGAAGTGTGATTTCTGGATGCCTGAGGTAAAGTTTTTGGGACACGTGATTTCCCCAAACGGGAGTTGCTGTGGATCCCAGTAAAGTGGAAGTTGTGTTAAACTGGGAGCGGCCAACATCAGTCACGGAGATCAGAAATTTCTTGGGTCTAGCTGGTTACAATAGGAGATTTGTTTCAAGGGTTATCACAGTTAGTTCTTCCACTTACTCGGTTGACTCGTAGGGGTCAGCCGTTTACGTGTGAAGCCGATTGTGAAGAACGTTTTCAAGAATCGAAAACTCAGTTGACTCCTGCTCTGATCCTGATTCTTCTGGATCCGCCATTAGAATTCCAAATTTACAGCGATGCTTCTGGGAAGGGTTTAGGATGTGTTCTCATGCAGAATCAGCAGGTGGTAGCTTATGCGTCCAGGCAATCGAAGACTCATGAGGAGAATTATCCGACTCATGATTTGGAATTGGCAACTATTGTGTATGCACTGAAGATTTGGAGACGTTACCTGTATGGGTCTCGTTTCGATGTCTTTAGTGGTCACAAGAGTTTAAAGTATCTGTTTGATCAGAAAGAATTGAATAACAGGCGAAGTAGATGGGTTGAATTCCCGAAGGATTATAAATTTGTGTTGAAGTAGCATTTAAGAGAGGCCAATGTTGTAACGGATGCACTGAGTAGGGAATCCATTCACATGGCAGAGTTAATGACGCAAGAAATGGAATTGTTAGAGTCTTTTAGATCTAAGTTGGAGTACATCCATAAGTTTCCACTTTGGTGGCAAGGTATTAGTCTGTTAACCTCTCCTTGGTGAAGGTTAACAATGAGATTGTTTTACGAGATTCCGTTTGACAAGACGAACGTGAATACGAATACGTAAGTGAGGTAACTGCTGACTGTTTTCACGTTGCGAATAACCATCAAAGGATTAATTGATGGATCTGCTTGCAAGTGACTGAAATTTCCGAAGTGAAGCTTGGTGTGCGGCGTGATAGTTTTGAAAAATCATTTTTGTGAAAACCCGCATGCTAAAGTTAATTTTTGGAAATAAATCAAGAGGCTAATAAAATTTGATTGAGGAAAAATCCTAGGAGGATTACTTAGGTTGAGGGGAAACTCTCAACGCTATTGACTAATTCGGAAAGGAATTGGGTGCGTCGTTGGTAAAAGCATCGTGAGGAAGTTGCAATAGAGGAAAAGGAGCTCTGAGATTTGTGTGAAAGTTGTTCTGAGAACAACTGAGGTGATTTTCATTACGTTCAAATTTATTTGATGTCCCCGCGGTTTATTTCTACGTCTAAGATAAACGTTTCTGGTAAATCCTCATTTCATCTTCTTTTGAAAAGTGTTATCTCGAAATCTGGGGGCGAGTCAAGAAGTTTCACAAGTGACTTTTTCGTCACATTGTCGGTGTGTACGAAAACTGTTATGGATTTTGGAAGATTTGTTGAGAACGTGTTTATACCCTTCGAAGAAATCGTGTTGTTTTTACCTCTACCGAAGAGTACCAGTTTGTGGATCTCATTTTCAACCTGTATTTCTATCAAGTGTCTTGTATTAGACCATGTGATTTAGATTAATCAAAGTTGGGGAGCAAGTGAGGATAGTTGGAATGAAGCTTCGGAAGTGTTTTCGAACGCGGTGCCGAGCCTATGTAGGCGGATGATGAGTTTCCCGTGTAGATTCGTAACAGGAGAGTTCGGACTATAATCTTTGAAGCGTTCTAGGGTAGTAGTCGAACATACTTAAAGATTGACGTGCCAACTTGGGAAGATTTTCTACACTCATTTTGATAGTTCGAGATTGTTTTCCAGCAAATTTAGATCTGAGAATGTCGATCATCGGTTAGTCGGATGAAAGACTTAACGAAATTTTGAGGACAAAATTCTTTCAAGTTGGGGAGAATGTAACATCCTCAAAAAAATTAGCCTAATTATTTGGATGTTAACCCAATTAAATTAATTTAGTACTTGACTGGTAAATTTATTGAGTGCTAAAATTAATTATTGGTTGCCATCGGATCGTTAACCGGATAATACGGATCAAGGAAGTTTTGGAATCGAAATAAGAGATTTAGATCAATATGGTAATTTAACCACGTTAACACTTATATATATAAAATAAATATATGTGTATACGTGTGTGTGTGTATGTGTATAAGAGAGAAAGAATTAAAAGAAAGAGAGAAAGAAGAAGGGAAGCGTGAAACAGAGGGGAAACAGAAGAGGAAAAGAAGAAAAGAATGGGGGAGAAAGAAGAAGGAAGCGTGAAGGAGAAGAGAAGAGGGAGAGAGAAGACTTCGCCGAAACGACTTCCTTCCAACACGAAAAACGTTCAGCGTTACTTTCTCTTCGTTTTGGTACCAATTTCATGACGATCGACTCACTCTCTCTCACTTGGCCATTTTCGTGTTTTGGAGGTTTTGTGGGAGATCCGATTTTGGGTTGGTTTTGAAGGTTTAAGTTCGATTAGGAACGAACCCAAGGTGGATTACTCGAGTATTAAAGTTCGATTGGGTGATTGGGAGCTAGTTGGGTGAGTTAGGTTGGAGAAATCACATTTTGGGGTTATGTGTGAATAGTGGCTTGAGGTTGAAGGAGAAGATGAATAGTGTTCAGGGAAGATTTCGAGGAATTTGGTATTTCGGTCAAAAGAGGTTTCGTGATCGAGTGGGAAGCTTTGGAAGCGGATTGGGTGTCGCCGGAGCGGGAAGCGTTCGTGTGGTTACTCGGTGATCTCGGCTCGATCGTGGATCACGCGTCAAGGGTGAGTTCTACTCACGTTTAGGATTTTTGTCTTTCGAATTAATTGATTGATTGTTTTATCGCTTTCGCTGGTCTGGAATATAACTTGATATTGTCTGTTTCGGGTTAGGAATCGATCGGAGCGAGTCTCGGGTTGTGTCGTGTTGAAATGGAATTTTTGGTGATTTGATTTCGAAAGATTTTGACTTAAAAACCGTTATTTTGAAAATGAGTCGCGTTTTGATAAACTTCGTTTCGATTGAGATTGTGATTGACTTGATGGATTGTTGGATATTGATTGGGTCCGTTTATATGTGTGTGAAATCTGTTTTCGATCGGAACGAGAATCGGAATTGAGCGGAAAAGCGGTTTCCGCGCGAAACCGCCAAAATTCTACAGCAACAGGTCTCCATCGCGTCGCGACCTCCCTGCATCGCGTCCCGACCAAACTTCAGTTTTGCAACGGAAATATTTCTGACTCATTCCGCGTCGCGACGGTTTCGTATCGCGTCGCGACGGTTTTGCTAATTTTCAGCAAACATTCACTGATTTTGTTTTCGCGATATCTTTTGATCCGGGAACCCGATTGAGGTGTTCTAAGATGCGTATGAAAGATTATTCAAAGGCCTAATTGAATATTCTATTTTTAAGGCTAAATAAACTGTTTTTGACGTTGTAAATTGTGTCGAAAAGAGGTAAAATAGAGTACGTGAGTGAACACGCGAAACAATGTTTTTCTTGTAACCGAATGTTCATCTTTGTGTTTGATGTGAACGGACTTTGAGTCCATATTATTGTAGGTATACGTATATAGTATATCGAGTTGGGTGACGACCCATGTATAACATACTAGGCGGGGCAGTCATGATCCCCTACCCTAGGCTCCATGCCAATAGGAGAATGTACTATTGGTAGAGGGGTTCACCGGGGTTTAGCGGTCACGCAGTCGGTGTTATGTTAAAAATTGCGTGCGATACACCGGGGTTTAGCAGTCATGCAGTCGGTGCCGCACTTTGTGATAACACGTTCGCCGGGGTTAGCAGTCATGCAGTCGGTGCCGTGTTAAGTTAAAACGAATTTATTAATTGAGCAGAGAGAGTTAGTAGGGGTCTCGGTAGAACTCACTGAGATTGTATCTCACTGTTTAAATGTTGTTGTTTTACAGAGACACAGGGACAGCGGAAATCCAAGAGGCACGAGTAGGTTGAGCTCGGACTGGCTGCTGATAGCCTAGCTTTATGTTTAAGCTTATTTCCCTTTTGTTGTCTGTATACTGAAACATTATGTATTTAGTGTATATCTTTCTTCCGCTTTCTTGTATGATACTGAATACTATAGATGCCGATGGTATATGGTCTGAGAACCATATTGTCTTGTTTGTAAATAAGACTATTTGGGTTATATTCAGCGAAAAATTTATAGTGATATTCAGTGTCTAAGCAGGAAATATATCTCTGATGTGTTACTAATGTGCACTTGGGTATTTTTAGTACAATAAAAATACTGGGGTGTTACATTGAACAAATGCCTAGAGATGTATTTGAGATGCTTCACATTTGAGAATCCTATGTCTTGGTTTAAGGCATTAGCATGGGTTGAGTATTGGTACAATTCCTCATTTCATACTAGTTTGGGTATGACTCCATTCAAGGCACTTTATGGCAGAGATCCCCCTGCCTTAGTGAGACCACTGTGCGTTTAGAATAGCCAAGAGGAACTGCAGACACAACTAACTGACAGAGAACTGTTGTTGCAGCAACTGAAAATGAATTTGAACAAAGCGCAACAGAGAATGAAGCTACAGGCAGATAAGAGAAGACAAGAGGTAGAATTCAAGGTGGGAGAGTTAGTTTTGGTGAAGCTACAACCATATAGACAACACTCAGTAACCTTGAGGAAGAACAACAAGCTGTCAATGAGATATTTTGGTCCATTTGAAATTCTGCAGAAGATTGGTAAGGTAGCCTACAAGCTCAAATTGCCTGAGCAAGCCAAAATCCACCCTGTCTTTCACGTGTCTCAGTTGAAAGCCTATCATGGGGTGATGTCTCAGCCTTATCTACCATTACCCTTGACAACAAATGAGATGGGGCCTCTGCTAGAACCAAAAGCAGTGCTGCAGAATAGAGTCTCGTTGAAGAATGACACTCAAGTGGACCAAGTGCTGATAATGTGGAATGATGATGATGATCCGGATGCAGCTGCATGGGAAGATGTGGAACTCATGAAGAGCCATTATCCTTATTTTAGTCTTGCAGACAAGACTCCTCTTAAAGGGGATGGTATTGTTATGAGTGGGAACGGTAAAACCAAGGCACAGAATGGCTCCAAGAGTATGGGTGTGCGTGAGAATTATTCCAATGATGGGGCAGCCAATGATGAGGCACGAGCAAAGCATGAGGAGGTGATAGTACGGAGGGGAACCAGGGCGCGTGAGCCAAGTGTGTGGGTGAGGGAATATGGTATATAGTGGGTGTGAGTGAGAGCATGAGGTGTGTGATGTATGACAATAGTCTCTCTCTTCTAACCGTTTCTCTATCTCTTCTTTCTGATCTCCCTTGCATGGGATTGCTGCCATCTATCCATGTACTGTAATTGCCTCAGCTGATTGCAATAGAACAATACCATTTCTAATTTCTTAGTTGTGTACTTCGCAAATTGTTGAACCATTACATGCTCTTGAAGCAAGGTGTTCTTGTCAACCTTGACAGTTCTTCCAATTTGATTACTCATAAAGTGAAGGAAGGACTTAGCATAGTACTCAATAGTAGGGGTGTTCGCGGTGCGGTTTGGTTCGGTTTTGAGAAAAAAAGTGAACCGAACCGCAAGGTAAAACTACATGCGGTTTGGTTTGGTTCGGTTGGCTTCCTAAAACCAAACCAAACCAAACTAATGCGGTTTGGATTGGTTCGGTTGGTTCGGTTTTTTTCAATACAAAACATAATTTAAAACGAAGTTAAAATTAACTAACATAAAAAATGGCTAACATAAATCTTTAAGAAAAAATCTACTCAAATATATGTAGTATATAAATTACGCACTTTTAATTCTTTTAAGATAGTTAAGACAATGTTTAAAAGAATTTGAATTAAATATTTTATTGTAATTTTTAAATATAGCATAACAATATAGATTGTTAGTAAGTGAGTCAAAGAATTAATTGTATTTGGGCTAGTAAGTGAGTGAGAGTTGGGTTTTAGTTGCATTTGGGCTAGTAAGTTAGTAAGGAAGGTCGTAAGTTAATAAGTCTTAGTGTTACTTGCGGTTTGGTTTGGTTTGGTTTGGTTTCTATAATCAAAACCGCGAACCGAACCAAACCGCGCGGTGCAATGAAAAAAAGAACCGAACCAAACCAATAAGAAGCGGTTTTTTGCGGTTTTCGGTTTGGTTTGGTTCGGTTTGCGGTTTTCTGTTGGTTTGGTTCGGTTTGCGGTTTTCTGTTGGTTTGGTTCGGTTTTGAACACCCCTACTCAATAGGTAGCTCCGAAAATCCAACCCACGCCGTAACCTTATCCACATCGCAAGCTTATACTATATATTTTTGGTAAATAAAAAACCTATATAGTGTAAAAAAATACATATATCTATTCATATATGAAGATAGAGATAAACATAAGCAAAAAGAAGATGAGTCATGTTCCTAATAGCTATTTTTTGACAAATTTCCTAATAGCCAAATAGAGTTATTGCAATAAGAAGATGAGTCATGTTCCTAACTCTATTTAGAGTTAGGCTTTTTATTTGTACCCCATCTTCTCCCTTATACCCCTATAACCCATTTAATCCCCAAAATACCCCTCAAAAAATTGAAAGACAACTGATTTTTTTAAAAAAATTCGGAGCTACCACAAAAGAGAGTAATTCCAGAAGCCAAATTTTTTAACTTTCCGGAATCACCTCAAAAGAGGTATTTCCGGAAGCCAATTTTGACTTCTGAAAATACCTTTTTTGAGGTGAATCTGGAAAGTTCTAAACTAAGGTTTTCTAGAATTATCCTCTTTTGAGGTAATTCCGGAATATTGTTTTTAAAAGATTTCCGAAATTATCCCAAACGACATAATTCCGGAAGTCAAAAAATTGGCTTCCGGAATTATGTGTTTTGGCATAATTCCGGAAGTCAAAAATGTGTGCCGGAATTATGTGTTTCTGAATTTTTTTTGAGGAATCAGGAGTAAAATCGTCCCGTTTGGTGAATTATGGGGATACAGGGTATAATAGGGGGTAAAAAAAGTCTTGCAGTACTCTAAATTTTTTAATTCCTTTTTTTTATTTAGATGAGAATAAAATAAAAATAACATTAAATGTAGTGAAAAAAGATATTTTAGTTTTAGATTTAAGAAGCAACTTTGTACTCCCTCTGTTCCATATTATACTAGCGACGGGACCCGTGTGATACACGAGGTCAAAGCTTTATAATTGTTGGGATATTAAAATTTGATGGATAAATTAAAAATCAACACACAAGATAAGTAATAGTCCATGGAAATAAGGTAACACAGTAATTTATAATTCAAACATAAGTAATTCAAACAGTTAATTTTTTAAAAAAAATCAACACTCAAATGAAATTGATCCATTAAAATATAGACAACAAATGATAATCAAATAACTTTAGTTTAACGCATTATCACATTACATAAGATGTCAGACAACAACACTCTACATAACATATTTGAATAGATGAATATTTTTTACGAACACTAAATTATAAAAAAAAAACACACTACTTAGCATCGAACTTTACATATTTTGTCTTGATTTTTTTTTCACCAATACAAATTTTACGCATTCAGACAGTTAATTTTTTTTGGTATTGAGCACTGAACATTGAGCATTTGAACGCTTAGTTTTTTTTTACGAACACTAAAGTATAAAAAACACACTACTTAGCATCAAAAGTAACTTTACGTAATTTGTTGCGAAATTAATTTTCATTTTCACTAATCTGATTATGGAGGAATCAATTTCCGCTATTTGAACAGTTAAAATTTCTAATGAACCATAAAGTACCATTAAAATATAAAATTACGAATGTTGCATAGAATGAAAAGAAGGTAGTTAGTGACACAAATGAAATTGGTCCCTTAAAATATAGACAACAAATGATAATCAAGTAAGTCATTATCACATTACATAAAAGTTCTTTTTTTTCAACAAACGGGTTACTAAGGAACAAACTCTACATATTTGAACAGTTAATTTTTTCCCAACCGCTTAAGAACCCCAAAACACAACCAATTTTTTTTAGACTCTAAATTACCTTAAAACACGGTGGCTAGCATCACACTTTACATAATTTATCAAGAAATTAATTTTCATTTTTCACCAATTCGATTATTGAGGAACAAACTTCATCTATTTATAGATCTATTTTTTTTTCTTAAATTTAAATGTATTCTTAAAAAATGAAAATATAAAAAATGAGGAGAAGAAAAAAGAGGGGGGAGGGAGGGGGAATGTTGGCGTCAAAATGGAAGGAGAGCCCACCTCATTGATGATGTTACACACCCTTAGGATGTATATTTTAAGATGTAGTTTTGGGTCATTTCACACATATTAAGAAAAATAGTTAATTTTGTATGGAAAAGAGAAATTGTGAGTTAATTTACCTAATTAATCTTATTAATGATGATATTGAAAAGATAAATTAGTAAAATTATAAAAGAGATATTATTAAATAATGAAGAACATGGTAGGAAAGAAATATTAATATTTTATTGGAATTGTAAAAACAAATTTTTTTTAGTAGAAAGTTATATAATAAGAGATGGAGGGAGTATAACTCAACTACAAAACATAAAAGTACTAAAAAAGAAAATTAAAACGGACGCAGGCGGAGAGAAGGAGAAAGGGACCGTGCCCTATGATAATGATATGAAACAACAATTGGTTCACAGTTAGAGAAGCATCGCTCGAAACCCTCTCCAGTTGGGCTGAAAACAGAGCACACGCACCCATCTAATTCTACACAACACGATCATGAACCAGAGTGGTTCACAGTTAGAGAAGCATCGCTCGAAACCCTCTCCAGTTGGGCTGAAAACAAAGATTAAGGACCTTAGGGTCACATTTGGCCTGCCCAACCCAATATTATAGCACACAAATGAAGCATCGTAATCGTAAGAGATAATCGACGACAGATAATCGAATTGAACGAGAACGAAAAAGTAAAGCGAAAAGTGAACGAAGCGCTATTCTGTTGCATTCTTCATTCTCATCATCTCACCACCGGTACAGTACCTCTGGCTTTTTTTGATTTTCTTCTCTTGATCGTTTTCTTCTTTTTCTTTTGCGGATTACCTGTTCCATGTTGCTATTTGTTTCATCGTCAAATGAAATTATTTGCAATTCAATCGACAACTGCTTCTATTTGAAACCCTAGCGTAACTTCCTGCTTTACAGATTTTGTTAGGTTAGGATTAGGAACTTATCTAATTATTAATTAATTAATCAATTCAATTTTGTTATTTGTTTTACAGATTTCTAACGATAATGGAGACCAATTTGATCAAAAATGAAGGAGGCTTGGATCTTTATCCCAAAAGTAAGTAATGAAATAGACAAGAGATTAGGTAGAAATTGACTTTCCATTCTGTAACATTATCTATGGAGGAGTTTGGATTTCATTTTCTTCTCTGATTTTTCATAAATTGGTTCCACCACTCTTATTGGTTTTGTTCTGTATTCTTATGTCTTTTTTGTTTGCTTCTTATGTGTAGAGACTGTAATCTGTCCAAAAAAAAAATATAGAAACTCTCTATTGAATGTCAACTCAAAGAATTTCAAGACAAAAGATGGAAAGAAGAATTTGTCTATACGTCAAAAAGCACTAAACAAGTTGACAAGCAAAACACCACTTGGACCTGAAGAAGATCTTGATACAGAATCTTCGGATGATGATAACGAGTGTATTGCAAAACAGCCTCTACACTTCTTACATGATGAAATGACGCCAGATCATGGTAAGCCGACCTCACTTTTTCTTCAGTATTTGATCTAACTAATGCATGCTGTGAAATGAATTGAATCAATGTCTTAGCTTTATAATTGTAAGCAAATAAGAAAATGTAGTCTTGAATTTTACGATTGACTTGTATGCATATTGGCATTCATATACGATCTTTGAGGGAAGTAAACTATTTGTGGAATTCTTTTATTGCCACAGGTAATGGAAGTTGTTCACTTTGATTTATATTCCTACTCTCCCTCTCTCTCTCTTGGTGATTTATATTTTGATATCTCTGCTTTTCGCTTTTCTTATTACTATACTATGTTGATAAAACTCTTATTATCTTTGCAGATTCTGAAGATTCTGATGATTCTGAAGATTTTGAAATTTCTGAAGATTTTGATAAGGAGGAGGTATTGTGTTCTGCAATTGCCCTTTTAACCCTTATTTTATACTATTTAATTTTGCCAACATGATGTAACAGTTATTTGATTAGATATATATACCCTTTACTGCCCGTCCCATTTGTCTAACATAAGCTCTATCTTCTGTTTTCTTTTTCCTCGGTTGTAGCCGGCAAGCACAAAAACCTATACTAGCCATTCTGCCTTTATATCAGCCCTTTTCCAACGTGATGGTAGAGAACCTAAAATGCTTTCAGACGATGAAATCGGTGTTCAAGTGAAGTCTACCCTTTTCCAATGTGATGATGGCGAACCTAAAATGGTTTCGGACTATGAAATCGGTGTTCAAGTGAAGTCTACCCTTTACCGACGTGATGATGGTGGAGAACTGAAAAGGATTTTGGACTATGAAATCGCTCTTCAAAGTAAAGTCTACCCTTTGAAAATACCAAACCTGAATTGCTATTACATTCGGTTATGCTTTTGATTAAGTTGTTTTGAACAAGCTTATCAAAGTACTTGCTATAGCTAGTAGTAAGTAGTTAGCTAAGTCCTACCTATGATACTCTCTCCTTAGGAGAATCTTGCTAGATAAAAATTAATTTTTTTGTTTATTACTTTTGAATGAGTGTGCCAAGCTTATGTTTTCCCTTTTATGATTAATTTTTCTATGTTCAACAAATTTTTAACCGTTTCATGTGTTCCTTATGTTAATAGCTTGATTTGGGCCAAAAATGGTTGGAAATTGGAATCGTGAGTAATTTTTTCTGTTGCCATGTTGGAGTTTGTGAATCAAATTTCTTTGAATTTCTTTGATTTTTTATCTTTTTGTTTGTCTTGGGTTTAGTTTTCTATTTATTATTATCTGCATAAGTGCTTATATGGACGGTCTTTGGCTTCGGGATAACTATGGCTATTTAAGCTGTTATGAGGTTGAATTGGGCACCTTGGTAGTTTTGTAGACAAAGTTTTCGAAGGCGAGTGATGATTTAGCAGTAAAAGTATGGAAGCTTAGTCAAGACTATACAAAAAGCTTTCTTATTTGTTTGATGTGGTTTTTTGTGTCTAATTACTCTTTAATTTTTTTAAACCTTTGCATATATTAAGCTAAGTCAAGACATCTTGAATGTTATGTTGCTCGTTACATTTGTCACTGACATGCTGTGTAAATTCAGTTATATCAGATTTTTCTCTTAATGCAATTGTTTTTTTCATTTATATCTTATTGTAATTATCTGCTGTATTATAAAGCGGTATGCTAGAGAGGTGAGATGCAGGCTTGATTGAAAAATTTGCTAAGTGAGTTGAAAAGAACAGGGAAGTGTTCTTTGTGGGAAATATGAGAACTATCTAAAACTTGGGGGTGTCTGGGATAAAATCTGATCATTGTTGTGCATTTTGATTTGAGTCCCAGATACACAGGCTTTACTGAGTCGAACTCCATTATCAAAATCATGGGTGTTCTTCCTTGCTTGTTTGGTTTCTTGTTTGATTTAATGTTTTTTGTTGCTATGATCTTGGTTGTTTTTCAGATACCATGTTTGTGTATTTCTGATTTTTCAGGTGCATTAGCTGCAACAATAGGCTTTCCGGGAAAGGGAATTTGTGTCCTAGTTGTGTTCTTGTTGATCTTATGTTTAGGTCAATCATATAGTATTTAACCTTTACCATTATCCTTTGTCCTCAGGTGTCAAAGTGCATAACCATCTTATTTAGCTTATGTAGTGAGTTTTGTGGTTTAGAATTGCCTCCTCTTCTAGGATGACACACTCATGCATTTGGCTTATGACTTTTGTTTATAAATATCTGCTTTTTTTTAACCGATTCGTGTCATCATGTTAAATGTTGCTGCTATGGTCTTTCACAAATAACTAGTAGTTGTGTTTTCAAATGTTGTTGGAAGCTGCAATCTACAATGACAATGCCTTTGCCTTGTGCTTTTGTTGGTAGCTTATATATTTAAAATATATTTAAGTTGATTAACCTCATATGGGTGACGACTCTATGAGGTAGCATACTAGGCGGGGAAGTCATGAGCCCTAAACCTAGGCCCCATTCAATGCACTATGGTATGGATTAGTGGAAGGGGTTCACCGGGATTACCATGTCTGGGGCTGGTGTTGTGCTAAAGTAAAAGGCACGTGGTTTATAAACTAAATCACGAACTTAAAATGGTTCATAATTGAACCGAGAGTATGGTTAGGGGTTACGGTAAAACTCACTGAGATTGTATCTCACCCTTTATAAGTTGATTGTTTTACAGAAAAACAGAGAAAGAGGAAAGCTAGGCGACGCGAGTAGGTGATGTGCTTGAGGAGTTGATGGAGACATAGTGCCTTTGACTATGTTTTTGTATTTTCCTTGTTCATTATGTATCTCGGTTTTGTAACTTGCATTTATGTTAAGTTGTAGAAACCGTTTCCGCTACTGCTTGGCTTTTGGATATTGAACATTAGGTTGTGTTATGTTTAAGTTAGACTTGAGGATCCGAGTACTTGAGATGTTTATTTGAAGTACTTATGATATGGTTATGACTTTTTAATTTGGTATTCAGGAGTTTTTAGTTTGTTCAGTATCTGAACAGGAAAATATATACTCTGATGTATTCTAATATGTATGTTTTAGTATTTCTATTGGTTAGAAATACTAGGGTGTTATTGTTTATATCCTTTCTATTATTGGTGGAATTTTTTTAAAAAACTTTTATAATTGTTAAAAATATTTTTTGGATTGGCTTTCCCAAATTAAAAAGTAAATCTATAGATAGGTTAGTTGTTTTTATTATTACGCCTAAAATATAGTATTTATATTAATATAGTATTTTCTGTTTAGTTTATTACTATTTGGTTTCACTATCGCATATATGCTAAGTATTTAATGGTTCAACAATTGATACTGATTTTATAATGATTTTTTTCGTAATTAAAATTGGTTTGACTATCGTTTATAGCACTGAAGAAAATGCTTCTCGACTTCCCCCTTTACTTCTTTCATCGCATACACAGTTTCTGATTAGGAATTTCCAGCAAGTATCAGATCAACTTCTCTCTGACTTTGAGGGTGCAAACAATGGAAAAAGAGGATTTTAATGGGGCCAATTAAGGCAATTTCACCACTGTAGCACAAAAAAAATACCAAAATAACACACTTTTTAGATTATTTACCAAACTAGTACACATCCAATTTTTAGTGTAGAAGTCGCCCCCCACCAAAACGACTTCTGAACTAAAAATTTTAATCTTTTTTCCATTTCTAGTTCAGAAGTCGCCCCCCACCAGGGTGACTTCTGAACTGTGTTTTTTTATTTTTTCTTTTTCTTGTATATTAATTTAAATAAAATTAATTTAATTAATTTAGAAAATTAATATTGTTAATTCAAAACTAATTAAAAAAAATTTAGAAAAAAAAATTATGCGCTAAATAAAAATATGGAACATAATATAATATAGAAAAAAGATTGAAACAAACAACAAAATTTGCACAACGTCGTCGGCGGAGGGAAAAGATTGAAACTAACTCCACCAAACATTTTACGCTGGAGGGAAAACCCAACGGATGATCTCATCGGCGGAAATTTTGGTTTCGACGCACAATTCGATAGGACTCCGAGTATGAGATTGAAACATCTCATGGTGGTGAAACATCTGTCGAACGTCGTCGTCGCTCTTGATAGTCATTACGCCCCACCGAATATGATTACGTTCGCCGATCCGGGGGAAGCGATAAACGATACGAGTGATTGTTTGCTCCTCACCCTCCAGCTGCGCCTTTTCCGTTAGTTTTTCATTTAGTTCGGTGAAGGTGATGTTGTTCTTAAGCCTGGAATAAATGGTGTTTGGACCACTAAAATACACACCATTTTCTTCCCTGTACATAACATGGGCCTGACAGTGAAGTGTACAGTAGTGGTTGATGACTCTTTCTGGTATGATTTGTTGTGGTGGGGGTGGTCGGAGAAGATGAATGATTTCTTCCGGAGTGCGTATTGTGTCCACGTACAGCTCCAAGATACTACGTCCCATTGGAATGTTAGCATGAGCTTCCATCATTGCGCGAACGTCGTCGTCGCTTCGGATCTCCATGACAGAATACCCGTATGTCCCGTCATCTCCACAATTGTACTTTCTGTAACATATACGCTCCACGTCTTTACGCCACCCTCCCTCTGGCCGTATCTTCCTCTCAGCCTTCTCCTTGAGTTGGGAGAATGTGATGTCCTTATTCATCCTACAGAAGATATGATTAGGACAACGAAAGACAACACCATGTTCATCGGTGGTTACAGTTCCACTGTGATGAAGGGCGGTTAAGAATTTGTCATTTGAGTACTGGGTTGGGCACAACTGACATTCCATTTCAGCGGGTTGGGCGACGGTGTTTGGGAAGAACCAGAGAAGAGAAGATGAATCAGAAATATAGGTTAAGGGTAAACTGTTGGTGTGAATTTGAGTGTAATGTGAGAATGTATTTATAATAGGGGTGATCGTATGTAAGCCGTTGATTTTGGAATATCTTAACTGTTGATTTTAGGGTTTAGTGTCGGCAAAATCTAGGTCGTTAAATAGTGTCGGCAAAATCTAGGCCGTTAAATAGTGGCGACAAAATCTAGACCATTAAAGAAATTAAGACCTCTGCACTCTGCACAATGCACTATGCACTATGCACTATGCACTCTGCACAATGCACACTTTACAATGTGCAATCTGCACAAAGCACTATTAAAGACAAAAGGGTAAATTATTGATCCAAATGTAATAAATGTCACATAAGATTAAAACCTTAAAATTAATAACTTAGTTAATTTAAAATTACAATAATTGATAAATTAAACTAAAGACAGTTCCACACTGATAATTTAAAAAGACAGTACAGAAAAAAATTAACGAAGAAGATGAGACCCAGTTCCACACTGTCGAGGTTTGGGGACACGCCATGGACGTTGATGCCGATGTGGTGGTTGCTGTTCTCCCAGAGTCACGTGCCTTATGAAGAACCAGCTCAAACACTTCATCATGAATCCATTCCATTAGCCTCACAAAACCATTTTGACCTAAACACCACCCCACCTATTAGTATACTTCATGGTGTGCATAACGAAGAAGTTGGCGACTATAGCGAAAATGAGGATGTTATTCTTCAGCGTGAAGACGCTGAGGAACCAATTGTAGCAACTCCCCACAATACCATTGCATTTCATGAGGTTGTCCCACATTTTGTAAACATCACAGCTGATAACACGGAAGCTGATGATGCTGAGTATGGCCATTCCATGGACAGGAACCGCGGGTTAGCCAATGAAGACCCCAACCAACTCCAGAAGGGATTGAAATTTGCCACAAAAGAATTAGCCCAACACTTCATCCAGACATATCACCTCCACAAATCACTTGATTTTAGAGTCGATGCATCTAATACAACTAGATGGATTGTTTGTTGTGTGCACGAAAACTGTTTGTGGAGGTGTGTCATCAGACTCGGTAAAAGGTCTGGGATATGGGAGATTACACAGTTGGAAGAGCCACATACATGTACAACAGGGACTCTTTCTCAAGATCACCGCCAGCTGACCGCAGCCCTCATGTGTGACAGCATGCTTCAACTGGTAAAGTCGGATCCGACAATATCCGTGTCCGTGTTGATAGCACACATAAGGGCGAGGTACACGTACCAAAGTTCCTACAGAAAGGCTTGGATTGCTAAACAAAAAGCAATCGAGAGGATCTATGGTAATTGGGAGGAGTCTTACAATAAAGTAACAAGGTGGCTCCGTGCTTTTTCTCACTACATTCCAAACAGTGTGTACGACTGGGAGTACAAACCAGTCTACGAGAATGGCCAAGAAGTTGATGGCAAGGGTGTCTTCCACCGCATCTTCTGGAGTTTTGGGCCGTGCATCAAAGGCTTCAATTTTTGCAAACCAGATGTCTCTGTCGATGGAACATGGTTGTACGGTAGGTACAAAGGATGTCTTTTGTTGGCAATTGCACAAGATGGAAGAAGCAACTACTTCCCAATAGCATATGCAGTTGTGGAGGGTGAGACAGCTGATGCTTGGTACTTCTTTCTATCCCGTTTAAGAGCGTAAGTGACACCCCAGGAGGGTCTCTGTTTGATATCGGATAGACACGAGTCTATCAAAAGTGCTGTTAGGCGGGTAGACAGCAGTTGGAAGCACGTGTTTTGTATTCGCCACATAGCACAGAACTTCATGAGACACTTCAATAACACTTCTGCCAGGAAAGTTGTGGTCAATATGGGTGAGTATTATTTTATTATAAAAAAAAACCCTAATGTTTTTTTCATAACTTCTTTACCAACATTATGTTTTCGTGCTTCAGCATACTCAATGACACTAAAATCCGCCAATCACTACAAAGTCAAGATTGGTGATGAAGTGGGTCCTGATGGGGTGGCTTGGGTTGAAGACATAAACCCCAAACAATGGATGCAGTGGTGCGATGGAGGTTACCGTTGGGGGCACATGACAACAAACCTTGCCGAGTGCATCAACAAAGTGATCAAGGGCCTGCAAAATCTCCCTATACATTCTTTGATAGCGGCCTCATATTTTAGGCTGAACGAGATTTTTGTCAAAAGGGGAACCCAGGCACAGGCAATGTTGGAGTCAGGAACTATGTACTCTGAAAAATTGATGGAAAAAATAGAACACAACCGAGCTGTCTCGAACACGCACAACGTGGCAATTCACGATCGTGCCCAAAAATTGTTCAGAGTGGAAGAAATTATACGACCACAAAGTGGGAGACCTGCGGGCACATTTGTGGTTAACTTCAGAGACATGACGTGTGAGTGTGGGGAATTTCAGGCACTGCACTATCCTTATTCTCATGTGATCGCGGCATGTTCAAAAGTTAATTAAGATCACATGGAATTCGTGCAACCACCGTACAAAATGCAGTATGTTTTCAATACATACTTTGAGGAGTTCCCACCATTGCCATCTGAGTTGTCATGGCCTGATTTCAATGGCCCAGAACTGCAGCATGATCCATCTAAACGGAGAGATAAAAATGGTCGTCCACAGTCTACCCGTATTCGTACAGAGATGGATCAAAGAGAAAGGGGTAGTCGCACCAAGAGATGTGGTATTTGTAGAAATGAGGGTCACAACAAACATAACTGTCCAAATCGCAATCTAGACTAGTTCAACGTTGTTGTAATCCACTTTTCAATCAATGTAATCCGTGTTTTTTTAGTGTTGTTTACGATTATAATACATGTTCAAATTAAATCTGTATGTCATATTTCATAACTCAACACGATAGTTTTATACCTCTTTTACACGGTAGATATTTTTTTTAAATAAAAAAATAAAAATATATGATTAAAAGTGGTCAAAACATAGTAAAAAAACTAATTTTTTGCACTACAAAACAAACAGTTTTTTAGTGTTCTTTACGATTATAATACATGTTCAAATTAAATCTGTATGTCATATTTCATAACTCAACACGTTAGTTTTATACCTCTTCTACACGGTAGATATTTTTTTAAAATAAAAAAATACAAATATATGATTAAAAGTGGTCAAAACATAGTAAAAACAAATTTTTTGCACTACAAAACAAACAGTTTTTTTAGTGTTCTTTACGATTATAATACATGTTCAAATTAAACAGGTAATAATACCAACGGATACTTTTTTAACGGGTCAATTTTTTTTTAACTTTTTCCAACAATGCTATTTTGAAAAAACTGAAAGTAAAGAAGTAAATATGTTGTAACTTTATTCATTACTAAATACATTAATGTTGCCGAAACTTTTGGACGCACGAGATCTTGCCGACACTTTTAAATACATTAATGTGTTCAAATTTTTTTCACAAAAATATTTATAATTAATTTAGAATTAACAATATTAATTTTCTAAATTAATTAAATTAATTAAATTAAATTTATTTAAATTAATATAGAAGAAAAATAAAAAATAAAAAAACACAGTTCAGAAGTCACCCTGGTAGGGGGCGACTTCTGAACTAGAAATGAAAAAAAAAATTAAAATTTTTAGTTCAGAAGTCGTTTTGGTGGGGGCGACTTCTACACTAAAAAGTGGATGTGTGCTAGTTTGGTAAATAATCTAAAAAGTGTGCTATTTTGGTAATTTTTTTTTGTGCTACAGTGGTGAAATTGCCGCCAATTAATGCTGGAGATTGAATCCCTAGTAGGTAGTTCAGTTGGTTAGCTAAGGGATACTGAAGGAGTGCATCAAATGAGTGTAAAAAGGAGGTCCCGAGTTTAATCCCCGGAAACTAACATTTCCCTCACTCTACTAACATTGTCTATCAAAAAAAATGCCGGAGATTGAAGTTCAAATCTCACATCAATCATATTGTTTGTATCCCTTAATTATAAGATTATAAGCTGATTTTTGTTTGGTACAATAAGCTGATTTATATTTCACTTCAAATTTGAATATATAAATGACCTAAATAAATGTAATAGTGTGTAGTAGACATTAAGGACACACATGTTATTGCTGTCCATTCTGCATCTAATGCACCCAGTGAAATGCGAATAAAATAATAGTTGATATTTGATTAGCTAAAATTTCGAGACTATTTTTACATATGTAACAATAGCTATACTTTTGCTGGCTATTTAATGGTGTGCCATACGTTATAATGAGTCAATTCAAGAAATTCAAAATATGTTTGAACGTTAGCAACTTTTTTGCAATAGTGTACTTCGAATTAAATGTTGAGTCACTGCTTGCTGACGAAATAGGTATTTTTTGACTCTGCATTGCCATTGGCAACTATTAAATATGGGCTGTAATGTTTCCATTTTCGTCGGCTCACAGCTTGATTAATTTGCTAACAAATGCAAAACTGGATATAAACGCTAAAGTAAATCTCTTGTTCTTGTAAAGATGAACTAGATACCTATAAAATCATTTTTATAGGTATCCAGATTCAGTTATGGATCAGTTTTTTTATCAAGAGACCAAAGTTGACAGAAAAGGCCTTTGTTTCTTCCCAAAGTGTTGCTAAAACTCTTCTTTCAGCTGTCACAACAGGTAGGGTATGTGAATATATATATATATATATATATATATATATATATATATATATATATATAGTGTTTTGGAGAAATATATTTCTATCTCCTATGAAATTCAAATTCAAACTCAATTCAAATTGAAAATAAAATAAAATTTGAGAATGTGAGTTGTATAAGGTATAACGTTTCAGAATAATTGTTTTAAATAACAACTATCCAATTTTAATGCACTATTACCTTATTTTGCAGATTTTCATTTAACACATTGTTTTGTTTATTCACGCAGAAGCTTTCAGGAGAAGCTTTCACAATGTCAACAACAATATTTTGTAATTATTTAATTTATCGTATTTTGTTATTCAAGGCAGAATGAAAATTCATAGCAAGTCAAATCTATTTTTTTGGTTCGGATCCCATCAATTCGGGCAGCTGCTCCTTCAATTTTATTTCGGTCAGTTAAAAATTTCCGAATTAATTCAGTCGGCTACACATTCCAGCAAATATTCTCGGATCCGGATCCCCTCCTGCTGTGCTCTCTCCTTCTATCTCTCAACCCTCAATTACAACCATTTGATTAATCCAACGCATGAAATTAAAGAGAAGGAAATAATAAAATAATAATAATAATAAACCAGAGCTGTTGGGTAGGGGTGTTTGCGGTGCGGTTTGGTTCGGTTTTGAGACAAAAAGTGAACCGAACCGCAACATAAAACTACATGCGGTTTGGTTTGGTTCGGTTGGCTTCCTAAAATAAAACCGAAGCAAACCAAACCAAACCAATGAGGTTTGGATTGGTTCGGTTTTTTCCAAGACAAAACATAATTTAAAACGAAGTTAAAATTAACTAACATAAAAAATGGCTAACATAAATCTTTAAGAAAAAATCTACTTAAATATATGTAGTATATAAATTACCCTCTTTTAATTCTTTTAAGATAGCTAAGACAATGTTTAAAAGAATTTGAATTAAATATTTTATTGTAATTTTTAAATATAGCATAACAATATAGATTGTTTGTAATAAGTCAAAGAATTAATTAGATTTGGGCTAGTATGTGAGTGAGAGTTGGGTTTTAGTTGCATTTGGGCTAGTAAGTTAGTAAGGAAGGTTGTAAGTTAATAAGCCTTAGTGTTACTTGCGGTTTGGTTTGGTTTGGTTCGGTTTCTGTAATCGAAACCGCAAACCGAACCGCGCGGTGCACTGAAAAAAGAAACTAAACCGAACCGCGCGCTGCCGTGCACCACCACTGTGCACCACCACATAAACCCCCTACGCCCTTCACCTTCGTGTTCTCTCTCTCTCACACACCATCTCATCATCAGGAACCACCGTAGCCCTCACCCTCACGTCGCTGTTACCACAAAACCACCCAAAATCACCAATCGTCACCACCCCAAAACCATGACCGCCTCCCACAACCATACAACAACCACCACAGTACACTATCCACAATCTCCAACCAAACCATCACAGTAGCCACCCACCTTCGTCATCTCACCGACCCAACACAGCCATCGAAACCACACCACCACAGTCAACTCGCCGCCATGGCTCCACCGCGTCCACCCGACCCTCAATCGCATGACACTACAGCTTCCCGGCGAAAACCGTCGTCGTTGGAGCTCTACGGCGAAAACCACCGTCGTAGCACTTCCCCCTTCCTCAGCGTACGCGCGCCTGTCACCGTCACAGTCGCATCATCAGTTCTTCCGCCGCGCCGTCCCTCTCTTTTTCGGTCCTCTTCCTCTTATTCTCGCTTCCTTTCTGCTCGCGGATCTCTCCCCGTCGTCGCTCTCTTTCTCGCAACCATCTCACTCCGTTCTCTCTCTCATGGTGGAGGTAAGCTTTCTCTCCCTCTCTCTCTCTCTCCACTTTTTCCCTCTCTCTCTTCTGGCCGGAATCATCGCCTCTCTCTCCAAAAATTACACTCCCTCTGTCTCCTCAATGGTGACGGCGCTGGAGGGGAGAAATGAGGATTTTGGGTTCCAGCTGATAATTTTACCTTATATATCAACTTCCTTTTTATTTATTTTATTTTAATAGATTGCTAATTACACTCCCTCCGTTTCGTTATACACCTCCAACGCAAGCCCATCCTTTAAACGCAGTCCGGTTCACAGAATACGAACTGGGCTCGCTAACTGCACCCCCAGTTTCCATAATACGACCCCCTGATTCCAATTGCACCCTTTTCTTTTTTTTTACAACCCACCTCGTTATTTCTTTTTTTAGGGGACTAAGTCGGCCGTACGGCCGGGTTAGTCGTCGTTTTAGGATGATTAAGCCGTACGGCTCAAGAGTCCTAAAATACCTATTGAAAAGAAATAATACAAATACACAAATCATTCTTTCTCCTAAAAAATCAAATCTTCAAAAAAAAGGGGATTATGTCGACTGTACAGTCGGGTTAGTCATCGTTATAGGACGAATGAGTTGTACAGCTCCAAAGTCCTAAAACCCCTATATTAAAAAACATAAACAAACCAAATGTTTTCTACCTAGAACTATGTAGCCTTTGATTCTCCACCCGGAGATACGTAGGAGTTGGGCCACGCCCTTGTCAAGCGCAAAAATAAACAATTTTCATTCTATTTCTTACAAAACCACAAAAATAGTAACAGGGATTAAGTCGGCCGTACGACCGGGTTAGTCAGCGTTCTAAGATGAATGAGCTGTACGGCTCAATAATCTTAGAACCCCTAAAAAATAAATAATTAATAAACCTTTTCTCCAAAAAACGAATAGGGGATTAAGTCGATTGTACAGTCGGGTTAGTCAACTTTCTAGGGCCATGAATGAACCGTACGGATCAGGTCCTAAGATCCCTATTCAAAATAAATAATTTCTAAATTAAAAACATACAAACACATTCCTTCCATTTCAAAAATCAAAAATCTCATTTTCAAAAATAGGGGATTAAGTCGGCCATACGGCCAGATTAGTCGTCGTTTTAGGACGAATGAACAGAGGTTTCACGGAGCCCCGGCGCTCCTTCAGACCCCCAGCGGCCCTTCAGAGCCCCAGCGCTCCTTCAGACCCCCAGTGGTCCTTCAACACAGATCACACGGTGCTAAAACCCCTATATTAAAAAACACCAACCAACAAACATTTTCTAATTAAAGAACTACGTAGCTTTGATTTCTCCATCGCACCTGGAGATACGTAGGAGTGGGGGCCATACCTGTCAAGCACAAAAAACTAAAATTTTTATTAAGTCTTCTTTCTTTTAAATTCACAACAAAAGGGTAAAATAAATATTTTCAAAATTAACATTCTTTCCTACAACTAGTTAGCAGGTAACCTTCATTAGGAAGGATGTCGTGGGGGTGCTAATACCTTCCCCACGCATAACCAACTCCCGAACCCAAATCTGGTCTCAAACACCCTTATCCATTCCAAAAGGGATTTTCCAAAGTTTGCCCTTAAACTAAACGTTGGTGGCAGCTTCATTTTTGAACCTTCGAGGAATCCTCACCCGAATTTTTCGGTCGCTACAGCTGGCCACTTCACTGGGGAAATTTAGAGAGTCAAACCTAGTCTAATTAGTTGTAGGATTAGTTGTTAATTTAATGTTTGTTTTTACCCTTCCCTTTTTGTCTTTTATTGCATATTATTCTTTTGTGATATGTAATCCTTAGGATAGAAGACAATATTTCTTGGCATATGTGTTTGTTTTGCAGCTTGGGGGGGTATTCTTGATATTTTGCTCCTTCACACACTCCGCTATCACACTTTTGCACACACGTGAGAATAGTCCTGTACCCGGATTGGAGAATAACCTAAGTTAGAACGAGACTGCGTAGTGATGGCCTACTGGATGTGCGTCCTGTTGGGTGGTCACGAAAGTCTCACCTAGAGTTTGGTCGCTCTTGAGAATGCTGGCACTTCTAATAGCTTGCCTATTGTCGTGATCAGTGTTCTTAACTGGGGTCGTTGGCTCTAGGAACCTTATGTAGGACTCTTTAGAGCTACCCTTTGAAAGGTTCACTTAACAGACAAGCCCTAGACATATTCTCTAAGGAACCCTCGTATGACACAAAGGAGCCTCATATCCCTGCATTTAGACAAACACTGATACATTTTTCCAGTCTTCTTAAAAGAAAAAATTTCAAAAAATCATATCTTATTTTGGCAAATTATTTTTTTAGCATACCTCATGCATTTTTACCTTTTCCTTTTTGCATGGTATAAAAAAAATTTATTGCACATTAACATTTCATTTTTCATACATTTCTATGACCCAGGGAATTGTAAGACTTTCTTTCTGACAAGATGGATCAAACATTTGCATTAATAAATCGTAAGTTTCTTTCAGTTCTGCGTCAAACAGGAACTTACAATTTCCCCGGCGTAACACGAAATCATACATTTGCATTTCATGCACATTCATGCACACATTCATCCATGTAAAAAAAATCAGAGCAAAAAAAGCAAGTTGGTTCGTCGACACTTATGCGTCTGGTTTCCCTTCTCCAAAAAACAAACAAACAAAAACATTCAAAATCATGTCAAGCATCATGCATTCTTTTCTTTCCATGCATTAAGAAAATCACTGCGAGTGTCATGCATTTTATTTCCTCGCATAAAAAAAAGCAATTTTTAGCCATATAACATTAGCATCTCATTTAGCATGCACCGCCATTCATTCATAAATAATTCACAAAAGTCATTATCAAATAGTATAGGCATCTCATCATTTGCAACATCATGAAATGCATGTAAAGAAAACATAACATTCATACATCATTACACTCATATTGTCTTCCTAATTCAAAAAAAAACCATGTTGCTTTATCATCCCCCCATACGTCATTTCATTCATACATCATTTTATTTATATATCATTTCTGTATGCATGTGTGCATCATTCCAAAATAACAAAAAATAGTGTCATTAGTCTTGCATCATTCATCATCCAAAAAATATATCTTAGATAGCATTTCATTTTAAAACATAAATGATACTTTGCATCATCTACATGTTGCATTGCCTCCAAAAATAAACAAAAATCATTTAGAATAGATGGTCTTTCCAAGTGATCATTCCTTCATACATTTCATGCATTTTCATCATGCCTATACATTATAGTTTGTTCATTCATGCATCACATTTTGTTCTTAGAAAAGAAAAATATTAGCATACTTTCAAAAAAAAACTTTGATGAGAGGTGAGGCGCTCTTGCATAATACACTCTAATTGATTATTCTTCTTTGGAAAAGTTTAGCCTTACAAAACAAGGTCGAACTTAGTTGCAAACTCAAGGTGTTTCAAGACACTGAATTTTCAGAAAAAATTTCAATGTTGCAGCTCGTCCACAATTTTTGTCAGCAAAACGATGCATCTCATCCATCCCATGATAAACGATCAAAATAGTCCATTTTGTTAACTAATATGTTATCAAAAATTCTTTTATCATGTCTCTATGTTAACTCTCTGTGAAGCATTCGTATAGTGAACTTGTATGCGATGTGCATTTGCTCTTGTTTGAGTCAGTTGGTGTCCACACCTTTCCATCCTATCATCATCCCTTGTTCTTGTCCAGTCCCACCCCGACCACTCTATAAAGTGCATATTCCCCACACAAGTGCTTAGTTGACTCTTTGGTTTTGTTCCCAATGATAAAATTTCATAAACTAACACTTGGATCCTCCAAACTGGGGCAAAATTGAGATCACTAGACATCTTGTCAACATTGTATTCCCTTAGTGCAAGTCCTTTATAAAAATAAAAAAAATAATAAAAAAAAACCTATTAGGTTGAAAACTCGCGAGAGCAGCCTAAGCAAAAATTAGGGCATATAAAAAGAAATAAAGAAAAAGAGCTGATATATAAAAATAAATAAGCTTTTGTCCTTGAGTTTGTCTTTGAGAAAACAAGCAATCATGACTTGAAATGAAGTTTGGCCATCTTCTCACATTCCCAAAAAGCAAAAAAATACCCATTGCAACCCCCTTTGAACAAAAAAATCAAAAAAAAATCTTTCAATCACCCTAGACAATGATCTATTCCCCATTTAAAGATGGTGCACTACTTTCTTCAGTTTATTCAGCTCAAGAGAAATAGGCTGTCAGAAAATGAAAAAATGAAAATCATATATCAAAACAAAAAAAGACAAAAGTCTTGAATAAAAAAACGGCATAAATCTTTGAGCTGATACATCATATCATGAAGTGCACCACTGAATAAAAATATCATTTGTCTCATCAATCCCCAAACACTTTAAGCCCAATCACCCATTCTTTCATAAATCATCAACCACTAGCCACATTGCAGCGCAAATAAAAAGATCATTGTCTAAAGCCCTCAAACACCTTATTGTGCCAAACTAGCACTTCTTTCACGAAACTCAAACAATGGACCTCAAACACTCCTTTGGTCCTACTTATCCTTTCTTTCATGAAAGATCATTGTCTAAACCTCCAAACACTTCTTTGGGACCAATTATCATCTCTTTTCATAAATCCCTAACCATTGGTACATTACCCCTAACCATTGGCCACATTACAAACCTTTTCTTTCATGAATCCCTAACCATTGGCCAGATTACCAACCCTTTTGTTACATAAACCCCTAACCATCGGCCACATTACAATCCTATAAAGTCCATTCCGATCAATGACTGACTGTTTTGTTTCCTCAAAGTTTTAATTTTAGAACAAATAAGTTTATTTATTTTGCTCAGAAAATCAAAGAAAGTTAAAAAAATAAATAATAAAAAAAAATAAAAAGGCTTGCACTCTAAGGTGCATTCAAGACAATGTTTAGTGATTACCAAGTGAAGTTTTCATCATATCAAGAAAACTCAAGACTGTCACAGTCTTTGGGATTCACGTAAAAGAAAACCAAATGTTTATACTAGGATCACCACCTAGATCCCAAAGTGGGGCATTCCTTTTATCATCCATACCACTTGAACTTGGGGATTTAGCCATTGTCCATCCCATTCATATACCATACCCAATCCATATAGCCATATTGGACCACCTCCCTAGCCCATTACCCTAACTTTGCCACCTTTCACAACCTCACTCGAAGCAACCGTTTGAAATGTCATTCCATAGTGGGGAAATCCCGTCACCCTTCACTCCACCTAAAATTAGGGAAATTCTCCCTACACCCATCTCATTCTCTTACCATATTCACATCCACAAAACCATACCGGAGAAATTTCTCAACCCATTACCCTAAACAAACCCTTTCACAATGCTACTTCAGTTGGGGCAACCTTGTCCTTGTCATAATTGGGGCAACACCAAACTCCAAGGGTTGAGACAAAATCTCTTGCATGCCACTTTTCGTTACAAAGTCATGGCATTACCAAGTCATAATTTCCTCTACACCCCTAGTTGTTGTCACCACTAGACAGGGGCAAGTTATACATTCACCGCCATCGACTATGATAGGGCAGTCCCACATTTCTTGAGTTGGGGAGAACCTACCTTTCATGACTTTGGCAAAAACCTACCATTCATCCCCTCACGTGTCATACCTGTCCATACCCCGAGTCAACTGACTCATTCATATGTATTTACACTACTCTACATGTTCACTAAAACAATGCTTCAAAGAGAGAGAACACAAGTTAATAATGTGACGCTGTACACTCACTCTGTTAACTTTGTGGACCTAAAATTCAATCAATCATGGGACACTGTAAGGGAAGAACAACGTGAATGGGTCTGTAAATACAGTCAAGTACGGTTGCACATTAGTGACTGTAAATAACAACCTTGAGATTGCCAAAGCTTGAATTCAAATCAATTCCAATTTCTTTTCCAAGGAACGATTATTGCAAAATATTCACTTCTGTGCCTCCTGCATCAAAAGCCTCATCTCTCATCATTACAAAAATCTTTCTGCATCATCAATAAAATCATAGCATAAATCATCCCGCCATACAACCATGCATCCAATAAGTGATGATTCCAAAGCATCCACTTCTCAATTTCTCGCATAAAAAAATTTTTTTCCTCATCTCAAAAACCGCAAAAATGCATCATCAATAAATCATACCATACATTTCATTCCACCATGCAAACATGCACCTACCATGACACCTGCATCAAAGCATTACACTTGCATTTGCACGTCATCTGCACTCACATATACTGCTTATCAATTTTTTTCGATCAGCTTCAGCATCTACAGTTCATGGGCCTTTGTAGTTCATTTGTTTCCACATTGCACATACATGACATTGCATGCATGCACACACATGACATTTTTTTACTTCGATAGACGTGTCAAGCGTCGGTCTCGTCGTTGGTAAAAATATTTCTACATCACAAATTATATCATTGTACCATGCATTGATAGCAATTGCATCAAAGCATTACATGCATCATTCGCATTTCATACATTTATCATGTACCAAGAAAAGAAGCAAAAAAAAAGGAAAAGAAGAAAAAAGCAAAAAAGGCAAATAAGAAAAAAAACTCATTACATTCATTCATTCCACTTAAAATCAATCATTACAGATGCATACATTACATGCATATGACCCATTGCTCTCTAATCGACTTCAAGTGTCGATCCTAATTACTTCCACTTCTTAAGTCAATGCGACAAGCGTTGAATCTTATATCAAACACCACATCGCAGTGTTAGCACAGAGTCTAGCATGGATTCTTCAGACCAGTTTGGTCCTTCAGTTCGAATTAACACGTCAAAGCGACGGCTTCGAACTCTACCTTCAGATCTTAACGTCGCCACTGAGCGCGACGGATCCTTCAGACCCCCAGAGGTCCTTCAGATTAGTTGTGTCTTCCTAAGACATAGTGGACATCCTTCGTGGTCAACATATTAGTTCTAGATCTAATCTTGACCCTCACGACCGCACCGACGTAGGTCACCCTCAGACTGTTTTACTATAGCTAGTTGCAGTCCATCAGACCATTTTTGGTCCATCAGGCCCAGGCAGCCCTTCAGACCAACCGGTCCTTTAGTTTAATTCAAATCAGTGCATCATGCATCGACTGCGGATTAGACCTTCAGACTAATTAGTCCTTCAGAGCCTCAGTGCTCCTTCAGAGCCCTAGTGCTCCTTCAGAGCTCTAGTGCTCCTTCAGATCCCCAGTGATCCTTCTTTATAGCTTTCTCATTAATATGCCAAGTGTTAACCGTACTTGTAAATTCTCAAAACCCCCAACTTTCCTACTAATCGGACAAAATTAGTATTTGTTTTATCTTTATTTCTATTCCTACTATGAAATCTTGAAAACCTTTCATTTTTTCTACGGAATATAAATAAAGAGGGGCAGCTGTCATACCCTAATTTTGTCCGGCTAATTGAAAATCCAAAAATAGTTTTTTATTTTCGTCGCTTTAATCGTGCGTGTGTCTTTAACGCTCAACGTGTGACATTTATTTCGATACTCGTTTTTGTTGATATTGCTCTATTTTCATAAAATATAAAAAATATAAAATTAGACAAAAGCTGAATAGCCAAAATCCTTTTTATTACATAACCAGATCCTTTTACATATGGACAAAAACCAAAAAAAGCAAATAGTACAAAAGTTTAAAATAAAATTCAAAAAAGAAAGGAAGAGGGCGCAGCAGCCCTAGCTGCTGGTGCTGGTCTTTTGTTTTTGATGTTGTCCTTCCTCGTCCTTTCTTTGACCGTCCTTCCCCAGCACCCACTACCAGCGCTCCATGCCAGCTGTTGCCCTTTTCAAATGGCTGTCCTTGGCCAGCCAGCTGCTGTCCTTGGTCATTTCTCCAATTGTTGCCCTTTGATTCCTCACCTCCATCACACCAATTGGCCTATAAATATGCACAGTAACATTCACATAAGGGGGGATCCAAAACAGGCACCGAAAGATACACACATATACAGAGGCACACACAGTAACAGCAAACAAAAACAATAAAAAAGGAGAGAACTGAGAGGGGGAAAGTTACTGAACTACCTCATCTCCAACCACCATCTGTGGTGGTCGCCGCCGTGCACCACCACAGAAACCCCCTACGCCCTTCACCTTCGTGTTCTCTCTCTCTCTCTCTCACACTATCTCATCATCAGGAACCACCGTAGCCCTCACCCTCACGTCGCTGTTACCACAAAACCACCCAAAATCACCAATCGTCACCATCCCAAAACCATGACCCCTCCCACAACCATACAACAACCACCACAGTACACTATCCACAATCTCCAACCAAACCATCACAGTAGCCACCCACCTTCGTCATCTCACCGACCCAACACAGCCACCGAAACCACACCACCACAGTCAACTCGCCGCCATGGCTCCACCGCGTCAACCCGACCCTCAATCGCATGACACTACAGCTTCCTGGCGAAAACCGTCGTCGTTGGAGCTCTACGGCGGAAACCACCATCGTAGCACTTCCCCCTTCCTCACCGTACGCACGCCTGTCGCCGTCACAGTCGCATCATCAGTTCTTCCGTCGCGCCGTCCCTCTCTTTTTCGGTCCTCTTCCTCTTCTTCTCGCTTCCTTTCTGCTCGCGGATCTCTCCCCATCGTCGCTCTTTTTCTCTCAACTGTCTCACACCGTTCTCTCTCTCATGGTGGAGGTAAGCTTTTTCTCTCTCTCTCTCTCTCTCTCTCTCTCTCTCTCCACTTTTTCCCTCTCTCTCTTCTGGCCGGAATCTTCGCCTCTCTCTCCAAAAATTTCGAACACACTCCCTCTGTCTCCTCAATGGTAACGGCGCTGGAGGAGAGAAATGAGGATTTAGGGTTCCAGCTGATAATTTTACCTTATATATCAACTTCTTTTTTATTTATTTTATTTTAATAGATTGCTAATTACACTCCCTCCGTTTCGTTATACACCCCCAACGCAAGCCCATCCTTTAAACGCAGTCCGGTTCACAGAATACGAACTGGGCTCGCTAACTGCACCCCCAGTTTCCATAATACGACCCCCTGATTCCAATTGCACCCTTTTCTTTTATTTTTTACAACCCACCTCGTTATTTCTTTTTTTAGGGGACTAAGTCGGCCGTACGGCCGGGTTAGTCGTCGTTTTAGGATGAATAAGCCGTACGGCTCAAGAGTCCTAAAATACCTATTGAAAAGAAATAATACAAATATACAAATCATTCTTTCTCCTAAAAAATCAAATCTTCAAAAAAATGGGATTAAGTCGACTGTACAGTCGGGTTAGTCATCGTTATAGGACGAATGAGTTGTACAGCTCCAAAGTCCTAAAACCCCTATATTAAAAAACATAAACAAACCAAATGTTTTCTACCTAGAACTACGTAGCCTTTGATTCTCCACCCGGAGATACGTAGGAGTTGGGCCACGCCTCTGTCAAGCGCAAAAATAAACAAATTTCATTCTATTTCTTAAAAACCACAAAAATAATAACAGGGATTAAGTCGGCCGTACGGCTGGGTTAGTCAGCGTTCTAAGATGAATGAGCTGTACGGCTCAATAATCTTAGAACCCCTAAAGAATAAATAATTAATAAACCTTTTCTCCAAAAAACGAATAGGGGATTAAGTCGACTGTACAGTCGGGTTAGTCAACTTTCTAGGGCCACGAATGAACCGTACGGATCAGGTCCTAAGATCCCTATTCAAAATAAATAATTTCTAAATTAAAAACATACAAACACATTCCTTCCATTTCAAAAATCAAAAATCTCATTTTCAAAAATAGGGGATTAAGTCGGCCATACGGCCAGATTAGTCGTCGTTTTAGGACGAATGAACTGAGGTTTCACGGAGCCCCGGCGCTCCTTCAGACCCCCAGCGGCCCTTCAGAGCCCCAGCGCTCCTTCAGACCCCCAGTGGTCCTTCAACACAGATCACACGGTCCTAAAACCCCAATATTAAAAAACACCAACCAACAAACATTTTCTAATTAAAGAACTACGTAGCTTTGATTTCTCCATCGCACCTGGAGATACGTAGGAGCGGGGGCCCACTCCTGTCAAGCACAAAAAACTAAAATTTTCATTAAGTCTTCTTTCTTTTCAATTCACAATAAAAGGGTAAAATAAACATTTTCAAAATTAACATTCTTTCCTACAACTAGTTAGCAGGTAACCTTCATTAGGAAAGATGTCGTGGGGTGCTAATACCTTCCCCACGCATAACCGACTCCCGAACTCAAATCTGGTCCCAAGGACCCTTATCCATTCCAAAAGGGATTTTCCAATGTTTCCCCTTAAACTAAACGTTGGTGGCGGCTTCATTTTTGAACCTTCGAGGAATCCTCACCCGGATTTTTCGGTCGCTACATAGGTTTGCACCAAAGTCCCTAGTTTTTCACCTCTCTAGTGCACCACACTCACATAATCACTCACACTCTCACCTATTTTATTTAAAAAAATATGTTTATTTTTATTATGTTATTTAATTTGAATCTGTTATGTATTTTGTGAATATGTTGATTCTTCTAGTGCTATTTGATTTGTATTTAGGAACTTGTTAGTGCTATTTAATTTGTGTGGGTCTAGTGCAACACAAGTTATGAATCTGTTAAAGTCTTATCTTTATTACATTTTTAGCAATGTGTGTTTGAAAATTTTTCCACCCCCTGACCCAGGGTCATGGGTCCGCCTCTGATAAAATAGATCATACAACAACAACTGTAAAATACAAAATATATAAATTACTATTGTAAATAGACAAAATTATTTAATAGTTAAACCACACATGGATCAAGGAAACTCGGATAATTGACTACATCAAAGAAAGAACGGTAAGTGAAAAGCTGACAAAAGCGAGTGTTTTATCGCCAAATTCAATTCATTTAGGTCTAGATTTTTGGTACAATAAGATCCCTGCAAGCACGAGAACTTCTTCATATTCTTCCCAGATTCTACTCCTCATGGCTATAGTTATAGTTGTTTCAGTTATGGATCCGTTTTTTATCAACAGAACAAAGTTGACAGATTCAAATTAAAAATAAGGGTAAATAGCCAAATTGGTCCCTGGAAGTGTAGCTCGCTGTCAATTTAGTCTCTCATTCGACCAAAAATGCAAAACAGTCCCTCAATGTGTATTCTGTTCATCATATTCATCCCTCACGTTAGCAGAAGTCAGTAACTCTGTGAATCACGCTGATGTGGCACGTTAAGTGGCACGTTAATTTTAACTTCGTTTTAAATTATGTTTTGTCTTGGAAAAAACTGAACCAACCGAACCAATCCAAACCGCATTAGTTTGGTTTGGTTTGGTTCAGTTTTATTTTAGGAAGCCAACCGAACCAAATCAAACCGCATGTAGTTTTACCTTGCGGTTCGGTTCACTTTTTATCTCAAAACCGAACCAAACCGCACCGCGAACACCCCTAAGAAACGCGAGATAGAGAAATCGATTTGAACAAAAATAAGAGAGAGAAAGAGAATAAATTTAATTAAGCAATGGTGAGAAACGCGAGATAGAGAAATCGATTTGAACAAAAATAAGAGAGAGAAAGAGAATAAATTTAATATCTTAATTTTACTAAAGATTTGAAACTAAAGAGATCACCATCGGAGAATTTTAAATGTTTAGAAAACCAGACCGGTCATTGAATCGGTGAAGGCACTGGTTCAAGGTTTAATGATTCAACCGTATTTGAACCAGTGAATGTACTGATTATATGGTATATTAAGTGATGAGTTTTAAATATAACTAAATTATAAACTAAGAGAAAATAATTATTATATATATTTCATATGACTATAATTTTATAATTTGACATTGGCCTTTTATTTAACTACTAATAAATAAATAAAGAATTACACTACCTATATATATAAGAAAAGAAGGGAGAGGGATTTCTATAACAATAATGCTCTATTTGAGTCCTACATCACATCGAACATAAATAAAAAGAAGGAAGAGAGATTAAATTGTGTATTCACTATCCTTTATCCTTTATTTTATTATTAATTAAAAGTAATTAACACTGTTTTACAAGGGACTGAGGGAGTACGTTTTGGGCGGGAAACTGAATTGTTACTTGAGGGCAAATTAGTAATTGCACAGCAATGTTGGGTGAGGCTACCGTTTTGGTGTTCAGCACCTCTGAGAGCAGAGCACCGTTTTGTCTCATTCTTTGAGAGCAGCGCTTCTTACACAGTTGTCTTCTCCCACTTGCGCCGCACACACCGTTTCATCGTCTTGCTTCTGTAGTTCGTACACTGCAAGTCCCTCAGAAACGCTTTCATCTTCTGGCATTGTTTCTAATCTTAGTTCCGTAAACCCTATTTCCTTTACAAGCTACAAAGGCGCCTTCATTAGCTGCTTGTTTCGCATCGGTTGCTGGCTACTCAAGGTTTCTTGTTTTGACACAGACAGGTTCTTCTTTTCTTCCTTTTTTTCTTTTCTCTTTCATTCTTTCTTTACTCAAAGAAACCCATTATAGTAGGTTGTTAGAATCGCGTTTTAGCTTTTAACTCTTGGAATCATACGATTCCACGATTCTAGGTGCTGGGTAAACTACATGGAATCATGTTTTAACTCAGACCGATGTTAGAATCAGTAGGTTGTTAGAATCGATTTGTGGTAAACTCGCAAACCCTTGCTATCGCGAAGCACTTCTAGCCAGCGACACGAACATCGGTCTCCCTCCAGCGTCGTTAACACCAATCTCCGACGACAAGACTACACTCCTTGAACAACGTGCTTGTTATTAGGAAGATCGATTATACTCCAAGTGCTATTAGCAAGCAAAGCATTTAATTCAGAATTAATAGTCTTAACATAGTCAGAGTGTTGAATAGCTTGTTGATAGGTTTTGGGATCATCGATGGAGATAGAAAGAGTAAAATTGAGATTGGCAGGGGAGAGTTGAGAGTATTGGGGAACAGAGGAAAGAGGATATAAAGGAGAAGAATTAGTTGAAATATTATTGCATTGGTACTCTTTCAAGTAAGAAGGAGGATGTTTGATCCTAGCAGATCTTCTGGGGTGAATAATACAAGTAAAGGAAGTTTAGAAATTGTGTGGATTATCAGAATGTAATCTGTTAGATTAGAAAGTATGGAATCTGAAATAGGTTGGGATTAGACTTTAGAGGAGGAGGGCTCTGTTGAAGGAATATCAAACAAGAAAGGAGTTATGTCTTGAGAAACAACATCATAAGAAGTATCAAGAGGAGGAGATTGGGGAGTGGAATCAGGAGGGACAAAGGGGAAAACAAATTCAAAAAAAGAGCATGTCCGGAAGTAAAAACAAATCTATGTTGTAAATAAAAAAGAATATCTCCTTTGGTGCCATTAGAGTATCCTAAGAAATTACACTTTATAGCCCTAGGATCAAGTTTATCACGATGATTAGTTAAGGTAATGGCATAAGAGAGAGAGAGAGCCAAAAACCTTGAGATGATCATTAGCACCAAAGTCCAATAATATCCAAGAAGAAGTATATGAATTACCTGGAGTGGTAGCATTAGAAAGAAGGTGACTACTGACTAGTATAAGAATTACCAGAATTGCTGATTTTTGCATTCTTGGATTCTTGAAGTAAGGAAAGATGTTGGTAATCATCTTTAGTGAGAGAAATACTTACCTCAGGTGCGGTGGGTTTAGCAGGAATTGTAGAAATGGTATTAGTAGAAGTGGGAGAATTGGTTTGGGATGTTGACTTGTAAACAGGGAAAACCATGTTTAAAGAAATAATTCTCAACAGTGTGATTGTTTCTATTACGATGGGTACAAATCATAGGAGATTTTTGGAAAAATTTGCCTCGGCCTTAGCTAGAATTAGAAGAAAGGCAAGTATTTTGTACGGTTAAAGCTGTAGAATCTGTAGCCTGTAGGAACGGGTGGTATAGGAGGTTTTTCTTATTGGAAAACCATGGAATAGACAGTGCTAACAGAGGGTAAGGGGTTCATGATCAAAATCTGATTACGAACAACAGAAAAAGAGTCATTGAGTCCTTTAAGAAAACAAAGAACGTGTTCTTTATCCTTATCCTTGTAATTCTTTTTCAAATTTACTCAAGAGACAAGAACAGGGAACAATACAAGTGCAAGAAGGTGTAGGACGAAGAAATTCTAACTCATCTCAAACAATTTTCATATCAGTTAAGAAAACAGATAAAGTTTTATCCCCTTGATGCATGGAATGTAATTCTTTAAGTAAATCGCACCTACGGAAATGATTGCCTTTTGTGAATTAGTCCTCCAAATCATGCCAGAGGTCACGCAAGTTGTCGAAGGAGATAGAACTCTGAAATGTGAAAAGACGGAGTTCTTGTAATCCATGATACCACCTTGTTGCTTCTCATCCAACTGTCGTATAGAGGATAGTAGGTAAAGGTTGAGGAAGAGCTCCATTGATGAACTTGATATTGTTCTTGGAAGCGAGATCACGACGCATTGCACAGCTCCAATGGTAGTAGTTATCACTGCCTAGGGGTATAGTAACAAGAACTAAATTTGGATTTTCACGAGTGAAGATAATATGGATTGTGTTGGATCCACGGAAGAAAAAGAAGAAGAAATTGAAACAGATGTTAGGGTTTGGGAAATGTTTGGATCGATTTCGGTTTCTGCAGCCATGATGTTGCAAAGAAGAAAGAAATAAATTGGTAGTAGAATGGTTGCTTTGATACCATATAGGAACTGGATTTCATCATATTTTGAATCTTTGATTGATTGCATAAGAGGTACAAAGAAGGTTATATAGGAAGGATAGGCAGAGCTAATAGAACCTATCTTCCAAACAGAAAATATACAATCACTAAAAGCTAAATAACTAGGAGGGTAAAAATAAGCTAGTAGTATGAGTGAATCCTTGTGAGTCACCAAGAAAATGTGGGTTCTTTTATCTTGAAATGTTTATCTAAGAGAGTTGGTGACTGAGTCTCAAGCTCTTCTTAGTGTTTGACTTTGGAATGTTTCTCAAAGATCTGGAATGGGTTTTCTAGAGGGTTGTATCTTCATCATTGAGAGGGTGTTTTCTTGTTTAAGATATTGAAGCCAGGGATTTTGGGGTAGTCAAAATCTAGGAATTAAGAGAGGGTGGTTCACAGAAGAATTTTTTACTTTGTAATGGTGAAAGCTCAAGAATCTTATAAACTTTGCTCACAAAGCAATAATGGAACCTATATAAACTCCAGTCTCGTTCTCTTTCTTAGAGAAAGTTTGAAGTATTGAAAAACAGAGTTTTCTTATCACAACTATTTGGTTTGTATGGATATCAGTTTGATAGGTTTGAATTGTTTTTCTTGTATTGTGATTTTCCGGAAGTGTTTAGTTTTCTGCATCATAATCACAGGTTTTGAATTTTGGACTTCATTTGTTTAATGGTAGTGTTGTGTAGGCGTATCAAATCAAACACACCACTTAGACAAGAAATCCAAAACGAAGAGAGACCGGGAGAGTTAGGGAGTTTTTTATTTTTGAAAAAAGTGAGAGGGAGTACTTATGTATTTTTTTTTTTGATCAGTAGGAAGTACTTATGTATGGTTGAACTATTATAGAATCTTTTTATCTTTCTTGATCAATGGTTCAAACTAGTGGGTCTAAGATGGATCGATCTTTCTACGGGTCTAGGCTATACAGACCTTTTGTTAAAACACTTTCTCTACTGCTATTTTAGAATGGTTGGGTGTGGCGGGATTTGATGAGCGCTTCCATTTATATATTGTTTTTTGGTGAATTATTTGTTTTGTTGAATCTATTTGTAGTATAACTTTGATTCACTAGCAGAAGGTGTTAGGCTTTCACAATATGGCGAACCTGTGTTCGAATCCTGGGAGAGGTACCCACATTTAGTGTCTGACGCGCCTTGAATAGGATTACCTCAAATGGAGGGAACCTCTGACAAACCAAAATAATATGTTTTTATATTATATATTACATTAATATGTTGAGAACCGCTATTTAGTACAAAGTATTTTCAAAGAAACGTACAAAATACACTGGATTTGAAATAATCGTCCACTAAATCACACAACACATGCGGCTGCTGCACATCATTGTTCATTCTTCGGTTTCGTTGTCTTACTATCCAGCTTTTCTCTAATATGTTTTCTAGTTCATGCACAAGTTAGAAAAAGCAAAATGGTTATCACAATAAAATTAACTATACTTTAAATTAAGAAATGTAAATATGAGTCTAAATACACATTATTCAACTCTTGCATGCAGGTTATAATCAATGGATATTACAACAGAGTCTAAACTCAAATTGAAGCTCAAGTCGTCAAACCCTGAGGGAATCTGTAAAAGATTGAGGTCATACCTTGGTCCTATTGATAGAATTGATGTTATTAGCCCTTCTAAATTTTTTCTGAAAGACTGCCTGAACATTCTTGAAACAAGGCTATTTCAAGATAGGTACCCGCATCCCGAGTTATTACAAGTGTATTGTCTTTGTTTCAGACCTTATATGGAGGTAGCAAATTCTACAGCGGTATTATTATTATTTTCAAGGCTTTAGTGTTTCAAAATTTTAATCTATATATCTATTGCACATTTTGTATTCAATTTTTGACTAAAGTAATTTGTAGGTAACAACTCATATACATTTAATATTGGAGACCATTTTCGAGGAGTTGCGCTGTAATAAGGAAAGACTTCATGAATCACAGTTGTTGTTAAGCATTGTAGATTTATACACTCGGGGAAATCATAAGTCAGACCAACATCTTGAAGAACAATCATCAACAGAATCCATTTCAGATGCTTTTGAGAATTACTTGTCTAATATGATAGCTGCCTTGCATATTGTGTGTCGTATGGTTTATAAATTAGTCTCGAAGTGGACATTGGAATTAGAAACTATCGCAGGAGAGGCTAAAGTTGTCCGTACGGATATGCTTTCCACTCTCGTGGATATACTTCATGTTTTAACTCAATTTATTCTCATTAAGTTTAGGTATATCTCGTGAACAGTCAAATAAGTTTGGTTAAATAGAGTTTTTAATGTTTGGTTTATTTATCGATTTTATGTTTGCCATTTTTTTTTGTTTCTATTGTCACTTATTATTTTCATTATTATTTTCACCTGTCATATTAATTATGAAGAGGAGTTTCTAAGACAATTTTTACCATTATTGTTTATATATATGTACCTTTTATTTTATTTCATTTTATGCCATTTGTGATGATTAAGTCCCAAAATTTCATTTTTTCTTGATTGTAGGATGATACCTGAAAAGATAGAAAATGAAAAATATTGGATGGTTGGAAGCGCCCTTGCAGCTTTAGCCATTTCGATTAAAATCAATGTTAAACTCCAGGTTTATGTGCTCATATCTTCTTTGCTGCTGAAAAAATAAATGGACATTGTTTAAGAAAAACTAATGTTTGTTGCCTTATATCAGGAGAGCAAAGAAGTTATTAGGAATATCATTGTAAGTGAATGGTGTGAAACAATGGAAATAGAAGAGATGATCACTTTGATGAATGAGTTGGCAAAAGCCTGGCCAAAAAATGACAAAAGTGAACAGGTATTACAATCCCATTTTTTATTAAAATCTTATATGTAGCATGATATCTTGAGGAGTCTAACCTCTTGGTCAATTTTGTAGAGAGTTCTTCTCTCAATTATGAATTTTGTTATTTATACATTTGCATTTCCTTTTTATTTTCTGTTTTTGTAACTAAAAATTGTGGTTATGGTCTTATGGAGTTAAGGAGTATGTTTTGGTGTTGAGTAATTTGGGTTAGGGTTTGAAAGATATGGAAATGACCAAAATACCCTTGGTCCCCTAATCCTCACATAATTCTATTTCTACCTCAAAACGACCACGTAATTCATACTATTAGCAACTAAATGTTGCTTTCACGCTTTTAACATGTCCATGACTTGAATTATTCTTTTATCGAAATACTTCGCTAGTTAATTTCATAAAACGAAATTAACCGGAATTAGGGATGTTACACAACGTCTCCAACATTGATCTTATTCACCTCACAAAAACTCCTCCATCCCCGTGTCAGACGATACTGCTTTTCATCCATGACATCTTGCCTCACATCGCAGTCCCACTTTCTCCTTTCTTCATCAATTAGTTGAAATTCATTTCTCCTTGCATTTAGAGCATGGCAGCAAAACAATTTTGGCAGCAACTGCAATTTAGATAATAAAAATAAATAATTATCCAATAATCAAGTAATGCATATGCGTGTGTTTTTTGAAAGATGGGCCAGCTGAAAAATCAAATTTTGAGAATATCTTACCATTTTTTATTTTTTCATAAATCATATCCTTTCGTGGTAGGGGATAAGGATAATTTTTTACAATTTTATTTAAAGGCTTATAATTAATAACCATTCTTGGTTCTCCTCTCTTTAATAACCATTCTTGGTTCTCCTCTCTTTAAATTATCTGGCCCATCTTTTTGATTTGGTCTTATTTGTGTTTGAAAAATTGCTAATCACACCTTTTTTTCTTCTTTTTCACCAGCTTATTATCTCTTTAGGAATGGACGGAATTGGAAATATTACGATAAAGGTATGTCTAAGTGAACTTATAATTATTGTTTGAAGACAATTCCTCTATTATTTATTTTTTATTAATTAAAAGTAATTAACACTGTTTTACAAGGGAGTACGTTTTGGGCGGGAAACTGAATTCTTACTTGAGGGCAAATTAGTAATTGCATAGCAATGTTGGGTGAGGCTACCGTTTTGGTCTTTCATCTCCTTTGTTCAGCACCTCTGAGAGCAGAGCACCACACTTGCTGTCAAAGCAGTGCTTCAAACTTTCCATCACGAGACCGTGAGCACTGCTTCGAACATTCTAGCAACAAATCGAGAGAGCACCGGCTGCACCGCTTCAGCACCGTTTTGTCTCATTCTTTGAGAGCAGCGCTTCGTACACAGTTGCCTTCTCACACTTGCGTCGCACACACCGTTTCATCGTCTTGCTTCTGTAGTTCGTACACTGCAAGTCCCTCAGGAAAGCTTTCATCTTCTGGCATTGTTTCTAATCTTAGTTCCGTAAACCCTATTTCCTTTACAAGCTACAAAGGCGCTTCTTTTCTTCCCTTTTTTCTTTTCTCTTTCATTCTTTCTTTACTCAAAGAAACCCATTATAGTAGGTTGTTAGAATCACGTTTTAACTCTTGGAATCATACGATTCCACGATTCTAGGTGCTGGGTAAACTACATGGAATCATGTTTTAACTCAGACCGATGTTAGAATCAGTAGGTTGTTAGAATCACTTTGTGGTAAACTCGCAAACCCTTGCTATCGCGAAGCACCTCTAGCCAGCGACACGAACATCGGTCTCCCTCCAGCGTCGTTAACACCAATCTCCGACGACAAGACTACACTCCTTGAACAACGTGCTTGTTATTAGGAAGATCGATTACACTCCAAGTGCTATTAGCAAGCAAAGCATTTAATTCAGAATTAATAGTCTTAAAATAGTCAGAGTGTTGAATAGCTTGTTGATAGGTTTTGGGATCATCGATGGAGATAGAAAGAGTAAAATTGAGATTGGCAGGGGAGAGTTGAGAGTATTGGGGAACAGAGGAAAGAGGATATAAAGGAGAAGAATTAGTTGAAATATTATTGCATTGGTACTCTTTCAAGTAATAAGGTGGATGTTTGATCCTAGCAGATCTTCTGGGGTGAATAATACAAGTAAAGGAAGTTTAGAAATTGTGTGGATTATCAGAATGTAATCTGTTAGATTAGAAAGTATGGAATCTGAAATAGGTTGGGATTAGACTTTAGAGGAGGAGGGCTCTGTTGAAAGAATATCAAACAAGAAAGGAGTTATGTCTTGAGAAACAACATCATAAGAAGTATCAAGAGGAGGAGATTGGGGAGTGGAATCAGGAGGGACAAAGGGGAAAACAAATTCAAAAAAAGAGCATGTCCGGAAGTAAAAACAAATCTATGTTGTAAATAAAAAAGAATATCTCCTTTGGTGCCATTAGAGTATCCTAAGAAATTACACTTTATAAGTTTATCACGATGATTAGTTAAGGTAATGGCATAAGAGAGAGAGAGAGAGCCAAAAACCTTGAGATGATCATTAGCACCAAAGTCCAATAATATCCAAGAAGAAGTATATGAATTACCTGGAGTGGTAGCATTAGAAAGAAGGTGACTAGTATAAGAATTACCAGAATTGCTGATTTTTGCATTCTTGGATTCTTGAAGTAAGGAAAGATGTTGGTAATCATCTTTAGTGAGAGAAATACTTACCTCAGGTGCGGTGGGTTTAGCAGGAATTGTAGAAATGGTATAAGTAGAAGTGGGAGAATTGGTTTGGGATGTTGACTTGTAAACAGGGAAAACCATGTTTAAAGAAATAATTCTCAACAGTGTGATTGTTTCTATTACGATGGGTACAAATCATAGGAGATTTTTGGAAAAATTTGCCTTAGCCTTAGCTAGAATTAGAAGAAAGGCAAGTATTTTGTACGGCTAAAGCTCTAGAATCTTTAGCCTGTAGGAACGGGTGGTATAGGAGGTTTTTCTTATTGGAAAACCATGGAATAGACAGTGCTAACGGAGGGTAAGGGGTTCATGATCAAAATCTGATTACGAACAACAGAAAAAGAGTCATTGAGTCCTTTAAGAAAACAAAGAACGTGTTCTTTATCCTTATCCTTGTAATTCTTTTTCAAATTTACTCAAGAGACAAGAACAGGGAACAATACAAGTGCAAGAAGGTGTAGGACGAAGAAATTCTAACTCATCTCAAACAATTTTCGTATCAGTTAAGAAAACAGATAAAGTTTTATCCCCTTGATGCATGGAATGTAATTCTTTAAGTAAATCGCACATACGGAAATGATTGCCTTTTGTGAATTAGTCCTCCAAATCATGCCAGAGGTCACGCAAGTTGTCGAAGGAGATAGAACTCTGTGAAATGTGAAAAGACGGAGTTCTTGTAATCCATGATACCACCTTGTTGCTTCTCATCCAACTGTCGTATAGAGGATAGTAGGTAAAGGTTGAGGAAGAGCTCCATTGATGAACTTGATATTGTTCTAGGAAGCGAGATCACGACGCATTGCACAGCTCCAATGGTAGTAGTTATCACTGCCTAGGGGTATAGTAACAAGAACTAAATTTGGATTTTCACGAGTGAAGATAATATGGATTGTGTTGGATCCACGGAAGAAAAAGAAGAAGAAATTGAAACAGATGTTAGGGTTTGGGAAATGTTTGGATCGATTGCGGTTTCTGCAGCCATGATGTTGCAAAGAAGAAAGAAATAAATTGGTAGTAGAATGGTTGCTTTGATACCATATAGGAACTGGATTTCATCATATTTTGAATCTTTGATTGATTGCATAAGAGGTACAAAGAAGGTTATATAGGAAGGATAGGCAGAGCTAATAGAACCTATCTTCCTAACAAAAAATATACAATCAATAAAAACTAAATAACTAAGAGGGTAAAAATAAGCTAGTAGTATGAGTGAATCCTTGTGAGTCACCAAGAAAATGTGGGTTCTTTTATCTTGAAATGTTTATGTAAGAGAGTTGGTGACTGAGTCTCAAGCTCTTCTTAGTGTTTGACTTTGGAATGTTTCTCAAAGATCTGGAATGGGTTTTCTAGAGGGTTGTATCTTCATCATTGAGAGGGTGTTTTCTTGTTTAAGATATTGAAGCCAGGGATTTTGGGGTAGTCAAAATCTAGGAATTAAGAGAGGGTGGTTCACAGAAGAATTTTTTACTTTGTAATGGTGAAAGCTCAAGAATCTTATAAACTTTGCTCACAAAGCAATAATGGAACCTATATAAACTCCAGTCTCGTTCTCTTTCTTAGAGAAAGTTTGAAGTATTGAAAAACAGAGTTTTCTTATCACAACTATTTGGTTTGTATGGATATCAGTTTGATAGGTTTGAATTGTTTTTCTTGTATTGTGATTTTCCGGAAGTGTTTAGTTTTCTGCATCATAATCACAGGTTTTGAATTTTGGACTTCATTTGTTTAATGGTAGTGTTGTGTAGGCGTATCAAATCAAACACACCACTTAGACAAGAAATCCAAAACGAAGAGAGACCGGGAGAGTTAGGGAGTTTTTTATTTTTGAAAAAAGTGAGAGGGAGTACTTATGTATTTTTTTTTGATCAGTAGGAAGTACTTATGTATGGTTGAACTATTATAGAATCTTTTTATCTTTCTTGATCAATGGTTCAAACTAGTGGGTCTAAGATGGATCGATCTTTCTACGGGTCTAGGCTATACAGACCTTTTGTTAAAACACTTTCTCTACTGCTATTTTAGAATGGTTGGGTGTGGCGGGATTTGATGAGCGCTTCCATTTATATATTGTTTTTTGGTGAATTATTTGTTTTGTTGAATCTATTTGTAGTATAACTTTGATTCACTAGCAGAAGGTGTTAGGCTTTCACAATATGGCGAACCTGTGTTCGAATCTTGGGAGAGGTACCCACATTTAGTGTCTGACGCGCCTTGAATAGGATTACCTCAAATGGAGGGAACCTCTGACAAACCAAAATAATATGTTTTTATATTATATATTACATTAATATGTTGAGAACCGCTATTTAGTACAAAGTATTCTCAAAGAAACGTACAAAATACACTGGATTTGAAATAATCGTCCACTAAATCACACAACACATGCGGCTGCTGCACATCATTGTTCATTCTTCGGTTTCGTTGTCTTATTATCCAGCTTTTCTCTAATATGTTTTCTAGTTCATGCACAAGTTAGAAAAAGCAAAATGGTTATCACAATGAAATTAACTATACTTTAAATTAAGAAATGTAAATATGAGTATAAATACACATTATTCAACTCTTGCATGCAGGTTATAATCAATGGATATTACAACAGAGTCTAAACTCAAATTGAAGCACAAGTCGTCAAACCCTGAGGGAATCTCTAAAAGATTGAGGTCATACATTGGTCCTATGGATAAAATTGATGTTATTGGCCCTTCTAAATTTTTTCTGAAAGACTGCCTGAACATTCTTGAAACAAGGCTATTTCAAGATAGGTACGCGCATCCCGAGTTATTACAAGTGTATTGTCTTTGTTTGAGACCTTATATGGAGGTAGCAAATTCTACAGAGGTATTATTATTATTTTCAAGGCTTTAGTCTTTCAAAATTTTAATCTATATATCTATTGCACATTTTGTATTCAATTTTTGACTAAAGTAATTTGTAGGTAACAACTCATATACATTTAATATTGGAGACCATTGCCGAGGAGTTGCGCGGTAATAAGGAAAGACTTCATGAATCACAGTTGTTGTTAAGCATTGTAGATTTATACACTCGGGGAAATCATAAGTCAGACCAACATCTTGAAGAACAATCATCAACAGAATCCATTTCAGATGCTTTTGAGAATTACTTGTCTAATATGATAGCTGCCTTGCATATTGTGTGTCGTATGGTTTATAAATTAGTCTCGAAGTGGACATTGGAATTAGAAACTATCGAAGGAGAGGCTAAAGTTGTCCGTACGGATATGTTTTCCACTCTCGTGGATATACTTCATGTTTTAACTCAATTTATTCTCATTAAGTTTAGGTATATTTCGTGAACAGTCAAATAAGTTTGGTTAAATAGAGTTTTTAATGTATGGTTTATTTATCGATTTTATGTTTGCCATTTTTTTTGTTCCTTTTGTCACTTATTATTTTCATTATTATTTTCACCTGTCATATTAATTATGAAGAGGAGTTTCTAAGACAATTTTTACCAATATTGTTTATATATATATGTACCTTTTATTTTATTTCATTTTATGCCATTTGTGATGATTAAGTCCCAAAATTTCATTTTTTCTTGATTGTAGGATGATACCTGAAAAGATAGAAAATGAAAAATATTGGATGGTTGGAAGCGCCCTTGCAGCTTTAGCCATTTCGATCAAAATCAATGTTAAACTCCAGGTTTATGTGCTCATATCTTCTTTGCTGCTGAAAAAACAAATGGACATTGTTTAAGAAAAACTAATGTTTGTTGCCTTATATCAGGAGAGCAAAGAAGTTATTAGGAATATCATTGTAAGTGAATGGTGTGAAACAATGGAAATAGAAGAGATGATCACTTTGATGAATGAGTTGGCAAAAGCCTGGCCAAAAAATGACAAAAGTGAACAGGTATTACAATCCCATTTTTTATTAAAATCTTATATGTAGCATGATATCTTGAGGAGTCTAGCCTCTGGGTCAAATTTGTAGAGAGTTCTTCTCTCAATTATGAATTTCGTTATTTATACATTTGCGTTTCCTTTTTATTTTCTGTTTTTGTAACTAAAAATTGTGGTTATGGTCTTATGGAGTTAAGGAGTATGTTTTGGTGTTGAGTAATTTGGGTTAGGGTTTGAAAGATATGGAAATGACCAAAATACCCTTGGTCCCCTAATCCTCACATAATTCTATTTCTACCTCAAAACGACCACGTAATTCATACTATTAGCAACTAAATGTTGCTTTCACGCTTTTAACATGTCCATGACTTGAATTATTCTTTTATCGTATAATACTTCGCTAGTTAATTTCATAAAACGAAATTAACCAGAATTAGGGATGTTACACAACGTCTCCAACATTGATCTTATTCACCTCACAAAAACTCCTCCATCCCCGTGTCAGACGATACTGCTTTTCATCCATGACATCTTGCCTCACATCGCAGTCCCACTTTCTCCTTCCTTCATCAATTAGTTGAAATTCATTTGTCCTTGCATTTAGAGCATGGCAGCAAAACAATTTTGGCAGCAACTGCAATTTAAATAATAAAAATAAATAATTATCCAATAATCAAGTAATGCATATGCGTGTGTTTTTTGAAAGATGGGCCAGCCGAAAAATCAAATTTTGAGAATATCTTACCATTTTTTATTTTTTCATAAATCATATCCTTTCGTGGTAGGGGATAAGGATAGTTTTTTACAATTTTATTTAAAGGCTTATAATTAATAACCATTCTTGGTTCTCCTCTCTTTAATAACCTTTCTTGGTTCTCCTCTCTTTAAATTATCTGGCCCATCTTTTTGATTTGGTCTTGATTTGTGTTTGAAAAATTGCTAATCACACCTTTTTTTCTTCTTTTTCACCAGCTTATTATCTCTTTAGGAATGGATGGAATTGGAAATATTACGATAAAGGTATGTCTAAGTGAACTTATAATTATTGTTTGAAGACAATTCCTCTATTATTTATTTTTTATTAATTAAAAGTAATTAACACTGTTTTACAAGGGAGTACGTTTTGGGCGGGAAACTGAATTCTTACTTGAGGGCAAATTAGTAATTGCATAGCAATGTTGGGTGAGGCTACCGTTTTGGTCTTTCATCTCCTTTGTTCAGCACCTCTGAGAGCAGAGCACCACACTTGCTGTCAAAGCAGTGCTTCAAACTTTCCATCCCGAGACCGTGAGCACTGCTTCGAACATTCTAGCAACAAATCAAGAGAGCACCGGCTGCACCGCTTCAGCACCGTTTTGTCTCATTCTTTGAGAGCAGCGCTTCGTACACAGTTGCCTTCTCACACTTGCGTCGCACACACCGTTTCATCGTCTTGCTTCTGTAGTTCGTACACTGCAAGTCCCTCAGGAATGCTTTCATCTTCTGGCATTGTTTCTAATCTTAGTTCCGTAAACCCTATTTCCTTTACAAGCTACAAAGGCGCCTTCATTAGCTGCTTGTTTTGCATCAGTTGCTGGCTACTCAAGGTTTTCTTGTTTTGACACAGACAAGTTCTTCTTTTCTTCCCTTTTTTTCTTTTCTCTTTCATTCTTTCTTTACTCAAAGAAACCCATTATAGTAGGTTGTTAGAATCGCGTTTTAACTCTTGGAATCATACGATTCCACGATTCTAGGTGCTGGGTGCTGGGTAAACTACATGGAATCATGTTTTATCTCAGACCGATGTTAGAATCAGTAGGTTGTTAGAATCGCTTTGTGGTAAACTCGCAAACCCTTGCTATCGGGAAGCACCTCTAGCCAGCGACACGAACATCGGTCTCCCTCCAGCGACGTTAACACCAATCTCCGACGACAAGACTACACTCCTTGAACAACATGCTTGTTATTAGGAAGATCGATTATACTCCAAGTGCTATTAGCAAGCAAAGCATTTAATTCAGAATTAATAGTCTTAACATAGTCAGAGTGTTGAATAGCTTGTTGATAGGTTTTGGGATCATCGATGGAGATAGAAAGAGTAAAATTGAGATTTGGCAGGGGAGAGTTGAGAGTATTGGGGAACAGAGGAAAGAGGATATAAAGGAGAAGAATTAGTTGAAATATTATTGCATTGGTACTCTTTCAAGTAAGAAGGTGGATGTTTGATCCTAGCAGATCTTCTGGGGTGAATAATACAAGTAAAGGAAGTTTAGAAATTGTGTGGATTATCAGAATGTAATCTGTTAGATTAGAAAGTATGGAATCTGAAATAGGTTGGGATTAGACTTTAGAGGAGGAGGGCTCTGTTGAAGGAATATCAAACAAGAAAGGAGTTATGTCTTGTGAAACAACATCATAAGAAGTATCAAGAGGAGGAGATTGGGGAGTGGAATCAGGAGGGACAAAGGGGAAAACAAATTCAAAAAAAGAGCATGTCCGGAAGTAAAAACAAATCTATGTTGTAAATAAAAAAGAATATCTCCTTTGGTGCCATTAGAGTATCCTAAGAAATTACACTTTATAGCCCTAGGATCAAGTTTATCACGATGATTAGTTAAGGTAATGGCATAAGAGAAGGAGAAGGAGAAGGGGACCGTGCCCGATGATAATGATATGAAACAACAATGAATTGAACAACAGAGCGCACGCACCCATCTAATTCTACACAACACGATCATGAACCAGAGTGGTTCACAGTTAGAGAAGCATCGCTCGAGACCCTCTCCAATTGGGCTGAAAACAAAGATTAAGGGCCTTAGGGTCACATTTGGCCTGCCCAACCCAATATTATAGCACACAAATGAAGTATCGTAATCGTAAGAGATAAACGACGACAGACAATCGAATTGAACGAGAACGAAAAAGTAAAGCGAAAAGTGAACGAAGCGCTATTCTGCTGCATTCTTCATTCTCATCATCTCACCACCGGTACAGTACCTCTGGCTTTGTTTGATTTTCTTCTCTTTATCGTTTTCTTCTTTTTCTTTTGCGGATTACCTGTTCCATGTTGCTATTTGTTTCATCGTCAAATGAAATTATTTGCAATTCAATCGACAACTGCTTCTATTTGAAACCCTAGCGTAACTTCCTGCTTTACAGATTTTGTTAGGTTAGGATTAGGAACTTATCTAATTATTAATTAATCAATTCAATTTTGTTATTTGTTTTACAGATTTCTAACGATAATGGAGACCAATTTGATCAAAAATGAAGGAGGCTTGGATCTTTATCCCAAAAGTAAGTAATGAAATAGACAAGAGATTAGGTAGAAATTGACTTTCCATTCTGTAACATTATCTATGGAGGAGTTTGGATTTCATTTTCTTCTCTGATTTTTCATAAATTGGTTCCACAACTCTTCTCTTACTGTATTGGTTTTGTTCTGTAATCATATGTCCTTGTTTGCTTCTTATGGATAGAGACTGTAACCTGTCCAAATAAAAAGTATAGAGACTCTATTGAATGTCAACTCAAAAAATTTCAAGACAAAAGATGGAAAGAAGAATCGGACTATACGTCAAAAAGCACTAAACAAGTTGACAAGCAAAACACCACTTCAACCTGAATCATCGTCGTCATCTACGATAAACACAACTTGAACCTGAAGAAGATCTTGATACAGAATCTTCCGATGATCATAATGAGCTGGGATACTACGGTGATGATGAAGAACAGCTACCAGAATCTGGTAAGCTGACCTGACTTTTTTGTCAGTATTTGATCTAAGTAACTAATGTATGCTGTCAAATGAATTGAATCAATGTCTTAGCTTTATAATTGTAGGCAAATGTAGTCTTGAATTTTTCAATCAACTTGTGTGTATAAAGGCCTTCAATTGTGTCATTCTTTTACTGGCAAAGGTGATGGAAGTTTTTCACTTTGATTTATATCTAGAGCTGTCAAAACAGTTCAAGCCCTCAAGCCCACCCTTCTTGCCCCTCTATTAACCCCACAAATTTTAAGTCCCCTATTGAGTGGGTTTATTTTAGCTCCAGCCCACAATTTAAGTTTTGTAGTGGGTTAGGGCCATGGTGAAACTTTGCATTCTTTGAATCTGATTTGGAATAGGGACCAGTCCAATTTGCAGAGCAAATAGCATCAGTTTTGTGTAAGATTGACATACATAAACAAAGCAAATGATGCCTCAACTTTAAAAGACCTGTACAAATTTTTACAAAAAAAAAAAAAACAAATAAAAGACCTGTAAATTAAAAAACATTGCCAACCCCAACAATTGACACTGTTTTTTTAAGTTTTTTATGCAACTTCAAAGCAGATAGATTAAAAACAATGTTTTCAGATTCAAAGAATGCAAAGTTTCACCATGTGTATTAATACAAAAGGGTTTTTGTAATCCTGGGATATAGAAGGCGTAGCTTATACTTTAAATTTTGAGTGTAGCATATTCATATACATAGATTTACCTTTCTGTAGCTTACTAGAACAAAGGGTTAGCATCTTGTCCTGCATATAGCTTTTTGATCAATTTTCTGGGCATAGGCTATATTAAACCCTATTTACTCCTCCCTTGTTAGATTCAGTAAGATATAAATAGAGTGATTAACCCTATTTACCTGAAGTAGATCTTGATACAAAATCTTCGGATGATCATAATGAGCTGGGATACTACGGTGATGATGAAGAAAGGCTACCAAAATCTGGTAAGCTGGCCTGACTTTTTCTTCAGTATTTGATCTAACTAATTGTATGCTGTCAAATGAATTGAATCAATGTTTTAGCTTTATAATTTGTAAGCAAATGTTTTTCTTCAGTATTTGATTTTTTTGCCTCCTTCAATCTTACCACTAATTTGTAGTTTGCAGTTATTTGATAGTTAATCTTACCATTTCTTGGTTTTTGTCTATTTAGAGGGAGGATTCTGATTTCGGGGGTTGTAATTGGATTATCAATCAATGACAGATTACGGGTATATTGCATGTTTCTGCTGCAAAGAGATTACTGAGTCACACATTTACAGATTTATGAGGTGTATTTGAGTAAAAAGTTTACTGGTATCAATGTATCTGTTTCCAATATGTTTGTCAAGTTTACAAGCTGGGTGGGAGCTGTTTTGAGTTGTTCAGTTTGTAGTTGAGTTGGATATCCAATCTGATGTTGTCTTCTGATATAGTTTCTTGTACCAATTTGGATTTGGCTATCCATAAGCAAAAAAGAAATAACATACTTTTTCTGATTTGGAATAGGGACCTCTCCAATTTGCAAAGCAAATAGCATCAGTTTTGTGCAGGATTGACATACATAAACAAAGCAAATGATGCCTCAACGTTGATAGACCTGTAAATCAAAAAACATTGCCAGCCCCAACAACTGGACCTGTTTTTTTTAGTTTTTTATGCAACTTCAAAGTAGATAGATTAAAAAACATTGTTTTCAGATTCAAAGAATCCAAAGTTTCACCATGTGTATTAATACAAGAGGGTTTCTGTATTCCTGGGATATAGAAAGGGTACCTTATACTTTGGATTTTGAGTGTAGCATATTCATATACCTAGATTTACCTTTCTGTAGCATACTAGAGCAAAGGGTTAGCATCTTGTCCTGCATATAGCTTTTTGATCACTTTTCTGGCCATAACATATGTTAAACCCTTTTTATTCTTCTCTTGTTAGATTAAGTAAGCAATAAATAGTGATTGACATGGTTCTTGAAGATTCTATCCATTGTTTTCTGCCAAGTGCTATAATACTTTCCATATAAGTTATTGGTTTTATATCCTTATGTCCTTTTTGTTCTGTATTCTTATGTCCTTTTTGTTTGCTTCTTATATATAGACTGTATTGAATGTCAAGTCAAATAATTTCCAGACAGAAGATGGAAAGAATGGGACTATATGTCAAAAAACACTAAACAAGTTAACAAACAAAACACCACTTGTTGAACCTGAAGCGCCATCTACGATAAAGACTATTTTACCTGAAGAAGATCTTAATACAGAATCTTTGGATGATCATAATGAGTGTATTGGGGATCAGCTGGGTTACGACACTGATCCAGATCGACTACTAGAATCCGGTAAGCCGACATGACTTTTTCTTCAGTATTTGATCTAACTAATGTATGCTGTCAAATGAATTGAATCAATGTCTTAGCTTTATAATTGTAAGAAAATGTAGTCTTAAATTTTACGATCAACTTGTGTGTATATTGCCATTCAAGTACTGCTTCGGGGGAAAGAAATTAGTTGTAGCATTCTTGGTGATTTATATTTTGATATCTCTGTTTCTCACTTTTCTTATTCCTATACTATGTTGATAAAACTCCTTTTATCTTTGCAGATTCTGAAGAATTCGATAAGGAAGAGGTGGTAGAGGAGGAGGAGGGGGAGGAGGAGGTATTGCGTTCTGCAAATGTTCTTTTAACTTTTAGTCACGCACAGCCATTATTATTATTATATATAATACACTATTTAATTTTGTCAACATGATGTAAACTCTTAACTTTCCACTAGAATCAACATGATGTAACCTAATTATGTTATTAGATATGCTTTTTACTGCTCGTTCCATTTGTCTAACATATGCTCTATCTTCTGTTTTCTTTTTTCTTGGTTTAGCCGGTATGCAGAGAATGCAGAATACAATATCTATTAGCCCTTTTCCAAGGTGATTTTGGAGACGATGAAATGGTTTCGGACGATGAAATCGATGCCCAAGTGAAGTCTACCCTTTGAAAGTACCCAACCTGAATTGCTATCATTCAGTTATGCTTTTGATTAAGCTGTTTTGAACAAGCTTATCAAAGTAGTAAGTAGTTGACTTTATGTGGATACACAAAATGGTGCTTGTATTCCTATTATGACTACCTATGATACTCTTATGAGATTCCTGCTAGATAAATATTAATATTTGTGATGTTTTATCAAATTTTAGCTTGTGCATTTTGGGTTCCAACTGTTAGTCGTGCCCACTTTCTGAAATCTGAATTTCTTTCCTTTGAAAACCTTTTACCAAAAGGTTGTGCATTTTGATATTTGGGCCCCAACATTTTCCTAGTTTAGTTTTTCTAATTTTGATATAACTCTTATGCTATTTTGGCCTTTTGGAGTTTTGAATATTCTCTACTCTTGGATTTCAAACACGTTTCTTACTTTCTAATATAGAGCCTTCCATTTCAACATCCTATTCCTTGATCTCTATGAAGTTTTATTTTGTGATATGCACCTCTATTGGTTAATGAGAATGTGTGTGATGAGCCTTTCAATTCCTATTAAGTGCCTATCATATAAATTCAGCTTGTTGGTAGCTTTGTCACCCTTATTATAGTAAGTTGGGAATTGAGTTTTTATCCTTCACTGGAAACTGAAGAGTTCCAACTTCCAACATGTCACAATCTGGTCTTCATTTCCTCTTATTATTACAAGGATAAGATGGAGTGAGCAACACTGTTTTGCTGGACATCATATATGAGCTAGACCTGAAAAGTAGAGAAATATCTAACAAAAGAAATTTCATATTTAGAGATATTAAACATTGATCTTTCAAAATTAAAACGGTACTTGGTCTTTTAATCTTTATTTGTGAACTACTATTTTCAGATTTGGTTGTGGTGCAGATGATGTATTTGTGGCTTTGGTCTCTATTTAACTTGGCTAAGATGCTTCTGCTTCTGATTAGCCTTTGTAAAATATAGGGTACTTCTTTGGATTCTTTTTTGTATTCATGCAATTGCTGGTTTAGTAAATGCATGGTACAGTTAGTGTTTACCGTTGATTTTTGGCACAAAACTAGTGTTTACCGTTGATATTTGTATTTCTTGAGCGAGATCTATATATTTGGATATGAATATTCTATATTTTGCAATCTTTGTTAGTTCTTATCCGTTGGTTACAGTGAGGATATATGAAACAAACGATCAATATTTTTTTCTTAAAAAAACTTAAATTGACATCGGTTCCATATTAAAAGTAGCTATTTAACATTAGTTAAGTAAAGCATAACATCAGTTGTGTCGGAATCATTTTAAATATGTAAAGCTTATAAAAGCGGGTACTTTTAACATCAGTTTTTTCATAACCAATGCTAAATTTTTTTTGACATTGGTTCAAAATCCAATGTAAAAAGTCCCTATTTTTAACATTGTCCGAATCAAGTGGAACGGATGTTAAAAATCATCTTTAACGGATGTAAAAAGATTAAATTGCAGTAGTGAACAATAATCAAAAGAAAGTAAAACAAAATACTAACGAGGATGTTCTCACCCATAATTTGAAATGCAAATGAAACATACAACCTGTAGATGATGCCTTTGTCGTCCTCTAGTTTCAAATGACCACATTAAAACACTAAGAAATCGTACATGTAGAAATCGAAAGAAACCCAGTTTGATCTTACCAGAATTAGAGCTGGAAAAACAGGCGGGTTTGTTGGATACGGTTTGAAAACAGACCATCCAAGAAAAACCGAACAATAGAAAAAACACACCCACCTCCAACCATACCGACATACAATTCATTCATGTGAAGCATTCATATCATCTGGAAGTGTAGAAGATGAGAAGGAGAGTTAATTTGTGGTTTCGAAAATTAATGATATCTTTTACATGTATTGAATAAATATAAATATGTATATGAATAAGTTAAAGACAATTGGTATGATGTTCGATTATAAAAAGACATGTGATTTCATTTGAAGGCATCTAATAGAAGTGATTTCGTTTAAACGCATCTAATAACAATATATTCCTAAGTCAATTGTTATATTTAGTCTTAAATATTAATGTTCATCATCATATCCTATTGATTCTTTTTTCACCATATAGTTAACATGAATATTTGATCCTTTTGTTCATTTTTGAAATAACTAATACATAAATATTCACAAATATTCATAACTCTCTAAGATCAATTATTTCTATTTTGATCTTTCTGTCATTTTTGGGACGTAAGAAAATATCCTCAAAAATGAACAGAAAGATCAAGAAAGAATACATTCAAAGAACATACTAACTATAATAAAAATGAGAAAGCTTTATAATAAGAATGAGATAACTCAACCCTCTGCTCCACTTTTATAGTTGGGTGGAGTTGAATTAACCAATAAACAAATTCAACTCTAGCCGGATGGTAAACACGTCCATATGTTTGTTAAGCCTACGTGTTCATAAATTATTTTTATCCATATACCAATTATTAACGTGTCACCATTACATGTAATGTTGTTGAGTCAGGTTAGGGAAATTACAGATAGCAGAAACAACACATTCAAATTTTCAAAACTTACAATAGTGCATATATAAGAAAATAATAGTATATAATAGTAGAAACATTTCCTGAATCAATACACCGTTTATCCAATCAAAGTGTAGAAGTGTTCATTGTTTTCGATCCTCTCTACGATTTCTTATTACTTCGATGGTGAATCATGTATTCATAAAATATATTCTATAAAAGAATTCATTTATTTGAACAGACTTATTCTATGAAATACTTTCCAACAAAAAATATTAACAATCACTAGTATTTTACCCGTACATACGCACGGGTGATACTGTATGGTCGGTGTATTGCCAAGAAGTCATAATAGTAATTTGGAAGATAATCATAAGTTGAGAACAATGTCCAAAATGTATGATTTGAAATTCAAAGTGGAAAGAGATAGGTATTATGTCATATAAGATACAAATGAAAATTATATTGAGTCGAAGAAAATAAAGGAGATTGACAATCAGAATTACATTGATCCATAATAATGTATTTGGACATTAGAGGTAAAATATGCATCCCCGTTGACACTCCCGTTTGCATACTCGTTGACCCTCCCGTTACCTCTCTCGTTGCCACTCCCGTTGCAGCTCTCATTGCTAGTCTCTCGTTGCCACATGTTAACTCATATTATTCTATATGATTTAATATTAATTAAATCAAATTCATTTAATTATAAGTAAGTTATTTTGTAAAGTTTGGTAGTGGCTAAAGTTGTATTTTTATAATTTTTAGTGGTTAAATTGATTGATTTTAATAGTTTTAACAGAGAGATTATCGTAAATAATAAATTTTAGATGGAGTAAAAATGAAGAAAAAAGAAAATAAGATATTTTAAAATATGCATCCACGTTGGCGCTCTCCTTGCCTCTCTTGTTCCCACTCATGTTCCCGTTGTCGCTTTCGTTGTCGATTCCATTGCCAGTCTCGCATTGCCACTAAAATAGTTGTCCTTTTGCTGCGTCAGTTGCAGCTTCTGATTGCAGTTTTCAATCAGTTTTTTGTCCCTCACTTTTTTGTCCCTCTATCGTTGCCACTCCCGTGGCCTCTCCCGTTAGCGCTCTCGTTGCCACTCCCATTTGCGCTCTCGTTGGCACTCCCGTTGGTATTTTACTCTTTTATAGTAATTATAAAATAGTTATTTGGTAATTTTTTGTAGTGGTTAAATTGATTGATTTTAACAAAAGTAGTTAAATTGATTAATTTTAGTAGTTATTTTGTAATTTTTTGTAGGGGTTAAAGTTTTTTTACAATTCTTTTTTGACAATGGATAGTGGGTAATTAATTTATAATGACTAATTATTTTATTAATTTTAGTAGTCTAAGTAGATTATAAAAATAGTGAAAATTGATTTATAGTGACTAATTGTTTTTATAAAAATTTTGACAACCGTTTTTTAAAAAAAAATTAAAAAAAGCAGTGTATAATTTTTTTTTTAAAAAAAATTGAATTTAAAAAAAAACTGTAGTGATACCGTAGGGCGGCAGAAATGTCACTGTAGCGCACTGTAGAGTGACATAAGCGGTACTGTAGCGCGTCAAAAACGTCACTGTAGCGCATTATAGTGATACTGTAGCATTTGTCTTTATGTGGTGAATTGTCTATTTTTCCCCTAAATTGTGACAAATGTCAAAATTTGGTGATGTCTAAAAATGTAAATGTGATGACATATGTTTTGATTATATAGAAAGTAGATTATATAGAAAGTAGATGATAGTAGTAGTAGTTGTGCCCACTTTCTGAAATCTGGACTTCTTTCCTTTGAAAACCTTTTACCAAAAGGTTGTGCATTTTGGGTTCCAGCTAGTTTTTTGTTATTTGGGGTCCAACATTTTCCTAGTTTAGTTTTTCTAATTTTGATTTAACTCTTCTGCTATTTTGGCCTTTTGGAGTTTTGAATGTTCTCTACTCGTGAATTTCAAACATGTTGTTTCTTACTTTCTAATAGAGAGCCTTCCATTTCAACATCATATTACATGATCACTATGAAGTTTTATTTTGTGAATTGCACCTCTATTGGTTAATGAGAATGCGTGTGATGCACCTCTATTAAGTGCCTATCATGTAAAGTCAGCTTGTTGGTAGCTTTGACACCCATATTATAGTAACTTGGGAATTGAGCTTTTATCTTCACTAATTTATGTTTGATGTCCCTCTCCTAATTGCGAGCACTGTGTTCTGTGAGTGTAGGAATATAAGTACAAGGCATCGTCACTGCACCTCTATTGGTTAAAATTCAAAACTACATCTTTCCATTCTCAAGATAAGCAAATGTAGTCTTGAATTTTATAATGAAAGAAAATAAGGTGGCTTTAATAAACAAATGTAAGCAAATGTAGTCTTCAAATGTAGGCAAATGTAGTCTTTAAATGTAGTCTTGAATTTCATTATAAAATTCAAGACTACATTTGCTATCATTATGTGATTGTCGGGGAGGGTTACTGAAGATGATATTATTATGTTTTAAATGCAGCTCGTTTGGTCTGATTACTCAAATTACTTGTAATTGTTATGCACATTGCTAAATTTGGGGTACCCCTTTTTCTATTTAAGTAGTTTTTTCAATGAGTTTTGGTCTTTAGAGGTTTTAATGAGACTCCTTGTACTACTATGTGTTGGAGTATAGGTTGTACTTCACGTAATAAAATAATTTTGCTTAAAAAAAATCAACTTGCTCATATTAAAAGCCACCTTATTTTCTTTCATTATAAAATTTAAGACTACATTTGCTTACATTTGCTTATATTAAAATTCAAAACTACATTTGCTTCTCAAGATGAAAATATGGTTCTTCAAAATAAAGAACAAACGTTAATTAGTTTATACGAATTCACACAGTTTCGAGCAAGTGCCGAAAGAGTGGGTTCAATCGGTCACGAAAGCGAACAAGTGTCATTCAAAGCATAACCAATATCATAACAGAACTCATGTCAATCCTCTATCAATTTCTATTTGAATTAAATAAATTAAGCATCCAAATAACTCGAAATAATCAAAGGTTACGAAACGAGATTGTATATGTTCGGTACTGTGCTTCCGATCTTAGTGATTGGTATTATGCAGTTAGTAGATGTTTTATCCTTGATTCTGTTCTATCTTCAGGTCCTGGGATATTCGATGTTGTTCGATCTTGAGATGTCCGATGTTGTTCGATCTTGAGATGTCTGATGTTATTCGATCTTGAGATGTCCGATGTTGTTCGATCTTGAGATGTCCGATGTTGTTCCTGCAATAACACTCCGACGCTCAAGTCCGTATTTGAGTTAATGAGTATTGTGTTGGAAAAAGTGCTTACCATTTAATGAGCATTGAATGCTGTATTTATAGATTTTGAGTGGTGTTTGCTTTGGTCGATTTGGGTCGTCCGATCTTGCAGAGTGATCTTGGCCATTGATGAATGGACCCTGTTTTTATGTAATGGGCCTCTGAGTAATTGGGCTTTGCAGGAGGTGTAAATAGCAGAGTTTACAATTACCATAACAGTATACAAGCAAGCGCGTACACAAATGAATCGCGTTTTGCAAAAACAGAATTCGAATGATTCAAGCGAAATAAGAAGAACTGAAATTGCAACCATTAAGAACGAAAAGAAATTGATAGAGACGAATTAGAAACTAAGACGAAATATCATAAACAATAAACAACTGAACCTCAAATCCGTACAGCGACACCCGTTCACCAATGAATTGACTTAGGTTTTAGGCTTTCTTGAAGGTTAGGGACAAAATGTAAAATTACAGTAAGAATGCGCCCATAGTAAGACGGCTGCTGAACTGTATATAGTCTCAGCTCAACCTAAATTCCTAAGCGGGTTCTATGATAAAAACCCGTTAACAAACTAATATTCGGCCCAAAATCCGTTTTACACAGTACTGCTTCAGTAATTCGCAGTTTTATCCTTCCAGACTTTCGAATTTGGTTTCGAGCTCAACATAAGAATCGTAGCTCTGTTCCTGAGCTTTCCAACGCATGCTCGCAAGTCTCAATCGGATAACCACAGTAAAAGTTATGGCTTGCAGAGTAGCATGGATCAATATTATGCAATAAAAACAAGAATTAATCAAGAAATTACTATACTGCTCAAATAAGACCCAAAGTCTAGAAACATGCTAAGACTTAAATATTAGGTACAAATCACAATTAAAAAACCAAGTGTATAACTATAAAGAGTTAATTAAAATGTGCTGATCAAATTGCCCCGCACTTAAGCTTTTGCACTCCGGGCAAAACACACAAAACAAGACACAAAAACAATACATGAATTTCCAATGAACCCAAAGAATGCAAAGTCATAAGATAGATGTTTTCCCAGGCTTCAAGGAGAATGACAATGAGAGAAAGCACTTAATTACAATTAAGGCAAACAAGAGAATAAATTAAGTGCTTTCTCTGATTATCATAAGTGAGGAGTCCTCACAGGATATGTATAAGTAATGCTCTCAAATCAATCAAGTGTCTATGTTTGTGTTTACTCTTATATATATATATATATATATATATATATATATATATATATATATATATATATATATATATATATAATAAGCACATCAATGAGAGCTAGCACTACCATATACTTGACAAGCTTCTAACATCCACACTTAAGAACACATGCACATAAGATCAAAAGGTCTTTATATGGGTTGTAATGGGGCCAAGGTCAAGGTGGGATAATCCTAAGGGGGAACTAGGCTAAAAAGAATCAAAGATGACAAAGAAGCAATGAAAATCAATTGTAAAGTGAGCATGAGAGGATCCAACTTCAACAAGGTATGATGAATTTCTCTATTTTGATATACTTCTCCACATAATTCTCTCCACACAACTTTCACCCTTCTTGAAACAATGATAAAAAGATATATACACTTTCCATTTTTTTTTCTTTTCTTTTGACTTTTTTTTGATATTTTTTTTCATTTTTTTCTTTTTGGAGAATATTTTTCTATACAAATGTACTTGTCAAACTTTTCATTGAGAACCAGAGAACTAACCCAAGTGAGAACCACAATTGCATAATTTGGACACCCCCACACTTATGGATTTGACAATTTTCAATTGAAAGCTCATTCACCCTCTAAGATTTGGTAATATCATTGTTTTTCACTTTTAGGCTTGTAATGAGCTATAAAACAAAGAATGGAATAATTAGGCTCAAAGGGGCTTACACAAAGGGATAAATTCAGGGTAGGCTTATTTGGCTAGTAGCTAAGAAAAGAACAAAATTGTCTAGACTATTTCAAACATGCATGTGAACAAGTGTTTCAACAAGAATCAAGTCAAGTTCTAGAATAACTAACAAACATGAGTGATCACACACAAGAACGGAGAGAATGGCAAAAGATTAATCCATCCATTATAAGGCTCAATTCTCACCAGGGACACTGACTATCACTAATGATGCAAAATTTAGTGTTCATATCCAACTTATTATATCAAGAGCAACATGAAATCAATCAAGTCATGTCAGAACACCTATGGTCCTAGAATAGTAAAATCACTCACAACTTGTACAAACCAAGAACTCATGGAAAAACATGTTATAATAACAACTTTTTTTAAAACAAAGAAAACTGAAAAACAAACCAAAAATTAAAAGAAAAAGGAAAACTACTAAGCTACTAAAAGATACCCCCCCACACTTAAATCATACATTGTCCTCAATGAAAACAACAAGTATAAAATAAGAGTAAGGATGATGAACTCCCTGGTCAAACTTCAGTGTAGGTAGGATGTTCCAATGAGAGTTCTCTTATGGTTGCATCGTCAGTTGCGGAACTCTCATGGAATAACTTGAGGCGCTTTCCATCGACTTTGAAAACTTTGTTTGTTGTCTCACTTTTTATTTCCACTACACCATGAGGAAAAATGTTAGTAATAACAAAAGTACTAATCCACTTGGATCGATGTTTCCCAGCCATCTTATCATGCTTAGGGCGCCAATTTGATCAGCAGTCGTACGCGGGTCAAAATAATTAGAAAATATTAAAATGTAGTATCAAGGTGAGTTAATCTTGGTCGGCTCACGAAGACCTCTAAGATTAAGATTACCAACAAAAAGCACGAAATTAACAATAAAAAATGGGGTTTTTGATTGGAAAAGTTTCTGTTTGATAAGAGCAACAATTGGCGAGAGACAATCAATTCACCGTTTTCAGGATGTGCTTCTCAAATTTATCATAGGATCTAAAAAATAACATCTCTAAGGATTTCCAATTCCAGATTGATATAAACTAACTAGAACAAGCGTTAATTAGTTTATACGAATTCACACAGTTTCGGGCAAGCGCCTAAACAATGAGTTCAATCGGTCATGAAAGCGGACAAACGTCGTTCAAGCATAACCAATATCATAACAAAACTCATTTCAATCCTCTATCAATTTCTATTTGAATTAAATAAATTAAGCAACCAAATAACGCAAAATAATCAAAGGTTACGAAATGAGATTGTATACAAGCAAGAGCGTACACAAATGAATCGCATTTAGCAAAAACAGAATTTGAATTATTCAAGCAAAATAAGAAGAACTGAAATTGCAACCACTAAGAACGAAAAGAAATTGATAGAGACGAATTAGAAACTAAGACGAAATATCATAAACAATAAACAACAGAAGCTCAAATCTGTACAGCGACACCCGTTCACCAATGAATTGACTTAGGTTTTAGGCATCCTTGGAGGTTAGGGACAAAAAGTAAAATTAGAGTAAGAATGCGTTTGTAGTAAAAAAATGGTTGCTCAACTGTATATAGTCTCAGCTCAACCAAAAAACTAAATCCCTAAGCGGGGTCTATGATAAAAGCCCGTTAAAAAACTAATATTCGGTCCAAAACCGTTTTACACAGTACTGCTTCCGTAATTCTCAGGTTGGACCTTCAAGACTTTAGAATTGGGTTTCGCGATCAACATAAGATTTGTAGCACTGTTCCTTAGCTTTCCAACGCAAGCTAGGACGTCTCAATCGGATAACCATAGCCAAAGTTATGGCCATCAGAGTAGACAATGGTCAATATGCAATAAAAACAAGAATTAATCAAGAAATTACTATACTGCTCAAATCAAAACCAAAGTCTAGAAACATGCTAAGACTTAAATATTAGGTACAATCACAATTAAAAACACCATGTGCAAAGCTAAAAAGATTAAAATGCACTGATCACCTACGTCGGACCGTGGTGATTCCATGGAAATACTTTGTGTTACAGTCACCATGTTCAATCCAATTGGCCCGGGATTTTTGGAGCGAAAATAGTTCTTCGCTAGCAAGGACTTCCTCATATAGTTTCCAAGTTTGTTTTTGCTCATTTAGAAGCTGGGCACTCCACATTCTAGAGAGGTTACGATCAATTTCCTCAAGCTTGTGTCTGAGATCCTTCTTTCTCTTGAATATATCACCAAAAGTTTTGGTGTTCCAAATTATTAGAGCCTTTTGGAGCTCCTTAACACGCTTCGGCCAATCCTACGAGCTATTGTGCCAATACCTGTTAACAAAGTCAGAGAAAGAATTGAGTTAGCCAAATAGTCTCAAAACAAAAAGGATGCCTATAGCGATTAGTCCTAGGTGTCGTATCAAGTTGAAGAAGTAAAGGTCTATGGTCCAATTTAAAGAAAGGGAGGTGGAAGACTGTTAAGGACTCAATAAACGATTTGGGAGAAAATCATTGTTGATTCATTCAAAGATTATCAGTTATACAAGAGAGATATATTGTTTCTGTTTACAAATACAATCAGGCTCAGCTACTTGAACAACAAAACAAAAACAACAACTAATACAACTATTGGGCTGGGCCCTGTTAGAGTACAAAAGAATAATGGGCCTATAAACAACAAATGGCCCAAACTACTAAATGAAACTATGACAAAAACACTATCATATCCTCCCTTAAACTGAATGCAGTAGCATTACAGTTTAACAAGGTTTCTCACGCATTCCCAACCAGCTTCTTAACTGCAGAAAACTTGCAAGTTTCAATGGCTTCGTCATAATATCAGCAATCTTTTCTTCAATGTTGCAGTAAGCTAATTCAATCACATTCTCATTCACCAAGTCTCTCAAGTAATGAAACCTCACGTCTATGTGTTTACTTCGACCGTGAAGCACCGGATTCTTTGAGAGTTTTATTGCAGAACTATTATCACACATGATTACAGTACAAGAGTTTTGAGGCTGACCCAGTTTTTCCATGATTCTCCTCAACCATACAGTTTGAGCAGCACACATAGCAGCAGAAATAAACTCTGCTTCAGTGGTTGACAATGTCACCACTGGTTGTTTCTTCGAACTCCAAGCTATAGCACCCGTTCCCAGCAAAAATACATATCCAGAGGTGCTCTTTCGATCATTTGTGTCACCAGCATAGTCACTGTCTGAGTAAGACAGCAACTCCAATTGTCCTTCTCTGCTATAGAAAATACCCTGTTCTACAGATCCTTGAATATATCTCAAAATTTTCTTCACAGCTTGAAGATGCATTTGAGTTGGTCTTTCCATGTTTCTACTAGCTAGACTCACTGCATACATTATGTCTGGCCGAGTGGCAGTTAGATACATGAGACTGCCTATAATCTGTTTGTATGAAGTGGAGTCTACTTCCACACCATCACCTTCCTTAGTTAACCTGCAGCCAGGAACTATTGGAGTTCTTACTGAATTAGCTCCTTTCATGTCAAACCTCTCCAGAATCTGTTTGGCATACTTTGTTTGATTTATAAAAATTCCTGCATCTGATTGACACACTTCCACACCTAGGAAATAGGACATCTTCCCTAAATCAGTCATATCAAACTCCTTTGCCATTGATGCTTTGAAGGCTTTGATTAGATCATCATTGTTGCCTGTGAGGATTAGATCATCAACATATAAACTAATGATAAGAATGCAGCCATCATCTCTGTTTCTCACAAACAGAGTATGCTCATAGTGGCACTTCTCAAACCCCTCCTTTACAAAGTAGGCCTCCACTCTACTATACCAAGCACAAGGTGCTTGTTTAAGCCCATACAGAGCTCTCTTCAGCTTGTAAACCATGTCCTCATGTCCTTTCTTTATGTATCCCAGTGGCTGTTCAATGTATACAGTCTCAAGCAACTCACCATTCAAGAATGCACTTTTTACATCAAGTTGATGTAAGGTCCATCCTTTAATGGCAGCCAATGCTATGATGGTTCTAATAGTGTCCCACCTAGCCACAGGTGCGAACACTTCACTGTAATCTACTCCATGTTTCTGTGAGTAGCCCTTGGCCACTAGTCTAGCCTTGTGTTTATCAATTTCCCCTTTCTCATTATATTTGGTCTTGTAGACCCACTTCACACCAATAGGCTTAGCTCCCTTAGGTAGAGTAGTCAATTCCCATGTGTTGTTCCTTTCAATCGAGCTAATTTCAGCTTTCATAGCCTCCTTCCACTTAGTTTCTTTCACAGCTTTCTCAAAAGTTGTAGGATCCTCTGTTTGTGTAAAGAAGGCCAAATTGATTTCATCCAATTCTTCACCAAGTATATAGTCATTGAAGTGAGCAGGCTGTTTTCTTGTCCTCATTTGCTGTTGAATCTCTGCTTGTTCATCAGAATTTTCTCTTGCTTCTCTTTCACTTTCTGATGTATTAGGTTGGAGTATTTCAGGAGTAGTCTCTGGTATGGTTACAGCACCTTCATTACCAGTTTCATCTATTTCATCCTTCTCATGTTCACTTTCATTCCAATCAAGTGTTCCAGTTCTCTCATGCTCACTTGTTTCATTCCAGTTCCAGGCTTCCTTTTCTGCAAATACAACATCTCTGCTAACAATAATTCTTTTGGTGGCCGGTTCCAAGAGTCTATAAGCTTTTGACTCCTCACTCATTCCAAGGTACACACACTTCACAGTCTTATTATCCAGCTTCTTTCTTTGTTGACTAGGTACATGAACATAGCACACACAACCAAATACTCTGAAATGGTGAACTGAAGGCTTCAGTCCATTCCAAGCTTCTGCAGGTGTCATATCAGGTACAGCAACAGTGGGGCTTCGGTTCTGCACATATACTGCCCAGTTAACTGCTTCAGGCCAAAACTCCTTTGGTACATTCCTTTCAGCTAAAATACTTCTCACCATATTCATTATAGTACGATTCTTTCTTTCAGCTACACCATTCTGCTGTGGTGTGTAAGCTGCTGTCAATTGCCTCTTGATGCCTTTGATATCACAAAACTCATTGAATTCCTTTGATGTGAACTCCCCTCCACGATCAGTTCGGAGACATTTGATGGTGCTTCCACTTTCATTTTCAACCTTTGCTTTAAATTTCTTGAATGTTTCAAACACTTCTGATTTTTCAGACAAGATGTACACCCATGTATATCTACTGTGATCATCAATGAATGTCAAGAAATATCTCCTCCCACCATGTGATTCTGGTTGAATAGGGCCACACACATCAGCATGTATGAGCTGGAGGGGTCTCTCTACTCTCCAGGTACTGCTCTTGGGAAAATTTTCCCTGTGTTGTTTGCCAATTTGGCAACTGGTGCATATCTCAGTCATATCATCAATCTCAGGGAGGCCATTCACCATTTTCTTTTGAACAAGGAGCCTTAGTCCTTTAAGACCAAGGTGACCATATCTTGAGTGCCATAATGCAGTCTCTTCATTGTCTGTAACTTTCAGGCAGTTTTGAACTAGCACAGTAGGTTTAATCATGAACATTCTGTTTGCAGACATTTTTTATTGCATAATTGTGCTCCTTTTAGGATGATTTACCACACAAGTATTGTTTTCTAAAACCACAGACAAACCCTTTTCTTGCAACTGACCCAAACTAATCAGATTGTTCTTCAGGTTTGGTATGTAATAGACACCAGTGATGATCAAGACTACCCCTTCAATTTCTAGTTTGATACTGCCTTTGCCTTTTACTAACAGCTTAGAATCATCTCCTAATTTAACTGCTAGTCTAAATGTATCATCAAATTCATAAAACCATTCCCTAATTCCACACATATGATTACTGCATCCGGAATCAAGAAACCATACCTTCACTATACGAGTTTCCTTCTTTGTCAGCACTGATTCCTCAATTTCTTCTATCACAGCCATCAGTAGCAGGGGTTCCTCAATGCCATCTTCTGTAAAATTCGCCTTTTCATCCCAATCAGGACACCCCGATTGGTAGTGACCCTTCTTGCCACAGTTGTAGCAATCAACATTCTGTTTGTTCGAAGCACCTCTACCTCTGCCACGACCTCCTCTATAATTTCCTCGGCCTCTTCCACGAGTTCTAGCACTGCTGGTGACCTTCAAGGCTTGCTCATCTTCTTTCTCCTCTTCCATGTTCTGTTCGTGCACTAGTAAGCTTCCTTGCAATTCATCAATTGTCAAGGTTTCAACATCATTACCTTCTGCAATAGCACAGACCACATAAGCAAACTTCTTGGTCATGGATCTCAGAATTTTCTCTACAACAACCAGTTCTTCCACTTTCTCGCCATGCATCTTCATTCGTGTCACAATTGCAAGGGTTCTTGCCAAGAACTCGTTCACCTTTTCCCCTTCTTTCATCTTTAGGGCTTCAAATTCCTTCCTGAGAGCTTGGAGCTGGGCGCGTTTCACCTTCGTATTTCCTTGAAATTTACGCTTCATAGATTCCCAAATTGCCTTCGAGGTATCCTTGTCAAGAATTGTTTCCATGATACTCCGATCAATTGACTGGAACAGATAGTTCTTGGCCTTCAGATCTTTCAGCTTTCCTTCCTCGTTGAGTTTCTTTTGCTCCGGTGTTGGATCTTCTTGAGGTAATTCAGGAATTCCCTCTTCTACAACGATCCAATACTCCTTCAATTTTAGGAGGTTCTCCATGAGCATCGACCAGTGCTCGTAATGTCCATCGAACTTCGGAATTGCAGGTTGAGCGTAATTGCTATTGTTGTTGTTGCCTTTCTCCGCCATGATCGTCGTCTTCACACACACTTCTTGCTCGACGAAATGCTTCACACAGTTTCACGTTCTTGTAAATCGCGTAACAGGCCCCAAAAATGGAGCTCTGGTACCAGATGTTAAGGACTCAGTAAACGATTTGGGAGAAAATCATTGTTGATTCATTCAAAGATTATCAGTTATACAAGAGAGATATATTGTTTCTGTTTACAAATACAATCAGGCTCAGGTACTTGAACAACAAAACAAAAACAACAACTAATACAACTATTGGGCTGGGCCCTGTTAGAGTACAAAAGAATAATGGGCCTATAAACAACAAATGGCCCAAACTACTAAATGAAACTATGACAAAAACACTATCAAAGACCACGGCTTCAGGGTGTCTAAGGCGCCATTCGAGGTTCATATACGTCCTATCCAACCTTTTCCAGGTTCCATCCCTATACCAAGTGAACGGATCACCCGAGAAACCCATGTCAACGAATTCAGCCATGTCAACAAGGTTGAGAAGGCCTTGGTCATGGTGTTGAGGGCCCAATGGAGATGGACCACGTCTATCCTTGGCCTCAACGGTAGTATTGTAATCACCAATCACCGCCCACTGAAATTTGTATTTTTTTCGATGTAATCCATTGATTTGAATGAATGAATACCTTGTTTTGAGTCAAAAAAATTAATGCTAATGGCTTTAGTGTCATTATGGTAGCTGTCTTTGTTACTTTCTTATAGTTAAATGCTTAAATTATACTATATAGTTTAAAATTGACAAATAATTATTATTATTAGTGTTAAAGTTATTGAGTTTGTGTCAAAAAAAAGTTACAGAGTTTTTTTTGGTTTACGTTATATATACTATTTTATATATTTTTTATAAATAAATTTGAATTACATTTGAGAAGTTTTAAAATTAGCGGGTTCAACGGATATTAAATAAATTTTAATTACGTTTGAGAAGTTTTAAAATATAAATATAATAATTTTAGTCTACAATCTATTTATTAAATAAATTTCAAATAATTTTTCATGAAATTAGTGGAGTCAAAGTTTAAAATAAAATAACCAACATGGTATAGCATAAGTGGTAGATACTTGGGCTCCTTAACCATTTGGTCAAGAGTTCGATTTTTGGCCGGTGCGTATGGAAAAATATCTGGTGGAGTTTTTTTTACCCCCTTCTTAGACCGTGTACCCCCAATTTGACAAAACTGGCTACTTTACCCCCAATTTCTGGAAATACCTTTCTTTGAGATATTTTCGGAAGCAATGTTGTTGAAGTTTTCCAGAAACACCTCAAAAGAGGATGATTCGGGAAGCAAAAATGGCTTCCAGAAATACCTATTTTGAGGTGTGTCCGGAAAACTCCAATAAACTTGTTTCCGGAATCATCCTCTTTTGAGGTGTTTCCGGAAAACTTCAACAACAGTGCTTCTGGAATCATCTCTTTTGACATAATTCTGGAACATAAAAATGGCGTCCGGAAATAGGTATCATAGGTGTTTCCAGAAAGTCTGAAAAAAATGACTTCCAGAAATACCTCTTGATAGATAATTCCGGAAATTTTAAAAAAATATAGTTTTCATATAAATTTTGGTAAAAATTGAAGGACATTTTGGGGATAAAATGAGTTATGGGGTACAAGGGATAAAATGGGTTATGGGGGTACAAAGTCTAAGAGGGGGGGGGGGGTAAAAAAAAGCCAAAAAAAATTCATCTTCCCACTCTAACCAACGCCGTTATCATTTTTTTGATCGAAACCAACACAGTTATCTAAACAATTAAATAAATACTAGCGTGTGTGCACCCGTGCGTTCGCACGGGGCAACAACTTATTCCGAGTAGGTAGCTCAGTTGGCGAGCTAAGGGATACCGAAGGAATGCACCAAAGGTGTGCAAGAATGAGGTCCCGGGTTCAAACTCGAGAAACTAACATTTCCCCCTCCCCACTAACATTGCTTATAAAAAAAAACGGGGCAACAACTTCAGTTAATGCAGAATTTTTGTCTTGTTAAAATTTATTTTTAAAATTGCAATACGAAAAAGTCTTATTTGTTGGTCATTTGAATGCTAAAATATCCCAAAACACGCTGCTTAAAATTTCTCTTTATATATTTGTCACGGAATTTTTTTTTACCAAATCGGTTATTGAGTAATGAACTTTGAGTATTTTAACGGTTAAGTTTTTTCCGAGCACTAAAAGACTCCAAAACACGCTGGTTATTGAGGCACACATTTCGCATATTTGAATAGTTGACTTTTTTGCAAACACAAAAGCATCTGAAACCACACAACTTAACATCGTACTTTACATATTTTGTTATTAAGTTATTTTTATTCACTTACTGAGGAACAAAACTTGCGTATTTGAACAGTTAAGCATTTCACTTTACATACTTTATTGCGAAATTACTATTTTATTTCAACAAACCGGTTACTGAGAAACACACTTTGCATATGTGAACAATAATTTTTTTCGGACTTTAAAGTATCTCAAAACACGCTGCCTAACATCACACTTTTGATAAAAATATGAAAAAAAAAACAGAAGGGATGAGAAATTAAAAAGGGGGAAGAGGGGTTAAAAAAAAAGAGGGGGAGGGGGAGGGGGATAGGGGTTTGGCGCCAAAAAGTGGATCTCCAAAATACCCCTAAAAATTTAAAAGAAAACTAATTTTTTTTAAATTTCCGGAATTACCTCAAAAGATGATGATTCTGGAAACCAATTTTTAGAACTTTCCGGAAAGTTCTAAAATTAAGTTTTCCGGAATCATCCTCTATTGTGGTAATTCCGGAATGTTGTTTTTTTTGTTTTATTTTTTTTCTTTTAAAATAACATAAATACAGTTAATTATGCTAAAATACGAGAACGATTAAATACGAGAACTATAATATACCAAATCCGATAAAATACGAGTACAAATACGAGAACTATAACATATCAAATCCGATAAAATACGAGTACAAATACCATAATAAAATACAAAATAATACATCAACGGTAAATGTCACAATCAGATAAAGCTCTCGAGAGAAGCTCATGTACAGGAGGTGGAATGCCCTCGAATGCCATGGCCTGCCGGATACATGCAGCTACAGACTCGAGTCTATCATCCAGAGTCAATGGACCAATCTCCTCATCTGGTACAGGTGCTTCCTCCAAAGGCGCAGTGAGGCGGGGAATCGACACCTGTAAGTACCATGGGAGGTAGCTCTCATCGCACTCGCCCAAATGTATGGCCTGTCTAGCAGATCTGACCAAAAGCGTGACCGGGCTCTAGTAGTACAACCATCTCTCCACAATAACCCTAGAAGATGGACGTGACGCACCAACGGGAAGGGGCTCAGCAAGGATGGTCTGGCGGTATCCAAACTGCCATAAGACCTTGTCCGGCATGTAAGGCACATTGATATCATCCCATAGCAGATGACCTCTGAAAAACGCTATGGAATGAAATCGCAAGTGCTGTTCGTGGTCTTCCCAAGGCCTCCATACGACGTCTGTGGGTTGTAATCCAGCTGACCCCGAAAATCAACAAGCTTCACCGCGTCATTCTTTTTATTTTTCCACCTGTAGCAACGTGGACGCTCAGAAGAACCCAAGTCTCTGCGATCGCCGATGGTAGATAAATACTCGAAAATCCATCACTGAAATAATAATATGAATAAATAAATAAATAAATTTTTATATAAACAAAAAAGTAAATATTCAAAAAGTAATTAATTATTGGTAAAAAAAATAAAATGATTAGTTATTACCTAGAGGAATGAAGCGTATCCTCCAACCTGTCTTGTGTTCCAGAAACAAGCATCATTCAGCTGCTCGTATAAAAAGGTCAAAGCAGCTGAACCCCACTCCCACTGGCCACACTCCTCAAATGACTGAATCAGTAGGACCCACTTGACGGGCACATATGTATGACTCTTGTCGGCAAAGATGGTGTAGCCCAACAAGAGCAACATATAGCACCGTGCAGTGTGATCAAAATAGCCCCATCTCCTGGTTACCTCTGTAGGCCTCCTCCAAAAAGGTGTACCTGAAATAAGGTCCTCTATTGAAACGAGTCTCTCCCACGCAATCACCCTGCTTTATACCCAGCAAATGAACCCCGGCATAAATGGTCATCTCATCAGTAAATCCATCGCTAGGCTGCCTAAATGTGTCGGTCAGCGGCAAATAGAGCAAGTTGGACACGTCGTCCAAGGTGACCGTCATCTCTCCGAAAGGAAGGTGAAATGAGCTGGTCTCTGAATTCCACCTCTCCACAAATGCCGAGATCAACTCGTGATTGATTCGTTGCAGAGGCGTCAAATGAAGCTCGAATAGACGAGCCTGTACTAACCATCTCTTCATATATGGGTGGTGCTGTGTAGGTCGAAACTTAAATAATTTTTTGACCATGGGCTGCAACCTTAATTTTACCACAATCCTGTATAAAAATAAATTAAATAAATAAAAAATATTAAACGACAATAAAAAAATTAAAATTAATTATTAAAACTATTACTTGTCTAATACGAAGCCTCGACACCACGTGGGTAGGAAGCCGATGCAACAAAGTTTGGTCCCAAGGACCCTAATCTATCCCCTAGTGCAGAAACATCCAGAAACATCTCTTTTGAGGATGATTTCGGAAAACTGTTTTCTTGAACTTTCTGGAAACACCTCAAAGGATGTATTTCCGGAATCATCCTCAAAAGAGGTGTTTCTAGAAAAAGTGAAAAAATAGCTTCCGGAAATACGTAAAGAAAGGCATTTCCGGAAACATAAATTTTTTTCTTATTCTGATTTTCGGAATTATGTGAAAATGAGATATTAATTTTGAATTTTTATTGTGAATAAGGGTATTTTGGTCATTTTACGCAAAATGGGGGATGAAGGGCATAAGAGGGGGTAGAAAAAGCCTACAAGATAAAGCTCCTGCATGGTTTTAATGAGAACGAATAAAATACTATATTTTAACATAGATAAAAGCAAGTTTTAGCAAACCCTCTCAGCCTTGCGCAATTTTTAGCAAGCAGCAACATGTTCAAGGTCTGCAAGTGTGTACGAAAATTCGACAGCACATACACAAAACATTTGGTTAAGAGTGCTATCAGTCTGTGATTGTTGGGGAGGGTTACTGCTGATGATATTATGTTTTAAATGTAGCTAGTTTGGTCTGATTACTCAAATGACTTGTAATTGTTATGTACATTGCTAAATTTGGGGTACCTTTTTTTTTCTTCTATTTAGGTCTTTTTTTAATGAGTTTTGGTCTATAGAAATTTTAATGAGACTCATTGTATAACTATGAGTTGGAGTATAGGTTATACTTTACGTAATAAAATAATATTGCTTAAAAAAAATCAACTTGCCAAAATTAAAAGCCACCTTATTTTCTTTCATTATAAAATACATAACTCTTGTTTATGAATGAGTTTCTCACCATGTTAAACTGCTTTGAGTCATGTATTATAAAGTTTTTCTAACAAATTGAACCTTGTCTTAGTTGCCTATGCCCATTAAATAATGGAGAGTTCCATTAGTAGTCAATAGTCAATTTAGTAGTTCTAACTTCTAACAAATTGAACCTTGTCTATGCCCATTACATAATGGGGAATTCCTTATGTAATACTTTAAGTTAATTTTTGGGACATCCTTGTTGTGATGGTTCAATAGTTTATTTTACGATTGTGTCAAAAAAATAGTTTATTTTACAAAAAAAAATATGCGGCTAAATACATTAAGTTAAGTTACAAAACAAGGCGAATTCACCACAAGGGTTGATGGATTGCAATTCGTCTTGAAGAAAGCGGGTAGATTGAAGTACTTATACGAATGGATGTTATTTGGTGTATATGGTTACATCAGAACCATATTTTTTTCAAAGGTCAAGTTTTAAATCCGCAAGTGGTTGTTAATCATATTAAGTCTATAACATAGACCAAGTTCATTAGCATAGAAGGTCGCAATTCAACTTTTAAGCTTTTTGATTGGTGGGACAATCCTTCTGATTGTATGAATTTGGTGTAATTGACTTTTTGCCTCAATATTCCTGGGGTACTCTTTTTCCTCCTTGGGTCTTTTTCCCATTGAGTTTTGGCCCAATAAGGTTTTAATGAGGCCCCTTGTATATGTACCGATTGGGGTGTCTGCTTGCACCCCTTTTATATAAATTTTTGCTTATAAAAGAAAACCAACAAGAGTTGATACGAGCAGTAACTTAGTGAGTTCAGATCTCACTCAAGAGTCTCCAGCTCAAATTTTGGGTGTACACGTAATTCCCCAATCTAGCTCAAATTTTGGGTGTCACGTAATTTCCCAATCTAGATTAGTAACCGCTAAAACTAACACGACGATAAAAAAGAAACAATGTTACTATGTTAGTTCGGGGATGTTGTTCACCACCAAAATGGTTCCATTGAGTGGGAAAGTTATATTGGATAACTAGTTAGTTTTAATAAGTGTTTCACATCCGCCAATAGTAAGCATAGTTAATAGAATCCTTCCTGAACTAGACCAAAAAAATAGAATCCTTTATGTAGTTTTTGTCTTTTTTGGTCAAAAGATTCCTTTTTGTACATTGTCTTTGTGTAACCGGTACTAGTAATTTGTTGGTTTTCCTTGTGTATTCGGTCAAATTAAATTATACGCCAAGTCAGTGTTTTCAGATCCGGGCAGTTCAACCGGGAACTGCCCAATCTAGCGGTTGGTTCAACCCCATTTGAATTGCAGGATGGATGAACCGTCCAAAACCAGATCAAACCAGTTCGGACTGCGGGTTAACTGCTTTGAACCATCATTTTACCCGAGTTGAACCGCCTGAAATGTATTTTTTGATTATTTTATTTACTTTTTCTCCAAAAATTAATATTTTTTTTATTTATTTTTTATTTATTTATTTATTAATCATACGGTTCAACCATGGTTGAACCGAGTGAACCGATAACCATGACCCGGAGGTCTCACCGATTCGATCTCCGGTCCGGTTTTAAAAACATTGCTCCACGTTTTATTATTCCAGTTTAGCACCATTGAACTACTCCATAAGTTTGGATTGCTTCAAGATCACTTGCAAAGTAATTTTTGTTTAAAACAACTTCCCAGAAATTAAAATTAAAACTATTATGTATTTTTGTCGACAAATGTTTAAGCTCCACTAATTGTAAAACAAATTAAATTCCAGTAATTTAAAATTAAAGACCATTATATATTTTCTCCATAAATGTTGAAACATGTCCCACAATTTTATTATGTCCCAAGAAAAAACCATTTTCCATCCTCTTCTAAGTGTGTACCATTTTAAACAAAGAGCCTATTACGATTTTTATAAAATAATCGGTATCACCATTTCACCATCAGGATAGTTAATTAGTAACTAATAACGTCTAATTACCAAAAAAAAAGTAACTAATAACGTGTAAAATCTTTTACAAATATTTAAATTACAAAAAATAAAGTTCAAAAGAAATAAAAAGAATTGGCAGAGAGCCATGTGCATGTGGTAACAGTGGTTGCTTTCTCCGCTCATTTGTTTGGATTTTTCAGCATTAAGCCAATACATCTTTTGCTTGTTCTTTTGTTTTTTTCCCAATTTCGGTTTAACACACCTGCTGCTTTGGTCCCCCACGCCTAACCTACCCCCATCACTTTCTTGCATCTCCTGCAAAATCACAACAACTCCTTTTGACTCATTAATTTGCTATCCTCTATAAATAACAATAACGTAATGCAGAATAAATAATAAGGAGGAACAATAGGAAAATCACACCACCATGAAGTTAGCATTCAAATCCCTAACACACAAAGTAGAAAAAAGCAAAATACGATTTTGATGAAAGAAAAAGGTAGAAAACAGAGAGGGAAGAGGATTCTTACCTCCCCACTACCATCTCTGGCGAACCAACCACCACCGCGAGCCACCACCGCAAGCTACCTTACCGTCGTTCTCCACCACCACGAGGTTTCCCCTCCATGTCTCTCGGTTTCGTTTCTCTCTCACTCTCTCTTTCTTTGTGGATCTATTTCTTTCATCTCTCTCCCTCTCTCACGGCTACTGCCGTTTCTCTTGCGTGGGTGTTGTTTGTGTTGAGATTAGGTTAGGTTCTTTTTTATGAACTCTTCAATTGTAAATTACACATAATGGTCAGGAGCATGATTGAGAAATCAATCGGGGCACCTTATTTTTTATCCTGCTCTTGCTCTTGACCATTATGTGTAAATTTACTATTGATAAATCATAGAAGTGGAGTTTGTTAGAAGGAAAATGTCAATGAAGCTACTCTCTTGATTAGGTATGAGTCTCGTTACATATCTTTTGTCTTTACTTGTATATATAAAATGCTAACATTGATAAATCATGGTAATGTCCTCTCTACCGGTCCTTAAAAAGCTGTTGTGACAAATGAAAGAATCATATGGTTCATGTTTCGATGATGGATGACAAATGAAAGAATCATATGGTTCATTATTACTATTATAATTATTTTTATCTTATTTGAGGTGCTCTGATATATTTTGATAGACATTTCCTCTAGTTGTGTAGCTTGGAGTTTGGCTGAGATTGTTTTTCAGGTGCATTGTGCTACGTAGAAGGCTTTGGTAGATTTAAATCCTTGAGTCATAAATTAGGAGTTCGGAACTGTTTTTGTGTGGGGTATGTGGTTGCAATATGCTCCTAAGTACACTATGTTGTTGGAAGTTCTGAGCATGGTTCCAAATTATCTGCACTCATATCTAAATAGTGTTGTGACAGTTGGTGCTACTGAGAATAGCGAACTTATTTGTTCTTGGCTCTAACTTTTGAATTGGGTGAAAGGATTGTGGTGAATAGAACTTGATTGGTTCATTGCTGGTTTGTTGTTTATTGGTGTAGTGTTACTGTGTATCAGGTAGCTTTTTTGTGTTTCGTCCCTTATTTCCAGCAAGTGGTGCATTTTTTGTGGGTGGCAGGCGTGGGTCTCTGACAAAAAGAGCGTGGTGGGCTATCTCGTGTTCAAGGTTGGTTTGGTGTTCTAGGGCCTTCAGCCTTCTTATCCTTGGAGGGTTGATTGTTGGGACTCAGCAAGGATTGATAATTTTTTTATAGATTAGTTTAGTGTTTTTAGCAATTTTGTTAAGCCTTTGGCACCTTTGTGTATGTAATTCATAATAATACCTGTTGGTGTTTCAAACACTAGCATTGATAACTTTGTGTTGTACTCTTGTACCTACGTAGTACCTGACTACCTTCTAAGCTTATCAATTTTGCAATCATCTCTCATTTTATGTATATGGGTAAGCCCTTAAGAGTTAAGACTAATTGGAGTATACTCCCCAATATATATATTCAGACCAACAGATGTAGACAATAGTGAGATATTACTGTATTAGTGACAAAAAAGTGTTTACTTTATCAAATTCACATGCTGGCTGTACTAGTACTGCTCTCAACCTTAGCTTAGTAATGAGTCATGACCTTGATCAATTTCACATGCTGGCTAGTATTTTTTTAAAGTTAGAAGAATCATAAATTTGTTACAATGTAATAGTGATTCTAAATTCTAATACTCACTATGATGTTTTCCCACTCCCCTTCACTTTCTTTGTTACGTAGGTGAACTAATGCAATGGGGTTAAAATTTTGTTTTCCGCTACAATTAACATGTTGATCGCTTTTTCTCTACTTTGTGATGGCTTTTATTTTCTGAAGGGGGACTGCATGTTGAAAACATGGTTGAGAATTGAGATGGTTAGGTATATTCATTCGGGTTAACTCTTCTTAAACAAGATAGATGCATTATTTCAACCATACAATTCAAATTGAGCCAACTATTCATTTTAATGATGTTGTTGGTGTACTGTATCTCTTTATGCATTTTTTGTTATGAACCGGGTATCATTTGCATGTAACTGCAGAGACTAATTCCTTGAGTTGAGTAGGACCACAATGGGTGGCAAAGCACTCCTTCAAGAGATTTAATGTTGCTGCATGCCCAATGCTAGATTCGAACTCAGGACCTTAGTTAAGCTGGAAGAGATCCCTACCATCTCTTTATGCATTTACTACAATTGATAATGGTTATTCAATGCCAACATTGGATTATAATTTCTATTTGATGTTTATGTTTCTTCAACCAACATTTTGTCTCCCTTTCGCAAAGTGAAAGGTTGAAAGCAAAATGAGAGATTGAGGATATACACTTTCTACGAAGCTTCTTGGTGCACAATATTAGTGCGGGTAATATGAAGACCGTGTATGTTTTACTTCATTTCTTCTCGAAGTTCTTGATTATAATCTTTTTTGGTTATATTTCTTTTTGGTGTGCGAATCCAATAATTTGAAATGAAGCGACACATTTTGATCCAGTCGATCAGGCGTGTCGACTTCTTGATTTGATAGGGATCATTGGATCTTGTGGTGAGAATAAACGCCCTTTGGTCTTCAACGACTCGGATTGTCCCGAGGTTGAGAGTGTGGCCTATAAAAGAGAGAGAATCTCTCATTTCCTCTTCTTCTTTATGAATTTTTTGAGTCTCCATTGCAAAGTTCCAGCAACTTACTCAAAATCCCCGCAGTGGACAAACTCGGCATTGGTCGATGCGTAGTTTGATCCTAAATGCAAGCAGAGATTAGTCTTTCGTTAAAAGCATTGTGACAGTAATGTGATCCATACATGCATCACTAAATTTTGGATATAGAAAATTACAAATCTATATGAACCTCTAAGAAAGTATGAAGAACATGCAATACAAACCACAAGAAAATGACACAAACTTACAGTAAAAGTAGGAAAAAAAAAACAAATATGGATGAGGCTAGAGATGAACGTGGAAATGAATGATCGCCACACCTTCTTGAAAGGTGATAAGACCAAACACGCCTGGGGGTCTCCTAGCCCCAAGGATGTGAGCAAAGGTCCTCTTGTTCAGGAACCATTGGAGAAACTTCATGATGAACCTCACCTCTCATATGCATGCATGTACTCACCACTCTCACCTCTCACTAGGCTTTCAAGTTTGCGAAATTGAGGAAATGATTTCATTCATCCAAGAAGTTCTTTTTTTTTTGGTCAATATCCAAGAAGTTCTAAGAATTACACATGAATGTAGAGTATTTATATTGGACTCTATGATCCTAAGTCCACAACATAAGTCCAATTTGCACACAACCAAAGGCCCATGGCCGATGTCTCCCTAAGCAAAGCCCAAAGTGGCCCAAACTTAAAATGTCTTACAAATCTACAATTATTAAAAGAAAACAAAGTATAGGGAACACTAGGTTTTGGTTATCCTAGAAATTCCCTATTATTTACATGGTCACCTTTAATGTGCTTTTGTCTTAATGACTAGATTAAGCACATTAAAGTATTTTCCCTTGACTTTGACTTTTTGAGTCTTCTATTGGTTTTTTTTTATTCTTTATCCATGTGACATTCATCCAAGCTCCATGTCGTTCGATGATTGTTCTCTAGCTCATTTTCCCATTAGAGTCGCAAAGTTTACCTGGTCTAATGGCAAAAGCACGAAATCTAATATTGAATGCAACCTTAGGTCAAATATCATTACCTGAGTTTGAACTCGGACCTCAAAGTTGTGTGTGAGCACGAAATCTAACACTAAATGCAACCTTAGGCCGAATATCATCACATGAGTTTGAACTCGGAACCTCGTAGTTCTGTGTGACTTTAAGGTGGCTCTAACCACTCCATTTAGGGAAAACAATAATTATTTTAGGCTTAAATATTTTAGGTCTTGCAAATACAGCAAATATTCATTTTGTTCTCTGCAAAAAGTTTTTTTTTTAAAAATAGTCCTTGCAAAATTTAAAATTATTCATTTTAATTTCTGCAATTTTTTTTTAAAAAAAATAGTTATTGCAAAATTTGAAATTATTCATTTTGGTCCTTGTAATCATCTCATCTAATATATGACACATCGGCTTTAAAATGACTTCATAGACCAAAATGAATAAATTTAAATTTTGTAAGGGCTATTTAAAAAAATTGCAAGGACCAAAGTGGATATTCATTGATCAACAACATGGTATAACACAAGTGGCAGATACTTGAGCTCCTTAACCAATTGGTTAATGGTTCGATTACTGGCCAGTGCGTATTGGAAATACCTAATGGGAAAAGTCAACCCCTAAAATAGATCCCAGTATCTCGAGGGATTAGTCTCTACATTTATGTGCGCAGAAGATCCATTGGTTTACAAAAAAAATGGATATTCCTTGTATTTGCGACCAAAAATGATATTTAAGCCATTATATTTTTTAGTATTAAACGGAGCAAAAAAGTGGATCACGATTCCTTGTAGTTGCCCTAAAGTTAGTGCAATTGGTAAGGGATGGAGAGAGTGGAGAAGAGGAGAGAAACTTTGAATTAATCAATCACGATAATCATCCGCCAAAAATTCCGCCGAAATAACAACCACCCATCAACACACAAGTAGATAAACAAACACTTTACCCTACCCATTACATTCTACTACACACACATCGTTGTCTCTAATTCGCATCCACAAATCCACTTTCAATTTTCATTAGACTATAAACAATTTTCATTTTCTGTCTCTACTTCCACTTCCCAACCACACAAATGTCTTCCATGGCCGCTTTCTCCACAACTTTCTTCACACCTCTTCATGATTTCAATCAACCTAGAACAACAATTCCAACCCCTTCACCTTCTATTCTTTTCATCAAATCCTCACTTTCTTCTTCCAAGTCAACCTTTTTTCAACAAACCTCTTTCAATTTCAATGTCCCTTACCCTAAACCTCTTTTGAAGACTCGGTCTTTCTCAGTCAATGCTAGGGCTGCTACTGAGAAAACTATTTATGATTTTACTGTCAAGGTATCGTCCTCAATTTCAATTTCCACTCCTTCATATTATATTGCAATTTGAATTATCAAAAAATACTGCAATTTCAATTTGAATTAGGTCTTAGCAGGTGCGTCAAAAAAAATTGTTTTTTAGAAGGGGGAAAGGGGTGAAACCCTTAGAATATATAGTTTTGTAAAAGGGAAAAACCGTTTTGAAATTAAAGAAAAAAGACTATTTATTTATACTACCATGCCTCGTCTTATTATTGTGCTTAGTATTGTATTTTGGTTTAGTTATGGATGTTAGTTGAATATTCACTAATAGAGGAAGTTTATGAGAAAAAAAGAGTGTATGGAATTTATGTTTAAATTCAAAATTACAATTAAGCAAAAGGACAAAATTGTAATAAAAAGTGTTATATCAAAAGAGGTGGAACTTTCTTATAGTTAAAGATTTTTATAAGCTAATGGTTTATGATTATTATTATTGAATGGTGCAGGATATTGATAAGAAGGATGTTAATCTTAGCAAGTTTAAGGGGAAGGTTCTCTTGATTGTCAATGTTGCTTCACGTTGGTATGGATTTTGGACTTGATATACTTGTGATAGTCTTTTTTTTCCTTTCCTTTCCTTTTAATTTTTCGAAAAGTGAAAATCAAATTAAGTAGTGAGTTATGATACTGATTTCCTTTGAATGACAGTGGTTTGACATCATCTAATTACTCGGAACTGTCACACTTGTATGACAAATTTAAAAATAAAGGTATGTTGCTATAGATCATATTTATTTGTTGTGGTTATTCCTTTTTTTATTATGACAATTCATCATGTTCTACTTTATATTTGCACTGCGTAGCTTCTTCATTCCGAATCTATCTGTTAGGAAGCTAGTGTTGTTAATTTTAAGAGTGTGCTTGTTGGGGAGATGGAAATCAGAGAACTGAGAGACGTGAAGAATTAAGCAAGGGTTAAAAGTGAGGAACATAGAGCACTCTTCATTTGACCTTGTTTTGTTTTGAAATTTGGGGCTGATAACCTGTTATTTTCACAGATTTTTGATGGAGCTTTTAAAAGGGAATCAATTTCCCCCCTAAAAGTAGCTCAAAAAAGTGTGTAGTTGTATTTTGATTACAATTCAGGGTGGAAGAGTTTAGAAAAAGATAGATTGCCTTTTGAGCCACTCCATATTTGTTCGGAGTTACAATTCAGGGCTATGTAGCAACGACACTTCCGGTTGAAGACTGTCCGGTGTCCAACACATATCGTGCTGGACACCGACACAGCCCCTTCAATTACTTGTATTTTTCAAATTAAGATCGGAGTGTCCGTGTCCATGTCGTGTTCGGTGTCTGTGTTTGTGTCGCTGTTTCATAGTATCATGCTCACCATTATGGTGGAACATGAGTGAGCTTTGGCCTTGGACGCTTCTATAGCCTTTTGATATTTGAAAAACTGTCGGTTTCGTTGTAGAAAAATTATAAATTTCCGAAGGATAAAAGTGACTTAATTTCAATGTTATACTTCGTTGTTTCTCTTTGAACACGGCTTTGAGATTTAGTTTAAAAGTAATGGTTTTCTCAGCCACGCGTTTCTAGTGTCCTTATGCAGTTTTTTTTCCAGGTCTGGAAGTTCTAGCTTTCCCTTGTAATCAATTTGGTATGCAAGAGCCTGGATCAAATCAAGAAATTAAGCAATTTGCCTGCACTAAGTTCAAAGCAGAATTTCCAATTTTTGATAAGGTTTGATAATGTTTATTTAGCAAGTAGTTCGAAAAAGTTTACATGTGAGTAAACAATGTAATGAAGTTCTGTATAACAGGTTGATGTAAATGGACCATTTACTGCTCCAGTATACCAGTTTCTGAAATCAAGTGCCGGGGGCTTTTTCGGTGATCTTGTCAAGTGGAATTTCGAGAAATTCTTGGTTGATAAAAATGGTAAAGTTGTCGAAAGATACCCACCAACAACCTCCCCTTTTCAAATTGAGGTATGTTAAACTTCCATCATCAAAAGCCTATTTTGTAATTGTTATAATGGCAATGAATTATTAACTGTTCTTACTCAAGTATGTTAATGTGTTTTCCTGCACAATATTGAAGGTCTTTGGGATGTTGTAATGATGCTAAAAAGAAAATGTTCAGAAAATAGTCTAAGCTTATTTTCAAGAGTTTCTAAAGGGCCTATATGGTAGTATTAGGAAATTTAGCACTCGAGATTCAGTATCGAAACTTGTTACTTTATACTGAAAATACCAGTGCTTAAATTCAGTGTTTGAAAACTCTTTCATTTAATTGCCTGATGAAATCGTTTATGCGTAATATAGTCTGGACTTCATGCCTGTGATAGAAACTGGTTATATTATATGAAATAGAAACAGAGTCAGTTCTGTAAATGTGAAACAGAAACTGAATTTACAAGTTCCATAGTGCAGAGCTAAAGAAATAGAAGGGATTTGAGTCAAGGTAACAGTTTACAAGGCTTTCCCCTACCAATTTCTCGATCTTGGTCTCTCCCAATCAATATCCAGTCCAAAAATAAATTACCTACCGACTTTTCTTTCCCTATTTTGTATTATTCAATAACTGCCTACTAAGATAACTGCTTCCTAATACATAACTGTTGCCTAGTAATATAATAACGGCTGCCAAAGAACATAATAACTGTCTAATAACACAATGACTCCCTAATAATATAAAACTGCTGCCTAATAACATAATGACTTCCTAAATTCCTATTAACATAATAACTGTCTAACAGCCTGCTAAGTGGTTTCAGCAGTTTTTCACTCAGTTGCACAATTACTAATTTTTTTCCGCACAGTTGCACAATTCTAAATGAAATTACACTCTTATTGATGCTTCTGCCTGTAAATTCTAGAATAAAAAAAGCTTCTACCGTCAAGGGACAAAAATGCTTTTAGGCTTTATATTATAGAGAGAAAAAAAAGAGTTGGTTCTAGGTACTAACAGAATTATAATCATAATCAGTGCACTAACTTTGAGCGTAGGGTGAGGGCAATTGATGTAGGTTAAGGTGTATTTTAAATTTTAATACACAACTTAAGTGTTTATTGAATAAGTGCTAATCATCCTACCTAGCTCTTATGTATAAGTTATTTCTATAATCGAAGAGAAAATGTAATCAAATAACATAAACTCAAAGATGTTTTGGTAAACTATCATAGAGAGCTTATTGAAATAAGCCGGACGCAGCTTTTGGGCATGTCATAAGCTATTCCTACAAGCTCTCTCAAACACTCACACCAGTGTTAGTGCTAATAAATAGACCCAAATAAGTCTGTAAGTCATTCCAAAGGCACCCTAAGTATCTTATTCTACCCCAGTCGATGGACTTCTAAATACATTTTAGGAGGAAAGGTATCCTGCCAATTGTTTTTGCCTTTCAAAAGGTAATTGAATCTGAAAAATCGGATGGTCGACCAGTTGTGTGGAGCGGATTATCTCCAGTGAGAATTCCTCCAGTAATGTCCACCCTTAAACATCTAAATGGCCAGGATTACACTGCACCAAAAAATGACTGGAGAAAATCTGCTCCCTCCATTGTGGGTTCAGTGCCACTGGTGTGGAAATGGCTTTGTTATCTTTGCAAAGAAAACTGGAACGGCCTTTCTTTATATTCTCTTTAAAGGTTGTTTAAGAGAATAAACCTTTCTTTAGAAGTTCCTTATCTGAAGAAAGATGCCCAAACAAAAGCAGCCAACTGCCTCTCAATGTTACTCGGGTTCCGGAGTTATAATTCGATCCCCAAACTTTTAAATAAGTCGTAAATCGTAATTATGTTCCCAAACTTTTAAATAATTTGTAATTGAGTCCATGTTTTTTTTTTTGACAAGAAGAGTCCATGCTTATTGACAACTTCATATGTTCTTTTTTTTATTGGTATGATACCTTTGGTGTTCATGATTTTATTATATTTGCATATTGGACACTATCTGTAGAGGAGCTCAACACTCTCCCCTCAACACTCTCCCTTCAACACTCACTTTATGATTGGATGAAATTCATGTGAACTCCACCACTTTGGAATTAAGACCCACTAACTTGGTGGGACCTACATTAATTTCACCCAATCATAAAGCAAGTGTTGGTAAGAGAGTGTTTTTCTTATCTGTATATTTGACACTAAGCTTGCAAATATATTTTATGCTTAATCTGGTCTTTCCTGTTTCATATTTTTCCAGAAGGATATTCAGAAGTTACTTGCTGCATGAATGAGAGTAATTGGATGACAGAAAGGGAATCTGTAGCTAGGAGCAAAATTTGGGCCATACTTGTACAAGGAGTTCAGGGATGCTGATGAAAAACAATAAACATAATTATGTAAATTCGTTTGGTGTCTTTACTAAATTAAATATCAGTTTATAGAAGAATTTTTTGCTATCCTTACTGCAAAAGGAAGAGTTTAAATTATTCAAAACGGGGATATATATTTTTTTGGAAAAAATTTCTGGTCATTTTATATAATTATATCCGAGTCATATGCTGTTGTCATTATGAAGGGGTGCGACTTGTGTAGCAGTTGAATAAAAATGCATGACAACATTTGGATTTTAAAAATAGATGCATAAAGTAACAACTTCAATGATACTTTGCTTTAGAAAATTACAAAATTTGGATTTTATAAATAAATTTTGTACGTTTGTAAAAATTAATACTCATCATGAAGTATGATTGCTAAATTGTATTTTGGGTCCTTTGTCTTTTTTTCTCCACTTTAATCTTTTATTCTTTTTTCCACTTATGTTTCCCGTTAAAATTTGACTTATAAATACTTCTTCTAGTAACATTGCTCAAAATTATGTGTTTTATAACTCTATCACTATCGCTTTGAGTGTATAAAGCACTTAATAATTTTAGAATGTGTGACTTTTATATGTTTTCATACACACAAAATTATAGTAATAGAGTTATAGAGCACATAATTTTGAGCAATGTCATGAGAAAAAGTATTTATAAGTCAAATTTTAAACTCTATCCCCAAAAGACTCCTTTCAAAATTATGATATAATATATGCTGAATAGCACTTTTGGTCATTTATCTTTGCTCTAGGTTTCATTTTGGTCTTTTATCTTTTTTTTGGTCCGTTTTGGTCCCTCATCTTTCATTTTCGTTTCATTTTGGTCTCTGCAGTCAATTTAAGTTAACGGATGCCACGCTGGCAGTTAACTGCTGACGTGGCGTCTTAAGTGCCATGTATGATGTGTCATTCATTAATTTAGGTGGCAAATAAATATATTATTTAAGTCAAAATTATTTTACACATAGGCATTTTAATTGAATAAAAATAGAAAAATGTAATTAACTAAAAACTAAAGAAGTTCTGGAACCGGAACCCACAAATCTTCTCCAATTAAACCATTTATCTAAAAACAAAATTCAATTTCTACAAAACAAATTCTGGAATTAGAACCCACAAATCTTCTCCAATCTTCGTTAGAACAATTCTTCTCCATTATTCGTTAAAACACTTTGTCAAGAAAAAGAAGAAGAGGAATGAAGCGAAACGAGATCTGGGTTGGTGAAGAGAATAGAAAGAACAGCGAAACGAGATCTGTCATGTGTGATGTGGCACCACAATGATAAGAGAAAACGAAGAACAACGAACAACGAAAAGAGAGAAAACGAAGAAGAGGAATGAAGTGAAATGAGATCGAAGCTAAATCAGAGATCTGGGTTTGATGTTATAGAGATCTAGGTTTTCTTCCATTGTTCTTCTCTCATTTTGCGATTTTGACTTTGAGGTTGTAGAGATCATAATCTAAACTTGCGATTCTAACTCAGGCGAAGAATGAAAACACAGAAACCCTAAATCTCACAATCTCTCTTTCTTGTTCTACCACTGAGATTAAAACAACGAAGAAGATTGATGAAGATTAGAGATGAATATTGATGTGTTTCTGATGAAAATTGATGGTTTGATAGAATCATTGTTGTTGTTGACTGAAGGGGATTTGAAGAAGAAGAAGAAGAAGAAGAGGATGGTGATGGAATCGTTGTTGTTGAATCGTTGTTTTCTGGAATCGTTTTTGAATATTGTTGAATCGTTGTTTTCTGGAATCTGATTTTCCTTTTATTTTTCAGCTTTTGTTTTTTATTTTAATGTAATTTACTTGTTATTTTTAGATGTTAATTTAGAAAAAGATAAATGCTGATGTGTGAATTGATTTAGAATTAAAAAAAATACATTTATTTGTCACCTCAATTAATGAATGACACGTCATACATGACATTTAAGACGCTACGTCAGCAGTTAACTGCCAGCATGGCGTCCGTTAACAAATACTAACGGTAGGGACCAAAATAAAATGAAAATGAAAGATGAGGGACCAAAAGGGACCAAAAAAAAGATAAATGACCAAAATGAAACCTAGAGCAAAGATAAATGATCAAAAGTGCTAGTTAGCCTATAATATAAGATGATGTTTTTTTGGTAAAAAAAAATTAGGATGAAGAAATGACGCACAAATCCAAGATAAGAAATTTTTTTGAATTCTATGAGTACTTAGGAAGGAAATTATATTTACCTTACACCAAAAACACTAATAAAGATTTAAATTTGAGACCTCTCATATACGACCCACCTCTTGGAAATTTTGAAAAAGTTGAAAGATCAAAATCAGCAGAAAAGAAGGCAAAATAATTTTTCTTTTTATTTGGTCAATGGTTATTGTCAGTTAATAGTTTATGATATTAGACGTAATAGTTTTTTTTTTTACCAAAATTATACGTAATAGTTAATAGAATGCATGCTGCTTTTCTTAATATTTATATTTCTTCCTAAGTGCATGAATCATGAAAAGATGTCAACTTTCTTTTAAAAGGTATTAATTTAATAGGAAAAACTCGATCATCCTTTGATAATCTACTATCTATCTACTATCTATCTATACTATTTACCCACTACCAAAATACCAATTTTATCCTTTTCACTTTTTCACTTTTTCACTTTTTCACTCTCTCACACACTTTTTCAAACTTTTTCACTTTTTTACTCTCTCACACACTTTTTCACTCTCCCTCACACTTTTTACTCTCTTCTCCTATTTCTTTTTCCAATTCTCTCATTTCTCTATTTTTCATATTTTTTCATTCTCTCTCACACACTTTTTCACTCTCTTCTCCTCTTTCTTCCTCTAATTCTCCCATTTATCTATTTTTCACAATATATCTACTTTAATTTAATCTACATGTCACCTTCATTTTTCCTCTTTACTATTTTAAAATTTTCAAATTTTGACAAAATTTTAATATTTGTTTTAGGCTAATTAAATTTGTTAACTTTAAAATTGTCTTGATTTTCACGGGATAAAGTTCTGACTAATTAAATTTTGTCTGAGTCCATACATTACCCACTACCAAAATATCAATCTTATCATTTTTTCAACTAAGCAATTGGAGTATATTTAGGTAATTTTATTTTTTCACCTTTTCAAACTTTTTTACTCTCACACACTATTTCAAACTTACCATTTATCTACTACCAAAATATCAATCTTATGTTTTTCCCAACTAAATAATTGGAGTATAATCAATTATTTAAAAAAAAAATTATTCATTTTTATAATTTACTCAAACTACTCAAACCTACTTTTTTAAAACTTTTTCCCACACAATTATTTTTTAAAAAAAAACTATTCATTTTTATAATTTACTCAAACTACTAAAATTACTAAAATCAATTAAAATGAGTAAAATCAATTAATTTTTTCATAAAAAATAAAATCAATCAATTTAATCACTACAAAAAATTACCAAATAACTATTTTATAATTACTAAAAAGGAGTAAAATGCCAACGGGAGTGCAAACGGGAGTGCCAACGAGAACGCCAACGGGAGTGGCAACGAGAGCGGGAGTGCCAACGGGACTGCCAACATGAGTGCCAACGGGAGTGGCAACGAGAGTGCCAACGGGAGTGCCAACAGGAGGACCAACGAGGATGCAAACGGGAGGGGCAACGATGATGCATATTTTACCTCTAATGTCCAAATATATTATTATGGATCAATGTAATTTTGATTGTCAACGTGGATGCATATTCCACTTTGAATTTCAAATCACACATTTTGGACATTGTTCACAACTTATCAATATCTTCCAAATTACTATTATGACTTCATGGTAATACACCGGCCATATAGTATCACCCGTGCGTATGCACGGGTAAAAAACTAGTTTTGCAATAAAAGTGGAGCTCATCCGGGAAAGAGAGGAACCCACCGTGCCGTGCCAAACATGAAATAACCCATCCCTAGAGGCCCTGGCGCCCACCGCCAACACTAAGTTACACTAATTAATTAATAATTAATAATTACGTGAGTACCAAGAAGGGTTGGTACGCGAGGTAACTAAGTTCGGATAACTCTAAGGTCTTGGATTCGAATCTTGCGTGTATCAAAAAATTTGGCTGGGAGTGGAGAACCACATGGACCGTAAAGCTGGATATACACCTGACTAGGTTCCCCTAATTAGATTAGTCACCGACAAAGCCGGTGATTACCGCACACCAATAACACTGTAACAAAGAAATAACTATGTGAGTGAATACTCAATTTTTTCTCTTAAATTTTTTTGCTGCCCGGTAATAATTAATATCAAAATATGCTTTCACATTCACAAACGGTGGCACGTTAGTTCCTCTGTTTGTCCCTCACTCACATACATAGTGCCTTAACATTCACAATTAATATCAAAATATGGCTTAACATTTTTTTTCAAATGAAAAAATTCGGTAACCATACAAACACTAAATTGTGGTTATAGTATGTACTAATCATTGAATTGTTATATAATGGTCAGTAGCATATACTAACCATACAAACACTAAATTGTGAGTGTTGTATAATGGTCACCGAAAAATTTAGTAATTATTACTATGAAATTCATTAGTATCATAAGTCTTTGCCTGTTCAGTCTATAAGTACCATTTTAAAAACAAAAAAAAATATAAGAGACTAAAAATTTATAACATAAACAAAAACTTAGAAAATAAATTTAAAATATAAATAAAAGACCAATTTAAGACATTTTTTTGAAACAAAGAACCAATTTAAGACATCTTATATCAAATTCGAGTACCCTCCTGCAGTTGGAATTCCGGTTGACAATGCGCGAACCATTGGATAATTGCTCCAACACAAACAAATTCGAGTACCCTCCTGCAGTTGGAATTCCGGTTGACAATGCGCGAACCATTGGATAATTGCTCCAACACAAACGTGCAGTAGGGTCAGCAGTGCAACTTGCTGTGATTATAATATTCACACAACTTGCCTAACTATATAATATTTAAGTGCGCTGCTCTCTTCTATTGACACATGTTGTCGGTCCCACCTCTTTTCTTTCCTACTTTCTTTTTGCATTTTTTACGGTTCTTCTCTCATGTTTTTAGAAAAAAAATAAATAAATGGAGATTAACATAAACATGAATAAAAAATAAAAAATTAACAGAGACATGAAATTAACAGCTAAGAATTCTCATTCTCATTCTCATATAACGCAAATTGTCAACAAAAATTCTCATATAACACAAAAATTACAAATAAAAAAGCTGAAGAAATGTAGATAAAAAATTACAAATGAAACTCAAAAACACAGAGAAGGATGAAGAGAAACAAAAAAAATACAAAATAAATCAGCATGATCTATCAAAATTGGGCACATACTCCAGCATTTTCACATTCCTGATCCAAAAATAAGAACAATCCATCAAAAAAAATGAAAACTTTAGCCAAAAAATAAAGAAATAGAGAGAAGTAGAGAGAGAAAGAGTGAACAGTGAAGAGAGCAACAGAAGTATGAAAGTGGTGAAGGAATCTTACCTTGCATGTACAAATCTAGGTTTTGCAGGTTTTTTACATTCAGTTTCAGTTCTTCCAAATGAACCCGTTTTTCAACATAAAAATACCTTTTTTTGCTTTCGGAGATAGAAAATACAGGACTAGCCGTTGAAGGCCACGAGACAACACAGCAAACCAAAGACATTTTCAAGCTAAACCAACACAAACGGAAGACAAACCAGACTAGAGTAGAGCCAAAACAGAGCCAAAAAAACAGGGAGAAAATCGGAGCCAAACCGTATTTGACTAGATCTTACCGGAACAGTAGATCTGAGCAAATCGAAACAAAAAAAACAAGAGAGTGGGAGAAAGACTGTGATTTGCGACATGCAAAGACGATGAAGAAACGGAAACCGAGGAGTGAGAGGAAGATGAAGATGCTTTGTGAGAGGAAAAGGGAAGAGGGATTGGGTTCATGGTGGGTGGCGGAAGTGGGAGTATGAGGGAAGATGAATGTAGAGGAGAGAAGATATGTTAAGAAGATGAATGACTAGAGAGAGTTTTTTTTTTGTTTTACCCAGGGTATCCACTGCTGACCGTAGTTACTAATCCCCTCGCTGAATTGTAGGTGTCGAGGGGCAGGACAGCTGGCCCAGAGTTTTTAACGCTGCTCTGTACCCAAGGTGGGGATCGAACCCCCGACCCTTGGTTAAAGGAGAATCAGCCCCAACCACTGAACCCCGAGTTAGAGAGAGTTTTCTTTGACAGAATGGTGAGACCAAGAGAGATGTGTGAGAAATTAAAATGAATGGAACTTTTTTTGTGTACTCTAGAAGGTGAGAATTTTTTTATTAGCATGAGAAATTGTTTTCTTAGTAAGAGTAAATGGATGGAGTAATCTGGAAGGTGAGAAAGTTTCTTCACTACCTTGGACGGTGACAAATGAATCGACAACATTAATTAATTTTGTCCAAAAAAGGAGAAAAGAATAAATAAGTTTTTAACGCCGCTCCGTACTCAAGGTGGGGATCGAACCCCCGACCCTTGGTTAAATGAGAATCGGCCCCGACCCTTGGTTAAAGGAGAATTGAGAGGTTGAGAGAAATTAGTGGTGGATTTACGTTTTGGGAATGACGACGAGAGAGAGAGAGTGTGTGTTTAGAAAAAATAAAAATTGAGTGTTGGTTTCAATGTTACGGTTGAAAAAAATTTAAGTAGATGAGAAAAATTGTTAACAAAGAATTGGGAAGCTTCTAGAGCCAAATGAGAAGAAAAAACATGAATTATTAAAAATAATAATCCCAAGTAGATAGTTCAGTTGGCGAGCTAAGAAATACCGAATAAGTACACCAAATGAGTGCAAAATGGAGGTCCCGGGTTCAAACCCGGAAACTAACATTTCCCCCACCCCCACTAACATTGCCTATAAAAAAAAGGAATTATTAAAAATAATAAATTAAGACAATTGTTTTGAAAATAAACAATATTGAAATACTATTTACGTTTTTTTTTGACAAACTAACTACTATTTACGTTTTAAAAAATAATAAATACCATCAAAAAATAAGATGTCCCAATCTGCTTATATTTTATAAAATCATATTTCTCTAAACTTAAAATATCTACTGAATCAATTTAATTCAGTCACTACAAATGCCCAAATCTTTATATTATATGCGAGTATTACGGTTCGGCGCCAAAGTTCAGCTTTTTTCTCATATTTTAAGGAGTACTTTACGGACCGAAAAAAATTTAGATGTTCAAATATGCGAAATTCGTTCGTCAATAACCGGTTAGGTAAAAAAAACCCTTCATGACAAAATACCTAAAGTGAGATGCTAATCAATGTGTTTTAGTCTACTTTATTATGGTTCGGAAAAAGTTTTAACTGTTCAAATATGCTAAGTTAATTTCTTAAAAATGGTTTGGTGAAAGATAAAAAATAATTTCGTGACAAAATATGTAAAGTGCGATTCTAATCAGTGTGTTTTAGGGACTTTAGCATTCGCAATAAACTTGAACGGTTCAAATACGCAAAGTTTGTTTCTCAATAACCGGTTTGGTGGGAAAAAAATAGTTATGTGACAAAATACTTAAAGTGCAATGCTAAACATTGTGTTTAGGGATTCTTTAGTGTTAGGATAAAAATTAATGGTTCAAATACTCAAAATTCGTTCCCCAATAACCGATTTGGTGAAAAATAATAATTTTGTGACACTAACTCGTGCAACTCATCGTTTTACTAATTTCACCACTTTAAAAAATCAATTTCTTTTTATTGGAATAAATCACATGTTTTGCTTTCTATGTGTGTCATCTGATCTTTTTATTTTGTCATTTCACACCAACAGGTATTTTGGGCAACTAATTAATTGATACTACCGTATTATTATGTTTCCATATTGTTTTTTGTTTCAATTATTTTTCAACTTTTGTTAATTTTTAATATTTTTTACTAAATTAATACAAGTGCAGCTTACATCTTACTATTGTTTTACAAGGTAGTATTGATTTAGTAAATTTTACAAAATCAATGCAACTATTTATTCCATTTTAAATATTCTTTTTTTATAGACAATGTTAGTGGGGATGTGGGAAATGTTAGTTTCCTGGTTTGAATCCGGGATCTCATTCTTGCACTTATTTAGTGCACTTCTTCGGTATTCCTCAGCTCGCCAACTGAGCTACCTTTTTGGGATATTTTAAATATTCTTTAATATTGTTAGTTATCTAATTAAAAATTTGATTTTTAGAATCCTACAAATTTGTTACTTATTTTGGATACTTATTTTGTTCACTTTCTATAAAGAATAAAGATGTTTAGTACGAGACGAATAATGTGTACAGTTCCATGTTTGGCATCACATGACTATCGTGTAGTATTCTATTTGTATTGTTATTTTATTTTGGTTATTTCGCACTAACAGGTATTAAAAGTATACTTAAATTTGTGTTTTTTTATCTTTCTTTCATATTCAAGCATCATGTTGCAGCATTTACTTCATCGGGAACTTCAACCACGTTTACAATAGAACCCCCATAATTTTTTTCCAACTTTGTATAGGTGCTTTTATTTTACTAGTGGTTTTCACTTTTCATCCATCTCTGCATGATACCCACGCGTTTCATATTCTATTCTTGTCATCTTCTTGATTTTGGCCATTTCGCACCAATTGGTATTAGAAGCATCCTTAAATTGGTTTTTTTTTTATATTTTTATCTTTCTTTTATGTTTGAGTACCGCGTTAACGTCATTTACTCCCGCGAGAATTCCAATCACATTTACAATAGAAGCCCTATCATATTCTTTCAATTTTGTATAGGTCGTTTCTATAAGTTTAATGAATTTGTTCTTTATTTGATATTTGCAGTGGAAAAGCGAGGAAGAGAGAGAAAGTGTAGAAGGAAGAACAGATTTGGTTTCAGATCTCTACATTTGCTTGATTGAACCAATCTTTTTTTCTGATCTATTTTTTTCGGAGCCATTAATCTTCATCTTCGTTTTTGGTTTCTTTTCCATTGAGCATCTCGTGTTTGCCTTGTAGACCGATAAGCTAGTATTGTAGAGATTTGGGTTTGAGGGTTGAAAGGGGAAGAAGAGAAAGTAGAGGGTGAGATGAGATTAGGGTTCGTTTACGATTCTGAGTTTACGATTGTTGACGGTGGGTGAGAAGAAGAGAGGTTGAAGAAGGGGAGAGAGCTCGTGAAAAAATTAGGGTTCCAGCCAATCTGATGTGTTTTTTTTTAATTTCAATTTGAATGTGTTAATTAATAATAATAAGAGCCACATTAAATGATATGACATCATTAAATGATGTGTGCAGGCTAAGTCAGCTGCCACGTCATTTAATGAGAGCCACATCAGTATTTTTTTTTGGCAGAAGGCCAACTCAGCAAAAAAAATTGAAAACCTCTCTTTTGGACTAAATGTGTTGAGTTTTTTAAAATAGGGAGACTAAATATCTGAGTTTTAAAATAAATGAACCAAATGTCCGAATTTGTAAAAATAGGGAGACCAGAACTATAATTTATCCTTAAATTTATGTATAAATATACTTATCTTATAGGTTATAGTCTGCCGCGTGGAACGCACGGGCGTTGAGACTAGTAGTAAACACAAATATAAAAGACTTGAATAAAAAAACTTAAAAAAACAAACCCAAAGTTTTAAATAAGCATAAAGTAATTCAAGCTTTGACCGATCACCACAGCCCCCCTAAACTCTCAAATTGCTAAATTCAACGATCTAGTTGTTATTTGATTCACACTGTTTCAGTCAAATATCAAAGAATTCATCTCAGCACTTTCCAATTCGAAAACCCGATCCATAATCCATGTCTCCAAAATCCAAAACAAGTCAATTCTCAAAGAATCCATTCACAATCCTATCAAATTCAAATTCACCAATACAATGGCTAAAAAACCTAACAAAAAAACTAAACCCAACCTTCATAACCGGAATATTCATAATCTACGGTATAGGTCAAGGTTTCTCAGGTTCATTTTTCAAATTAGTTTCAGATTACTATTGGAAAGACATTCAAAAACTTCAACCATCAACTGTTCAACTTTACGTTGGACTTTATTTCATACCATGGATTCTTAAACCCTTTTGGGGAATTTTAACTGATACATTTCCTTTTAGAGGATATTATCGGAGACCTTATTTTGTTTTGTCTGGTGTTATTGGTGTTTTGTCGGGTTTGATTGTTGCATTTAGTGGGAGGATTGTTGCTGTTGGTGCTTTGAGTTGTTTTCTTGGTGTTTCTGCTTCTTTTGCTATTGCTGATGTTACTATTGATGCTTGTATTGCTAGGAATAGTATTGAGTTTCCTTCTTTGGCTCCTGATTTGCAGAGTCTTTGTGGGTTTTGTAATGGTTTTGGTGCTCTTTTTGGTTATCTTGTTAGTGGTTTCTTCGTTCATCATCTTGGTCCTCAGGTATGTATTAACACTGTTTCAAGATTTCAAGAATTACTAGTTCCTGCTCATGCTTTTTCTTAATTCGCCCCCCTTTTCCAATGTTTTTTTAGAATATACTGTCGCTGTCATTGTAGTGAAATGCATAGTTATGATTATATATCAAGGTATTAAAAAGGATTTTTATGCAACATCGGATCATTATTGAAAAGATTATCCTTAATTATATCCTCTTATTTAACAATACAGGAATAGATTCTCATTTAGAAGGTAAAATTAAGAAATCTCAACTGTTAATAAAAATATCAAGAGTTTGTTTGGATTGGTTTATTTGGGTTTATCTATTGGCATTTGCACTTGTGAGATTGTTTGAAAGAGCTTATGACATGATCATAAGCTGTTCTTAGCTATGAAAACGATCTAACATTATTTTATCTTCTATTATAGAAATAGCTTATGCAGAAGCCCTTATTTGATAAGCGCTTGTGCTAAAAGCAATTAACTAAGCTATTTATCGAAAGTCACACATACAATGATTTTTGATTGGTTGACAATGTAAAAAGAACTTTACACTGACAGTATACACCAATCAAACTCTTAATACATTTTATGTATATGCATGTAATATCAATAATTAATTTCTTATCAATAGTTAAGATATTTTGTTTCTATCCAAAGTGAATTATTAGTTTTGGAGGAGTCAAGTCCAAATTATAGATACATTGAGACTTGAGATTTTTGTCTCTTGAACTCTAAAGAAACTTTAGTCTTTAGAGTACATTCATTACTTGGGAGAATTTAAATTCCAATATGATTATTAGTGATGTTTTGAAATTTCAACGTGTTCATATGTTCTTATACTGAATTTTCATTTTCACCGTGTTGTTCTTTTAGGGGTCGCTCGGTATTATGGCAATTGCTCCTGCTTTGACAATTGTGCTGGGTTTTGTCATTTATGAGAACAGAACTACTGGCTTGCACAATGAAAAGAAACAGGTTAGTCTGACTTTATGCTAGATTTGGATTTTCTCCCACAATTGTTGTCAATAATCTGATAAACCACATGAGTTTTGGTTTTTCATTTGGATAGATGGGATCACAATTGAGTACCATAATGTCTTGTCATAAATCATATATAAGATAATCATTCAACTCCAGATTTTTCTTAATGAATTCTACTTAATGCTAAATTGGCTGGCTAAATACTTTCAGTTAAAATTGTTATAACAACTTTAGAAGCAGTGATGGGAAGTAAGAACTGAATTTCATTGTTGCTGAGAATAAATACAATACATGTTTATATAGCATGTTGACTCTACTCAAACATCAAGAATTGATTCGAGTCAGAAACTCAAATGCAATTGTGATTCGAATCGAGTTCAATAGAACTGAATACAACTAACTTACAACTAATTAACAGAGTTAATTAACTGTAATTCATTGATACTCCTAACAACTAACAAGCAACACCAACTGGCAACCACCAGCCTGTAAAGGAGATTGAAGGTTCCAAAGAAAATTCATCAAGTTCATTATTCAGGAAAAGAAAGTGAAGTTTTTTATAGAAATTGTATCAACTTTTATTTATTATTACACTTTTTTTTCATATTCCTTTTCCTTACTAGTTAACTGGGACTCCCTTATATTTGAAAACAGAAAATAAAATAGAATTGTTGTAATTAAAAGTGAAAAGAAGAAATGCAAATAGATCAAACAGAATTTTCCTGATTGAAAGATCTTTTTCTGTATTTTTACTAGCTAGCTAGATGATGTAACCAAACACACAAGATTTTGCAGGTGGCAGTGGAGAGTGTAGGAACCACAATTAGAAGCATGTACCAAACTATAATGTATCCTCAAGCATGGAAGCCTTCTCTTTTCATGTTCCTTTCCCTGGCTCTTAATGTCACCACTCATGAAGGCCATTTTTATTGGTACACGAACCCAAAAGTCGGTCCTGCATTTTCTCAGGTACCTTTCATATTCTTAGCTGTAGCTTATACGCCATGTAGCATGAGTGAAGCAGTTAGTTTGTTACTCCATCAACGAATTCGTACTTGTTATTCAAGATCAAGGCACGTTTCATGATCTCGCCCATACTTGATAGTTGCTTCCAATGAGTTGTGGACTTGTGTAATTACCATTGAAATTGGACCCTCACTTGGATGCATATAGTAATGAATTGGACCCTCACTTGGATGCATATAGTAATTACCATGTTAGCGTCAGTGCTTCATAGTCGCTAGCTTTATTTTTGGTTTCCCCTTGTAGAGCTTAAATTTCTCACCATAATCGATGTGCAGCAGAGTCTATCGCGAGAACTCTGATACCATATAAGTACCTATAGAATGAGCCTTGGAGGCAGGAATTGAATTTTTGTGTGAGTACATGAACTTATATAGCTATTGAGATGGAGTAACAAGGTAACCCGCCTAACTCATTCTGCGTGCCATGTAAGCTAAGGCTAATGCATATTTTGTTTGCAGATTACAAAAAGGTGAGAGCAGTTTCTCTCAACAGCATTTCATTCTTATGACGTTTCCTACCTTAACATGCAGGAATTTGTTGGGATAATCTATGCAATTGGAGCAGTGGCATCAATAATAGGGGTTCTAATCTACCACAAGTTTCTAAAAAACTACACATTTAGAAACCTAGTATTCTATGCACAACTCCTATATGCCATATCTGGTGTACTAGACCTAATCTTCATTCTCAGATGGAATTTAATAATTGGAATCCCTGACTACTTCTTTGTAGTCTTTGAAGAAACAGCTATAAGAATCACAGGAAAAATCCGATGGATGCCGATGATGGTATTGAGCACACAACTATGTCCTTTAGGCATTGAAGGAACATTTTTTGCGCTGTTAATGTGCATCGATAGTATGGGCGCCCTCATATCTAAATGGGGTGGAGGGTTACTTCTTCGGGTTCTTCACGTTACTAGAACCGACTTTACTAATCTATGGTTGGCTGTTCTTTTAAGGGATATTCTTAGATTTGCTACACTTGCTTTGGTTTTTCTTGTCCCTAATGCAAATCAGAATGAGGGATTGGTTACTTCTCAGGTTTCTGAGATGAATAAGATTGCTAATGTAGATGAAGAGACCTTGGAGCTTGTTCCCCTTAATGCCAAAACTCAAGTTTAGAGAAATTTTGATGCAGTTATACATATATACACACACAAGCCAAGGCGCCAACCAATGTGATTTCATGCATATATTTTCAGATACGCAGATTCTCACGATGCTGATTAACACGAATGATATACACGAAAATAATGTCTTTAGAAAAAAATGTAATGATATACAATTGTTTCTGTTTGTGCTTATTCTTTTAATTTACAGAAATCTGTATATAGTGCCAGCCAACCCTTTCTTTTTTCAGAATATATGTGTTAAATTTTCAACTAATATTTATAGTTAAGAAAACTTGAAATACCCTTTCTTTTTTTAAATATCAAGAAAAGTTGAAGTTGTCTTGTAATCTTCTGTGTGTCTTTAAGTTGAATTTAACGTTGAAGACACGCTAGATAGTGTTAGACATCAATTGTTATGCATAACTAGTCGAATACCCGTGCATCCGCACGGGGTTAGTCGTGTTGTGTTTGTATTCAACTGAAGTTGTAAATTTTGAAATTGTATGTATTTCAAATATGTGAATGTTGATGCAATAGATAAGTTTGAGAGAATATGATTATAGTCTTAAAAACATAAAATTTCGTGCTCTATACGCAGTCATTCAAATATTACATCCCCAAGTTTAATGTGAAGTCAAATTAAGAGTACAATTCAACAAAATTGAGAAGTAATATTACAAAATCAACAAAGTTAGCATGAAGTAAGTAGCAAAAATGAATCCCATTTGCAAAATGTTTGCTTCTAATCTCCAGAAAAAATCTTCACCAGAAAGTCAATCCTTGCAACCTAATAATATTATATATTAAAAATTCTATTAGCCAAAACCACTTGGTAATGATAGATTCAAATAGTCATAATATACTTACAATGGTTATAGATTTTGGAAGACCTCCTTGAAGACAACATTTGTAGTTGATGTAAGTGGTTGCTTTTGGCCATCATGAATAAGGACTTTCAATCCTTCTTTGCTTTGAACCCTTGAAATTGCTACATATAATTGACCGTGGCTAAAAACAGCTCTAGGCAAGTATAATCCAACATTTTGTAATGATTGCCCTTGAGACTTGTTAATAGTCATAGCATAACATACAACAATAGGAAATTGTCTCCTCATTAATTTAAAAGTCCATGGTAATTGTGGATGAGACATTTTCATTCTTGGGATATATATAATATTTCCTATGTTTTTTCCCGACATGATCTTAGCCTCTATGACATGAGTTGCAAGTCTTGTAACAATCAATCTAGTTCCATTGCACAATCCTTCATATTGGTCTAGATTCCTAATAAGCATGATGGGAGTCCCTATCTTCAATCTAATTCTATGATTTGGAAGCCCAGATGTTCTCAAAGAATTTAAGAATTCGGGAGTCAACATTTGGTATGCTTCACTTTCATAAGCTTCTGAATGATCAATTGAATCAGAACTTAAATACTCTCTTTCTTCACCTAGTTGTCAATATATTGTAAAATGAATGATCAACTAAGAAATCTTAAGACTATCAATAGTTCATTGAAAGTAAAGAAAGTAGTTAATAATTCATAAATATAGTTAACTAACCTGGAAATAACTTCAATATGTATTCATTTATTTCATCCACAATCTCAATGGTAGATGCTAAAATTGCCCTTGATTTCAAAAAATCTTCATTTTTGTACTCTTCTATCAAATTTGGGTAGATTGTCTTCACAATGGCCTCAATAGGATCTACAAAGTCAATAATTAGAAGTTCCTTTGGTATGTCAATCTCAGCATATCCATCATTTGGTTCATTTATCTTGCCGTCTCCCACATCGAGGATCCATTGACTAAACCTTCGGAGTTCCTCGGAATTACTATTGTTCAACCCATTTTGCAACCGCATATTTTTAGTGATAGTCAATACTTCGCAACGATACCAAATATATGAAGAATTTAGTGAAGCATGAACAATATCAGAACGACTTCCTCTAGGGACCACAAGCAAAATCTGTCTAAAGTCACCTCCAAAGATAACTATCTTCCCTCCGAAAAGAGAAGAATCATCATCTTTTAGACCCATGATATTTCGCATGGTCCTATCAAGTGCTTCAAAACAATGTTTGTGAGTCATAGGAGCTTCATCCCAAATGATTAACTTTGTAGCTTTCAATAGTTCAACAAGTTCACTTCCTTGGTGAATATTGCATGTGGAGTTCTTTATAGCAGGGACAGGTATTTTAAACTTTGAGTGAGCTGTTTTTCCTCCAGGCAACAATAAAGATGCAATACCACTGGATGCTACAGTTAGTACAATATGACCTTCCGAACGTAATGCTGTAGCCAAAGTATTCCACATGAAGGTCTTTCCAGTGCCTCTGTAACCGTATAGAAAGAATACAATGGCTAAGTTGTTGTTGACGGCGTGCATAATTCTGTCAAATATTGTTCTTTGTTCATCTGTTATGTGACATAAGATGTTGAGTGATCATATAATCAATTAATTACATTGTTAGGAATGCTTATTAGAACATAAATATTTGATAAACGATGTAATAACCTGTTAGTGAGGAGAAGAGTCGATCAAATTGCTCCTTTAATTCTTCTCTATTGTAGCTTAGCTCTTCAAGGATAAGTCTGTTTCCTGTTTGATTAACTACAAATCCCTTTAGATATGGCATTGAGACATAGTCCCTAAGACTTCTTCTGTTTGCTTGTAGAATCTTCTCAATCTCAATGAGAGTAAGATTTTGAATGATATCTTCAGGAAGCTGCAAATCTATATGGGGAAGATGCAAGTCAGTGTAAATATAGATGAGATATAAAGATATCTGTTATAGATGAAATTACTTGAATGCTAAAGACTACTAAAAATTATTATTACTCATAGGAAGATTAAATATTTTTGATAGTAATAACATAGTGGGAACAAAATTTGATGTGTAGTTTATGCCAATTGAATAGATAAATAGGGAAAAGAATTCAAAAGATGTATATTAATTGTAGTTAGATATAAAGCAGATATAAATAGCAAGGTAATCAAAACCGGACCAGACCGGTCGGTCCGACCGGTTGAACCGGGAACCGGACCCCTGTCCGGTCCAGTTGGACCACAGAACCGGATACGTGAAGAACCGGTGGGAAAACCGGAAAACCAGCCCAGAACCGAAAAAACCGGCAAGAACCGGCGGTTCACCGGTTGGCAGCGGTTCTGAGAAAAAACAATTTTTTAATTTTTTTTTAAAATTTTTTTAAACAAAACGTTTTGGTTTTTTTTTTTTAAAATTTTTTTTCTCACAAACGAGAAAGCAGCTGAATTAGAAAGGGATAGATGGATCCATATCCAGAAAGAACCCTCCGTTCTCCACCTCCCTCCATTCCTCCGTTCCTCCGTTCGCGCTCGCCGTGCTCCTCTGTTCCTCCGTTCGCGCTCGCCTTAGTTCCTCCGCTCTCCTCCGTTCGCGCTCGCCTTAGTTCCTCCGTTCTCCTCCGTTCGCGCTCGCCGTTCTCCTCCGTTTGCTCGCCGTCGTGCTCTGTTTGCCGACATACCAGTCACCCACAATGTCGTCTACTCCTCATGTAAGTGCACTCTGTTATTTATTTTATAACTCTGTTCGTACTTCATACTTCATATTAACTTCATATAGGTGTTAATTTGTTTGTTAATTTGTGTGTTAAACTGTTAATTTGTTTGTTAATTTATAACTCCTCATGTAAATTTGTTTGTTGATTTGTTGATTTGTTAATTTGTTCTCCGTGTTGATTTGTTTGTAAATTAAACTGTTAATTTGTTAATTTATACTTCATATTAACTCTGTTGATTTGTTGATTTGCTGGTTTGTTGATTTGTGTGTTAATATGTTTGATTGTTCTCACGTGACTTATAGGAAGCAGCTAGTGTGAATGTTCCTCAAAGAGTTAATGATAGTTCTTCACCAATGTCAGAAACACAATCAGCATGAGCGGATTCTCCGGCTACCAGTCGTGGTAAAGCTGATCCGGCATGGGAACATATTGCATTTAAAAAAGAGGGAAGAACTATTGTGTACACTTGCTTGTATTGCTCAAATACATATAAAGGAGGAGGCATAAATAGAATGAAGCAACATCTTGCGGGTGTGAAGGGTAACATAGCAGCTTGTAAGAAAGTTTCTGGTGATATTCGTCATCAAATGTTGTTGCTATTACAAGGTATTAAAGAGAAGAAAAGCCTTGACAATCTGAGTGATTCATATGGTGATAGTGATACTAATGAAGAAGTTCAAGAAGTTCAACCAAGGCCTACACCTACTTCTACCCTCAACACTGGAAAAAGGAAAACAAGTATTCCACCTGATAGTTTTTTTGCTCCAAGGACAACTCCTTGCTCCCAACCAACCCTTAGAAGTGTATTATCTAGTAAACAAGCAGTACACAGAGCTAAGATGGCAATTGCTAGATGGTTTTTTGATTCTAACCTTCCATTTCATGCAACAAAATCACCATATTTTCAAGCTGCTGCAGATGCCATAGCTGCTATTGGCCCGGGATTCAAAGTTCCAAGCTATCATGATATGAGGGTTAATTTGTTAGGAGATTGCAAGAAAGAATGTCAGTTGCTTGTTGAAAGTCATCGAGCTCATTGGGCTGAAAGAGGATGTACAATAATGGCTGATGGGTGGAGCGATCAAAAGCAAAGAACTTTGATAAACTTTCTAGTTTATTGTTCTCGAGGCTTGGTCTTTGTGAAATCTATTGATGCATCGGATGTTGTCAAAGATGCCGCAACATTGTGTGCTATGTTTTCTGAAGTTATTGAATGGGTTGGACCTGTAAATGTTGTTCATGTAGTGACAGACAATGCAGCCAATTATGTATCTGCTGGTAAATTGATACATGATAAGTATGAATCTATTTTCTGGTCTCCTTGTGCGGCTCACTGCTTGAACCTATTGTTGAAAGATATTTGTAGCATGTCCCATGTTGCAGAGCTTGCTACCAAGGCTTCACAGGTAACTAAATTTGTGTACAATCATATGGTTTTTCTTTCTTGGTTGAGGAAAAGAGAAGGGTGGCAAGAAATTGTGCTTCCAGAGGCAACTCGGTTTGCTACTACTTTCATTACATTAAAAAGTATTTATGAACATAAGCATGATTTGCAAGCTTTGATGGTAGACAAACATTTTACTAGTCATAAGTTAGCCAAGACTCAAGCGGGACAAAATGTTAATGCTATTATTTTGAATAGCAAATTTTGGAATGACTATTACATGATTGCAAAGCTTATGGGGCCGGTCATTAAATTACTAAAAATTGTAGATGGAGATGCAAAACCTTCAATGGGTTATGTTTATGATGGAATGTATAGGGGGCAAAGAAAGCAATCAAGGAAATGTTTAGGAATAGGAAGCCTTTGTATAAGAAATGCACCGAAATTTTTAAGGCTCGACGGGATAAACACCTAAAGCGCAATCTTCATGCTACTGTTTACTACTTAAATCCTGCAGTCTTTTATGATGATTCGTACAAAGAGAAGAGTAGAGTTGTGGAATCAGTCGTTGAAATGCTTGAAGTAAAAGCTATATGTCCTAACATGGCCAAAGCTATGGAGGAGATGCAAGCGTATCGCCGTCGTGAAGGAAGCTTCGGTAAAGAAAGTGCTATGAAGTTAAGGAAGACAATGCAACCCGGTGAGCACCATTATATTTTATTTAAATTAATTTAACTTTAATAGTTAGGTGTATTTTCTTATTTTATCTAATTCAATATGTTTTTTTTTGTAGATGAATGGTGGAGATATTATGGGGGTAGTGCCCCAATTTTGCAAAAGTTAGCAATGTGACTTCTTAGTCAAACTTCTTCTTCTTCGGGGTGTGAAATAAATTGGAGCGTCTTTGAACGCATCCATACGAAGAGGAGAAACAAGCTTGAACACCAAAGACTGAATGATCTTGTTTATGTTGCTTATAACTTGCGTTTGAAGAATAGGTGTATATCCAAAAGGACAAGTTATGATCCCATTGATTATGAATCCATTGACGACATTGATTTTTGGGTGGTTGAAGAAGAAGAGCCCCCTGAACTTGATATTGATGAGATTGAAAATGCTCTTATAATGCTAATGCAAGGCCGGTTGATGATATATTGCCAAATAATGGAGGTAATATATAGTAACATTGAATATGTGTTTGTATATAAGTTATAATTATTAATTATAGATCCAACAATTTATTTTGCCTTTGTTATGTAACTAGGTGATGAAGAAGTAGACACTACGGCGTTTCCACTTGATGATGGTGGAAGTGGAACTAATGATGGTGGAACATATGAAGATCATGATGCCAATCCCAACATATTTGAATTTGATGGACGCAACCTCAATGAATTTTATGAGTAGTTGTTAATGGATAAATATTGTATTGACTTGGATATGTTGTTGTATTATTAATTATTATGAGTATTATGGTTTATTATTATTTTTTATCCTATATATATTTAATAAAAATATTAAATAATATATTTAATTAATTCCAGTTGAACCCCCGATTCTACCGGTTGAACCCAAGAACCCCTGAACCGCTACCTCTTCCGGTTCAATGTCCGGTCCGGTTTTGATTACCTTGATAAATAGTGAATTGAATTGATGAAAAAACTTTACCTTTGTTATTTGTTAATCTACTTTGATCATAGAGGATTCCATCTGATAACCAATGTCTTGTTTTATTCCAAACTTCAACTGGTCTGTTAAGAGTATTGGATAAAAGCATGTTGACAAAGAACTTTCTCAAAAAATGACCCGAACCCCAACGAAATGCTTCTTTAATTGCCTCAATGTATTGTTTGTCATCATCAAGCATACCACGAGCTAGGCATGCTTCTCCATAAGTGTCCCATGTCTTGTCTCTAATTGTCCTTATATCTTCATAGCTAGTAGGACCTTTGACAACAGTGAGCAGCAACTGTAAATAAAAAAGCTCTAGTACTTGGTGGTACCCAAATAAGACGACCAATAGTGTAACCACTTGAACGCGGTTTCCAACTCCTTTTCGTCTTGACATATGTGAATTTTGAGACAAATTTGTTGTATGTTAAATTTTTTGCCTCTGGGTATTTTGAATTAGCTTCCATCCAAGAGGTAAACATTGACTCAGCGACGCTTGGTCTTAAGAGAACATCATCAATTGTTTGATTCTCATTCCAGAAAATGTTATGTTCTCCTTCTAAATGGAAAAAAATCCTTTCTACAGCTGGTTTTCTTCTGTGTATTGGAAAAGAGAGTATCCTCCATACGGCTTCACAGGGTGCTACATACCTACAGTCAAGGTATTGTTTGATCTCATCGTGCTCTCTTTCCTGATTATTTCCTTCAGCAGTTCCAGATTCAATTGCAGCAGTTATGCGATCATACCCTTTATTGATGTATTTGAATAAGTACTTTATGGAATCACTCTGATCGCACCACTCCATGTTGATGTGTGCTCTGTACTTCAATAGCAACATTGGGTTATATGGCACAACATGGCGGTTATCTAGATGAACACCACTTCTAACCAGAGTTCTTTCATCATTTCTTCTTCTATAAGCTGGATAACCATCTTTGTCTATAATTGTTGAAGGCTGGTAACTTTTTGGAAAGAACTTTGACCAATTCTGACCCTTCATGCAAGGAGAAGTAGGAAAAGCTATACCACATGTGTCATACCCTAATTTTGTCCGGCTAATTTAAAGCTTACTAGAAAATCCAAAATATTGTCTTTGTCGTTTATGTGCGTCGTTCCCAGTCGTGTATAGGCGTTTTACTTCTCATTGGTGCGCGTGTGCTATTGTTAATAATGTACACATTTTTGTCCCCGTTGCGGACGGGTGTTCGCGTCTCGTTGTGTATGAGTGTTTATTTTGGTACGCAAGTTCGCGTATTCTCGTTGCGGACACGCGTTCGCGTCTCATCGTGTACGTATGTTTATCGCCGTTGTTATAAGTTTAATTTTGTTATAAGAATCTAATAAAAATCAGATTGTGAATAAATGCTTTTTTATTTTTATAAACAGTTTTTTTTACAAAGTCAACTATAGTACACATGTATAGACAAAATTTAAATACAAGAAAGTACAAAAATTAAAATTAAAATAAAATAAAAGGGCAGGAGCGCCCCTGCTGCTAGGGCTAGCACTGCTGTTGCCATTTGAAGAATTAGGCCAATGCTAATTTCTTCTTGCTCCTTTGTCACGTTCCCAATTTGCTCCAACAAGACAGCTTTGCAGACATCACCTTACTGCTGCTCCTCTGCTCCACTACTCTGATTCTCTGCAAAAGCATAACAACATTTTTGTGTCTCATTAATTTGCCTTCTCCATAAAAGCCAACAAACAGAAATCACAAAGGGGGGGCAGAAACAGTAACAAAGAAAAGGATTCACGCACACAGTGTGCAAAATAAGAAAAATAAAGAGGGCACGGATACACAGAAAACGCACACACACACACACAGTCAAAAAAAGAAACAAAAAAACACAAAAGAGGAAGAACAGAATCGGAAGGGAGGGGAAAAAATCCACCACCATCACCTCCACCATACATCATCACCTCTCGGGCAGTCACCTCTCACCCCCACATCACCACAATCAGCGACATCGCAGACACCACCATAACCACCGAACACCCACAGCCGCCACCAGAACCACCGCCAAAACCATCCCTCTCCCTCTCGATTCCGTTTTCGTCTCTCTCTCTCTCTCTCTCTCTCTCTCCCCACCGTCACAAGTAACCATAACCACTGTCCCCCTTTTCGCACACAACCCTCACGGCCCCCAAACAACCACGGTACCACCACCGTAACCCATCGTGCCTAACCTACACCTTCGCGAACCGTAAACCCCCAAACAACCACCGCAACCACCGTGCTCCACCATCAATCAACCGCCCTTGACCACCGCCGTCACCGCACCTTAGCCCCATCCGTTCTCGCTTTCTCCCTCGCTTTCTCTCTTCAGATCTCCTTCACCTTTGTCCTTCTTTTGAAAAAAAAAATCGCGTTTTCCCTCAGAGAAGACGGGTACGGCACGGTGGAGGATGAAGAGACTAGGTTCGTTAACGGCGGAGCCAAAGGAGCACTGAGTTAGATTTAGTGAGAAGAGAAGGAAACAGAACCCGTTTTGATGAGGAGGAGAGGAGAGAACGGTTGTGAGGGAGAGAGGAAAACGAGATCGGTTTGGTGAGCAGAGTGGAATGGCGCTGAAGAAAGACAAACAGAAAATTAGGGTTGAAAGGGAAAATGGGAGTGGAGCGGCGCTGAGGAAGAGTGAGAGTAGGGAAATTAGGGTTCGGTTGGTACACCTTTACATCAAATAGTCTAGGTTTAATCTTAAATTTATTTTTTATTGTAGATTACTTATTGCACCCCTTCGTTTCATTATCGCCACCCCCCATAGAAGCCCAATCTTCGTGCAGGCCTGGATCTGCAAACAGCGCCGGTTGGGTCACTAAACGCACCACCTGTTTAATAATGCAACCCCTTTTCTGATTTTCGCACTCTTATTCTATTTTTACCATCCACCTCGTTATTTCATTTTTTAGGGGATTAAGTTCGTCGTACGACCGGGTTAGTCGTCGTTTTAGGATGAATAAGCTGTACGGCTTAAGAGTCCTAAAATACCTATTAAAAATAAATAATGTCAAATACAAGTATGCAAATCGTTTTCATCCAAAAAATCATCAAAATCTTATTTTCAAAAAAAATAGGGGATTAAGTCGGCCGTACGGCCGGGTTAGTCAGCGTTCTAGGATGAATGAGCTGTACGGCTCAATAATCTTAGAACCCCTAAAAAATAAATAATTAATAAACCTTTTCTCCAAAAAAACGAATAGGGGATTAAGTCGACTGTACAGTCGGGTTAGTCAGCTTTCTAGGACCACGAATGAACCGTGCGGATCAGATCCTACGATCCCTATTTAAAATAAATAATTTCTAAATTAAAAACATACAAAGACATTCCTTCCATTTCAAAAATCAAAAATCTCATTTTCAGAAAATAGGGGACTAAGTCGACTGTACAGTCGGGTCAATCATCGTTCTAGGACGAAGGAGCTGTACAGCTCCAATAGTCCTAAAACCCCTACATTAAAAAACACAAACAAACCAAACTTTTTCTACCCTACAACTACGTAGCATTTGATTCTCTACCAAGAGATACGTAGGAGCAGGGTCACGCCCTGTCAAGCGCAAAAATAAACAATTTCCATTACCTTTCTTTCTTAATTCTTTTTTTACAAAAAACCCACAAAATATAAATAGGGGACTAAGTCGACTGTACAGTCGGGTTAGTCTGCTTTTTAGGTCACTAATGAACCGTTACGGATCATGTCCTAAAATCCCTATTTAAAATAAACAATTTCTAAAATTAAAAAAATAGACAAATACATCTCTTTCATTTCAAAAATCAAAAATCTTATTTTCAAAGTAGGGGATTAAGTCGGTCGTACGGCCGAGTTAGTCATCGTTTTAGGATAAATGAACTGTGGTCCTTCAAAGCCCCAGCGCTCCTTCAGCCCTCAGCGGCCCTTCAGAGCCCCAGCGCTCCTTCAGACCCCCAGTGGTCCTTCAACACAGATCACACAGTCCTAAAACCCCTACATTAAAAAACACCAACCAACAAACATTTTCTAACTAAAGAACTACGTAGCTTTGATTTCTCCATCGCACCTGGAGATACGTAGGAGCGGGGGCCCACTCCTGTCAAGCACAAAAAAACTAAAATTTTTATTAAGTCTTTTTCTTTCAATAAAAGGGTAAAAATTAACATTTTCAAAAATTAATATTCTTTCCTACAACTAGTTAGCAGGTAACCTTCATTAGGAAGGATGTCGTGGGGTGCTAATACCTTCCCCACGCATAACCGACTCCCGAACCCTTATCTGGTCTCAAGGACCCTTACCCATTCCAAAAGGGATTTTCCGATGTTTGCCCTAAAAATTAAACGTTGGTGGTGGCTTCATTTTTGAACCTTCGAGGAATCCTCACCCAGATTTTTCGGTCGCTACAACATGGACCATGGAGCATGTGTGTTTTAACCAACTTGTACAACTCTGGATGAGTTTCAGGATCTGGTATTTCTGCTGAAATGATTTTGTCTATATCATCTGTTCTAGGATATTTGCTACTTGGGTGGAGGAAAATGAGTAAGTGTGCATGTGGTACGTAGTCCCCTCTTCTGAAATTCAATTGTATACATGTCTGCACAAAGAAAAATGTGATTGATGAATTATAATTATTAAACACAAATATATAAAGGAATCCAAATATGTTGTTAGAGCTTCAAATGTGGTTAAAGAAATTACATGCAAGTACTTTTCCAAGAACGTGGTTCTTCCTCAAATCATTTAGAAGCTCATCAAACTTCATTTTGAAAACCCTTGAAATGATGTCAGGACGATCATGTGCCTTTAACTTCATTGGACCTAATAGTCTCTGGATTTCTGGCCAATTTGGATTGCATGTGAAAGTTATAAATAAATTAGGAAAACCGACATGACTACATATTGCCATGTGAAAGTTACAAAACTTGATGGCAATATGACTCTTTTCCCCTTGCTAGAAGCTTGCCTGTTTTTTTGAGTCGAGGAGTTTAAACTCTTATATTTATCAACTCTAAGTTTACTTTGGTTTCTCCTTATAAATGATAATCTTTCCGACTCCAACATGCTATAACCATCAACCAAAAACTGCTAGAAGAGTCTTCGTGATCTCAAGATTGTTTGTGGTTCTTGCACTCTAGATTGAATTCTAAAAGATAACCATACTCGGATTGAAACTCTGTTCCTCTTTTCACCTTCACGCCCACCTCTATTTGCATGACAGACATCATCTCTATATCCATCTTCACCTTAAGGGAATAACAATGGATATTGATATCCTAAGTAGCTTGCATGTAGTTCATCTATTCTTTTGAGATACCCGCTCTGGTACTCAAGAATAATGTCTCTTGGAGAAGCAGTATCAACATCACCTACAATTAATGCTAAAACTTCAGATACGGTTGGCATATTATAAATCCTTCCATCAGTATTTCTCTCTGAAATTAGCCGTAATCTCAGATTTTGAACATTTCCTTCTCTAACTCTTTCCCTTGCCATTCTAAAAGATTTTGCATGTGTATTGTGTGGATCAAGCATTGCAATAAGTTGTTTTACAATCTCTTTGTCAATCTTGGTGCTATTGCTGCAAAGGAAATAGCAAATTTAGTTGGAAATGTAATCAAAAACTGAAAATTAATTAGTTAATATAGGAAGATATTAATGTAATTCTTTTATGTGTTTACCTAAATGCATTGATTCAATTTTCGACTTCATTTTCAGTATCAAAGATGTAAAGTTGCGCATACTTTGGCTTTTGATCTGCTCGAGGTAACAAACTACCAATCCTGTGGCATGTTTGACCTTGAATTCTGATGCATGGTGGGCCTCGATCATTATTGATTGAATGATCAAGTTTTGCTCCGGGTGAGGTGAATGAAAACATCATATTATAGAGACGGATGTTCTCTTGATAGTTCTTGCAATCTGGAGAGTGACTATCAAATAGAAGATGTTGAAGATATGTAGGTGGTTGTTTCAAAAGAGGCAATACTATCTTCCCATTCCCACAACAGAGGTGATACTTTGGAATTGCGGCATGTCTGTGTTTATCAATTCTTTCTTGGTACCACATCAACGCATGACAAAATTGGCATTCAATCAAAGGATCACCAAGGTCAGAATACCCTAGTTGGTGTTGGAATAAATGCAAAGTTAGAACTGCATACCCTATAAGTAGCTATATATTAAAGAGCAATTGAATATAAAATACCTTGATTGAAATTTGGCTTCTGATGTCCGGTAAAGGGAAACTCCTCCCTATCATCATTCGAGCTCCAATTAGCATCAGGTCCTTTATCTATAATTAGTTGGTAAACATGTCATCAATGAGGCAACTTGTAGAAATGAATCAATATTAGTGAATGATCAAAAAAAGTCCATTACCTTGGTTAATGTCATCATCATAGGATCATGAGAATGGTATTAAAATTCCTAAGTCATATGAATTGATGAGTGCTTGATGGATTAAAAATGGAGCAAGTGGGAGTTTTAAGCTAAGGGCATTTTGGTCATTTTCCTTCCTTTTTAAAACACATCAGCCCCTAAACCAACTGAACTCCCACACTCCCTCATTTTAGCCAAACCTCTGAAATCAGAAGTAAAAGAAGGTGAAAGAGAGGGAGAAGGCGAAGTGGAAGAAGGAGAGGAAGTGAAGGAAGTCATCATCCCTTCAATGTATGTAGGCCTTCTTTGCACCAATCTTTCCCATTTTCGATTCTTTTCACATTGGTACCATTTCCAGCTACTGATTCATCTCCATTTCTGTTCTTCCATGGTCAAAGCTCAAAGCTCCTTGTGACCATTAATGGAGTTTTGAACCCCTACCTATCTTGCATGTGCAAATGAAGTCTAGGTTGCGGTAGAATTGGGGCTACATTGTAAAATGGAGTTGCATGTGCAACCTGAAGCCAGAGTAGGTTAGATATGAAGCCACATTGTTGATTGGAGTGAGTTAGAGGACAGATTCGTGGAGACAAGATGGTTGGAAGATGGAAACATATTTGCTGGAAAATACTGCAGCAAATCCAATCTGGGAAGTCTAGGTATTTCCTTCATAACTCTTTACACAGACATCCTTTGAAGTTAATTTTTGTTGATTCAGAAAGTAGACACGAAATCCTCCAGTTTAGGCACAAGAACCACTTAATTTGATTGAGTATTGTGGGATAAATATGATTTACAAGTTTTACTTTTGAATTAGGGTCAGTTTCGTATCAGTCACTGTTTTAGCCATAACTCCCTGAATACTCATCATATCAGTGTGGGACTTGAACCATACGAAAGTAGACAAAATTATCTACACATTAGACACTGGTTTGAAAGGTATTGGTTAAGAATCGAATTAGTTATGTCTGTTGCAAAATAGCTTACAGATGCTGCCAAACCGGATTTGAAGATTAATGGCCGCGTTCTCGGAGTCGAGGTTAGATCGTCATGAGAAGGGAATTAAATTGTTGAATTGCGATGCATTTGGGTACACTCCAGTAGCTGGTTCTGTGGTGGGGATAGTTTTGAAGCGGTTTCAAATTCGTTGGAGCATGGGAATCAATTCGGGGATTGTTCGAGCGGTTACGCGTTGGAGCGTTTCGAAGTCTCGGAAAATTCCGAGATTTTCATCACGACCGGTGAGTTTTACTCACGATTAGGGCTTTGTTTGTTGTCCTGAAGTTATTGGAAAATTTTGGTTTGTGGCATAAATTTGATTTTCGAAAGATTTTCGAGTCGAAAACCGTTTTTCGGAAAAATTAACATTTTTCGGTTTCTACAAAATATATGCATTCTATACGAATTTTGATTGAATGTTTGGACTGGATTTGCTTGATATATTATCTGTTTTTGAGGTTGGAATTTGATTGGAATTCGGATTGGATGCGAACGGAGAAGCGGAACGAGAGAATCAGATTGAATTTCAGAAAGAGAACAGGACGCACGGGTCGTGCGCCCCTGGGCACGAACCGTGCGCCCACTTCGCTGATGGCCATTTAATTTGGCACATCACGCACGGGTGGTGCACCCCTAGGGCACGGACCGTGCGTGTGGTTCTGTCTCGGGGTGCAAATTTCTCGTTTCATCGCTCCTTTCGATTCCAAACCTCTTCTAATCTTCTTCCCAACCAATTGTGATGATATTGCCCTAATAACATCATTGTTTTGAGTATGTTCAACTTGATTTTAAGAAAAGGGTTTTGAAGGTTATAATTGTTCGAAAAACCGAAAAGTAGACCACGTGTGAGTTCACATTTTGAATAACAAACCAGATTATATGTCCAATTTTGTACTGTGATTATAACGCCGGATGACTTGTATATTATTCATCAAAACGGGTTATAGACAATGTTAGATATATATATATATATATATATATATATATATATATATATATATATATATATATATATATATATATATATATATATATATATTGAATATGAAAGTCGGCCCAATGCGGGTGTTATATATAAATTATATCAAGTTGGGTGACGACCCAACGAATAGCATACTAGGCGGGGAAGTCATGAGCCCATACCCTAGGCCCTGGAAACGTTATGGAATAGTTACTAACGGGGGTTTATCGTGATTGTGGTTGTTGCACGGACGATGTTATGCTAAATTCAATGCACGATTCGCCGAGATTGTGGCTGTTGCACGGTCGGTGTTTCGATTGGTAAGCTTGTAATGGTAAAGTAACTTACAAGGCTTAAAAGTAAATGAATAGCACATAGATGCTGAGATTGTGGCTGTTGCACGGTCGGTGTTTCGATTATTAAGATTGTAATTGTATAGTAACTTACAAGGCTTAGAAATAAATAATTAGGGCATTAGATACCAAGATTGTGGCTGTTGCACGGTCGGTGTTTCGATTATTATGCTTGTAATGGTATAGTAACTTACAAGGCTTAGAAACAAATAATTAGCGCATTAGATACCGAGATTGTGGCTGTTGCACGGTCGGTGTTTTGATTATTAAGCTTGTAATTGTATAGTAACTTACAAGGCTTAGAAACAAATAATTAGCGCATTAGATACCGAGATTGTGGCTGTTGCACGGTCGGTGTTTCGATTATTAAGCTTGTAATTGTATAGTAACTTACAAGGCTTAAACAAATAATTAGCGTATTAGATACCGAGATTGTGGCTGTTGCACAGTCGGGGTTTCGATTATTAAACTTGTAATTGTATAGTAACTTACAAGGCTTAGAAACAAATAATTAGCGCATTAGATATCGAGATTGCGGTTGTTGCACGGTCGGTGTTTTGATTATTAGGCTTGTAATTGTATAGTAACTTACAAGGCTTAGAAACAAATAATTAGCGCATTAGATACCGAGATTGTGGCTGTTGCACGGTCGGTAAATGGCTAAGCATATATTTGAGCAAATAGTTTATAAATTAAACTATGTTGCAACGGTTTTCATAATTGAACCGAGTGATTGTGAGGGGTTCGGTAGAACTCACTGAGACAATGTGTTTCACCCTATCATCTGTTGTTGTTTTTACAGAGAACAGGAAACGGGAAAGCAAGCAGAATGGTCAGTTGTCACACTCGAGGAGAAGATTGAAGATTGACTCATTCCTAGTCGTTTATGTTCTTCTGTCGTTGTCTCTGTATTTTATATCATGACTCGAATTTGAGCTATGTTATGTATGAGTTTCCGCTGTTTCTTGTAAAGATGTATATCTAAGCAGGAATTTTTTTATACTCTGATGTGAACCAAATTGTATATTTAGGTATTTCTTGTTTTAGAAATACCGGGGGTGTTACAATTGGTATCAGAGCGGTTCGGCCTTGTCGGACTTAGTGACCTTCTGGTCGAGAGTATTAGATCGAGTCAGCTAGGGACTTAGACAATTAAATGTCAGATCGTTCCAGTATATTATGTGACGTATTGAGTTAGGATCCACTCAATGTTTCATGTAAATTACTGAAAGTTATGACAGTTAAATGCCTCAACCCGAAAATGTTTGAAACCGAGCCATAGGATTTCCAGCCTTCTCGTTTCATCAGTGCGCGCAGGAGCAGCAGAGGGCTACAAATGACATTTGGGAACTACGATGGGCATCCGCGATGGTTCGAGGAAACTGTGGGCGGCTTTTTGGTCAATGAATTTGATGCAACTAGTGAGTCGCGGCGTAACACATCGTAGGTATTACCGAGAGTACAAGCTAAGCGAAGCCATTGGGCAGTAGTAATGTCAGTGTACTGAAATCTATCAGATTAGTTAACACCTGAAACCCTGACCATTGATTAGTCAGCCTATTAGTTATCGAAATATTGTTTCACAGTAAATCTTACCTTCTGGTGTGAGTTCACCCCAGTTTAGGTAGCAGTTAAGGAAGTCCTTTGGATAATCCCAAGCATAGATCCCAATTCTTCTTCTTTCGAGTCACAATGTGACAGGTGATAAAGCCAGCTGAGTAAAGATAGTCCATCGTCAGTATTTACTAGCGGACTCAAAATGTGCCGATTAGGTCAAGTCCCGATCAGGAATTTCATGAACCAAATCCTTTTAAGCGGGTTAGTATGCGGGATCGGTAGAAGTGACCTTATTTCAATCCGCGGACTAGAAGCATCCCGATCACAGTCTGTAAGAAATTCTCGTTAGTCTTCTGACTCATTTTGTTCATAACTTCTGCTCCGGAACTCCAATTTTTTTGTTCCGAGAGGTGTTGGAAAGCTAACGAAATTATCTACACCTGAGTGGAGTGTGAACCTCCCTGTTGTGCGGGAAAATGGGAAAAAGGAATTCCAAACAGTCAGTTTAGACTCCTAAATACCGGTTCAGGATGATGTTTACTGTAAGTTTTTCCAAGGAACCTATTTTCCGGAATATGTCATTAGTAGTGATAGCCATTCAACCATTTGAAGTGGTTCCGAAGTCGTGGACCGAGTTATAAGGGTCGATAGACGCACTCTTATTAGTATTTTGGGTTAGTCAAAATCATCGTTTGTACCGGTGACTGCCTGAAATGTTAGAAATGTTTCTAAGATAATCGAAGATGTGAGTTACTCAAACGTCTACTCGGAAGTAATGGAAGACTGGGTTAACATGTGAATATAATTGCTAGTAGGAGAGGTATCAAGCCATGTTAGGGCAATTATCTTTTGGCAGTTATGTGTTCAAGCTTCCGCTACTAAGGTAAAACTCCAATCGTTAACCTCGATATCGTCAGGGTTAACAGTAAGTTGCTATGACTTTAATCCTCCAGATGGATCAAGACTAGTTTCTCGATTCTGATAATCTATTGGTTAGACGTCAATAAAACACGTATATGCTGAATTCAGAGTTGTCTGATTATAGTCCAGCACACGAGGCTGTCCCCAAGGAATCCGATGAGTTGGATGCGTGTAGTACATTTTTCCTTTTTACCCACTGCGCCAGTTTGATGGAAGAATGTCTGAGGATGAACCATATGTCGGTCTGAGACTAAATGATTGGACAGTGAGTGTATAACACACGAGTCCTTGATAGTGAATCTTGTAACCATTTTGTGTGGTCTCTCGAGACATTTGATTCATACTTATTTTTCATCACGAAATGTAAATCTTTGTATTAACCTTGAAGTTTTGTCTTTGGGCTAATTCGAGAAAAGGATTGAAAGGAAATGAATTGGATCGGATAGAATAGCGGTTTAAGAAAAACAACGTTTCGGCACAGGTACAGAACTAGGAGCCCGAATCATGCGCCCTAAGTCTCAATCTGAGCACCTGACTCTGTCCCTATTTTAAAATCAAATATCCGCCTTCCTTTCGGCTCAATGTCTTTCCTGATTCCTTCCTCAAAGAACCAATTTATTTTTTTTCTTTTCTGAGAAGAGCCCAACTCAAGCACGATAAGAGAAATTTGTGAGATTTTGATCACACAAATGGTGGATTTCAACAAAGTAAGACTTTTATTCTCACTTTCGACATTGTAAATTTTTAAAATCAAAGAATGAGGTTACCGCTTTGTTGAAACGTCGTACATTGAGTGAGGTCATTTATAAGTTGGGGGTGAATTAACGTTTTTGAATAATCGTATTTTTCAAGGTATCATTATTTGAAAACCCCATTGAAAGGAATTTTTATCCAAATGGAACGATAGTACTTTCCAGTTTTTGGGATTAATGTAATGAAAGGACATTGCACTACGATTTTTGAGTTATCTTGGGTCGAGTTGCAAGAAAAATCGTTTTCTACATCCATTGGGACTGAAAGTCAACTTATTTTATAAAATAACTCTGTTTACTTCAGTCAAAATTTTTAGTAAAATGAGTCAAGCGCTTATGTAAGCGTAACTCGGGAAAAGAAGAAAATTGTTCTTCCGGATACCGCATGGTTTGATTTCAAGGAAATCCTCTCATAGACATCGTTTCTTCCAATTCAAGCTACGACTAAGTGGGAACCTTTTTAGTTTTAGCTTTGATAGTGAAGGAAGTATAGTTACCCTAAACTATAAGGTTGTGTTAACGACAAATTGTAAGTATACCATTGGTCCATAACTGCTAGTGTCTACAATCGAAAGGTCGGAATAGTCAATTATCGGATAAAATTGTGTGTCAACAAGGTATAGACACTACAACAGATTTGAGGATTGGGAGCACTTTTTTTAGGCCATAAGTAGCGCTTTCGGGCGCTCCTAAAGCTTGCGCTCCTGTTGCCAATCCCCCAAAGGTAGCACTCGCAAAGCGCTACCGATAAACAGGCAAGAGGAGCGCTTTTTAGTAAAAGCGCTCCTTATGGTCTTAGCACACCTAGGAATAAGGAGCGCTTGTTCTAAAAAGCGCTCCTTATGCCTAGGTGTGCTAAGACCATAAGGAGCGCTTGTACTAGAAAGCGCTCCTTATGCCTAGGTGCGCTAAGAACATAAGTAGCGCTTTGTACAGAAAGCGCTACCTATGCCTAATCGTTTGTAAAAATATTTTTGCCTGTTTCTTCTCTATTGCCAATTCGAAGCTCCCTGCAACCAGAAACCAACAACCAGCAACCAACAACAAACTTCCAAATAAAATTCCAAATCAAAAACCAATTTCAAATCAAACTCCAACTAATTTATAAATCCAACATATATATATATATATATATATATATATATATATATATATATATATATATATATATATATATATATATATATATACACACATTACAATAAACATATGTGCCAACAAAAATTACATAAATCCTCATGTACCAAAAGATCAACAAAAATGACAACATATCATCCAATATGAGATACTACAAAATTAGGATATCCAAAAAAAATTACATCAATTTCGATTTGCATTAATCAAACCGGCAACATGACGACACCAGTCTCCTTTGAGCTCAGTAAGTTCCTCATCAGAAAATTGAGCTCCACACTCGAGAAAATACTAAAAAATAAAATAAAATCAACTTAGAATTATATCAATATCAATTAGATATTGAATTACTTGTCAAAAAACAAACTATCGAATTACATACATGGATTGGGATTTCCATTTGGTTGTGAGTGATGATGTCATTCATAAACTTCATTACATAGTACCCGCAATCATAGCCGTTTGGTTGTTGGGGACCCTATAAAACAAAAGATTACTTAGTTTTTAAATTTAATTAATTACATATGCATAAGAATATTGATTACTTTGAAGATTCGCCTCTCTCCTCACTGTGCATTGTCCAACAAGTATAACTTTGATCGATTCCGTAGGCCTTTAAATGTCCTTCCAGCTCAACTGCAGTAACTGGGTTTACATAACAACACCGTAAACAAGGACATTTGAATTTACAAGAAGTTCCCAATCGTCGAACAGCAAAGTTAACAAAATATTCTACTCCATCGACATATTCCTTTGAAAGACGATTTGCAGACATCCACTTTCGATCCATATTTAACCAAAATTGATAATAAATAGGAACTATGAAAAAGATGAGAGTTCAATAAGCCTGCAACGCATACACTTATCACATTTCTTGTAGAAATCATATTATTAAAATAATCAAAAGATGATATTTCTCATCATCACCAGTACGCACAACTCACTAGTTAAAATCTAGTTCCTAATAAATACCCTGAACTTGTTTTTCAAATAAGATCAAATTGAAAATACACGTTGCTTAAGTTTCAACTAGCTCACAAGTTACAGTCACAGAATTATTGGAACACAACATCAATGTATAATATTAATGCATCATAACCAGCCAGCCAACAAAATTGAGTTATTCTAAATTTGTATTTTATAAAGCATAGTGATTTCTAACCTTTATAAGTGGGACAAGAGGAATCTGAATGGAAGTTGGATAACAACCAGGGTTTGCGACAAGGCGTGCAGTCTTTATTTCCTCTCTTAAAAACTCTGTCAATCTATGTACAACTTCTTCCTGTTACAGATAACTAGATAAACTAGAAGTATTGAACAGGAAATCATGTATGCAAATAAATACCGTCCTTTGCATAATTCTCTATTTTCCTTTTCCATTATATTAGTTGGCCTTATGCAAATAAAGTTCACATTTGACAACAAGAATAAAAATTATCCAACTGAAGTGTACTGGTTAGCAATGCAAAAGAAAATGAGCAGCCAAAACGTAAGGACTCAGTGAATTTCCAAAAAGGAAAACAGTCCATACTAGAGTTTATCACATGTAAAGACACCATACCCAATGAAATTAAAATTTAAACTACTTTGACTTCAAGCAGAAAGTTAACTAAACTAACTTAAAATATAAGAAAGATAGGTTCTATCTCAGGGAGCAAATGAGATTCTTACAGGCATTTTGGCTTACTCCTAAGACTTACTGAATTTTGAGGTTAGGTTGAGGTTTTTTGACAACGAAGAGGTATTGGCACTAATCTGTTTATTTTATATCACCAAATTCAATTTTCTCCTTAAAAAATGGAAGAAAAAGAAGAAGAGGAAGAAAAAAACTAACCTACAAGGAGTGCGTACCAATAACCAACAGGGAGGACGGCGTGGTCGCAGCAAACGCGGAAGGACGGCGCAGGGTTGAGAGCGTACGCGGCGGAGGGAGGAGAGGCGAGGGTGGAGGCGTGGTCGAAGGAGAGCGTACGAAGGAGAGCGTGGTCGAAGGAGAGACGGCGTGGTCGAAGGAGAGATGGCGTGGTCGAAGGAGAGCGTACGAAGCTCTAAGGCGGCGGCGCAGGGTGGAGGAGGCGAGGGTGGAGGCGTTTCTGAGTTTTTGCGTTTCTGTACGGGAAGGATGCGTGAGAGGGTTTTTGGGTTTCTGCAACGGGAAGCAGATACAACGCGCGAGGAAATAATATTTTAGAAAATTGAGCATAGGTAGCACTTTCTAAAAAGCGCCCTTGATGGGGTATGCGAGATTTTGAATGAGGAGCGCTTTTTAGAAAGCGCTCCTGATGGGGTAGAGTGTTTTTGAAATAAGTAGCGCTCAATAGGAAAGCGCTCCTGATGGGTATGCGAGAGTTTTCAATTAGGAGCGCTTTTTTGGAAAGCACTACTGATGTTTTAGCGTGATCAAGAATAAGGAGCGCTTTTCTGAAAAGCGCTACTGATGTTGCTAGATATGTAGCGTTTTTTTAGAAGCGCTACTAAAGGGTACGCTCTTTTTTTAGCTTTTGGCGTAGTGAGAGGATTGGAACGATTTTGAGGACAAAATCTTTCAAGTTGGGGTGATTGTAACATCCATGTTTCGTAAATTTCGGTTTACGAAATCAACTGGCAATTTATTATTCGACCAAATGATGAATTGAGTCATGGATATGATAATCTCGCGAAATTAATATTGAATTGCTCAATTATATGAAATACACACAATTTATGCGAAGTGTGTGAATTATTGTGGGAACTAGAGCACAAGGGTAAAATCGTCATTTCGCCTCTTATCGACGATGTGTCAATTAATGAATGATATATTGGGTCCTTGTCATAATCGGATCATGAGAATGGTATTAAAATTCCTAAGTCATATGAATTGATGAGTGCTTGATGGATTAAAAATGGAGCAAGTGGGAGTTTTAAGCTAAGGGCATTTTGGTCATTTCCCTTCCTTTTTAAAACACATCAGCCCCTAACCCAACTGAACTCCCACACTCCCTCATTTTAGCCAAACCTCTGAAATCAGAAGTAAAAGAAGGTGAAAGAGAGGGAGAAGGCGAAGTGGAAGAAGGAGAGGAAGTGAATGAAGTCATCATCCCTTCAATGCATGTAGGCCTTCTTTGCACCAATCTCTCCCATTTTCGATTCTCTTCACATTGGTACCATTTCCAGCTACTGATTCATATCCAGTTCTGTTCTTCCAAGGTCAAAGCTCAAAGCTCTTTGTGACCATTAATGGAGTTTTGAACCCCTATCTACCTAGCATGTGCAAATGAAGTCTAGGTTGAGGTAGACTTGGGGCTACATTGTAAAATGGAGTTGCATGTGCAAACTGAAGCCAGAGTAGGTTAGAGATGAAGCCACATTGTTGATTGGAGTGAGTTAGAGGAAATATTCGTGGAGACAAGATGGTTGGAAGAAGGAAACATAGTTGCTGGAAAATACTGCAGCAAATCCATTCTGGGAAGTCTAGGTATTTCCTTCATAACTCTTTACATAGACATCCTTTGAAGTTAATTTTTGTTGATTCCGAAATTAGACACGAAATCCTCCAGTTTAGGCACAAGAACTACTTAATTTGACTGAGTATTGTGGGAGAAAAATGATTTACAAGTTTTACTTTTGAATTAGGGTCAGTTTCGGATCAGCCACAGTGTTTAGCCATAACTCCCTGAATACTCATGATATCAGTGTGGGACTTGAACCATATGAAAGTAGACAAAATTATCTACACATTAGTCACCGGTTTGAAAGGTATTGGTTAAGAATCGAATTAGTTATGTCTGTTGCAAAACAGCTTACAGATGCTGCCAAACCGGATTTGAAGATTAATGGGCGCGTTCTCGGAGTCGAGGTTAGATCGTCATGAGAAGGGAATTACATTGTTGAATTGTGATGCATTTGGGTACGCTCCAGTAGCTGGTTCTGTGATGGGGCTAGTTTTGAAGCGGTTTCAAATTCGTTGGAGCATGGGAATCAATTCGGGGATTGTTCGAGCGGTTACGTGTTGTAGCGTTTTGAAGTCTTGGAAAATTCCGTGATTTTCATCACGACCGGAGAGTTTTACTCACGATTAGGGCTTTGTTTGTTGTCCTGAAGTTATTGGCAAATTCTGGTTTGTGGCTTAAATTTGATTTTCGAAAGATTTTTGAGTCGAAAACCGTTTTTCAGAAAAATTGACATTTTCGGTTTCTACAAAATATATGCATTATATACGAATTTTGATTGAATGTTTGGACTGGATTTGCTGGATATATTATATGTTTTGAGGTTGGAATTTGATCGGAATTCGGATTGGACGCGAACGGAGAAGCGGAACGAGAGAATCGGATTAAATTTCAGAAAGAGAACAGGACGCACGGGTCGTGCGCCCCTGGGCACGAACCGTGCGCCCACTTCGCTGATGGCCATTTAATTTGGCACATCATGCACGGGTCGTGCGCCCCTAGGGCACAGACCGTGCGTGTGATTCTGTCTTGGGGTGCAAATTTCTCGTTTCGTCGCTCTTTTCGATTCCAAACCTCTTCTAATCTTCTTCCCAACCAATTGTGATGATATTGCCCTAATAACATCAATGTTTTGAGCGTGTTCAACTTGATTTTAAGAAAAGTATTTTGAAGGTTATAATTGTTCGAAAAACCGAAAAGTAGACCGCGTGTGAGTTCACGCTTTGAATAACAAACCGGATTATATGTCCAATTTTGTACTGTGATTATAACTCCGGATGACTTGTATATTATGCATCAAAACGGGTTATAGACAATGTTATATATATATATATATATATATATATATATATATATATATATATATATATATATATATATATATATATATTGAATATGAAAGTCGGCCCAATGCGGGTGTGAATATAAATTATATCAAGTTGGGTGACGACCCAACGAATAGCATACTAGGCGGGGAAGTCATGATCCCCTACCCTAGGCCCTGGAAACTTTATGGAATAGTTACTAACGGGGGTTTATCGTGATTCTGGTTGTTGCACGGACGATGTTATGCTAAATTCAATGCACGATTCGCCGAGATTGTGGCTATTGCACGATTGGTGTTTCGATTGGTAAGCTTGTAATGGTAAAGTAACTTACAATGCTTAAAAATAAATGAATAGCACATAGATGCCGAGATTGTGGTTGTTGCACGGTCAGTGTTTCGATTATTAAGCTTGTAATTGTATAGTAACTTACAAGGCTTAGAAATAAATATTTAGCGCATTAGATACCGAGATTGTGGCTGTTGCACGGTCGGTGTTTCGATTATTATGCTTGTAATTGTATAGTAACTTACAAGGCTTAGAAACAAATAATTAGCGCATTAGATACCGAGATTGTGGCTGTTGCACGGTCGGTGTTTCGATTATTATGCTTGTAATTGTATAGTAACTTACAAGGCTTAGAAACAAATAATTAGCGCATTAGATACCGAGATTGTGGCTCTTGCACGGTCGGTGTTTCGATTATTAAGCTTGCAATTGTATAGTAACTTACAAGGCTTAGAAACAAATAATTAGCGCGTTAGATACCGAGATTGTGGCTGTTGCACGGTCGGTAAATGGCTAAGTGTATATTTGAGCAAATAGTTTATAAATTAAACTATGTTGCAACGGTTTTCATAATTGAACCGAGTGATTGTGAGGGGTTCGGTAGAACTCACTGAGACAAGTTGTCTCACCCTATCATCTGTTGTTGTTTTTACAGAGAACAGGAAACAGGAAAGCAAGCAGAATGGTCAGTTGTCTCACTCGAGGAGAAGATTGAAGATTGACTCATTCCTAGTCGTTTATGTTCTTCTGTCGTTGTCTCTGTATTTTATATCATGACTCGAATTTGAGCTATGTTATGTATGAGTTTCCGCTGTTTCTTGTAAAGATGTATATCTAAGCAGGAATTTTTTTATACTCTGATGTGAACCAAATTGTATATTTAGGTATTTCTTGTTTTAGAAATACCGGGGTGTTACAGTTGGTCTAGTGGAGATAATCATGATTTGATGAATAGGGTGGAGAATTGTACTAGTGCTATTGATAAGTGCGATAGGAGGTTGAGGGCGCGGTATCGTCTTGATATAAAGAAGTGCAAGGAAGAAATGGAGGTGTTAAGGGGTTCGCTAGAGGAGGGGGCAATGATTCGGTATAAGGAAGTGAATGATCGGTTGAGTACTCGTTTGACACATGAAGAAGCGTTTTGGAAGCAAAGGGCGAAGGTGCATTGGTTGAGGGATAGTGACACTAATTCGAAATTTTTCCATGCAATGGCTAGTGCACGTCGACATCGCAACGCAATTGTCAAATTAACACGTAATGATGGCACGGTGGCTGATTCACAGGTGGCGCTGGGGGAGGCAGTGCACGAGTATTTCACGCACTTGTTTGAGGGGGCGCAGGGAGACTATGGACCGGTTGTGGATTGTTTGGGTAGAGTGGTCACGATGGAGGATAACAAACAGTTGACGACTCCTTTTGAGATTGGTGAGTTTAAGGAGGCTTTGTTTCAAATGCATTCGGACAAGGCTCCGGGCCCGGATGGTATGAACCCAGCTTTCTTTAAACGTTTCTGGAATCTTTGTGGTCCTGAGTTATTCCATTCTGGTATTGCTTGGCTTGATAGTGGCGAGCTCCCTCCTATGCTCAATGACGCCAACATAGTCTTGATTCCAAAGGTAGACAATCCAGCAACAATGAGAGATTTACGGCCAATATGGCTTTGTAATGTTATTTATAAAATTGTTTCTAAAGTTTTGGCTAATAAATTGAAAGTTATCCTTTATAAGTGTGTGTCTTTGGAGCAATCTGCTTTTGTTGCTAATCGTTCTATCTTAGATAATGTGATGGTGACAATTGAAACTATTCATCACCTAAAGTGTAAGGTGAGGGGGAAAGTCGGGGAGGTGGCGCTTAAAATTGATATTAGTCGGGGGTACTTGAGACGCGTTCTTGAGAAGCTGGGTTTTGATGAGAAGTGGGTGAGATGGATGGTGATGCGTGGTGAAACGGTACACTATTCAGTGCTCATGAATGGAGAGAGAGCTGGCTCAGTCTCACCAGGGAGAGGTCTCAGGCAAGGTGACCCACTGTCACCTTACCTTTTTATATTGTGTGCAGAGGGCCTTATGTCATTACTTAAAAAATGTGAGGCGAGAGGTGAGATTCATGGTGTGAAAGTGTGTAGAGGGGCTCCAATCCTCACACACCTGTTATTCGCAGATGACTGTTTTCTGTTTTGCAGGGCTAATGTGACTGAGACTACAAAACTCAATGGAGTGCTAGAAACTTATGAGAAGGCATCTGGACAGTCTATCAACTTTCAGAAGTCTGAGATTTATTTTAGCAGGAACACTCAAGAGAATATCAGGGAGTAGGTTGTTAATATTCTGAGTGTGACTGAATGTATTGGCACAGGGAAGTATCTTGGCTTGCCTTCTATAGTAGGCCGTAGTAAGAAACAATTGTTTGGTTACTTGCGAGATCGTGTGTGGAACAAAGTTAGGCAGTGGTCAGGGCGTCATCTATCCAAAGCAGGGAGGAAGGTTCTTGTAAAGTCAGTGGCTCAGGCTATCCCGGCTTATTGCATGAGTACTTTTCTGATTCCTACATCTCTAGGAGTGGAGATGGAGAGGATGATTAATTCTTTTTGGTGGGGATCGAATCGAGGTGCGAGGAGAGGGATCAATTGGTTGAGTTGGGAAAGGTTATCTATGCGAAAAGAATTTTGTGGTATGGGCTTTCGACATTTCCATGGTTTTAATTTGGCTATGCTAGGGAAGCAAGGTTGGCATTTATGCACTAACAATGATGCTATAGTTACCCGCGTCTTCAAATCTAAATACTTCCCTAATGGGGACTTCTTGGGGGCTCGCTTGGGCCATAATCCCAGCTATGTTTGGCGTAGCATCCACACTTCACAGGTATTGGTTAATTTTGGAGCTCGATGGAAAATTGGAAATGGCACATCTATCAACATTTGGAATGATCCATGGGTCAAAGGAGGTAATAGTTCTTATGTTTCTTCTAGTGTGGTGTCGGGTTGTGAAAATATGACAGTGGCGAATCTTTTTAATGCGAATGAAGGGCTGTGGAATAGTGCTTTGTTAGACCAGTTATTTAATGAGGAAGATAAGAGTCGCATAAAGGGTATAGTTCTTCACGGGAGGGACATTGAGGATAAGTTGGTGTGGAATAAAAGTAGAGATGGCTTCTATTCGGTTAAATCCGCTTATTACGTGTGCATGAATGAGGTGATTGATAATTCTAATTTTCGTGTTCCGGGTGAGTGGCATCTAATTTGGAAGCTTAAAATTCTCCAAAAGGTGAAGATTCATTTGTGGCGGTGTGCTAGGGGAGTACTTCCAAGTCGTTTTAATCTTCGCAAGCGTCATCTGGATTGCCCGGTGGAGTGTCCGTGGTGTGAACATGAAGAGGAGACTGATTGGCACCTATTTTTGGATGCTCTCAAGCTGAAGATGTGTGGAGACCGGCGCGTCTTTGGGGTACCATTCAGCGCTTCATTACCGTAGGAGCTACTGATTTGAAGGCTGCGTTTTTTCGAATTCTGGAAGTTGTACCCGTGGCTACTAGAAATAGTTTTTCAATGATGATTTGGTGTTTATGGAAGCGAAGGAATGAGAAAACATGGGAGAACACGGTTTGGCCAGCTCGCTTCTCCATCAGCTGTGCGCTGGAATTTTTGTATCGCTGGCAACAAGTCCGTCGCCTGGCCACTTCGCAGGTGCAGCAACAGCTTCGGCCTGCCATTGAATTTCGTGATGCTGCACTGTTGCTTGGTTGCGGCCAGCAGTGGATTTCGTCAAGTGCAACGTGGATGCGGCTATGTTTGATGATAACAGGTTCGGTGTTGGCATGTGTATTCGGGATAATGATGGTTTATTTGTTAAAGCCAAATCAGATGTTTTGGATCACCACAACCACGGGAGGCAGAGGCATTGGGTTTATTATTGGCAGTCAATTGGCTTCAAGAATTGCATATCCAAAGAGTTACCATCGAGCTGGATTGCAAAGCAGTGGTAGATGGCATCAGAGGAGTATGTAATTCCGTTACCGAGTTTGGCTCTATTTTGAAAACTTGTAAGAACTTATTAGCAATGACACAAAACTATGCGGTTAGTTTCATCCGTGGCAAGCCAACATTGTTGCTCATACACTAGCTAGAGCATCAAGGGATTTTGCTAGCTGGTGTGTGAAAAGATGTGCAAGTATACACAGTCACAAATAAGTAATATAATGATAAGAAAGGTCGAACCCACAGGGATTAGATTAACTTTATGTATGTTTAGAAAGCATATAAATTAGTACTACTATTCTACTCACAAATTTTGGGGTTTTTAGTTTAAGTAAAAATAGAATGCAAGTATGTAAATTAAGATGAAGGAAATCAGTTGAGAAAGATAGTTGAGATGTCTTTACTAGATAATGCTTCTTTTGAGAGTTTCTATGCTTTTAGAGATGCAGAAGCACTATGATGCAGCATCAAGTGCAGAAGCATCAAGTGCAGTAGCATTGAGTGCAGCTGCATAAGTGTGTGCTTGTCAGCTACTTTCTCCAGAGTTTCGTTACAAGCTTCCCATGTCTGGGCTTGCTAAATAAGTTCACTCCTGCCTTTGAAGTTCCCACTGTTTCACCCTAAGGACTATGTTATCCTATGTCTAGGTCTTAACATGGTTTTAACATAAGTTCTTTATTAAACAAATTTAATAAAGCCTTTATTAAAACACTCACCCTTATTAGTCTTGATTTCTAATTATAAACCATGTCTGTGAATATAACTCTACTTATTGTAAGAGATCAACCTTAAAATAAGATGGATGTAGTATAACACAAGACCCAAAATGCTACGACACTTAAAAGCATAATAACTTACTCAAAAGATCATTATAAGTTTAGAACATCTCAACTAAAGGAATTTAGCTCATGTTACTCATTATATAATAGAGAGAATCTGTAAGGAGCATGATAACATGAATCATATAAAAGATATCAATAGGGCAGAAGTTACACAGATTGATGTTCCTTTGCATGAATTCTGATTGGTGCAGAAGCACTGATTCCTTCGTCTATCTATGAAGAAGTGGAGGAAGAGGGTGTCAATTCCTTCCTCACCTTCTTACAACTAATTACTTGAATAAAATGCAAGAAATGAAACTACAAAAATATAAGTAAAGTGTATGATCTACACATTATCAAGTGAGATATGTGATGCTCTTCAAGTGAGAAGTGGGAGCCCTTTTTATAGCCTTGGAGATTTCCTTTGCTTGAGGGTTTGCTTGAAAACCAAGTTAACCTAAAGAGGCTTAACCATGGTTGCTTTTCTGATCTTTAGATAAGGAGATTGAGTTCAGCACATTTCCATAAGAAGAGGTCCAATTATGTAAGGCCATATATCTTTAGGTGAATAGCCTTTCATGATGATGTTTATGGTGGGCGCCTCCTTATGCATGTGGCCATGTGCTCCATGTGAATTGTGACAAAACATGATGTCATAGAAGTTTTGGAGCAGAGGTATGAATTGAGGTGCTTCCATTGTGGGGTTATAAATCTTCAGCGCAGGATGGTGCAGAAGCGTTTGTGGTGCAGAAGCACTAAGTGCAGCAGCATCGTGGTGCAGAAGCATCATCTGTAGGAAAACTGAACAAACACATCAAACATACCAATATATATACAAAATGCTTTATTCATCACATAATTCCTAGAATGTTGTTATTTTACTAATATCACTATATTTAACACACTTTGTACTTGAGTTTCAAGCAATTTGTTGCGTTTAAAAGTATAAATAACTCTATATAATTTAGAGTTATTAGCTAGCACCCAAGTTTATGATTATAGTCCAAATTGTATTACCTCTTTAATTATGATTAAATGATATAAATTTTCCTTTGTAAAAAAAAAACTACATAAACCAGCAAAACGAGTGAGTGCATATGAAAACACGTAAAAAAAGTATGTGCATATGATAAGAAACTACTAAGTTTGCATCCTTCACATCCTTAAAGATAATATAATTACAAATAACACCAACCTTAAATCCAAGGCTTGTAAAGAAGGAGAAGAGAATCTTTCAACTTTTCTGATTTTGTTTCTATTGCTTCTGACACTTGATTGTGAAAACCCTTTACTACCCAAATCCGAATATATATGTTACTCATATATATTCTTTTGATTGGGGTCTCAATGAGAGACTTCTAATCTTTGATTTGTGAACTTCAGAATTTTTCTTCCCCTCAATTTTCACACTTCTAGTTAGGGGTGTTCGCGGTGCGGTTTGGTTCAGTTTTGAGACAAAAAGTGAACTGAACCGCAAGATAAAACTACATGCGGTTTGGTTTGGTTCGGTTGGCTTCCTAAAATAAAACCGAACCAAACCAAACCAAACCAATGCGGTTTGGATTGGTTCCGTTGGTTCGGTTTTTTCCAAGATAAAACATAATTTAAAATGATGTTAAAATTAACTAACATAAGAAATGGCTAACATAAATCTTTAAGAAAAAATGTACTTAAATATATGTAGTATATAAATTACTCTCTTTTAATTTTTTTAAGATAGCTAAGACAATGTTTAAAAGAATTCGAATTAAATATTTTATTGTAATTTTTAAATATAGCATAACAATATGGATTGTTTGTAAGTGAGTCAAAAAATTAATTGAATTTGGGCTAGTAAGCGAGTGAGAGTTGGGTTTTAGTTGCATTTGGGCTAGTAAGTTAGTAAGAAAGGTTGTAAGTCAATAAACCTTAGTGTTACTTGCTGGTTTGGTTTGGTTCGGTTTCTGTAATCGAAACCGCGAACCGAACCGAACCGCGCAGTGCACTTCAAAAAGAAACCAAACCAAACCAATAAGAAGCGGTTTTTTGCGGTTTTCAATTTGGTTTGGTTTGGTTTGCAGTTTTCTATTGGTTTTGTTCGGTTTTGAACACCCCTACTTCTAGTCCTATTTATAGTGTTTTTCCTTGATCAAGGAATTAATTGCAATGAGCATGATTGATGCTAATTTTGATTTGAATTTGAATTGATTCTTATCTGATTTGATTTGATTTCAGGTTTAATTTGTTATGGAAGAATGTTGGCTTTTACTCTGAAGGAAAGAAAGAAAAGGAACGTTCCTGGTTATAGTGAAGGAAATCATGGTCTGATTATCAATTAGCTTTAAGGCTAATTTTAACCTTTTTTTTTTTTGACAATAAGCACTTAGTGCAATTCATTAATAATCAAGTCGGTAATACATGCAGGAACATCATAGTAATCCTGAGGGCTAGCTGTAAATAAGGCCACCCCAGCAAGGATATGAGCAACCTTATTAGCATTCCTCTTAGTGAACTCCACATGAGAGTTGTTGCTGAAAAAAGGAAAAAGTGTCTTACAAGCGGACAATAAACAACCAAACTCAAACTACAGCCTTATTGGAATTAAAAGAGTCAACTACCATCTTCGCATCCATTTCAAAAATGACATCCGTAAAGCCTAGCTCCCGAACCCAATTAAGCGCCAAGTGCAAACCCAGAGTCTCTCCAACCAAAACCTCCAGCAGCGGTGTGAAGTTGTGAGTTCTCGCTCGGATAAAATTCCCACGATCATCCCGCAGACATAAACCAATGCCAACTCGGTTCTCCGTCAAAGAGAAAGAAGCATCAATGTTACACTTAACACAACCTGCCATCGGTTTGCGCCAAGCATCGACGTCGGCTGTCGGACCTGGCTCATGTCTCGAGCCATCAAGGCTAGCCAGCCCACGAGCATGCGACCAATCATTGAAAAGACTAGAACCAGCCCAAATAATACCATTATAATCCAGCTTCTTATTATTCCAAACAAGTTCATTCCTAGCCTGCCACAAACTCCAAAGGGTCATGCACCAACCAGTTTTTAGATCATTGCTAAGTGCTTCCATAACTGAACAGAAGAAGTCTGCAAAGGTAACAGAGTCAGACACCAAGTTATTAATTGTGTTGGATATTCCCAACACGTTCCAACAAGCCGCTGCCATGGGACAAGATATAAAAAGATGGTACTCAGTCTCTACAACACCTGTACACCAAGGACAAGTATCCACCACCGTGATATGCCGGTGAACCAGGTTGGATCGCACCGGCAGCACACTCCTACAAAGCCGCCATAAAAAGTGCTTCACCTTCGGTGGAATATTTAGCTTCCAAATGGAACGCCAATTCCCAGCAACCTGTAAGTGATCCGTCTGCAGTACGTTATGTAATAATAACCTGTAAGCACTCCTAACACTATAAATCCCTGACTTCTCCGGTGACCAAACAAGCATATCATCTGTAATAACCTGGAAAAGAGGAGTATTAGTGATGACATTAGCAACTTGAGGAGTAAATAATGAGTGGATAACATCCATCCTCCAAGTTTTTGATGTAGGCTCGATTAAATCTGCTACTCGCAGAAAAGGAATAAATTGGGTTGAATCTGTAGGCAAGATTGGCTGCAAATTAGAAGTCCATTTCTCACCAAAAATCGGGATTTGAGACCCATCCCCTACCCTCCACCTACACCCCTCGTGGAGAACTAGACGAGCTTCATAGATACTTCTCCACACAAAACTAGGATTGCTCCCCTTTGATGCATGCATAAAATCACCATTTGGGTAATACTTGGACTTAAAGATCCTTGCAACAAGAGAGTTAGGACAAGACATCAACCTCCATCCCTGCTTTCCCAGGAGAGCCATATTAAATATGGATAGACTGCGAAAGCCCATACCACCATTATCTTTGTCAACACAAAGCTTATCCCAAGACATCCATCTTATACCCTTACCATTCGCACCACCTCCACCCCACCAAAAGCCATTGATGAGGCTTTCAATTTCATCTTCAAGAAAGGCAGGTAACAAAAATAAGCTCATGAAATAAGTAGGAATAGACTGCAAAACTGATTTGATCATAACCTCCTTGCCCGCTTTAGAAAGAGCTCCCCCCCCCCCCCCAAATAATTAATCTTCTTCCAGATTCTATCTTTGATGAACTTAAACAGAGATTTCTTGCTTCTCCCAATCATGGATGGCAAGCCCAAGTACATACCTGTCCCAAAAACACCCAAAGAATCAGTCAAATAGTCACGGACAACCTGTGTAACATTTCTGCTGAAAAAAACCTCAGACTTTTGAAAATTAATTTGCTGACCTGAGGCCTGTTCATAAGTATCAAGAATCCCCTTCATATTATCAGTCTCCGCCTGGTTGGCCCGAAAGAAGAGAAAACAATCATCAGCAAATAACAAATGTGAAATGACAGGATCCCCCCTACAGATTCCGACACCATGAATATCCCCTCTAGCCACAGCCCGGTGAATAAGAGCAGTTAGACCTTCAGAACACAATATGAACAAATAAGGGGAGAGAGGGTCTCCCTGCCGGAGACCTCTACCCGGATAAATAGGCCCAACAGAATCATGATTTACAATAACAGTGTAGGAAACCGATTCTACACACATCTTAATCCAACCAATCCAAACATCATCAAAACCCAGCCGCTTAAGCACCAAAAACAAATAATTCCAATCTACCCTATCATAAGCCTTGCTCATGTCAATTTTAAGCGCCACCTCCCATTGTTTACCTTTGCGCTTATTTTTCAGATAATGTATGACCTCAAAAGCAATCATAGCATTATCCAAAATAGAGCGATCAGGAACAAAGGCAGATTGTTCATTCGAGATACACTTATGTAAAATAGGCTTAAGGCGGTTAGCAAGTACCTTAGACACAATCTTGTAAAGAACGTTGTACAGTGCAATAGGCCTCCAATCCCGCATAGACTCAGGGTTGTCATTTTTTGGAATTAATGCAATATTGGTATCATTCAGAGAGGCCGGTAATTGGCCATTGCTCAGCCAAGAAGTACAAGCTGAAAATATTTCATCACCAAATTCACCCCAGAAAGCCTTGTAGAAACCAGGATTAAATCCATCTGGGCCTGGAGCCTTGTCAGACTCCATCTGCATGAGGGCACATTTAAACTCCTCCTTCTCAAAAGGTCAAAGAAGGTCAGCATTGTCTTCATCATTAATCCGGGGCTGAAGTGCATTAAGGACTGGCTCATAAATCCCATTGCTACGAGTAAACAGATCCTGAAAGTATGTCAATGCCGTATGTTTCACCTGAGGTTGGTCTTCAACTACTACCCCATCATCTCTCCTCAACTTGGCAATCCACTTGCGTCTTGCTCGGCAGGTAGCAGTGGCATGAAAGAATTTTGTATTAAGGTCCCGTCTTTCAACCAAAAAGATTTAGCACGCTGCTTCCAAAACACCTCCTCTTGCATTATCAGTTTGCTCAGTCCCCTCTTAAACTTGTTGTGAATTTGAACTCCCACTGTATCACGCCTATTGCGAGTCTGCTCAACACGCAACCTGCAAGAGTTAATATCATCGCGGAACTTCATCCGAGTATTGCGCCCCCATGGACCTAGAACCGAAGCACAATTGCTCAATTTTGACACCACAACTGTACCATTAACTCTGCTCCAACCATCACGGACAACAAGAGGTAAATCCGGCTCAGACAACCAGATGTTCTCAAACTTAAACCTCCTATCGCGACGACCTTCCACCCTAGGAGCCTGATTAAGAAGTAAAGGAGAGTGGTCAGACTTGGGAGAGACCAAATTCAGAAGCTGCACATTTGGGAAGGTATTAAGCCATTCCCGGGTCGCAAGAGCTCTATCCAAACACTACTCGACAGCATATGAAGTGCCCATACCAAAGCGCCAAGTAAAAGGATACCCTGTCATGTGAATATCAATCAAACGAGCATCAGTGATCGCCTCACGAAAACCACGCATGAGGTAAGGGGGATGATCACACGAATCCCACTTATCATCTGGAGATAATAGATCGTTAAAGTCACCCAAAATGCGCCAAGGAAGAGGGGATAAACCAGCCAGATGTCTAAGAAGGGCCCAAGAGTCCCTACGGTGTGCTCTGTTAGGATAGCCATAATAACCAGTCAACCGCCACTTACCAAAACCTCCCTCTTCAATCTCTAAGTCCAAATGATGACGAGAGTACCCAGTAACCGTACAGTTAATAGAATTCAACCATAACACAGCAATCCCACCACTCCGCCCCACCCTATCAACTGCTAAACAAGAATCAAAACCAATCATCCTTCGAACTGCATCCATAGTATTCGAAGTAGCCAAAGTCTCATAAAGAAAAACAATTTCCGGACAGTAGGTCCGGATAAGGTCCCGAAGAATAGGAACTGCCGACGAATGACTCAGGCCTCGACAGTTCCAACTTAAAATACTCATTGCTCCCGGCAGTCCTGGCTGCCAGGACGTGTCGATAAAAAATGCACTCCTGTAGAATTAGAAGCATCTCCACTGTTATTACCAACCTCCGTACTAGATACCCCTCTTTTCCTTTTTTTGCTTCAATATCCTCATTTTCGGACAGTGGTGGCATGCAAATCTCAAGAGTGGGTGGTCCCCTCAGCTGACGTAAAGTGGAGCGGACCCCAGCAGGACTTGAACGCGTGTCTGCTTACACAGTCGCCTGGTCAACCACAGTTGCGCTGGCACGTGTTGCCGAGGACGCAGTAAAGCCAGTGTCACGTGCTGGAGCAGAAACCGTTGAGCCAGCCTGTTCCAATCTTTGCGCAGAATGTGGAGCACCAGCTGGCCCACGTGAGATTGAGTTGTTAGCACAGGTTTGACTATTGGCAGTATGTGGGACCAACAGATTACTTGCTGATGAATTAACATGAAAAAAGGGGGGTGCATTCATTGGCTGGTTGGAATTAAAAACGGCTGCATTCATTTGCTGATTAAAATTCCCATGATTTCCTCCCATCCCATGATTATTGACATTATTGTTACCCGCATCTTGTCTCTGAAAATTAAAAGCCCCCGAAACCGCCGGACCACCATCTTCACGCAGCCATGGGCAGCTGCTAGCTGTGCCTTGCCTGCGACGTTCAACCCTCATATCAGCACTCCACCCACGTTCACCATTATCATGATTCACCTCCCATAATTTCTCACACCTATCATCAGCATGACCCAAGAGGCCACAAAAAAAGCAGAATACTGTTAGCCGTTCATACTTGAAACGGGCTTGAGCAATGACACCATTCGACTGGCGAATTTTCTTTCCTCTCCTCAGGGGCTTCCTTACATCTATTTTAACTCTAATCCTCATATAGGACTTCCAGAAATAAAGACTATTCTTCGGATCATAAGAGACAAATTCACCAATAAAATTACCAAGAGCAGATCCTACCTCCAGCGTCATACAACCAATCGGTAAATCATGAATCTGAACCCAAAAGTAAGCATGAAATAAAGGGACCTGTGAAGGAGGCAAACCCATACCTAGCTTGCTCAAAAGGAGGAGATGCCCGTCAAAGTTCCAGGGGCCTTCTTGATAAACCTTGGATAAATCATTAACGTGAAAAAACTGAAACAAGAATATATTGGATGCCGCTTCTCGGATCGCAACACCTTTCACAGGTTGCCACACCGACGCAAGGCGCTCCTTCATCATAGGAACCCGGATAGCTTTTGACGTCAAGAACCTTCCGACCAAACATAAGTTCTCATTCATATATGATCCAGGAGGAGGAGGTTGTTGCTGATCATAGGCTTCACCTTCCTCATCATCTAGACGGAGGCCACCAATATCCGCCATGTTTGCTAATACCAACTATGCCGCAAAACTGTAAGGGATAAAGCGCTTCTCACTTGGAGAAGAAAAACCATAGCGTCTCACAAGGAGAGAAAAAAAGTCAAATTAGTTAGAAATTGCTTATCTTATATGATTTGAATTTTATTTGTAAAACCTTTCCTAATCTTATATTACGGCTAGGTTACGGAAACATGGGAGCTGATGTTCCTTACTCTTTTATTTTTTTTATTTTTTGCATTTGAATGTATTTTTGGCAATTATGTATTTTGTGTCTTTTTTAGAAATAAAATTCCTTTTTAATTTCTTTATTTTGTTATTTCCTTGTAAAAATGTAATTTCAATTTTTTTTATACTCTCACCAATTGATGGATCCTTCTTCTTTTTTTTGGTAAACTCGGGTATCCACCGCACGGACACACTAATTCCTCACTCATTGGAGGTGCCTCGAGGGGCAGGAGAGCTGACCCAGAGTTTTAACGCTGCTCTGTACCCAAGGTGGGGATCGAACCCCCGACCCTTAGTTAAGGGAGAATCAGCCCCAACCTCGTTTCTAGTTTCATTTAGATAATAGCCTCCCCTCAATTTAATGTGATCTATTCCGTTTTATAAGCAAAATTGAATCCCACCTGATATGCTTTTTATCATTTCTCCTTCACTTTGTCTTATTTCGAGAAGATAGAAATTACGCAATGGAAGTAGCTAGTGCACAAGACGAAGGAGTACAAAAGGGGAGGAGCTCTCTTTGAATGACCCATAGGCTTTAGGCTTCAATGGCTGCCTGAAAGAAGCAAGTATTGAATTTTATGATTTGGTTCTCCGTAGCAAGGCAAAATAGGAATAACATGGAAAGAAAACAGGCTTCAAAGAATAATAACAACACAAGTCACGATTTCATCTGAAAAAGGAACATGCAATTTCTTCTTAACAAGTCGAGCAAAACAAGTCGTGATTTCTTCTGAAAAAGGATTGTTATGGATTGGGCCTCAATGGCCAATCCACCAAAAAGGCCCAACAGCAAAAGGTCCAATTCATCCAACGGTGGAGGTTGCAGACCTAGATCCAACAGTCCTCCTCTATCCTAGATACCTATAAATAAGCATTGAATGCTCACATTAATGGTACTCATCTCTCACCCACTCTCACTTGTAATTGACTCACTCACTGACTTGAGCGTCGGAGTGTCATTGCAGGTACCACCCCACCTCGGACCGGAGCACCAACTCGGACAACCAAGGACACACGTACCAACTATCTCGGACCGGTCTACCTATCCCAGATCGGATCCGTAGCAGGAGATACGGTACCGAACATTGGCGACCACAGTGGGAGGGCTTTATACTCTAGTCTTTCCCCCAACCTCCTTGATCATAAATGGCTCCGGAACTACGACGAAGAAACGTATCCAGCGTCGTGGTCAGACCCGACCAGCAACAGGAAACCCCGGAGGGGGTAACGGTCACTCTCCCTCGCAGCTCGGCCCATGGCCGGAATTCATCCAGGGCGATGATCCCTATAAGCTCTGCTAGAAACCAGTTTCCACCTCCAGCCCCGACTGTCCCGGTACCGATCGATGCTGTCCAACAGCTCATCCAACTGCTGACAAGGCAGGCCGAGGCTGACGAAAGGAGTCAGCGTTACTCCCAGCTGGAGGCCGAGATGGCCGACGTCCGGGCCAGAGATATCCCGGATCGTACCTCCCCTCAAACTTACTCCCCTAGCAGAAGGACCTCCAGTAAAAGACGTCACCGGTCCCCTGCTTGGAGGAGGCACCACCATCGTTCACCACCACGCAGAAGAGGGAGGCAAGAATCTGGAACCCCCCCAACCGAGACTTATGACGAGACTTACTACCCCAGGGACTCAACTCACCAAAGCTCGTCATTAGCATCTTCGTCCCCAAGGCGACGTTCTATAAGCCGGGGAAGTCCCCCGAGGCCTGAACGTCGGCGCCCTCTGTCTCCCAGATCCCCCGCCCGACGCCCTACCAGGAGGCCTCCTCCGAGGGAGAGATCCGCAACTAGGAAGGGACCCTTTACAGCGGAAATCGACTATTTCCCGGCACCCAAACACTTAGAGAAGCCCCCGGAGGGCTTAAAGATGCATGACGGGACGGGCGATCCCGATCGACATCTGGATTACTTCGACACGATGATGCAGTACCGGAATGTTCCAGAAGAGATCAAATGCCGAATCTTCCCTCTCACCCTTGAGAAATTGGCTCTGGACTGGTTCAGAGCCCTCAAACCAAATTCGATATCATCTTGGGACCAACTTGCAAAGCTATTCTCGGCCCAGTTCGCCCACTCCAAAATGAAACCTAAATCTCGGAAAGTCTTACAAGCCATCCGCCAAGGAGAGAACGAGTCTCTTCGAGACTACATTGAAAGATTTAACAAAGAGGCGGCTCAGGTCCGGAACTTAGACGATTCATTTCGACTATTCTTCATGGAAGCCGGTCTGCGGGAAGGAAGTCTTTTTCAGATCGATGTCGGAATCAACCAAACTGAGTCGCTTGCCGAGTTCCTCCAGCGATCTCAAAAATACATTGACCATGAAGAAGGCGCTGTTGCAAGAAAGACAGATGCCAACCCCGGAACGAGCAAGCCTCGGTATGAAAAGGAGCCTCCGGTGCGTCAGGCAGCAGAGGCCCGCTACGAAAGGGAACCCCGGAACGACAATAGGCTCCGACCTCGGAATCGACACCAACAATATTCCGATCTGGCGGAATGTATGAACGCTGAGTTCAAAGAAGTCAAGTTCCCTGATCCGCTCCCACACAGGGCGGGACAGAGATCCAACAAATACTGCCGGTATCACCGAAGCAAAGGGCACGATACCAATCGATGCAATGCTTTGAAGGATGACATCGAAGACCTGATTAAGAAAGGGAAGTTAAGCCAGTACGTGGCTAAAGCACCCAGGCACGAGGGCGAGGTTAAGGAAGAAGAAGCTGATCCGAAACGAAAGGGTAAAGCCCCACAGAAACGAGAAGAGAGCTCAAAGGACGAGCGCGACTATCGGAAATCCAAGGGCCGACCTGTGATGATGATGATATCTGGGGGCTATCCCGACGAGGCATCGGGCAAAACAATGAAAAGAAAATGGAAGGAAGTCATGTGTGCTGCTTCCACCTCTGCAATCAGCTCAGGCCCGGAACGCCCGCCCTTGGCCTTTAGCGACCGAGACTTGTTGGATGGTAAGCCAAATAAGCACATACCCCTCATTATCAGGTCGGTCATGGCAAACCACGAGATAAGAAGGATCCTGGTCGACCAGGGGAGCTCCGCCGACATCATCTTCATCGACCTGGTGAGAAAGCTGCAGATCTCAGAGGAAGACTTCACCCCTTACCGGGGATCGGATCTTTCGGGCTTCAACGGGTCTCGGACCAAACCTCTTGGCTATTTGGAAATGATGGTCACCTATGGAGAGGAGCCACTAGAAAGGACGGTCAAGACCAAGTTCTTAGTTTTGCCATGCCCCTCGGTGTATAATTGTATCATCGGGAGGCCCACCCTTGGGAGGCTGGGAGCCGTAACTTCAACGGTTCACCTCAAGATGAAGTTCTACTCCTTGAGTGACGAAGTTATCACTCTTGACGCCGACTTAGAGTCCGCACAAAGATGCTTCTATCTTCATGTCAAGGCAGACAGGCAGGCCTCAGAAGAGGGGGTTCCCCCCATAGCGGCTAGGACTCAGAGGAGCCCAAAGAAGAAGAGAGCCGGTCCAGCGGCCGAGGTCAACGTCACGGACCTCGACGCAAGATATGACCCGGACAGCTCTGAGGAGGAAAGCGACGACGAGTTGGCACGAGAGCTAAAGAAGAAAATTAGGCGACCTCAACCTGATGGACAGTTCATGCAAATCCAGCTGGGAGAGAGCCCGACCCAAATTGTCCAGATCGGGTCCGATCTCCCCAACGAGGTAAAAGCAAAGCTCACCCTCTGCCTCAAATCCCACGCCGATCTCTTCGCGTGGTCAGCAAAGGACATGCCCGGGATTCCCCCCGAGGTCGCCTGTCATCAACTAGCAGTGAACCCCGGTGCAAAATGGGTTGCCCAACGTAAAAGAGCTCAAAGCCAGGAAAAGGCAGCTGCTACGGCTAAGGTCGTTGAAGATTTAATTAAGGCTGATTCACTACAACAAAATTGGCAACCGGCGGCGGTTAATCTGCGGCGGTTTTGGGTAAACTGCCGCCGCTTATCATTTGGCGGCGGTTTGTTCGGCGGTTTAGTTGATTGCCTCAGTTAGTAAGTAAACAGCGGCGGTTATAGGGTAATCTGCGGCGGTTTGTTTTATGGAGTCAAGCGACGGCGGTTTCTGGCAGATACTGCGGCGGTTCTTTTCTATTAACTTTTGTTTTAATAAAAATTAAAATCTGAAAACCCTAAGAAACAACTCTCTCTCACGATTCTTTCATCCACCTCTCACAGTTTCGCTCTCTCTCTCACAATTCTTTCATCCACCACTCTCACACAACTCTCTGCAACTCTCAGTTTCGCTCTCTCACACAACTCTCAGTTTCGCTCTCTCTGTCTCTGGAACTCTGTCTCTGTTCGAAATCTTCGAACACCCCGTCCAGCGCATCCTCTTCTGCCGATTAACTCGCAAAGCAATCCTTCAAATTGAACAAGAACGCAACGCGCTTGCTGCTCAAGTCTCATGCGCTGTCACGCGCCTCCGTAAGCTTCTCATGATGTCGAACGGTTTACGACTCCGGTTCGAGCATGTGAGAATCGCACGTGCCGCATATGGGTTACCGGATGGTTTCGAACACTCGGTGGTTCTTAGGTATCCTGAATATTTTCGGTTAATTGATGTTAAGGAAACTAGGAATAAGTATATTGAACTTGTGGAAAATGACCCTAAGTTAGGAATTTGTGCAATTGAGAATGTTAGGGAACAAGTTTATAGAGAAAGAGGTAGTGAAGCTGAAGATATTAGGTTTTCTTTTTTGATTGATTTTCCACCTGGTTTTAAGATTAGTAAGTATTTTAGAATTGCAATGTGGAAATGGCAGAGACTTCCTTATTGGTCACCTTATGAGGATGTTAGTGGGTATGATTTGAGGTCTATTGAGGCACAGAAGAGAATGGAGAAGAGAGCTGTTGCTACAATTCATGAATTGTTGTCATTGACTGTGGAGAAGAAGATTACTTTGGAAAGGATCGCGCATTTTCGGATGGCGATGAATTTGCCTAAGAAGTTGAAGGAGTTTTTGCTTCAACATCAGGGGATATTTAATGTTTCTACTAGAGGGAATCATGGGAAGCTTCATACTGTTTTCCTTAGGGAGGCTTATAGGAAAGGTGAACTGATTGAGCCTAATGACTTGTATTTGGCGCGGCGGCAGTTGGCCGAGCTTGTGTTGTTGAGCCCTCGAAAAGCTAAGGTTGATAGGGAATTGGTTGGGTATAGAAGGAGTAAGTTAGATGATGAAATGGGGAAAGTTAGAAGAGCTTATGTTGAGGATGGTTGTGAGGACTTTAAGGGTGGAAATGATGTAGAGAAAGGTGAGGATGCTGAAGATGATTTCACTTCAGATGTAGGTAGTGATGTTGATTCTGGAGATGATGATAGTGTTAAAACTTGATTCTGCTGATTCTGATGTTGACAAGTCTCTTGATATGGTTTTAAAACTTTGGAAGCAGTAGATTTGGTGGAGTTATGGTTCATATTTCTACACATCTTGAATGATGAGTTTTTTCATGTGATTGATTGGCAACTATGTTGACTTGGTTAGAAAAATCTTGGACTCCTTTGGTGAAGGAAATTGGTTTTTCTGGAAAATTATATGGAATCTTCCAAAACAGATACCTTGTGTTGCTTTATTTATAGGGTGGAAATGGTACCTTGAAGTGAAGGTATCAACCCAATTCCACAGGAACCATTTTTGTAGAAGAAAATAATACTGGGGAAAAAAATAACAGCTTAAACCTTGAAGCCTTATGTTGATGGAAAATCAAGGGCCTTAGGAGGACATTCATCCAGTCATGTAAGGCAAGGCAACTCATCTGAATTTTCCTGTCACTTCACGAAATCACATTTCTGTTGTATTTTGATACTAATTTACTGCAATACAGAAATTTTCTTAAAGAAACTGTCGTTAGATTCCGATGATGTACTTATTGAATGGACTGTATATATATTTTTTGCAGGATTCTCATTATTTATTTCTTGCGTAGCTGATTTTGATCCTTAGTTTGGGAATAAATCCTCTCATGTAAACATTTATTACATAGGGTTTATTCACTTTATTGTATACTTAGTTAACCTTCCTTTTGATCTCTCAGCTTACTTGAAGGTGTAGCTTACTTGTTCTCTGAGGTCATGTGACTGGTTTTAGTTGTAATGACAGGGTTATTGCATTCCCTTTTTAACTCATGTTTAAATTTCGTTTTTTTTCTTGGTTGAAGGTTGACCTTGATCTTGGAAACTACGAACGTTTCTTGAATATCAAATTAACTCGTGACAATAATATCACAACTGGAAAAATATATCAGGTGGAGAAAATATTTGTTTCTTCAATTTAGATGTCTCCTTATTTGTTTATTTTGTTTTTTTACTAGGTTTGCTTTTGTGTGGTTTCTTAATAATTTTTGTTTTGAATGCTTTATAGTCTGTTATTGAGAAGGAGAGAAGAGGAGACTATCTGGGAAAAACTGTCCAGGTATGTTTAGTAATTTCTCATTTTTTCTGAATCTATTTGTTATGGTCGATAGTTGATTTTTTCTTTGTTTTGGTTTCACCTTTGCTGTATTGGTAGGTTGTTCCACACATTACAGATGCCATCCAAGACTGGATAGAACGTGTAGCACAAGTACCAGTTGATGGAAAAGAAGGCCCGGCTGATGTTTGTGTCATTGAATTGGGTGGAACTATAGGTAAAATAACATTTTCAGGACAAATTTTAAGTAATACTCGGGCAGAATTTGTTTTTAGTAACATTTTAGTTATAATTTTGTTTAATTTTGAAAACTATGGATGAGGCTGAAACAGAAACTTTAGCAGGACTGTGGAATGCTAGAACCTCTGTATTATGAAACAGTATTTTAAAATGGCCTTACTTTAATGTAGGGGATATTGAATCTATGCCTTTTATTGAAGCACTTGGGCAATTTTCCTACCGTAGGTAATGTTTCTAATACTTGAGACCTCATAGTATATACTGAATTATATCAAAAAAAATTGTAGGGTGTTCTTTGGCAAATCAGTTGCTTATCTTGTTTATTTTTTCTAGGCTCTAGCAACTTCTGTTTGGTTCATGTCAGCCTGGTGCCTGTTCTCAGTGCGGTTGGTGAACAGGTACACTGCAAGCTTTATGTCATCAATGGACATTTTCTTTTATATTTTAATATTAGGAATAGAAAAATATAAGAAGAAAAGGAAATTAGATTTATTAGTCAGTATATAGTGCATTTTTTTTGTTTCTTTTTAAATAGATGCTTCACCATAAGTAAATTGAGATACTGTCATTGTATCTTCTCATACAGTATAATCAATTTACTATCATCTTTTACTTATTGGAACTTCTTTCTGTTGTATCCTAGTATTACTAGAATCATGCTTAAGAAATGTTGAACTCTTCAACTTGGGGTTCAATATCTTTCTGCCTTGATAATTGAATTGCAATATTTTCTGTTATTTTATGTGTTTCATATAATAACTAAAAGTTTTTCTTTTGATGTTGTTCTGTTACAAATAGGACCAGAAGGCATGTTCCAGTACTGACCTCACATGTTCTTCACAGGTTAGAATTGCAATGGTTGGAAAATATACGGGCCTTACAGATGCATATCTTTCTTTCAGATGCATAACCTTTTGTATGGCACTCAGGTTGCAATGTGGTGTTTTCTGGTCATCAAACTAGCACATAGGACTCTCAAGAGGAATATATTTCCCAGTTTGGTACTTGATCACCAATCCAATGAATTCACAAGATTTATGTTTAGTTCTTTGTTTATGATTGAACGACTTGCTCTCTAATACTTGTCTTAGGTACCTATGTAATTTTTGAGTAGAATTCTTGTTTGTAATAATTTTTTGGAAGTAATGAAGTCAATTTTAATTTAATTGTTGTTTTCTTATATTTTTAGTTGTTATCATAGTAATTATATAATTTTTAGCATTCCATACGATTCGACCAGCAGCCAAATAAGAAATATTTTTTTTTTAAAAAAAGCAATTAATTACGGCGGTTATAAACCGCTGCAGATTGACACTGATTATTCTGACTCCATTTGTTTAGGGGCGGTTATAAACCGCCGCAAATAGAAACCGCCGCTAAATTCCCACGAACCGCTGCAAAAAACTGGGAATTGGGTGTTAACTTAGCAACTGTTTTGTGGCGGTTCGGAACCGCCGCAGATGTCAAACCGCCACACAAACCGCTGCTAAATGCTACTCCCGGCGGTTATTCCAGCGGTTGTCAAAACCGCCGCAGAGTTACCTCGCGGCGGAGAAAACTGCAGCGGTTTTGGAACCGCCGCGAGATGCATTTAGCAGCGGTTAAAACCGCCGCAGAATGTCTTTTGAACCGCCGCCGGTTGCCAGTTTTCTTGTAGTGATTTTGTAAAAGAGGTCAAGTACACAACTTGGCTCTCAAACCCTGTACTTGTTAAGAAAAGCAATGGAAAGTGGCGAATGTGCGTTGATTACACCGATCTTAATAAGGCCTGTCCTAAGGACGCTTTCCCTGTTCCTAGCATTGATCGGCTCGTCGATAATGCTTCAGGTTTTCGTTTGCTGTCGTTCATGGATGCCTATTCCGGATACAATCAGATTCCGATGTTTCCCCCCGACCAAGAGAAGACGGCCTTTATGACTGACCGCGGTAATTTCTGCTACCGGGTCATGCCATTCGGTTTAAAAAATGCGGGGGCCACTTATCAAAGGATGATGAACAAGGTATTCCGAGATCAGATCGGTCGGAACGTAGAAGTCTACCTCGACGACATGATTGCCAAGAGCGAAAGGGAAGACCTCCACATATCCGATCTGGAAGAGATTTTTGCTGAAATCCGAAAAAATAACATGCGGCTGAACCCAGAAAAATGCACTTTCGGGGTCCGGGCTGGAAAATTCCTGGGTTTCTATCTCACGGAAAGGGGCATTGAAGCCAACCCGGATAAATGTCGAGCGGTAACAGAAATGCGAACCCCGTCCACTAAGAAAGAGCTCCAGAAACTCAACGGCATGATAGCTGCGTGTCTCGTTTCATTTCCAACGCCGCCTTCAAGTCGCTCCCATTGTTCAAACTGCTTAAGAAAGAAGCGACTTTCGAATGGACACCAGAACGGGACGAGGCACTCTCCCGGCTCAAAAAGGTCCTTTCCGAACCACCCATACTAAGTCGGCCGATCCCAGGGGAAGATCTATTTTTGTATCTAGCCATCTCAGAAGAGGCCATCGGAGCCGTGCTTGTCAGGGAGACCGGAGCTGGCCAAAGCCCGGTATACTTCGTGAGTAAAGCTTTGCATGGACCAGAAGTGAGATATCAAAAAATAGAGAAGATCGCTTTTGCTCTACTCATCTCCGCACGCCGCCTCCGACCTTATTTCGTCGCCCATCAAATCGTGGTGCGGACGAATTATCCAATTCGGCAGATCTTACACCGACCCGACTTAGCAGGAAGAATGATCAAGTGGGCAGTTGAACTCTCCGAGTTCGGTATCAAATACGAAACAAGACCGGCCATGAAAGCCCAGATACTTGCCGACTTTATCACAGAGATGGCACCCGCCGATCCGGATGACGGGATGTGGACTCTCCACGTAGACGGGTCCTCAAACCCAAAGGGAAGTGGTGCCAGGGTTGATGCTCGAAAGCCCGACGGGCGTCGTAATCGAAGTATCACTCACATTCGGTTTCCCTACCTCAAACAACCAGGCGGAATATGAGGCGTGCATAGCTGGACTCCGGCTTGCGATCGACCTCAAGGTCTCCCGGCTTTCCCTAAATACCGACTCATTATTGGTGGTATCCCAAATCGGGAAACAGTACGAGGCTAAAGACCCGATCTTGCAAAGGTACCTAACCCAAGTGCAGGAGCTGCTCTCCCTTTTTACGTTCACGGAAGTGAAGCACGTTCCAAGATCGGAAAATATTAGGGCTGACATCCTCTCCAAGCTTGCCAGCACCAAAATTCCGGGGAATCACCGGTCAATAATCCAGGAAACACTGAGCAAGCCGAGTGTAATCTTGAACCCGGAAGTAAATCTTTCTATTAATGTAGTAGAAGAAAGCCAGGGTTGGATCGCGCGATTAATAGACTATATCAGAACAGGGAACGAGCCTCCGGACCCGAGCAAAGCCAAGATCCTCCGGAGGAAGGCCTCCTCTTTTTCCATAATCGATGGAAGCCTCTACAGAAGAAGCCTGTCGGCACCACTGTTGAAGTGCATCGAAGGAGGAGAAGCGGACTACGTCCTAGCCGAGATCCACGAGGGAATCTGCGGACAACACCTTGGAGGTCGATCCCTGGCTCGAAAGGCATTAAGGGCGGGATATTTCTGGCCAACCATGGAGACCGATGCAAGAAATTATGTAAAGAGGTGCAGTAAGTGTCAGATCCACGCCAAGGTCCACATAGCACCCCCTACGGAGCTCACCAGCTTAAGCTCGCCGTGGCCGTTCGCTTGGTGGGGAATAGATCTCTTGGGGCCATTCCCAACTGCCCCCGGCCAGATCAAATACCTCATAGTAGCGGTGGATTACTCCACCAAATGGATTGAAGCCGAACCCCTGGCCATCATCAGCGCTAAGAATTGCATCAAATTCTTCAAGAAAAATATAATGACTAGATTCGGGATCCCCGAGGTTGTAGTCACGGACAACGGAACACAGTTCGCCGACAAAGGCTTCAGGAAACTCATGTCAGACCTTAAGATCAAACACCGGTTTACCTTGGTAGAGCACCCTCAGACAAACGGTCAGGCCGAGGCTGCCAACAAAGTCCTTCTCAATGGACTGAGGAAACGACTCGACGAAGCAAAGGGAAACTGGGTTGAAGAGCTACCGTACGTGCTGTGGGCCTACAGAACTACTCCACAGAGCTCAACGGGGGAAACCCCTTTTCGACTTTCGTACGGGACCGAGGCCGTGATCCCGGTAGAGATCGGGGAGCTGAGCTGGAGGACACTCCACCTGAAACCTCCGGGGGACAATAGCCAGGCGTTGAAAGAAAACCTCGACCTCGTCGACGAGGTCCGAGGTCAGGCTTTCCTGAAAGAAGCAATAATAAAGCAGAAGGTAGCAGTACGATATAACTCGAAAGTGATCCCCAGAGACCTTGAGATCGGTGACTTAGTTTTGCGAAGAGCCGATGTCGGTTTGAAGAACGCCGCGCAGGGCAAGCTCGCCCCCAACTGGGAAGGACCTTACCGAGTTTTATCTAAAACCGGCAGAGGTGCCTACGAATTGGAGACCTTGTCCGGCAAGGCGATCCCAAGAACTTGGAACGCCACTAAATTGAGAAGATACTACAGCTGACTCCGGGAGTAAACCGACGTCGTGATTCATGTTATCTGAAGACCGGTGTATACCGACGTTGTTCTTATTATATCTGGAGGACGGTGTATACCGATGTTATCAATTATGTTTGCGGTGTATACCGATGTTGTAACTCATCTTATCTAATGAACGGTGTATACCGATGTTATCCTATATGATTGCGGTGTCTACCGATTTTATCGCCTATTCTATTTTCCTTTAGCTGACCGAGGTTTGTCGCTATCCTAAGGGGTGAGTTCGATCTGGGCCGAGTCCCGGTAAACTACCCCGAAGGCGATCATTTTACGATTATTTGGCCGAGGTTGCCACAACCCTAAGGGACGAGTTCGATCTGGGCCGAGTCCCGGTAAACTGTCCTTAAGGCGACGTTTACCACTTGAGCGAATCAAACGCAAGTGCACAAACGAAAAACAACAGTATAAAAACTAAAAATCGAGGTAAATGAAACCGGAAGCACATTAAATTACATTTTCATTACAAATCATCCCGGATGCGGCCGGGTCCTCTAGTTCAAAAAGATAATGGCATATTACAAAATTCCGGTTCCGCCCGGAACCCGGGGCTTTATTCCCCCACTGGTTCCACCCGGAACCCAAAAAGCAGCAAATTCAGAACTTCCCCATCGGCAGCAATCACGACATGGAAGGGGGAGGGTAAATGATATCGAACGCATCAGAGTCACGATAGGGCCGGACAATACGCCCATCAGCTACGGTATGGTTCAAGCGAATAAATCCCCGGTCCAGAGGAAGGGATGGATGGATGACGGTGACTTGAGAAAGGGCTTTTTCAAAGCTCTCCTCGGCCACGTCCATAGCCAGTTGAGCCACCTCCACCACCTCGTCCTCCAAGGTTTCTGCTTTGGCACGTACCTCTTGAAGCTCCCTTTCCAATTCAGCAATCCGAGGCAAAGAATCAACGCTAGACCCGACCTGGGCCTGCCTCGCCTTCTCCAGGTCGGCCTCGAGTTCCTGAATCCGAGCCCTCAGGGAAGAAATAACCTCGGAAGACTGCCTATCTTGACTCTCGAGATCTTGGATTCGAACCTCATGTTCCATGCACAAGTTAAGGGCAGAGTCCCTCTCCTTTTCAAATTTCTCCGCAGCTGCTTTGAGCTCGGCCTGATCCCTCTCCAAAGTCTCATACTTCTTTTGCAGCTCCTCCCGGGCTCTTTTTTCGTTGTCCCTCTCCACCAGGGCTCCTGTAATAACAGAAACAAGGAAGTCAACAACAGAGATAACCAAGAAGGAAAATCAAAGAGTGCACCTCGAAACTTGGGGTCACCTTTTGCCTTATTCTTGGCCTCGACCTTTTGAAGTTTCGTGACGTCGGCCAGATGCCGGAATAACCGGAGAGACGCTTCAACCGGGTCGACCCGGGAATCCTCCAAATGCTTCTGCAGGAAGTCAGCGTCAATAGAAAGGCCGGAAGACTTAGAAGTCCGGTGCTTCCCATGACGCCCCTTTTTTGAAGCCCGAGCAGCCGGAGCATGCGAAGTAGAAGCAGGTTCTGTTTGCGTCAGCGGGCGCTCCCTTTTTCGGTGCAGGAGATCCGCAGCCCGATCATTCGCTTCTGCCTCCGGGATGGTGCTGATCGGAACAGCGGCAACGGGTTTTTCCTTTTGAACCCCGGCCTTCCTTTCTGCAAGAGCCGTCAGGCGGGAGAACTTGTCAGGTCCCATGCTATCTGCAAAATGAGGAAGATAAACAATGTTAGAGGAAACGACAGTCAAAAAATTATAAGGGGCGGGATTATCTACCAAGGAACCTACCAAGAACGGCGACTACTTGAGACTTCGACCCGGCCCCGACCAATCGGGCTACGTCAATCCCAAATTTCTTGGGATCCCGGTAGACGATTAGGTCGGCAAAATTCGTCAAGATCGCCAACGAGTCCTTATCAACCTGGGATAGCCGCCCTAAGCCGACGGTGTAAGAATGAGGCTTCCGATTGAAGTGGGAAAGAGACCACCCCAGTTGAAACTTTGTGAACTCCAATGATTTCCCGTCCGCAGAATATTGGCCGACGTGCCTCACTGCCTCCTCATTCACGGGCTCCACAAAGAAATACTTATTTTTCCAGTTCTTAAGAGAGTCGGAATAAGGCATGAAAATCTTTACCCCTCTCTTAGCCCGGAAACTTACATGTTCCCACCGATCTTTGGTTCCATTCTCATGCCTCCGGTTAACCTCAAAAAGGTGGAAGAAGAGGTCACAGGAGATCGGCCTCTCCAGATGAATGCACATCAACTCAAAAGCCCGGAGGAACCCCCATGAGTTGGGATGTAGTTGGGAAGGAGCGAGGTTCAAGATCTCCAAAGCCTCTTGTTGAAAAGCGGTAAACGGGGGGCTAACGTGCATATCAAGGATCGTCACCCCGTACATAACAAATTTCAGAGCTTTCGGCCAGACGGCCACATGCTGGTCTTCAGCCATTCCCTCCACATTCCAGATCTGACTCTTCCGGGAAAGGCGGTTGACGAAGAAACTCATATCGTCCCCGGTCCTGTAAAGGGACGGAATCCCCCTCAACGCCTCCGACACCCAGGAATACTCCCGGGGAACAGCGAGAGGCAGGGACACGAGAATATTGACCGGCCCTACTCCGGCTTGGGGATATTGGTCAGAGTCACCTTCTTCATATGCGGGCTCCCCGCAATGCCCGAGACCATCTTCATTGTTTCGGCTCTCAGCCACCTCCTCCTCACTCTCCTCCGAACTCCAACTCGTACTACCCTGTTCTTCACAATCGGGCTCGTCATCAGAATCGCCCGAATCAAGTACCACCACCTCTGTGGTTTCTTCATCTATCGGCTCGTTGCTGGGAACCCCGGGAGACCGGTCTTCAGCGTGAGTAGGAGCAGAGCCCAGGTCGTCTTGAACCTCGGGAATAGCCGACCCAGGGGGACTAGCACGAATTTCCATCGACTCTCCAATTCCGGAAGCCATTGTTTGTGCGAAATGAGGGCGATCTATGTCAGCAACCCGACGGGTTTGTTTCGTCCTCGCCAGATCGGTCCTGCAGAAATGGGGGCTTGACGAGTCAGGTTGATACGTAAACAGTGGGTCCACAACCAAGTCGGAACCCGACCTGACGACCCCCACTCTGTATCTATAGATGCGGGTCCGGAGAGAACCCGGTCGAGATCTAAAGCCAGAAGCAATAAAGAAAAGAGGGAAACTAACCTTATGAAAAACGAAGCGCGTCGAACACCAGAGGCAGGTCGCGAACAGCAAAGGCGTCGCCGAGACTCAACACAACTCGGAAGAATGAAAGGAGCTCCGGAACGACTTTAAGATCGGAAGCAGAGTGATTCGCAGAAAAACAATCCAAGTAAGGGGGATCCCCCCTCTCCTATTTATAGGGAGTAAGAAGGCCACTAATGGGCCTGGGCCTAGGCTACATTTCCCAAGACTAGCCCCTAGATAGGCGCGTCGTTCCAAGCGCCATCATTACCCCAATCATCCTCGAACGACGCGTCTCGTCAATAACGGTGCCGGCTGGCAGGAAAATCAAGGTACAGATCTGACCGGGACCTCTCAAAAGCGGACAGCCTCGAGTCACTCGACACGACCTGAGTCCCTCAGATCGCCCCGGTATACCGTGAGTCTCTCACCCCGGAGTTTAGCGCCGGCACGAACTCTAAAACATCAAGTCTAGCTCGCCTTAAGGCGATCCGACTTGGGGGGCTACTGTTATGGATTGGGCCTCAATGGCCAATCCACCAAAAAGGCCCAACAGCAAAAGGTCCAATTCATCCAACGGTGGAGGTTGCAGACCTAGATCCAACAGTCCTCCTCTATCCTAGATACCTATAAATAAGCATTGAATGCTCACATTAATGGTACTCATCTCTCACCCACTCTCACTTGTAATTGACTCACTCACTGACTTGAGCATCGGAGTGTCATTGTAGGTACCACCCCACCTCGGACCGGAGCACCAACTCGGACAACCAATGACACACGTACCAACTATCTCGGACCGGTCTACCTATCCCAAATCGGATCCGTAGCAGGAGATACGGTACCGAACAAGGATCATGCGATTTCTTCTTAGCAAGTCATCAACGGTGTTAACATCGGAGGAGGACAATGTCATAAGAAGAAAAAAAATAAGAGAAATAATTGTTTAATTAAAAACTAAAAGAGAGATATGCAATATTCAATCAAAATTCATGGGAGGCCAGTATAATTTTTTCTTTTTTTCTCCGTGTGTATAGCAATACAACACGAGGAATTTAGGGTTTGTAAATTAGGGAAAATAACATTATACAAAATGTCGAAATTGCCACTATAGCGTCTAGTATGTGTGGGATTCGATTCGAGTGTAGTAATTGGTCGGTAACGAGAACCAGAAACGTGAGCTAGAACAAAAACGATAGCGAGAGCTTCTTCTTCATCTTCTTCGTCTTGTTCTTTAGCTATGGTAAGATTTCCTTCCTGCAGCTGATTTACTTCTCTCAAAATGTCCCTTTTCACTGATCTCAATTCCCTTTCTTTCTCAACTAACACCAAATTAGGGCTTATTCTCCTTCACGCTAATAATCACTTATTAGAATCTTAACGCCGCTTAATCACTTCGTCTTCTCAATTCATTTTGCTAACGAGATTCAATAACTGTAATTTTGATTTTGTTTTTTTATTTTTTGACAGGCTCATCGGCATACGATTATTCTTATGCAAACTTCTCAGAACAGAGCTACAAGAACATTCATGGATTATGATTCAATAACTCAAGCAATGGATGGTAATTATAATAATAATACTAGAAGTATACTTGTATAGATTTTTTATTTTTATTTTTTGTGCTTATGCTATTTTATTTGCTTTTGACTTCACTGTAGTAGATAGATGCTTCTGGTTTTGCTTTCTTTAGCTTTCTGATTTTGTTTTTATATGCAATTTAGTCAGTAGATAATGAAAGAGTATCTTTTTGAGTTTTAATGATAAATTCTCTTTTTATGTAGGTTTAGTCTAATGAGTCCTGTATTTTATTGTACTTGTTCTGTATTTTATTGTATTCATTTGGAAAGCATTGCTCAAATAATTTAATATGTGGTCCCAAACAGATAGAATGCTTACTTATTAGCCTTTTGTGTGATGATGTTCAAAGTCTAATTGGTTTTCATTGATTTGGGAAAAAGCCTACAATAGATTGCCTAGAAATGTATTGTGAAGGCTTTTGAGAAAAAAGAAGTTCATGTCATCATGTTGCCTTGTTGTAATACTTTCTTTTGGATAGGTCATAGATGACGAGATTTATTAATTATACCAGCAGTTTGGTGTTTCCATGATTTTGTGATGCAATTAAACCTTGAGTGTCTGTGACTCCTAGAATTCTAGGTTTTCTTCTCTTTTTCTTTGCTGTCTTTTTTAATTTTATACACTATTCAAATCTATTTTCCTTGGCAGACAGAAGTTAGAAAGAATTCAACCCATCAAAACACTAACCAACCCTTTTCTGATATTTATACCCCAACAAACACAGGTATTGTTCAAGTACTTAGGCACCAATCCAACCATATAACACCCACTCATGTTGCTTTGAATCCCCCTTATCATCACATCACATACATAACAAATGAACCTTCAATCACTTGTTTAAATGCAAACATGACCATTGAAATCCAACCTTTTCATTACTTACATCAATAGTGCTTGTCTGATATCATGAAAGAGAAAATTGTATGAAGTATATTGCATCTTCAGTCATATTGTAATTTTAGATATTTTCAGGAGGTGTGTTGGATTTTACATTTAAATTTGAAGTTAAACTTTTTCAGGAGGTATGTTGGATTTTACATTTAAGTTAAACTTTGTCTTGTTCTTTTACAAAAATTGGATTCTATTTCTAAGTTGTCACTGTTAATAACAAAGTTTCTGATGTTTGGTTGAATGACGTGATTAAGTCTCATCAAGCCATAGACTAAGTTTTTTTTTTGCATTTTGTGCAAGTCGTAAATTTTGTGTGGTTTTTGGTGACCTGCGAGTGTAGCATGATTAAATAACTGTTGTCCAAAGGGTATGAAATGAATTGAATGCTGTTAAGCAATCTGGGCCAGTCTATAGACTGTTAGAAACTCAATCCAACATACTGTTGCAATATGTGGATAATTTGATGATTCATTGCACCTTTGGGATCTAGGACATTACATTTGACAATGCCGTTAGCTTAATGACAGAAAAATCATTATGCTGTTCATGTTATTTTCTAGTTCAAGAATCAAGTAAAGCCATCCATGAACAATTATTTTTTCTCTTCATTTCATGTGTAATTTTCTAGAAAAGGTTTGACCTTTCTTTTACTGTTTAAAAGAATTTTCTTTGATTGATGTCCATAAGCACACAAAAACCTAAAGAGGTATGCCAATGTGACAGTCCTTTAACCAGCTGAGCACTCACTTAACGTCAGAGACTAAAAACGCAAAACGGGGTTTAAGTGGGATCCAAATTGCATTTTTTTATTGAAGACTAAAATTGAAAATTTTGTATTCTATAGAGACTAAAAACATATTTAACCTTAAAACAGTTAAATTGTTATGAATAGATGATTGGTGTTTGCTGTTGATATAATTTCTTTTCTTTTTATGGTACACACTGGTATGATTTTTCGTAAGATTATTATTTGTTGATCCGTTGCATGTATTAATTATTAGGATAAATAGTGGTTTTAATCTTGAGCTTTTACAGGCATATGTGCACTGTATGAAAGGAAACTGAAGGAGTTGAATCCAGCCATCAGAAATCTCTCTTATGATATTACGGATCTCTACAACTTCATTGATGGTCTTGCAGACATGAGTGCTCTAGTGTATTCTCTCTCTCTCTCTCTCTCTCTCTCTCTCTCTCTCTCTCTCAAATCATGTGCATGTGTAGTTCTCTAATACTGTTACAGCATGTTATTACAAAGTAGATATATGAATGTGTGTGATATGATTTTTCAGCAAAATGAATAAATATATTTGGTGAAAAGAAAAAATAGATGGTAGAGAAATAGGGAGAGATAATATACTCGTGCTTTGAGCTCTTCATGGTTCATGTCTTCAACTCTTCATGAACGTAAATATTTTCTTTACTTTCCCTCATGTATGATCTATCGGAGGCAATCCTATTCAAGGTACGTTCAGACACTAATTGTGGACACTTTTATTAACAAGGATTCGAATTGTGGTCTGCACACTTGAGGGACCAGCCTCTTTTGCTAGTCTCAACCCTGTTGAAAGAATATAGATATTGAATGAGAGTTTCAAATTCACATAACCAAAATTTTCATTATCCCCACAAATAAAAATATTTTAAGAAAAATGCCAAGTTTTTTCCCAGTAGTTGCTTGCCCATTTGTCTTAGATTTAGATTTTGAACTAGAATTAGATGGTTCTGTTTTAGACATTGCATTATAGATCAAGGAAAACAAAAAATTAACTGTCTCTTTTGGTGAAACTAGTGTTGATTGACATTATTTTTCTCTGAATGAAAGTAAGATTATGGGTGAGAAAATTGGTAGCAATTGAGTGTGAACTCTGAACAAACTGGTTGCTGTTGGTTTTGTAGTGATGAAATGAATGAACCTCAAAAAAAGTTTGAATATTTTATTTAGAGATCTTAAGTTATAGCTTAATTAATTTGTCTATGTGTGTAGCTGTCTCTTATATAACAGGTTTTCTTTCTGCACCTGATTTACCTTGGCAGTGATTAATGGTTGTTTGGTTTCTATTTGCAGTTATGATAGTTCAATTCATGCTTACTTGCCACATGATCGGCAGTGGATTAAGCATCGGACATTTCAACATTTGAAGAAGTTGGCACATTGATTAATCTCTAAAGTTGTAGTAATTTTAATGTAAAGAAAATCACCAAGGGCGGAACTTGTATGTTGGGCTATACTCTGATGGCTATATATGTTGCTTGATATGAATATTGCTTGCACATAAACTTGGCACATTTTATATAATACCAATAGCTAGTGCGGTAGAAGTTTCAGAAACAAAAATGATTGTTGTTGCCTGTTAGCATGGTTTACTTTATTCTCGTCAAGTGTTTTATGTCTATAAGACTAGTCATTGTTAGAAAAAATCCGCATGTTGTATTATTTTATAGTAAGCTGCACTGATGTGTGTGCTCAATGTGCTATGACCCTTACATTGTGTTTGGTTAAGGAGAAATAGGAAAGAGAGAGGTATGATTGAGAGAAATAGGCAAGAGAGTGAATTTCTCTTATGTGGTGTAGAAGAGAATTAGGAAAGAGAGAAAGAGCGGTGATTATTTTCTTCACTTTTTACCGGTCTCTCCTATCACAGGAAGAAGGGAGGAGAAAAGTCAATTAAATTAATAAATTTTCTATTTTATTCTTATAATTTTGATATTTTATTTTGAAGTAAAGGTATTTTTGTCTTCTGATCAATAGTGCACTATCTCTCTACTCACTTTCTATCCAGCCAAACAAGAAAGAGAAAAGAACTCTCTTCTATCCTCTTTCTCTCATACCAAACAACTTTTTAGTCAACTTTATTTCTCAACTCTTTCTTTTTTCTTTCCCTCTTTACTATTTCTCTCTTAAACCAATCACATTGTTAAAGAAGCCGGGGTAAAGCTCAACAAAGTGATTTGAACCCTTCAATTTGACTTGTCAATAGTGTGTACTCGCATGATAAACTCAAATTTTGGGTCTTTTTCTACGGATCTTAAAAGTTTGTTTAAGAAGAAAATGAGGATTTGGTAAGGGATTAAGTGAATGCCAATTTTTTCAGTATTTTTTGACACCTGGCATTGGTCACGTGTCCTTCTATTAGTTACATGTTAAGAAATATTTCAAGTCCCCAAATACCTTGAGCTTGTAATGACTTTCTAACATGGATTGTACCTTTGGATTATTATATGTAACATTCAGATCGGTCACTAGAATGACACATTTATTGACCAAAAGATGGACCAAGTGGGACTCCTAAGAGCTAAAAAAACATTTTTTATTTTGACAAAGCTAAAAAAACCATTTAATCTAATATAGTAAAGAAGAATGTTAGCAAAATTGCATTTTTAGTGGCACTCTAAGTGTGCCATGTGTCCAATTTTATGGGAAAATTGGTAGAATACTCGCTAAAAAACAAATGTGTAAGCTTTTGCGGTTTTTTAGTTTTTCATCAAACATCTTTTTGTAAGATGAGAGAGAAATAAAATTGCAGCTTTATCTCTTTTGCCTACATAATATCCACTTAAAGAAAAAGAGAGGGTAGACAAAAGAAAATTTTAAATTTTGGTGGCAGCTTTTTTTTCTGATATTAAAAGTGAGAAATTAACTATTTTAATGTGCAGCTTTTTATTTACTTTTATGTGCATTTATTTTTTTGACATTTATTCTTTTTGGAATTCAAAAACATAAAAATAAATAAATACATTTTTTTTACTATTTACTATAATTTACTAAAATCAATTAATTTAGCCACTAACAATTGTAAAAAAAAACCATTTCGCTAACAAAAATTCCAAAATAACTTTTTTTAAATAATTTAATAATTTAATTAAATTGATTAATTTAATATTAAATTATCTTAAAAAAATATAAACAAGTGCCAATGGGAGCGGCAAAGAAAGACTGGCAATGAGAGCGGCAACGGGGAGCGACAACAGGGGTGCATATGTTATATTAGATCTCATTTATTACATGTTAAAATTTTCAAAGTATTTATAGATTCATAGCAAATATTAACAAATACAGTGTCACCCGTGCGGATGCACGGTGTAACATCCCAGACTGCTTTAAGAACTGTCGACTGTCCCCACAAACCAACACGTATCTTTCCAGCATGCGTTGTCCTCACTTGCATGCTTTCTAGGAAACTTCTCAGAAAGTCACTCATCCCATTACTACTCCAAGTCAAGCACGCTTAACTATGGAGTTCTTATGGGAAGGGCTCCCGAAAAGATAATGCATCATGTTGGTATAGGTAGTCCAAATCAATTCTTTTAAACCTTCCTTCAACTGTACAGTCCCATACCTGCACAGCCTCAGAATCGCTCTCATTCCGGTGCATATTCGGTTCATCCACGTGCCCCTTCGCCTAGAAGCTACCAGGAGCCTCTCTTTGCCATGCCCACTTTTTGGGCACCGGCGATCACTCCCCGCCCCCGTCAGCCACGGTTGTCACACACGGGTACAATACTATATATATATAAATATATATATATATATATATATATATATATATATATATATATATATATTGTATCTAATATCTATTTATACAAACAAATCTCTTATGAAATTACCAATTTGGATCTCTTATTAACAAGACACATATCTAATTTAAGAGTAAAAATGTCATTACTCTCTCTTTCTTTTTCTTCTTAAACTCTCTTTCTTTCTTTTTTTCTCTTTCTCCTTGCACTCTCTTTCCTCCTTTTCACTTTATCTTACACTCTCTTTCTTCCTTTTTTCTCTTTACTTTACTTTACTTTACTTTTACTTTTCGTATAAACAATTCTTCTCTTTATCATATCACTTCACTTTATCTATTTATACAAACAAACCTCTTATGAAATAACTAATTTGGATCTCTTATCTATCTATTTATACAAACAAACCTCTTATGAAATTACCAATTTGGATCTCTTATTAACAAGCATGCACATATCTAATTTAAGGGTAAAAATGTCATTATTCTCTCTTTCTTTTTCTTCTTACACTCTCTTTCTTCCTTTTTTTTCTTTTTGTAACATCCCCTAATTAGCTAATTTAATTTATTTAAATTAGCAAAGAAGTTAAAGTGAATTATTAGCTAAATGGAATAATTAGCACAAGAGGTGATCATAAATTAGGTAATGTTGAAATAACTAAAACCATAGTAGTGCATAATTAAAATATTATGTTAAGTTAATAGGATTTAGCTAAGTTCATTGGATTAGGCCAGGTCTTAGTAGTATTAGAGGAGTAAGTCATTGAAGGGTATGTTGGTCTTTACACCCCTTTAAGTGATGACACAGCTGAACCAAACCCCCATCCCAACCCAAACACTTCCTCATTTGTGAAATTCAGAAATCATAGAGAAAGAAAGAAGAAAAGGAGCTTGAGGGAGAGAGTGAGCTCGCGAGAGAGGAAGGAAAGGAGAGGGAACCAAAGTTGATGCATGTCACATTTCTCTCCACCATTGAACTCAGTTTCTTATTCTCCATCCATTGATGCTACTGTTACAATCTATCTCTTCCTCCTTCTCAAACCATCATTTTCACACTCCAAAGCTTAAAATTCATAAAAATGGAGTCTAGTGGCTGGATATAGCTTGCATGTTCGTTTTGAGAGCTACAAAGTGATTAACAACCTTCATAGGGTAGATTGGGAGCTGAAATTTGAAGCGGTAGAGGCCAAGCTCGATCGGTTCAGTTTTTGGAGCGTTTGGAGTAGCATAGATTCGAGTTCGGGACCGTTCGTGAGGTTACTCCAACCGTGTCTTTTCGTCGATCCGTTGGTTGCGTGATTATCATCACGTGAGGGGAGTTCTATACTCGCTTAGGGACGTTTTTGATGTCGAGTCATTTTATTTCTGAAACGATATTACTGAAATCCGCTTTGTGAAAACTTGACGAAAACGTTTTTATCGAAAAACCGTTAATGGTAAATTGTTCGAATTGATGAAATTGTTGATTGATGATGTGTATTGTTTGATTGTTTAATCGCTTTCGCTGGACTGGAATAATATTCGTTATGTTAGGATATCGACCGGAACGGAATTGGAATCGAAACGAATTTGGAAACGATGTCACGAAACTGGAAAAATTGTTCACTGTCAAGGACGCACGGATCGTGCCTCACAAGGGCACGGGTCGTGCGCCTTGTTCGCAGTAGCCAAGAAAATGGATTTTTGACACAGCACGGGTCGTGCGCCCCTGGGCACGGACCGTGCGTGACCTACGCAAATCAGGTTTTTACAATTTTAGAACACGCCCGGATCGTGCGCCTTGGTTGCACGGATCGTGCGCCCTGTACGTTTTTCAAACTGAGTTTTTAAGTGATACGCACGGGTCGTGCGCCTCTGGAGCACAGACCGTGCGGATCATTCTGTTACCCTAATTCAAAATCCCTTTTAATCTGTTCCAAATGATTCTGATTCCTTTCCGATTGATTCCCCAATGTTTCCCAAGGATGGAAACACACTTATGTCATGAAATGAAAGAAGTTTGAGGTAAATCTCACAAGTTATAAATGTTAAGGATTAGTAAGACGCGAGTGTACACACTTTAATTCATACAAGTCAAGGTAAGAAATGTTAATTCACGGCAAGATGCCTTCCCTTGTGGAAGGGTAGACGGTACATGAATGAATTCTAGACGGCCCAATGGGGGTACATGCATATATATATATATATATATATATATATATATATATATATATATATATATATATATATATATATATATACAAGAGGTTAAGGGTGACGACCCTTAGAGGATTAGCATACTAGGGGAGGGGAAGTCATGATCCCCAAAACCTAGACTCAAAAGATTTCGCCCACTAGAAATAGCGGGATGGGTTCACCGAAAGCCAAGAAGTGCCTAAAAATAGGTAGGCTGAGGTGTTATGCTAAAATAATGGAATGAAATGAAAGGTAATGCGTAGTCGCTTAGTAGGGCTACAAATTACAAGAGGTAAAAGACATGTCCACATGGTTGCTTAGTAGGACCATGAGTTCTCAAGTAAAGAATTATGAACCGCTAGAGTTAGTAAGGGGTCTCGATAGGACTCACTGAGATAATGTTTATCTCACCCTTTAATTGTTGTGGTTTTTACAGAGAAACAGGGGAAAGCAAAGGCGACGAAGCACGGTTAGCCGGTGCGACTCTTGGAGTCATTGAAGATTGAGCTTCATGTTTAGACCTTGTCCCATTTACTGTTTCTATGTTATCGATTGTATAACGATCATGTATCCGTTGTATATCGTTTCCGCTACTTTATGTTTTTTGAGTATTGAACACCAGGATTATGTATAAGTCTTAAGTTATGAAACTTAAGCATTTTGATGAAGTTAAGTACGGTTCGGAGAACCATTTGATATGTATTATCGAAATTTTTAGTTTGTGTTCAATATTCATTAACATGAAGTTACTCTGATGTATGCCATTTAGTGCATTTCGGTAGTTCTACATGTTAGAATTTATTGGGGTGTTACACTTTTTCTTCTTACACTCTCTTTCCTCCTTTTCACTTTTATCGTACACTCCCTTTCTTCCTTTTTTCTCTTTACTTTACTTTTACTTTTCGCATAAACAATTCTTCTCTTTCTCATATCCCTTCACTTTAGTTTTTTTAACTAAATTTCTAAATTTATACAAACACTAGTCTACTAAAATTACCTATAAAAATGTAAATGAGTCACATTAAAAAAAAAACTATCACCTTTTTGAAAAAAGTTATCACATTAAAATTTGAATTTTTCTCTCCGAAATCTCTTTTACACTCTTATTAATAATCTACTATCACCTCTTATTGATAATCTACTATCTATCTTTTACTATTTACTATAATCTACTAATCGACTAAAATAATCAATTGAAACTACGAGATAACTGCAATGATATATAAAAAATACGGGATAACTGCACTAATATATAAAAAACACAGGATTAATATTTGTCATTGATAATTAAAATATTTGAAGGCTACCATAAACCTACTATCTAAAAAACAGAAAAATTTAATGACTATTTAAAGCACTGATTAATATTTAAAACAAATATTTACTAATCAACTAAAATAATCAATTGAAACTACGAGATAACTACACTGATATATAAAAGAACACGGGATAACTGCACTGATATATAAAAAAACACGTGATTAATATTTGTCATTGACAATTAAAATTTTTGAAGACTACTACTACAAACCTACTATCTAAAAAACAAGAAGATTTCTGTCAAAAAAACAAGACTTAATGACTATTTAGACTGCTAATTAATATTTAAAACAAATATTTCCTATTGATAATCTACTATCTAATTTTTACTATCTACTATAATCTACTAATCAACAAAAATAATCAATTGAAACTACGAGATAACTGCACTGATATATAAAAAAAACACGGGATAACTGCAATGATATATAAAAAAACACGGGATTAATATTTGCCATTGATCATTATTATTTTTGAAGACTACTATAAACCTATTATCTAAAATAATAAGAAGGCTTAATGACTATTCAAACTGATTAATATTTGAAACACACGTGACAAATATTTGTCACTAATACCTAAAAATGGACAAATAATTGTCACTGATATAAATAAAACATGGGATACATATTTCTTAATGATAATCTACTATATATCTTTTACTATCTACTATAATCTACTAATCAACTCAAATAATCAATTGAAACTATGAGATAATTGCACTGATACATAGAAAAACACGGGATAACTGCACTGATATATAAAAAAATAAGGAGATAACTGCAATGATATATATATATATATATATATATATATATATATATATATATATATATATATATATATATATATATATATATATATAAACACGGGATAGCTGCACTGATTTATAAAAACACACGGGATAACAACACTAATATATAAAAAACATGGGATAGTTGCACTGATTTATTGAAACTCTTTTATTTGACAAAACTGAAACTCTTTTTTTATCTACTTTAAAATTGGCTTTATTTTCACGTGATAATGTTTAGACTATTTAAATACTGTCTAAGTTCATTCATAAAAAGAATACAACAACACCCATGCGTATGCACAGGTATCCTACTAGTAGTAGTATAATAAAATCAACTGTTAGAAAAATACTATTATAGTGCTCTTTTCCACCTGCCACGTGTCCAAATTTTGGGGTAAAAATATAAATGACCACTAAATGACAAAATATGTGTCACCTTTTAACAAAAGGCCATTTGACTTTTCACTTTTACTTTTCTCTTTCTTTTTCCTTTTCTCTCTCTCTTTCATTCTTTCACTCCTCGCCTGATTTCAAAAAATTGAAAAATGTTGTTTTCATATTTTTTTCTTTACTCTCTCTCTCTCTCTCTCTCCTCTTTTTCTCTTACTTTCCTTGTCTTAATTAAATGGTTTGTTATCTATCTATCTATATATTTTAGTATAATAAAATCAAGTGTCAGGGAAAAATAGTATTACAGTGCTCTTCTCCACTTGAAACACAAAAAAACAGTCAGTTTTTAGATAATATTAAACTATCTAAAATTTACTATTATTTATAATCTACTAAAACTACTAAAACCAATCACTTTAACCACTAACAAAAAAAATTAACCACTATCAAAATTTTCAAAATAATTTTTCTTCTTCATAATTTAATTAAAATGATTGGCAACGAGAGCGCCAACAGGAGAGGCAACGAGAGACTGACAATGTGATCGGCAACGGGAGAGGCAACGGGAAATTGGCAATGCGATCAGCAACGGGAGCAGCAACAGAAGCGGCAATGGGAGCAGCAATAGGAGCGGCAACGAGAAACTGGTAATGGGATCGGCAACGAGAGAGCCAACGGGAGAGCGACAACGGGAGTGGCAACGGGAACGGCAACGGATGTGCATATCTTTTATTAAATCTCATTTTCAATTTCTGATTTTTACTCCATTATTAATATTAGAATAAGATTCCAACTATTTTTTAACCTTTTACAACACAAATATTTTAAGCAACTTAAAATATATCTTTTTATCAGGTTTTTACTTTTTCTTTTATTACATTTTGTAATTTTCAACATATTTTTAATTTCATAACAAATTATAATAAATACACTGTTACCGTGCATTCGCACGAGTAAATTACTAGGTTAATTGAATGGGAAATGACATTCTTCAAGCACCTTCAATTCTAGGTTTAATTTTTTTGTATACAATACCAGTAATAGGTTTAGCATATATTACTAAGTCCAATATACTTTTTTGTCAAAATAAAGTCGATTATATATTTATATATATATATATATATATATATATATATATTGAATTTTGAATTTGAATAAATAAAGTTACGTGAGGTCTAAAAACTCTAAAGGGTACGATTTTATTTGTCTAGACCTAGATGCAGTGAAGGTTTGCTCGAATATATCCAATAGCTTCCTCCCCTATTCTCATCATATAGTAGTAACAACTTGCATGGAATGAGGTGGCTCTAGTCAGCTACTAATATTATATACCAACCACCACCCTTTAAAAAATGTGCTAAGTACATATTTACCAAACAACTTGCCCACTAGCCCACTAGCTAAATTATCTTATCCTTTATTAATTTTTCAACTAATAATTATCAAATTCAAAAAGTAATATTGTTTATAGAATAAGTAAACGGGCCCTTGATTAGTTGAAGAAAATGGTGAAAAAGGGCACAATGGAAATGCTAAAACCATCATTCCTATATCACTTTTGGGCTAATGCGGCATATTTTAAGTTTAGGCTAAATAGCACTTTTGGTCCTTTATGTTTGCTCTAGGTTTCACTTTGGTCATTTATCTTTTTTTTGGTCCGTTTTGGTTCCCTCATGTTTCATTTTTGTTTCATTTTGGTCCTTGACGTCAGTTTTGGCTAACGGACGCCACGCTGGCAGTTAACTGCTGACGTGGCGTCTTAAATTCATTAAATGACGTGGCAAAATTAATATTATTTAATTCCAATTGAAATTACACATAAGCAATTTAGTTTTTTAAATTTTAAAAAAACAAAACATAATTTAACAATTTCACTTCCAGATCCAGATCTGAAACATAACCACCCATTCATCTTCAATCCTTCAATCCAGAACATAACCACTCATTCATCTTCAATCCATCAATTTCACTTCCAGATCTGAAATATCTTCTTTCCCTTCAATCTTCATCTTGATTCACGCTCTTCCTTCCATCCACACAAAAACTCACTCACGAAGAACAACGAAGAACAAGCAGGACCCAGAAGTTCATTAAAACGAAACAAATTAAAACAAGATCGTTTGTTCAACCCATAAGCAGAACGCAGATCTGAAGAAACGAAGATGGAGAGAGGTTCTTCAGAATTTTTTTGAAGAAGATGAACTGTTCAGCAACAAAAACGCGGAACTGAAGAAACGCAGATCTGAAGAAACGAAGATGGAGAGAGGTTCTTCAAAAAAAATTTGAAGAAGATGAACTGTTCAGCAACAAAAACGTAGAACTGAAGAAACACAGATCTGAAGAAACGAAGATGGAGAGAGGTTCTTCAGAATTTTTTTGAAGAAGATGAACTGTTCAGCAACAAAAACGCAGAACTGAAGAAACGCAGATATGGGTTTGTTCATCGATTGTTCTGCTTCGTTTGTTCAACAACAACAGCAACGATTGTTCAGCAACAACGATTTGTTCAACAACAACAACAGCGATTGGAAATTGCTTTTGCTGGAAATGGAACGATGAACATATTTTAATTGATGTTTTCAGTGTTTTAATTCTACTGATTTTAATGTTTTAATTGTGTTTTCATTCAATTAAAAAACTTAAATGCTGATGTGTAAAATGAATGCCACGTCATTTAATGAATTTAAGACCCGACGTTAGCAGTCAACTGCCAGCGTGGCGTCCGTTAGCCAAAACTGACGACAGGGACCAAAATGAAACAAAAATGAAACATGAGGGACCAAAACGGACCAAAAAAAAGATAAAAGACCAAAGTGAAATCTAGAGCAAACATAAAGGACCAAAAGTGCTATTTAGCGTTAAGTTTATATATGTATAGACCAAGGCCTATGGCTTATGCCATTGTTCAATTTTAATTTAGCCATTCTCTTTACAAAAAAAAACTGAATTTAGCCATGCCAATTTCCAAGTTGCCATTTTTTTACCGTGGCGTGCAGATTTTGTTGGTGACTAATTTCGTCAGAAAACATGACTGACCAAGTGAGATCCGAATCCAGTTACCACTTGAACTGTCCCTTGTTGTCATTTGCCTTTGCTAATATCGGCGAATATTTTAATTTATGTTATTTTTATTTATCTTTTAAGTTGTTTTACAGAAAATAAATAAATTTTACTGTTTTTAATAAAATTGTTACTTTTTTCTATGTTATTTTGATTGTTTATTTTGCTTCACATTTTTTATTAGAGAAAAAAATAGCAATACCTCATCAATTACATACAACGGTGTCAACACATGATGTGGCACAAGTGGTAGATACTTGAGTCGCTTAACAATTTGGTCCCAAATTTGATCCATGGCCGTGCATGGAAAAACTCTGATACCTCGAAGAATTAGTCTCTACAATTGCCATAGATGATACCTTAGCTTACCAAAAAAATTACACACCACCGTTATCTTTTATCTACATTGAATATAAATAAATAAAAGGAAGTAAAAGGAAGAAAATATTAATAAACAAGTGATTAATGCAACTTTAAACAATCAAAACCATAAATAAAAGGAAGTAAAATTCTTTTTAAAAATCGCCAAATAAAAATGAAAAGAAAAAAGTATATGTCATGAAGGGGATATGGATTCTCTCCGGTCAAAATTATGACTGGATGAGATCTTGGCCATGAATTGTTTGTAGCCATAAAAAAAAAACGCAACTTCATCAAATCTTCACCCTTAATTAGAGTGACAGGATGATTGGAGGAAAAAAATGACACGAGAGAAACCTGGTCCGTCATGAAGGAGACCATACGTGATTTGACGGTAGTAGATTCTGGACTATGACTTTATTTTTAAAATAGATAAAATTAAAATAAGTTAAAATCAAGAGATAATTCAACGGTTGTGAGGTTATATACTTTTTGCACCTCACTCTTTTTTTACTCACTAAATCATTCTCCAAAACAAAATCATTTCTTGTGGACCATGATGCATTCCTGTATTATAAAATTGAAAAGTTCGTTTCTTTCTCGGACAAAATTATATATTGCTTTTTTTGGGGTAAATCGGGGTCCACGGTGACTGTGGAAACTAATCCCTCAACATACTGAAGTTCATTTAAGGGCTGACCTCTCCCAAGCGACGTCTCTCCATACACACCGGCCAGGGATGGAACCCCTGACCAAATGCTTAAAGAGCCCAAACAACTTACCACTTGTGACACGCCCACTTTGATAACTATATGTTGCTTTGTCATCAATAATCAATACTTATTGTCAAATAATAGTAATAATAATCAATAATAAAGCATACAAAGGCAAACTAAGGTGCCATTTACCATGGGGAAATGTAAAACATCCTATTGGTTGGGGCAACTAATCCGCACATTAGATAATTAGAAAATGTATATATTTTTTTAAGATAATAAGATCATGTATTTTTTTTAAGATAATTAGATAATGTAAGTACAAACTGCAAAGTTTGATTAGTCATCGGTAAAGCTAGTGAAAATTATGTATCAATGACATGGTAACAAAAAAAACTACAAAGCTTGACAAAAAGTGTTATTAGAATAGGTGACATTTAGAATGGTCCAACACTAGACTTTGTTCACTGTGGACCTATCGCAAAAATCCGTATTTAAACCGTTGCAGCCATTTTTTGTATAATTCAAAATTTCTCCCTAAAACAATAAAAATTATTTTTGTTGACCAACCAATCCTTTCATTGGACAAATTAAAGAAGCAAAAAAGGTACCATGATCACTTATAGTTAGGGTTGTAATTTTTTTGGCTTAGCCGAACAGCTCAGCTTGATGGTCTAGTGTTCTGGGCTGGACTTGCAAAATAGAAGCTTAGGGAAAACTAGACGTTTTGGCCCAATCCAGTTGGCCGATGAGTCTGGCTAGGTCGGCATTGTTTTATTTTTGAATATTTTTATGGTTTCATTTGTTAAAAAAGTTGGATTTGATTGGGTCGGTCTGTTGACCTGGTGTTTTGGGCTGGGTTGGGCTAAAAAACCACAACCCAGTAGAGCCCAAACTCACTATTGCATTTTGGCCAATTGGGCCGAGTTGGACGACCTAGTTTGCAGCTCTAGTTGTAGGTATCGAATCCATGAATGTTCTATATGGGGCAATTAGTCTAATAATTCTTAAGAAGAAATATTAATAATATTTACAAAATACATGATATCACAATAAAAAAGTAAAACCAAAATGAGTACTCCCTCTAGCTTCATATATAAGCGGAAAAAACTACCTCAAATTTTTAAGAAAAGTAGTTAGTCTTTTTGGTCTAGGGGTCTTTGACCCCGATCCGGTGTCTAGGGGAAAATGGCCCTAAATAATCCAGAGTTCAGTCGAGAGGTAAGTAAAGCCTGACTCCAATTTGTTCCATCGCCGGAGATCGAACTCGGGTACTAGCCGAGTGCGCCCCTTTAGATGGAGAGAAAAGTAGTTAGTCTCATTTGATTTTCTCAAAACTATCAAAAACTTGTTCCTTAAAAATAAAGTGGTTAGTGAAAATTAAAATCTAAATTAACTTAAGGGTAATTTAGGAATAATAGTATTAAATTAATTTAAGGGTAATTTAGGAATAATAGTATTAAATATGGTAGAAGTAATTTACATTTACTTACATTTTACACCACTAAACATGAGATTGTTTGCTATATATATATTCGAAATCCACATCTCATTGAGAGGAAGATAATATTAGTTAAGTTTGTAAAATGAAATAAAATCTAACACCTATATTACAATTAAAACATCCCAAGAGAACTAAGACAAATCATTAAAAAGAAAAGAAGTAAACAGCTAATTAAGGATGTAATCTCTGTCCATTAGACAATTCAACAAATACAGCCCATTCCAGTCAAAGAAACAAATACTGCCCATTATTTTTTTTGCCTATGTAGTTTATCCGTGTGGATATCTTTCTTCTTCTTTTTCTTTTTTTTTATATGAAAAAGTTTAAGGCGATAAGATAACACCTCAATCCAGAATAGAGAAAACCTGTAGCCTTTTTTAGTACTTACAAAGAAATTACATGTATCTCAATTCAAAGAGATTAGTAGAGATTTACACCAATACATGTCGGATATAAATAATGTCATGCTCTACTAAGTCAATCCTTGTAATTGATGGCTTATAGGGTTTAGTTTTACAACAGCGAGAGATCAACTAAGTCTGTCACCAATATATCAATTAACCTGGTCGTACAATTAACCTGGTCGTAGGATATAATGTTGAATGCTATGAATGGTTGAGATTTCATCCTGGTTGATGTAATCTCAACCATTCATCATAACATTTTATATTATATTTTACGGTCAATTTGATTGGTACACAGGTAGAGAAGTTAGTTAACCCTCACTCTAGAAGCCACCCTTGTGATTTATGGATATTTGTTTTTTTTGTTATCATGTGATTATTGTTGTGCAGTATCCATCAACTTAGTTAAACCTCACTCTAGTGACCCTTGTGATTTGTAGAGTTAAACCTCATGAACTTATAGTCAATTCGTCAATAACGAATCTATGTCAGAGAATCTAACTGGTCATGTGTACCCAACTTTGTCAATCGATGCGATTCTCTCATTCCAATAAAATTTTTGTCACACCCAAAACTCAAACTCGAAATCTTGAGATAGAGTCCGAATACAAGTTACTCGTTGCAGCATACTTGTTGGCCGTAGATATCTTTTTTCAATCATATTATATTATATACATTATAAAATAATAAAACTCACGTGGATGATGATACCAACAAGTGCAACTAGCTAGCAAGCACTCAAATTCCATACATCAAACAATTTCCTCCTGTAGGAGCAGCAGCCATTAATTCAAACTCTTTTCAAATCCTAAAAAAACCATGTCAAATTCTATCCTTAACATCTCCAAAACTCTCCTAGTCCTTCTCCTTCTTCTTCTTCTAGTCCTAACACTACCAACAACAACAAATTCACTAAACTTCAACATAACAAACTTCGACGACCCAAATGTAAAACCAAACATATTATACGAAGGTGATGGAAGAACAACCAACGGTTCAATCGATCTCAACAAAGTAAGTTACCTTTTCCGTGTAGGAAGAGCAATTTACTCTCAACCTTTACACTTATATGATCCCAACACAAAAACTCTCACAGATTTCACAACTCGTTTTTCCTTCACAATCAACAAAGTAAACGACAACGACACAAATTATGGTGATGGTTTCACTTTTTACTTAGCTCCTTTAGGTTATCAAATTCCACCAAATTCAGCCGGGGGTGTTTTTGGTCTTTTCAATGCAACTACAAACAATAACCTTCCACAAAACTATGTTGTTGCTGTTGAATTTGATACTTTTGTAGGGGCCACTGATCCACCAATGAAACATGTTGGTATTGATGATAATTCTTTGACTTCTGTTGCTTTTGCTAAATTTGATATAGACAGAAACCTTGGTAATCCTTGTTATGTTTTGATTACTTATGTTTCTTCTTCAAGGACACTTTCGGTATTTTGGTCTTTTATTGAAGGTTTGGTACAAGGTGATAAAAATTCCTCACTTGTTTATCAAATTGATTTGATGAAAGTTTTACCTGAATGGGTTAATATTGGATTTTCAGCTTCTACTGGTCTTTCAACTGAATCTAATATTATTCATTCTTGGGAATTTAGTTCTAGTTTGAATTCTACTGGGGAATTTGGGGATGGTATTAGTAATAAAAGAGGTGGAAATAGTAATACTGTTGTGGTTGTTATTGCTGTTATTGTTCCATTGATTCTAGTTGTTTTAGTTGCTTGTGTTGTTGGTTGGTTTATAATGAAGAGAAAAAGGAGGAATTTTGGTGAAGAAAGTGGATTCATTATTTCTGAGAAATTTGATTTGGATAAATCAGCTATACCAAGGAGATTTGAATATGATGAATTAGTAAATGCTACTAATAATTTTGCAGATGATAAATTACTTGGAAGAGGAGGATATGGACAAGTTTATAAAGGGGTTTTGAGTTATCTAGGAAAAGTTGTTGCTGTGAAAAGAATTTTTGCTGATTTTGAGAATTCAGAAAGAGTTTTTATAAATGAAGTTAGGATTATAAGTCGTTTGATACATAGAAATTTGGTTCAATTTATAGGTTGGTGTCATGAGAAAGGTGAATTTTTATTAATTTTTGAGTATATGCCTAATGGAAGTCTTGATGCACATTTATTTGGAGATAAGAAAAGTTTGGTTTGGGAATTTAGGTATAAGATTGCAATTGGTGTAGCAAATGCACTTCATTATCTTCATGAAGATGCTGAGCAATGTGTTCTTCATAGAGATATTAAATCAGCTAATGTTTTGTTAGATAATGATTTTAGTACTAAGCTTGGTGATTTCGGGATGGCGAAGTTGGTCGATCCAATGTTGAGGACTCAGAGAACAGGCGTTGTTGGAACTTACGGATATTTGGCGCCGGAGTATATTAATGGAGGGAGAGCTAGTAAGGAATCTGATGTGTATAGTTTTGGGATTGTGGCTTTAGAACTTGCAACTGGGAGAAGAGTTTTTCAAGATGGAGATTTTCATATTCCTTTGATGAGTTGGGTTTGGAGACTTTATGTTGAAGGGAAAATTATGGATGCTGCTGATGAGAGATTGAAAGAGGAGTTTGATTTGAATGAGATGAAGAGTTTGCTTATTGTTGGATTGTGGTGTACACATTCAAATGATAAGGAAAGACCTAAGGCGGCGCAGATAATTAGGGTTCTTAAGCTTGAAGTTCCATTACCTGAGCTTCCACTTGATATGCATGATCGTGCTCCTCCTCTTGTAACGTTTCGACAACCAAAGTATTCCACGCAATCACCGCAAATGACTAATAGTCTTGTTAGTTGTGGACGTTAGTCGTTGTGGAAAGAGAAAGAGTATTAGAGAGTGTTTGCTAGCACTTTTCTTAATTTGTATCTCTCACAACTATGTGTTTTCCATTGATAGAAGCTGTGATTTTTATGTGGAATTGAATTCATTCTATATATTTGATTTGTTTCCGTGACAAATTGTTTAACAACTATGCCATTACGATACATTGTTTTGATGAACCCCTCTCAAACTCATCTTATTTGTATTACTTATTATTGTTTCACATTATAGACAAATAAATGGCTAGATTTAAATAAACACTAGTATGGTAATAAATTTGCTAGATTTTCTGTAATTGAAATTAAGAATACAAAAGAATGTCATTTCCCCTAGCTATTATTGTTTACCATCCACACTGTGTACAAGTGCCATCAATTCAACATCTTTAGTTTCTGAACTATCAATATCCACCTTTGAATCCACACTTTCCATTGGAAGAACAGAAGAATTAGGATCAGCTCTAGGCACCAAAAACAGCATACAAAGTGGAGTGATTCTCAAAACATTTCTTATCAGAAGAGCCAACCAAATATTATCAAACTTTGTTCTTGTAATCTTTAGTATGTGAAGTACAAATCCACCACCCCATGATGCTGAAAGAAGACCAGCATTATCAATTGACATCAATAGAGCAAAGAAAGTTCCTTCAATACCTGAAGGGCAAAGCTTTGAACTAAGCACAAGCATTGGCATCCATTTGAGTCTATTTGTCATTTGAGCTATGCTTTCAACAATTACTACAAAGACATAATCTGGTATACCAAATTTGAGGTTATATCTTAAGACCAAAATTAGATCAAGCATTCCTGATAGACCATAGAGTAATTGAGTCCAGAAGAGTAAATCTCTGAATGCATAATCTTTTAGAGCATATTGGTATAGGATTGCACCTAATAGGGAGCCTACAGAACTGATTGAAAATATGAAGCCTACACTTTCCTGTATAAGAAAATGCAAGATAAAGGTTATTGGCAATCTATATTATTATAATCTTTTATTGAAAGAATTATTTTATTTGACAAGAAAAATACTAACTGAATCTTCATTCAACTTGGACCAAATTATAAAATCTATTGCCATTATGTTAAGATTCAGGGTAGAACAGCAACAATTTAATCACAAGGATCTAATATTGCATTTAATCTTTTTCTTTTGGGTACAATATTTCATTTATTCTATCAGGTAAATAACTGGAATTTCTTCCTTCTACCTCACTGGATGCAAAAAAGTGTGTAATTATGATGTTGAATTTGAAATCACCTGCCTATTTGTCTTGCATCAAACAAGAGGAAGAAAATATTTCCACCACTATAGACTAGAGCTGTCTACTTGGCGGTTCGGCTGGGTCCACTGGGCTAAAACGTAAAAGGGAGTTGGGCTAGGGTAGCCTAGTTGTCTACTGGGCTGTGTTTTCTGTAGCTCATCCCAGCCCAAAACACTGGGCCAATGGGCTGGCTTGACCCAGTTCAACCTTTAATAAAGGAAACCACATATGGCGTTCAAAAAACATAAAAAAGCAGGTCCAGCCAGGCCGATGGGCAAACTAGGTTGAGCCAAAACAACATGGTTCTTTTCTGGGCCTCTATTTAGTGATCCCACCCAGTCCAAAACACTGGGCCATCGGACTGGCCCCTTGACACTTCTATTATAGACGAAAGAATTTCCCTTGGGTGAGAAAAATACATTCATGTCCAACCTACACAGATATTTCCCCTCCCATCTATTGGGGTCACAAGGAGAGCCTAAAACATCATAGATGACAGGAATACCTCAACAAGTGATTGTTAAGGCATTAGCTGTATGGATCCCCTCAATTATATGTTGCTCAACATGTCTATTTTCATCTAACCCCTAGGACTTCTTACTCACACATAGATGCTGCAAAACATCTACACAGGGATTGGATTACATAGCCCAATAGTTCCATAGGCAATTTTGCTATTTTCAGATATCAAATAGATGAGGGGAAGTTCAAGATCATGGTAGTATAAACAACTTCCAGCTAAAGTGAATGGTCCATACAAGGAAAGATGAAAACTATACATTTCTATTTAAATTTTTTAACATAAATCAATATGCCAGCCTAACCAAATACCTGAGAGAAAGATGGACCATCTTTTGAGTCTGTATACCAATAAAACATTCCTTCAAGGATATTCAAACTCAATGCAAGAGATAAATACATGTATAAACAAGGCCTCCATACATCTTCACTCTTCAATGTATTCCACATTGCCTTTCCAGCATCAACAAAATTTTGATTCACCTACAACATGAAAATCAGATTAGTTGTGCATTAGTACTATGGAAACATGAATGCTATTCAGTATGAATAGCATTTGTACGAATTATCAGAAAAGCACTGTTTTAAGTCTGTTTTCATAAAAATACATCGTATGCGTGAATGACTTAAACTCATGTTACAGTCTGCCGTGCTTTTCGTTTCGTAATAAAAAAGATTTTCCCTATGGAAATGACAGAAATGACACAAGCTAGTTATACCTGTCTGTAAGAAAAGTTGTGCATTTTAGGCTCATCAAGTAAAAAACCAACCAAAATTACAAGTCCAGCTGGGATAGTCAACAAACCAAATACTCCCTGTGAGGAAAAAGATCTCATATTACATAAAAAGAAAGTAATGAAAAGCATGAAAGACAAGGAAAAGTTTAGAAGGTTTTAGGAATAAATGTTGTGTTATTAGCCAATTTAGTCTCTGAAATTTTACAAAAGTTCAATTTAATCTCTCACATTTACAATATATCAACTTAGTCCCTGACTTTTGCAAAAGTGTTTCAATTTAATCCCTTTTTTCCAAAATAGAGGGACTAAATTGATATAATAGTGGGACTAAATTGAAACATTTTACAAAAGTCAGGGACCGAATTGATATATTGTACTCCTTTGGACCTATTTATAAAAAAATGCAGTTTTAAGTTCATTGAATAACAAATATATAGACCAGATACATCAGTTATTCAAAGAGCTTAAAACTGATTATTTTGCTTATAAATAGGTCTAGAGGGAATAAATATCAGGGACTAAAATGAACTTTTGTGAATTTTCAAGGACCAAATTGGCTAATGACTCAATATATGTTCAAGAGGCTAACCATGGGACCTATAAGGTGAACAAAGATGCCACTAATGGAGAATCCTAAAAGTGCTCCAACAGAAGAACTGAAGGCACATAAACTTTGCATATCAGTGGCAAGTGAAGGATGAGAAATACTATTTTGTGCCACACAAGCATCAATTGTCACATCTGCTATTGCCACTCCAGCACTCCCTGCTGTTAATGACAAAATGGCCAACACAAGATGCAGATTTTTATGCAAAGATAATAAAAGCATGACAATTGCTCCTAAGAAACCTGCAAGCATCAAAGAGGGACCAAAATTCAAATTACTATGTTAGTGAATCAATTTATAAATATCAACATAGTAAAACTAAAAATTCATCTTCATAGAGGTTGCATCACTTCCACCCCTTGTTAAGAATATATGTCAAAAATTAGATAGTTAATCAAATTGGAAAAAGAAAAAGAGAAAAGGAAAGGGAATGAGTCCAAGTGCACCAGCACATTTTTCTAAACTGATAATATTTCACCTTGTTCCAAAAAAGAAGAGCATACCCTTAGAGAGATAGAGTGTTAGACTGACTGGCTATAGTGCTATACCAAAGACTCAATCTTGTTAATGTCTATATCAAGTTCACTGAATCACTATCAGTCTGTCACCAATGTTCCAAAACATATTAGGAAATGAAAGGAGATAATAATCTTAAAATTTCGACTTGCAGAGTGAGAGATGTCTCCCATTTATAAACTCATTTTCAGGCCATATCACATGCGATGTTCGACTCTTAACACACACCCCTCACGCCATGGACTAGACAACTGGAGTGTGACCCGAGTGGCCCGATAGCGGGTGTCTAACTGATCTTGGATTGGTTTTGATACCATCTTAAAATTTGGTTGAGTCTAACTCATTTTCAGGCTATAACTCAGGTTTTAAATTACGGGCATAGTCACGATCTTTAATATTACAAAGAATCGTGATTGCGGAGACAAAAAAAACTTTGTTGTTGCTGCTCAAATCGTGATCATGGACATTTCTTTAAAACCTTGATAATAATCCAGCTATTAGACACCAACTCATAAATTTCAGCATTGAGATTATACTACACCATCCCCAAAACTAATTATAGTATCCTTAAATCTGGATTCACTTTATCCCTTAGAAATAATGGTTTTGACTAAGTGTCTAATCTCCCATGTCATCTAAGTGCAGTTAATTATGCTCACAATCCCTATAAATGTGCTTGCAAGTTAAGGAACTAACACTTCAGTATCCATTAAAATTTATTTAAACTGATAAATATCAAGGAAAACAATAGTCCAAAGTAGCTTAGTTAAGAACACCAAAGGAGTTTCGAGTCCAGGGTTCAAATACTGGAACCTAACATTTCTCCGACCTCTAACTAATTAACTGCTAACATTTGCCTATAAAAAAAAACAAGGAAAACAATACATCTAGAAGTCATTAACAAACAATTAAATTCAAAAACTCAAATCTAAAACATGAATTAAGTTAAATATATGCAAAAACTATTAACATACCAGCAAAAATGAAATAGGGTCTTCTACGGTATCCATAAATAGGAAGAACATCAGTGAGAAGACCCCATAAAGGTTTAACAATCCAAGGAATAGAAGTAATTCCAGCATAAACTTGAGCTTCAGATGGCTGAACTTTCTGAACATCTTTCATATAATATTTAGTTCCAACACCAGCAAGAGCTCCACCTACTCCTTGGCTTATTCCATAAACAACCACAACTCCAAATACAAAGCTCCAATGCATTTCCCTTGAAAGCATTTTAAACCATTGAATTGGAATACATACACAGTTCCTAATACCCTTTTTTGATTCATTTTCTTCCACAGATTTCACAAATTGATCTTCCTGATTTTCCTCTTCTTCTTGCATTATCATAGTTTTGATTACTAAAGAGAAAAGAAAATTGTTTTTTTCTAACTCTTGATGTGAATCTAGGTAGGTACCACTTCAATGGATGAAATCATTTTTGTATTATTTTAATTTGAAAGGGTAAAAAATGATTATTTTTTTTGGAGATGAAAGGATGAGTTTGTTTGACCAAGAGGTCGTTGGAAAAATACTAAATAAAGAAAGGAATAAAACAAAGCAAAGTGACAACCGATGAATTTAAGATTCAACTATTGATCTCTCTCTCCTTAGTTACTGTGAAACAAAATTACATACACAACTTAGTTTTTTCAACGATAGTAAATTGTGTGGTTCTTTTTATCCTTTTATATTTTTTGAGAAGAAACTTACATCATTAGTAATAAAGTATAATAAAAATTATAATATAAGTTAAAAATTTGGCCCTTTAATTTGTCACAAAATATAAATTAAAATTGACTATTTTGATCATATTTAATAATAGTATATCAAAAATATTCTTTATTGAATGTTGAATACTTTTTTTTTTGGCAACAAACGGGGCATAGCCCTAAAAAGAAATAGATTAACTAGTAATACGACGCGGGATAGAGTACCCCATACAATCAGCGAGCACAAGAGCATTCAAACTAGATGGACTCTACTCAAAAACAATCAAAAATTTATCTTGATTACAACCAATTGAAGCTAAGGCATCCGCACACCGATTAGCTTCTCGGAAAACATGAACAATACAGACGTCCTAGCTAAAAGCTAATAATTTGCGAATGTTGAATATTTAGTGTTGGACATAAAAGTTAGAGATTTTTTAAGCAATCAAATGAGATGAATGTTAATTTAGAATTTTAGATAATGAAACTAAACTTTGTTTTTATATTAGATTATCAAAATATATGATATTTGCTACTTGTATTTGGGTAAACTCGGGTATCCACCGCACGGACATCAGTGGCTAATCCCTCGCTCATTGGAGGTGCCTCGAGGGGCAGGAGAGCTGGTCCAGAGTTTTAACGCTGCTCTGTACCCAGTGTGGGGATCGAACCCCCGACCATTGGTTAAGGGAGGATCAGCCCCAACCGCTGAACCCCACGCTGTGGGTTTACTACTTGTATTTGAGTATGAGGAAGTCTCCAAATCTTTTATAGAAAACAAAATGACATAATTTTTATCCTAAAAATAAGAAACACAACCTCATTTTCAACAATAGTAAATGCGTAGTTCCTTTAATACCTTATTTCTTTTGAGAAGAAAGTCATGTGTTTGTCATACAAGAAGATTATGAAAAGATATCAAAGGATATTACCTCCACTCCATATTATTTGTCGGTTTTTAGAAGAAATTTTGTTCTTTTTAACTGTCATTTTGATAGTTTAAGTTTACATTAACTACTTGTTTTTCAATTATACCCTTAATTATTTATTGTGGAGAGAGAAATAAGTGTGATGGGTAATAAACAATCAATGATATAATAGGGAAAAGACTAATAATTTTATGAAAACAACAAAATGTACTTTCCTTTATGAAATATTTTTTCTTTAAAATATGTAAAATTGTTTTTATTAAAAAAAATTAGTATGAAGAGATGACATATTAATTCAAACTCAAAATAGGAAAAACTTACCAAGTCAATTAAGTACCTCATTCTTTTTTTTTTTTGACAAGAAGGTTACCTCATTCTAAAAGCTTAGTGTCAGTTCAAACACCAATAATAAATAGAATGGTCTATCGTACTTCCTCCATTTCTAATCTCTAGTACTTTTGACCTTTTATTTTTGCCCCAAAATAATGATATCAACTCTTTTATTTTGTTTTCAATTATCCCAAAACAACTACAAAGGGGGTATTTTAGTACTTAGCTAATACAAATTAATTTTACCTTAATTTGTGTGTAATAAGTCAAAAATACTAAAGATTATGAACGGGTGGAGTTTACAGTATTTTTTGACTGAAGTACTGGTATAATATAAATTGTCATAAAAGTTCAGGCCCAATTGGCTTCAATCTGTTATTTATTAAGGAATGTTGGGAAGTGGTGAAGGAAGACATGGTAGGGTTTATCCAAAGAGTGAAGGGGATGAGTTAGAGGTGGGTGATTTTGCTTTATTATCTAACATTTTGTGTGATTTTTGCTTAGTTGTTGATACTGAGGATAGGTGGAACTGGAAATTTAACAAACCTTTTTCCTTCAATCTCAAATCGTGTTATACTCGCCTTGATCAAGTGTTTGGGCCAACTGGTATTGGCGATGACTTAAAAGAGGTTTTGAAATCCTTATGGTGCCTTTCGGCCCCATCCAAAGTGTGTATATTTGGATGGCGCCTTCTCCTTGGGAGGCTACCTACTAGAGACACGTAACTTGCTAAAGGTGCCATTGTTGGAGCTCATGAGATTGTTTACCCGATTTATTTTAGTCAGGAGGAATTTACATCTCATTTGTCTTTCAGGGGCAGGCTTGCAAGTTCCATGTGGAAGGATCTAGGTGGGTGGATGGGGATTCAAGAGGTGCCTGCTTTAGAGGGAGTTGATCTTTTTAATTTCTTTGCAGATCTTGTTAAGGTGAAAAAGTCCCGTCGTGTAAACAACATCATATGGTCGGTAGGCCTTTGGTGCCTTTGGTTGGAGCGAAATAATGTCATATTCAATATAAGTATTTTTATTTATTCTGCTTTGCTAAATGGGGTTAAAACTATCTTGTGTGGTTGGTTTATTCAAAAAATCGGGAGAAATTTAAATCTTTCGGTGGCTGATTGGTGGTCTAATCCCATCAATTGCTTGCAAGCCATTTGTCTTGCTCATCTTTGTAACGGGTTGAGATACCCTTAGTATTCCTTCTTAATACAACTTCTCTTATAAAAAAACTATTCTCATAAAGGAGAAGTTGGAAGGAAGCAATTTGTTTATTTTATTTTATAAAAAATAGTTTATTAGGGTTTGAAAATAATCAAAATATTGACAAACATTTTTCATTTGTTTGGAAATAATATTCTTTTTTTACGCAAATTATATGCGTAAAAAATTGATGCATCAGCAAAACCAAGAAATTTGCTTTATTATCCTAAAATATAAATATACTTTATAAAAAAACCAAGAAATTTTGCGGAGACCTAATGATGTTTTTAAAACTGTTTTTTCTTTATTATCAAGGTGGGGGTGGGAGACGGTCTATCCTGGGCCCTTTTCTGACTTAGTAGGCTACCCAGCAATGCATTCATGACCTTCTCTACCCCTCATGTAGAGTTTTTGCCTTCCGTGGGAATCGAACCTTGTACCCTGAGGCTTAGGTACAAGCTCAATGCATTCCCACTGAAGGCAAAAACTCTACATGGGGGGTAGAGAAGGTCATGAGTGCATTGCTGGGTAGCCTACTAAGTCAGAAAAGGGTCCAGGATGTTACAAAAAAAGGCGAATGAGTTTTTGGCATCACCATCGGATTGGGCAACGTCCTTTGAAGCTGGATTTTTCTAACATTTTTGCAGGTTGTTCTCAGCAAAATGCGAAGATTGCTAACCTTGGTATGTTGCATCAAAGCAGTTGGCGTTGGAACTAGTCTGCCTTTCCGTTTGGATCGCAGCTTCCCAGTGACGACAGTGTTGTGTTGATCGATATTTTAAGGGAGGTGTGTTTTAATTGTGATCGATCAGATTCTTGGAGCTGGATTTTGGATCTCTCAAAGTGTTTCTCAGTGCGATCTTGCTACCTCTTTTTGATGTCAAGGATTCAACACATTCAGAGGCGCGTGACAGCGAATTTTCAGATTTTAAAGTTCTTTGGAAAACTTCAATTCCATCGAAAGTTTTTGTTTTTAGGTGGCGGCGTTTGCTTATTAATGCTCTACCGGTTCGCGACATCTTGTTAAGGCGTCATATCATTCTCTCGGAGGAAGAGGCAGTTTGTGTGCTTTGTAATAATCAGAGAGGCGGCTCAACATTTATTCCTGAATTGCGACTTTTCGAGGAAGGTGGAGCGCTAGCTTGATATTGTTTTGTCTAGTTCTTATAACTTACACCAACATTTCATTCATTTTGGCCAGCTTTGTATTGGGAAGAAATCCAAGAAGGTTAAATTTTTAATCTGGTTGACAACTTGTTGGTGCATCTGACTAGCTCAGAATGGTGTGTTTTAGAGGTGAAGAAGCCAAGCTAGACTCGATTGTGGCTCGTATAAAATATATGTCTTGGTGTTGGTTTATTTTTGGGTTGGGAAGAAATTCTAGTTTGTCTCCACCACTATGGTAGAACAATGCTCTCATTTGTATCAACAATCTCTGATTCCTTTGTGTTATTCTGGTTTTGAGCATGTCTAATGCTCTCTCTTCAATATATCATTGCTTATCCGAAAAAAGAAAAAAAATAAGTAAAGATTTATGTTTCCTTTTTGGGTATAAACCAGAGTATCAACCGCCGAACGCAGTGATTAATCCCCTCGCTGGATTGGAGGCACTTAGAAGGGTGGGACAGCTGGCCCAAAGATTTAAAGCTGCTCTATACCCAAGGCGAGGATCGAACCCTCAACACTTGGTTAAGGGAGGATGAGCCTCAACCGCTCAACCACAACCCCTGGGTTAGATTTACGTTTCCTTGTTACCAATGAAAAAAAATAAAACGTAAACTTTTTGAAAAATTTTGTTTTAGATTTTGTTGACCTTGGAGCTAAGCACCAATGGTGGAGACAGTGGGCGTGGGGCAACGATGGTAAGATTTTGTTGCCCTTTTCATGACGCCATGGCGACGGCACTCAACTTCTTAAGATCCTGTGGTCCACTAATCTATTATTCCTATAACTTCTTTTTATAAGAAATAGAAAGGTTATTATAAAAAATAAAAATAAAAAAGGTTTTTTTTCATAGAACGCAAACATGAATTTTTTCGACGAGAAAAGTGTATTGACTAATATTTCTTTATTTGTATTAATTTTAATAAACTTAATTGAAGTTTTAATCTAATGGCTATGTTAATTTGTTTTGTAAGAGGCAAATTACTATTAACTTTTTTACAGGGAAATTTGAGATCCAATTAAAAATAATGAGAGAGAGAGAGAGAGAATATTTGGTCACAACACCCGAAAACATAACTCTAAATGAATTTTCTAACTTTATAATGCCTAGGTAATTTTAGGTTTATAAAATAGAGTATCAGTCGTTTGGATCGACTTATTTTTGAGCTTATGAAAAATAGTTTATGCAAATAAATAAGCTTTTACTCATATAAAGTATTTATCTTGGTGCTGGTTTGTATTTGGGGTGGGTAGAAACTCTAGTTTGTCACCGTCAATGTGGTGGAACAACACACTTAATTGTATCAACAATTTTTGAATCCACCCTGTATTTTTGGTTTTGAGCATCTTTAATACTCTAATCAATGAAACATTGCTTATCGAAAAAAAATAAATAAGCTTTTATATTAATTCACAAGTTCTCACTAACGAAAATTGTATCTTCATAACCTGTTTTTTTCATAAACTACATTGACAAGCTTATGAATAATACATAAAAGATTATTTATTTGCATAAGCTACAAAATAAGTCAATACAAACAAGCCCCATGTGTAAAAATATGGAGGGAACGGATGAAAGAGATAGAGTGAAAGTTAGGTGACCGTGTTACGGAAACCAAAAGTCTTTTTTTAAAAAAATTTAAGATTAAAAAAGTAGTTCAAAATAAAAAGTTTTGATGAACCCGAAGGTTGACAAACAAACCTCCTTTAGTAATTTGCACTCTTAAGGTAAAAAGCAGACATAATGCAAAGTTTATGGGAACAATGTCATGAGTAATATAAAAGGTCCTTGTTAGCTACACAATTTAGAAACAATCATTCACATAACCCCTTTTATTTCCCTTAGTGGAGACAGATGAATAACAACAATTGTTGAACAACTTTTCATTAGTTGAAATGAGTTATATGTACATGACTAAACTGCAATTAAAGAATTTGAGTAAGCATACACTGTTTCATAGTTGTTGTTGACATCAAGGTTCTAAACAATTATTTGAGACATCAAAACCGAGATCGCGTGTTAGCAACCTCGCTTCTCATTTCCATATCCTCCTTGTAGCAGTCTGAAATTGGAATATCCATCTTCCAAATCATCTTGTCAAATTATAAACCGCGATCCTCTCCAAATTCATTGGAAAATCCGAACGAAATCGTTCTTTCACGAAGCATCGAACCGCACACTACAATCCACCATATGATGTCATATATATAGGAATAAATAGCTCTCTTCCAGGTTATTTTGGAAGGTTACCCAGATCTTCATTTTCTTTATTGAACAAAGAATTTTGCACATAGAAGACCATATAACACTGTGAAGCTCTCACTGTGTCCTCATCAACTTCTGTTATCCAAGCATCATCACATCTATACCATTGATTCTTTAATCTTACAAAAGAAACATAATGTCCGGAATCAAGCGTCCCCGAATGTGTCACAACTGCGAAAATCTCAAACTTGGTAACAATATCCGATTCATTACCTCCAAAAGCGAAAATTCTATTTCCATATCTAGCTCTGAGGATAGAGGTTGACATATACGGGGCCATGTCCAAGGAAAACGGAAACTGTACGTAACGATCGACCTTTCTCGACAACTTCTTAACGAAAGAGTGCTCGAATCGTTTTACATGCAAACTAAGTACTAATGGCAGCTTCTTAATAGACATTTGTTTGGACGAGTTCTGCATTTCCTTGCAATTTTGACAGTAAAGTTTCTGGTCTGACCCTAACTTTTCCGGCCGAGTAAACATATCCAAACAACCCAAAAGTGTAGTCGTACACGTACCGTCATCCTCATTCCGTTTGTTTTCTATTGAAGCAACCTTGATGTCGAGGTTAAGTGAAATGTCGACGCAAGGGTCATAGGTTGTTGAGGTCAATCCACATGTCATACAGGTAACATCCGATCTCAATAGTCCATAAAACACTCTATGAGCAATGCATTCACAGTTTTCATTACCTGTATAAAGCAAAAATCATGGATTGTGTATTTGTGAAAAAACGTAACAACCTATGAAACACTGACCCGGACATGGATTGTGTATTTGTGAGAAAACATAACAACCTATGAAACACTGACACGGACACGCAGACACCGATTTTAATATGAAAAATACAAGTAATTGAAGTGTCGGTGTCAAACACCGGACACGTCTTCAACCAGAAGTGTCGGTGTTATAGAGATAACAACTGAGTAATGGGATAATACTGCATTTCATACCTCTGCTTCTGCTCCTTGGTTTGCTCTCCTTCTCATGGATGCACTCATGGATTGCATCTAACAACGAAATGAAAAACTCGTGAGCGTCCTGCTGCTCGTAACTCGCTAAATTTGCTGAATGCTGCCAACAGCTTGAAACAAAAACAAAAAGTTTCACCATTCGAAAGAAACAGGAATTTGAGGACCAAAGCAACATAATGGGCCCAAATCTAAAGCCATAAAAATTTCAGATTTCAATTGAAGTTTCTCAAGCTAACTAAAGATCATCAATTTCAAACTTATCATGAAAAGCACCAAATTAGAGTTTACAGCATACGTGCTTTTCTAACACAAATCTTCACTAGAGAAACATGCTACTTGTGTCACTTCGGGCATATGAAAAGGCATAATTTCCTATGAAGCACCAACACAGGGACACTGACACACACTGGTTTTAATTTGAAAAATACAAGTAATTGAAGTGTCAATGTCAGTCTCGTGTCAGACACCGGACATGTCTTCAACCAAAAGTGTCGGTACTACAGACATAATTTCACAGCAATTGACTAGGTCATGAAAGCATTATGTTCTATAACTATTCAAACAAATTCATTTCCAGCTGATAGAATATCAGAAAACTCAAAATTAAGTAACTTCACAAATGAAGCAATTCCTTTTATCAGAAACAATTAAAAGCACAATAAATACATTATACAACTGAGGCAGATTAGAACACACTGATAAAAAAGCTAAAATGAAAGACAAAGACATGAAAAAATAGCAGACCTATAGAGCAACTGAGCTGGACTAAACGGATTTTGATCACCGGAATTCATAGCTGAAAAAACAGCATTGACATCACAGGTCAAACATAGTTCATTCTTGATTCTTCTTTCACAATCTTCCAAATTGTGTCCACCATTCAAGAAATAGTCCCTAAAAGGAAGTGCATGTAGTAAAGCCTGAAGCACAGAATTCATGAAACAAGTGCTACCCAAATTGTTCAAACCCCTCAACCTCAGAGGATAACAAGATTCATCCTTCAAATCTTTGTTATCAATATTGAGCTTAGATATTTCACATTCCAAGCCAGAAGTCTGAGAATCAATTCCAATCCCAGAAACTGTTCTCCTTCTCTTTACCAATCTTTGAGCAATGCTCTCATTCTCAATAACCAATGAGTGTTTCAACATCACAATTTGATCAAAATCAGGGTCATATAATTGATCACAACATACCCCACAATAAAGTTCAGCCCTTTCAGTATCAACAAATATAGAATGACCATTTTCAGATTTTGGGTGCAAAAGGGTATGTTCTAAACAAGAAATTGAAGAACAAATTAGACAAAAATAGAATCTTCCTTCATACCCATTACAGAAACTGCATCTGGGTATTCTTGAATTGGGTTTCCTCACTGTTGTTTTACCAATTGGTGAAGTTACAAGTAGCTTTTGAATGGCTTTGTAGCCATTTTTCTTGAGCTTGTAGTCAGTAAGATGCTGACATGGTTTTGGGTTTGTGTATAAAGGGTTTCTTTGAGACATAACTGTGGGAATTTAGTGAATTGAATGTGATGTGATCGGAAAGAATGAGTGAAAGAAGATGAAAAAGGAAGAAAACAAGAAAATGAAAGAAGTGGGATTTTCACTTTTGATTAGTTTTTCTGATATAGGGGAAGATGGTGATCATCATGATTTATTATATAGCAAAAGTAATATAAAGAAAACACAAGCATGCTTCAATTGATAGTTGTTTTGTTTTGCTTTGTTATCTGAGAAATTATCAATCAATATGGAGTGTTAATAGAAGACCCAAAAGAAAGAAATTGCCCGTGTGTGTGGGGTTTTACTTTTCTATGAAAAAGGAAAAAAATGAAAATGGATAAAAGAAACCGACTCTGTAACTAGTTGAGCCCTTGTCAAAAATAGAAAAGTAACTAATTGAGTCGTTGGTCATATTATAATAATTATAATAATAATAATAATAATAATAATAATAATAATAATAATAATAATAATAATAATAATAATAATAATAATAAGTTTGTGGACCGGATCGAACCAGCGAGACATTCGTGTCATAGTTCAATCGGTTCACTCAGTTCAACCATGGTTGAACCGGATGATTAATAAATAAATTAATAAAATATTAATTTTTGGAGAAAAAGTAAATAAAAAAAGCAAAAAATACATTTCGGGCGGTTCAACCCGAATAAAATGACGGTTCAAAGCGTTTCAACCGCGGTCCAAACCGGTTCAATCCGATTTTGGACGGTTCAACCATCATGCGGTTCAAATGGGGTTGAACCAACCGCTACATTGGGCGGTTGAAGCTTGCCTAAAAATGGCGAAGTGAGTTGGTGTTCTCTGCTCGCCAACTTATAATATATAGCCCAGCTTGCCTAACCTGCTGTTGCACCCCAAAAAATCCGGTTCGGACTTCTCATTGTACAACGTGGAAAAGGTATGGAGCCGCCACCAATATTTTAATTTTAAGACCAAAACATTGAAAAAAGGTCTTTTAGACAAGGCGGATGGTCTTTCGAAAACTAGAGATATGGGTTCGGGGGTCGGTTAGGCATGGGGAAGGTATTAGCACCCCGTACCTCCTTTCTACCGAAAGGGAACCTTTAATTAAATGTGTGGTTTGAAGTGTTGATTTGAAAATGCTTTTATTTTGCCTCTTTATTGAAAAGGGAGTAGGAAGACTTAATGAAAATTTTTATTTTTGGCGCTTGACGAGAGTTGGCCTCTCGCTCCTACGTATCTCCTGGTGCGATGGAGAAGTCAAAGCTACGTAGTTCTTGGTTGTCCTAAAAAGGTTTTTGTTTTTTAGTCTGTTTAGATGAGTTTTCGCAGTAGGAGTGAGGATTCGCGATGACCAAACAACAACGGTTTAGAGTGGCCGCGCTACTAACTCTTTTGAAAATGAAATTATCATTAACAACCAAACGGCAACGGCGCGAGTGATCATTAATGATAATCGGTTTTTATTTTAGATGATCAAAAAGGGCTTTCGCAATCGAATTAATTTTGGTTTGTTGTGCTTGACGAGGACGTGGCTCGCTCCTACGTATCCCAAATGGGAATCAAAGCGACGTAGTTCTAGAGCCTTGAAAATGAAAGTCTTTTGTTTTGATTTTGAAAAGTGAAGGGGGTTCATAATGATCAAACTAACAAAGGTTATGGGTGATCATTACTAAAACCCCTTTAAGTGCATGTAAAAATCTCTTTTGAAAAATGAAAGCCTTCATGATGACCAAACTAACAAAGGTTATGGGTGGTCATCATTAACACTTGCTATGACTTTTGATGCTTAAGAAAATATTTTTGGAAATTGAAAGCATTCATGATAATCAAACTAACAAAGGTTATGGGTGATTATCACTAGTAGCTCATGCATATGAAAACATCTTTTTGAAACTTAGGCTCTTAGGACAATCAAACTAACAAAGGTTATGGGTGATTGTCGCTAGTCACCATTTTCATGCTAGGCCCTTTAGAAAAGAAAGTAATGAATGCAAATCGAATCCTTAGGCAAACAACAATCTCGTTTGAATTCTTGAGCAAATATTAGCCTAGACTACACATATTAGACCACAACACATAAATAGGCAAAGAAGGAACTTGAATTGGGCATTGAGCAAAAATACAAGAATAGACAAGATTGAACCTAAATGCATATCTAGTGGAAGATGCTAGGCGAGAACCATACTCAAATATTTCTACAAAACGCAAGGGAATCTAAATGCACGTCTAGTGGAAGATGCAATGTATGGAGTTGACCTATCTAAGTGTTGATGATATTTTTATATGAGAGTGGACAATGAAATTGTTAGCTTAAAGGAAAAGAGTCGCCTCCATCATGATCATAGGCAAGCATAAGCAAGAAAATTATTTAGCAACCAAAGTATCAAAGAATGTTGAATCACTTTGGTCAATCCTCACACTTAAGATTAAGTGCACAAGTGCACAAGTGTGAATCACCTTGCTAATCATCAACAAAAACAAGTTTATTAAAGCAAACCCAAACCCTAATTTTTATGTTAAAACCTAGGAGCATACATACCCTAAGTCAACTATTATTCATCCCCAAATCATGAAATAAACAAAAGCATTCAAGAACCCTAAACCTAGGCCCATGGCCGAATGTCATCATGCTTGAAATGGGTTTCTTATTTTTGTGAAAGTTATGCAAACATGAGTGAATATGCAAGGAAATGTGAGAAAACACAACAACAACTAGCAAATCACACTTTTATGAGAGTATGCGAAATACAACATGCCATAAAACAACATTTTATTTCATGAAAGGCAAGGATTAAGATCAACACAAATCAACATTTATTAAAGGGTGAGAAGCATCATAAGCACCCAAGCCTCTCTAAGTGCTTGTCAAAGTGCTTATGACACTTCTCACCAACAACAATCAACAATATGAGAATATGAAGATGATAGGATGAATGCTTTTTATATTTTTTGAGGAAATACTCAAAGATGATGCAAGGTTTTAAGGATTACCTTAGCTTTGAGCTAGAAAGTGAGATGAGAAGATGAAGCTAGGCACAAATCAACAAAACTCCAATATCCTTCAAAGAAGTGCCTACTTGATGATGATGCTTGAACTTTGAATGAGAAATGGAGGGAGTATGTGAAAGAGGGATGCAAATGAGGTGAGTTGTTTGTTAGGGTTTTTGGTGTAGGAGAAAATGAGAAGGTTCCTTTGAGATGAAAGAAAAAACAAGAGGAAGTGAGGAAGAGGAGGGGGGCTACGAATTTCTTGGTCTTTTTGGAGAGGAGAGAAGTGAGTTGTTCTTATTCAAATCCTTGGGAGCCCAAAGATCTAATGGGTTTAAGGTTGTGAGAGGGAAATAAAGAAATTAGTGTGTATTTAGTGGTGTAGAGAGAAAGAAGGTAAAAATATGTTGTGTATTGAATGTTATTGGATTCAAAGGTGTGCTTGTCATGATGAAAGGCTTTTTTTTGTGATGTGCACTTGATGGGGCTGAAGTGAAGGGCATGAGGGTGGAGTGAAGGAGGTGAAGAAATTAGTGTGTATTTAGTGGTGTAGAGAGAATGAAGGTAAAAATATGTTGTGTATTGAATGTTATTGCACTCAAAGGTGTGCTTGTCATGATGAAAGGCTTTTTTTTTGTGATGTGCACTTGATGGGGCTGAAGTGAAGGGCATGAGGGTGGAGTGAGGGAGGTTGTTTGCTTGTGAAGTTGGTGCTTACTTTGGCCAAAAATGGATAAAAGCAAAAAACACCTAAAAGGAATTAGCCCTAATTCTAAAAATACAATAAACATCCAATAATATTTTATTATTCATTTTTCATTTTTGATTTCAGATTTCATATTTTTAATTATACATATTTTTTTGAGCCTTTTTGAAAAAAAACCGTTATAATTGACCAAAATACCCTTTTTGACGCTAAAACCCTAATTTGCCCGAAAAATGCGTTTCCACTTCAAAAATGAATCTATAACCCTAGAAATGACCTCTAGAATCTTAGAATGCATGCTCAATGACCTTCATGAGGAATTATCATTTTTATTGTGAAATGACCAAAATACCCTTTTGGACTCAAAAAAACCTGATTTACCCAAAAAGTGCATTTCAACTCTAAAAATGATTTTAGAAACTTTGGAATGACTTTTAGGACTCAAAATGCAATGCATGATGCTTCTCACTCCTCAACTTATTTATTTTTGTGGAAAATTAGGGTTTTGATCTAAGCTGGACAAAATTGGGGTATGACACTGCCAACTCAGCGAGCCATTGCGAGCAAGCCTGCCGAGCTATGAAGCCCGGATACGGGATACGACACGATACGGATACGGGGATACGGAAAAAATTTGGAAATCAAGATATGACACGGCCGAGATACTTTAATAAAAATTAAATTAAAATTTAAATATATAAAAACATAGCAAGAAAAAATAAAATAGAATAGAAACACAAATAGAAAAAAACAAAGATGAAAAACTGAAATATTGCATTTTATAGATATGAAAAAAAACTGTCCAAATAGATTAAAAAAATCACACAAAATATATGGATGAAAGGAAGAGGACAACCGACACACCTATGTATGAGTGACTAGTCATAAAAAGTAAGGGTGGACAAGTAACTGAGACCACCCGAAATCGTATATCCGAATAGTCAGTGGCAGAAATAGATTTTTTATAGACTAAGATATTCATATTAGTACGTAGTTGCTCAATAAAACATAAGCATATCATTAGTCAATATATGATCATCGCATTGTAGAAATAAATACTTGTGATCATATCAAGTAGAGATAGTTACGTATATTTATCTCATCTGTATCATAATGTATTATTTCTTCTATTATTGTGTTACGAAAAAACATATAATTTTGTTTTTTAGTTTTTTTTACAATAATAATTTTGTCTTTTAGTTATCGAGGTATTAAAGTGTATCACATATGAGTGACAATCATGTGCTTAGTTGGTAAAAGGTATCGAAAATGTATCTGAGAAGTATCCTTAGTTGGTAAGAAGTATCAAAGATTTATCAAAAAAGTATCGAGTCAAATAATTTTTAAAAAAGAATTAAAAAATTATTGGATACTCTTTGAGTACATATCAGGAAGTATCGAGTGCGAGTCGGTATCGAATACGTATCCAACACAGGTACATCTCCATTTTTAAAGTATCGAGACTTCATATCTGCCGAATTTGAGTTTTTTCTCTCTCCTTAGTTTAAAGGATTTAAAATACACTAAAATCGCCTTTTGGTGACTATTTTTAATCATCAATCTTTTTCCTAAAATACACTAAAGTTCTCAAAGTTGCCAAATTCTCAGCGGAATCTATTTCCTAGACACAATAGAAAGTTACGTTCAAATACACTTCCATTATTATATAATCGAAAGCATCCATTTCCAGCTTGTTGACAGTTCACGTTGCACTGGTTAATAAAGATCACTATAATTTCCATCAACAAAATGCATTTAGGAAGGAATAAATCGTAAAAAAAGATATTCTTCACAGCTAGCATTCTCTAATAAGGTAGTTTGAGCAATTGTTTTCTGTTACTACTTTCAAATAAAATCCACCTGGAATGGGGAAGGGGGAACAGTAGTTGCTAGCCCCAACTACCACTAAACTAGCCTAACTACTGATAGAACTACCAAAAACAATTATTAATACAAACGTTTAAATAGAGAGCCCTAGCCACATATGAACTAGAAAGGAACACCCAAAATGTTGATGACCAAAAAGAGGAGCAAGCAATGGTGGAGTAGTAGACATCCACTTCTAGTTTCTTCCACGTTTCTTTCCGCTCTTTGAAGAAGTTAACATCTTAACCCTCGTGTCTTCTTCTGTTGATTCATCAGAGCTCTCATTCTCTGAATCTTTTGTCTTCACCAAATTTGATTTCATCTTCCCAGCCTTTGATGAACTTAACATCTTGACCTTGGTGTCTTCTATTTCCGTTGTTGAATCGTCAGAGTTCTCACTCTCCAAACCTTTTATCTTTAACAAACTTGATTTCACCTTACCAGAGGATTTTGTATTAGACTTTCCGCTTTTGGAGGATTTTGTCTTGGAGGAAGATGCAATCTTAGATGATTCCTGCTTGGATTTTCCAGTTTTCAGAGTTTCTTGCTTTGACTTAGCAGAAGAGGGTTTTGGTGTGATAACATCATCTTTTGATTTGCCTATCTTGGAACTATCGGTGTTCTTGGATTTGCTTTTTTGTGCGGTATCACCAGATTTACCACCACTTTTCAGAAAATGATCCTTAGATTTTTTAGGAACTTCATCCTCAGATTTGTCAACAGTCTTTGATTTATGGCTAGACTTCGTGGATGCCGCCTTCGACTTACTTGAGGTGCCTCCACTGCTAGAAATTAAAGTAAAAAAATTGATACATGAAAGGAAGAATATAAAAGACATTAATTCATAACATTCACCAACCTCTTAGTAGTATCCCTCTGTACTTCCTTTTTTGATTCACCGGCATTTCTTTTCCCTTTCTTTTTTGGCGGCCTGAATATAATAAAAAACGAAAGGGATGAGTCACGGACAAACCCAAAAACTGAGGACAAAAAGCTCAGCTAGAAAACACAATCTCCAAGTACAGTAACAAATTGATTATATCCAATTCAATCTTTTATGACAGGAAACATAAATTCTTAAGCTATATTAGCTCAATGATTTCTTAGCACTCAACACAATATATCAACAGCAACCACCTGAAAATATCCAGCAAGATTTATATTGTCATGTTTTCCAAATTGCTTTAATAAAGAAGGCACACAAATAGGCAGTAACATCAAAAAATATAGTACAAACCTTATGGAGAGACAAAATGAAACCAACTTCAGATACTTAGTTCAGAAATATGCCAGAATAAATCATATGAAGAATTCTTATTTTTCAATTCAACACAAGGAATTGGCAAATCATCATTCAGAACAAGCAAGTATGGTTGATTTTGTAGTTTGAGCTTTTAGAGGAATACATTTAGGTAGCTTTCCACCAAAGTAGGTATCTACAATATATGGTACCAAGGTTGTAACACGCAACAAATTAGATGTTGGACAAGTGCTATAACTATAATATATTATAAATAAGACACAAACATGCAAAATAAATTGAAGATGATATTTGTAACAAAACAACAAAAACTGAAAAACATATATAATAGACGACATCAATAATAGTACATACATATCAGCAGCATCAGGACTTGTTCGATGACTTCCTTCTTCCTGTGAAGAAAAATAATTGCCATTTATATAGATGTAGAACAAGGTTTAACAAAAAATTCAAGGCATAAAAACCCACCCCATCTGGGCCAGCATCATCATCTTCAACGATTTTTTCCCATTTTTCCTCTTTGAGATTTAATATTTCCAAATCACCATCATCATATGAGACCTAAAATGGAGAGAACTGTTAGAACAGAATGAAAACACTAGTCGTGAATTGTATTATTTTACCATTTAAAACTAAAAAATTCATAAAAATTAGGGACCAGTTTTTAACATTGAGAAAACGTTTCTGTTTCCATTTTATTTTCTTCTTAAACTGCAAAAAACAAAAACATGTTGTTTAAGAAATTGAGAGTCTGTTATGTATGTTTAGTAGAACATTTTAGTTAGCCATTTATTTTCCCATATTTAATTGCAAAGAAAATACTTGTTATTGCTTTATTTCCTATTTTTTAAGTATTCTATAGAAAAAGATGAAAATAATAAAAAGGTATTCCCATTTCATTTATAAAAAATGGTTTCCATTTTTATTTTATGTTTTTGATTTTAATTATAAAATAAATGCCACCATGTTTGCACTGTTGCTCTCTATTTTCAAAAAAAATGAAAAGGAAACATTTTCCTTGATTTCCAGTCTCATAAAAATCTGAATACATGAACAAAATGAAAACAATATGACATTTTTGTAAGTAGAAATTAAAACATGAAATGAATAGGAAAAAAAAACCTTTTGAAACTAAATATGCCCTTATATTTTCAATTTCTCTATACAAATTTTTGAAAACAGAAACGAAATTTAAGGGCCTGTTTCGTGGAAAAAACCCAGTGAAAGAAAGTAGCATTTTGTGATTAAAACCAAAAGAAAAAACATAAAATGTTCTCTAAAACCAAACAGGCCCTAAGATAACATTTTTGTAATTAAAAGTGAACATAGAAAATAAAATAGGATATAGTTTTGCAAAGTAAACGGCCCCTGAACTATCTTGAGTTTGCTAGAATAGAACAGACAAGATTTAATATTCAAATGGGTAAATCTATACAACAAAAGTGGAAAAAAAATTATGAGATAAATGTAAGGGGAGCAAAAGTAAAGAGATGATAATATAGTTTCAAAATCACCTTGTGCTTTTTGGCGGAAGAATCATAAGAATCAATAACGCCTTTATAAAACCTGCAAGAGATTGTGTCAGCAAAAATTATAATTAATATGGCTATTTTAGCAACATGAAATGGGGAACTAAACTATATTGAAATAGAATATGCACGTTATACACTAAAACACCAAGAAAAAAGTATATCCCCTGGTTTAGTACTTCACATAAAAATATCTCTGCCGAGTCCAACCATTTCTTTACAAAGCTTTTTTCAGAAAATGTTACAAAAGATGGTCATAGTTTAATTTATGGAACATTGGTGTAACAACAATAAGGCACGATCAAACAGCTTATACAAGCAGTTAAAACAAGAAACAAACAAATTAAACTAAGGAAAATCTTGAGTTCAAAAAATTGAACAATGATAAATTGACCAAAAGTGTTTAAGGAAAATCATAGTAGTTGATCACAGATTGAGACCACGGGTAGCTAAACCAAAAGCTACTATAGCAGTGTAGCAGATCAGAAGCAATTGCTACAAAAAAGAAAACAGACACGTTTTCAAAATAGATGCTCAGAACACAGTACACAAAACTAAAGACATTTATATTAATTAATACCCAAAAGCAATAGCTTAGCTTATAGACAAAATCATCTTTAATCTAAGGCGAAACAGGTGGGCTTTTCCTAAAAGGACAGTAATAGAAGGTGAGAAGCAGAGGGTGCAAAGGAAGAAACAGAGGTAGCAGCTATGCTAAAAGAAGTGCAGCACGGGCAAGGTAGACAGGAGCGCGCTCGTCCGCTCCTACGAACCTATGGGTGCCCAGCGCTCCCGTTCCAGCATAGAAGCGCAAACTGCATAGGAGCGCCAGGAGCGTTTGCAGGAGCGGTTGGGAGAGTAGAAGCGGACGGGAGCGTAGAAGCAGACAGGAGCGCAGGGGAGCAGTTGGGAGCGTTGGGTCGGGTCCGCTCCTCTCCACGCGGGTTTTTTTCAGGAACGGCGCACAGAATCGCACGGAATCGCGCACCAGATCGTTCTGTTTCACACAAAAAAACGATGCAACGATGAAAGAAAGAAGGGAAAAGATGAAGAAGAAGGTACCTGAAGAGTTGATGTCAAGAAAAAAACAATGAAAAGATGAAAGAAAGAAGGGAAAAGATTAGGCTTAAATACAGTTTTGGTCCCCCTATTTTGACCAATTCACGATTTTGGTCCCCAAAGTTTTAATTTGACGATTTTGGTCCCCCTATTTTCCCAATTTGAAAAATCATAGTCCCCCTCTTAAATAAGTCAAAATTGAAACTCAAGAATTTTGACATAAAAATTCTTGAGTATTTGTGGTGTTTTTGTGATTTTTTTTCACTTATTTATGATTTTTTTCTCTATTCATATGTTTTAATATGCATATATATACTAGTTGGACAATTTCATAGGAACTACGTTTCGTGCTACGAACCCGTGCTTTACGAACCTATGACCCCTCACCGTTCCTACCTAGGATTACGAACTTGTCTACCTTGAGCACAGGTGTAGGTTGATCATACTGCCACCACAGGTGAACTAGAAGAAATCTGCCAAATCAAATGGCTCATGCAACTCTCTGTGCAACGAGAGAGTGCAATGTGTTTGTACAAACTCGGACTCGATGATGGGTTTGTGTCAACTTTAACAATGAAATGCAATGTGTTTGTACAAACTCGGACTCAATGATGGGATTGTGTCAACTTTAACAATGAAATGGACACGCACAAGAAAGACTGAGCTAGCAGTAGCACCCAAGAGGAAAGCTAGATGTTACAGGTATGGGAGACAAAATCATGCAATTGTGAGCAAAACATAGTCGTTGCACTGCACCACTCCACTGCTATTAATAACTCTGATTTATATAAAATTTGTAAATTGTAATCCACACTTCATACACAGCAAACATGGTGAATTGATAGGAACCATGAGGAAGCGAAAAATGAAATGTGATAGAAACAACCATCATCAGAGAATGATGATAGGAGAAAGAAATCTCCTCCAAGAGTTTCCTCTTGCAGCCGAACAAGGGTTCTGATACCCAAACGCTAACAAATATGAATGAATTCCCTAACCTCGCAACCCTCTATTTATGTATCTAACTAATTGCCTTTAACTAACTAACTGCTCTGACCTCTGACTTACTTAACTAATTGAGCTAACTTCCCTAACTAGTTCTCCATCCACTTCTGTCCTGATAGAAATAAAATGATGATCCAATTCGCACACAAGGCAAGAGTGATCAAGATTAGAGGTGTGAAGATCATCCAACCACATAGGAAATGAAAAGCTTATGCAATCAGACATGAAAAAAGAAATTACAGGTGAATGCCTAACAGCATGTAATAACACCCTTTCCCGACCCTGCTTAACTCGACTTTCCAGTCAGAGCATGTCACAAATGAAGAACCACCATATACTTACATTTCATCATCTGGCCACCAAACTTTAACCCGTATGCCAACAAGACTTTCATCATATTTCTTGTTTTCAGATTCCTGAGACAACAGCCAGAAGATAAGCAATCAAACTAGAAAATAAAAATTGTGATTAGCAAGAAATAGCCAGACTTGCATGTGTTTGGAACTAAGAACAGCATGAATGTATAAGGAACTAAGAAAGGAGCTCATAAAAACATGCAAATAACTACTACCTTTGCTATAAAAAGAACATCAATTAGTATTATTTCACCTTGAAGGTTATTTTTCATGATTTTACAATTACAGAACAGGGCTCATACTTTTTGTTTCCCTGGAGTGCGTTTCCTCTTCAAATTTGTCTTAGGAGTCTCCTCCGAATGTCCATCTTTTGTTGATTTCAAAGCTGACTTTAGTGATGCTGCCATTTCCTAAAAGAATTACAAAAATTAATGAAGAATTTATTTTTGAACAAAATATCATATCATGTTCAAATAATAAGAATAAACAATAGCAAAGGAATGTTCTACAGCAAGTACAATAATACCTTATTCTCATCCTTAGCAGAAGATTTTGCAAGACCCTTTTCAGAGTTGCCTTTTCCCTGTCGCTTCCTTTTCTTATCCTCTGACTTCCTCGAAGATGACCCACCACCACCCTTGTTTCTTTCTTCTGTTTTCCCACTCCCTTTTTTAGCTGCGTCTATGGCAGTAGTGATTTTCACATCAGAGTTACGGCCAGATCCCTTTTTCGCTGATGGTCTTGTTGGTTTTACTTCTGAATCAGATGTTCCTTCGAAGACCTTTTTTAAAACATCTTCTGCAGCCACTTCTTTCACAAAGATATCTTTCTTTTTTGTTTGTCCACGTCCCTTTGAGCGGTTTTCATCACGATTGCTCTTAATTGGAGAAGAAGAAACAGCATCAGACTCGCCATCACCAGCTGTAGGTGATGAAATCTTGGCATTAGTTTCTTTGTCATTCTCTAAAGGTCTTGCAGCTTCTACAACACCATCCTCATTAGGAGAACTGGGAACTTCTTTGCTGTGACTTTTGGAGTCAATTGATTTCTCAGCTTCCTTCTCATTAACAGGATTTGAAACCTCAGAAGGCGCTGTCAATTTTGAAGAGCTGGGCTTTCTTCCTTTCCTCTTGGTGCCTTGTTTCACTTTCAGCTTCTGTTCTTTATTGTCAACTTTTTCAGGGTCCAAATCATTGGGATCCTTATTACCTGGTAAATCATTACTTTTGGACAGAACAGAAGAATCAGTACCATCTTGCTTCTTTTGGGACTTAGAATCTGCTAAAGCATCATCTTCTCCAGCCTGTGTAACGCCATTGGTCATGACTGACTTAGGAGATCTGTCCCCAGCAGCAGCATCTTGTTGAGGAGGTGGGGAATCTTCTTTATTCTCGCTAACAGCCTGAACAAGAAGAATTAACACGTTCCAGTGTCCCAAAGCTGAAGGGTAAAAACCTGAACAGACAAAAGAAAAACAAAAACATATATAGGAAGAATGAACAGACCTGTGCTGACTCCTCCATTGGCTCTTCTGCAGATTTGCACTCGTCAACCTGCACCAATAACAAGCTTAAATATTAATTATCCCGTAACGAAAATACAAAAAGAATATTCATAAACATTAAAGCAGGGAAATTTTACCGCATGATCATTAGTAGCACATACATCATTTTGCTCCAAGTTACCAGATGCATCTTGGCATATTGAAGCCAGAACATCACTGTAATCATCCAAAGAAATACCCAAGGCATTCACTGCTTGGACTAAATAGGGTTTAATCTTTACTGCAGAACTTTCAAGAACTCTCACCCCCAACTTTTGCGCAATTGGCAAAAAATCCTAAATCATGATGATGGAATCCAAGACACTTATAAGAAATCAACAATGAAATAAGTTTCAATTTCAAAAATCACAATCTACTAAAAGGAATAACATCAAGCTTTCAGAATCCAACCTCATTGTTTTTCTTTACACTGGCTAAGATTGGAGAGAGTAACTCCAGAGATATATCTTCACTTTCCTCAAGAACAAGGATCATTATGGTTTCCATGCATGAAAAAACATTCTCTGGATGGTCCTCCCTGAGAGTGTCAAACAGAGCTGATTAAAATCAGTCCAGATATTTTGCATCCAACATGCTAAAGAACACATAAATGGTTTTGTCTATACAACAAAAACATTAACAGGAAAAATTATAAGCCAATAAACACATGTGTACAATGTATTGGGCAGAGAAAAAGGTATAAATCTCAAGAGCAAACATACTACAATTACCGCTTTTAGTAATAACTTCATATTAAATTCAAACCATAAATAAAATCATCTCATCTAGTCTGGCCTAGAAGATGTCCTAGACAATTAACGGTTAAATAAATTAGCAGCCTCTACCATCTTACATATTTCACAATGCAGAGGATACAGTGACTAGATGCAATAAAAACCCATATCCAGTTACATAAAAGAAAGGAAGGCATACAGTGGGAGAGACATTGAAATCGTTATTTAATATTTGGAACCGATGATAATGACTTCAAAATCAAATGGAAGAATACCAACCCCATTCAGTCAAACGTAAATTTGCCAATGCACCCATCTTAAGATTATATTATGTATCAAATTAACAAAAAAAATAGAAGTTTTAATAATGGAGTTGTAGACAACAGCTGTTACCTAATTGTCTTCAAGAAATGCTGAAACATCTCCAAAATGAGGTCATCACATTCAAGATCCAGCATTACCACACATGACCTGACTTTTGAAACTGTTTCAAGAATCGAAGTCCTCTTTTTGTACGATCGGCTTGACTTATCATGTAGATTTTCAAACGAAGATACAATTAATCTAAAGATATCCTGAAATAAAATGCACCATAAAACTCAACACATATAATTTGTTACGAACATGTTAAAAGAATTCACTTAATTTATAGTAGAAAATAATAGAGAGCACCTTCATTTGGTCATCATTATAAGGAGCATCGGGTGCAGTGATTCTTGTTATCTCACTGAGGCAAGAAGCAACTGCGACTTTGACATCAACATCCACATGTTTTACAAGTTTGTCATCGATTAATGCTTTCAATGAAGGAGATAGTGCATTTTGCATAGGTGCGGAAGGTGACTGTTCAACCTTTGACAAGCAACTTTCAATTTGCTGCAGTTCCAAGAAAGAAAAAATGCAATATCAAGCACATGTGATGAATATTTTGGTCAACCATTTTATTAAGAGTGTCTTGAGACTTCCACAAGTTCTATCAGATGAGGGTTTTAATCTTAAAATTACTTCAACCCCCATTATGCTAAAACAAAGACTAATTGACAATGAAAGTTAAACACGCTTTTCTCTCTTTTGCAATATTTTAAAAATTAACGCCATGGGAGAAATATGCAATACCAACAACTTATAAGAGAATTTACAGAGAATTCGGTGAGAGGACAACAGGCAGTTAAGTAAAAATTAAAAGTAAATAACCTGCCACCACACTACCATTCTAGTGGAGAATTTAACAAAAACTAGTATAATGAGACTATTTGATAGATATGAACACCCTGCTGTATCATAGGCAGTAGCTACTAGGGGTACACACTTTGCAGTATACTTTATTACTTTATATATGTCAAATATTCATCAATTCAAATATACAAGCACGATATCAAGTTCTGCACCAAGAAAATTTATAGAAGCTAGTTATAAACAAATATAATTTGTAGCACATTTTCTCCATTCGACCAGATAAATTTGGTAGGATGGGTAAATTCTATAACTTACTTATTTTAATTTGGCTTAGAAGAATTTGTGATCTTACACTCCTGTATCCCTCTGATTCCTCCCATAGAAAAAAATAGTACAGCTTAGTTTATATACAACAAAAGGATCAGTATCTTTTATAACCCCGCCTATGCCCAGCAGAAAACCTAAATGAACTCAATATCAGCATTCATAAAACTTAATCAGACAATCTTGAAGATTAGTGTTGACAACAACTAACCCCAGCACATTGCAGATTTGAAAATTTACCAATTAAACCTCCCTCAGTAGTCAGCAGTCAGAAAATTCAAAAGACGAAGTAGCATACACAAACTCTACTGTCCAGCTCTCAAAACTAAAAGAACTATTTTCACTCACAAGTGAGTTTTGGTAAGAGACTCGTTTAAGTCCGTTAATTCAAGTATCAAATTCACTTAAAGAATCATCTTGTACATCACAATTGATTTTTACAAAAAAATTCCAAGAGTTACAAACAGACGTTCAAGAATTGTGAACAAAGAGCAACAGTTAAGAAGAATGTTTCAAGAACTCAACATTCTCCACTATTATTATAAGTGATACATTTAGGGCAAAAACAAAACCAGCAACTACATGCAGATACACGGTACCGAAACAAACCGCAACTCAAAATTGATTCACAAGAACCTAGTGAACAAGCTCCATGCATCAAACAAACAAAATAAACGATGCAGAAAGGGAAAAGAAAAGCAAAGAAAGAACTAATTTAACAGAAGAAAAAGAGAGAATAGAGAATATTTACATCTAAAAGAAGAAGAAGTTCGTCGACGGAAGAAGGAGGATCTACGAGCTTGTTTCCAGCTTCTAGAAGCTCCTCTTCAAGCTCCTTATCCGTGGAATCCATTGGTGCGAGGTTTCAAGTTTCTTTGGTTGTAGATCTTGCACGGTCTCACTCCATCAAAACCCTAGAAAAACCTCAAATCGAAGCAAATTGAACCCTAAATTGCTGGTTTTCTCAAGAAAGAAAAACGTTAGGGTTTTTTTCTTTTCTTTCTGTTTCTTCCGTTTGTGAAACAGAGAAACAGATAGAGAATGAAAGCGAGAGAAGAGTAAAGTTAGTTTTTGTTGGGGAAATTTTCGGCACGAAAAGAAAAAATCAATTTATACGCGTTTTGTGGTTTTTCTGAATTTTTGGAATTTCAATTTGGGCGCTTCAAAAATACCATATCGTCTCGGCTCGGATCTCGCGGGCTCGTAAATTTGAGTTAAATTTAGGTTTTGGAATCCGCCTTCTGGACTTTCATGGCCGGGGTCCACGTGGCTTTCGCCTTACCATGGATATTACGCATTTTAATTCCTGTTTTTAGTTTACATATTTTTTATTTTCATCTCTGGTGACAAAATTTATCAGTATGCATATAGAGAGGATTGAGATTTGAGAGTAATTGTCCTTATAACATAAATTAATTTTATTTTCAAACATATATATAGAGGGTTAAATTAGTGTGGACCGTGGCCGTGAATCTTTTACACCTTCAACTAATAAAGAAGCAAAAATATTTCTTAACGATCACTATTATTTGACAAAACCATTCATTTATCAATCTCAAAAAAAAAAAAAACTAAAGTGCTCCCGGGGTCCTTATCTTTATTTAAAGTAACGAATTAGTCTTTTATGTTTTTTTGTCCCAAATAAGTCCTTTATCTTTCAAATTTTTGACACATAAATCATTTTCTGTTAACAGTGCTGATTTATGTGTAAAAAAAGGATTTATGTGTCAAAAATTTGAAACATAAAGGACTGATTTGTTACATAAAAGGATTTATGTGTCAAAAATTTAAAACATAAAGGACTGATTTGGGAAAAAAAAAGATAAAGGACCAAATCGTTACTTTAAATAAAGATAAGAGACCCCGTGAGCACTTTAGCCAAAGAAAACCATTCATTTATCGATACTAAGAAATTCATCAATATGTAACCCTTTTTTGTGATTGGGTAATTGATTAGTCATTTTAATACATTATTTATCGCTTTGCGCTTGGTATTTTTGATTATATATTAGGCTTAAATATTATTTACCCCCTGCAAATATCACGTTTATCTATTTACCCCCTGCAAAAAAAAAACTTTTAAAACAAACCTTGCAAAATGTAATTGTATCTAGTTTTGGCTAACAACGTTAAGTCTAGGCTGATTTGGCTGACATTTGGGATCTAGTTAACCTCCTGCAAATATTAAGTGTTTCTAGTTACCCCAGCAAATATTAAGTGGGTGGTAGTTACCCCCCTGCAAATATTAAGTGTTTCTAGTTACCCCCTGCAAATATTAACGCTGTTAGTTGCCAAAACTAACAGCAAGGGGGTAACTGGATACAGTTACATTTTGCAGGGTTTGTTTTAAAAGTTTTTTTTTGCAGGGGGGTAAATGGATAAACGTGATATTTGCGGGGGGTAAATGACATTTAAGTCTATATATCATGCACCTAACATTTGAGTCTTAGCATGTTTCTAGATTTTGGGTCTACTTTGAGTGGATTTACTTTTGGTTTTATTGCATATCGACTCTTGTTCACTCTGCTGGCCATAACTCTGGTTGTGTATATTTGTTTGAGGCGTGCGAGCAAGCGTTGGAAACCTAAGGAGCAAGGCTACAATTCTTCGGTCGACATCCTAATCCAAATTTTGATGTATTGAAACCTAATTCTGATGTTTGGAAGGTCTAAACTGTGGACTACTGAAGCAGCATAGTTAATTACGGATTTATGGGCAAATTACTCTTTTTTAGTGGGCTAACCTCCGTGGAAGCCTAAAACCCTAAACCAATTCATTGGTGAAAGGGTGTTGCTGTAAAGATTTTGAGGTTCGGTGCTTTAATGTTTAATGTTATTTCGCTTTAGTTTTTAATTCCATCTCTATCAATTTCAATACTTCGTTGTTATTGAGTTGCAAATTCAGTTCTTCTTGTTTCGCTTAAATCACTCGAATTCTATCTTTGCAACAACACGTGAGTTGTTTATGTATGACGTTTGTTTATATGTGAATTTGTTTTTGCCATTTTTGATTATTCGGGTTATTTGATCGCTTGTTTCGTTTAATTCGAATAGAAATTGATAGAGCGCCACTTGTGTTTAGTGGTGCTTGTTCACTATCACGAGTGATTGAACACTTTGTTTTGACGCTTGCTTGAAACGGTGTGAATTCGTATAAACTGATTAACGTTTTCTTTAATTATTTTATATCAATTGCGAATTGGAGCTAAATGAACATTACTTTTTTGAACTTGTGATAAATCTGAATGGCACACTCGAACCCAATGAATTGATTGTTCTCGTCAATTGATTTTCTTCATAAGGTGAAACTATTTTCCACAAAACCCCCTATTTATTGTTATCTGTTCGTTCTTGATTTCGGTAGTCTTTAATTTAGAAGTCCTTGTGAGATGATCAATGTTGCTTACCTTGTTACTATATTTTATATCTTTTAATTATTTTGACCCACGTACGACCACTTATCAATAATCTCAATAGAAAATGGACTTTTGTGTTTTGAACTTCCAATGGTCCCTTTTATTTTGAGAATTTATATTTTCATAACAAGGGTTGGTTGAGCTTGAATGTTACTTCAAACTGATCAAATTTTTATAATACCATAACAAGATCTAAACACTAAGATAGTTTAAAGGTGAGTTATGAAAGTGATTTTGATTTGTTCTTGATTACTTACATCTTACTCATAGGCGGTGGCAGAACTTGCCTAAAATATCGAGGGGAGCAACAATTGTTAACTAAAATATTACTTTTTTCTTTACAATCGTTAACTAAAATATTACTGAAAATCAAAACCAATTTATCACATTTTAATAACTATGTCCTTGAATGATTCTGCAGAAGAAAAAATCTAGTACAATTTACACTTTAAATCCTTGTGAAGCATAAATGATCCTGATTAAATTGAAGCGACACAACTTTAAATTGCAAAAAAAAAAAAAGTAACCATACAAAAAGGAAGACATAAATAATAAACCATTAATTCACCTAGCACAAGAAAAAAGTCAAATAACACAAGAAAATCATTAATTCATTGGTCAAGAACAAGAAATTAATGGGTCAGGTGACCAGTGTTTAAGACCTTTTTTTGGACAAACATACCAGACACAAACTAGCTAGCAGAGGCCAGACCAACAAACAAAAAGACAAGCCAAACTAAAGACTTCTTCTAGTGAGTCCAAAAAAAAAAACCTCTTCTAGAAGCAAAGAGAGAGAACGAAATGCAGTGCCACCCAAGAGGGCCAGATCAGATCTGGATCTACGCGACCAAAAGCACCATCAAAACCACCTACGGTGTAATTGCAGGCGCAACCTCAACAATGCTTCCCCTTGACACATCGACACACGCAACGAGCATCCACCAGCAGGATTGACACAATCTTGGACTTGGTTGTAATTGAAACCCAACATCCTGCTAGCTAGCGTAATTGAAGACAAGTAATATCATTAACATCAAGATGATCTTGTTCACCTCCATCAATTGAACAAGAGCTTGACTCTCAAGGGCAAAGTGTGTGTCTACCATGAAGGTGAACAAGACACACACTTTGACTTACTGTCAAAGACACACTTTTTTTAGGGATGCCTCAGTTTCCTTCTATGTGAATCGATGACCTCCATCATGTCTCGGGTTCAAACCTAAGACCTCGCAGTTGTGTGAGTGGGTTTCAAGTGGCTCTTGTCACTCCATTTACAAACAAAAAAAAAGAATTTTGCCTAGTCCAATCTGTATTGCCACCCTTATCGACAATCATTTCATCATTAAAATCAAGGTTCAAAGCAAGTGTGCAAAGTACACCTCTAAGTATGATATAACTAATTAAGAGCAAAATAAAATCACTTTCATAACTCATCCTTAAACTATCTTAATGTTTGATCTTGTTCTGATGTTATAAAAATTTAACCAATTTGAAGCAACATTGAAACTCAACTAACCCTTACTGCGAAAATATGAATTCTCAAAATAAAAACCGTTATAAATAGTTCTTATTCATTTTTTGGAGATATGTTGTGAGTAGTTTTTTATACCCCGTGCTCCTGATTTCTTTCAACTTTGAAAAACATGTAATGTAAAATAAAAATGCTTACCAAGATAATCATTATATGTAAGCCACTTTAAAATCTTTAGATTTTAAATTGTTTTGAATGTTTCAATATTCAATAATGTATAATTAAAGATAAGGAGATTACAAACGACCGACAATGCTGGAATGAAGAAAGAAGCAGTTAGTTTATAACTTTCAAATCTCTATACTAGAGCATGACTAGGCCTTGAGCATGGTAGACACACACACTTTGACAGTAAGTGTGTTGTGGATAAAAGGTGTGCAAGTGTACATAGTCTTTAATAAGTAATATAGTAGAAAATAGAGATCGTACCCACAGAGATTGGATTAATTTTTTAGAGTTTAAAATGGTAGCAATACTAGTGAGAAACAGAAATCAAAAATAAAATAAAAGATGAGTAGTGTGTGTGAAAACAAAATTTAAGATAAGAAAAATAAATATGTGTGGATATCTTATATTGCAGGTTAAGTTTTGATGATGAAGTCACTAATGGAAAAAAGGTAACATATCGGTTAAAATTGACATTTCATATCGGTTACTGAACCGATGCCGAAAAATGAGATATAAAAAATAGGGACATTTCATATCGGTTCCTGAACCGTTATGAAAAGTTGTTCTTATATCGGTTGCCTCTAGAACCGTTATGAAAAGTCAATTTTTTTTTTAAAAAAAAGAGACTTTTCATATCGATTTTATATGGGAACTGATATGAATACTGATTTTTAACATCGGTTTTCTATGGGAACCGATATGAAAAGTCTCTTTTTAAAAAAAGTGAGGTTTCCAAGATCACTGTCCATACAAATAAGCTACCAATAAAATCTATTGCATCCAGGATATTATTAACAATGAAGAATTAATCAGCTTATACAATATTGTAGCGACCGAAAAATCCGTGCGAGGATTCCTCGAAGGTTCAAAAGTGAAGCCGCCACCAAAGTTTAGTTTAAGGGCAAATATTGGAAAATCCCTTTTGGAATGGATAAGGGTCCTTGAGACCAGATTAGGGTTCGGGAGTCGGTTATGCGTGGGGAAGGTATTAGCACCCCACGACATCCTTCCTAATGAAGGTTACCTGCTAACTAGTTGTAGGAAAGAATATTAATTTTGAAAATGTTTATTTTTACCCTTTTATTGTGAATTAAAAAGAAAGGAGAAAATTGATATTTCATTTGAATTAGATAAAGGGATTATTTAGGAAAAGACTAAAAAAGTTTTTTTATTAGTGCAATTGACAGATGTGGGCCCCCATCTGCTCCTACGTATCTCTTGGTAGAGAATCAAATCACACGTAGTTCTTGGTAGAAAAATGTTTGTTGGTTGGTATATTTTTTTTATATATAGGGATCTTAGGACTCCTGAGTGATCAGTTCATTTGTCCTAAAACGATGACTAACCTGACTGTACAGTCGGCTTAGTCCCCTACTTTGTGAAAATAGAGTTTTTGGAGTTCGGAAAATGGTTTGAAGTGTGTTTGTTTGATTTTATTGGAATAGGGGTTTTAGGATTCCTGAGCCGTACGGCTCATTTATCCTAGAACGCTGACGAACCCGTCTGTACAGTCGGCTTAGTCCCCTAATTTGAGAATTTGATTTATAGGAAGAAACGTGTTTGTGCTTATTTTAATTTAGAAATTTGTTTGTTTTAAATAGGGATTTTAGGCCATGATCCGTAACGGTTCATTAGTGACCTAAAAAGTAGACTAACCCGACTGTACAGTCGACTTAGTCCCCTATTTATATTTTTTGGGAATTAAGTAAATTATTTAGGTATTTTGTAGGCTTTTTGTAAAAGAAAATAATAAAAACGAAAAGAATGGTGCAGCAGTAAAATGGGGTGCAGTTTGCAGGAGGGAGTTGTATTATTTAAAAACTGGGTGTGAAAAGCAGTAGCCCAGTTTGTGGACTGGTCCACGAATTCATGGGCTTTTTCAGGGGGGAGGCGTAATTCGCAAACTAGAGGTGTAAGCAGTATTGAGTTAAATGAAAAGACCAAAATGACCTAGGTGTCCACGCTATATAAGGAAATCCAAAAAAAATACCCTAAACCTAATTTCCTTCGTTTCTTCTCCAGCTGCGCCGTTCCATTTCCCCCAATTCTTTCAACCCTAATTTCTCTAATTTCTCCCCTTTCTCCGCCTCGCTTCACGGAACCGTGGCTCCTCCCCTTTCTTCTTCGTCCACCACCGCCGTCTAATCCTTTCTCCCTCTCTATTCCAGCGCCACACACACATACGTCGTGGGAGAGGGAGATTTTGAAGAAAGGAAAGAAAAAAAAGAATGGAAGTTCGGAGTGAGAGAGAAGTGAGTTCGGAGAATGAGAGAGAGACGGGGAAGACGCGAAGAGGGAGAAGGTAAATAGGAGGGGGAGAAGAGACGGTGGCGACGGCGGCGTCCCATCGCCTGCTGACGGTGGAGGGAGGGTTGACGACGCTACGGAGGGTCAGACGCGATGATGAAGATGGTGGTGATGGCCGCGTTGTTGCTCGGTTTTGGGAGATCGCAAGGGACGAGGAACGGTGACGGCTGACGACAGTGTCTGGAGCAAACGGCCGCCGTCTACGGTGGCCGGAGCTCGTAGGTAAGGCTTCGGTTCCTCTTTTTATATTTTTACTTTCTCCCTTCTCTCTTCTAATCTGATTATTTTCCTTATATTGGTTTTTGCTTCTCCGGGTGATTCACGGTGATGGCACGCAAACGACACGGTGACGGAGCGACCGCGGGATTTGGCGACGACGCGGAGGAGCACGACGGCCACGCCTTACGGCGATGACCTCCGCCGGTGGAGACGATCAGAACCTGGGTATGTTTCTCTATATTTTTCGTCTCTTATCTTCTTCCTATTCTTCTACTTTCTGATCGTTTTTCTTTACTGTTCTTTGTTGTTAAACTTGCTTGTATAACTCTAATTCCCGAAAAACTGAGTCTATTTCACACATTGCTAACAATTTGGACAGATTACCTCAACCCTAAATTTTAACTGAACCTGCATCAAGTTCTGTTCCCAACTTCGTTTTCCTAATTCTTTATTTCACTTAAACCATTTTAAGTTGTTAATCATAAACCCTAATCTATTTACAGCACTAATATTCATAACCAAAATAACTAAAAAAACATAAACTGAACTCACTTGATTCTTTTTAGTTCATATGCACTATTTTGATACTGATTTCAGATTAATAACAATTACGGTTCTCTGCAAAAATGGCCTACTATGTATTGGATTTGATAAAACCTAAGAAAGCAAAACAAAAACATGAAGACCAACCTCTTTTCCAGCTTCTGAAAAATTTCCTGTTGCTTGTTTGTTACTGCTGTTCCTAGTTGCTGCTTCTAGTTCTCTTTGTTTGTCTCTGCTGCCACTCGTTCCTACCTCTGGATTTGTTGCCTTACGACTAGGGTTTCAGTGTGAAAACCCTAGTCTTTTGGGTTCTGAATTTCTGTCTGAATCTTGTTGGGGTCTGTTCTTGTTCCTTTTGAGTGTGTCTAGGTTTGTTTATATAGGTAAAAATTAGGGTTTTTCTGATCCTTCTCCATATTTGTTTCCTTTTTCAGGTATTGGGCTTGGCTTGGAGAAAACTTGCTCACCAAGTTGCTGGATTAGGGTTGGGGAAAGCTTGTTCACCAAGGAGAGCAGGAAAGAAGAGAGGCGCAGCTGCCCTTTTTCTCATTTTTTTTTGTAATTTTCGTTTTTCCTATTTTTTGTATTTTTGGTTATTTTCGGTTTTGTATATATTTTTTTGAATTAATTTTGATTTTTTTGGATTATTGTGAACATTTGTAAATTAATTTTTATTGATTTTTCGATTATATTTGCTATGGACAGATTTACTGTTTGTTTTTGTTTTGGGTCAAAAAGGATGAGAACGATTAAATTGGGCCAAGCCCAATCAAAACTAAACATAGGCCCAACTTAGAAAAAAATGGCTGAAATAAGGCCCAATTAGAACAAATTTAAGATGAGGTCCCATCTAGCCCCACAGGTCCATTTACGCAAACATTAGACATAAGCCCAATTATTAAAAACTGGTTCAAAACACTAAGCGTAAGCTCAAATAGACAAGCTAATGAAGTCAGGCCCAAAAAGGTTGGACATAGGCCCAATTGGACAAATCGGTCCAAATCAAAACATCGCTCGAAGTGCCATAGGCTTGTGATACGCGACACGGGGCTAAAACTAGTACGATAAAAGGATCGGGCAAAATTAGGGTATAACAGTTGCCCCTCTTTATTTATATTTTACTAGAAAAAGTGAATGATTTTCAGCTATTCGTAGTAGAAATAAAAATAAAGATAGAATAGACTTTAATTTTGTCCGATGAGTTAGGGAAAGGAGGGACGATTAACACTTGGTGTGTTAACCAGAACAAATAAATAAATGATCACTGGGGATCTGGCGGAGCACTGGGGCTCTTAAAAGAGCATTTGGGCTCTAAGGGAGTTGCCTAAACCCTAAAGGACCAATTGGGGTCCGAAAGTGCACTGGGGCTTTGAAGGACTGCCGGGGTCCGAGGGTGGCCTTTTTCGAGCGGCCGCTAATAAGATCAGGTCTAGAACTGATCATGAATGACGTCCACTATGTCTTAGGCTGACACAGCTAGTCTGAATGGCCTGGGGCCGGATGATCCGTCGGTGCTCGATGCCGGCGTGCGATCTGGATTGGATGACCGTTGGAGGTCTAAGGAGCGCTGGGGCTCGCGGTGTTAACATTACGATCTGGTTTGCTGAGTTAAGGTCTGCACTTATCGTGTTTAAAAAATAAATAAAAACAAACTGAAAGGGTCGACACTTGAGGTCGGTATGCAACATGTGTTATGCATATGACATGCACGCAATGTATGCCTGTGTAATGATTAATGCTGAGTGGGATGAAATATGGAATGGTTTGTTCCTGCTTTCTTTTTTCATTTTTCATTTTTTTTTTGCTTCTTGCTTTTCTTTTTGGCTTTCTTTTTACTGGTCTCATCAACTCGCGGGACTTTCGGTGTGAGATATGAGGACTGCCCCGAGTAATGGCGTTGCCAGATTGGAGCACAAGCTTTTATGATTCTTTGTTTGAAGTGATCGTGCACGTATTTGTCCTTTTGCAAGTTTTATTTATGAGAGATTATCTCCTTTCCGTAATTTTCAGAAATTTCGTAATAATTGTAATGCTCTTGATTATGCACATGCTTTGCAATTCAGTATCATGTATCATAAAACATCATTTTAAAGTGGATTGGAAACAAGGGAACAAAGCAAGTGTTTAATATTCAAATGGAGGCCGAGTGTGCAGAAGGTCACACTGACCGGAAATTACATTGAGAGTTTTTAAACTGAAAAAGAAAGAAAAAGGAAGAGCAGATCCCTTGATTGTTTGCATCTTTGGAGTAACGACGTCAATCACCCATACACATAAACTTGACCACTCATCAATCAACTTCCAGAGGCGTGAACTGCCTTAGTATCTGTTCAAAGTCCAACTTTCTGACCCTAATTTTTGCCTGGATCGCTCTTTAGAGTTTTCAATCCATCGGGTCGCTCTAATTTTTTCCTAGGCCGCCCTTTTGGGTTTTCGACCTAGCGAGCTCATTTTTGCTTGGATCATCTTTCTCTTTTTTCATATATTTCTTTTAGGCATAGTACTTCTTGACTGCATCTGAGTTCACTGGGAGTGGGAGGTCATCACCATCCATTTTTGTGAGGATTAATGCCCCTCCAGAGAATGCTTTCTTCACCACATATGGTCCTTCATAATTAGGGGTCCATTTCCCCCGGGAATCTTTCTGGATAGACAGGATTTTCTTGAGCACTAGGTCTCCCTCTTGAAACTGTCGAGGACGGACGTTCTTCTCTAAAGCTTTCCTCATTCTTTGCTGGTACAACTGCCCATGGCACAGAGCGACTACTCTCTTTTCTTCAATGAGATTCAACTGATCGAGACGAGCTTGAACCCATTCCGCTTCTTCTAACTTTGTTTCCATCAGCACTCGCAGAGAGGGTATTTCAACTTCGATGGGAAGAACTGCTTCCATCCCATATACTAGCGAAAATGGAGTTGCCCCTGTTGACGTGCGAACTGAGGTTCGGTATCCGTGCAGTGCGAAGGGAAGCATTTCATGCCAATCCTTGAATGTCACTACCATTTTTTGCACGATCTTCTTTATATTCTTGTTTGTCGCTTCGACCGCCCCATTCATCTTTGGACGGTATGGAGAAGAGTTATGGTGTTGAATTTTGAAATCCTCACACAACTCTTTCATCATCTTGTTATTCAGATTGGTCCCGTTATCTGTGATGATCTTATTTGGAAGGCCGTAACGGCAGACCAAGTCCCTTTTTATGAACTTGACGACCACAGATTTCGTTACACTGGTATAAGAAGCGGCTTCGACCCACTTGGTGAAATAGTCGATGGCAACCAGGATGAAGCGATGACCGTTCGATGCTTTAGGTTCGATAGGACCAATGACATCCATGCCCCACATTGAGAACGGCCATGGTGCTGCTAAAACGTTCAAAGAAGCGGGCGGCACATGAATGTTATTGGCATAGATTTGACATTTGTGACACTTCCTCACATAGCTAAAGCAATCGGCTTCCATTGACAACCAGTAGTAGCCAGCCCTCAAGATCTTTCTTGCCATTGTATGCCTATTGGAATGGGTGCCGAACGAGCCTTCGTGGACGTCTTTCATAATCCTTTCTGCTTCCTCTTTTGCCACACATCGGAGGAGGACCATATCGTGATTTCTTTTATAAAGTACTTCCCCATTTAGAAAGAAACCCATTGACAATCTCCTGAGCGTTCTTTTATCATTCTCTGTGGCACCAGGAGGGTATTCTCTGTTTATTATATACTGCTTGATGTCGTAATACCAATGTTTACTGTCAGGTTCTTCTTCAATTTCCATACAATGATGTGCTGGCAAATCTCGATGTTGAATTCGGATGAGTGTCAGACTCTTATTGTCATTGATATTGAACATTGACGACAAAGTTGCTAAGGCGTCTGCCAATTGATTTTCTTCACGAGGGAAATGGTGGAAAGTGATCTCGTCAAACTGTTCGATCATCTTTTGGACGTGATCATGATAGGGGATCAACTTGGAATCTCTGGTCTCCCAGTCACCTTTTATTTGATAGATGACCAAGGCCGAGTCTCCATATACGTCGAGTCTCTTAACCTTCCACTCGAGGGCCGCTTGGATGCCCAGAATACATGCTTCATATTCTGCGATGTTGTTGGTGCAATAGAAACTCAATCTAGCAGTACACGGTATGAAGCGGTTATCTGGGGAAATCAATACAGCTCCGACCCCATGCCCCCATAGATTGGAAGCGCCATCAAATGACATTCTCCACCTTTCGTCGCCTGGAGACTTTCCTTCTCCGAATAGAGCCATTATATCTTCATCGGGGAAATCGCATTGCATTGATTGGTAATCCTCAATGGGTTGGTGTGCCAAGTATTCAGCCAATGCACTACCTTTGATCGCTTTTTGAGTGACGTACAGGATGTCGTATTCAGATAGCAACATTTGCCAGCGAGCAATTCTCCCTGTGAGTGCGGGTTTTTCGAAGATGTATTTGATTGGATCCATTTTAGATACCAACCAAGTAGTATGGCTTAGCATATACTGCCTCAGACGGCGTGCAGCCCAGGCCAAAGCACAACACGTTTTTTCCAACAACGAGTATCTTGTCTCGCATTCAGTGAACTTCTTGCTGAGATAGTAAATGGCATGCTCCTTCCTTCCGGACTCGTCATGTTGCCCCAGCACACAACCCATTGATTTGTCTAGCACTGTTAGGTACAAAATGAGAGGTCTGCCGGATACAGGCGGCATTAGGACTGGTGGATTTTGGAGATACCTCTTGATCTTCTCAAAGGCTTCTTGGCAGTTATCGTTCCACTTTGCCTCTTGGTTCTTGCACAATAATTTGAAGATAGGCTCACAGGTGGATGTTAATTGGGATATGAATCTGGAAATGTAATTCAATCTTCCCAAGAATCCACGAACCTCTTTCTCGGTTTTTGGCGCCGGCATTTCAAGAATTGCTCGTACCTTGGCTGGATCTACCTCTATTCCCCTTTGACTGACTATGAAACCCAAGAGCTTTCCTGATTTTACACCGAAAGTGCATTTGGCAGGATTTAATCTGAGTTTGAACTTCCTTAGACGTTCGAAGAGTTTTTGCAGATTAACGACATGTTCTTCCTCAGTCTTGGATTTTGCAATCATATCATCCACGTAGACCTCTATTTCTTTATGCATCATATCATGGAATAATGCTACCATTGCCCTTTGGTAAGTTGCACCAGCATTCTTCAGTCCGAACGGCATTACTTTGTAACAGAATGTACCCCAGAGGGTGATGAAGGTGGTTTTCTCCATATCCTCAGGGGCCATCTTGATTTGGTTATATCCGGAATACCCATCCATGAAGGAGAAGAGAGAGTGTTGTGCTGTGCTGTCTACCAGGACATCAATGTGAGGCAAAGGAAAATCATCTTTAGGGCTGGCTCTGTTCAAATCTCGATAATCGACACACATCCGAACCTTCCCATCTTTCTTTGGAACTGGAACAATGTTGGCGACCCATTGAGGGTATTTGACTACTGCTAAGAACCCAGCATCGAATTGCTTCTTAACCTCGTCTCGGATTTTCATTGACATATCCGGCTTCATTCTTCTTAATTTCTGTTTCACCGGTGGGCATTCGGGTTTCACTGGTAGTTTGTGTTCGACTATGTCGGTGTCTAGTCCGGGCATGTCTTGATATGTCCATGCAAAAATGTCGACATATTCGAACAAAAGTCGTACCAGTTTCTCCCGTTCGCTGTCTTTCATTGTGGTGCCGATCTTGACCTCTCTCTTGTCTTCTTCTGTGCCCAAGTTAATTGTTTCGGTCGATTCCTCGTGGGGCTGGATCACCTTATTCTCTTGTTCCATCATTCTCATCAACTCTGGAGGGGTTTCCCAGTTATCTTCAATATCTTCCTCAGTTTGATTAATAGGGTGGTCAAATTTACGGCATGAGTTATCAGCGTCGTTATTTTCAAAGATAAATTTTTTAGATCTGCATTTAGCGAAATTGACGGAATAAATAAAAACGAATAAAAGAAAAAACCAAAGCAAATGAAAAGGGAAGTGGAAATTCATTGGAGAACTCAAAATAACGTTTCATTAATGATGATACTGAAAAGAAAACATGTGTGCCCTAATGAAATGTCCTAAGGCCTTGGGCAGAGCCAAAGGATTGCATTACAGGAAAATTACTTTGGACTAAAAACTACGGGGAAGTCAACAATCTCTCAATTATTAAGCCTTTCACTTGCAGGACAAGGGCGCACAAGGCTGGCGACGCCATCTCCGGCATTTAGATCATCTTCAATGGCTGCAATCTGATTTGGATTCAGCATTCCCGCGCTCCGAAAGTTTAACTTGATGTCGCCGATGATGATTTTCTTCATGCTTGCCTCTCTACCTTCAAGCTTGGCTATCCTCCGCTCCTTCTTTTCCTCAGCTATTTTTCGCTTGTCAGCACGACCAGGCCAGTGTCCTATCCCATGTCTGTCTTTGTTTCCCTGCAATTGTATCGGGGTCAGTATCCCTTGTTCAGTCCTCCCTAAACCGCTTCCAGCTTGGTAACCTTTGCCTATCATGACTTTAGCAACCATTAAGGCAGCCTTGGACAATTTAGGCTTCAATGGAAGGACTTCTCCCTTCACGGAGGTGGCATTTGCAATTTCTAATGCTTGGAAGGCAGTCTCGAGCGATTCTTCGGTAGCCTCAACGCAGCGGGCAGCAGACGACCTATTCACTAGCATTTCTTCTTCACCAAAAATAACTACTAGCTTGTTGTTCACTATGAACTTGAGCCTCTGATGTAGAGAGGAGGGAACAGCCCCGACAGAATGTATCCATGGTCTCCCCAAAAGACAGCTGTAAGATGGATTGATATCCATTATTTGGAAAGTCACTACGAAGACTTCTGGACCTACCTGTACAGGTAACTCCATCTCTCCGACGACCTCTCTTCTTGATCCATCAAAGGCCCTGACCAATATAGAGCTGGGTCTCATGTATGAACAATCCACATGCAACTTTTCCATGGTCGATTTGGGTAACACATTCAAGGACGATCCATTGTCAATGAGCACTCGAGCAAGTGAGTACTCTCCGCATTTCACGGAGATGTGTAAAGCCCTGTTGTGCCCTCTCCCTTCGGCCGGAATCTCGTCATCAGTAAAAGTGAGGTAGTTGCTCGCAACAATGTTCCCAACGATCCCATCAAACTGACCCACTGTGATATCATGAGTGACATAGGCCTCGTTCAATACCTTCATCAATGCCGCCCGATGAGCTTCTGAGCTGAGCAATAATGATAACAGAGATATCTTAGCAGGGGTCTGATTCAGCTGGTCAACCACCTTATACTCACTCTGCCTCATAAGCTTTAAGAATTCACCGGCTTCCTGTTCAGACAGTGTCTTTTGGCCTGCATTCTTATCAACAGGTTCTACTTCTTTGTCTTTGCCCTTGCGGGTTCTTTCTTCTTCTTCTCTTGTTTTCCCTCCACCGAGTCTTTCAGGGGCATAGATACGCCCGCTACGAGTCATTCCACTAACCCCTGAGATGTTAATGACGTCAGGGCTGTTCTGAGGACCTTTCACTTGGACTTTCGCGCTGTAATTCCAGGGGACTGCTTTGGTGTCCCTGTAGGGGAAGGGAGTAGGCACTTGGATAGTGATCGGTTTAGGTGTACCCAGGGACGACTTCGAGTCCTTAGTGTAGCGGATCTCTAGCGGCTTCCGGGTATCCTTGTCCTGGCCATTGTTTGATAGGATGGTTGACACTTGATCCTCCCTCTTTTGAAATCCCACTTGTATTATATGTCGGTCCAGCAGATCTTGAAGGATTGGCTTGAATGCTTCGCACGTCCCGGCACAGCGAGGGTTGGTACATAAATCTTTTCCGGCGCATCCCTTCATAACAACTCCGAAGTGGCACGATTCAGCATGGATAATGCTTAGAGGTGTGTTGATATCTTCCACCTTTCTGATTAAGGACTCCTCTTCAAAAATTTCAACAGCATTAACAGAGGAGTTCCCATGCCCTGGCAGAGGGTTAGTGGCAACATTTGGGCCGTCTTCTTTGAAATTCAGCCATTTGGATTCGATTAGGTCTTGTACCACATATTTCAAAGCTTTGCAGTTTTCAGTGGAATGGCCGACTGCTCCAGCGTGGAACCCACAGGTAGCATTTGGGTCGTAGTTTTTTTGGGAAAGGAGGCTGAATAGGTCTCATCGGACGGGGAGTGATTAGGTTGTGACCGATGAGATGGTCAAACAGCTCTGTGTACGACATGGGTATCGGGTCAAAGCTAACAGGCTTCCTCTCGGGGTAATTTTGTGGTCTGTAGCTGGGAAGGTTTTGGTGAGGTGAGGCTGGTGGTGTTTGGGTAGGGAATTGATAGGCTTGTGGCGGTTTAGTGTAGGAGGGTTTTCCGGCTCCAGTGATGGCGTTAGTTTCCCCCTCTCTTCTTTTGGGAAAACCAGCGAAAGGCTTTTTCTGGCTATTGGTTCCGGTGAAGCTGTGTGCAATTTTTCCATTCCTTAAACCATTCTCTAACCTCTCTCCTATGATGACCATATCCGAGAAGCTTGAGGATACACTCCCTACCAATCTGTCGTAGAAGGGCGACTGTAAAGTATCCATGAACATTGTTACCATTTCTTTTTCCAGCAAAGGCGGTGCTACTTGTGCTGCTAACCCTCTCCAGCATCTGATGTGAGCACGTTCCAACTGCATGTACCAATTCGAAGCTGACTCAGCCAGGCTGTCTTGGAAGTAATGGATGAGCAGTTTGTCATCATGTGCGAATGCGGCCATTTTCCTGCAGTACATGGTCAGATGGCTTGCTGGACAGGTTGAACCTCTATATTTGTCGAAGTCTGGCACTTTGAATTTAGGAGGGATGGCCACATTTGGGACAAGACATAGGTCGTACGCGTCCCTTGCACCGACATTGGATCCTTCGATTTCTCTCACGCGCTCTTCAAGCATTTGATACTTATCCTTGGGCTGAGAGTCCTCCATTGAGTAGTTATGAGTGGGTCCTCTCATGTTGTAGTGAGGAGGTACCATTGGTATTGCAGCGGAGTTCGCATTCAAGATGTGCGAATTGGGAGTAGGAGCGTGATGAATTACTACTGGTGACGGAGTATAACCCTGTGGAATGACCTGAGGTGCAGTCGTAGGACTTGAGAAGTGAGCTTGCAATATTTCTGCATTTGTATTTTGAGTTGAAGGTCCAGCGACTCCCGAAGGTCTAGCGACTCCCGAAGGTCCCCCCTCTAGATTGACCTCCATGGTAGGAGGAGTATAACCAGCTGGGAGACCGTAAGGGGGCCATGGGCAGCCCTGGATGTTCACTCCAGCGGTGTATGGAGGCTCGGAGCTGGGAGGAGGAAGGCTCGAAGCATTGTTCTCAGTATTCCCTGCCGAGGCATTTTCGTCTGCGCTTCTTTTCTCGAGGAGTTTCATGAGTTCGGCCATTTGATCTTTCAATACCATCATCTCGCTCATTTGATCCTTCAGTTTTGCCATGTCTTCTCTCAGAGCCTGACTATCTTCTTCGGCCATCTTCTTTGCTTGAGAACGAGTCCGGTAGCGATGTTGATGAACCAGTTTGCCTTTTCACTCTGTTTTTTTCAAGTTTTTCGACGTAAGTACATGAATGAATGAATGAATATGCATGGAGTGCAAATGTATGCTTTCGTGTTACGCCAGGAGAATTGTAAGTTTCTATTCAACACAAAATAGATTCAAAGTTCAAAACAGAACGAACGAGTCTTATATATGAAAAACAATCAAGCAAACTGGCGGACTACATCTTTTTCCATGAAACCAGGATAACGTCCTTTAATTTTTAACACAGTATTAAGACGTTTACAAAAATCAATGAATCTTGTAATCTCGATGGGCGTGTCTTTATCTCTAGCAAAGTCCGCTGCTATTAGGTGTCTGGGGATCTCTCTGACGGCCTCATTTGCTAGTTCAGCTAGCTGGGAGAATTTGTTCCTCCAGTACTCATAGTCGTCATTCAGCTTCACATAATGCTCTTTCAAAAACACATGTTCCTTGTTAAGGTCATCGTAGATTTTGTCTTGATATTCGGCATAAGCCTTTAGGTCGATGGTTTTCTTGCATTCTTCCTGCAGAGCTTCTTGATACTCTTCAAGCTTCTTTTGTATCACTTCTCTGGCCTTTCTTTCAATTACCAGCCTATTCTCACATTCAGCAGTCATTCCCTCTAGCTGAGGTTTCATATCTTCGAGCTGGCTTCGTAGTGTTCTCTCATTCGCGGCACACTTGGTCAGTTGTTTTTCCCATTCATATGCATTGTCTATGGCTCGATCTCTCTCTCGATTGCGCACTTTGAGCTCTTCGTTTGCGCCCATGAGACTTTCTTGCAGGCGGTGCATTTTTTCTTTTCCGGCCCGCTCCCTTTCATTACATTCAGCCAGGCGTTTTCTTTTCGAGATACTTTCCCGTTGCAAATCAACATTTTCTTGGAGCGCTTTCTCTAGTTTAGCTTGCAATCCTGCCTTTTCTTGTTCTGCTTTGGATAAGGCAATTTGGAGTTTCTCTAGATCTTCATCGAGCATAGGGATAGGCGGAGGAATCTCGGGGGTGACCGGAGTTGCCAGACGGAATGGTAGTCCAATTTCTTGGGCTCTAGTTTTGACCCACTGGATGTAGCTTTCTTTGGCATCAATGTCTCTGGGCCCTAGTTCATGACCTTTTATGGATATTTTGCCCCAAGCCTGACTAATCTTTCTTAGTGTATCAAGATCTTCCGAACCTCTCTTCTCTAGTACAAATGAGAGTAAAGATTCTTCCGGGGGTGGATTCATCATAGGATAACCCAACTGCCTCAAAGCGATGGCGGGATTGTAGTTGATGCAGCCTTTAGTCCCTATGAGGGGGACATTTGGGAAATCACCACACTGATAGACGATTTCTTCTATGTTTTGGTCCCGAGAATACCAAGAAATGTCACTCCCTTTGAGGCCGGCGATGTATTGGGCCCATTCTGTCTTGCCCCTGACCTCTATATGATGATTTCTTTTGAAGATGTGAGAAGTGAACCAGCGATACAATACAGGCAAACAGCATAGGATCAAGCCTGATCGCTTTTTGTGACGTTCGTGCATGATGTAATACACGTCAGCAAGAACAACTGAGGTGGGATTTTGTCCTCGGAGTTTGAATGCTAAGAAAACGTCTATTGCAGTGTAATCAATATAGCCGTCGTCGTTGGGGAATAGAACGACCCCATAGATGATGAGAGCGAAGACGTCCATGAATGTAGCCCAATTTTCTTTACCAGCCCAGAACGAGGCTTCCTCTTCCAAGTACCATCTTGTCAATCCTTCTACCCCCTTCTTTACAATTATCTTCTTGGCCAAGTGTGATGTTGGAATTTTTAATATTTCAGACAATTTTTCAGCTATAGGATAATTTTCCACATATCGGTATGGCTTTTTGTTTGCTGGAGGGAAGCATAGTATATTTTCAAACTCTTCTAAGGTCGGGGCCAGCTGATAGTCTTGAAAGGTGAAACACCGTAACGGTGGATCATAATACTGGTCCAATGCAGTGAGAGCTTCAGCATGTACCTTGATATTTAGCAGACTTAAAAGATTCCCATACTTGGCGGTGAAGGAGTCACGGAGCCATGGCGCCATTTTATTGCTTAGGTCTCGCAGACTTCGTAGGTTTGGTTGCTTGATTTTCAAATGTATGGTCTGTCTTAACGTTTGATCCATCTTGTCAGAAAGAAAGCCTTACAATTTCCTGGCGGTACATGAAATGTTGATGTAAAAAGGAATTTATGTCATGCAAAAAAGAGCAGGAATAAGTAAAAAATGCATGAGGTATGCTAAATAATTTGTCGAAATAACATATGTCTTTTTTGAAATTTTTTTCTTTTAAGAAGACCGGAAAAATGTATCAGTGTTTGTTTGAATGCAGGGGTATGAGGCTCCTTTGTGTCCTACGAGGGTTCCTTAGGGAATAGGTCTAGGGCTTGTCTGTTAAGTGAACCTTTCAAAGGGTAGCTCTAAAGAGCCCTACATAAGGTTCCTAGAGCCAACGACCCCAATTAAGAACACTGATCAACAACAATAGGCAAGCTATTAGGAGTGCCAGCATTCTCAAGAGGGACCAAACTCTAGGTGAGACTTTCGTGACCACCCAACAGGACGCACATCCAGTAGGCCATCACTACGCAGTCTCGTTCTAACTTAAGTTATTCTCCAGTCCGGGTATAGGACTATTCTCACGTGTGTGCAAAAATGTGATAGTGGAGTGTGTGAAGGAGCAAAATATCAATAATACCCCCAAGCTGCAAAACAAACAAACACATATACAAAAAGTGGTCTTCTATCCTAGGGTTTACATATCACATAAATACATAACATGCAACAAGAATAAAAGATGAAAGGGAAGGGTAAAATAGAACATTTAATTAACAACTAATCCTACAACTAATTAGACTAGGTTTGACTCTCTAATGTCCCCAGTGAAGTCGCCAGCTGTAGCGACCGAAAAATCCGTGCGAGGATTCCTCGAAGGTTCAAAAGTGAAGCCGCCACCAAAGTTTAGTTTAAGGGCAAATATTGGAAAATCCCTTTTGGAATGGATACGGGTCCTTGAGACCAGATTAGGGTTCGGGAGTCGGTTATGCGTGGGGAAGGTATTAGCACCCCACGACATCCTTCCTAATGAAGGTTACCTGCTAACTAGTTGTAGGAAAGAATATTAATTTTGAAAATGTTTATTTTTACCCTTTTATTGTGAATTAAAAAGAAAGAAGAAAATTGATATTTCATTTGAATTAGAGAAAGGGATTATTTAGGAAAAGACTAAAAAAGTTTTTTTATTAGTGCAATTGACAGATGTGGGCCCCCATCTGCTCCTACGTATCTCTTGGTAGAGAATCAAATCACACGTAGTTCTTGGTAGAAAAATGTTTGTTGGATGGTATATTTTTTTTATATATAGGGATCTTAGGACTCCTGAGTGATCAGTTCATTTGTCCTAAAACGATGACTAACCTGACTGTACAGTCGGCTTAGTCCCCTACTTTGTGAAAATAGAGTTTTTGGAGTTCGGAAAATGGTTTGAAGTGTGTTTGTTTGATTTTATTGGAATAGGGGTTTTAGGATTCCTGAGCCGTACGGCTCATTTATCCTAGAACGCTGACGAACCCGTCTGTACAGTCGGCTTAGTCCCCTAATTTGAGAATTTGATTTATAGGAAGAAACGTGTTTGTGCTTATTTTAATTTAGAAATTTGTTTGTTTTAAATAGGGATTTTAGGCCATGATCCGTAACGGTTCATTAGTGACCTAAAAAGTAGACTAACCCGACTGTACAGTCGACTTAGTCCCCTATTTATATTTTTTGGGAATTAAGTAAATTATTTAGGTATTTTGTAGGCTTTTTGTAAAAGAAAATAATAAAAACGAAAAGAAGGGTGCAGCAGTAAAATGGGGTGCAGTTTGCAGGAGGGAGTTGTATTATTTAAAAACTGGGTGTGAAAAGCAGTAGCCCAGTTTGTGGACTGGTCCACGAATTCATGGGCTTTTTCAGGGGGGGGAGGCGTAATTCGCAAACTAGAGGTGTAAGCAGTATTGAGTTAAATGAAAAGACCAAAATGACCTAGGTGTCCACGCTATATAAGGAAATCCAAAAAAAATACCCTAAACCTAATTTCCTTCGTTTCTTCTCCAGCTGCGCCGTTCCATTTCCCCCAATTCTTTCAACCCTAATTTCTCTAATTTCTCCCCTTTCTCCGCCTCGCTTCACGGAACCGTGGCTCCTCCCCTTTCTTCTTCGTCCACCACCGCCGTCTAATCCTTTCTTCCTCTCTATTCCAGCGCCACACACACATACGTCGTGGGAGAGGGAGATTTTGAAGAAAGGAAAGAAAAAAAAGAATGGAAGTTCGGAGTGAGAGAGAAGTGAGTTCGGAGAATGAGAGAGAGATGGGGAAGACGCGAAGAGGGAGAAGGTAAATAGGAGGGGGAGAAGAGACGGTGGCGACGGCGGCGTCCCATCGCCTGCTGACGGTGGAGGGAGGGTTGACGACGCTACGGAGGGTCAGACGCGATGATGAAGATGGTGGTGATGGCCGCGTTGTTGCTCGGTTTTGGGAGATCGCAAGGGACGAGGAACGGTGACGGCTGACGACAGTGTCTGGAGCAAACGGCCGCCGTCTACGGTGGCCGGAGCTCGTAGGTAAGGCTTCGGTTCCTCTTTTTATATTTTTACTTTCTCCCTTCTCTCTTCTAATCTGATTATTTTCCTTATATTGGTTTTTGCTTCTCCGGGTGATTCACGGTGATGGCACGCAAACGACACGGTGACGGAGCGACCGCGGGATTTGGCGACGACGCGGAGGAGCACGACGGCCACGCCTTACGGCGATGACCTCCGCCGGTGGAGACGATCAGAACCTGGGTATGTTTCTCTATATTTTTCGTCTCTTATCTTCTTCCTATTCTTCTACTTTCTGATCGTTTTTCTTTACTGTTCTTTGTTGTTAAACTTGCTTGTATAACTCTAATTCCCGAAAAACTGAGTCTATTTCACACATTGCTAACAATTTGGACAGATTACCTCAACCCTAAATTTTAACTGAACCTGCATCAAGTTCTGTTCCCAACTTCGTTTTCCTAATTCTTTATTTCACTTAAACCATTTTAAGTTGTTAATCATAAACCCTAATCTATTTACAGCACTAATATTCATAACCAAAATAACTAAAAAAACATAAACTGAACTCACTTGATTCTTTTTAGTTCATATGCACTATTTTGATACTGATTTCAGATTAATAACAATTACGGTTCTCTGCAAAAATGGCCTACTATGTATTGGATTTGATAAAACCTAAGAAAGCAAAACAAAAACATGAAGACCAACCTCTTTTCCAGCTTCTGAAAAATTTCCTGTTGCTTGTTTGTTACTGCTGTTCCTAGTTGCTGCTTCTAGTTCTCTTTGTTTGTCTCTGCTGCCACTCGTTCCTACCTCTGGATTTGTTGCCTTACGACTAGGGTTTCAGTGTGAAAACCCTAGTCTTTTGGGTTCTGAATTTCTGTCTGAATCTTGTTGGGGTCTGTTCTTGTTCCTTTTGAGTGTGTCTAGGTTTGTTTATATAGGTAAAAATTAGGGTTTTTCTGATCCTTCTCCATATTTGTTTCCTTTTTCAGGTATTGGGCTTGGCTTGGAGAAAACTTGCTCACCAAGTTGCTGGATTAGGGTTGGGGAAAGCTTGTTCACCAAGGAGAGCAGGAAAGAAGAGAGGCGCAGCTGCCCTTTTTCTCATTTTTTTTTGTAATTTTCGTTTTTCCTATTTTTTGTATTTTTGGTTATTTTCGGTTTTGTATATATTTTTTTGAATTAATTTTGATTTTTTTGGATTATTGTGAACATTTGTAAATTAATTTTTATTGATTTTTCGATTATATTTGCTATGGACAGATTTACTGTTTGTTTTTGTTTTGGGTCAAAAAGGATGAGAACGATTAAATTGGGCCAAGCCCAATCAAAACTAAACATAGGCCCAACTTAGAAAAAAATGGCTGAAATAAGGCCCAATTAGAACAAATTTAAGATGAGGTCCCATCTAGCCCCACAGGTCCATTTACGCAAACATTAGACATAAGCCCAATTATTAAAAACTGGTTCAAAACACTAAGCGTAAGCTCAAATAGACAAGCTAATGAAGTCAGGCCCAAAAAGGTTGGACATAGGCCCAATTGGACAAATCGGTCCAAATCAAAACATCGCTCGAAGTGCCATAGGCTTGTGATACGCGACACGGGACTAAAACTAGTACGATAAAAGGATCGGGCAAAATTAGGGTATAACAAATATTCTCTTTCTCTATTCGCTGCCAATAAAATCTATTGCATCCAGGATATTATTAACAAGTTAGGATAGGTCCTTTTTTCTCCTACATTCTAAATTAAAAACCCACATAATAGTCAGTGCAGGTCATCACGAACTAGTCGCAAAAAAAGAGATTATAAACGTCAATATAGAGTTGAAATACTATATGCTAGCTGCTAATTCTTCCAGCCATCATCAGACCATTCAGATTCATCTGTAACAGGTTTAGGGACCTCATACTGGAAACCTTGACCCCACTCTACATTGTTAGAGCAGTGTCCATTCTGGAAATCTTGACCCCATTCTACATTGTTAGAGCCCTGTCCATTCTGGAAATCTTGACCCCATTCTTCATTGTTAGATGGCTGTCCATTCTCTTCATTAAAGCTCAAGTTAGTCTTCTCTCATGTGTCCTCCTCACTAGGTTCCACCTTTTTTGGAAGAGAACAACCTTGATATGATGAATTCTCCACACAGTACCACAACATTTGGCTCCAATGATCATCCTGCCAAAAATGACAATCAGAGAATGATTTCACAAACAACCATGATAATCTTGATCAATAAAAACAACCATGATAGAACAAGAATGATTTACGAAAGTAATACAACACTTACTTGCTTAGCTAGCTATGAAATACACCTTCAACAACTGCAATAATTCAAATTCATTTTTCATTCAATTCAATACTACTACTAATGAATTAGAAACATGAGTAAAAACGAACGCGACCTATGCGAATGTGGGGGTATCTTACTAGTAAAACTTGAAAATTACAACACTTGACATTTTCAAGAGATAGACATACCATTGACAACCTTGACGCTAGATGGTATTCTAACTCAAGAGGTTGGAACTTCGATTCCTTAAAAACTTCAAGAAGCTCATCGAAGTTTACATTTCTTGATGAATAATTTCTGAGAGATATTCATTGGGTATGCTCATATTATCCTGATGCAGTATATCATAAAATTCATGTAAAAGAAAAGTAGAAACAAGGCTGAGACTATGATTAATGTATGCACTTAAATAATAACAAGGAGATGCACACACACACAATAGCAAGAAGAAAACCAGTTTCACAATACCATATACTAATGGCTTCATTCAATCATATTTGACAAAGGCCTTTGACCCAACAAACAAAAATCACAGCCATACCATTAGGCCTGGGGTTCTGGTAGTTTTTGTGCTAAAATAGACAAAAAAAATAGCTTTCTTGTTTGTTGATTTTTGTTGATGATGATTTTTATTCATGATTATGAATGAGATGCTTTCTTGTTTTCATTTTTTTGTGCAATGAAATGCATGATACTCACAATGATTTTCTTTTTTTGTTTTTTAGTTTTGGAACATGATTTTGAAAATTATTTGGAGATGCAAATGATTTATTGGAAAAAAGGTTTTAGAAAAATGTGCTTGACGGGGTATGACCCGCTCCTACGTATCCCCATCGTAAATGAGGAATCAAAGCTTGCGTAGTTCTACTGTGTCTTTTTTGAAATAATGCTTATGCATGAATGTCTCATCTTGGATGAACTTGACGAGGATTTTTTTTTTTTGCATGATTATAAATGAAATGCTTATGCTATGCAGATGATAGTTGTTTTTTTGTTTTATCTTTATGTAATGAAAGGGAATGCAAGATGAATGATTTTTTTTTCAAAATTGGAACTTTATTTAATGCAAATGACGCAATGACGTAATGATGCAATGATGTGATGATGCAAGGATGCTTCTTTTTTGTGTTTTTGCAGAAAGAGGATATTTACAGGTGGTGATTTGAAAATTTTTGCACTATATGCCACCTCATATAGGTGTTTATTGAAAAGGGAAAGCATATCTTTTTTTGATTTTCAAAAATTTTGAAGGAAAGATTGATTGAACTGAATGCAACGATGCAACACATAATTTGGAAAGCCCTTGTGACCTAAAAGGGGGTAGAACCTATGATCTAAGGTATTTTAGGGATAATCTTCTCATGTAGCTCTATTCACACCCTCACAAAGGTCATCAGAGCCACAGTCCCTCTCATGAAAATCCCCGTAAATGCAGCAAACTGCTAGGTACAAGGCATCATGAAAGAGCACAACTCTGATTGAAACTTTCGCAAGTAGCCAAACGGACAAAGGTCCTGATGGGCTCCCACTACTCGAATCCACTCATCCTATGGTATCCTAACAGACCTGGGTTATGGTCTCTTTCTCTAATCATGTAGCCTCAAGGTACAAGTGTGTGTGTGTGTGCGAAGGGCATTTCCTTAAAAACTACCCCACCTGCAAATGAAAATGCAGAACAGTCCAGACAATAGAAAGCCATAACATGTCGTCTACCCTAGGGTTCAATACCAATCAAATTCAACTAATCTAGGGTGCCAACAACAAACACATTACTTACCTTAGAAAGGGAGCTGAGAAGAAGGGGACATAACATGATTGGGGAAATGCATGAGGGAACTAGGAATATAAGCAAAGAAGTAACTATCTATTATTTTAAACAAAAGCGAGCATAGAAGAAGAATGCATATGGATGCAACATGCTTATGAAAAAGAAGAAGAATAGAGGCAAAGCAGGATGTTCAAATCAATCACACAAACCACACACTTAATTAATTAGGCTTAACCCACTTTTGAAAAAAATGTTTTTTAGTCCCCAGTGAAGTGGCCAGCTGTTGCGCCCGAAAAAGTCCCCGAGGGAGAACCTTCCTCGTTCACAACTTTTCCTAAGACAATGAAGCCGCCACCAATATTTATTAAGGAAAATATTAGGAAAACCTTTTTTGGAAAGCGATTGGTCTTGCGAAACTAGAGAATAGGGTTCGGGGGTCGGTTACGCGCAGGGAAGGTGTTAGCACCCCACACGTCCTCTCTACTGAGAGGGAACCTTTAATTAAATGTGTGGTTTTAGTGTGTTGACTTGAAAATACTTAATTTTTCCTCTCTACTTCTTATTGAAAAAATCTTAATGAAAATCTTTATTTATTATGAAAAAGGGGGAAAAATGGTTTTTTAGAAAAAACGTGCTTGACGAGACATGACCCGCTCCTACGTATCTCCCGGTGCGATGGAGAATTCAAAGCTACGTAGTTCTTCTTTATCCTGAAAAAAGGTTTTTGTCTTTTATCTTTTTAGTGAGTTTTCGAAATAGGACGAGCATTTAGTGAATGATTAAACTAACCAAGGTTATGGGTAATCACCGCTAAGTACTCTTGAAAATGAGAGTCACTACCACCAGTCAGACGAACGAAGGTTCTGATTGACTATTAGTAGCGGCTCGTTTTTATTTGCTCTTTTGAAAGGGGTTTTCGAAAGGGATTGATTGGCACGAATGATCAAGCTAACAAAGGTTATGAGTGATCATCGCTTGTTGTTCTTTGGGGAAAAAGACATCGTCACCAATGGCTAGACGAACAAAGGTTCTGATTAACCACTAGCGACGATGGGTTGAAAATGATTTTAGAAAGGAAAAGATTTTTGTCTTGAAAATGATCTTGGTTTGCGAAAGTGATTCTTTTTTGTTACGAAAATAACTCTTTTCTTTTCGTTATGAAAATGCTAAACTTTTATGGTTGCGCTTGACGAGAATGTGACTCGCTCCTACGTATCCCAAATGGGAATCAAAGCGACGTAGTTCTACCGAGCCTTAAAAATGAAAATCTTTCACGATGATCAAACTAACAAAGGTTATGATGGACCACCGCTAATAACTTGTTTTTGATTCTTTGATGCTTAGAAAAATGCTTTTTGAAATTGGACGCGTTCATGATAATCAAACCAACAAAGGTTGTGATGGATTATCACTAGCAGCTTGCTTTATGCATACGAAAATTCTTTTGAAATTGAGGCTTTCATGACAATCAAACCCAACAAAGGTTGTGATGAATTGCCACTAGTAACCGTTTTTGTGCCAGGTCGTTTAGAAATGAAAACAATGAATGCAAGAAAGAATTGGTCGATTCAAGCATAACACAATCAGTGGAATCAAATCATTAAGCAACAATATTTGAATTCGCAAACAACAATCAAGCCTAAACTACACATATTAGATCACAACACATAGATAGGCAAGGAAGGAACTCGAATTGGGCATTAAGCAAAATACAAGAGTAGGCGAGATTGAACCTAAATGCACATCTAGTGGAAGATGCTAGGCGAGAACCATACTCAAATATTTCTACAAAACGCAAGGGAATCTAAATGCACATCTAGTGGAAGATGCAATGTAAGGAATGAACCTATCTAAGTATTGATGATATTCTATATGAGAGTAGACGATGACGCTGTAAGCTCAAGCAAAAGAGTTGCCTCAATCATGATCATTGGCCAGCATAAGCAAGCAAATTATTTAGCGACCAAAGTATCAAAGAACGTTGAATCACTTTGGTCAATCCTCACACTTAAGATTAAGTGCACAAGTGCACAAGTGTGAATCACATTGCCAATCATCATATAAACTAAAAGGGTTGAATCATCTGAGACCATCTTCACCACTCAGAACATGATGCACTAGGCATAAGTGGGAATCATGTGGTTCATCATCAACAATGACACTATAACTGAGTTAAATCACATAGGGCAATTTTGGCATGGATCACAATGATTAAATATTAACAAATATAAAGACAAAAATACCTCTGATGAAGGCAGATACTACCACTTGAAGAACGCAACTCCAACTAACTCTTGCAGAAGATCAGCTCAGACGGACCAACGGAACGAATAGAGCGAAAAAATAAAGCGTAGAAGAGTTTTTCTAAAATGTGAGAGATTTCGAGAAAAATGGGTTTTTTCTCTGATCTCGTGAAAATCTGTGTCTGAGAAGCAGAGAGGAGTTGTGAAATTGTGGTCTTGTGAAATCCGTGTCCGTCCAAATGTGATTTGAGGCTGCCTATTTATAGGCTTTAGGAAAGCGTAGATCTGAAAAAAACATTTTAATGAAATGAAAGAATCGATTGTTGATTGTAGTTAAAATATAGATGAATCGATTCTTATCATTTTAGAAGCCTCAAGAGTCGATTCTTTGGATAGTTGAAATAGTGAGGAATCGATTCTTTACTCTTTGGAAAACATGGGAATCGATTCTTTGCTCTTTGAAAACAAGTAGGAATCGATTTTCAGGACATCTATCATAGGTGAAAATCGATTCTTCACTTAGTTAAAACAATTAGGAATCGATTCATGGCCTATGGGATGGCTTGACAATTGATTTCAAGGCCTATGTAAAAAGAAGGAAATCGATTTTAGCTTTGCCTTGAGTATATGTAGAAATCGATTTCAAGCTTTAAACATATGATTGAGAAATCGATTCTTGGCCTTTAGGATTGCTTGAAAATCGATTTCATGGCCTTTAGGATTACTTGAAAATCGATTTCATGGCCTTTAGAATATACTATAAATCTATTCTTGGCCTTTGGTATATAATAGAAATTGATTCTTGCTTTCCACAAAAATGTTTTTAGGTCTTTGCAATGCATGCATAAAATATTTTCCAAAGCTTGCCATGCATGCATAACATATTTTCATGCAAAAATCATTTTTATGAAATCTTTTGTGAGTGATGACCAAAATGCCCTTTTTGACCCTAAAAACCCTAATTTCCCCAAAAAGTGCATTCTAACCCTAAAAATGATTTCAAAAACTTTGGAGCGGTTTCTAGGACCCAAAATGCATTTTTCGTGTGGAAAATTAGGGTTTTGACCTAAGCCGGACAAAATTGGGGTATGACACTCGTGCAACAGGAATGAAGACGTTCTGAAGTGAGAAGAATGAAGAGGGCTTTGCGTTCTGGAGCGAGAGAAATGAAGAGGCGGCCGATTTGTGTTCTGGAGTGAGAGAGCGAAGCTGGAGCGAGAGAGCGAAGGGAGACGCAGTGGTGGTGCGCGCTGTGGCAATGGTGGTTCTCCGTGCGGCAAGAGTGAGGGACTCAACGGAGCAACGGAGGTGCGAACGGTGGTGGAAGAGATGAGGGAGGTGCGAACGGTGGTGGAGGAGATGAGGGAGAGAACGATGGTGGAACGTGGAAGAGATGAGGGAGCGACGGTGGTGGAACGCGTGGAAGAGATGAGGGAGAGAACGAACAGAATGAGAGGAGTACTGAGAGGGAGCGTATGTGAAAAGCCCAATTTTTTCGTTTCTATAACGGGTGGTGTTTTGACCCGTTATAGAAGCCTTGATTTTTTCGCTTTCTATAACGGTTATGAAATGTAACTGATATGAAAGATGGTTTTTGCACTTTCTATATCGGTTCCTGTGGAAACCGATATAAATAGCAGTTATAAAAAGCATTTTTTCCACTAGTGAGTAAACCAAGACAAAGTGACAAATGGAACTCCGAGACACAACCAACTCAAGAAGTAATTCCGTGTCAAGGGTAGTCACTAGGAAGTTGGGTCATGTCTTAGGAATGATTGTAAACCTCTTTTGAGGATCAACTCAAATCTCTCGACACACAACACTCACGTAATCAAGTAAACGTATGCATGCTAAATAGGTTAGGCACAAATGTTTTTCAAGCATAAAATCGATTATGCACTTATGGTTTTAAAAGAACATGTTTTTGGAAGAAAACAATCGATTCACGACTTCTTGTTTTAAAGCAAAGAATCGATTTTGGACTTGTTTCATTGAAGTACAAAATCGATTATGAGCTTGTTTATGGAAGCACAAAATCGATTTTCCACCTAATTTCTTAAAGGTCTTGTTTTATCTTGGAAGCAAACAATCGATTCATAGCCTTAGGAGTTTAAAGCCTAAAATCGATTTTGATCCTGTTTTACTTAAAGAATCGATTTTCAATATCTTAGTTTTAGAAGCAAACAATCAATCATTCACTTATGAAGTTGTTCTCATTTTAAAGCAAAGGATCGATTATTATACTAAGTGTGTTTAAGCAAACAATCGATTTCTCACTTGTTAGAAATTGTCTCAACGGTCATATTTTTCCTAAATCTATTAATAGAGACAGAGGGCTGCACAGAACGCACAACCCAAATATTCACCAGCTGAAACGCATAATGTAACACCCCATTTCTACCCGGCAAAATAATGCGAAAATATCAGAGTTCGTAAAAAATCCTTTTTCAACAAACAATGGAGTGCCACATTTGCTTCGTGAAAAACAATAGACGGGTTAATTCGCTTTCTGAAAACAGATACAATTCGCTTTCGGTTGAACCGATAAAACAACCAATTAGTCTTCAAAATAATTCCTCTTTAATTACTTCGCAGCGGATTCATAATAAGTCAACTCAAATAGACATAGCGTCTTAACAATTTAAAACAGCTCAAAAAAACAACGAAATAACATCTTAAGGTTTCAACAAAGAAATGACATAGCATCAATATTAAAACGCGTGTTCATTCCCCCCCGAGTGTTACATATCAGAGCGACGACACCGACTCGATCAAACGAAGGTGAACTGCCTTCATTCGGGGTTACCTGCACGTTACCAACATTGGGGTAACATTCAAACAGAAGGGGTGAGATATCGCACTATATAATCGGATACATGAAAAACAATATATATTTCAGGTCAATTCATCACTTAACAACAGTCAAAGTCATCTCAATCACATAAGTATGCACATAATGCGAAATGTGACTCAACTCAGGGCCACCGCCCTATAATGCATGTGGTACCATAATTCAAAACCCGTAAATAGGGGCATCAACATCGCAACATCGTCGTCGTGGTTTGAGCATAGCTCCATCGTAAAAATATGCTATGCATGCGACGCTATGTAAACGCACAACAATTAACAACGGTTACATAGCAACGCACAACATCGGAAAACAACATTGGCCGTAGGCCTACAACACATCACCTGCCAATAAATAGAGGCAAATTCGTCTTCGTACAACCTTCGTCGTCAACAATTTACAACTTAGAAATTTTAAACATTTGGGCAACATCGCAAGAATTTAGCAACTTTCAACATTTTGGCAACTTTGGGTCTAATTACATGTTCAACATCATTTTAAACAACAATCGTGAGATTCACATTTGGGCAGCCACACTTGGCGCCCTTGGCGCCCACTGCGCTAAGCAACACAATTGGCAGCCAAACTGGCGCCCAGCAGCACAACGGGCAGCCAAACTGGCGCCCTTGGCGCCCAGCAACGCAACACAGCACAAGGCAGCCAAATTCTGGCGCCCATGGCGCCCCTGCGCCAGACACAGCACGAGGCAACAGCAACCGGGCAGCCAATCTTGGCGCCCTTGGCGCCAGGACAGCACAGCCACCGCAACAGGGCAGCCACAACCTTGGCGCCCAATGCGCCAGAACAACACCTGAAACAGCAATTGGGCAGCCACCACCTTGGCGCCTTTGGCGCCCATGCGCCAGAACAACATAGAAAATAGCAATTGGGCAGCCATCACCTTGGCGCCCTTGGCGCCCATGCACCAGAACAACATAGCAAACAGCAATTGGGCAGCCAGGTTTTTGGCGCCCTTGGCGCCCATGCGCCAGGAATCTGCAAGACAGCAACACACAACAGCAAGATGGCGCCCAGCAACATTTCAGGAACAGCGCCCATGGCGCCCAGCAACAGGACAGGGCAGCCAACATCGCGCCCTTGGCGCCCCTGCGCCAGAACACTACACACCCAGAATGGTAGGGGTGTTCGTGGGTCGGTTTGGATCGGATTTGACCAAATCTGTTGCCCGAACCAATGATAATTATTCGGTTTGGGTTGGTTCGGATTTTACATTTTTTCCTCCAAAATCCGAACCAAACCGAATTGATATTGGACGGGTTGGTTTGGATTGGGCTCACGGGTCATTCACTAAAATATTAATTTTCTAAAATATAAAAAAAAACATTTTTTTATGATATTCCAACACTTTAAATAGCTAAAAAAATTGAAAATCACACGAAATCAAACTCAAATCCACTAATAGTCTTCCCATTCATAGTATTAAAATTGTACAACCTAATCATAAATTATTAAGGTAAAAATTCTAAGCAAATAAAATCGTGTGCATCTAAAATTACAAAATTGTTATGACGTAATATAGGTTGGTTCGGGTTTGCGGATTTGATTTTTAAAATCCGTTGCCCGATCCAAACAACTACGGGTTGGTTTGGATTTGTTCGATTTTGACCCGAACACGAAAAATATCCGAACCAAACATATCGGTTTGAATTGGATCGTGGGTTGGTTTGGATTTGCCCGAACCACTGAACACCCCTACAGAATGGCGCCCAGGAAGGCGCCCAGTCACACAACACAGGATGGCGCCCATGGCGCCCAGCACAGTTTCAGGAACGGCGCCAATGGCGCCCAGGCAACACACACGCACAGAATTTGGCGCCCAGGGAGGCGCCCAGCCACAGCAACAGCAACATTGGCGCCCATGGCGCCCCATGGACAGAATTTTTGGTTCAAATCATCAACAAGCAAGCTCAATCATCATCAATCATGTCCAATCATTATCAATCATGCTCATTCATCATCAAATCACATTCATTCATCATCAATCAAATTCAATTCCTACAACTAGAGTTTTCTAACTTAATCACCTAGGGTTCCATTAACCTTCCTACATAGAGCCATTCATACACCCAATTATAGAGATAGAACCCCACCCTTACCTTAGCCTTGCAGAATTCGAAACCTTGCCCTAGCCTTCTCCTCCTCTTCGCCGCGCCTCCTCTTCCTTTTCTCACTCTCAAACTTTTGTTTTTCTAATAAGTGAGCAAAACCCTAAAAATGCTTATTTATACTTAGTTAATTTTCGTGGGCTTTTCTCTTGGCTATGCGACTTAATCATGGGCCTTTTCCATGACACTTCAAATTCGCTACTACTAACCCTAACCATAGGTCCATATATTCTAACATTATTTTTATTTTATTATTTTCTACCAATTAAATTCCAGACAATTCAATTAAATAATTAATTAAATTTTAGGGCGTTACAACTCTCCCCCACTTAGAATATTTTCGTCCTCGAAAATTTACCTGATTCGAACAACTCTGGATACGACTCCCGCATCCTGCTTTCTAGCTCCCACGTCATACTTTCTCCGGCAGCTCCCAGCCAGACCACTTTCACCAAAGCGATCTCCTTGTCTCTAAGAGTCTTCAGTTCATGATCTTCAATACGCACAGGCATCGTCTCCACAGTGAGATTATTCCGTACTTGCACATCATCCATATGAATTACATGAGATGGATCTGAAACATACTTCCGAAGTTGCGACACATGAAACACATCGTGCAAGTTCGAAAGCTTAGGCGGCAAGGCCACCCTGTAAGCAACATTTCCCACTCTTTCCGAAATCTGATACGGACCGATAAAACGAGGCGTGAGCTTCTTAGACTTCAAAGCGCGTCCAACACCGGTCACTGGAGTGACTCTCAAAAACACATGCTCACCTGCTTGAAATTCTAAATCCTTCCTTCGCTTATCATGGTAACTCTTCTGTCTACTTTGCGAGGCTTTCATCTTCTCCCGAATCAATCTCACCTTCTCAGTAGTCTCTCGAACAATTTCCGGTCCAAGTACTACACTTTCCCCAGATTCATACCAACATAGAGGAGTCCTACATCTCCGACCATACAACGCTTCAAAAGGTGCCATCCCAATACTAGAATGGTAACTGTTATTATAAGTGAACTCTATCAACGAAAGGTACGCATCCCACGAACCTCCTTGCTCCAGAACACAAGCTCTCAACAAATCCTCCAACGACTGAATAGTCCTCTCTGACTGACCATCCGTCCGAGGGTGATACGCCGAACTCAACCTCAACTTAGAACCCAACTCCGCTTGCAAGCTCTTCCAAAACTCAGACGTGAACCTCGGATCCCTATCCGAAACGACACATAGAGGAACACCATGCAGCTTCACAATCTCTCGGATATAAATCTCTGCCAACTTCGGCACTGGATATGTAATGTTAATAGGAACAAAATGAGCCGACTTCGTTAGACTATCAACAATCACCCAAATAGCATCATGACCTCTCGCGGTATTTGGCAATCCCGTCACAAAGTCCATTGAAATACTATCCCATTTCCATTCTGGAACCTCTAACGGTTGCATCAACCCTGTAGGCTTCTGGTGTGTGGAAAACATGTGCAAGTATACACAGTCCATAACAAGTAATACAGTGTTTAGAACAGGTCGAACCCACAGGGATTGGTGAACTCTTTCAAAAGTCAATATTATGTAATTTAGAGGTAAGTAACTAATTTAACAAGATAGTTGATGATGGTGAGTATCACAAGTAAGTTAGAATAAAGCAAAGTGTAAGTAGTTGAAATGCAAATAGAAAAAAGCTAGTTGGAATGTCTTCCCCAAGTAATTTACTTATAAGTGTTTAATGCAGTTATGATGCAGTTGCACTGAATGCTGTTGCATTAGTTGTGTGCCTTTCAGTCACTTTTCTCCAGAGTTTCATTACAAGCTTCCTATGTCTAGGCTTGCTAAATAAGTTCACTCTTGTCTTTTAAAGTACCCACAGTATCACCCTATGGACTATACTATCCTATGTCTAGGACTTAGTATGGTTTTCACAAAGTTTCCTTTATGTAAAACACTCACCCATATTAGTTCTTGAGTTCTTAATTGTAAACCATGTCTGCTTTTACAAATCTATTTATTCTAAGTGATCAATCTCAAAATAAATGTTGAAAGTATTATCAAGCAAGAACTAAAGTGCACACATCATATACTTGTATTAAACTTACTTAAAAGCTTATTAAATGGTTAGAACATTCCAACTAAGAGAGGTTTAGCTCAACATAGACATTGCAAGGCAAATATAAACAGAATAGAACATGTTTATATAATTGAAATCACAAAAGAGAAACAACAAGATAGAAGTTACACAAGTTGAAGCTCTTAGCATGAATCCTTCCTACCAATGTAGTTACATTAGCTCCTTAGCACTTTGATAAAACTATGAAACCGAAGTAAGGAGGATTTGTCACTTCCTTCCTTTCCTTCTTACAAAATAGAAACTAACTATGTATATTGAAATTTAAATCTAACTTATGGATTGTGATCTATTTTCAAGTGAAGGAGTGAAGTCTTTATATAGTCTTCAAGAGAGGTGCTTCCTTCCTTCATGTTGAAGTAATCTTGATGGCTGTATTCATGGTTGTTTTACAGCAGTTGATTCCCATGTGAAGTCTTCAATCAATTGTATAGGGAGGTCAAATGAGATAACAACATGTGTCCCTACGTTGATGACTCTTCAAAGCTATGTGGGAATTGTAGGCAACGAAATCTGAAGTGTTCTTGCTTTAGGGGACCAAGTATGAGGTCATCAAATGCAAGTGGATGGCAAGTGGATGTGCAAGTGGATGGCTTCAACCTTCAGGTAATGCAGTTGCAGTGCAGTAGCATTGTACTAAACCAATGCAGGATCAATGCAGGAGCATTTGATGCAGGAGCATCTAGACTGCACTGAACAAATTTATCAAACATACCACAATGTATCCAAAATGGCCTATTATCAACTATAACCACGTCAAACACTCAAGTTATCACATATTACATAAAATACTATATAAACTCTTTATCTTTGCTTGAAAGAGAGCAATTTACTAAGTTTAAACATATGAATAACTCTATATAAAATAGAGTTATCACACCCTCAAACTTAAACCATTGCTTGTCCTCAAGTAATGACAAAGACAAACTAACTAATACTATAGTTTCTAGAAGATAAATCAGTTTGATATTTGGATTTTCATGAGGTGCTCTCTATGAACTTCCTTGCTCATCAATTTTGCTTATGCCTTCAAAAACTTTTCAAACTTCCAGAATTATTTACACTCTTTGTGTGTGTGTGAACCTACTGAGTTGAGATTGATTCCAAGACTAAGTAAAAACTTCCTCCTAGCCTTTGAAAAGATTGGTTTATCTTTGGTCACACCAAAATATTTTTCAAAAGAAAGATTAGTCTCACAAAATCCTCAAGTATTGGGGAGTTTTAAACACAACCAAGGACTTGACTGAATTTTTCAAAGTTTTTTGAGTTAATGCACTATTTTTTCTTGTGTTGGTGGTTTCTTTGATGCAGATGCATTACTTTTTTGAAGTGTTTATGCATTGATGTTTTTCTGCATTTTCTGCAGTGCAGTTGCATTGCTTCTGCACTGTATTATTTTTTTGTAGCCTATATTGCCTTCCTCACTGTCCTCCAGATGCATTTATTCCTGCATGGCACAGGTGCAGCTTTTCACTGACCTCCAGATGCATTCATGCACTTTGGCACAGGTACAGTTTTGAACTATCCTCCAGATGCATTTATTCATGCATGGCACAGGTGCAGCTTTTCACTGACCTCCAGATGCAATCATGCACTTAGGCACATGTATAGCTCAATTGCTTCAGGTTTAATATGGCTTTGATCTTTGATCTTTTTACCACTCTTTTTGTATTCTTTTGCATTGTTTGCTCTTGCTTTTCAAATTCAGCCTTGATTTTCATAAAAATACCCCCAAACTTAATTCTTTAAGCTATTCCAACTTTTTAATCAAAATTTGTTTTGACCTTAGCTCACCAAAATTTTCTCTTGCATCAGATTGCTCTTTAAATAGCAAGATTCTTTTCACAAACTCAGTTTTGAGGTATTTGGAAGGAAAATAATTCTGTTTATTTTTGTGAGAAATAAGGCTTCTTGCTTTTCAAAAATCCATCCATAGGTGCACCATATCTTTGTAAAAATGTTTTCAAACTGATTATCTACTAAAATGTTCTTAACAATTTATAGTATTTCTCATACTTGTCCCTATTTTCCAATGAAAAATGTATCTTTGGAAAATTAGTTTCATGTATTTGGATATTACTTTGTTAAGTACATCTAATACATTCATAAAAAAATATTTATTTAAAAGCATGCATTTGCTAAAAACACACATAGATAACATACATAATATACTTAATATGATAATATGATAAGTTCTCCCCCCAAACTTAAGGGATAGCAGTGTCCTCACTGCTAAAAGTTCACAAAATAGTTCCAAAATATTTGTTCAAAATATGGGGAGAGGGATTAAAAACACAACCAGAGAAGAGTTAGTAGTAAGATAACATCCAAAATATAGTAGGTGAAATTGCAGAAAGCATATAACAAATACTCATTTCTTGGCTCCACTCCTTGTTCTTGCACTCTGTCTGGTAGGAGGAGTGTTCTTTAGTTTCTGCTTCTTTTCTTTTGGCTTGGAGATTGGAGTTACTTCTACTGGTGCAGATGCACCTGATTCCACTGGTGGTGATGCAGGACTTGATGCAGTAGCATCAGTTGGGATTGCCTCAGAGATATTTCTCTTTGGTGCCTTGACAGCTGGTTGTTTGAAAAATGATTGTGTATTTCCCAGTTCCTCTCTCTTTCTCTGAGCTATCTGTTCCAGAACTAGTTGCATAGCAGCCTCATCATGTTGTGGTTTCATTGCAGCCTTCTGTTGAGATGCAGAAGCATCTAATGCATATGCATCACTCTGCATCTCAACTGCTTTTGTGAGAGCTTCTGCTTCTTCCTCCTGTACTGCCTCTGGTTCTGCTTCTTCAGTTGGATCTTCATCAGTGTCCTGCACATTTTCATGCTCAAGAGCAGAAATAACATTAGTTATAATGTTAGTAGGGCTAGTAGGAGTTGTTTGTTCTGGTTGTGGCTCAGTGATGGGTGAGGTTGGGATTGGGCTTTGTGGCACAGTATGAGTTTGCTGTTCTGTTTCAGTTGGTGGAGAGGGTGGAAGAGGGGTTGTTTGTGGTGGTGACTGTATTGGTGGATCAGTAAGTAGTGGTGATTTTGGTTGGGGAGATGTTTCTTTGGTAGGTGAGTAAATTGGTGATTGAATAGGTGATGTGATTGGTGAAGTGTGGGTTGTTTCTTGTTGGGCTGGTGGTGGTGTTTTCTTGGCATATTTTTGTCTAGCAATTTCTTCCAGAATGACACCTCTAGCATGTTCTTCTTCCTCACTTTCAACTTCAGTACCTTCTTCTTCTTCTTCTTCTTCTTCTTCTTCTTCTTCTTCTTCTTCTTCTTCTTCTTCTTCTTCTTCTTCTTCTTCTTCTTCTTCTTCTTCTTCTTCTTCTTCTTCTTCTTCTTCTTCTTCTTCTTCTTCTTCTTCTTCTTCTTCTTCTTCTTCTTCTTCTTCTTCTTCTTCTTCTTCTTCTTCTTCTTCTTCTTCTTCTTCTTCTTCTTCTTCTTCTTCTTCTTCTTCTTCTTCTTCTTCTTCTTCTTCTTCTTCTTCACTCTCCTTGTCCATTTCTTTTTCTAAATCTTCATCCTCAATTTCTGAATTGTAAGTGTCTTCAAATTCAGGCTCCACTACTACCTTTTTCTTTCCTTTTGTTTGTTTCCTAGTCACTTTCTTCTTTCTACTAGGCTCTTCTTTTTCTTCCTCTTCTTTCTCTTCTTCCTTTTCCTCTTCTTTTTCTTCTTCCTTATCCTCATCAGTTTGTTCTTTCTCCTCTTTTTCTTGTCCTTCAGTTCTTAACACCCAGCTTGGGAACACAGGTTCCTCAATATTGCCTAATTCATTAGACAAATATTAGAAAACAAGCTGCAGCCAATCATGTTGTTCATTTTGAAATTTCCACACTGCAGCTTGCTTTTGCATGAAATGCTCTTGCATTGTAGGCATAGGCACTGATTCTTTCACTTTTCTTATTCTCTCCTTCATCTCAGCATTCAAATTAGTAGGGGGGAATTTCCTTTATTCAAATTAGGCACTGGTCTTTCTCCTTCAAACAGTCCCGCATAGAATTCTCTTACTAGCTCTTCAATGTATCCTCCTCTTTGCAACACAAAGTGATCCCAGTGAAGATTGGCCACTGTTGCCATGAAGGATGGACTTGCTTTCTTTAAATCGTATCCTCTTTCTGGTAGCATTTGCATTTTCCATAGATGAGCTTTCTCTTCACTGATCAATGCTGGTGCATTGGTCTTGCCTTTCTTGCTCTGTTGGAACGATGATGATGCATGTTTACCTGAAGACTTTGATGCTGATTGCTTTTTCACCATTGCGTTTGCTGGATATGGAATTGATGTGTGTAACTGTTTGATTGGAGTGTAAGGTTTCAGATTGAGTTGGAAGGGATGACGAAAATGATTTTAGGGTTTTCTTTGTGAGGAGTTAAGAGAAGTTTGATTTGATTAGAGGTAGTAGCCGTTAGGTAGGTCGTGGTGGACATGCGTGCAGCCACGTGTCTTCCTTGGTTACTCAACACTTCATTTAATTTCTAACTCTGTTTCTGATGAGTTGTCACTCACACTTTGATCAATTTCTTCAAACTTTTGAACTTGGGTATAGGGCAAATTTTTTTCTTCACTGCATATGTAATGCAGTAGCATTGCAATGCAGCTGCATCAGTTTCCTGTTTTTCCTACAAAACACTTAAAACATCAAATTGAACAAAATTAAGAAAAAATGATGGGTTGCCTCCCATTAAGCGCTTGTTTTAAGAGTCTTATCAGCCTGACTACCTCTTTCTTTTAGAGATTTTTCAAATGAGTGGTGACCTTATCTCTCACCACATGTTCACCATAGTACATTTTAATTCTTTGACCATTTACTTTGAAGATGGTGTTTGAGTTTTCATCTAACAAGTCAACTGCTCCATGAGGATAAATTTTAACCAATTTGAATGGTCCTGACCACCTTGATCTAAGCTTTCTAGGGAAAAGCTTCAATCTGGAATTGTATAGCAGAACTAGTCCTCCCTCTTTTAAGTCTCTCTTTTGAATTCTTTTGTCATGCCATGCCTTTGTTTTGGTTTTGTAGATTTCAGCATTCTCATAAGAGAATTGCCTAATGTCTTCTAACTCATTAAGCTCTAGCATTCTTTGTGTACCTGCTTTATCTAAGTTAAAATTGAGCTTCTTGATAGCCCAATAAGACTTATTTTCTAACTCCACAGGTAGATGGCATGCTTTTCCATAGACTATTCTATAAGGAGACATTCCTAAGGGTGTTTTGAATGTTGTTCTATAAGCCCATAAAGCTTCATCCAAATGTAAAGACCAATCTTTCCTATTTGGACTTACCATTTTTTCTAGCACTCTTTTAATTTCTCTATTAGAGATTTCTGCTTGCCCACTTGTTTGAGGGTGGTAAGCTGTAGCAATTTTATGCTTAACTCCATACTTAGCTAGAAGGTTTTCAATGATTTTATTACAGAAGTGTGAGCCTTCATCATTAATTATAGCTCTAGGAGTACCAAATCTAGTAAATATATTCCTTTGAAGAAATCTACTTACTGATTTTGCATTATTATTTGGTAATGCTACTGCTTCTACCCATTTGGACACATAATCAACAGCTACTAAAATATATAAATTGTCAAAAGAGGGTGGAGAAGGTCCCATGAAGTCCATTCCCCATACATCAAATAATTCAATTTCTAAAATATTGGTTCTTGGCATTTCATGTTTATCAAAAATATTTCCTCCCCTTTGACATTTATCACATTTCTTGATCATAAGATATGCATCTTTAAATAAAGAATGCCAAAAATAACCAGACTGTAATACCTTAGCTGCTGTTCTTGTTCTTCCAAAGTGGCCACCATATGGTGCAGCATGGCAATGCAGAAGCACTGCTTGTTGTTCTTCCTCAGGAACACATTTCCTCATCAATTTATCAGGACACATCTTGTAAAGGAATGGATCATCCCAATAGTATTGTTTTACTATGTGGAAGAATCTTCTCCATTGTTGATATGTCATATTTACTGGTGTCACTCTACTAGCAAGGAAATTTACAATATCAACATACCATGGTGCAGATGCATTTGATGCTCCTGCATTGCTTATAGCATATGCAGTTGCACTGTGTGCATTGACAGTGATTGCCAATAATTTCTCATCTGGAAAACTCTCCTTGATTTCTCCTTCTAGTGATTCACCTTCAAGCCTTGACAAATGGTCTGCTACTTGGTTCTCTACTCCCTTCTTGTCTCTAATTTCAAGATCAAATTCTTGTAGGAGTAGAATCCATCTTATCAATCTTGGCTTTGCATCTTTCTTTGAAATCAAATACTTAATGGCAGAATGATCAGTATAAACAATTACTTTAGTGCCAACTAAGTATGATCTAAATTTTTCAAATGCAAATACTACAGCTAATAATTCCTTTTCTGTGACTGTGTAATTTACTTGAGCTTCAATTAATGTCTTGCTAGCATAATAAATAGAATGAAAAACCTTGTCATACCTTTGCCCTAGGACTGCCCCTACTGCAAAGTCACTAGCATCACACATTAATTCAAAAGGCCTGCTCTAGTCAGGTGTTACTATCACTGGTGCTGTTACTAAAGCTTTTTTAAGCTTTTCAAAAGTATCCAAACAAGATTCATCAAAGTTAAATGGTACATCATTTTGTAAAAGCATACATAATGGTTTTGAAATTTTTGAAAAGTCTTTGATAAACCTTCTATAAAAACCAGCATGGCCTAAAAAGCTCCTGATACCTTTAACTGTTGTTGGTGGGGGTAATTTTTCAATCACCTCAATTTTGGCTTTGTCTACCTCTAGACCTTTCTTTGAAATTTTGTGTCCTAACACAATGCCCTCTTGCACCATGAAATGGCACTTTTCCCAGTTTAACACTAGATTTGTATCCTCACATCTTTTGAGAATTTGTTCCAAGTTTGATAAACAATCTTGGAATGTTTCTCCAAAGACAGAGAAATCATCCATAAACACTTCCATTGATTGCTCAATGAAATCTGAGAATATTGACATCATGCATCTTTGGAAAGTTGCAGGTGCATTACATAATCCAAATGGCATCCTTCTAAAGGCAAAGGTTCCATAAGGGCATGTAAAAGTGGTTTTATCTTGATCTTTAGGGTCGATGGTTATCTGATTGTATCCTGAATAGCCATCTAGAAAACAATAAAACTCTTTCCCTGCTAATCTATCTAGCATTTGGTCTATGAATGGTAAAGGAAAGTGATCCTTTTTGGTAGCCTTATTGAGTTTTCTGTAATCCATGCATATCCTCCAACCTGTAACAGTTCTAGTAGGTATCAATTCATTCTTTTCATTGGCTATTACTGTCACACCCCCTTTCTTTGGTACACATTGGACAGGGCTTACCCATGCACTGTCTGATATTGGGTATATGATGCCAGCATCTAGCCATTTAATGATTTCTTTTTTCACAACCTCCTTCATGATAGGATTTAGTCTTCTTTGGCTTTCTATACTATTCTTAGAATTTTCTTCTAAGATGATTCTATGCATACACACAGAAGGACTAATTCCTTTGATATCTGTCATTTGCCAACCTATTGCTTTGGTATGTTTCTTTAGAGTATTGATGAGATCATTTTCTTGTTCTGAGGTTAAATCAGAAGCAATAATAACTGGTAAGGTCTCATTTTCTCCTAAAAAGACATACTTAAGATGTTTAGGTAATTCTTTCAATTCTAACTTGGGAGGTTTTTCTATGGAGGGTAAATTTTCTTTGAGGGTTGGATCCTCAAGATTGAGAGGTTCATAAGTTCTGGCCCAGACTTCCTTACAAGAGTTTCCTATTGACAGGTTTTCTTTTTCTAGTAATTCCTCATCTAGTAATGCAGGTGCATCAAGTGCATCTGCATTAGCCAAATGATCATACTGTTTGTAAAACTGTTTTTCTACCAATCTATCTAGAGAAAAAATGGATGAGCATGCTTCTGTATCCTCTGTGGGATACTTCATAGCACTCATTACATTGAATTTTATCTCTTGATCATTCACTCTCATTGTAAGTTCACCTCTTTGCACATCTATTAAGGTTTTGCCAGTTGCTAGGAATGGTCTTCCTAGGATAATAGGTACATCTTTATTTGCTTCAAAGTCAAGAATGACAAAATCTGCAGGGAACACAAATTTGTCTACCTTAACTAAGATGTCTTCTATTATGCCTTCAGGATAGGCTATTGACCTATCTGCTAATTGAAGTGTTACAGTGGTTGGTCTTACAATTCCAATTCCCAACTGGTTAAAAATAGATTTAGGCATTAAGTTAATAGTTGCCCCTAAATCACATAAAGCTTTACCAGTATAAGAGGTTCCAATGGAAAATGGAATTGTAAAACTTCCTGGATCCTTCAATTTCCTAGGAATTTTACTTTGCATGATCTGACTACATTCTTTAGTCATGGCAACTGTCTCAAATTCCCCTAATCTTTTTCTTTTAGTAAGCACATCTTTCATAAATTTTGCATAGTTTGGCATTTGTTGAAGTGCTTCTACTAAGGGAACATTTATGTGCAACTGTTTTAGTACCTCTAAGAATTTGCTGAATTGTTTCTCCTCATGTGCTTTTTTTTAATCTTTGTGGGTAAGGAGGAGGAGGGTACTCAGGTACTAAGTTAGGTGTAGGGATCTGAACTTCTTCCTCTAATGCAGGAGCATTGGATGCTTCCACATTTCTATCTTTACCATTTTTTTGTTTTTGTTTTTCTTTTTCTCCCTTATCTACACTTTCATTCTCATTTGATTTAATCAAATCTTTGCCACTTCTTAAGGAAACAGTTTTAACCTGCTCTTTTCCCTATTTCTGGGGAGGAGCAGCTTTTGTATTAGAAGGTAAGGCACCTGATGGCCTTTGATACAAAGCTGTGGCTAACTGTCCTACTTGGGTTTCTAGATTTTTAATGGAAGCATCTTGAGTTTGTCTAGCTGTTCTTGCTTCTCCTATGAATGCTTTGAGCATATTTTCTAGAGAATTTTCATTGGTGGCTTGTTTTTGAGGTGGGAATCCTGGTGGTGTAGATGGTGGAGTATTAGATGCAGGTGCATTGTTATTGCCCCATCTAAAGTTGGGATGATTTTTCCACCCAGGATTGTAAGTGTTAGAATAGGGGTTGTTATTTCTATTATAACCTACATAATTTACAGAAATAGGGTTGTTAGGACATTCCTCATACAAGTGACCTCCTCCACAATATACACAACTGGTGGTACCTGGAGGTACTTGTTCTACTGCTGCTGCAGTGCTGTCTGTTGATGCAGCTGCATTAGATGCAGTTGCATTAACTGAAGTGAAGTTTTTTATCAGATTAGCTAAAGTGGCTACCTGAGCAGATAAGGCTGTTACATCACTAACCTCATGTACCCCTGATGGTTTCTTTTGGGCACTCACCCTCTCAGTAGGCCAACTAGAGCTATTAGCTGCTATTCTATCAATTAATTCACATGCTTCATTGTATGACAGATTTAATAACACTCCACCAGAAGATGCATCAAACATTATTCTGGTTTGAGGTTCTAAACCATTATAAAAAGTTTCCATTTGAATAATAACAGGTAAACCATGATGAGGACATTTTCTTAAAAGTTCTTTCCACCTTTCCCATGCTTCAAATAATGATTCAAACTCTTTTTGTCTAAAAGATGTAATATCAGTTCTCATCCTGGCATTTTTGATAGGTGGGAAATATTTTCCTAAAACTTTTTCAGCCATTTCATTCCATGAATGGATAGAGTTAGGCTCTAAAGAGTTTAGCCAAGCCTTAGCTCTATCTTTCAAAGAATAAAGAAATAACCTTAATCTGAAAGCATCTTCACTAACACCAGGTAAGATAAAGTTACTACATACTTCTAAAAACTGTTTTAAATGCAAGTGAGGATCCTCTAGAGGAGTTCCTCCAAATTGACCAATAGTTTGAAGCATTTGAAACATCATAGGTTTAAATTCAAAATGCACAGCATCTATATGAGGTCTAGATATGCTAGTTTGCATGTTTTGATGATCAAACTGAGCATAATCCCTCATAGGTCTATCTCTATCATTAATCATACCTATGGGATCCATGTAAATGAATCTTTCTCTGTGATCTTCATCTGTATCTTGATGAGAGCCAGGACCTCCTCTTACTGAGTGTGGTCTTGAGCTTTGTCCTTCACTGTGAGACATCATGCAGGCTTGTTCTTTTTGCTTTTGGAGTCTTAACAATCTCCTAAATCTTCTTTCTATCTCTGGATCTAAGCTGTATTCTGGTGTCCTGTTTCTGGTCCTGTACATATGTTAAAGCACCATGTGCTCCTGCATAACAGAAACTTGCAAATACCAGAAATAATATACACTAAATTACAGTATATTAGAATTTTAAAAGAATTTAACTACAATCCCCGGCAACGGCGCCAAAAACTTGGTGTGTGGAAAACATGTGCAAGTATACACAGTCCATAACAAGTAATACAGTGTTTAGAACAGGTCGAACCCACAGGGATTGGTGAACTCTTTCAAAAGTCAATATTATGTAATTTAGAGGTAAGTAACTAATTTAACAAGATAGTTGATGATGGTGAGTATCACAAGTAAGTTAGAATAAAGCAAAGTGTAAGTAGTTGAAATGCAAATAGAGAAAAGCTAGTTGGAATGTCTTCCCCAAGTAATTTACTTATAAGTGTTTAATGCAATTATGATGCAGTTGCACTGAATGCTGTTGCATTAGTTGTGTGCCTTTCAGTCACTTTTCTCCAGAGTTTCATTACAAGCTTCCTATGTCTAGGCTTGCTAAATAAGTTCACTCTTGTCTTTTAAAGTACCCACAGTATCACCCTATGGACTATACTATCCTATGTCTAGGACTTAGTATGGTTTTCACAAAGTTTCCTTTATGTAAAACACTCACCCATATTAGTTCTTGAGTTCTTAATTGTAAACCATGTCTGCTTTTACAAATCTATTTATTCTAAGTGATCAATCTCAAAATAAATGTTGAAAGTATTATCAAGCAAGAACTAAAGTGCACACATCATATACTTGTATTAAACTTACTTAAAAGCTTATTAAATGGTTAGAACATTCCAACTAAGAGAGGTTTAGCTCAACATAGACATTGCAAGGCAAATATAAACAGAATAGAACATGTTTATATAATTGAAATCACAAAAGAGAAACAACAAGATAGAAGTTACACAAGTTGAAGCTCTTAGCATGAATCCTTCCTACCAATGTAGTTGCATTAGCTCCTTAGCACTTTGATAAAACTATGAAACCGAAGTAAGGAGGATTTGTCACTTCCTTCCTTTCCTTCTTACAAAATAGAAACTAACTATGTATATTGAAATTTAAATCTAACTTATGGATTGTGATCTATTTTCAAGTGAAGGAGTGAAGTCTTTATATAGTCTTCAAGAGAGGTGCTTCCTTCCTTCATGTTGTAGTAATCTTGATGGCTGTATTCATGGTTGTTTTACAGCAGTTGATTCCCATGTGAAGTTTTCAATCAATTGTATAGGGAGGTCAAATGAGATAACAACATGTGTCCCTACGTTGATGACTCTTCAAAGCTATGTGGGAATTGTAGGCAACGAAATCTGAAGTGTTCTTGCTTTAGGGGACCAAGTATGAGGTCATCAAATGCAAGTGGATGTGCAAGTGGATGGCTTCAACCTTCAGGTAATGCAGTTGCAGTGCAGTAGCATTGTACTAAACCAATGCAGGATCAATGCAGGAGCATCTAGACTGCACTGAACAAATTTATCAAACATACCACAATGTATCCAAAATGGCCTATTATCAACTATAACCATGTCAAACACTCAAGTTATCACATATTACATAAAATACTATATAAACTCTTTATCTTTGCTTGAAAGAGAGCAATTTACTAAGTTTAAACATATGAATAACTCTATATAAAATAGAGTTATCAGCTTCTGATGTTCAACTTTCGACTTCTGACAAGTTAAACATGCATACACAAACTGCGCTACATCACACTTCATCCCTTGCCACCAAAACAACTTCTTCAAGTCCTGATACATCTTAGTAGCTCTCGGATGAATACTCAACTTACTCCTATGACTCTCTTCAAGAATTGCTTTCTTCATCTCCGCGTCATCAGGAATACAAAGTCTATTACGGAACCTCAACACACCTTGCGCATCCAGCTTGAAATCATTATTCTCAGACTGATCGATTCCAACCATCGAATCCACCAGCTTAACATCCAACTTCTAAGCTTCTCTGATACTGTCCAAAAAGTCATTATTAATCTTCAACATTCCCAACCTGACACTCTGCGGTGTCACTTCACAGACCAAACTCATATCCCTGAACTGCTCAATTAATTCCAACTCCTTAACCATCATTGCCGACATGTGTAAGGTCTTTCGACTTAACGCATCAGCCACGACATTAGCTTTCCCTGGGTGATAATTCAACCCGAAATCATAATCCTTCAATAACTCCAACCACCGTCGTTGCCTCATATTCAATTCTTTCTGATCAAACAAATACTTCAGACTCTTATGGTCGCTAAACACTTCAAACCTAGAACCATAAAGATAATGCCTCCAAATTTTCAGCACAAACACAACTGCAGCAAGCTCTAAGTCATGCGTAGGATAATTCTTCTCATGAGTCCTCAATTGCCCGATCTTACCACAACGGAAACACCTCATCGGCTCAGCTTTGCACGCATTACTCTTATGCCCAGCTTTGCCACATCTGAAACACACAATACCAGCCGGAGCATCTCCCCCACTAGTTCTCTTACCATCAGCGGCTTTCGGTTTACCTCTTCCTGCAGGAGCATCATACGGCTTACCACGACTCAGATTCTTGCTCCTCTTCTCAATAATGATCTTATAATGAGCATTGTTATCCTCTTCATAGATTCTGCAGCTATCAATCAATCCGGAAAAGACACGGATTTTCTGATATCCAATGGCCTTCTTGATCTCTGGTCGCAACCCATTCTCAAACTTGATGCACTTCAAAAATTCAGCAGTTGCTTCACTGTAGTGCGGATAAAACTTGGCCAATTCCACAAACTTAGCAGCATACTCAGTAACCGACAGGTTTCCTTGCTTCAGCTCAAGGAACTCAATTTCCTTCTTACCCCGAACATCCTCCGGATAATACTTCCTCATAAACTCCCTACGGAACACAACCCAAGTGACCTCTTCACCTGTAGCTACCAACCTCTGACTAGTCCCTAGCCACCAGTCATCAGCCTCTTCTGCCAACATATGAGTACCATAACGAACCTTCTACGCTGGAGTGCAGTCCATCACACGGAAGATCCTCTCCATCTCCTTCAGCCAAGCCAACGCTCCATCAGGATTATACTTGCCTTTGAAAGTAGGCGGATTCTCTCTTTGAAAGGTCGCCAAACTACGAGACCCAGCATTCTCACCAGCATTCTGCTGACCCTCCACGGCCTGAGCCATAGCAGCCAACGCAGCAGCAATAGCAGCATCATTCCTTTCAGCCATCTCAACTAATCACTACAACATAAGCAACAGTTAGAACTAATCAACAATACTTGATCGTCAATGACACAGTAACTTGACAACTTGGCCGGACAGACCGAAACTGCTCTGATACCACTAATGTAACACCCCATTTCTACCCGGCAAAATAATGCGAAAATATCAGAGTTCGTAAAAAATCCTTTTTCAACAAACAATGGAGTGCCACATTTGCTTCGTGAAAAAGAATAGACGGGTTAATTCGCTTTTTGAAAACAGATACAATTCGCTTTCGGTTGAACCGATAAAACAACCAATTAGTCTTCAAAATAATTCCTCTTTAATTACTTCGCAGCGGATTCATAATAAGTCAACTCAAATAGACGTATCGTCTTAACAATTTAAAACAGCTCAAAAAAACAACGAAATAACATCTTAAGGTTTCAACAAAGAAATGACATAGCATCAATATTAAAGCGCGTGTTCATTCCCCCCGAGTGTTACATATCAGAGCGACAACACCGACTTGATCAAACGAAGGTGAACTGCCTTCATTCGGGGTTACTTGCACGTTACCAACATTGGGGTAACATTCAAACAGAAGGGGTGAGATATCGCACTATATAATCGGATACATGAAAAACAATATATATTTCAGGTCAATTCATCACTTAACAGCAGTCAAAGTCATCTCAATCACATAAGTATGCACATAATGCGAAATGTGACTCAACTCAGGGCCACCGCCCTATAATGCATGTGGTACCATAATTCAAAACCCGTAAATAGGGGCATCAACATCGCAACATCGTCGTCGTAGTTTGAGCATAGCTCCATCGTAAAAATATGCTATGCATGCGACGCTATGTAAATGCACAACAATTAACAACGGTTACATAGCAACGCACAACATCGGAAAACAACATTGGCCGTAGGCCTACAACACATCACCTGCCAATAAATAGAGGCAAATTCGTCTTCGTACAACCTTCGTCGTCAACAATTTACAACTTAGAAATTTTAAACATTTTGGCAACATCGCAAGAATTTAGCAACTTTCAACATTTTGGCAACTTTGGGTCTAATTACATGTTCAACGTCATTTTAAACAACAATCGTGAGATTCACATTTGGGCAGCCACACTTGGCGCCCTTGGCGCCCACTACGCCAAGCAACACAATTGGCAGCCAAACTGGCGCCCAGCAACACAACAGGCAGCCAAACTGGCGCCCATGGCGCCCAGCAGCACAACGGGCAGCCAAACTGGCGCCCTTGGCGCCCATGGCGCCCAGCAACGCAACACAGCACAAGGCAGCCAGATTCTGGTGCCCATGGCTCCCCTGCGCTAGACACAGCACGAGGCAACAGCAACCGGGCAGCCAATCTTGGCGCCCTTGGTGCCCATGCGCCAGGACAGCATAGCCACCGCAACAGGGCAGCCACAACCTTGGCGCCCATGCGCTAGAACAACACCTGAAACAGCAATTGGGCAGCCACCACCTTGGCGCCCATCCGCCAGAACAACATAGAAAACAGCAATTGGGCAGCCACCACCTTGGCGCCCTTGGCGCCCATGCGCCAGAATAACATAGCAAACAGCAATTGGGCAGCCAGGTTTTTGGCGCCCTTGGCGCCCATGCGCCAGGAATCTGCAAGACAGCAATACACAACAGCAAGATGGCGCCCATGGCGCCCAGCAACATTTCAGGAACAGCGCCCATGGCGCCCAGCAACAGGACAGGGCAGCCAACATGGCGCCCTTGGCGCCCCTGCGCCAGAACACTACACACCCAGAATGGCGCCCATGGCGCCCAGCACAGTTTCAGGAACGGCGCCCATGGCGCCCAAGCAACACACACGCACAGAATTTGGCGCCCAGGGAGGCGCCCAGTAACAGCAAAATTGGCGCCCATGGCGCCCCATGGACAGAATTTTTGGTTCAAATCATCAACAAGCAAGCTCAATCATCATCAATCATGTCCAATCATTATCAATCATGCTCATTCATCATCAAATCACATTCATTCATCATCAATCAAATTCAATTCCTACAACTAGGATTTTCTAACTTAATCACCTAGGGTTCCATTAACCTTCCTACATAGAGCCATTCATACACCCAATTATAGAGATAGAACCCCACCCTTACCTTAGCCTTGCAGAATTCGAAACCTTGCCCTAGCCTTCTCCTCCTCTTCGTCGCGCCTCCTCTTCCTTTTCTCACTCTCAAACTTTTGTTTTTCTAAAAAGTGAGCAAAACCCTAAAAATGCTTATTTATACTTAGTTAATTTTCATGGGCTTTTCTCTTGGCTATGCGACTTAATCATGGGCCTTTTCCATGACACTTCATATTCGCTACTACTAACCCTAACCATAGGTCCATATATTCTAACATTATTTTTATTTTATTATTTTCTACCAATTAAATTCCAGACAATTCAATTAAATAATTAATTAAATTTTAGGGCGTTACACATAACTCTTGCACACCATCACTTATGCTCTTCAAGTTCTTCATGTTTTTGAGCTGATCTTTCTCAAGGGTTAGATTGGGTTGGGAATCTTCAAGTTGTTGTATCCACCTTCATAGAGGTATTTTGTTATTTGTTTGTAATCTATTTTAATCGTTGTAATTGGTTTATACTAGAGAGTGGGGTATCTCTCTGGGGTTCTTGTTTGTACTAGAGAGTGAGGTATCTCTCTAGGGTTTGTGGTTGTAACAAGGGTGGGGTATCTTTTGTTGGTTATAGATCTTGAGGGCTCTTGCAATAGGTGGGGTATCCTAGGTGAAGAGTGCCTGGGTCTGTAAGGGTTTTAAAGCACTCGGTTAAGCTTTGTTTTTGTTAGTGGAAAATCTCACAGGGTTGTGAAGACTGGACGTAGGTCACTGGGAGGTGACTGAACCAATATAAAATCTACTGTGTTCTTTATTGTTTTATTTCTTTTTCGTTCGTTCCATAAACTTGTGCGAAAAATTAATCTAAGTCGTTAAACGGGGAAAAGTTTTTAAAATCTCAATTCACCCCCCTCTTGAGACTGAAGCCACTTGGTAACAATATGGGTTGTAAATCAATTGAGAGAGGTGGTTGGAATGCTCTTTCCTAAGTAACTTACTTTGATAGCATTATGCTATACATGATGCTCGTGCAATGGATGCTGTAGCAATGGATGCGTGCCTCTCAGCAACTAACGTCAGGTTTTCATTACAAGTCTTATGTCTAAGCTCTAAATAAATTCACCTTTGTATATTAAGCTCCCACAGTATCACCCTATGCACTATGCTATCCTATGTCTAGGTTTTAGCATGGAATTAACAAAGTTTCCTTTTATTAAAATACTTATCCATATTAGTTCTTGAGTTCAAATCATAAACCATGTCTGTGTTTATGACCCTACTTATTCTAAGTGATCAACCTTAAGTTTGAAAGAATTATAGCACAAGAACTAAATTGCAAGCATCAACATAACATAATAACTATTCAAAGGTTCATTACAAAGTTATGGCATCCCAACTAAAGATGTTTAGCTCATGTTTGACATAACTAAGCGCATATAAACAGAAAGATTCATATTAATATGATTGAAAATACAAAGAAAAAGAAATAAGATAGAAATTACACAAGTGAAGTTCCTCTGCATATTCTGCCTAGCAATGCTGAAGCAATCACCTCACAACAATAAAACAGCAATAAGAAATGGTGTAAAAGTAGAGAGAGAAGTTGTCAATTTCTCCCTCTCCTTCGAACCAAAGTAGTATATCTAAGACTAATTCCTAAACTTGAGGTCCATTGGAGTGGAGTTGTCTTGGGCAACAAGGTTTTTTTTTTTTTTTTTTTTTTAAACAAAAAGGAAAGGAGCCTCGTTAAAACCTTCTGATGCAAAACCCTCCTTAGGGATAAAAACACCCAGAAGGAAAGAGTACTCCCCCCTATTTCATTAATAAATAAAAAGCAAAAATACAAAAAGCAAGGGGGGACATAAACCAAAACCCCTGCAAACAGAAATTACAAAAATTACTGTCTGAAACGAAAAGACGGAAGACCAACCCTATTACGGTTAAAATCATCCTGAATAAAAGTGGGAATAGAATTCCACCATTGGAAGCCAGACAGGGTAGTTCCATGAGACGCAAGCTTATCCGCACAGTGATTTCCTTCCCGAAAAATATGAGTGCAACTGAAAGACATTGATTTTAGAAGACCCATGCAATTAAGCCAGCGGTTGCGGATACTCCAAGGCACAATGGAATGAGACGAAATGGCCATAACAGCAAGCTGAGAATCACTCTCAATCCATAAACGATGCCAACCTTTGTGGAAAGCCACCTCAATTGCTACCATGATTCCAACCAGCTCAGCATGAAGAGCGTAATTTATACCAAGAGGAAGCATGAAACAACCCAGAGATTCAGCATTACTATCGCGAAAGATACCCCCACAAGCGGCTAAACCAGGCGAACCCCTAGCAGCGCCATCTGTATTACACTTAACCCACAAGCACGGAGGGGACTTCCAAATAACCTCTATAATATTCGTAGCCTTACGAGGCTTGCAATCAACCGAAAACGCCTTAAGAATCAAAAAATCCTGCATGGAGTTTGACGTGGAGCCCTTGCTGAGATTACCAGAAATGCTCACATTTGCCGTGATCAAGTTCTTCATGTGAGTGGGCAAGATCTTCTTGTTGTCAAAACGAATCTGATTCCTAGCGTGCCAAATAGCCCAAAAAACATTAATAACAGCGGCGGTAACAACATCTTTCACTTGGTTAGACCAAGGGCGCTGACAAACCTCAAAAATCATCTCCGGGGAGGAAACATTAATATTAATTGAAAGGCTACCCCTAAGCCAGTCCCAGAGCTTCTTAGCAAAAGGACACTCACAGAAAAGGTGCAATGAAGTCTCATATTCCGCTTCACAGAGACTACACATGGAAACAGTTCCACAACCACGGTTTCTAAGCTGCTCATCTGTAGGCATACGGTTATGAAGGATACGCCAGACAAGAAGAGATTTAGAGGGAGGGATGACACTACTCCAAATATTTCTGAACCGCCTAATAGGCTGCCCTATAGGCCTATAATGAAGATAAGCAGTCTTAAAAGTAAGCATACCATCTGTAGAGTTTTTCCAAATCAGTTGATCCTGAGAGTCAAATGAAGGCAGATCTTTTTCACGAAGTAGCGAAGCCAGCTGAGGAAAGATATTAGAGAGAGATGCTGGAATACACCATTGACCATTCTGAATGACGTCACAAACACGGGCTTTTAGATATTTCTGACGATGCTCAGGGACATGGAGAAGATTTACCAGAGGGTCCGACATCCATGGATCTATCCAAAAGTTGATACAGTCACCTTTACCAATTTGCCATATGCAATTTTCATGGATATCGGATAAATGAGCACGCAAAGTACCCCACAAAGACGAACTGATATGATAAGAAATCGTAGTCCTATTTCTGAAAACCCGAGATCTTAATAAGACTGCCCAGCTATTATGGGAAATGCTGAGTTCCCAGCTAAGCTTAAGACAGGCTGCCTTATTTGTGTCTTTAAGGGATCTAATCCCGAGACCCCCCTCAGATGTTGGTTTACAAACCTTATGCCACGCCACTGTAACCACTTTACGCTGATTGACGTCACCAGACCAAATGAAATTTCTGATCCAAGAATCGACCTTATTCAATAGAGAGGTAGGCCATTTGTATATCAGGAAGCTGTACACTAACATACTTTGAACAACCGACTTGACAAGCTGCGCTCTTCCGGCAATAGAGAGGAGCGAAGCTTTCCAAGCTGATAACTTGGCTTTAATCTTGTCAGCTATAGGCATTAAATAACCAGCTTTAGGCTTACCTTTGAAAATGGGGATGCCCAGGTAGGTGAACGGCAGCTGCCCAATAGAGAAGCCCAGAAGCTCGGCGATGTGACTCTGCCTTTGAGTGGGAACATCGCCCAAATGAACGGTAGATTTACAGGAGTTAACAATCTGACCAGAAACCTCCCCATATTTGGTAAAGAAGTTGAGAAGACTATGAGTATTTTTCAGCGAAGCTCTGCAAAAAATCATGATATCATCCGCATAAAGGGTATGAGATGGAACCTGAGTGCCTCTAGGACCATTAATTAACTGGAGATCCCCATCATGCACCAACAAGGTTACTTAAGGATGAAGTTAGGGTTTCCTTTTCTTAACTCATCTCAAAAGCTTTGATGTGATCACCCATAAGAGGTCCATTGATGAGAGGACAGGTGTCTCTTAGAAGAGTGACTCTTGTGGGCTATGGAGTCTATGGCAGGCGCCGCAATCTCCCACTTGGTCATTTGCCTTAGTTTTGACGCATTATGACGTCATCACCAGGATGCTGGGGCATTCTGTGTTGTGAAGATTGCTGGGGAAATTAATGCTGGGGCAATGCCTCTGCGACTATTGCTGGTGCATCTATTGCCGGGGCAATGATTGCTGCACCAATTGAACAAACACATAAAATACCACAAATCATATAAAATAGTCATGAAGTGTGCCTAAACCTTTCTTAACTCTAAAAGTTGTATTTCTTTTGTATTTCTTTATTTAACAAAACATTATTACTGAGATTCTCACAATTATTTAGATTTGAAAGCGTAAATAACTCTATATAAAATAGAGTTATCACACCCCAAACTTAAACCATTGCTTGCCCTCAAGTAATGACACTTGAACAAGACAAAATTTGAAAACAAAAAGGTTTTGATTTTTCAGAAGAACAGATCGGCTAGACTTTTCAAAAATATGTTTTCAACAAGTGCACTTCTTGAACTTCATGTTGAGTTTTCATAGAAAATCATAGCCATATGTTCTTTTCAATATTTAAGGTTATTGCTATCCATTTATGTGAGTATGTGCTCCACTGAACTTAGATTGGTTCCTAACTAGTTTCAAAAAGTTCATTTAGCATTGGATAGAAAAAGTTTGTGTTCAAGCTAAGAGATTTTTCCAAAGGATGGAGGAAATGGTCCCATAAAGTCCATTCCCCAAACATCAAGGAGTTCAATCTCTAAGATATTGGTTAGTGGCATTTCATGTTTATTTAAAATGTTTCCAGCCCTTTGACACCTATCACAGTTCTTGACCATTTGGTATGCATCTTTGAATAATGTTGGTCAATAGTAACCGGATTGTAGAACCTTGGCTGCTGTTCTGGTGCTGCCCAAATGTCCACCATAGGGGGCAGCATGACAATGCTGCAGCACTGACTGTTGTTCTTCTTTTGCTAAGCACCTTCTCATTATTTGGTCTGGACATTTCTTGTAAAGAAAATGATCATCCCAATAGTATTGTTTAACTATGTGGAAAAATCTTCTCCTTTGTTGATAAGTCATGTTGACAGGTATAACCTTGCTTGCCAGGAAATTTACTATATGTCAGCAAACCATGGTGCAGCAGCATCAATTGCTCCAGCAATGGATGCTCCGGCAATGATAGTGTTAATTGGCGGATATTTTTTCTGTATGGCGTGGGGTATTTTCTATTTTACTACGTGTTTCAATTCGACTCTCCTCCCATATGGGGATCCTTATTTTGTACATCAAGACAATAGCTTTGTATTTGAACTAGTCTAGTTCTCCTAGCAAATGATTGTTGTTGTGTTCTCTGCAACCCTTCATAGAAGTTGGGTAGAGTCTGCACATATGATACTGAATCTAGACATCATTAAAAAAACTAAACTACTTATCAAACAAAATGATGGGTATATGTATTAATATTATTTTATTTAAATAAGTACTTGTGTTAATGTTTGTCTCGATTGCTCATGTGACAATCACTCCGGAAGTAACATCTAAAGGAGTAAATTGCGCTGTCATGCAGCGACCAGTGAAACTGTATCGAGAAGCTCATTTAGGAAGGAGACTTTCCACGAATGATGGCCGTAAAAGCCTTTGTACTATTTATAAGGCCACTTCCTTTTACAGAGTTTAGAATTTGGATCTTCTTGGGTGAAAGACTCTTACTAACTAGAAGATTCCAATTCAAAACTCAACAAAAAGAAGTGACCACGCAATATTAATTATTAGAGGCGTTCATGATGTCTCAGTTGGCAGTTTTTTTGTCATCTTGAGCATGATGTTGCCTCTCCAATGGGGCAATATCGTGGAATTTCAAGTAAGATACATCAATCCAGGTATTTATTTGGAGGTTTAGGCCTGCTATTATATCCTTGCATCAACCACCTTTAGAGTTTGGTGTTTGCTTGAACCCTTGTACCCGTGCTTTTGCATCCGCTAGTGTGTTGTTTTTACATATGAGGGGCTAATCATAGAGACGTGGTGTTGTCATATGCATATTTTGCGATTGATGTTTGGTTGTTGAATGATGTTATTGGGGATATGGTGCTGCTGGGTGGTAGCTAGTATCGGTCTGGAAGCAATAGAGGGAGGTGCATTGAGTGATGTTAGGAGAGGCACTTCTTTTGCTTATTGGATGGAAGCTTTTGGCCTTTCTTTTACATCATGGAGCTGCTACTATATTGATTGCATCGATAAGCCTTTAGTTTTTAGACTGTTCTGGAGGTGTGTAGGTGGTAGATGGTGTTCAAGGTTAGTATCATTATGTGGTGATTTGTTCCACAGCTTTCCAAGGCAATTAATGTTGGAGTGTTAGTGTGCTTCATTGCCATCTCTCAGCCTGGTTAGCTTCAGGTGCTTGGTGTCTTATCATTGTGGAAGAATGAAGCTGAGTGTGTTAATTGTCTGTATGGTGTGGGGTATTTTCTATTTTATTACGTGTTTCAATTCGACTCTCCTCCCATATGGGGATCCTTATTTTGTACATCAAGACAATAGCTTTGTATTTGAATTAGTCTAGTTCTCTTAGCAAATGATTGTTGTTGTGTTCTCTGCAACCCTTCATAGAAGTTGGGTAGAGTCTGCACATAGGATGTTGAATCTGGACATCATTAAAAAAAACTAAACTACTTATAAAAAAATATGATGGTTATATGTATTAATATTATTTTATTTATATAAGTACTTGTGTTGTTTGTCTCGACTGCTCATGTGACAATCACTTCGGAAGTAACATCTAAAGGAGTAAATTGCGCTGTCATGCAGCGACGAGTGAAACTGTATCGAGAAGCTCATTTAGGAAGGAGACTTTCCACGACCAAATTTTGATAAGACTTTTTCGTGAATTTGTCTTATAATCGTCCTAATACAACATATCAGGTATCGTATCCAACAGGGATTTGAGAATATTAATAAACCATTCAACTAATCTTATGCCTAAAGTGAAGTGTAAAGAAAGTTTTAGTTGACTTTTATACTTCTAACTTAAACACAAATTCAAGGAGAGTGATTCAAATTACTTGAGTATTGGAATTGGATTTCATCAACTTCATTCCATGGCATAGCATGATTTCTAAACTGAATCTATATCAATTCTAATTTTGGTTTATCCTACCAATCATCCAACTAAGTTAATCCCTTAATCAAAGTTGAAACATCTATTGATTGATATAAATGAAGACTCCTCTACCATTTAATATGTCAATAGCATTAAGCTTAGGTAAAACAAGACTACAACACTTAATCTATTCCTAGATGTTTGTTGTTGTAGATGATTCTATCTAGTTCAGATTCTATAACCAGTTTCCCAACCAATTACATCATCAATAATCATTCAACAAGTGATCAATTTATCAAAAGCATGAAGTTCAAGATAAAATCATTAAACCAAATAAGATATTGATCATAGATTCATATAGAAACTTTAGGTATACATGAAATTGAAGTCAACTACATCCAATCCCAATAAGAAAAGAGTTAGCTATCCATTTCCATGGAAGCTTTACAAATATACAAGAGAAAGAGATGAGGAACAATCAATAGTTACCACTTTTCCAAGCTTCATCATGATTAAAATCCAATTCTTTGTTCCCTTGGTTCGTGCTCTATGCTCTCCTCTTCTTAAGATCTCAGAATGTGTGAAAAAGAAGTGAAAGAACCCTTTTATAGCAGTTGAAAAGTGAACAGATCCGTAACCTCATTTAAGGCGGCGTGTTGGACACCATTTTGTTGCTGGACGAGCCCTTTGTATTTTAGCTTTCCTGCCCATGAAGAAAGCTAGTCCTTCTGGACACCATTTTCTTGCTGGACGAGGGAGGATTTCCTGCACTTGATGAGTTTCTGTCGGTCATCTTGCTGGACACAATAAGCTTGCTCGACAAGGGATGATTTCCCGCACTTGAAGAATGTTGGTCTTGCTGGACAAGACCTACTCTAGCCGGACAATGACTGCTTTATTCTCTTCCTTGATGAACTTTACTCTTCCTTCTTATCTCAACTTTATTTGGATTCTTTTCACAATTCTTCCACTTCAATTCCATTCTATTTAAAACAACAAAAAGGAATTCAAATGCAACAAAACTCTTAAATCTAAACCTATAATTGCTAAATTCAAATTTGGTGAAGTCAAACTCTTTTTGGGGTAAATGTTTACAATTTGGCAAGTGTACCAATTGTCGCAAGTAATACAATTTATCGGTAAGAACCGGTCGATCCACAGGGATTGCGCGTTGACAACAATAGCAAATTTGTAAATTCGTAGATTGTAGATAGGTGATTAATCGAGTATTTTGGTGACAGAATACGAACGTGAATTAATAATGCAAGAAAAACGACTAGGGATCGAATCCTCTCACCTCGCCTATCACATGAACCTCAGCCAATTCAAGTTAATTATTCAATTTCTAGATTCAATTCACCAATTTAGGTCAAGGGCAATTCCTTGTCTCAAGACCCCTATTACCCTAAGAGTTACCCTAATTCCTTAGGTGAGTCATGCCAGAGGGTAACGCATTAAGATTAAGAATTAATAAGAATTCACATAAGCTATCACATATTCCTATGGTGATTACTAGCATGTGATCTAAATACCCAATTTCCAGCTACTAATTCATATCCCTATGCAATCACTAGCCTGGATCATCGCAATTATCATATGTAATTGAAAAGCGTTAAGAACATAGGTAATTAGACAAGCAAATCGAATAACAACTGAATTAACTAAATCAATGGTTCACATGATAGGGTTGGGAGATTCATCTCTCCCTAATCTAAAGAATTAGTTACAAATCATCCTAAGGGTGGAAACCAACATAGAATAGAAAACAAACATAAAGGAAGACATTTAGAACCTTCAATCCCTTGTTCCCAAGTGGTGAGAAGGCTCCAAATTCGCACCTCCAGCTGCTCCAAATCGTAGCTCCAATCCCCCAAAACGAAGTGCCTCCCAAACTTTCCTGAAATTGCTTTAAAACCCTAATTTTCGCGTACCATCGCGACGCGGCCCGTGTCCGTCGCGTCGCGGTAAATGACAAACTTCTGGCCTCGCAAAACAGCTCCAGGTCGCGTCGCGAATCCCTCCTGGTCGCGACGCGAGAAATGACAGAAACTTCTGGCCTCGTAAAACAGCTCCAGGTCGCGTCGCGAATCCCTCCTGGTCGCGACGCGAGAAATGACAGAAAGATTTGGCTTGTAAAGACTCCTCCAAATCGCGTCGCGAACCCTCCTGGTCGCGACGCGAAGAATGACAGAAAGTTTTGATTACCAAAATTCCTCTAGATTGCTGCATTTCCGGGCAAGTGTCTGGTTCGCCGAAAGATGCCACAACCAATTAAGAGGTCTTCAAGTCCCATTTAGCTCCAAAAGTGAAGGAATAACTTACAATTGAACTTCCTACTACAATGATCTAAAACTGAACTAAATCCCAGATAATGACTGTTATACAATAAAAACCCTGCACAATTGGTCCTAAAAATGCCTAACTTACATCATATGACTGGGAGTCAACACAACCCCAAACTTAAACTTTTGCTTGTCCTCAAGCAAACAATCAATTCAGACTGTGGCTGTTTTTCTATTTAGCTGTTACATATACTACATCAACCTTAAACACATCAGCACATCAATTATCATCATCAATCTAATACAGTGGCATGACAACTGAATTGGAAATACCGAATCATAAGCAGGCAGCATTCTCAAGTTTTCTCTGTACGCACATCTCACCAGAGTTTCACTCTTGAGGTGTTTTGGGTATTCACTCAATTCACAGTACCTGCATCATCGTTTCATAGGCTTGACAGAGTTCTATATCATCTTAAACAAATGAAATGCATACACACATTTTGAGGACTTTACGGGTTATAGCGGGGCTTAGGTAAGGGTGGATGCATTTGGATAAGTAGGTTGCACTTGGAGTTAGGCCTACCTCTCTTTTTGTCAATTTCACGCAATATTCACCCATTTTCCCCAAAGCATATAACAAAACAAGAGAAGGAAATTATTTATTTATTTTTCTCTTCTTTTTTTTTGATATGTATATATATACATACATATATACATATATATATATACCCATTTTCTCTTCTTTTTTGATATGTATATATATACATATATATGTGTATATTTTTTTTTTCTTCTTTTTCTTTCTTTGTTTTCTTGTTCCTTCTCTTGTATACCACCCCAAACTTAGTTCGTTGCTATTCCACGAGCAACCCCAAACTTAAAACTTTCCCCACTCTCACAGCTTTTGTTACCTAACTCCAAGTTAAGAATTAACTAGGCTATGATTGACAGAGAAACAACATACAGTTTTTAACAACAGGCTCAGAGGGCTAGCAGAGGATAAACATTAATGGGTTGGCTTGAAAGGCTCAGGGGTGCCAAAAGAAATGCCTCAGTGTGTATGAAAATCAAATGCAAAAAAATAATTAAGCACAATGTCAAGTTCTGCAGACTAATGCAAGCAAGGAATACACACACAATATATATAAGAACGTGTTTAGGCTCAAACCTCACAGTTTGGATCATAGAGATGGAACTTGAGAGATGCTGCTCACAGATGATAAGGAACTTCCGCAACGTTTGTCATGACCCCTGCTATTACTTGATGATAAAACTTGAAGTGCGAGCGTCAAAAGGAGAATGCAAACATGCGACCCCAAATGCCACAGGTCATCACTATTGAAGCTGCTTTAACAAAACAAAAACAAAATATAGGGCAGTGGTGCCCCGCAATCACAGAGTAAGTTATAATAATAAGTACAGACCCATGTGCGAAATAAAGTCAAAATAGGGAAAATTACAACCAAAAGTGCAAAATAAAATGTCTGAAATAAACACGAAAATGATAAATGAGCCTCCTGCTTAAGGAAATGAAAAGTGGCGCTCACCAGTGGGTTGCCTCCCACCAAGCGCTTCTTTTACGTCACTAGCTTGACGCTTTTTTTTTTTTTTTTTTTTTTTTTGTCACTCTTATGGGTCTCTCAGCATGAGCACCATTTGAGGCTCTTCCAATCCGTCACCCATATAATGCTTGAGCCTTTGTCCGTTGACCTTGAAAGATCTCTGGGACTTTGGCTCCTCCACCTCTATTGCTCCATACGGTGTTACTTCCTTGACAACAAATGGTCCTGACCACTTGGATTTCAATTTCCCCGGAAATAACTTGAGCCTTGAATTGAACAACAAGACTTGTTGTCCAGGGTGAAATTCTCTTCTTGCAATATGTTTGTCATGGTACACCTTCATTTTTTCCTTGTAGATTTTGTTGTTCTCATATGCATTCAAACGCATCTCCTCTAATCCTTGAAGCTGAAGTGTTCTCTTTTCCCCGCTTGATCCAGGATCAAAATTCAAGAATTTCAACGCCCAATATGCTCTGTGTTCCAGCTCAACTGGCAAATGACAAGGTTTGCCATAAACCAATTGGTAGGGGGACATACCTAAGGGTGTCTTATAAGCTGTCCTGTATGCCCACAAGGTATCGTCTACCTTCATTGCCCAATCCTTCCTTGCGTTTCCCACCGTCTTTTCTAATATCCTCTTGATTTCTCTGTTGGATACCTCCACTTGGCCATTACACTGAGGGTGATACGGTGTCGACACTTTATGCTTGACGTTATACTTGGATAACACATTGTTAAGCTGAGTGTTACAAAAGTGACTACCCCCATCACTGATTAAAACTCTCGGAACCCCAAATCTTGAGAAGATGTTTTTCTTAACAAATTTGACCACCGTTTGGGAGTCATTTTTAGAAGTGGCAATTGCTTCCACCCATTTAGAAACATAATCCACCGCCACCAAAATATATTGACAAGAATTCGATGGTGGAAATGGTCCCATGAAGTCAATGCCCCAGCAATCAAATACTTCCACTTCAAGTATAGGGTTCAACGGCATCTCCCCTCTACGTGAAATATTACCTGTCCTCTGGCACCTGTCACAGTTTTTAACATGATTGTGCGCATCTTTGAAAATGGACGGCCAATAAAATCCAGATTGAAACACTTTTGCCGCCGTGCGTTCCCCATTATAGTGTCCTCCACATGGAGAGTCATGACAATGCCATAGAATCTTTTGACTTTCGCTACCGTAAACACATCTCCGAAGGATTCCATCCACCCCAACTTTAAAGAGAAAGGGGTCATCCCACAGGTAGTGTTGGGCATCACGGAGGAACTTCTTCTTTTGTTGCCAAGTAAGGTCTTGAGGGACCGTTCCACCTGCCTTGTAATTTGCTATGTCGGCAAACCACGGTCTCTCTGCAACTGCAAACAGTTTTTCATCGGGGAACTCTTCAAGAATTTCTTTTTCCCGTGCGGTCACTTCCTTATTATCCAACCGGGACAGATGATCTGCTACCACATTCTCGCTCCCCTTCTTATCCTTTATCTCCAAGTCGAATTCCTGCAAAAGCAAAATCCATCTAAGGAGTCGAGGCTTAGACTCGCCCTTGGTTAGCAAATACTTTATCGCAGCATGGTCAGTGAACACAATTATTTTCGACCCTACCAGATAGGAACGAAATTTTTCCAATGCAAATACTATAGCTAGCAATTCCTTTTCCGTTGTTGCATAATTTACCTGATTTTCGTTTAAAACCTTGCTAGCATAATATATGGCATGAAAAAACTTCTCCGATCTCTGCCCCAACACTGCTCCCACTGCATAATCGCTCGCGTCGCACATTAATTCAAAGGGAATGTCCCAATTGGGGGCGACAATGACCGGGGCAGAAATCAGTTTTTCCTTTAATACATTGAAAGCATGCAGGCATTCGGCATCAAAGACAAATTCATTTTCTTTAACAAGTAGATTGCACAGAGGTTTTGTAATCTTGGAGAAGTCCTTTATGAAACGTCGATAAAATCCGGCGTGTCCTAAAAAACTTCTCACCCCCTTTACATTCATAGGAGGGGGTAACCTTTCTATGATTTCTATTTTGGCTTGATCAACCTCAATGCCTTTTGACGAGATTTTATGGCCCAGAACAATTCCTTCTTGAACCATAAAATGGCACTTTTCCCAATTCAAGACTAAATTGGTTTCAATGCATCTTTTTAATACTGCATCTAGGTTAGCCAAGCAAGAATCATAGCATGAACCAAAAACAGAAAAATCGTCCATAAATACCTCAATAGCATTTTCCATCATATCAGAAAAGATAGAAAGCATGCACCTTTGAAAAGTTGCCGGAGCGTTGCACAGACCGAAGGGCATCCTCCGATAGGCGAAAACACCAAATGGGCATGTGAAGGCCGTTTTCTCCTGATCTTCTGGTTCTACTGCTATTTGATTGTATCCGGAGTACCCATCCAGGAAGCAATAAAAGGCCTGACCGGCCAACCTTTCAAGCATTTGGTCCATGAATGGCAACGGGAAATGGTCCTTTCGAGTGGCTTGATTCAGTCTCCTATAATCGATACACATTCTCCACCCGGTGACTGTGCGAGTAGGGATCAACTCATTCCTCTCATTTTTAATAACGGTCATACCTCCCTTTTTGGGCACCACATGGACCGGGCTCACCCAAGAGCTGTCTGAGATTGGGTAGATCATTCCGGCATCTAAGAGTTTTAACACTTCCTTCCTCACCACATCTTTCATTGTGGGATTTAACCGCCGCTGAGGTTGGATCACTGGCTTGAACTCTTCCTCGAGCTTAATCTTGTGCATGCAAAAAGCTGGGCTAATCCCCTTCAGATCGGAGATAGTCCAACCAAGTGCATTTCTATTTGATCTCAAGACTCTCATTAGCTTTTCTTCTTCCAGCTTAGTTAAAGAACTACTGATGATGGCTGGGTATTGGTCATCGCTCCCAAGAAATACATATTTTAAATGAGAGGGGAGTTGTTTCAATTCGGGAGTTCCCTTGTCTGTGCCTTCCCCCCTATTCAGCTCTTCTTTTCTCTTGAAAACCTTTTCTACCTGAGAAGCTTCAAGCTGGCGAACGCAGTCCCCTATTTCACTTCCCAAGTTTTCGTCCACGCCCTCAATCGAATTCACAATTACCTTCTCAAGAGGAGGAGAGGGTAAATTGTGTCTAAAAGCTTCTCTCACTGAATCTTCAATCACGTCCACCTTAAAACATTTTTCTTGGTCATTCGGGTGGCGCATAGCTTCAAAAACATTAAAGATCACTTCCTCATCTTGGAATCTTAGCCGTAGCTGTCCTTGTTGAACATCTACGAGGGCCCTCCCCGTGGCCAAAAATGGTCTACCAAGGAGAAGTGGAACCTCTGCATCTTCTTCCATCTCAAGAATCACAAAATCAACAGGAAATAAAAACTTGTCAACTCTTACCAGAGTATCTTCCAAGATCCCGTAGGGTTGTCTGATTGATTTATCGGCAAGCTGCAGACTCATCCTAGTGGGTTTCACCTCACCTCCACCTAGCTTTTTGAACATAGACAAGGGCATCAGGTTGATGCTTGCTCCCAAATCACAAAGGGCCTTACCTATAGTCAGGTTCCCAATGGTGCAGGGGATGGTGAAACTCCCAGGGTCTTTCAACTTTGGAGGAAGTTTCCTTTGAATAATGGCACTACATTCTTCGGTCAGAGTCACCATATCGTCCTCTTTGAACTTCCTCTTTTTACTCAACAACTCCTTCATGAACTTCGCGTAAATAGGCATTTGTTCCAATGCCTCTGCAAAAGGAATACTAATTTGGAGACTGGAGAAGATCTCCATGAACTTTGAAAACTGCTCATCCTTCGGATTCTTCTTACTCCGCTGAGGGTATGGCAACTTAATGTAGGAAGGCCTTTCCTTAGGCTTCTCGTCCACCTGCAAATTTTCATTAAACAAAGAATATTTTTGGTTAGACTTCACCACTCCCTCATTTTGTTTACTCAACTCATTTTCGACTTCTTCCTTCCGCACTTCACTTTCACTACCTTCCCCTTCAGAGTTGTGCTTGGTCGCTTCAACCAGTTTAAGTTGCTTGCCATTCCTCAATGAAATAGCTCCGCAACTTTCTTCCTTATGGCTCTCCATGCCTAGTATGACTTGTTCTTGAGATTTCACTGTGGTCTGAGTCGTTTGCATAAGTTGAGAGAGTACATCATGCAGTTGCGTCCCCTGGTCGTGGAGTTGTTTTACCTGGGTAATGGTTTGATTCCGGGACCTACTCTCCAATGCAGCTGCCACTTGTTTGGTGAGGGATTCGATTTGAAGGGACATTAGCTTTTGTTGGGCTAACACCGCGCTATTAGAATCCAGCTCCAAAATTTTTCTTTTCTGTACCGCTATATCCTCATTCGGCATTCTATAGTCATTTGAGGTCACATCGTCTATCAATCGTGTTGCCTCTTCCCAGGTTTTGTGACCTAAAGAACCTCCTGCTGAGGTGTCTAGCATCATCCTGGTTGGAGGTTTTAATCCATGATAGAAAGTTTGTACCTGCACAAAATCATCAATACCATGCCCAGGACACTTTCTTAATAACAGTTTGAATCTCTCCCAGGAATCGTACAAGGACTCTTCATCCTCTTGTGCGAAGTTGAAGATTTCTGTTCTTTTTTCAATAAACTTAGAAATTGGGAAGAACCTTGATAGGAACTTATCTTCAAGTTCACTCCAGGCATTGATAGTCCCTGGTGGAAGAGTATTTAACCAATCCTTTGCCCTGCCTGTTAAAGTGAAAGGAAACAATCGCAACTGCTTGGAGTTCTCGTCTACTCCCTCAGGATAGGTGGTTCCACAAATTTCATGGAAGTAGGACAAGTGTTGATTTGGGTCTTCAGTATCTGCCCCAGAAAACGGCTTTGACCTTAATGCCGAGAGGACGGACGACTTGATATTAAAAGTAGCCGCCCACACTGGTTGGAAGGTGTGAGTATGTGTGCCTTGAGTTCTTCTCCCAAAATCATTGAGAGTGCGTCTGCCCAGTGGATTCTCAGCCATTACTTCAACTGAACGTACCTGTGCCCCTGTATAAACAGTTCTTTGGGAACACCAAGCAGACGTCAACAGATTCAAGAAACCAACAAGTAGCAAAATTAAGTAACTAAAAACAAACAAAACAAAAAAAAATCTAGAATTAACGCGTTTGCCTTGTCGACAACAAAGTCAACAATCCCCGGCAACGGCGCCAAAAACTTGTTTACAATTTGGCAAGTGTACCAATTGTCGCAAGTAATACAATTTATCGGTAAGAACCGGTCGATCCACAGGGATTGCGCGTTGACAACAATAGCAAATTTGTAAATTCGTAGATTGTAGATAGGTGATTAATCGAGTATTTTGGTGACAGAATACGAACGTGAATTAATAATGCAAGAAAAACGACTAGGGATCGAATCCTCTCACCTCGCCTATCACATGAACCTCAGCCAATTCAAGTTAATTATTCAATTTCTAGATTCAATTCACCAATTTAGGTCAAGGGCAATTCCTTGTCTCAAGACCCCTATTACCCTAAGAGTTACCCTAATTCCTTAGGTGAGTCATGCCAGAGGGTAACGCATTAAGATTAAGAATTAATAAGAATTCACATAAGCTATCACATATTCCTATGGTGATTACTAGCATGTGATCTAAATACCCAATTTCCAGCTACTAATTCATATCCCTATGCAATCACTAGCCTGGATCATCGCAATTATCATATGTAATTGAAAAGCGTTAAGAACATAGGTAATTAGACAAGCAAATCGAATAACAACTGAATTAACTAAATCAATGGTTCACATGATAGGGTTGGGAGATTCATCTCTCCCTAATCTAAAGAATTAGTTACAAATCATCCTAAGGGTGGAAACCAACATAGAATAGAAAACAAACATAAAGGAAGACATTTAGAACCTTCAATCCCTTGTTCCCAAGTGGTGAGAAGGCTCCAAATTCGCACCTCCAGCTGCTCCAAATCGTAGCTCCAATCCCCCAACGAAGTGCCTCCCAAACTTTCCTGAAATTGCTTTAAAACCCTAATTTTCGCGTACCATCGCGACGCGGCCCGTGTCCGTCGCGTCGCGGTAAATGACAGAAACTTCTGGCCTCGCAAAACAGCTCCAGGTCGCGTCGCGAATCCCTCCTGGTCGCGACGCGAGAAATGACAGAAACTTCTGGCCTCGTAAAACAGCTCCAGGTCGCGTCGCGAATCCCTCCTGGTCGCGACGCGAGAAATGACAAAGATTTGGCTTGTAAAGACTCCTCCAAATCGCGTCGCGAACCCTCCTGGTCGCGACGCGAAGAATGACAGAAAGTTTTGATTACCAAAATTCCTCTAGATTGCTGCATTTCCGGGCAAGTGTCTGGTTCGCCGAAAGATGCCACAACCAATTAAGAGGTCTTCAAGTCCCATTTAGCTCCAAAAGTGAAGGAATAACTTACAATTGAACTTCCTACTACAATGATCTAAAACTGAACTAAATCCCAGATAATGACTGTTATACAATAAAAACCCTGCACAATTGGTCCTAAAAATGCCTAACTTACATCATATGACTGGGAGTCAACAGTAAACCATATTTAAATTTATACCAAATAATTCAATAAGTGCGAATATTTTAGATCAAAAAGTAGGTATCTTTGGTACTTATCAAATTCTCCCCAACTTAGAACTTTGTTTGTCCTCAAACAAAAGTCCTATTTAAAAAGTATTTCCAACACTTGCATAATTGGAACCAAAAGAAAATTCAACAATGATGATGGTTTTCAATCAATCAAGCTCATTTCACATAAAATCTCATCCACATCCTTTGCAAGTGAAAACAATCAATTCAATAAAAATTTATGCTACCCACAACTAACAGTATCAATCAAAATACAATTGATGCATCATCATGTAAGTTAACCTGTTATACAATCCATTGTCTTTCAATTAGGAACTACACATTTCTCACCAGATAGTGGATGGTTCTCTCAACTAACCAGGTAGGAATTCTCTCACATCATTCACTGAATCATTTCAATCAATTTTGTTGCCTGACTCACAAGTCAATGCATGGGTCAATTCAATCATGGATCACTAGGGTCTTTTCAGGGTTGTAATGAGGCTGGGCTACAAATGAACTTGGTTTTTCTGGATAACAAAGTATGCTTTAGGATTAGAAGAGCAACCAAGAATTCTACTTACTATTTACTATTTATATACTAATTGTACTCACTCGAATATTATACAAACGTACTAATAAATAACGCATAACTCTTTTTGTATTTTTTCATTTCTCTTCTCCCTTCTCTCTCTCTCTCTCTCTCTCTCTATCTATCTATCTCTCTCCTTCTCATAAAAGATCAATCTTCTTTTGATCAAGAAAACTGTTTTCCTATACATACAAATAATACCCTAAAACCCTTTTATGTCACACCACAAATAATGCCCTGAAATTCTTTTATGTAACACTAAACTTTTCTCCCCAACTTGGTATAGACCATCACCTAAAAGGTTGCTCTCTTATCCTAAAACATAAGGTAAGGAAATTTCTTTTTCAATTCACAAGTTTGATAGTTCTGTTTCAAGAAAGAAAAATTTCTTTTAAGGCTCAAAGTTGGGTAAGCAAAGGATATTATCATCATTTGATTGACTTTTTGGCTTAGTGGGTTTATAGAAACAAACTGCCCTGATCCTTTCCATGTATCCTTGACCTATACAATAACATGAGACTCAAACAAAATCAATTTCTATGAAACAATGAAGATTTATAATCCGTGTTTGTGTTTCACTCATTCACACAAAATGTGTATGTCCTAATTTCAAACAAATTCAAGTCATTCCTGGTTAACATGCACTTTTGATAATTCAAAGTATCAGATTTCATTGTCAAAGAGTGCAATCACAAGATCTTACTATGAATTTAAGGCTTTCACAAACATTTTTCTTTTGATTTTCCAAATGAACTTGATTTCTCAAAACCAAAACTATTTTGAACTTCTTTTGAGTTCACATGGTTTTCCACAAAAGTTGTTGGAAGAATTTCAAGATATCACACATAGAATAAAACACCAAATTAAAATCCAACAACTATTTTACAAACGTACCAAAACAAAGTCAGTTCAAAACATACTAAGCACGTGATGTTCAAACATGGCCTTAAACACCAAAATAAACATGCACTGGAATGAAATGACATAAACTGAAATAACTATGAAAGCATGTAAAGCAAAAGCAAGCCGGAGGTTCTTGATCCATGTTAAGAAACTGCTCCCCAAAATCATCTCTAGCCCACTCTTCACCTTGTTCCCGGTGATCCTGATCCAAAACAGCACCTGTCTTCCCTCCTTGGAAAATGGGCTCGTCCCCGAGCCATGCAACTATTGTTGAAATTCTCAAGCATTGTAAGTCTTTCAAAAAAATTCATGTTCATTCAATGTAAACATTTGACATGTATTTATTTGTTTCCATATCCATTCTATGCATTTCAGTCATTATAGGAAGCATCAGATATGAACATACAAAGAAACTACAAAATACATGTTATGCATCAGGTCTCGCTGGACCAGGATTTTTGTTGCTGGGCCCATATCAGATGCAGTTTCTGATCTGATATTTTACTGGTATTTGCTGGACAAGATTTTTCGTTGCTGGACAAACTTATTGAATATTTTCAGTTTTTAACAAAATTGTCTCAACTGAACTTGTAATTTTTTATTCTAAAAATTGTTTGAGCTCAAGACAATACTCGGTAATTAAATCATACCTCAAAATTGATTGAAACATGTTTTTATGCCTAAGAATTTTTTCAATCAAGCACAATTGCATAAATGCATTTGGTATGCACTTGTTGTTGCATACACAAAGTCATTTATGCAAATTTGACAGCATCCTTAGACATCAAAACACACTTCAATTTAGGCACACATTTAGTTTTTCACAACACACCAGAATCAACAAGAATATGCAATTTTCAAGTTGCTATTCTAACATGAATCAAAACACACTCCTACTAGAAAAACTCAAAAGCACCAAACTTAAAATGCAATATAAAAGTTCAGAAAATTGGGTTGCCTCCCAATAAGCGCTTCTTTTACGTCATAAGCTTGATGCCTGTACCGTTTGTTAAGGTGGCCAAAATGACACAGATAACACATCACCCAACTTCTTCAATTTGTTAGGGAGGAACTCCATGAATTTGAGATATAGATGATGTGGCTTCCATGTTTCCTCTAGTTGAACTTTGGTGAACAAGGCACAAATGAAATCTACAACTCTATCAATCTCATCTTTGTCCTCCTTCTCCCTCTTTTGTTTATTTTCCTCTTCTTTTTCCACTAATTCTTCTTTTTCTTTCTCATCCTCCTCAACAACATTCTTGGCTATCAGAGGCCGTGTTTGGTGGAACATTTCATTACCTTTAGTTTCCACCACAATGGTTTCCCCATGTGTGCTCTTACCAATCACTTCATCACATATGATGCTCATAGAATCTTCATATTCCACGGGATTGGTTTGAGTGTTTGTGCCTCTTTGTTGATTAGTCAATTGTTTTGCCAACTGTCCTAACTGAGTCTCCAAGTTTTTGATGGAGGCATTTGTGCTCCTCTGATATGATAATGATTCCTGCATGAATTGACTCAGAGTGTCCTCCAAATTTGAAGTTCTTTCATATATACTTGGTTGTTGACTGTATTGTAGATAAGGAGGGTCCCCAAAACTTTGCCATTGCCATTGATCTTGTTTCCATTCTTGGGCATAGTGATAGTTGTTGTAACCCTAACCAATCATGGCTTCTGCCTACTTTGTAGAATCTGAAAAAGAACTAGCTAACAAGAGGAATATCTTTGACTAGAAAGAGGGGTTAGTATAAAAACAAAGATTATGTACAACAATAAATATATACAAATTCACTAAGAACATAAGATATGTTGCGTTGCTCTTAATATTTACTCAAATCCCCGACGACGGCACCAAATTTTGATATGATTTTTTCGTGAATTCGTCTTATAATCGTCCTAATACAACGTATCAGGTATCGTATCCACAGGGATTTGAGAATATTAATAAACCATTCAACTAATCTTATGCCTAAAGTGAAGTGCAAAGAGAGTTTTAGTTGAGTTTTATACTTCTAACTTAAACACAAATTCAAGGAGAGTGATTCAAATTACTTAAGAGTATTGGAATTGGATTTCATCAACTTCATCCCTTGGCATAGCATGATTTCTAAACTGAATCTATATCAATTCTAATTTTGGTTTTATCCTACCAATCATCCAACTAAGTTAATCCCTTAATCAAAGTTGAAACATCTATTGATTGATATAAATGAAGATTCCTCTACCATTTAATATGTCAATATCATTAAGCTTAGGTAAAACAAGACTACAACACTTAATCTATTCCTAGATGTTTGTTGTTGTAGATGATTCTATCTAGTTCAGATTCTATAACCAGTTTCCCAACCAATTACATCATCAATAATCATTCAATAAGTGATCAATTTATCAAAATCATGAAGTTCAAGATAAAATCATTAAACCAAATAAGATATTGATCATAGATTCATATATAAACTTTAGGTATACATGAAATTGAAGTCAACTACATCCAATCCCAATAAGAAAAGAGTCCATTTCCATGGAAGCTTTACAAAGATACAAGAGAAAGAGACGAGGAACAATCAATAGTTACCACTTTTCCAAGTTTCACTATGACTAAAATCCACTTCTTTGTTCCCTTGATTCGTGCTCTATGCTCTCCTCTTCTTAAGATCTCAGAATGTGTGAAAAAGAAGTGAAAGAACTCTTTTATAGCAGTTGAAAAGTGAACAGATCCGTAACCTCATTTAAGGCGGTGTGTTGGACACCATTTTGTTGCTGGACGAGCCCTTTGTATTTTAGCTTTCCTGCTCATGAAGAAAGCTAGTCCTTCTGGACACCATTTTCTTGCTGGACGAGGGATGATTTCATGCACTTGATGAGTTCCTGCACTTATTTGGATTCTTTTCACAATTCTTTCACTTCAATTACACTCTATTTAAAACAACAATAAGGAATTCAAATGCAACAAAACTCTTAAATCTAAACCTATAATTGCTAAATTCAAATTTGGTGAAGTCAAACTCTTTTTGGGGTAAAACATATTTAAATTTATACCAAATAATTCAATAAGTGCCAATATTTTAGATCAAAAAGTAGGTATCTTTGGCACTTATCAATGGCCGTAAGAGCCTTTATACTATATATAAGGCCACTTCCTTTTACAGAGTTTAAAATTTGGATCTTCTTGGGTGAAAGACTCTTACTAACTAGAAGATTCCAATTCAAAACTCAACAAAAAGAAGTGACCACGCAATATAAAGGACTATTACCATTGTAAGCGGAAAATATTTTTCCTAAATGAAATTCACTATATAGCCTCACAGATTGCTCCATAACCTTACATTTCGCCCCTTAGAACTTACTTCTTGAGTGATTTTCACATGAGTAACCAAAACATCAAAATTAATAATTAATATAAGCAAAAGAATATTAATACCGACCAATAAAAATGGAAATTACATCGTAGTTCTTTATTAAGCAACACAATAACAAAAAATGGTTCTCCTTACTTCTTGAGTGATTTTCACATGAGTAACCAAAACATCAAAATTAATAATTAATATAAGCAAAAGAATATTAATACCGACCAATAAAAATGGAAATTACATCGTAGTTCTTTATTAAGCAACACAATAACAAAAAATGGTTCTCCTTACCAATACATTAAGTGCCATATAGATATTTTTAGGCAACTCGCAAGTCAAGGAGGGCGAATTTCAGAGAGGATGGTTTCAAGATTAGATCCGATCAGATTAGATCAAGATTCAGATTGAAAAATGGAAAAAGGAAAATCAAGGTTGCTTCAATATTCATCGTATATCTTGCAATAGGGGTTCAAAAGGAAAAAGAAGATAATAACGAAAAAATTTGAAATGAGGATAGCACGTGAGTTAACTTATCTAGAAAAAAAATGAAAGGATGTGCGTGTATTCCCCCTCTTTCCCCCCTTTTAGATAGTGGGTGCAATAGGGAGAAAGAGAAATGCACCTATTAATGTAGCGAAATGGAAGAAAACCCTTATAGTGGAAAAAAGGTAAAGAGTGTATGCATCTCTCCCTCCTCTCCCTTTAGAGAAAGGGAGGAGAGAGAACGAGGTTCCTATTATCGTAGCAATTTAAAAAAATTCTTTTAGTTCAAAAAGAAAAAGATAATAAGGGAAAAAATAAGGATAATAAATGATTATAAAAATATAATAAATGTAAATAGAAAAAACAAATGGTGTGTGTTCTATTTATAAGCTTAGAATTAAGTTTCACCCCATATTTGAAGAATTTTTTATACAGGTCTTAGTATTTAGTTAAAAAGATGTAATTGAATTTTGGTCAAAGAAGTAGGATTTGAAAAAAAAACTATTAAATTAGAATTCACACATTCAATGTTTTATTAATTCAAAAGCAATTATGTCGGGCTACCCTGAGCTACGTAGTGGGGGTCGATCCGGTTTGCTCCCGGGTTCGATTCCCGCCCACGTTAAAAGGCGTGTTGGCCAGCGAAATCCTTGCCGCAAGTAGCGAGCGGATATTAGTCATTCGTTGAAAGCGTTGGGACACTCCGTAGATAGCCAGCAATGGTCCTAAATCAAAAAAATTCAAAAGCAATTATAATAGTATTTTTTATTGCGTAGTAGCTAACAAGGTGTTTTTTGTCGATAAAACCAATAGATACTACGCCTCAATAACCAATAATAAGGTCTTTCTTTTCAAAAAAAAAAACTAAGGTCTTTTAAATAATTGACAATAAATTAAATATTTGATAGACTATATTAAATGTTTCCAATCTTAAATATTGATAATTGTATTAAATGTTTCAGAACGTATTAAATGATTGACATCAAATTAAATATTTAATAGAGTATGTTAAATGTTTCTGAGTTTACTTTGTCCAAAAAAAAAGTTTGAGTTTATATGACATTTTGGTCATACAAATTAAGAAAAATAATTATTTTTGTATGCAAAAGAGAAATTATGAATTACTTTACAAAATTACGAGGAAAAGAGGTTATTAAATAATGATGGTATAATAAGAGAAAAAACATTAATGTTGTATTGGTAATGTAAAACGTCATGTAATATAAGATAACTTTTTTTGACTAAAACGTCATATAATATGCGACAGAGGGAGAATTAAAATTTTGTTTTTTATAATTCTTATTTGCCTTTATATGTTTTTTATATTAAACTACTATATTAAATTTGATAAAAAAAACTACTACATTAAATTAAATTGAACAACCTCATTAACATAGAACCTTTTTTTGAATCATACTTTTTTTGTTTTGAAATCATAAAATAACAATGAGAAGAATGTATGCTAACATGATGTCGCACAAGTGGTAGATACTTGGGTCATTTATTTACACTACGAGATAAACGCGTTTTTCCAGCGGAAAAAATCCGCCGAAAATGCACCAAATCCGCCGGAAAAGTGACGTTTCCGGCAGATTTTTTCCGTCGGTAAAATGCTCGCATGTAATGTTTTCCGGTGGAATTTCCGCCTGTAATTTCGGGCGGATTTTTCCGCCGGTAATTTCCGGCGGATTTTTTCCGCCGGTAATGCACATTTCCGGCGGATTATTTTAAAATAAAAAATAATATTTTTTTGAAAAATTCGCCGAAAACGCGCATTACCGGCGGATTTTTCCGCTAGTAATTTCCGGCGGATTTTTTCCGCCGGTAATGAGCATTTCCGGCGAATTTTTTAAAAAAATAAAAAATAATTTTTTATTATGAAAAATCCGCTGGAAATGCACATTACCGGCGGATTTTTTATTTTTATTTTTAAATTTTTTTTTAAATTTTTTCGAATTTTAAAATTTAATATGTAATTTAATAAGAAGTAAGAAAAATGAAAATGAAGTAAAATATGAAAAAAATGATATAGAACAGAATGAGAAGGAATAAAAGAATGAGAATGAAGAAGTAGGAATGAATAAGAAGGAAAGAGAGTATGAGAAGAAATAATATTGGAGAGAATAAAAATGAACAAGTAAGAAGGAATAAGAATGAAGGAGACTATGAGAAGTAATAATATAGGAGAGAATACGAATGAAGAAGTAAGAATGAATAAGAATGAATGAGTGAGAATGAACGAGAAGGAAGAAGAAAGATGACATATAGAAGAGAGATATGTAGAGAATTTTTTGGAGATCGGAGAGTATAAGAAAGAAGAAGAAAGTTTATTTCCGGCGGATTCGTTTAACAGAGATTCGTTTAAGTGGTAACAGAGATTCGTTTAAGAGGTTGACCTCACACAACATATATTTTTCCATACGCATCAATTAGGGATCATTTAAAAATCCGCCGGAAACACGCATTACCGGCGGATTTTTTTTAAAAAAAAATTAAATATTTTTTAAAAAAAAATCCGCCAGAAAGTTTGTTTTTTTTGCCGGAAATTTACCGGCGGAAAAAATCCGTCGGAAATGCCAAATTTCTGTTGGAACCGTATCGGCTGAAAAAATCCGCCGGAAAAACGCGTTTTTCTTGTAGTGTTATTTGGTCCTCAGATTCAATGATCCCTAATTGATGCGTATGGAAAAATATCTCTTGTGTGAGGTCAACCTCTTAAACGAATCTCTGTTATCTCGAATGATTAATCTCTACAATTGTGTGCGGTAAATACCTGGCAAAGAGAGAGAGGGAGAGCTTTATTTTCACTATACTTCAATACTCCCTCCGTCTCAATTTAAGTGTCCTCTTTGCTAATTTTCTTTGTCTCAAATTATTTGTCACTTTAAAATCTCAATGCAACATTTATTACTTTTTTTCCAACAATACCCTTATTTTTATTTGTATTTCCAATTTTTCCATTTCTCTCTCCTCATAATATAAATGGTTACTTTAGTCCTTCCATACTTTTTAAACATAAAAAATAGCATCTCCAATCATTTTCTTAAGAACCGCGCATAACCTTAAATGACACTTAATTTAAGATGGGGGAGTAGTTTTCTACAATAAAACACATAAGCACCCAAACATGCTTGGATGAGATTGTTCGGGTCTCTTCCATCTTAACCAAGATCCTGAGTTTAAATTCAGCCCTGGGGAATGCAAATGCATTAAAACTATTGAGAGAGAGTTTTGCCACCCATTGTGGTCCTACATGATTCGAGGGATTAGTCTCTACCGAGTTTACACAATGAAAAACACATAGGCAACATTTATGTATTATCTAGAATTCATATATATATATATATATATATATATATATATATATATATATATATATAATACATGATAAAATATACCCAAAAGATTTTATCATAAATATTAATAAATGGTAAAGCGGATACCATGTTATACTTTCAAGCTTTAACATATTTTAAAGAAAAGTTTAGCCAAGTTGGGCATTGGAGATTCATTGAGAATCGGGAAAACTTCAAGCTTTCTACAACCATTCTAAGAAATTTGAATGAATTTATTTCCAAGTCAAAATTCAAAACATTAACAAAATTGACTCTTTCACTACACCTTCCTGAGTTTGGCTCAATCTTGAGAACTTGTAAGACTTTATTATTTATGACACAAAACTATGCAGTTAGTTTCATTCGGAGGCAAGCCAACATTGTTGCTCATACGTTAGCTAGAGCATCAAGAGATTTTGCTAGCTTCCAAGTTTTTGATTGTAGTTCGACTTCTATTACCACTTTGATTATGAATGAAATGATATAAGTTTCCCTTTGTCAAAAAAAAATAATGATACAAAGCTACTATTTTTTTTAATGTTTTATTTAGAAGTCATGAAAACCAAAGGTGACGAGTCAAACCAAATAGGACCAATCATCACTAGTCTAAAATCAATAAAAATGTTGAGAGTTCACTCTTTTCTCAACTTAATAAGGCATGTATGCCACGTTTCCTATGTCATGCTTCTATAAAAACAAGTCCTCTTCGATACCCCTTATATGGATCTCTGATACCTCGAAGGATTAGTCTCCACAATCGCCGTGGAGGATACCTTGGTTTACCAAAAAAACAAGTCCTCTTCGAGATTGAGAGATATATCTCATTCCCAAATAAAAATACTTCTCACACTACAAGAAAAACAGGATTTTGCGGCGGGCAAAATCCGCCGGAAAAGCCATATTTCCGCCGCAAAATTGGACTTTGCGGCGGATTTTTGCCGTCAGTAGCCAGGTCGCAGCAAACGCTTTCCGGCGGAAAATCCGCCGGAAAAGCATTTTCCGGCGGATTTTTTGGCATTTGCGGCGGTTTTTTTAAAAAACAATCCGCCGCAAATGCCAAAAATCCGCCACAAAAGCCAAAAAAAAAATTTAAAAAACCGTCGGAAATGCGAAAAATCCGCGGCAAAAGCCAAAAAAAATTTTTAAAAAATCTGGCGGTAAAAAATTTGAATTTTTGAATTTTTTTTTCAATTTTTTCGAATTTTAATGTTTAATTTGTATTTTAATAAAAAGTAAGAAAAATGAAAATGAAGTAGAATATGAGAAAAAATGATATAGAAAAGAATGAAAATAAATAAATGAGTGAGAATGTAGAAGTAGGAAGGAATAAGAATGAAAGAGAATATTAGAAGAGAATGATATAGGAGAGAATGTGAATAAAGAAGTAAGAAGTAAGAAGAAATAAGAATTAAGGAGTGAATGAAAAAGAATGAAGAAGAAAGGAAAAATATAGAAGAGAGATATGTAGAGAAATTTATGGAGATGAGAGTATACGAAATATAGAAGAGAGATATGTAGAAAAATATAGAAGAGAATGAGAATGAAATAAAAAGTGAAATGAGAGAATGAGAGAAGTGTAGGAGAAATTTGTATTTATAGGCGGATTTTTTCCCTCCGAATTTTCCGGCGGAATTTTGAAATTACCGGCGGATTTTTTGAAATTTTTTTTGGCATTTGCGGCTAATTTTTGGCATTTGCGGCGGATTTTGTTAAAAAAAAACTTTTTTTTTTGGCTTTTGCGGCGGATTTTTGGCATTTGCGGCGGATTATTATTATAAAAAAAATTTTAAAATATTTTTTTTTTGGCTGTTGCGGCGGATTTTTGGCATTTGCTGCGGATTTTATTTTTTAAAAATCCGCCGCAAATGCCAAAAAATCCGCCGGAAATACCCCAAAATCCGCCGAAAAAGTTTGCGGCGGATAAAATCTGCCAGTAAGTCCTAAAATCCGCCAGAAACTTTCTGGTGGATAAAAATCCGCCGGAAAGTCCTGGCCGGAAAATCCCATTATTCTTGTAGTGTCATCCTTGTCAAGTATCAATACTCTCTCTCTCTCTCTCTCTCTCTCTCTCTCTCTCTCTCTCTCTCTCTCTCTCACTCACACACACACACACACACACACACACACACACACACACACACACACACACACACACACACACACACACACACACACACACACACACACACACACACACACACACACACACACACACACACACACACACACACACACACACACACACACACACACACACACACACACACACACACACACACACACACACACACACACACACACACACACAACATCATAATAACACTTTCAATGAAGAGTGAGGTTGCGAGAAAGAAAAGGGATGTGATGAAGTCCTCATTCAACAATCTTCCTAAGGAGCTCCATACAAAAATATTTAAGAAACTACATGGAAAGAGCACATCAAGCCATGTGTGTCTCACACACATAGCGTGATTTAATTCTCGGCACAACGTTAGTTATTGACAACTCATTTGTCACGTCATCCATTTGTAGATCTAGAAAATCTCTTCCAGTGGTGCTCAAGTGTCATGCATTACGAGGTTTCTCCGAAAAAGATGATTGATAGTTGCAACGGTTGCTCCTATTCTGTCACAAGGGTGGTGAGGCTGATCACGTGTGGGGCTTACCACTACTATGTGATAAATCATGTTACAAAACTGTGTTTTGCTGTTTTGCAGCCTACAAGAAGAACCTCAGAAGGGTATTCATATGCTGCCTTGGCTTATGACCCTTCCGAATCTTGGTTTTTTAAAATCACGTGTTTCTTGGATTGTCACCGATGTGAATATCTTCTCCTAAAAAATTGGTCACTGGAACACTTTAACCCTTAAGTTGCCTCAAGAGGTTACTGAGGCTCATTGTGATAAAAAAAACCGGTATACACAAAGGGAACAATTTATAGGCTCTCCCGATCTGGCCATTTAATGAAGTTTATGGTTGATAGACAACCGACTGTTGACGAACAAGCAATAACATTAGCACTACCACCTGTTTCTCTTCTAAAAAGATGTCATTGGGACATAAATGTAAGGCGTGGCAAGCTCTTATTTTCAATGTGTTTAGATGTCTATTTCTTTTTTTTTTTGAACTTCTTGAAAGTGTTGAAAGAGGTGTTATCTCCTACAATTGGATGAGAATTTGTAGAATCAATTATCATAATTTGCGGGATCTCAATTTTTATGGTAAGCTATTGTCCTATCATCCTTATCATGGAATGAGTTTTCAAACGCATAACTCTCCTCCATTGCTACCGCATTAATGGAAATGAGAGTTACGACATTGATGGAAATGACAACGTAGGTCCTCATACGATTCGATATAATGGAATGATGTATGATTATTAAAAATTGTGGACTCACATTACTTGAATGCTCCGTCAATTTTTCTTGCACCTAGGATATGGAGGCAATTGCACTATTTAAGCCTTTTATCATAGATTTAATTTCTTTTTTTTTTGTTACATTCCTTTGTTTTTTGCTCTTACATATTTACATGTTGGTTTTTCATCTAAAAGTTATCACCTTATAGGTTATGCTGAATCCATGAAATTATTGCTAGTTTCCTATAGCAACTTGGGTCGTATCTTTATTGCAGAAAAACTAACTGAGTTTAATTAGGGAATTATTTTTTTAATGAGAGAATTATTGAAACTTTTAAATTTGACTTTGCATCTAATGAATCAGGGGTAGAGGACTTAATGAGAGCTTATGTGCAATTAAGATTCACATTAATGCACACGTCACATTAGTTACACAAATGTGATTTTAGTCTTTTTTTTTTGCTTTTACAGCGTCAAAGAGTCTTCCGATGGCTTCTCATTCCAGAGTAGTATCGGAGGTAATAAACAAAATCAAAAGTTGTCTTATTTGTTCCCTTTAATAAACTTCTCAACAAATGTTTGTGATATTATTGAATATCAATTTGTATATGGTTGACTAATTTTTCCTTCATGAGAGGTTTTTTTTTTTTGCAACTCATAGATATAAATCCAAATTGATTACCAAATCAAGACACTTTCTAATTGTCTAATAAAAGATGCAAAATGATGAGTTTTACAAATGCTAATGACTTATTATATATACTTGAATACAAATCAAACCACCTAATTGTGCTTCTCACACTCAACCATTTCAGCTATCAGAAAAAAAATCTCCATGGATGGTAGTTCAAGAGCTCCCTCTGTTTCCCTTCTAGTTCTATCGATATTGGATTCTTGTGAAAAATACATTCTTGTGCTAAAAAAAGACTTATTATACGCACTTTCTGTTTTTTCAGACATAAGTTGATTAGACAAAGGGCATTGGAATGCCCTTGAGTATACAATTATGAGCTTTTTGTTACACCCAATGTTTGATCAATTTAAATTGAGAGTTCCATTAATGAGCTTATTCTACCACCCAACATATAATTTATTTGAATTGGAGTTCTATACATTCAATTACATGTTATTTTAAAAAAGTGCACATGTTTCTATTACATGTTTCTTAGAAACAAAACAAAATGAAACATATCGATTGATTACATCAATCATTTCAAAATATTTTACCAAAATCAATCATTTTAAAATATTTTACCAAGACAAGAGTTATTTTAAAAAAGTGCACAAAGAAGATGAGAAGAACTTTAACACTCTTTTAGGTCTCCTTCATAACCTACTTATCTGAAGAGAGGCTATTTCTTGTTTATCAATTCATAACAATTGAAGTGAACATTTTCCATCAGCAAGCTATGCATGTTCATTATCAACATTGTATGCGTACGGAGAAATATCTAAATATATAAGTAAAATTTAGGAATCATCACATAAATATATCTAAATATAGGGGAATTTGTGATCCTACACTCCTGTATCCCTCTGATTTCTCCAATAAAAAAAAGGATAAGTATCTTTTATAACCCCGCCTATGCTGATAATTTGTGATCCCTCAAGCTCAGCACATTGCAGACAATCTTGAAGATTAGTGTTGACAACAACTAACCCCAGCACATTGCAGATTAGTGGACGAAGCAGCATATACAAACTCTAGTGTCCAGCTCTCAAAACTAAGAATTCTTTTCACTCACAAGTGAGTTTTGGTACGAGACTCGTTTAAGTCCTTTAATTCAAGAACATCATCTTGTACATCAAAATTGAGGATTTTTACAAAAACTAAAAATAAAATCCAACAGTTCCAAACAGTAAAGAACGTTCACGAATTATGAACAAAGAGCAACAGTTAAGAACGTTTCAAGAATTCAGACATTCTCCACTATTAATAAAAGTGGTGCATTTTTTAGGGCAAAAACAAAGCCAGCAACTACATGCAGACTCACGGTACCAAAACAAACCACAACTCAAAATTGATTCACAAGAACCTGGTGAACAAGCTCCATGCATCAAACAAACAAAATAAACGATGCAGAAAGGGAAAAGAAAACCAAAGAAAGAACTAATTTAGCAGAAGAAAAAGAGAGAACAGAGAATATTTAGATCTAGAAGTTTGTCGACAGAAGGAGGATCAACGAACTTGTTTCCAGCTTCTAGAAGCTCCACTGCAAGTTCCTTATCCGGGGAATCCAATGGGAAGAATGAACAGACCAGTGCTGACTCCTCCACTGGCTCTTCTGCAAGTTCCTTACCACATGATCACTAGTAGCACATACATCATTTTGCTCCAAGTTACCAGATGCATCTTGGCATATTGAAGCAAGAACATCACTGTAATCATCCAAAGAAATACCCAAGGCATTCACTGCTTGCACTAAATAGGGTTTAATCTTTGCCGCAGAACTTTCAAGAACTCTCTCCCCCAACTTTTGAGCAATTGGCAAAATATCCTAAATCATAATGATGGTGACCAAGACATTTATAAGAAATCAACAATGAAATAAGTTTCAATTTAAAAAATCACAATCTACTAAAAAGAATCAAATCAAGCTTTCAAAATCCAACCTCATTGTTTTTCTTTACACTGGCTAAGATTGAAGAGAGTAACTCCAGAGATATATCTTCACTTTCCTCTAGAACAAGGATCATTATGGTTTCCATGGATGAAAAAACATTCTCTGGATGATCCTCCCTGAAAGTGTCAAACAGAGCTGATTAAAACCAGTCCAGATATTTTGCATCCAACATGCTAAAGAACACATAAATAGTTTTGTATACACGCAACAAAAATATGAAGAGGAAAATGTGTTACGCAGGGAAAAAGGGCTAAATCTCAAAAGACAAACATACTACAATTACCACTTTGAGTAACAACTTCATACTAAATTCAAACCGTAAATTAAATCATCTCATCTAGTCTGGCCTACAAGATGTCCTAGACAATTAACGGTTAAATAAATTAGTAATTTAGTAGTAGCCTCTTCCTTCTAATATGTTTCACAATGCAGAGAATACAGTGACTGGATGCAATAAAAACCCATATCCAGTTACATCAAAGAAAGGAAGGCATACAATGGGAGAGACATTGAAATCCTTATTTAATAATTGGAACCAATAATAATGACTTCAAAATCAAATGGAAGAATACCAACACCATTCAGTCAAACGTAAATTTTCCAATGCACCCATCTTCAGACTATATCATGTATCAAATTAACAAAAAAAAAATTAAGTTTATATAATGGAGTTGTATACGACAGCTGTTACCTAATTGTCTTCAAGAAATGCTGAAACATCTCCAAAATGAGCTCATCACATTCAAGATCCAGCATTACCACACATGACCTGACTTTTGAAACTGTTTCAAGAATCGAAGTCCTCTTTCTGTACGACCGGCTTGACTTATCATGTAAATTTTCAAATGAAGATACAATTAATCTAAAGATATCCTGAAATAAAGTGCACCATAAAACTCGTTAACTCGACATATAATTTGTTAAGAACATGATAATAAAATGCGCTTAATTTATAGTAAAAAGTAATAGAGAGAACCTTCATTTGGTCATCATTATAAGGAGCATCGGGCGCAGTGATTCTTGTTATCTCACTGAGGCAAGAAGCAACTGCGACTTTGACATCAACATCCACATGTTTTACAAGTTTGTCATCGATTAATGCTTTCAATGAAGGAGATAGTGCATTTTGCATATGTGCGGAAGGTGACTGTTCAACCTTTGATAAGCAACTTTCAATTTGCTGCAGTTCCAAGAAAGAAAAAATGCAATATCAAGCACATGTGATGAATATTTTGGTCAACCATTTCATTAAGAGTGTCTTGAGACTTCCACAAGTTCTATCAGATGAGGGTTTTAATCTTAAAATTACTTCAACCCCCATTATTGACAATGAAAGTTAAACACGCTTTTCTCTCTTTTGCAATATTTTAAAAATTAACGCCATGGGAGAAATATGCAATACCAACAACTTAGGAGAAATTAAAATACATAAATAACAAGTGACAAAAACCTCAAACCTATCATCCAGGAATTTACAGAGAATTCGGTGAGAGGAAACAGGCAGTTAAGTAAAAATTATAAGTAAATAACCTGCCACAACACTACCAGGCTAGTGGAGAATTTAACAAAAACTACTATAATGAGACTATTCGATAGATATGAACACCCTGTTGTATCATAGACAGTAGCTACTAGGGGTACACACTTTGCAGTGTACTTTTTTACTTTTATATGTCAAATATGTATCGACAAATACAAAATTTGCCATTAAATTAATCAAAATTTTAGATCATCAAGTCAAATATACGACACAATATCATGTTCTGCACCAACAAAATTTATCTAACCTAGTTATTAACATATAATTTGTAGCACATTTTCTCCATTCGATCAGATAAATTTGTTAGGATGGGCAAATTCTATAATTTTCTCATTTTAATTTGGCTTAGGAGAATTTGTGATCCTACACTTCTGTATCCCTCTGATTTCTCCCATAGGAAAGTATGGTACAGCTTAGTTTATATACAACAAAAGGATCGGTATCTTTTATAACCTCGCCTATGCCCAGCAGAAAACCTAAATGAACTCAAGATCAGCACTCATTCAACTTAATCAGACAATCTTGAAGACTAACCCCAGCACATTGCAGATTTGATAATTTACCAATTAAACCTCCCTCAGTAGTCAGCAGTTAGAAAATTCGAAAGATGGGGTAGTGGACGAAGTAGCACATACAAACTCTACTGTCCAGCTCTCAAAACTAAGAATTCTTTTCACTCAAGTGAGTTTTGGTACGAGACTCGTTTAAGTCTTTTAATTCAAGAATCAAATTCACTGAAAGAATCATCTTGTACATCAGAATTGAAAATTTTTACAAAAAATAAAAATAAAATTCAAGAGTTCCAAACGGTTAAGAACATTCCAAGAATTCAGACGTTCTCCACTATTAATAAAAGTGATGCATTTAGGGCAAAAACAAAGCCAGCAACTACATGCAGATACACGGTACCGAACCAAACCACAACTCAAAATTGATTCACAAGCAAGGTAATCAAAATCGAGATTTTACGTAAGATCGGGAAGGGGGTACAAGATTGTAACTCGTAAAATCGCAAATAGAATCATAAGATTTTACCGAAGTAATTAAGCAGGACCGGGAAGGGAGTGGAAAGATCGTAACTCATAAAATCGTAACTAGGACCGTAAGATCCTATCAAAACAAAAATATTATTAGTATATATATTCACCTAGTAAAATTAGAAAAAGAAGTTATGTTTACAGTAATAATAATTCTAGAAAAGGGGGTATTTCTAGTAAAAAAGTGGGTGTGGTTAGAAAGAGTTAAAAGTGTCATTTACACAGTAATGGGCCAGGCCCATTACCCTAACCCTATTTTGTCTATACCCTAATTTTAAGTTACTTCTCTACTCAGCAGCCTTGAAAGCTATATACGCCCTTTTTTGATTTCAGATCTTCTACTTCAGATCTTCTCCACTACATGAAATTTCAGATCTTCTTCTCCTTCATGTTCTTCATCCAACGCGATCCTGCCATGAATCGTGGCAGCTAACACTTGTTTGCTTGAGCAAAACCGAAGTGGGTCGCACAAAATTCGATCCGCTTCCACTATTCATGTTTCTTGGAGCAAAATCGCGTTTCTGCTCCTGAAATTGCACGAGTTTGCGATTTTCATACGATTCTACTGGAAATCCAATTTTGTGTACGATTCGAATCGTTGAGGCTGAACAGGCGATTTTACGATTAAAATCTTAATTTTGATTACCTTGTTTACAAGAACCTCGTGAACAAGCTCCATGCATCAAACAAACAAAATAAACGATGCAGAAAGGGAAAAGAAAAGCAAAGAAAGAACTAATTTAACAGAAGAAAAAGAGAGAACAGAGAATATTTACATCTAGACGAATAAGAAGCTCGTCGACAGAAGGAGGATCTACGATCTTGTTTCCAGCTTCTAGAAGCTCCTCTGCAAGTTCCTTATCCGTGGAATCCATAGGGAAGAACGAACAGACCTGCACCAATAACAAGCTTAAATCTTAATTATTCCGTAAAGAAAATACCAAAAAAATATTCATAAACATTAAAGCAGGGAAATTTTACCACATGATCACTAGTAGCACATACATCATTTCGCTCCAAGTTACCAGATGCATCTTGGCATATTGAAGCAAGAACATCACTGTAATCATCCAAAGAAATACCCAAGGCATTCACGGCTTGCACTAAATAGGGTTTAATCTTTGCCGCAGAACTTTCAAGAACTCTCTCCCCCAACTTTTGAGCAATTGGCAAAATATCCTAAATCATGATGATGGTGACCAAGACATTTATAAGAAATCAACAATGAAATACGTTTCAATTTCAAAAATCACAATCTACAAAAAAAGAATTAAATCAAGCTTTCAAAATCCAACCTCATTGTTTTTCTTTACACTGGCTAAGATTGGAGAGAGTAACACCATAGATATATCTTCACTTTCCTCTAGAACAAGGATCATTATGGTTTCCATGGATGAAAAAACATTTTCTGCATGATCCTCCCTGAAAGTGTCAAACAGAGCTGATTAAAACCAGTCCAAATATTTTGCACCCAAAATGCTAAAGAACACATAAATAGTTTTGTATATACGCAACAAAAATATGAAGAGGAAATATTACAAGCCAATAAACGCATGTGTACAATGTATTAGGCAGGGAAAAGGGGTTAAATCTCAAGAGCAAACATACTACAATTACCACTTTGATTAACAACTTCATACTAAATTCAAACCATAAATAAAATCATCGCATCTAGTCTGGCCTACAAGAAGTGCTAGACAATTAACGGTTAAATAAATTAGCAGCCTCTTCCTTCTTATATGTTTCACAATGCAGAGTGATAGATGGTATCAAGGTTGTCAGAATCGAGATTCTAGGTAGGATCGGAGAGGGGTCACAAGATCGTGAATCGGTGAATCGTAAGATTCTACCAATTTTTCAAAAACATATATCTAAGCATAAGGATTCATATATATGCCTACAAAACATCATAATTAAGTAAAAATACTTAAAAAACTCACATTCAGTACCATAACTCCAAACAACCAAACCCATAACACCAAAATTAAAACAAAAGCATAAGCAACTCAAAGATCAAATATTTCATAATCAATCAAGGGATCGTGACTTCCTCATCTTCATCCTCATCTTCATTTTCCCCTCTATCATCATCTCCACCTCCATCTCCTCCTATGTCTTCATCTTCGCCTTCTTCATGTTCATCATCCAAATTCTCAATAACTTGAACATCCTCATCCTCTCTAACTTGGTCTTGATGATTATGGGGAAGATGAAAATTGAGTAAATAGCTGACCGTTGCTTCTGATTGTGCGAGAAACGAAGCATTTTCACGCTGGATGAAACCGGGTCACGGATCCAACCCGGAAAATCAAACGCCTAAAACACATCGTTTAGAATCGCCGACACCACCGATTCCACGATCTTTCACGGCAATTCTACACGTTTCATCTGATTTACATATCTGAATATGAGATTCTTAACCCATATCCAGTGACTGGATGCAATAAAAACCCATATCCAGTTACATCAAAGAAAGGTAGGCATAAAATGGGAGAGACATTGAAATCGTTATTTAATATTTGGAACCAATTATAATGATTTCAAAATCAAATGGAAGAATACCAACCCCATTCAGTCAAACGTAAATTTGCCAATGCACCCATCTTAAGACTATATCATGTATCAAATTAACAAAAAAAAATGGAAGTTTTAATAATGGAGTTGTATACAACAGCGGTTACCTAATTGTCTTCAAGAAATGCTGAAACATCTCCAAAATGAGGTCATCACATTCAAGATCCAGCATTACCACACATGACCTGACTTTTGAAACTGTTTCAAGAATCGAAGTCCTCTTTTTGTACGACCGACTTGACTTATCATGTAGATTTTCAAATGAAGATACAATTAATCTAAAGATATCCTGAAATAAAGTGCACCATAAAACTCGTTAACTCGACATATAATTTGTTAAGAACATGATAATAAAATTCGCATAATTTATAGTAAAAAGTAATAGAGAGAACCTTCATTTGGTCATCATTATAAGGAGCATCAGGTGCAGTGATTCTTGTTATCTCACTGAGGCAAGAAGCAACTGCGATTTTGACATCAACATCCACATGTTTTACAAGTTTGTCATCGATTAATGCTTTCAATGAAGGAGATAGTGCATTTTGCATAGGTGCGGAAGGTGACTGTTCAACCTTTGACAAGCAACTTTCAATTTGCTGCAGTTCCAAGAAAGAAAAAATGCAATATCAAGCACATGTGATGAATATTTTGGTCAACCATTTTGTTAAGAGTGAGCTTTGAGATTTCCACAAGTTCTATCAGATGAGGGTTTTGATCTTAAAATTACTTCAACCCCCATTATGCTAAAACAAAGACTAATTGACAATGAAAGCTAAACACGCTTTTCTCTCTTTTGCAATATTTGAAAAATAAACACCATGGGAGAAATATGCAATACCAACAACTTAGGAGAAATTAAAATACATAAATAACAAGTGACAAAAACCTCAAACCTATCATCCGAGAATTTACAGAGAATTCGGTGAGATGACAACAGGCAGTTAAGTAAAAATTAAAAGTAAATAACCTGCTACAACACTACCATGCTAGTGGAGAATTTAACAAAAACTACTATAATGAGACTATTCAATAGATATGAAAACCCCGTTGTATCATAGGCAGTAGCTACTAGGGGTACACACTTTGCTGTGTACTTTTTTACTTTTTAATGTCAAATATTTATCGACAAACACAACTTGCATTATATTAGTCAAAACTTTAGATCATCAATTCAAATATACGAACACCATATCATATCTTCTTCAAGAAAATTTATATAACCTAGTTATAAACATATACAATTTGTAGCACATTTTCTCCATTCGACCAAATAAATTTGGTTGGATGGGTATATTATATAATTTTCTCATTTTAATTTGGCTTAGGAGAATTTGTGATCCTACACTCCTGTATCCCTCTGGGTATAAACAACAAGTGACAAAAATCTCAAACACAGCATCCATGAATTTACAGAGAATTCGGTGAGAGGACAACAGGCAGTTAAGTAAAAATTAAAAGTAAATAACCTGCCACCACACTACCATGCTAGTGGAGAATTTAACAAAAACTAGTATAATGAGACTATTTGATAGATATGAAGACCCTGCTGTATCATAGGCAGTAGCTACTAGGGGTACACACTTTGCACGATATCAAGTTCTGCACCAAGAAAATTTATAGAAGCTAGTTATAAACAAATATAATTTGTAGCACATTTTCTCCATTCGACCAGATAAATTTGGTAGGATGGGTAAATTCTTTAACTTTCTTATTTTAATTTGGCTTAGAAGAATTTGTGACCTTACACTCCTGTATCCCTTTGATTCCTCCCATAGAAAAAAATAGTACAGCTTAGTTTATATGCAACAAAAGGATCGGTGTGTTTTAGGAGCAGAAAACCTAAATGAACTCAAGATCACCACTCATTCAACTTAATCAGACAATCTTGAAGATTAGTGTTGACAACAACTGACCCCAGCACATTGCAGATTTGATAATTTACCAATTAAACCTCCCTCAGTAGTCGGCAGATAGAAAATTCAAAAGACGAAGTAGCATACACAAACTCTACTGTCCAGCTCTTAAAACTAAAAGAATTCTTTTCACTCACAAGTTAAGAAGAATGTTCCAAGAACTCAACATTCTCCACTATCATTATAAGTGATGCATTTAGGGCAAAAACAAAGCCAGCAACTACATGCAGATACACGGTACCGAAACAAACCACAACTCAAAATTGATTCACAAGAACCTAGTGAACAAGCTCCATGCAACAAGCAAACAAAATAAACGATGCAGAAAGGGAAAAGAAAAGCAAATAAAGAACTAATTTAACAGAAGAAAAAGAGATAATAGAGAATATTTACATCTAAAAGAAGAAGAAGTTCGTCGACGGAAGAAGGAGGATTTACGAGCTTGTTTCCAGCTTCTAGAAGCTCCTCTGCAAGTTTCTTATCCGTGGAAACCATTGGTGCGAGGTTTCAAGTTTCTTTCGTTGCAGATCTTGCACGTACTCACTCAATAGAAACCCTAGAAAACCTCAAATCCAAGCAAATTGAACCCTAAATTGCTGGTTTTTGTTGTGAAACAGAGAGAGAATGAAAGCGAGAGAAGAGTAAAGGAAAAATCAATTTATACGCGTTTTTAAGTTTTTATGCACTTTGTGATGGTTTTGGAAATATTCAAAAAATTAAAGGTTTACATATATTTTTGGTTCCGCAAATATGCGATTTTTTAAATAAGTCATTGTAATTTTTTTATTTTAAAAGTTCTCGCAAATTTTCTATTTTTCTCACTGATTTGCTAAGTCTAACAGTTATAAATTAAAGATAATCCATGTGGGTTCGATCTGTATTTTCTACTGTATTACTTGTGTGACTGCGTATACTTGCGCTTCTGTTTGTAAAAACCACAACATTCTGTTGCTTTTCTCCACCGGCCCCTTCATCTACAAGTTCCGCTCCTTGCTATAGCTTGCTTACATAATAGACTGGACGTTGATGTTTATTCTGTTTCTGGATGAGCACTACGCTGCATGCGTTTTCGGAAATGGCCAGGTAGAGTAGTAGTGGGGCTCCCTGAGTGGGGGCCGTCAGTATCAGTGGTGTTGTTATAAACCTCTTGATTGATTGGAAGGCCTGCTCGCACTCTTCCATCCACTGAAAAGAGGTATTCTTCCTTAGCAGCTGGAAGAGGGGCTTCACCTTGTCTGCCGATCGGGCCATGAAACGAGACAAAGCTGTTATTCTCCCTGTCAGGATCAAAACTTCATTTGCTTCTTCCGGACTTCTCATGTTGATTATGGCTCTGCATTTGGTGGGGTTGGCCTCGATTCCCCTGTAAGTAAGGACGAAGCCCAAGAATTCTCGTGCCTGAAGTTGTGTTGTTTTAGCAACTGGAAGACTTTAGAAGAATTGTTGAGGCATGCTTCGTCGGTTTCTGCTTTTACCACCATGTCATCCACATAAACTTCGATTGCCTAGCCGATCACTTCTTCGAAGACTCTGTCCATCAGGCGTTGGTACGTTGCTCCAGCATTCTTCAACCCGAAGGACATTACTTTGTAGCAGAAGTTGGAACAGTCGGTCATAAAGGCCGTTTTTCTTCGTCGACTGGGCTCATGCGGATCTGGTTATATCCGGAGTAAGGGTCCATGAAGCTCAGTAGTTTTTACCCCGACGCTCCGTCCACCGGGCTGTCGATGCTGGGCAGGGGGTATGAGTCTTTGGGGCAAGCTTTGTTTAGGTCTGTGTAGTCTACACACATCCTCCACTTGTCGCTCGCTTTTCTCACCATTACCGGGTTTGCTAACCAGGTAGGGTATTTGACTTCTCTGATAAACTCGGCTTTGACGAGCTTCCTGGTTTCTTCTCTCATGGCCTCCGTCTTTGCTTCCCCCTGTTTTCTTTTTCTACGTGCCACGGGTCTAACAGAAGGGCTTAGTGATAAACAGTGACAGACAAAGTTAGGATCAATACCTGGCATGTCCTTGGGGGACCATGCAAACACATCGAGATTGTCGACCAGGAACCTGGAGAGCTTTTGTTCTATGTCCAGGGCTAAGCCGGCCCTGATTTTTGTCTTCTGATGGTCGGCCGGGCCGTTCTTGATTTCTTTTAGGTCATCGGCAGGCTTCGGGCATTTTTCTTTGATAGGGTCATACAGTCTGGGGTCTAGGTCTAGGAACCCGCAATCCCGCAGTTGCACCGCTTTATTCTGTACTGTCTGCACCTTTGGACTCTCGGCAAAGCATTTCCGTACCCAGATCGTACCTGTTCTGCCATTCGGTAGTGGGAATTTCATGCAGATCTGGGGGTATGACGCTGCTGCTGCCAATATGTTCAGGGCCGGTCGACCCAAGATCACGTTGTACGCCGACGGTGCCTTGATCACCATATATTGGAGCGTCACCGTTTTCTCCTGTGCTTGATCTCCGAATGTCATTGGCAAGTCAAGGTGGCCGCACACTTCTGCCTTCTGCCAGAGAAGCTTGTTAGGACACCGAGAAAGTTCTTGAGTCCTTCGCTTGGTACCTGCAGCTGGTCGTACCAATCCCAGTACATTACGCTTACAGAACTTCCACCGCCAGTCAGTATCGGACGCTGATTCCTCTGATTGCAATGGTTATGACTAGGGGATCGCCCTCATGGCTCTGGACTCCTTTGAAGTCGTCGGCGTCGAAGGTGACAGTGGAGTACTCTGGCACAACAAAAAAGATGTCAGTATTTAAATTCATGATGGAGCGAGCTTACCTTTTTCTCAAGGCGCCTCCCCCGGAGAATCCTCCAGAAATCGTCCCGACGTGTTTGTTTTCTGATTCGGTTATGAAACCTTGTAGTGGTAGATTACGTTTACAGAACTTCCACCATCATTCAGTATCCGCCGGACGCTGATTCCTCTAATCGCAATGGTTATGACTAGGGGATCGCCCTCATGGTTCTGGACTCCTTTGAAGTCGTCGGCGTCGAAGGTGACAGTGGAGTACTCTGGCACAACAAAGAAGCTGTCAGTATTTAAATTCATGATGGAGCGAGCTTACCTTTTTCTCTAGTTTGACGAGGCACCTCCCCCGGAGAATCCTCCGGAAATCGTCCCGACGTGTTTGTTTTCTAATTCGGTTGTCTTCCCCAGGGCAGATCTTTCCCTCTAGCGGCGGCGTCGAAGCCTGGGGCGGCGTGTAACAGAGTAGTCTTCTTCTTGACGCGTTTCGTCCGGTTGCTGAGAGGTTTCTTCCAGGATCTGGGCTAGTTTCCTTGCATCGTTAAGGTGCTCCTACAACCGCCGCACCCCGATTTCCTGGTTCTGGATCTGTTTCTCTAGAACTTGGCTCTTGTCTTTTTGCTTTGTGTTTTGGGATTGTAGGTCCTGGAGTGATTCTGAAAGATTTTCGTAGGTAGGGTGGTTCTCCGTCATTGCGGCGGCTGATTTGAGGGTTTGTGTGGACGTGGGAAAAGTTTTACTCCGGTCCCACGGTGGGCGCCAATGTTACGATCGGTTTCTTTGGTTGAGAAAAGGACCGAACATGTGTTACTATATTCTCTGCGTGGAATGTAAAGAACAAATATTTGAATGAGAGAAATGAAATCTGGATCTGTTTATTGGCCTCTGAGGGCGCGGTATTTATAGTACAAACATTTTATGGTCGAGTTGACCGTTACAGACAGATTGGAGGGAAATCAGGGATATTTACCTCTGATTTTCTATGATCACGCTTCATTCTTTTCAAGGAGAGGTAGATGTGAGATATTTTGGGCCGATTGGTCGATCATCAGAGGAGGTCCTTCGAGAGCCGAGCAAACGTGTGTGCCGGTCGGTCTAGATGGGAACACCCTCCCATACTTTACCCTCACCCTCTCTTGGGTAGTATGCACAAGGTCATATGTTTAAACTTTATTGTCACTATTGTACACAAAAAACGTTTAGCTTCTATTTCCAGTAGTACGAATTAATTTAAACTCTATGTCTGAATGCAGATGATGCTATCAGTCCCATTGGGGATATATATTGAACTCAACTACTTTCAGATTAAATTATGCTTATATGAAACCTTGTAGTGGTAACTTGTTGCAGTTCGATTACAATATTCAGGTTTTTTATGGCAGCTGGATAAGAGAGATTTGGAACAGTAATAAGATCTTATTACAGAGGTGCACATGGAATAATTCTTGGTATGCTATATAAATTAGAAAGTTGAATTCATTTTATATAAAAATATAATAATCAGATTTGTCCATATTGTTGCTCTCTATACAAGTGATTCCCTTGAAAATAAGCATGTATAAGCATTTTCATTGACTATGCACAATTCTCTTATTCATATTGCAGTGCTTTGATGTACTAGTATCCCCATGAGAGGAACATTCTGCTGTAAATGTTGGAGACTAACCTATAAATCTCCTTAAATTAGCTTGTTTTCCACCCCTCCCCTTTTCTGTATTCTAATTTTTTTTGAGTTATTGGAGGGAATATGCTTGTCTCTTTAATGCTGATATCTAACAGCCTTTTTCTTCAACTTTCTAATAATCTATGGGCAAGGGAGGTTGAGACAGCAATCAAGATTGAGCTTTACTGCAGTAATCAAGATTGCATCAAAATTCTTGTTAGGTTTTATGGTTATTATGGTCTTACAGTGCTTTGCACTAACAAATTTTGTCACTATAACTACTGTTAAACCATTTTAACAAAAAGAAAACTCTATCAAAATCTGAACAAACTGTCGAATTTTATTTTTGGCTTAAATATGTTTTTCGTCCTTGAAAATATAACGATTTTTTAAATAAGTCATTGCAAATATTTTTTTTAAAAGAGTCTTACAAAATAATTTTTTTTTAAAAATACCCTTCTGTTAAGTATTATGTTAGTCATTTGCTGACGTGGCTAACGGAGCTCCATGTTGGCATATTTGACTTTTAAATGGCAAAGAATAATCAAACATTTTTTAGAAAAAATATATTATAAACATTTATAAAATTATATTCTCACAATAAAAAAGAATTACTTATACTTCAACTTATACAAAAAATGAAGACTTACTTAATTGAAAAAATGAAAAGTATCAATTTGGTCTTATAATATTGGTTAAATTAGTCCTTTTAAAATAATTCTGGGAATATTTTAATCCTTTTTAGAAATTAGTTTGACTAGTATTTCATTTTTTTAATGGTCAAATTAGTACTTTTCATTTTTTAGACAGCAACTAGGTCTTTGTTTTTTTTTGTAAATGACTTTTTTTGGGCATCTACTCCTAAAATAACACAAAATACTTAAGCTCTTCATATGTTTATTAGTGTTAGAAGAGATCAAAACAATAAAAATACGACAAAACAAAAAATAAAATCAATGCCAATTATTTTCTCTTATATCTCTTATTATTTTGTACAAACATTCAAAAAATAACTAGCTATGATGGATGTCCATTTCTATTAGGCTTCCACTATATATCATTACTCCCTTGTTGTAATGGGTTGATAGTGACTCTTTAAGTGTGATCTTTTAGTTGCCTTTTCACCCAATAAATAGGGATATCTCATATGTGTAGTGTGATACTTGAAGAGAATAGAAAAAACTCTCATCTTATTCATATTTGTTCTTGTTCTTCTTATTTTCTTCATCTTTCTCTTTACTTTTTATTTCTTGTTTTATAACATTGAGTATATAATGACACAATTTTTCGTTTTATCTTTTCTTTGTTTAGAAAATGATGCATGCAGGGATATTAGAGTAGAGGTTCTCTCAATTTCTCCAATCTTGTTAGTTTGTGGTCAAAACATTTGTGTGCTTATTCCCTTCCATCACTTTCATCTTTATCAACATGTTTTTTTTTTGAGATTATTATCAACATGTTTTCTTGTAATTAGAGTAGAGATTCTCTCAATTTCTCCAATCTTGTTAGTTTTCTAATTATTTTTTTTGGCTTAATTATAACTATTTCACATAATTTACCAAAACATTTTGTATAAACTTAACTATTTCTAAAAATAAATAAATATTTGATCATACAATTTAGTGTTGTTGCTAGTCTAATAATTAAGATCTAGGATGTAAATTCTATTACAAATATTTGTTAAGTCAAACCATTTTTTTGTTGAATTTCCCGATAAAGATTTACGATGTAATTTTCATTTTTATTGATGGGTATGTGTATTACTATCCTTTCATTTATATAATTATATGTGTTGTTTCTCTTGATTGTTCATGTGACAATCGCTCCAGAAGTAACATCTTGAGGACTAAATTGTGCCATCATAGAGCAACGGCTGAAACTGTATCGAGAATCTCATCTTGGAAAGAGACTTTCCAAGTATGATAACTGTAAGAGTCTTTATACTATATATAAGGCCACTTCCTTTTATACCAAGTTTAAAATTGGAATCTTCTTGTGTTAAAGACTCTTACTAACAAAAATATTATTCAAAACTTAATAAAAAGAAGAGGTCGTGCAATATAAAGACTCTTTTTATACAAAGTGATAGACTACACTAAGCTAAACACTAGATCTAGGGTTGCAAGAGAAGAAATAAACATAAAACAACTTCTGATATTTCATATCCTCAAAGGAGGCAGCATTACATCTTAAATACTTAGGTTTTTTCTAAGACTGCTAAGCAAATGGGCCACGGGCCACTTAGAGCAACAGGAACGAAATAACAATAAAAGAGGGACAATGTCCATTACTAATTTCACCCTAAAAATTACTGAATAAAGTCTTTCCGCCATACTGGCTTTTGGGCCACACGACTGGGCCTGTTGGGTATCACCATTGGACTGCTAACATTACTTCCGGGTCTATTGAGAACCTTGTCCTCAAGGTTCAGGACGCGACGTGGCGCGCTGAGAGTGGCTGGGGAAGTATCCAATGCGTCCAGCAAATCAGATGTTTGAAGCAACGGTCCAGATGTGGTTCGCTGAGAGTCGTTGGGATCCAACGGTGCGCAGGGGGCACGTTGTTCCGTGGACTGGTCGCAGGTGCAACAGCTGACTGGGACAGCGACTTGTCCATTAGAGCAGAGCTGGGGACAGCGACTTGTCCATCCAACAGCTGGCTGGGGCTACGTATTGCATTGACATCTGAGTCTTTAATCAACAGTGTGGATTGGCTGGGGAGAGATCCGTTGGGATCGTGCGGCGCAGCATGATGCGCGCTGTCCCGAGGGGACACAGCAGGCGCGCGTGGTGCAGGAGTGGCGGGCGTGGGCAGCGCCTTTTCAGGCGCGTGGGGCAGGCGCTGATCAGACGTTGGGGAGCGCGCGAGATCAGATGGTGAGGAGAGCTTGAGTGGATCGAGAGCAGGATCGCATGGTGCAGATTTGTTGGCGTGTGTTGGGTGCTGAGCTGCGCCTTTTACTCCACCTTGAGAGTATCCAATGTATTTCAATGGATCTGATTTGTTTTTAAAACCCAATGGTCCAGATTTAAGTGTTGTTGATGTGCCCAGCGAATCGGTATAAATAACACCCTTAGGCACCCATGTGGCTGCACTTTCATTTAAGCCCATTGTAACTGTACTTGAACTTCTCACTTTAGCTTCCATTTTCTCAGAAACTTCAACCAGATCTAGCTGTTTGTCTTTAGGGCCCCTCGAATTTTCAGAAAGATTTGCCTCTGCTTCAGTTAAACCAGTCACTTTACTTCCTTCAGTTGAAGAGTTTAGCTGTTCTTCTGTCTTCTCATTCACACCCAGCTCGTTTTTTTCTCTGTCTGCTTCAGACTTCCCTTCTTTGTTTTCTAAGTCTGAAATATCCAAACCATCTTCTTTCTCTTCAAGCTCCTTAGGATTATGAGCTTGAAAATCACCTCCAAAATAAGGACGCAACTGAGAAACGTGCACCACTGGGTGTATACGACATTCAGATGGGAGTTCTAGTTCGTATGCTACCTTCCCAATGCGCCGGAGAACCTTGAATGGGTCGTAGTAACGCTTGGCCAGCTTCTGTGAAGATCTGCGTGTCACTGTTTGCTGACGGTAAGGCTGTAGACGCAGAAGAGCCAGATCTCCGATGTTGAAGGTATAGTCCCTTCTTTTTTTGTTAGCTTGGTCTACCATTCTTTGTCTGCTTCTTTTTAAGTTCTCTTTCAATGCTTTCAGTATCTCTTGTCTCTGTTGTAGGGTGGACTCCAAGTTGTCAAGATCTGTTGCACCTGTAACATAATCTGGAACTGCTGGTGGTGGGCGGCCATAAAGAGCCTGAAAGGGGGACATCTGAATGGCCGAGTGAAAGGAGGAGTTATGCCAATACTCTGCAAGATGCAAGAACTTGAACCATTTACGAGGGTGATCACTCGTAAAACAGCGAAGATACGTCTCTAGGGAGCGGTTGACGACCTCAGTCTAGCCATCGGTCTCAGGGTGGTAAGCAGTGCTGTACTTTAGAGTTGTTCCTTGCACGCGGAAAAGTTCTTTCCAGAAGTTGCTTAAAAATAATGGGTCTCTGTCAGATATGATGGATTTAGGGATGCCATGGAGGCGGCAGATCTCGACTGAGAATCTAGTGGCCAGATCTACTGCAGAGTATCTGGTTGGCAGTGCTATGAAGTGAACAAACTTCGTGAGTCTGTCGCAAATCACCCAGATGGCAGTGTGTCCAAAAGAGTTTGGAAGGTGAGTTATGAAGTCCATTGTAAGTTCTTCCCAAACCTGATTTGGTGATGGTAATGGTTGAAGTAACCCTTGTTGTTTTTGTGGTAGGTACTTGTTCTGCTGGCAAATGGTGCAGTGCTTGATGAAGAGTTTAACATCTCTATGGATTCTTGGCCATGAAAAGGAGGCAGAGAGTCTCGCCAGGGTGGGCTTAACACCTGAGTGACCGACTACAGGGGTGCTGTGATATTCAAGCAGAAGGGTCTTCCGTAGATCTGCTGAGTCAGGTATGAAAAGTTTTCCCTTGTAATAGATCAAGTCATTTGAGTAACTGTAATCGTTCTTCATGTCTGTTTCTGATGTGCACCTTTGAACCAATTCCTTTCCCTTGTCATCTGTCTTGTAGTACTGTTGGAGTTGAGCAATAAGCGTTGGGATTGGAGATGAGATTGCGGAGAGCAGTGTTGCATCTTCTGTGTATTTACGGCTAAGTGCGTCCGCAACCAGATTAGACTTGCCAGGTTTGTAATAGATATCAAAACTGAACCCTTGTAGCTTAAATGCCCATTTCTGTTGTTCTGGTGTTTGAATCTTCTGAACAAGGAGGCTCTTAAGGCTCTTCTGATCTGTGTAAAGGTGAAAATGCCGTCCTAAGAGGTACTGACGCCACTTTTTTATTGCTTCAGTGACAGCAAACATTTCCCGCACATACACTGAGGCAGCTTGCATCCGAGGACACATCTTTTTGCTGAAGAAGGCTAAGGGATGACCGTCTTGGGAGAGAACAACACCGATGGCTGTAGCGGAGGCATCTGTTTCAACCACAAAGACCTTGGTAAAGTCAGGGAGAGCAAGCACTGGCACTGATGTAATTTTCTGTTTTAACTCTGTAAATGCCACTTCGGCATCTGTACTCCATGTAAACTTAGTGGAACGCAACAAATCGGTGAGAGGAGCGGCGAGAGAGGCGTAGAGACGCACAAATCGTCTATAGAATCCGGTGAGGCCTAAAAATCCCCTGAGTGCCGTGAGTGAACGTGGCTTTGGCCAGTCTAGTATAGCTTGAACTTTATTAGGGTCTGGGGATACACCATTAACAGAAATAACGTGGCCTAGGTAATGAACAACATCAACTGCAAACACACACTTAGACAGCTTTGCAACAAAATAATGGGTCTGAAGTAAATCTAAAACAAGTCTTAAATGAAGTAGGTGATCAGATAAACAACAGCTATAGATTAAAATATCATCAAAGAAAACCAGAACAAACCGTCGTAAAAAAGGTCTTAGTAAATCGTTCATTGCTGATTGAAATGTAGACGGCGCGTTAGACAGCCCAAAAGGCATGACTAAGAACTCGTAATGTCCGTCAAAAGTGCGAAAAGCTGTTTTATGAGTGTCTTCCGGTGCAACCCAAATCTGGTGATAACCTGAGCGTAGATCTATCTTGGTGAATATTTTAGCTGAGCCAAGTTCATCAAGGAGTTCATCTATAGTGGGGATTGGGAATCTGTCCTTAACAGTGACTGCATTTAGTGCTCTGTAGTCAATACAAAATCTCCAAGTTCCATCTTTCTTTTTAACCAACAAAACTGGGGAGGAGTAAGGGCTGTTGCTAGGGACAATAGTGCCTTCTTGTAGCATGTCATGGATTAGGGAGGTCATAGCTTCTTTTTGGGAGTGAGGGTAACGATAGGGTTTGACATTGATGGGGGGGGGGGGGTGTCTGGGAGTAGTGGGATGTGGTGGTCATGAGGTCTGGGGGGTGGTAGGCCATGTGGTTCTTGAAAAACAGTTGGGTAGTTTTGGAGTATAGAGTTAATCTCAGGTGCTAAGGTATGGGCTATTGAGTCAAAAAGGTTGTTGGTGGTTTGGTGGGGTTGCAAGGCTTTGTTAGTGGGCTCAAAGCTTAGGAGGTGAAGTGAGGCAATTGAGTCTGTATGTAGTAGGTGGCAAAGTTGGGGATAGGTAGTTTGGGCTGGGTTGGATTTAGGTTCTCCCTTTAGTGTGATGGGCTCATTATTGTGTTGGAAGGTGATGGATGGTATAGAGAAATCTGCCTGAATTGGGCCCAAAGTTCTAAGCCACTCCATCCCAAGGACTACATCAGCACCTTCAATCGGGAGTAAGTAAAATGGTAAGCAAAATGATTGGTTTTGAAGGTTGATAGGAACGGAATTACAAATCCCTTCACATTGCAAATGGGAACCATTTCCAACCATGATAGAAGATGTTGGGATTTTTGAAGTGGGCAGTTTCAAATGCTCTGCAATTCTTGGGTGGAGTATGTTATGGGTGCTCCCAGTGTCAACTAGAACCATAACTATCAGTCCACCAATTAGGCCGTAAAACCTGAGTACTTGAGGGGCAAATTGACCTGTTAGAGTTTGGGGTGATAGTTGAAAGTACGTTTCTTCTGGTTCAACTACAATTTCTTCATTTTGAGTTTCTCTGGGGTCTAGGTCTTCACCTTCCTCCAACATGAATAAAAGATATCGACCACTAGTACATTTATGCCCTGGAACAAACTTCTCATCACAATTGTAACATAGACCTTGAGCACGACGCTCGTCCCGTTGGGCTGGACTGATGCGCCTTATAGAGTATTTGGGTTGGGTTGGTTTTGGTGGGTTTGGGGTGTTTTGGGTGGTAGGTGTAGTAGTTGGTGGTTGGGCTGGCTTGTGTGAAGGTGGGTTAGTGTTTGAGGTTTGGCCACAGGGTTGGGAAAATGGTCTTGAGAATTTGGGTTTGGTGGCTTTAATCTTATCCTCAATGAGTTTGGCTAGACCAATAGCTTGAGAAATTGAATAGGGTCGTTGTATGGCTATTTCATTTCTGATTTCTGGGTTTAAGCCCGAGATAAAACAGTTTAAAATCGCATCAGCTGGTAGCCCTAAGACTCTATTTCCCAATTTCTCAAAGTTAGCTTGGTATTCAGCCATAGACCCAGTTTGTTTAAGCTTAAAAAGTTGGGCTTGGTGATTTTCATAAGTAGAGGGACCAAACCTTAGCTCTAGTGCTCTAGCAAAGGTTGTCCAATCAGCAAGTTGGCTGTTGTGATGCATCCATTTAAACCAACTAAGTGCTTCTCCTTTCATATAAAATGAAATCATAGGCAAACGATTTACCATGGGAATGTTGTAAAAGGAAAAAAACTGCTCAGCTTGGAACAACCATTCCAAAGGGTCTGTTCCATCAAAAATTCTCATTTCTACTTTTGGTTGTCTATAAGGGATTTGAGAGGTAGTTTGGGAAAACTGTGGAGAGTACATCTGCTGCATAAAATTAGGGAACATATTTTGGTAAGGTGAGGGGTTGTATGGGGGGATTTGGGAAAATGCAGGGTAGGTTGTTGGGCCATATATGTTAGGGGGTGGTATAGGTGGTGGTTCAGATCCAACAAGGGAAACAGTGGGTTGGCTCGAGGTGGGTTGCGTCAGAACTGTGGGTATTGGTGTAGAGACAGTGTGGAAAACAACATATTCATAACCAGGGGGTAATAAAGGGGAAGAAGGGTTACCTGATGAAGGAGAGTGCTGTTGTGCAGGAAACCTGTCATTAATCAGTTTTGTGAGTGTCTCAAATCGTGAATCCATTAGCTGTTGTTGATTATCCAGCCTTGTATTCACAGTACCCAGCTGTTCACCCAGTTGTTGCTCAAGCTGCTGATTATTTTCATGGATGACAGCATCCATGTGTTGATAGGAAGCTTGAATGGCATCATCCAGATCCTTGGATGTTGGGTTGGTAGCTTTTGGAGGCATTGAGAAACAGAATGAAAGCACTAATGATAGACTACACTAAGCTAAACACTAGATCTAGGGTTGCAAGAGAAGAAATAAACATAAAACAACTTCTGATATTTCATATCCTCAAAGGAGGCAGCATTACATCTTAAATACTTAGGGTTTTTTTCTAAGACTGCTAAGCAAATGGGCCACGGGCCACGGGCCACTTAAAGCAACAGGAACGAAATAACAATAAAAGAGGGACAATGTCCATTACTAATTTCACCCTAAAAATTACTGAATAAAGTCTTTCAGCCATACTGGCTTTTGGGCCACACGACTGGGCCTGTTGGGTATCACCATTGGACTGCTAACACAAAGCGGAAAATCTCTAGATGATATTAACGATATAGCCTCTTTAGTTGCTCCATAACCTTATAATTTTCCCTTAGAAGATATTTATTGTGATTGTCACATGAGTAACAAAAAAAATCACAAGTAAGAATATAAACACAAGATTATTACTACCAATGCCTACCAATAAAAATGGAAATTACATCTAGATCTTTATTAAGCTACACAGCAACAAAAAAATGGCTCCCCTGTGTTCGAATCCAGTCTTGGGCATGCAACAATGTTAAACCTCTTGAGGGAGATTTTTGTCGCCCATTGTCGTCCTACCTGACTCGAGGGACTAGTCTCTACAGTTGCGCGTAGAGGATACCCGATTTATACCAAAAAACAAAAAATGGCTCCCCTTACCATATTTTAGGCAACTCACAAGACCAAATGCTCTCATAGAGCAACCAAAAAAATGGAAAGATCTTTACCCGCCACTTGTTTTTTCTAGTAGATTCAAACTGTATTATATCACAGTACTTAAATTAAAACTTCGCAAATGTTGATCTGCAAGAGGTGGTGGGTGTTAAGTTGGTCACTAAAATTCAATATTTTTTAAATAGCGATGCTGGATAGTGCAAACCGAAATGTAAGAAAAACCTAGAAAAACACGGTACTACATAACAATAAACGGGGGAGACTAATAATATGAGTCTGTCATACTATTCATTTCATGCGAACAATCATTTTTCTTTTTTAAATCAACAGTGCTACTTGTTACGATGAAAGACAAAAGGCACGAATCACTACGTGTCTGAAATTTAATGCATAAACCGATACTTTTTATGGAGAACAATCTAGAACATGGAGGGTTGACCGGTAAACTTGCAACAACATACACCTTCGTCTCTTTTCTTGCAGTGACTCTTTGTTCAAAATCGCATTTCCCATTTTAAATTTATTGTTAAAAAGAAGTCAAAGCTTTGAGTTTTGTATAGTATGTAAGGTTTTCTAGATGGAGATTGGTCTTGGGTTTAGTTCCATTGCAATAGTAGTTGATGTACCAGATAGACATTATTAAGAAAAATTAAAGAGTCCACGTCAAAAAAATAAATAAAAACTAAAGATCAGTCTTTGTAAAAGGATGGCGTTTTGGAAAATGGGGAAAAATTAAACAAGTCTGCTAGGGTTTATGGAGAGAGAAAGAATCAAGCCAATCATTGGCCTTCTTTTCTGCTGCAGGTCGTTGGCCTTCCTCTACGCGCTGATGAGCAAGTTACACACACACACACACACATGAGACCCTTTCCTTCATCAACAACGAGTGAGTGGTGTTCAAACGAAGCAAGGGTGAGTCTTGGTTACAGAGACGACACATTCTACAGTGACTGGAGAACTGCAGAGTGAAAGGACCAACTCACTCCCGCTTCACCGATTTTGGGTCACACAAAAATCTGGCTTTCAATAAGGCAAAAGAGGTTGTTGGTCAAGATTTTCACCAAAATGTGACTACTTTGGCAACAAATAAAAGTAATTCTTTTACAGAAGCTTTAAAAGGATCAACAAACAAGATTTGTGACATTTCTCTTAGTCAATTACCTCGCTCATGCATTAAAGGAGATGCCATATTTTTTTGTCAAAGGGAAAAACTCTCGTCAAGATCAATGCTTTGAAATTCAAACTGCAGGTTCTTTGGTAACCGCCAGGTAAGTGGGGTCTGATCTCCTTAGAAAGAGGGTATTATGAACTTACGTTTTCTTTGGTGGGTGATTTGTGTAGAATATAGCCGCAACCTTCTTGGAACTGCAAGCTAGGTTTGCTTCGGTTGATCGCCTAACAACCTGAATTTAATCCTTTAACTATAAAACATACATATTCAAAATGGTGAATTAGGCTTACAAGTCTCGCTCAAGAATATTGGTTCCCCAAAAATTTATTTGCCGTTGGTAGTAGTGTCGGCACACCTATTTATTTGGATGATACAACAAGCAAAAATCCTTTTGACAGAGCATTTGGTCCTTTTACACGTATACTGGTTGATATTGATTTGAAATCAAAACTTAAAAATCAGATTCTAGTTTAGAGACCGGGTTATGCTTTTTTGTGGGTATTGAGTAAGAAAAATCGCGTTCCTTTTGTATGAATTACATGAATATTGGTGTGGAAAATAATAAGGAACAAAAGATTCCAGAATATGTTGCTCAGCCAAAGCAGGTTTCTAAATATGTTCATAAGTTAAAGGTTATTAATAAGGAGAATTTTAAGCAGAACGCCTGTGAATAAGGAAGCTTTTAAAGGCATCAATAATGTTCCTTGGAATGGTTTAGATGTTAATCCTTTATTGGGGTTTACTAAGTCATCTAATGCTCAACAAGCTTTACCTATGAATGTACAGCAACATTCAGGTGTGATAGGTATCAAGGGAAAACTTCATCAAATGAGATTAGAGACGCGGTCTTGCTATCTAATGAAGATTTTGATTCTGTCCAATTTGTCCATGACTATTTCACTTCAGAGGAAGGTGAGCAAGTGTCGTCTACAGTTATACAAATGCAGAAGAGACAAAACTCCATTTAGAAGTTGGCCAGTGCTACTACATCTGGCATACCGAGAAGTAGATCAAGATAAAGTTGCTCAGATGTTACCTACATCTGATACTATTAGTGGTTGTAATATTAAAACTCCTATTGTTCACTCTAAGGCAAACATAATCAATGATATGCATGTTGCTAGTAGTCTTTGGAGTGACTCTATTGTTTTATCCTCCTCTCAACCTCCTACTACCAAGCAAGATTCATAAAATGCCTCGGGGTTCGATGCTACGTCTAACCCAGTGGTAGCAGCTGGCTGAGAATATTAGGAAAGGTTTTAGGTAATCTGTCATCTTTCTTTTTTACCTTTTTTAATAAAACCATGGGGAAGTACTCTTTTTCCTTCTGGATGTTCTTGCATCAGAAGATTTTGACGAGGCTTCCTAGCTCTCTCCTTGCCAAAAAAAAAAGACACGACTAATATAAAAGTATCTTATTGAAGAACATTTGTGATAGTGGCAACTTGACTTGGGAAAACTATGAATTTAGGAAAAATGCACACATAAGATAATGTGTAGGATTACATAATAAAATTTGAAATTTACTTCTTTCACTTTGAATCATTTACTTCACAACCACAAAATGAAAATTAATTTGGATTAGTTGTTAAGATGACATTTATTCACTAACTTTATTGTTTTATATCGTTCATTTGCAAGAAGTCTTTTTTTTTTGGGTCAAAATCTCCATGACGTCTTCTAAAACTTCCAACTGAACTTCATCATTTCCTGAATTACCAAATATCAGATCATATAAGTTGCAGATTCAGATTAAAAAATGAAAGAAGGAAAATCAAATTTACTTCTATACTCACCTTAGAGGGAGGGGGGAGAGGAATGCCCCTCTTATCCTAACAAAGTGAAGAAATACTTGCAATGGGATTTCAAATGAAAAATTAAAGAAGATAAGGGAGGAAAAATAAAAGAAATGAGGATAATATGTGAGTTAGTTTGTGTAGAAAAAGGAAAAGAATGTGTGTTCTTTCTCTTCTTTCCCCCTCTTAGCGTGTGTTTGGATTAGAAGAGAATGAGGGTAGAGAGAAAGAGAGAAGAGAGAAGAGAGAAGAGAGAGTGAGGGAATAGAGAAAGATGTGAGAAATAGAGTAGATTAGGGGTGTTGTTTGGTTTAAGGGAAAGAGAAGAGAAATAAGAAAGAGAGAGTTGTGTCTCTTGGTTTGGTTGGAGCGAAAGAGAGAAGAGAGAAAGAATTCTAGTTTGGAAAAGACAAAAATACCCCTATATGTTTGATTTAATTTTTTAATTTAGTTAACTTGTTAGTTATTTTAATTATTTAAATAAATTAGCTAAATATTTATTTTAATTAACTAAATAATTATTTTAATCATTTAATTTAATTAGTTAAATATTTATTTTAGTTATTTAATTTAATTAAACAATTAAAAGAATTATGAAATTGTGGGTGACAAAGTGATGGTAAATTGGTAAAAGCATACTTCTTGAGTCTTTTCTCCTCACTTTCTTCCCACAATTGGAGAGATTGCAAAAAACACTAAAACAATCATCTCTCTCTCTCTCCCTCTCTCTCTCTCTCTCTCTCTCTCTCTCTCCCTCTCTCTCTCTCTCTCTCTCTCTCTCTCTCTCTCTTTCCCATTTTCCCCCTCAACCAAACATGAGAAGATCGCTCCCTCTTTCCTTACTCTCTCTTCCCTCTTTCACCTCAAACAAACACACCAGTGTGAGGGGGAGAAAGCAAAATGCACCTATTAAGGTAGCAAATGGAAAAAAAGGTTAACAAATGAAGTTAAGGGAAAAAATTGAGAATATCATGTAAATTAGTAGTGGTGAAAAGGTACAGAGAGTGTGCATCGATCTCTCCCCGCTATCTAGGGCCGGCCCAACCTATTTGGAGGCCTAAAGCAAAATTTTTTGCTGAGGCCTTTTAAAGAGAAAGATAATAATATCAAAGGGATGGAGCATTATAGAAATTACAAGCCTCAGAAAAATTAAAACAAAGAAATAGAATTTTATATGGACAAAATGTATAGTTTTAAAATTTAAACTACAAAATAGAATATAAATTTAATAATAAATATATGCGTATTTTCGGTTTATATATTTTATTTAGATCATTTTTATATTTGTTGTAAGTTGATCCATTGGTAAGCTTATGGGGATCGATCCCCTGACCACATACCCATCCTAACAGCTTCAGCCAGTTGAACTGCGTTCAATTATGAAATTGGGAAGCCTTTTTTAATATATGGTACTTAATTTCGAGGCTTTTATTATCTATACAAAAATATAATTTTCGTGAGGCCTAAAGCGAGGGCTTGGGCCATCAATATACTTGGGCCGGCTGCATCCCTTTAGATAGAGGGAGGAGAACAATGTCCCTATTATCGAGCAAAATGAGTAAAATTATTGTAGTTCAAAAAGAAGATTATTTTACATCAAAAACTTAATACATTTCACTCATAGTAGTTAATAAAACACGTGCAGAAATATAATAAGGGGAAAAGATAACATAATAAGGAAAAAGTATGCGGAGGAAAAGCAAATGGTGAACGTTCTATTTCATATTATTAAGCTAAAAAGATGCAATTAAATTCTTGTCAAAGAAGTAGCTAGGATTTAGAAAAAACGGATTCATTATATTCGAAATCCACACATCCAATGTATTATTGAATCAAAACTATTAAAATAGTATTGTTTTTTTATTTCTAACTCCCTCTGTCCCATTTTAAGTGTTACATTTACGATACTTTTATGTCTCAAATTATTTGTCATTTTAGAATGTCAATGCACCATTTATTAACTTTTTCCACCATTGTATCTCAGCTCACCTAACTATTTAACTACTAATATTAATAAGGGTATTTTAATAAATTAAGGGTATTTTAATAAATGAAGCTTATTTTATCAGTGAAATGAACACCTGTAATTATTTTTTTAAAAATTGTGCACAACTCAAATAAGACACTGAAAAGGAGACAAAGAGAGTAATTGACAATGCCTTTATTGTATTTAAATTAAATTTTCAATAGAGTTTATTAAATGTTTCTAGACTTAATTATATGTTTCTGAACTCATATTTAATAGAATGTATTAAATAACCGACATTAAATTAAATATTTAATAGAGTATATTAAATGTTTGTTAACTTATATCCATTTGGTCTAATTGATGACCGAGAAAGGATACACACAAAAGGCTTATAGAGTTGGATAAGGATAATATATCTTATATTATATATATTTGAGCGTATCAAGTGAGGGTGCTTTTATTGTGAAAGGGTGAGTGAGTAAATCGTAGCCATATATAGATTAAATTGTCAGTGGTCGAGATTAAAATAAAAAGTCAATGTGATAACTACCTACATTTTAATCACAACCACCTACGGTCTAGATTTACTCCTCTCACCCTCTCATATTAAAAGTGAAAAAAAGTGAAGTCCGACCAAATAGAATTAATTACATGTCTAAAAACAATCCTCTTTGTGATTGAGATATATCTCACTCTCAAGCAAAATTTCTCCTTATTCTCTCTCTCTCTCTCTCTCTCTCTCTCTCTCTCTCTCTCTCTCTCTCTCTCTCTCTCTCTCTCTCTCTCTCTCTCTCTCTCTCTCTCTCTCTCTCTCTCTCTCTCTCTCTCTCTCTCTCTCTCTCTCTCTCTCTCTCTCTCTCTCTCTCTCTCTCTCTCTCTCTCTCTCTGAGACACACACACACACACACAATCATAACAACATTTTCAATGGAAAGTGGGGTTGTGAGAAATAAGGAAATTGTGATGAATAGGAAAAAAAGATAGGGAGTCTTCATTCAATGATCTTCCAAAGGAGATCCATACAGAAATTTTTAAGAAACTATATGGAAAGAGCATATCAAAAGCCATGTGTGTTTTCACACACATGGCATGATATAATACTCGTTACAACCCTACCAAAGATGCCACAACCTTACATTTTGACAGCTCGTTTGTTTCCCCGTCCATTTCTCGGTCTGGAAATTAAATCTTTTCCGATGGTGCTCAACGGGCTACTGTTGTTTTGTCACAAGGATGGTGAGGTCGAGAACCTCAGACGTGGGGCTTACCACTTCTACGTCATAAATCATGTTGCAAAACAATGTTGCGCTGTTTTGAAACCCACAAGGACAACTTGTGTAGGGTATTCACATGCTGCCTTGGCTTATGACCCTTCTAAATCTTGGTTTTTCTAAATCATGCATTTTCTGGATTGTCGGCATGTAAGTGTTTTCTCCTCTAGGAGTGGTCAATGGGTGACTTTAACACTTAATTTGCCTCAAGAGGTTAATGAGGCTCATTGGGTTAAAAAATCAGTATACACAAAGGGAGCAATTTATAGGCTCTCCCGATCCAGACATTTAATCAAGTTTATGGTTGATAGTCAAGAGACTGTTGACAAACAAGCAGTGGCATTACCACTGCCACCTGCTTGTCTTTTAAAAGGATGTCATTGGGACATTAATGTAAGGCGTGGAAAGTTGTTGTTTTCAATGTCTTTAGGTGCCTATTTCTTTGCTTTTGAACTCCTTGAAAGTGTTGAAAGGGGTGTTACCTCCTATAATTGGATGAGAATTCGTAGCATCAATGATCAGAATTTGCGGGATCTCAATTTTTATGGTAAGCTATTGTCGTATCATCCTTATCATGGGATGACAGTTTTCAAACGCGGAACTCTCCTCCATTGCTACCACATTGATGGACATGAGAGTTTTGACATTCATGGAAATCACAACATAGGTCCTCATACGATTCCATATAATGGAATGTTTTGTATGATTATCTTAAAAGTTGTGGACTCCCATTACTTGAATGCTCTATCAATTTTTCTTGCACCTTGGATAATGAGGTAATTGCACTAATTAAGATTTTTATCATAGATTTAATTTCTTTTTATTTGATACATTCCTTTGTTGCTTGGTTTTACATATTCATGCTGATTTTTCATCTAGAAGTTATTAACTTACAAGTTACGTTGAATCCATGAATTATTGCTAGCTTTCTATAGCAACTTAAATCATATCTTAATTGCATAAAAACTAATTGAGTTTAATTACGGAATTATTATTTTTTATTAGGGAATTAATGAAACATTTAAATTTGATTTTGCTGTTAATGAATCAGTGGTAGAGGATTTAATGATATTTTAAATGTAGTTAAGATGCACATTAATGCACACGTCACATTAATTACACATTTGTGATTATAGTCACTTTTTTCTTTTACAGCGGCAAAGTGTCTTCAGATGGCTTCCCATTCCAGAGTAGTATCGAAGGTAATAAACAAAATCAAAAGTTGTTTTATTCACTCTTTTTAATAAATTTCTCAACAATGTTTATGATGTTATTGAATACGAATTTGTATATGGTTGACTAATTTTTCTTCATGAGAGGTTTTTTTTTCACAACACTCACAAATATAAATCTACAATAATTATAAAATTAAGTCACTTTCTTATGGTCTAACGAAAGATGCGAGATGATGAGTCCTACAAACACTAATGACTTATTATAAGTACTTTGTGTTCTTGCAGAGAAAGAAGACTCTTTGAAATGGAACAAAGCAATTGATGGGCGCAAAAACACGAGTGTTGCTCTAAATCAATATATGTATTTAGTATTCATTGGTATTTTATGAGATAACTTGATTAGACAAAGCGCATTGGGATACCATTTAGTATGAAACTATGAGTTTATTGTAACACCCAACATTTAATCAATTTGAATTAAGAGTTTCATTAATGAGCTTACTTAAGGGCCAACATTTAACTTATTTGAATGGGAGTTCCATACGTTCATGGTATACATTAAAAGTCATAATAACATAATTTATGTATCAAGTTAATATCCATGTGGTAACCAACATATTATGCCCAATGACATAACATGGGACGCGAGGGGTTGACCTGGGGCTCCCAAGTTCGATTCCGGCAGTGTCTATATATTTGCTTTAAAATTACCAAATTAAAGGAATTTTGAGATGTTACACAACTGTGCATGCATGGGCGTTTTGGGTGGAATTGGAATGAAGTGGTTGGGAGACATTGCTTTATTAACACTATTGTGAATGAGTTGCTAACAATGACAACCCGTTCCTTTTAAACATCATTTTCCTTGAACTTGACACGTTTCTAACTAATAGCTAACCCAAATTAGTCTTCAACACCTTAATGGCCTCATTGTGAAGGCTAGTGATTCTTGATTATTTGATTGAAATTTTAATTAAGCACAACAGAATTGATGTTGGCCGAAGCTTTAGTTGAAACATGCCTCTAAGGCTATGCAAGCCTACGGTTGAAAGGTTGGTGTGATTCGGTCAATGTGGAATTGCTCACCAACAAAAATCGCCACTACAAAAAACAACTTTGACCTTTCCCCACGACCACTTTTTCTATAGAGAATGTACGACATTTAACCACATTTTTTTGACAGTGGGTAAAAATTCTCCCTAAGACCCAATAATTTTACCAACGGGTTTTCACTGTCACTATAAGTTATTTCTTTTGATAAATGTAGACTTATGCCTACTGTGCTGTCCGTAACTAAAAGTTATTATTTTCATTAAATTAAATTATTTGTATTGCTATTATAATTTATAATTTATTACCAAATTTACCATTTAATTTCCAATTTAATTATTATTTACAGAATACATATATAAAAAATACTAAATAATTTAGTTCTTTTTGACCATAACATTAACATATATTAAATATCTTAATCAAACAATATAAAAAAAGACATAAAAGGCTATTAATCAATAAAATCTCTAATGACACTAGTGCATTATTGTTTCCATCAAAGGCAAAACAGAATATTTGAGTATCATACACTAATTGTTAAACATAACCATAATTTTTAAAATATATTGTTAAACATAACATAACAATTAGCAGTGTGTTTGTTTTCAAATCAGAATTGGATGCCTAATATTTATTTTGTTCCTTTTATCTAATATTTGTCGCACATGTTCAAACAACTCATATATGCAAGTACTTATAGATGAAAACCAGAAAAAGCGTGAACGAGAGAGAGAGAGAGAGAGAGAGAGTGAAAGCGCGATGGAGAACGCTGTGAGAGAGTGAGAGCGCGATAGAGAACATTGGATGCAGTGCGAGAGAAGTAAAATAAAAGTTACTAAAACAGTTCGTGCGAGATGGGAATTTTTTAAAATTAATAAAGTGTATTCTTAACTTTTACCGGCGAACAACATGTCGTCACTAAAAGAGTCTGTGGGCATAGGTCAATTTTCTTGTAGTGTTGGTTAGTACATTAAGGTTTGATACTAGTGAGAGTCTCCATCAAGAATGTGTTGGTGCTGTCTTAGTAATATAGTGGGTGTGTTTAGCCATGTTTTGGGCCTGGCCCTTTATTTTCTGTTTAGGCCCACCTGCTTGTGCAGTGGCCCTGCTTGTCTTTGTCTTTGCTTCTGATTTCTGATGCTAGCTATTCAACTCTTTGTGAATATGCAGCAGTATATAGTGTACATCATTCATTGATTAATATAGTTAGAATCTGTCAATTACAACAATTGGTATCAAGAGCTAAAATTGAACTCTAACAGAAAATCGCAATAACCGCAGTTAGTTAGCGATCTCCTTCCTCACTGGAAATCTCTGCAAATCTTCGCCGGAGTTCATGGAACCTAACGACGAGAAAGCGTACGTTCAACCAGCAATTCCAAAGTACGACGGTGACTATGAGCATTGGGCGCTACTCATGGAGAACCTACTAAGATCCAAAGAATACTGGAGTCTCGTGGAAAATGGAATCCCACGCCTCCTCGCCGGAGCAACACCTGAACAGATCAAGACGGTGGAGGACGCGAAGCTGAAAGACTTCAAGGTCAAAAACTACCTATATCAAGCAATTGATAGAAGAACCATACATACGACCGTAAAGAAGGACACCGCCAAAGAAATCTGGGATTCCATCAAGATCAAACATCAAGGAACAACGACGGTCAAGAAAGCTCAACTTCAAGCACTACGCAGGGAATTTGAATTGCTCGAGATGAAGAACGAAGAGGGAGTAGAAGAGTATGTAGCAAGAACGCTTGAAATTTCGAACAAAATGCAAGCCCATGGTGACAGAATTGACGAAACCGGAGTGGTTGAAAAAATCCTTCGTACAATGACTGAAAGATTCGAAACTGTCGCGTGTTCTATCTTGGAGGCACACGACACCACAAGTCTCACCATAGATGAATTACAAGCGAGCCTGTTAGTGCATGAACTGAGAATGAAAGGATATAGAGGCAAGAACGAGAAAAATAGAGATAAGAATGAGGAGGAACAGGCGTTGAAAGCTACTGCATCCACCAGAGGAGGTTTCAGGGGCAGAGGCAGGAACAATCGTGGAAGAGGAAGAGGGAGAAACACCAACAAAGAGTCAATACAGTGCTACAAATGCAACAAGTACGGACATTACCAAAACGAGTGTCCAAATTGGGAAGAAGACGCCAATTATGCAGAATGCGAAGATGATGAGGAACTGTTGCTGATGGCTACTGCAAATGTGGAGTATGAAGACCTGTTCTTGTTGGCCTCTACAGATGTGAAGAATGTCTCCAAGAATAAGGTATGGCTTTGGTTCCTTGATAGTGGTTGTAGTAATCACATGAGTGGTGTCAAAGAATGGTTTTGTCATCTAGATGAGTCTTTTAGAGTATCTGTGAAATTGGGGAATGGCTCCACTATAATGGCTATGGGTAAAGGCAGTGTAAAGCTCAAGATTAGAGGTATAGTTCAAGTAATTTCTGATGTCCTGTATATCCCTGAATTATCTAGTAACTTGTTGAGTATAAGGCAGTTGCAAGAGAAGGGATTGGGAATTTACTTTGAAAAGAATGTTTGTGGAGTTCATCATAAGAAAAGAGGATTGATAATGCATTCAAAAATGACTGGAAAACGAGTTTTCCCTGTATCTGTTGCTATGATACAGGCAGAATGCTACAAGGTTGAATGCCAAGACATTGCAAGACTGTGGCACTGCAGGTATGGACATCTTGACATGTCTGGCTTAAAATTGCTGGCACAAAAGGAAATGGTGAAGGATGTAACACCCATTTTCTAGTAACCTTACTATTTAATAAAAATCAGAGTTTCTCTTTTTTTTTTAAAAACAATTTAAGCGAGTGCTACACTTACTCCATTAAATCAACCACTTCACTTTTCATAGCTCGGTTAAATCCACAAGATACATAGCACCATAAAAAAAACGTTTAGTTCACATAAACTAAATTCTGTCACTACCAGCAGCGGAAAAATAATAAGTTCGAAAAACAAAACCAATACATCACAATAGTAGTCCAATAGTATAAAGAAAATAATGCATAAACATAAGACACCCCCCCTGGTGCTACGTATCAGAGCATGACACCTCCTACCAGACGAAGGCATAAGGATAACCTTCACTCGATATTACCTGCACGTTGCCGACATAAGAAGCAACATAAAAGCAGTAGGGTGAGTCTCTTTTCTTAATTAATAACATACGGAAATAAGCACTGCATAGGAAAAGGGAACCAGACAAACCGATTCACAACAAAGGCAATAACCACATCACAATTACAATCACCAATCAACAATGCAAAAGGTATGGTTATGCAATGAAATGCAACCCAAACTCCACGGGCACATGCATGTCGGATCCGTCACCAAATACAAATAGGCCGTAGCCTCTGCTCACCAAATAAAACTAGGCCGTAGCCTCTGCTCACCAATAATGCACATGTTTCATGAGGTGCTATGGGAATGCATCACAACACACCACACAATTCATCAATTCGTCATTTAATTCAACTCACCATTTTATTCATATTCTCACCATTGTATCAATCAGCTCACCGATTTAAAATTAGGCCGAAGCCTCTGCTCACCAATCACACCATAATACACTCACCAACTCACCCACCACTCACACCAACACCAATTTCAATTAGGCCAATTTAGGATTTTACTCGACATAGGGAAAATGAATAAAAATTGAAATTAGACTCCTAGACCATCTTCAGTCCAGAACCACCAGTAAATTTACTCATTTTTGCATAAAATTGGAACATTTGGATAGACACTGAATTTAGCTTTGAAATGCATTTTGAACCGTCAAATTTGGATAACCGAGTCAAAAGTTACATTAAAAACAAAATAGGAAAAATACTTAGACATTCTGGAAACTGGCGCATGGGCACTGGGCGCCCAGGAGCAACACAGAACATGGCGCAGGGCGCTGGGCGCCCAGGAGCAACACAAAACTTGGCGCATGGGCGCTGGCGCCCAGGAACAGCAACACGCGCATAGGCGCTGGCGCCCAGGAACTGGCGCAGGAACTGGCGCAGGGGAACACAGCGCCCAGGCACTAGGCGCCTAAGGCCAACAAGTCATATATTCAAACATATGACATACAATTCACATTAGCAACAATTCAAACATCAATCATGCGATTTCAGCATAGGCAATTCATAATCATATATCACGACATTACAATTGAATCAACAACACCACAATTCATTCATATAAATCATTCTAAAACCCTAACCCTAGGCACTACTAATTCGCATAAGCCATTAACAATAAAAAGAGGACCCCCTAACCTCTTAGAATTCGCACCACCAAGCCAAGCTCCAAGGAAAATGCAAGACACCAACAAGCTCTTCCTCCTCCTTGAGTGATTCGCCCCTTTCTCTTCTTCTCCTCTTCACTTCGCAACTTCTCCTCTTCTCACTCTCTCTTTTTACGTTTCTTTTCTTTCTTTTCACAATTGAGTCAAAAATGCAACTAAGTCACAAGACCCCTAGTGAGTCGAATTCCTATGACTATCCAATGGGTCATGGGCTCACTTGTGGGTCATGGGACCCGTGCACCATCTATTTCGAGACAACACCTCCTAATAATTAAAATAAAATAAATAAATTAAACCTTGAATTATTTAATTAAATTAAATAAATATTGTAAGCCTTAAATAACTTAATTAAATAAATAATTAAATTATTTTGGGGCGTTACAACTCTCCCCCACTTAGAATATTTCGTCCTCGAAATTACCTGAATCAAACAACTCCGGATATGCTTCCCGCATTTTACTCTCTAACTCCCAAGTCATACTTTCACCAGCAGCTCCTAACCAAACCACCTTCACTAAAGGGATCTCCTTCCCTCTCAGAATCTTCACTTCTCTGTCTTCAATTCGCACAGGCATAGTCTCCACCGTGAGATTATCCCGTACCTCTACTTCATCCATCTGAATCACATGAGACGGGTCCGGAACATACTTTCGAAGTTGTGACACGTGAAACACGTCATGCAAGTTCGAAAGATTAGGCGGCAAGGCCACCCTATAGGCAACACTTCCCACCCTCTCCGTAATCTGATACAGACCAATGAAACGGGGAGTTAACTTCTTTGATTTCAAGGCACGCCCAACACCAGTCACCGGAGTGACTCTCAGAAACACATGATCACCTGCCTGAAACACATGATCAATTTGATCTGCGGTCGTACGCGGGTCAAAATAATTAATAAAAGGTAAATATAGTATCAAGGTAAGAGACCTTGGTCGTCTCTCGAGGATCTCTAAATACAGAAATTACCAAAATCAGGAACCAAAATAAACAATAAAAAGGGGTTTTGAAGAAAACAATTTGTGTTTAAGGGAGTTCAACAATTTAGAGAGACAATCAATCCATTGGTTTCGGGTGCGTTTCTTGGATTTATCATCGGTTCTAAAATAAAGATTCGTGCATAGTTTGATAATTCTTGATTGATCATAAACTAACTAAACAAGCGTTAATCAGTTCATACGAATTCGCACCGTTTTAAAGCAAGCGTCAAAACAATGTGTTCAATCAATCGTGATAGCGAACAAGTGCCAGTATCACAATTAACATCATAACTGAATTCTATCAATCCTATAAACAAGCGCCATAGACTCTATCAATTTCTATCCAAACTAAATTAAACAAGCGATAAAATAGTTTGTATAATGAAAGTTGCAAAACAGAATCATGATTAAGTGATTAAGCAAAACCGAATCATAAAACGAATCACATAAGCAAATCATAGAGTTTGAGTAATTAAGCAAAACACAAACCGAATTTGCAGCAAGAATTACAGAGATGAATTTGATAGAGAAAGAATTAAAACCATAAAAACGAAATAAATATTAAGCACTGAACCTCAAAATCCTTACAGCAACACCCTTCACCAATAGATTGATCTAGGGCATTAAGCTTCCATGGAGGTTAGGGCACAAAACGTAAAGTTGAAAGTAGGAATGCGTGAGAGAGATAAAACGACTCTGAAAAGTGTATTTAACCAGAACAAAACGAAAATACCTAATCCCTAACTTGGTTATTGTATAAAAGCCCGTTAACAAACTAATATTTGGCCCAAAACCCGTTTTACACAGTACTGCTTCGGTAATTCGCATTTTTCGCCTTTAAGACGTCTGAATTTGGTTTCGAGCTCAACAGAAGAATTGTAGCTCTGTTCCTTAGCTTTCCAACGCATGCTCGCACGCCTCAATCGGATAACCACAGACAAAGTTATGACCTTCAGAGTAGATAGGGGTCAATATGCAATAAAACAAGAATTAATCGTGAAATTACTATATTGCTCAAATAAGACCCAAAATCTAGAAACGCGCTAAGACTTAAATATTAGACACAGAACACAATCAAAAATACCAAGTGCAAAGCTATAAAGAGTGCATTAAAATACACTGATCAAATTCCCCCACACTTAAGCTTTTGCACTCCGTGCAAAACACACAAAACAATACACGAAAACAATGCATGAGTTTCCAATGAACCCAAAGAATGCAAAGTCATAAGGGAAATTCTTTTCCTAGGCTTCAAGGAGAATGACAATCAAAGATAGCACTTAATTACAATCAAGGCAAACAAGAGGATAGAACACTAGAGAGTGAATCACAAGTGATGAGTCCTCACAGGATATGTATTAGTAATGCTCTCAATCACTCAAGTGTCTAGGCTTGTGTTTACTCTCATATACATAATAAGCACATTAATGAAAGTTAGCACTACCATATGCTTGACAAGCTTCTAACATCCACACTTAATAACACATGCACATAAGATCAAAAGGTCTTTATAAGGGTTGTAATGGGGCCAAGGTCAAGGTGGGATAATCCTAAGGGGGAACTAGACTAAAAAGAATCAAAGAGGATAAAGAAGCAATGAAAATCAATTGTAGAATGAGCATGAAGGGGTCCAACTTCAATTAGGTATGATGAATTTCTCTATTTTGATATACTTCTCCACATAACTTTCTCCACACAACTTTCACTCTTCTTGATACAGAGATAAAAAGATATATACACTTTGCATTTTTTTTTTTTTTGCTTTTTTTTTCATTCTTTTTTTTTTTTCATTTTTTCTTCTTTTTTTTTTCTTTTTGGGGAATATTTTTCTATACAAATAAACTTGCCAAACTTTCCATTGAGAACCCAAGAACTAACCCAAGTGAGAACCACAATTGCACAATTTGGACACCCCCACACTTATGGATTTAACATTTCTCAATTCAAAGCTCCTTCACCCTTTAAGATTGGGTAATAACATTGTTTTTCACTTTTGGGCTTGTAATGAGCTATAAAACAAAGAATGAAATAAAAAGGCTCAAAGGGGCTTACACAAAGGGATAAATTTAGGGTAGGCTTATTTGGCTAGTGGCTAAAAAAACAGAATTGCCTAGATCATTTCAAACATGCATGTGAACAAGTGTTTCAACATGCAAGAATCAAGTCAAGTTCTAGAGTAACTAACAAACATGAGTGAGTCACACACAAGAAAGGAGAGAATGACAAAATGTAGGTCATCCAATAAAAGGCTTAATTCTCACCAGGGACAATGACTATCACAAATGATGCAAAATTTAGTGCTGATATCCAACTTATTAAACCCAGAGCAACAAGAAATCAATCAAATCATGTCACAACACCTATGGTCAAAGAATAGTAAAATCACCCACAACTTATACAAACTAAGAATTCATGGAAAAAACATGCAAAAATAACAATTTTTTCCTTTTTTTATAGTTAAAAATTAAAAACATAAATACTAAAACACACACCCCCACACTTAAATCACACATTGTCCTCGATGTAAGAAACAAGTATAACTTAAGGATAAGAAAAGAAAACTCCCTCTTGAAAGTGGAGAATTTGAAGCTTGCAGGTGGATGGTATTTGTCATAGAAACCTCTTTTATGGTTACTGCACACGTGTTTGGTCTCCTTCTTCTTCCACACATCCAGAATAAGGGGATTAATTTGTTGCCGTGTTTGCCATACTTCCTCGGTTGGAATGTCCGCCAAGGTCCATCCAATACCTTTCCTATGTTCGCTTAGAATTGGCGATAACTTTTCCTGTTCAGATTCAAGGTTAACTGGAATAATCACAGACAAATTTGCACTTCCCCCTAAATATGCGCATTTCAAATTTTCAGGGAGTGGTTTGAGCTCTACAACATGTGGCTGCTCAATAGTAGCAACAACCACATCCACAACATCAGCTATGTAAAGTGTATCAACCTCTAGAGTTTCAACAAGAGTAACTGCACTGACAATGAGAGGATTTGGGACATTATGATTCACTACTTCCTGGGCAGACAGTTCGTTTGATCTCTGGGCCTGTATCTGATTAACTGCAGTGGTTAATTGTCCAACTATTATCTCCAATTCCTTAAGTGTGGAATCTGTTGTTTGTTGGAATTGGAGATTTTGAATAGCCATCTCTTTAATGAGATCCTCCAGTGAAGGTTCATAAACAACAACCATGTTTAAATCAACTGAATCAGAATTAAAGTTAAAATCAAATAAGTTATGCTAAAATTAAGGAAGAAAATAAAAAACGAATCAAAGATAATCTAAAAAATATAAAAACTGCACTAAAAATCTAATAAAATCAAAAGAAGATTATGAAAATTTTTTTGGATTTTTTTTGAGATTATAAAATATTCGAATAATTAATTAAAAATAGAAAACGAATGAATTTAGGATTTTTCGGCCTAGGCTCCCATAAGGGAGTCCTACTCCTTGATTTTTTTCGGATTTTCTGACCAATTTTCGGAGCAATCTGACCAGATCACCTGAAAATCGTTTTTTTTTTACCTAAAAAACCAGAATTCAGCAGAATGCCTACGACCTGTAACAAAACCTGAAAACTCAACAAAGACACAAACTAAAATGTTAGTACTGTTAGTGGGATCCTGAAGTTGGCAATCCCTAATTAGAGATCCCCGGCAACGGCGCCAATTTGATCTGCGGTCGTACGCGGGTCAAAATAATTAATAAAAGGTAAATATAGTATCAAGGTAAGAGACCTTGGTCGTCTCTCGAGGATCTCTAAATACAGAAATTACCAAAATCAGGAACCAAAATAAACAATAAAAAGGGGTTTTGAAGAAAACAATTTGTGTTTAAGGGAGTTCAACAATTTAGAGAGACAATCAATCCATTGGTTTCGGGTGCGTTTCTTGGATTTATCATCGGTTCTAAAATAAAGATTCGTGCATAGTTTGATAATTCTTGATTGATCATAAACTAACTAAACAAGCGTTAATCAGTTCATACGAATTCGCACCGTTTTAAAGCAAGCGTCAAAACAATGTGTTCAATCAATCGTGATAGCGAACAAGTGCCAGTATCACAATTAACATCATAACTGAATTCTATCAATCCTATAAACAAGCGCCATAGACTCTATCAATTTCTATCCAAACTAAATTAAACAAGCGATAAAATAGTTTGTATAATGAAAGTTGCAAAACAGAATCATGATTAAGTGATTAAGCAAAACCGAATCATAAAACGAATCACATAAGCAAATCATAGAGTTTGAGTAATTAAGCAAAACACAAACCGAATTTGCAGCAAGAATTACAGAGATGAATTTGATAGAGAAAGAATTAAAACCATAAAAACGAAATAAATATTAAGCACTGAACCTCAAAATCCTTACAGCAACACCCTTCACCAATAGATTGATCTAGGGCATTAAGCTTCCATGGAGGTTAGGGCACAAAACGTAAAGTTGAAAGTAGGAATGCGTGAGAGAGATAAAACGGCTCTGAAAAGTGTATTTAACCAGAACAAAACGAGAATACCTAATCCCTAACTGGGTTATTGTATAAAAGCCCGTTAACAAACTAATATTTGGCCCAAAACCCGTTTTACACAGTACTGCTTCGGTAATTCGCATTTTTCGCCTTTAAGACGTCTGAATTTGGTTTCGAGCTCAACAGAAGAATTGTAGCTCTGTTCCTTAGCTTTCCAACGCATGCTCGCACGCCTCAATCGGATAACCACAGACAAAGTTATGACCTTCAGAGTAGATAGGGGTCAATATGCAATAAAACAAGAATTAATCGTGAAATTACTATATTGCTCAAATAAGACCCAAAATCTAGAAACGCGCTAAGACTTAAATATTAGACACAGAACACAATCAAAAATACCAAGTGCAAAGCTATAAAGAGTGCATTAAAATACACTGATCAGTGACTCTCAGAAACACATGATCACCTGCCTGAAACTCTAAATCCTTCCTTCTCTTATCATGATAGCTCTTTTGTCGACTCTGCGACGCTTTCATCTTCTCACGGATTAATTTTACCTTCTCAGTTGTTTCTCGCACAATTTCAGGCCCCAACACTGCACTCTCCCCAGATTCATACCAACACAACGGAGTCCTACATCTCCGACCATACAACGCCTCAAACGGTGCCATTTCAATACTAGAATGAAAACTGTTATTGTAGGTGAACTCTACCAATGGAAGATGAGAATCCCACGAACCTCCCTGCTCAAGAACACATGCCCTCAACAAGTCCTCTAACGACTGAATAGTTCTCTCTGTCTGACCATCTGTCTGCAGATGATAAGCGGAGCTCAACCTCAACTTAGAACCCAAAGCTTCTTGCAAACTTTTCCAAAATTCAGAAGTGAATCTTGGATCTCTATCAGATACAATACTAAGCGGAACGCCATGCAATTTCACAATTGTCTTGATGTAGATCTCTGCCAACTTTGGAACTGGATAAGTCATATTAATTGGTAAGAAATGAGCAGACTTTGACAACCTGTCCACAACCACCCATATAGCATCAAACCCTCTCACTGTATTGGGCAAACCAGTCACAAAATCCATGGAAATGCTATCCCATTTCCATTCCGGAACTTCTAATGGTTGCATCAACCCCGCAGGCTTCTGATGCTCAATCTTAGACTTCTGACAAGTCAGACAAGAATACACAAACTGTGCCACATCCTTCTTCATACCAGGCCACCAGAACAACTTCTTCAAATCTTGGTACATTTTCGTAGCCCCTGGATGAATACTCAACTTGCTCCTATGGCTCTCCTCAAGAATCATTCTCTTCATCTCAGCATCATCAGGAATACAAATCCTATCTCTGAATCTCAATACACCTTGGGAATCTAACTTGAAATCCCCATTCACAGCTTGATCATTCACAACTAACAAGTCTACCAACTTTACATCTGACTTTTGGGCTTCTCGAACACTAACCAAAAATTCATTGCCAATCTTCAACATTCCCAATCTGACACTCTGCGGTGTCACTTCACAAACCAGACTCATGTCCCGAAACTGCTCAGTCAACTCTAATTCTTTCACCATCATAGCCGACATATGCAAGCTCTTCCGACTTAAAGCATCAGCCACGACATTAGCTTTACCGGGGTGATAGTTCAAGCCGAAATCATAATCCTTCAGCAATTCTAACCAACGTCTCTGTCTCATATTTAGCTCCTTCTGATCAAACAAGTATTTTAGACTCTTATGGTCACTAAACACTTCAAATCTAGTACCATACAGATAGTGCCTCCAAATTTTCAGCACAAATACAATTGCAGCTAGCTCTAAATCATGAGTAGGGTAGTTCTTCTCATGGGTCCTTAACTGCCTGGACGCATAAGCTACTACCTTACCCTCTTGCATTAACACACCTCCCAAACCCATCTTGGAAGCATCACAATATACTACAAATGGTTGATCCGGAACAGGCAAAGTCAAAACGGGCGATGTTGTCAACCTCTTTTTCAACTCATTGAAGCTCTCCTCACAGCGAGCATCCCACACAAAAGCTTTTCCCTTACATGTCAATTGAGTCAACGGAAGTGCCAACTTCGAGAAACCTTCAATGAACCTCCTGTAATAACCAGCTAATCCCAAGAAACTCCTAATCTCAGTAACTGACTTCGGGCTCTCCCATTGCAACACAGCATCAATCTTGGCTGGATCCACAGCTATACCATTACCCGAGATAATATGACCAAGGAAACCTACCTCATTCAGCCAGAACTCACACTTAGACAACTTTGCATACAATTTCTTTTCTTTCAACACCTCTAGTACTAACCTCAAATGTTCGGCATGGTCCTCTTCCGTCTTAGAATACACCAGAATGTCGTCAATAAACACAACTACAAATCGATCCAAGTAACTATGGAAGGTACGATTCATGTACTCCATAAACACTCCCGGCGCGTTGGTAACACCAAACGGCATCACTGAATATTCATAGTGCCCATATCTCGTTCTGAAAGCGGTTTTCTGAATATCTTCATCCTTTACCTTGATCTGGTGATAACCCGACCTCAAATAGATTTTGCTAAACACCTTAGCACCTACCAACTGGTCCATCAGATCATCAATTCTGGGAAGCGGATACCTGTTCTTTATTGTCACTTTGTTCAGTTGCCTATAATCGACACAAAGTCTCATACTCCCGTCCTTCTTTTTCACTAACAATACCGGAGCACCCGATGGTGACACACTTGGCCTTACAAATTTCTTCTCAAGTAGATCTTCTAATTGCTTTTTCAATTCAGACAACTCTGAGGCTGACATCCGGTACGGGGCCATAGACACAGACCTAGTACCAGGTATAAGATCAATAGCAAACTCAACCTCCCTCTCTGGCGGAACACTTGGAATTTCATCCGGGAACACTTCAGGAAATTCACACACTACCTGAACCCCTTCAATGATCGCCTGATTCTCAGCAGACAATGACGCCATCAAAGCAAACAGATGAACTCCCTCTTTCATTACCTTATGCAAATGACCAGCAGGCAACAAAACAGATTCTTCTTCTTCGGGAGGAAGGAAACTCACAGATCTTCGGAAACAATTAATATGCACATGGTTAAATACTAACCAGTCCATACCAAGAATGACATCCAACCCTCCCAACGGCAAACAAATAAGGTCAACAAGAAAATCTCTGCCGAAGATTGACAGAGGGCACTTAGCACACACAAGAGAGGTAGTTACTGAACCCTTAGCTGGAGTGTCAATAACCATCTCCCTCATCATAGAAGATAAAACGAGGTCCAATTTCTCAGCACATAAAGCAGCAATAAATGAATGCATAGCACCAGTATCAATAATAGCAATCAAAGGAATACCATTAATAAAACATGTACCTCTAATCTCATTAGTATCCTCTGATCCTGCGAGAGCAAACACTTTTCCATGGGACTTCTCTTTCTTCGGCTTAGTACACTTGGTACTAATATGACCTGCTTCCCCACAGTTGTAGCACACCACATCCCTTTTCTCACATTTCGCAGCCACATGACCTTCTTTACCGCACTTGAAACATTTATTATCCGAGCTGTCAAAACTCTTATGGCCCGGCTTGCCACACCTGTAGCACACAACCTTCGCAGGGGCATCTCCCCCACTTGGTTTCTTATTATCAGCATACCTCTGCTTACCCTTACCAGCCTGAACCTCATATGGCTTACCCCGGTTCTGAAATTTACCCCTCTGATCTCTCATGACCTTGGAGTGAGCATTACTATCATCTTCATATATCCTGCAACTGTCGATCAAATCAGCGAATACCCGAATCTTCTGGTACCCTATAGCTTTCTTTATATCAGCCCTCAGTCCATTCTCAAACTTTATACATTTTGAAAATTCAGAATCAGCATCAGCATAGTGGGGATACAACTTAGCCAATTCAGTGAACTTGGCAGCATACTCTGTCACTGACATGCTTCCTTGCTTTAGCTCAAGGAATTCTATTTCTTTCTTTCCCCTCACATCTTCTGGAAAATACTTCCGTAGGAACTCTCTGCGGAAAACAGCCCAAGTTATCCCCTCATTAGCAGTCTCTAACCTCTGCCTAACCTCCATCCACCAATCATCAGCTTCTTCTGCCAGCGTATGGGTACCATACCTGACCTTCTGCGCATCGTCACAATCCATGACACGGAATATCCTCTCGATCTCTTTCAGCCATGCTAGAGCACCATCTGGATTGTACTTGCCCTTAAAAACAGGTGGATTCTCCCTCTGGAACGTGGCTAAACTGCGAGTCCCAGCATTTTCAGCACCATTTTGCTGGTTCCCAACAGCCTGAGCCATAGCCTGCAAAGCAGCAGCAAGAGCAGCGTCGTTTCTCCCAGCCATTTCAAACTATCTCTGCAGCACAAACAGAAATTTAGAACTAATCTAACAATTCTATTTGTCATAAGACACTATGACAGGACGACTTGGCCGGACAGACCGAACTGCTCTGATACCACTAATGTAACACCCCTTTTCTAGTAACCTTACTATTTAATAAAAATCAGAGTTTCTCTTTTTTTTTTTTAAAAACAATTTAAGCGAGTGCTACACTTACTCCATTAAATCAACCACTTCACTTTTCATAGCTCGGTTAAATCCACAAGATACATAGCACCATAAAAAAACGTTTAGTTCACATCAACTAAATTCTGTCACTACCAGCAGCGGAAAAATAATAAGTTCGAAAAACAAAACCAATACATCACAATAGTAGTCCAATAGTATAAAGAAAATAATGCATAAACATAAGACACCCCCCCTGGTGCTACGTATCAGAGCATGACACCTCCTACCAGACGAAGGCATAAGGATAACCTTCACTCGATATTACCTGCACGTTGCCGACATAAGAAGCAACATAAAAGCAGTAGGGTGAGTCTCTTTTCATAATTAATAACATACGGAAATAAGCACTGCATAGGAAAAGGGAACTAGACAAACCGATTCACAACAAAGGCAATAACCACATCACAATTACAATCACCAATCAACAATGCAAAAGGTATGGTTATGCAATGAAATGCAACCCAAACTCCACGGGCACATGCATGTCGGATCCGTCACCAAATACAAATAGGCCGTAGCCTCTGCTCACCAAATAAAACTAGGCCGTAGCCTCTGCTCACCAATAATGCACATGTTTCATGAGGTGCTATGGGAATGCATCACAACACACCACACAATTCATCAATTCGTCATTTAATTCAACTCACCATTTTATTCATATTCTCACCATTGTATCAATCAGCTCACCGATTTAAAATTAGGCCGAAGCCTCTGCTCACCAATCACACCATAATACACTCACCAACTCACCCACCACTCACACCAACACCAATTTCAATTAGGCCAATTTAGGATTTTACTCGACATAGGGAAAATGAATAAAAATTGAAATTAGACTCCTAGACCATCTTCAGTCCAGAACCACCAGTAAATTTACTCATTTTTGCATAAAATTAGAACATTTGGATAGACACTGAATTTAGCTTCGAAATGCATTTGGAACCGTCAAATTTGGATAACCGAGTCAAAAGTTACATTAAAAACAAAATAGGAAAAATACTTAGACATTCTGGAAACTGGCGCATGGGCACTGGGCGCCCAGGAGCAACACAGAACATGGCGCAGGGCGCTGGGCGCCCAGGAGCAACACAAAACTTGGCGCATGGGCGCTGGCGCCCAGGAACAGCAACACGCGCATAGGCGCTGGCGCCCAGGAACAGCAACACGCGCATAGGCGCTGGCGCCCAGGAACTGGCGCAGGAACTGGCGCAGGGGAACACAGCGCCCAGGCACTAGGCGCCTAAGGCCAACACACAAGGAAACTCATTTTACTTCGAAATTGATTTTGTACGAGCCAAATACTCAGAATATGAGAACCAAATAAAAATTTGGCAAAAAGTGACACGCATTTTTGGCGCCCATGGACTAGGCGCCTAAGGCCAAGAGCAACCACAACTCCTATGACTCCAAAAATTGTTTTGCACGAGCCATTTAACTTGGACATGAAAACCCAGTATCAATTTTCGCAAAATACGAAACAGAAAATGGGGACCCTTGGCGCCCATGGCACAAGCACCTAGCGCCAAAACTGGCAACACAGTGACACAGAAACAACAACACAGTGGCAACAGACACAGCAACACAGTGGCAACAGAAATAGCAACACAGTGGCAACAGAAACAGCAACACAGTGGCAACACAGGGACTGGGCGCCTGGCGCCCATGACTAAGGCACAAAAACAGCAGCAGGGCATATGGCACCCAAGGCGCCTAGGAACTTCAAAAATTCGGATTCTTCAAATTAAATCACCAATTTAAATTCACCAAACACCCAATCATATATATATATATATAATTCAATCATCATCATGATCCTCAATTTTCACCAAACAAGCACCAACAAGTCATATATTCAAACATATGGCATACAATTCACATTAGCAACAATTCAAACATCAATCATGCGATTTCAACATAGGCAATTCATAATCATATATCACGACATTACAATTGAATCAACAACACCACAATTCATTCATATAAATCATTCTAAAACCCTAACCCTAGGCACTACTAATTCGCATAAGCCATTAACAATAAAAAGAGGACCCCCTAACCTCTTAGAATTCGCACCACCAAGCCAAGCTCCAAGGAAAATGCAAGACACCAACAAGCTCTTCCTCCTCCTTGAGTGATTCGCCCCTTTCTCTTCTTCTCCTCTTCACTTCGCAACTTCTCCTCTTCTCACTCTCTCTTTTTACGTTTCTTTTCTTTCTTTTCACAATTGAGTAAAAAATGCAACTAAGTCACAAGACCCCTAGTGAGTCGAATTCCTATGACTATCCAATGGGTCATGGGCTCACTTGTGGGTCATGGGACCCGTGCACCATCTATTTCGAGACAACACCTCCTAATAATTAAAATAAAATAAATAAATTAAACCTTGAATTATTTAATTAAATTAAATAAATATTGTAAGCCTTAAATAACTTAATTAAATAAATAATTAAATTATTTTGGGGCGTTACAAAGGACTTGCCCATGTTGGATGAAAATAGCAAGGTGTGTGACAGTTGCATGCTAGGCAAGCAACACAGAGAAAGCTTTCCAAAAGGCACCTCATGGAGAGCCACAAGAAGGCTTGAACTCGTACACTCTGATATATGTGGCCCCCTAACTCCTGAATCAAATAGTAACAAGAAGTACTTCATCACATTCATTGATGACATGTCTAGAAAGACATGGGTTTATTTCTTATCATCCAAATCAGAAGCCCTTGAAACTTTCAAAAGGTTTAAAGCTACTGTTGAAATGGAATGTGGAGAGAAACTGGCATGTCTCAGAACTGACAGAGGAGGAGAGTATATGTCTACTGAATTCAAGGAGTTTTGTGAAGAACATGGTATAAAAAGACAACTGACCACTGCCTATAGCCCTCAACAGAATGGTGTCTCTGAGAGAAAGAACAGAACCACTCTGAACATGGTCAGAAGCATGCTCAGTGACAGGGAAGTTCCTAAAGAATTTTGGCCTGAGGCTGTCAATTGGAGTATATTCCTTCAAAACAGATCACCAACTGTTGCTGTGAAGGATATGACCCCACAAGAATCCTAGAGTGGGAAAAAGCCTTCAGTCAAATTTCTTAGAACCTTTGGATGCATAGCCTTTGCTCATATACCTGAAGCTAACAGAAGAAAGCTTGATGATAGAAGCACCAAGTGTGTGCTGTTTGGCATCCGTGAGATGTCTAAAGCTTACAGGTTATATAATCCTGTCACCCAGAAAATAATAATAAGCAGAGATGTTGCTTTCAATGAAGAAGAAAAATGGAATTGGAAGGGAAAAGAAAAGATGAGTGATCTGGCTGTAGAAGACGACACAGAAGAAACTAAGGAGACAGAAACTCATGAGAAAATCACTGGTGTGAGTGACCCTAGTACTAGTGGAAATAATTCTGCTGAAGCTTGTAATCAGAGTAGTGACAGTGATGATGACAATAATGAAAGAACAGTGATACCAGATCAAGGGAGGATCAAAAGACCTCCCGCATACTTGAATGACTATCACACATCTTTTAATGTTGAAGACAGTGGTGAAGAACAAGTGTTTGCTGTGTTCACTAAATCTGAGGATCCCAAAAGGTTTGATGATGCTGTGAAGGATAAGAAATGGAGGGAAGCTATGAACCAAGAGATGGAGTCAATCAAGAGAAATGATACTTGGGAGCTGGTCAGTTTACCTGCTGGTGCTAAAGTAATTGGAGTGAAATGGATATTCAAAACAAAATACAATGAGAAGGGAGAGATTGATAAATACAAAGCCAGACTAGTGGCAAAGGGTTACTCTCAAGAGTATGGGATTGACTACACTGAAGTCTATGCTCCAGTAGCTAGATGGGATACGATAAGAACACTTCTTGCCACTGCTACAACAGAGGGATGGCATGTATTTCAACTAGATGTGAAGAGTGCCTTCTTACATGGTGAAATTGTAGAAGATGTTTATGTGGAGCAGCCACAAGGATATCAACTCAGGAAGGCCAGAGACAAAGTTTACAAGCTTAAGAGAGCACTTTATGGCCTCAAGCAGGCCCCTCGTGCCTGGTACCGTAGGATTGATGCATATTTCCTTAAGAAGGGATTTGAAAGGTGTGAATCTGAGCACACACTGTATGTGAAAGGTAGCATGAAGGACAAACTATTGGTGGTTAGTTTGTATGTGGATGATCTCATCTACACAGGAAATTCTCTTGATTTAATGAAAGAATTCAAAAGTTCAATGATGCAGGAATTTGCCATGACAGACTTGGGCAAAATGAGTTACTTTCTGGGTGTTGAAGTCATCCAAGGACCACAAGGAATCTTCATAAATCAAAGCAAGTATGTCAGTGAGATACTAGAAAGGTTTGGCATGAGCAATTGCAAACCTGTTGGAGTTCCAATGGTGCCTGGTTTCAAACTCTCAAAGCAAGGAGAAGGAACTAGTGTAGATGCAACTTACTACAAGCAAATTGTAGGAAGTTTGATGTATGTCATAGCCACGAGACCAGATATAGTATACTCTGTTGGCTTAATCAGCAGATTTATGGAAAAACCAACTGAGTTACATATGCAAGCTGCCAAAAGAATCTTGAGATATCTCAAGGGCACCACCAACTTGGGAATCATGTACAGCAAGCCTGAATTGAATGAACTGTCATGTTACATGGATAGTGATTATGCAGGTGATCTAGATGATCGAAGGACTACTTCTGGATACATTTTCCTGCTAGGAAATGCTGCTGTTGCTTGGGCTTCTAAGAAGCAACCGATTGTAACATTGTCAACCACAGAGGCTGAATTCGTAGCAGCTGCCTTGTGTGCATGTCAAGCCATTTGGCTGAGAAGAATTATGAAGAGAATTGGTCACACACAAAGAGGTAAAACTGTAATCCTATGTGATAACAGTTCCACTATAAAGCTATCAAAGAACCCTACTCTCCATGGTAGGAGTAAGCACATAGATGTGCGTTTTCATTTTCTTAGAGATTTGAGTAAGAAGGAGGTAATAGAACTGATCCATTGCTGCACTCAAGATCAGTTAGCAGATATCATGACCAAGCCCTTGAAGGCAGAAAGTTTCCAGAAATTAAGAAGATTAATTGGCATATGCAGCAGGGATCAAACTCAGCTTTGATGCAGAATGTGCTACTGGTCATAGCTAAGTTTGAGGGAGGATATGTTGGTGCTGTCTTAGTAATATAGTGGGTGTGTTTAGCCATGTTTTGGGCCTGGCCCTTTATTTTCTGTTTAGGCCCATCTGCTTGTGCAGTGGCCCTGCTTGTCTTTGTCTTTGCTTCTGATTTCTGATGCTAGCTATTCAACTCTTTGTGAATATGCAGCAGTATATAATGTACATCATTCATCGATCAATATAGTTAGAATCTTTCAATTACAACAGAATGTGCTTGTTCTTGGCTCATTTGTTCCCCCAATTTTCAATGGGCATTCGACGCTTCTACGAAGTCTATGGCTCAAATTTGTAACTAAATTTCATCATGTTTGTGATTCAGCTGACTGAACTTTTCCAAAGAAGGATGACTGTCTCGGGTATATTCTGAAAGCAAGCACAAATACTCATCAAACAACGTGTCCAAAAATTATCCTAATCGGTTATTGTTTTCTTTTTGGCATAAAAAAGTAGTACATGAATTAACGCACGTGGAAAACACTTATGCTTGAAATGCGTGAGGAAATGATTGCCGGAATGTAAGTGAATGACATATTAGATGGGTAGAATTCTCATTTATTTTTTATGTAAAAATAAAATACACATTAAAAATGCAGGAAAAAAAGTTGAGTAATGACACAATTTCCCGTTTTATCTGGTCAAAACGTTTGTGTGCTTATTCCCTTCCATCACTTTCATCTTTATCAACATGTTTTTTTGTTTGTAATTAGAGTAGAGATTCTCCCAATTTCTCCAATCTTGTTAGTTTTCTAATTATTTTCTTTGGCTTAATTATAACTATTTCACATATGTTGTTGATTGGGCATTTATCACTAAGGCCCAACACCAAATGCAGATCCATCAACCAATGGTGGAGATTAAAGACCAAGATCCAATGGTTCCCATTGGATCCCAAAACCTATAAATAAGCATTCAATGCAATGTCTAAGGTACACACTCTTTCCTACTTTTTACCTCTAATCAGTTCCCTAGCTGACTTGAGCGTCGGAGTGTCCCCGCAGGTACCACCTGCCCCGGATCGGAAGCGGAGCTCGGTTGATCAAGACGAACCCCTACCAACTATCTCGGATCGGACCTTGTGTCTAAGATCGGATACAGGTCCAGAGATACGGTACAGAACAACGTACAATTTACCAAAAACATTTGCGCTCATTAACGAGACATTTTGTATAAACTTAACTATTTCTAGAAATAAATAAATATTTGATCATACAATTTAGTGTTGTTGCTAGTCTAATAATTAATATCTAGGATGTAATTTCCATTACAAATATTTGTTAAGTCAAACCAATTTTTGTTGAATTTCCCAATAAAGATTTACGATGTAATTTCCATTTTTATTGATGGGTATTTGTATTACTATCCTTTTATTTATATAATTATATGTGTTGTTTCTCTCGATTGTTAATGTGACAATCACTCCGGAAGTAACATCTTGAGGAGTAAATTGTGCTGTCATGGAGAAACAGGTGAGACTGTATCGAGAATCTCATTTTGGAAAGAGACTTTCCAGGTATAATAACTGTAAGAGCCTTTATACTATGTTCCGGACTGGGCCGAGGGCCCAATCCGTCTAAATGGGCCACGACCGGCCCAATCCATGAAGAATCAGCCCAGCAGTAGATCAGCGTCTGCGTAGACCAAGATCAACGGCTGAGATCGAGCCGGTCTATCCAACGGTCAGGAAACGTCGCTTGACTCTATAAATAAGGGTCAACCCCCACTGACATGTACACGTTTTGACCACTGTTCATTCCTGCTCTGACTTCATCCCCTGACTTGGGCGTTGGAGTGTCTTTGCAGGTACAACCCGGGCTGAGCTCTGCACTCATTCACAAACAGCACGACCCAACACCTCACCGGTCCATTCCTAGGGACCCTAAGGTACGGTTCAGTTGGCGACCACAGTGGGAGCCCGGGCGCTATCCTACCACGGGGAAGACCGCCCCGTCGGAGGACCCAATGCTTACAAAACGTGGATGAAATTCCTATTCAACCGCAACCCAATCCAGAAGGTGTCGCTGTAACCGCGGAGGAGGGAACCACGCCCGTTCCTCCTCCCGAACCGACCCCTCAAGCAACCATCACGGTACCCGCAGCTGCCGTGCAACAGCTTCTAGATCTGCTCAATGGACGAAACCAAGCATTGACCCAGCAATGGGAGTGACTAGCACAGATAGAAAGAGAGGTGGCCTCGGGACGGGTCAACATCACACCCAGCGCCCATCCCACCGAAACCGGATCCCCTACCAGGAGGGGAATTCCCTCGAGACGCCATCGATCACCGTCAAGAAGACATCCCGTTCATTGCTCGCCACCTCGTCGAAGAGGACGACGAGGCTCCAGAACTCCTCCTCGAACGCCTCCTTCTCTGACAGATCCCACCTACCAGCCTGACGAATCACCAACCAGGGAGTCGTCCCTAGGCTCGTCATACTTGCCTGGGCGTTTACGAAGCCAATCACCAGATCGATATGATCAACATTACCGCCACAGACGCTCCCCCGACCGACGCGACCATCGAAACAGGCGCCTTGAGGACCGGTCTCCTCGTCGAGGGAGAGGCGACTCACGTATAGAATCCTCCATCAGAGAGGTGGACGAGTACCCGATTCCGCCCTCGCTCGAGAAGCCTCCAGCCCTAAACATGTATGATGGGATCGGCGACCCTGACAGTCACCTAGACTATTTCGATCTTATGATGCAATACCGAGGAGCAAGAGACCCCGTCAAGTGCAAGATTTTCCCATTGACTCTTGAAAAATCTGCTCTCGCATGGTTCAAGGGCCTCAGGCCAAACTCTATCGTGACCTGGAAGGAATTAGCCTGCCTGTTCTCAACACGATTTACTGCGTCCAGAATAAAGCCTAAATCCGAAGCAGTACTGAAGGCAGTCAGACAAGGAGAGAAGGAGACTTTGCGAGAATACATTGAGCGATTCAACAAGGAAGCCTCTAACGTGAGGAACATGGAAGATAAGATGCGATTATATTTCCTGAAGGACGGCCTCAAGCGTGGAAGTCTATTTGAAATTGAGATTTGCATAAATGAACCGCGCGATTTGGGAGATTTTCTCCGCAGGTCGCAAAGATATATGAACTATGAAGAAGCAGACCTTGAAAATTTAGCAGTCGCCAAGGGCGGCTCCGAAAAAGCACACGAAGAGCGCGATCAGAAACAAAAGAAAGATCAAGGAGGACCATCTCATGACTTCAGACCGCGAAAATTCACTGATCGCACCAAGCTAAACACATTGTATGCCACGATCCTCTTAGAGTGTGCGATCACCGAGTTCAGAGACATCAAGAGGCCCGAACCACTCCTTCTCAAAAAAGGCCAATGCCTAATACTGTCGCTACCACCGCAGTAACGGGCACGACACTAACAACTGCATGGCGCTCAAAGATGACGTTGAGGAACTAATTCGTAAGGGTAAATTGACTCAGTAGGTCAAGAAAGGCCAAACAGAAGACCGAGAAGAAAAGAAACAAACCCGATCCCCACGAAAGGGGAAGGCGGAGGTCAATGAGGTCACTAAAACAGGCAAAGATGACGATGATGATGAAGACGGGGAGGAGGTAGACACTCGAAAATCCAAAGGACGGCCGGTGGCCTTGGTAATTTCAGGAGGGTTTCCGATCAAAGGCGGAGAGACCAACAAATCAATGAAACGACGCTGGAAGGAGATTATGAATGTAGCCTCAACCTCAGCAACCAGACTCGTCTCCAGCAGACCGCCCCTGGCGTTTGTTGATGACGACCTGCTGGACGGTAAACCGAATAAGTACGTCCCACTCTTGATCACCGTAGTGATGGCCAATGTGGAAGTAAGAAGAATCTTGGTCGACCAAGGAAGTTCGGCCGACATAATCTTTGAGGACCTGTTAGATGTATTGAAGATATCAAGGGGCGACCTCACACTCTACAGAGGGACAGATCTGACGAGTTTTAACGGGTCGACCACAACTCCCTTAGGCCATCTCGAACTGATGGTCACATTCGGGGACGACAACTCTGAGAAACCTCTTGCAGAACCGTAAAAACTTCGTTCCTAGTGCTCCCATGCAACTCAGTATATCAGTGTATCATCGGCCGACCAACTCTGGGAAGGCTTGGGCAGTCGCCTCAACCGTCCACCTCAAGATGAAGTTTTATTCTGCATCAAATGAAATAATTACTCTACTAGCAGATCTTCACTCAGCACGACGATGCCATTTCATGCGCATTAAAGAACAAGGAGAATTTGAGAATAAAAAGGCAGAGACTAGAAAAACTGGTAAAGGTAACCAGGTCAATGTGGCCGAATTGGATGCCCGCTACGACCCGGACAGTGAAGAGGAAGAAGGCGACGACGCCTTAGCCAGGGAACTGAAGAAAAGAATTAAGAGACAAGAGCCCGATGGCGAGTTTGCCCAAATCCAACTGGGAGATGACCCAAATAAGACAGTCAGAATTGGCGTCAATCTCCCAGACGAGGTACGGGAACAACTGACTCGGTGTTTAAAAGAGCACGCCGACTTGTTTGCGTGGAGTGCGACCGACATGTTGGTTATCCCTCCGGAGGTAGCATCCCACCATTTGTCCGTTGATCCATCAGTCAAATGGGTCGCCCAAAGACGAAGTATCCAGAAGGAAGAGAAAGCACAAGCCGCTCTCAAAGCGTCAAGGATCTGATTGAAGCCGGATTTGTTAGGGAAATCAAGCATGTGCGTCGATTACACCGATCTTAATCTAGCATGCCCTAAGGATTCCTTCCTAGTCCCAAGTGTGGATCGACTTGTAGACAGTGCCTTCGGTTTCTGCCTACTGTCGTTCTTGGATGCATACACGGGTTACAATCAAATAGCCATGTATCCCCACGACAGGAAAAGACGGCTTTCATGATTGAAAAGGGAAATTACTGCTACAGTGTGATGCCTTTTGGGCTAAAGAACGCTGGAGCGACATCAGAGGATGATGAATAAGGTATTCCATGCCCAGATAGGGCGGGTTGTTGAAGTCTATCTTGACGACATGATAGTCAAAAGCAAGGCTGATAACTCTATTTTATATAGAGTTATTTATGCATCTAAACATAACTAATTACTTGAAATCAAGTGTAATATGTGTTAAATATAGTAGTATGAATAAAATAACAACATTTATGGTTTCAAGATGAATGCCATTCATAATTTAGCACTTTGTATATATATATATATATATATATATATATATTGGTATGTTTGATGTGTTTGTTCAGTGCACCTGCAGTTGATGCACCTGCACCAGGAAAACAACAGTGCATCTGCACTAAAAGCATTAACAACAGTGCATCTGCACTAAATACATTTACAACAGGGTAACTGCACTAAGGTGCATCTGCACCATCCTGCACTAAAGACAGATTACCCAACATTGGAAGCACCTCAAACCATACCAATGCATAAACACCTCAATAGCATCATGCTTAGTCACAAGTCACATGGAGGCACATGCCAACATGCAAAAGGAGGCGCCTACAATAGAAGACTATCATGAAGGGTCATTCATAAGGGACACATGGCCTTCCACGATTAGACCTCTCTTTGAGGTTGAGTGTTGGACTCAATCACCTTCATCAAAGTTCTGAAAAGTAACCATGGTTAAACCTTGGTTAACTTGATCTCCAAGCAAAATCTCACTTGAAGGAAACCTCCAAGGCTATATAAAGGCTTCCACTTCTCACTTGAAAGAACATCCATATACATTCCATTATAATCCATAATCATCTCCTCTCTTGTATTTTATTTCATAGTTTTAAGTTAGTAGTTAGTTTGCAAGAAGGTAAGGAAGGACTTGACGACTTCTCCCTTCACTTCTTTATCAAGTTAGTTAGGTGCAGGAAATCAGTGCATCTGCACTACTGGGCAAACTTATGCAAGAGTTCTTCAATCGGTGTAATCTCTACCCTATTGGTATCTCTTGTACTTTCCATTATATCAACATGTTTTATTCCATTTATCTTTGCCTTGCAATGCTTATTATGAGCTAAACCTTTTTGGTTGAGATGTTCTAACTTTATAATGAGCTTTTGAGTAAGTTATTGTGCTTTTAAGTGTTGTATGCATTTTGGTTCTTGTGTTATACTACATCCATCTTATTTTAAGGTTGATCGCTTAGAATAAGTAGAGTTATATTCACAGACATGGTTTATAACAAGAAATCAAGAACTAATAAGGATGAGTGTTTTAATAAAGGCTTTGTTAACTTGTGTAATAAAGAGAACTTTGTTAAAACCATGTTAAGTCCTAGACATAGGATAACATAGTCCTTAGGGTGATACAATGGGTACTTTAAAGGTAGGAGTGAACTTATTTAGCAAGCCTAGACATAGGAAGCTTGTAACGAAACTCTGAAGAAAGTAGCTGAAAGACACATACTGATGCAGCTGCACTCAATGCATCTGCACCACATAAACTCACAAAATTCTCAAAAGTGATTTATTTAGTGAAGACATCTCAACTATCATTCTCAACTGATTTCCTCTAAATTTTATTACTTATTTGCATTCTGTTTACTTATCACCATCATCCCAATTTGTGAGTAGTATAGTTCACACTAATTTATACACTTTTAAACTACAAGAGTTAATCCAATCCATGTGGGTTCGATCTTTTATACTACTTGTTTGTGACTGTGTATACTTGCACATCTTTTTCACTCACTAAGTTTTTGGCGCCGTTGCCGGGGATTGCCATTAATTTTTGTTATTTAGATTTATAAATTAGTGTTTTATTACTCTGGTATTTTGTTGTCTGTGCAGAAGCATCAGGTGCAGATGCACTAGCATATGCGCAGAGCCAAAACACCAGAATTTGAATTAGATCCAGAGATAGAGAGAAGGTTTAAAAAGTTGCTTAGACTCCAGAAACAAAGACTTCAAAGCTGCAGAATCACAATGTCTCAACAAAGCGAAGAAGAGAGATCTAGACCAAGTTCCATTGGAGGATCAGTTAAAGGTGGTCAAGGCTCACATCATGAACCTGAAGATGATCACAGAAATCAATTCATCAACATGGGACCAATAGGTATGATTAATGATAGAAATAGACCCATGAGGGATTATGCTATGTTTGATCATCAGAATATGCAAACAAGTATAGCAAGACCTCATATTGATGTTGTACATTTTGAATTTAAACCCATGATGTTCCAAATGCTACAAACAATTGGTCAATTTGGTGGATCTCCCCATGAGGATCCCCATGAGCATTTAAAATAGTTTTTAGAAATATGTAGTAACTTTATCATTCCTGGTGTTGGTGACGATGCATTTAGACTTACGCTATTTCCATATTCTTTGAAAGATAAGGCTAAATCTTGGTTGAATTCATTAGAGCATAATTCTATTCATTCATGGAATGAAATGACTGAAAAGTTTTTAGCAAAATATTTTCCACCCATCAAAAATGCTAGAATGAGAAATGATATTACATATTTTAAGACAAAAAGAATTTGAATCATTGTTTGAAGCACGAGAAAGATGGAAAGAGCTTTTAAGAAAATGACCACATCATGGTCTGCCTGTCATTATTCAAATGGAAACTTTTTATAATGGTTTAGAACCCCAAACCAGAATAATGCTTGATGCATCATCTGGGGGTGTGTTATTAAACTTGTCTTATAATGAAGCATGTGAATTGATTGATAGAATTGCAACAAATAGCTCTAGTTGGCCTACTGAGAGGGTGAGTGCCCAAAAGAGACCACCAGGGGTACATGAAATTAGTGATGTATCAGCCCTATCCGCTCAGTTAGCCTCACTGACAAACATGTTTAAAAACTTCACTTCAACCAATGCACCCGCACCTGGTGCAGCTGCACCAACAGAAAACACTGCAGCAGCCATAGACAGGCCTCCCCAGGTGATACAAGTTGTGTGTATTGTGGATGAGGTCATTTGTATGAGGAATGTCCTAGCAACCATGTCTCTGTCAATTATGTAGAATACAATAGGAATAACTACCCTTACTCTAACACCTATAACCCTGGCTGGAAGAACCACCCAAATTTTAGATGGAACAATACTAGTGCACCTGCACCTAATGCAGCTGCCCCAGTCACACCACCAGGATTTCAATCTCAGAACAACCAAAGACAACAACCACCTGCCAATGATAACTCCTTAGCTCAAATCCTTCATTAGTGAAACTAGAACAGCTAGGCAAGCACAAGATGCATCTATAAAGAATTTGGAGAATCAAGTGGGACAATTAGCAACAGCTCTGTATCAAAGACCAACAGGTACACTACCATCAAATACAGAAGCTACCACATCCCACAGGCTAGGTAAGGAACATGTAACACCCCGGTATTTTTATTGACTAAAAATATCCAAGTGCACATCAATAACACATCAGAGATATTATTTCCTGCTCAGACACTGAATACCATTATGAATTTTTCGCTGAATAAAACAAAACAGTCTTATTTACAAACAAGACCATACGGTACTCAGACCATAATCTGTCAGCTACTCTAGTATTCAGCATCATACAAGAAAGCGGAAGAAATACATAACACTAAAGTCATAGTGTTTTAGTATACAGACAACAAAAAGGGAAATCAGCTTAAACATAAAGCTAAGTCGTTAGTGACCAATCCAAGCTCCACCTACTCGTGCCTCTGTGGTCCTTTCTTTCCCTGTTTCTCTGTAAATCAACAACATATAAACAGTGAGATACAATCTCAGTGAGTTCTACCGAGACCCCTACTAACTCTCTCGGTTCAATTAATAAATTCGTTTTAACTTAACACGGCACCGACTGCATGACTGCTAAACCCCGGTGAACGTGTTATCACAAAGTGCGGCATCGACTGCATGACTGCTAAACCCCGATGTATCGCACAACAAACAAAGTACGGCACCGACTGCATGACTGCTAAACCCCGGTGTATCGCACAATAATCTTTTTAACATAACACCGACTGCGTAACCGCTAAACCCCGGTGAACCCCCTACCAATAGTACATTCTCCTATTGGCATGGAGCCTAGGGTAAGGGATCATGACTGCCCCGCCTAGTATGTTACACATGGGTCGTCACCCAACTCGATATACTATATACGTATATCTACAACACTATGAACCCACAGTCCATCAAATCAGTCAATCAATGAAACACTTTAAACCACATATTATAAAATCCAAGTTCACACTCGCACTCTAGTTGACCAATTTTCGACACAATTTTCAATATCAAAAACAGTTTATTTAGCCTTAAAAATAGAATATTCAGTTAGGCCTCTGAATAAGCTTTCCAACGCATCTTAGAACACCTCGATTGGATTCCCGGATCGAAAGTTATCGCAAAAACAAAAACAGTATTTAGTTGCTGAAAATTCTGTAAACCATCGCGACGTGAACTGCTACCGTCGCGACGCGAAAAACGACAGAAACTTTTTGCGTGACAAAACGGGGATAGGTCGCGACGGGATGGGAACGGGTCGCGACGCGACCCTCTGCAGAAAAGTGCAGTTTTTCCGTTTTCTTGCGAAATTCGCTATTCCGCTCAATTCCGATTCTCGTCCCGACTGAAAACAGATTTAACAACCAGCAAAACAAACCCAACCAATACCACACAATCAATCAATTCAATCAAAAACTCAATCGAAACGAATTTTATCAAAAACGACATATTTTTCCAAATAGCGGTTTTCAAGTCAAAAACTCTCGGAATCACATCACATAAAATTTATCGAGACACAAAAACATCCTAAGCGTGAGTTAAACTCACCCTTGAAGCGAGAGTCGTTGCCGAGTCGAAATCACCGAGATGTCGAAATCACCGAATCGAACCCAATCAACCCGAACCGCTCCTACTTCGTTTCGAGCTTCCAATCGCGTTCAATCCGCTCCTAGCTTTGATCCTGAACATAACCCAATCACCAACACAACCTATCAATTCTTGATTTCAACAAATTTCCAACGAAAACCCCCAATTTTCGTAGGACACAAAAGAGAAGAAAAATCGGATAAAATCTTACCTAGCTCTTGGGTTTTGGAGAGGGAGAGGAGATGATGATTGTGCTGAATTTTGGAGGGATGGGGTTCACTCCTCTTCTTCCTTTCTCTTCTTCTTTCCTCTTCTTCTTTCTCTTTTCCTTCTCTTCTTTTCTTTCTCTTTTCTCTTCTTTTCTTCCTGTGTTTCTCTTCTCTCTCTCGTGGACCCTTTTTCTTTTTATTTAACACACACTCACACACTTACATTTAATTAATAAATGAGTGGTAGCGTGGTCCAATTACCATATTGATCTTGATCCCTTATTTCGACTTCAAAACTTCCTTGATCCGTATTATCCGGTTAACGATCCTGTGACAGCCAATAATTAATTTTAGCACTCAATAATTTTACCAATTAAGTACCAAATTAATTCAATTGGGTTAACATCCAAATAATTCGATTAATTATTTTGAGGATGTTACATTCTCCCCAACTTGAAAGAATTTTGTCCGCAAAATTAGACACAACATACCTCAAGAGAACAAATACGGATACCGAGTCCGCATATCGTCCTCCAACTCCCAAGTAGCTTCCTCGGCGGAAAAACCATCCCAAACCACCTTGACAATGGGAATTGACTTTGTCCGTAGCGTCCTCTCGCCACGTTCCATGATGTAATTCGGATTAGGTTGGAAGGACAAGTCCGGTCGAAGGTCAATCGTTTCAAAATCTAACGGTTGACTTGGATCGGGAATCTACTTCCGCAGCTGAGACACATGGAATACATCATGCAGATTTGACAATGGTGGAGGCAAATCAATACGGTATGCAAGAGGCCCTATTCGCTCGATAATCTGGAAGGGTCCAATATACCGAGGACTGAGTTTCTTCACCCGTAATTCCCTACCTGTGCCAATTGTTGGTGACAATCTCAAAAACACATGGTCACCTGACTCAAACTTGTCATACCCCCAATTTTGTCCGGCTTAGGTCCAAACCCTAATTTTCCACACAAAAATAAATTATGCATTGCATTTTGGGTCCTAGAAACCGCTCCAAAGTTTTTGAAATCATTTTTAGGGTTAGAATGCACTTTTTGGGGAAATTGGGGTTTTAGGGTCAAAAAGGGCATTTTGGTCATTTCTCACAAAAGGACTCATAAAAATAATCTTGCATGAAAATATTTTTTTAGAGTACAGGACTGGAATCAAAAAGCAGGAAGCATTAAAGTGGAGCAGTTTGGAGAAGAAGCCACCTTTGAAGATGAAGACCTAAATTGTTTATAAGCTTTCTTTAGGACACTGTGTAAGGTCCTATCACTGAAGGTCTATGACTTTTAGTAGCTGAGAGATGAGTGTTTCAAAACATGCATGGTGCATCAAAATAGTTTTGAAAAATATTTCTAAAAATATTTTGGTTGAAGGCTTGAAATTAAAATCCTATATTTTTACAAAGATAATAGATTATGGTAATAGATTATGTGCCTGAATGTTTTCAGAGCACATAATCGATTACTCTCCTATTTTTACTAAAACAAATAATCGATTGTTTCCTTATTTACAACAATAAATCGATTATCCTAATCAATTAGGAAGCAAATAATCGATTAGCCTTCATTTGCACATCACACATAATCGATTATGAAGCAAATGGAAGTTTCCTTATTTATCACATAATCGATTATCATCACTTTCAACTAAGCCTCATAATCGATTATCAAGCCATCTTGTGAATTCCTTGACAACAATAATCGATTACTCCCTTCTTGTAACTAAGCATATAATCGATTACCACCTTTTTAGGAAGGTTGATAATCGATTATACACTTGTTTTTCCTTCACACATAATCGATTATCATGCTACTCCAAGGTTTCCTTTTCCATCAAATAATCGATTATGTCATGTTAAACAAATGAAGGCCTTAATCGATTATGTATTGCATTAAATGGTTTTCAAAAAGCAATTTTCTCCTACGCCTATAAATAGGCAAGAGTGTTTCACACACCAAAAAAGCACAATTTCACAACTCCTCTCTGCTTCTCAGACACAGATTTTCACGAGATCAGAGAAAAAACCCATTTTTCTCGAAATCTCTCACATTTTAGAAAAACTCTTCTACGCTTTATTTTTTCGCTCTATTCGTTCCGTTGGTCCGTCTGAGCTGATCTTCTGCAAGAGTTAGTTGGAGTTGCGTTCTTCAAGTGGTAGTATCTGCCTTCATCAGAGGTATTTCTGTCTTTATATTTGTTAATATTTAATCATTGTGATCCATGCCAAAATTGCCCTATGTGATTTAACTTAGTTATAGTGTCATTGTTGATGATGAACCACATGATTCCCACTTATGCCTAGTGCATCATGTTCTGAGTGGTGAAGATGGTCTCAGATGATTCAACCCTTTTAGTTTATATGATGATTGGCAATGTGATTCACACTTGTGCACTTGTGCACTTAGTCTTAAGTGTTAGGATTGACCAAAGTGATTCAACATTCTTTGATACTATGGTCGCTAAATAATTTGCTTGCCTATGCTGGCCAATGATCATGATTGAGGCAACTCTTTTGCTTGAGCTTACAGTGTCATCGTCTACTCTCATATAGAATATCATCAATACTTAGATAGGTCCATTCCTTACATTGCATCTTCCACTAGATGTGCATTTAGATTCCCTTGCGTTTTGTAGAAATATTTGAGTATGGTTCTCGCCTAGCATCTTCCACTAGATGTGCATTTAGGTTCAATCTCGCCTACTCTTGTATTTTTGCTTAATGCCCAATTCAAGTTCCTTCCTTGCCTATCTATGTGTTGTGATCTAATATGTGTAGTTTAGGCTTGATTTTTGTTTGCGAATTCAAATATTGTTGCTTAATGATTTGATTCCACTGATTGTGTTATGCTTGAATCCACCAATTCTTCCTCGCATTCATTGTTTTCATTTCTAAACGACCTGGCACAAAAACGGTTACTAGTGGCAATCCATCACAGCCTTTGATTGGTTTGATTGCCATGAAAGCCTCAATTTCAAAAGAATTTTCGTAAGCATAAAGCAAGCTACTAGTGATAATCCATCACAACCTTTGTTGGTTTGATTATCATGAACGCGTCCAATTTCAAAAAGCATTTGTCTAGGTATCAAAGAATCAAAAGCAAGTTATTAGCGGTGGTCCATCATAGCCTTTGTTAGTTTGATCATCATGAAAGATTTTCATTTTTAAGGCTCGCTAGAACTACGTCGCTTTGATTCCCATTTGGGATACGTAGGAGCGAGTCACATTCTCGTCAAGCGCAACCATAAAAAGTTTAGCATTTGCATAACAAAAAGAAAAGAGTTATTTTCATAACAAAAAAGAATCACTTTTGCAAACCAAGATCATTTTCAGAACGAAAACCTTTTCCTTTCTAAAAACATTTTCAACCCATTATCGCTAGTGGCTAATCAGAACCTTTGTTCGTCTAGCCATTGGTAGCAATGTCTTTTTTCCCCCAAAGAACAACAAGCGATGATCACTCATAACCTTTGTTAGTTTGATCATTCGTACCAATCAATCTCTTTCGAAAACCACTTTCAAAAGAGCAAATAAAAACGGGTTGCTACTAATAGTCAATCAGAACCTTTGTTCGTCTGACTAGTGGTATTGACTCTCATTTTCTAGAGTACTTAGCGGTGATTACCCATAACCTTGGTTAGTTTAATCATTCACTAAATGCTCGTCCTATTTCGAAAACTCACTAAAAAAGATAAAAAACAAAAACTTTTCAAAAAGACAAAGAAGAACTACGTAGCTTTGAATTCTCCATCGCACCGGGAGATACGTAGGAGCGGGTCACATCCCGTCAAGCATAACAAATAAAAATCATTTTCACAATAAGTTTTCAACAATTATTTTCAAAAGACCCTAGAACTACGTCGCCTTTGATTCTCCACCCGGAGATACGTAGGAGCAGGGCCACGCCCCTGTCAAGCGCAAAAATAAACAATTTCTAAAATTAAAGAATATACAAACAGATCTCCTTCATTTCGAAAGCAAAAATCTTATTTTCAAAGTAGGGGATTAAGTCGGTCGTACGGCCGGGTTAATCATCGTTTTAAGATAAGTGAATTGTGGTCCCTCAGAGCCCCAGCGCTCCTTCAGCCCTCAGTGGCCCTTCAGAGCCCCAGTGCTCCTTCAGACCCCCAGTGGTCCTCCAACACAGATCACACAGTCCTAAAACCCCTACATTAAAAAACACCAACCCACAAACATTTTCTACACAGAAGAACTACGTAGCTTTGAGTTCTCCATCGCACCGGGAGATACGTAGGAGCGGGCCATGTCCCGTCAAGCGTTTTTTCTAAAAAACCATTTCCCCCCTTTTTCATAATAAATAAAGATTCTCATTAAGAATTTTTCAATAAGAAGTAGAGAGGCAAAATCAAGTATTTTCAAGTCAACACACTAAAACCACACATTTAATTAAAGGTTCCCTCTCAGTAGAGAGGACGTGTGGGGTGCTAACACCTTCCCTGCGCGTAATCGACCCCTGAACCCTATTCTCTAGTTTCGCAAGACCAATCGCTTTCCCAAAAAAGGTTTTCCTAATATTTTCCTTAATAAATATTGGTGGCGGCTTCATTGTCTTAGGAAAAGTTGTGAACGAGGAAGGTTCTCCCTCGGGGACTTTTTCGGGCGCAACAGCTGGCGACTTCACTGGGGACTAAAAAACACTTTTTCAAAAGTGGGTCAAGCCTAATTAATTAAGTGTGTTGGTTTGTGGGATTGATTTGAACATCTTGCTTTGCCTCTATTCTTCTTCTTTTTCATAAGCATGTTGCATCCATATGCATTCTTCTTCTATGTTTGCTTTTGTTTAAAATAATAGATAGTTACTTCTTTGCTTAAATGCTTAGTTCCCTCATGCATGTTTCCCCTCTCTTGTCATGTCCCCTTCTTCTCAGCTCCCTTTCTGGGGTAAGTAATGTGTTTGTTGTTGGCACCCTAGATTAGTTGTATTTGATTGGTATTGAACCCTAGGGTAGACGACATGTTATGGCTTTTCTATTGTCTGGACTGTTCTGGATTTTCATTTGCAGGTGGGGTAGTTTTTAAGAAAATACCCTTCGCACACACACACTTATACCTTGAGATTATACGATTAGAGAAATAGACCATAACCCAGGTCTGTTAGGATACCTTAGGATGAGCGGATTCGAGTAGTGGGAGCCCATGAGGACCTTTGTCCGTTTGGCTACTCGCGAAAGTTTCAATCAGAGTTGTGCTCTTTCATGATGCTTCGTATCTAGCAGTTTGCTGCATTTACAGGGATTTTCATGAAAGGGACTGTGGCTCTGATGACCTTTGTGAGGGTGTGAATAGAGCTACCTGAGAAAATTACCCCTAAAGTGTTTTAGATCATAGGTTCTACCCCATTTTAGGTCACAAGGGCTTTCCAAATTGTGTGTTGCATCGTTGCATTCAGTTCAATCAATTTTTCCTTCAAAATTTTTGAAAATAAAAAAAAGGATATGCTTTCCCTTTTCAATAAACGCCTATATGAGGTGGCATATAGTGTGAAAATTTTCAAATCACCACTTGTAAATATCCTCTTTCTGCAAAAACACAAAAAAGAAGCATCCTTGCATCATCGCATCATTGCATCACTGCATCATTGCATCATTTGCATTGCATAAAATTCCAAAAAAAAAACATTCATCTTGCATTCCCTTGCATTACATAAAGATAAAACAAAAAAAAACAATTATCATCTGCATAGCATAAGCATTTCATTTATAATCATGCAAAAAAAATCCTCGTCAAGTTCATCCAAGATGAGACATTCATGCATAAGCATTATTTCAAAAAAGACACGGTAGAACTACGTAAGCTTTGATTCCTCATTACAATGGGGATACGTAGGAGCGGGTCATACCCTGTCAAGCACATTTTTCTAAAACCTTTTTTCCAATAAATCATTTGCATCTCCAAATAATTTTCAAAATCATGTTCCAAAACTAAAAAACAAAAAAAGAAAATCATTGTGAGTATCATGCATTTCATTGCACAAAAAAAAATGTAAACAAGAAAGCATCTCATTCATAATCATGAATAAAAATTATCATGTAGCATTCATGCACCATTTCATTAACCTCATCACTTTGGTTCAAATACATCATTCCTCCATACATGCATCTTTCAAAAAGGAAGGGGCATTGGCATTTCATACTTTGCCTTGCCTCTAAAAAAAATCATCATTTAGAGAAAAGCATCATTCCTGCATCTTTCATCATTCAAAAGAAAAAGGGGGCATTGGTATTTCGTACCTTGTCTCGCCTCTAAAAAGCAAAAAAAAAAAAAAAAAAATCAAAATCAAAAATCATTTTGAAAAAAAAGGGGCATCATTCTTGCATCATTCGCATTGGCATTCCATACTTTGTCTTGCATTAAAAATAACAAAATTATTTATAATAAGCCACACTCTTCGAGTGGTCATTCTCCACGCATTTGCATCATACTTGCATATTATAATTTGTTCATTTCATTCATTGCATAAAATAAGAGTTGTGATGAGAAGCGAGGCATTCTTGCGAAACAATCATCCTTTTTGAAAAAGTTTATCCTTACTTGGTTGCAAACTCAAGGTGTTCCAAGACACTCAGTTTTTCAAATCAATAGCTCATTTGCATTTCTTTCAAAAGCACTGCATCCCATCCATTCTATGACAAAAGACTGAAATAGTGTATCAAAGAAAAAAACAAATTTTTAACTGATGTTAACTCTCTGTGAAGCATTCTTCTAATGAGCGTGCATGCTGTGAGTACATTCTCTTGTTTGAGTCCGTTGGTTTTCCTCCCTTACCACAGTTTCCCGTCCAAGTCTAGTCCCGCCCCGTCCACCCATAAAGTGCATATTCTCCCCATCAGTGTGTATTTGACTTTTGGTTCAAGTCCTCCATGCTGGGGCAAGTCTGTGATCATTAATTTCCCTTGATTAATATCATATTCCTTCAGTGCAAGTCTCTCAAAAAATAATAATAATAATAATGATATAATAAAACAAGCTCGCTAGGTTGAAAACCCGCAAAGGGCGGCCTAGGCAAAAAGGAGCGCCCGGTGGACTGAAAACTCGCAAAGAGCGGTCCAAGCAAAAATTAGGGGACAAAAAAGGAAAAAAGAGCAAACACATGAAGATAGATAAATTATTGTTCTAAAGTTAAGTCTTATAGAAATAAGCAATCGGGATTTGAAATGAAGTTTGGCCATCTCCTCAAAAACCCCGGAAAGTCCCTTTCCTACCCACCTTGAGCCAAGAAAAACCAAAATCCATAAATCACCCTAGACAAGGATCACCCCAAATAAAAAAAAAACAGTGCATCACTTTTTATTAGCTCACCCGAGTCGGAAAAAAAAAAAGAGAAAATCAAAAAAAGGGGGATTCAAAAATGAAAATCCCAAAACAAAAGAAAATACAAAAGAAATGTAAGTGGTGAGCTGGTACATGTTACCACAAAACACAAGAGATCCTTGTCTAAATAAACCTTCAAACACTTCATCATTCCAACACTTGATTCCATAAACCTTCAAACACTTCCTTTGGCCTCAACATCAAACCCCTTAGTCATTCTACCATGAGACACGAAGTTGCTTTAACAGAGCCCAAACAAGCCCAATAACCATCTTCCTCATAGACCATTAACCGTCAATCAACGCCAAACAAAACTCATCCTCCCATTAGCCTCAAACACTTCATTAAGCCTAACCCTCCTTCCTCCACAAAACACCACAATCCCGAAAAGTCCATTCCGATCAAAGACCGGTTGCTTTTGTTCACTCAAATTCTAATCTTAGGACGAACAAGCTTATCTATGTACAATGTGTTTTCTCAAAAGAAAAACAAACGATCAGAGAAAAGAAAGCTAATCAAGAAAGAATGAACCCTCAGAAAAAAAGAGAACTGAGGAAACAAAAACGAACAGTCAGAAAAAAGAAAGCTGACAAAATAAAAAAGAGGGACTTGCACTCCAAAACACATTCAAGATGCATTAAAACAAGGTTTAGTGATCACCAGGTAAGGATTCTGTCGCACCAAAAGTCAAGACATCAGTAGAGAACCAAAGATTTGCACTGAGAATACCACTCAGACCCAAAAGTTGGGGAATTCTCTTCACCACCCACACACCCTAGTCTTGGGAAAGTCTGTTCAATGCCCATCCCATGTCACTCCAGTTGCCAATGTCATTCCAAAGTGGGGCAAGTGCATTCCCATTCCTTCACCTCATTCATTCCCATAAAAACATCACCGGAGCAATCTCTCAACTCACTATCCTAAACAAGACCTTGTCATTCTGATTGGGGCAGCTTTGTCCTTGTTATGACTAGGGCAACATCAAATTCTGTGGGTTGAAGCAAAACCCCTTTCATTCCAGCTTTCATCCCAAGAGCCGAAGCGTTCCCAATTCATCATCTTCTACACCCCTAGTTGTTGTCACCACTAGACAGGGGCAAGTTATTCAAAGACCTGAATTGGGGCAATCTTGTATCTCTCGGTCCCTCATAAGCTTCGGCAATAACCATGTCTGTCATTCCTTCACTTGCCATAAATGTCCATGCCCTAAACCAATTCCAAGTTAACTGACTCATTCATTCACATTTGCACTTCTATGCATGCTTACTAGACAATGCTTCAAAAGAGAGACCACAGGTTGTTTACGTGATATCTAAAATTCAGTCATCATGGAAAGAAAGAGAAAACAAGTGAGGTTGTTTGTAAATAAAAACCTTGAGAACACCGGAGTTTAAATCAAATTCAATTTTTCAACAGAATGGGCAATAATCATCTCAATTCCTTGCATTCAAAGTCTCGCATCTCATCATCACAAAAATGTTTACCTCATGCATCTAGGCATTTCAATCTATTCATTATAGCATATACATCAAAACATTACATTTGCATCTTCATATTTTGTGCATTCATCACACGAGCAAAAAAAAAAAAACGTCCCACGTCAGTTGCACCATATTAATACTTGCATTTCATAGAGGAAAGAAGAAAAGGCAGAAATCTTTTCATTGCATTGGCATCATATCAATGTTCGCACTTCATAAAAAAGGAAAAGAACAAAATCATTGCATGTCATTCATCATTAGAGCATCACATTTTGCATCAGATATTTCATAGAAAAAGAAAAGAAAGCAAAAGAAAACAAAGAAAAGAAACCACGAAGGCAACACAAAAGCATTCCATGTCATTCACCATTCCACAAGATACTAATCATTGCATGTACCATTGCATCATCATCGTTTCACAAGCATTCATCATCATTGCATTAGACATCGAATCATTCTCAATAAATAGGAGACTAAGTCGAATGTACATTCGAAATAGTCATCGCGATAGGACACTTGAACTGATCACTCAAGAATCCTAAGGTCTCTAAAAAAAAAAGAAAAAAAGAAAAATGGTCTTCCATTACATATCATCTGCTATTTCATCAAAACACAAGAGCATTACATATCATCAAACACCAAAATTTTGCATTCGCATACCTGCACTTCATAAAAAGAGTAAGACAGAAAAAGAGATTCAGACGTTTGCATTACATTCATCATAAGAAAAAGAAAACAGCAATCATGGCATTTGCATTGCATGCATTTGTTCATTTTCAGCAGCATGAGGATGAGCACTTCGGTGGTAGCCCTCGCCCCCATATTCCAGAAAATGCTCCCCAAAATTGGGAGAGTTCAAAAAAAAAAGAAGCAGAAAAGAAAGGAAAAGAAAAGAAAAGAGAAGAGAAGAGAGAGAAACAGAAAAGAAAAGAAAGAGAGAAAAGAAAAGAGAGCGCTCAAGCGCGCATTGCGGATCGGAGCACAGAGATCATCGCTCCCTTCTGCCCAGGTCTCACATCGTGTACGAGCAACGCGATGGACCGCAGCCCCATGTGAGGTTCAACGGAATAGTTGTATCAGCCTAAGATACAGTGGACGCCGTGCATTGATCAGTATATCAGTTCCGGAGCTGATAACGATCCCCCCGGTCGCTCGAAAAGGCCAACAGGAAGAGCGTGCTCCTCAAAGCCACGTGCAAACTCGGATTCGTCAAGAGTTCGTTTAAGGATTACAGGTTTTAGGCAGCCTGGGCAATTTACCGCTTTTTGCACGCCAAGTGCCCATTTTACTTTTCTGTCTGCACGCCAAGTGCCCATTTTACTTTTCTGTCTGCACGCCAAGTGCCCATCTACTTTTCTGTTTGCACGCCAAGTGCCCATTTACTTTTCGGTTTGCACGCCAAGTGACCATTTACTTTTCTGTCTGCACGCCAAGTGCCCATTTTACTTTTCCGCTTTCTGCACGCAAGTGCCCATTTTACTTTTCTGTCTGCACGCAAGTGCCCATTTTACCGTTTCTGGTTGCACGCCAAGTGCCCATTTTACCTTTCAGTCTGCACGTCAGTGTTCATTTACTGTTTTCGCATCAACACGAAAGTGTCTATCTTTCCAAAAAAAAAAAAATTCGGATTTCTCCAAATGGACAAAATTGGTATAATTTCTGAATTCTTTATTTCTATTTTACCTTCGAAATATGTCTCGCGCAATTCATATTTCTTGGTAAAATCCAAATAAAGAGGGGCAGCTGTCATACCCCCAATTTTGTCCGGCTTAGGTCCAAACCCTAATTTTCCACACAAAAATAAATTATGCATTGCATTTTGGGTCCTAGAAACCGCTCCAAAGTTTTTGAAATCATTTTTAGGGTTAGAATGCACTTTTTGGGGAAATTAGGGTTTTAGGGTCAAAAAGGGCATTTTGGTCATTTCTCACAAAATGACTCATAAAAATAATCTTGCATGAAAATATTTTTTTAGAGTACAAGACTGGAATAAAAAAGCAGGAAGCATTAAAGTGGAGCAGTTTGGAGAAGAAGCCACCTTTGAAGATGAAGACCTAAATTGTTTATAAGCTTTCTTTAGGACACTGTGTAAGGTCCTATCACTGAAGGTCTATGACTTTTAGTAGCTGAGAGATGAGTGTTTCAAAACATGCATGGTGCATCAAAATAGTTTTGAAAAATATTTCTAAAAATATTTTGGTTGAAGGCTTGAAATTAAAATCCTATATTTTTACAAAGATAATAGATTATGGTAATAGATTATGTGCCTGAATGTTTTCAGAGCACATAATCGATTACTCTCCTATTTTTACTAAAACAAATAATCGATTGTTTCCTTATTTACAACAATAAATCGATCATCCTAATCAATTAGGAAGCAAATAATCGATTAGCCTTCATTTGCACATCACACATAATCGATTATGAAGCAAATGGAAGTTTCCTTATTTATCACATAATCGATTATCATCACTTTCAACTAAGCCTCATAATCGATTATCAAGCCATCTTGTGAATTCCTTGACAACAATAATCGATTACTCCCTTCTTGTAACTAAGCATATAATCGATTACCACCTTTTTAGGAAGGTTGATAATCGATTATACACTTGTTTTTCCTTCACACATAATCGATTATCATGCTACTCCAAGGTTTCCTTTTCCATCAAATAATCGATTATGTCATGTTAAACAAATGAAGGCCTTAATCGATTATGTATTGCATTAAATGGTTTTCAAAAAGCAATTTTCTCCTACGCCTATAAATAGGCAAGAGTGTTTCACACACCAAAAAAGCACAATTTCACAACTCCTCTCTGCTTCTCAGACACAAATTTTCACGAGATCAGAGAAAAAACCCATTTTTCTCGAAATCTCTCACATTTTAGAAAAACTCTTCTACGCTTTATTTTTTCGCTCTATTCGTTCCGTTGGTCCGTCTGAGCTGATCTTCTGCAAGAGTTAGTTGGAGTTGCGTTCTTCAAGTGGTAGTATCTGCCTTCATCAGAGGTATTTCTGTCTTTATATTTGTTAATATTTAATCATTGTGATCCATGCCAAAATTTCCCTATGTGATTTAACTTAGTTATAGTGTCATTGTTGATGATGAACCACATGATTCCCACTTATGCCTAGTGCATCATGTTCTGAGTGGTGAAGATGGTCTCAGATGATTCAACCCTTTTAGTTTATATGATGATTGGCAATGTGATTCACACTTGTGCACTTGTGCACTTAATCTTAAGTGTTAGGATTGACCAAAGTGATTCAACATTCTTTGATACTATGGTCGCTAAATAATTTGCTTGCCTATGCTGGCCAATGATCATGATTGAGGCAACTCTTTTGCTTGAGCTTACAGTGTCATCGTCTACTCTCATATAGAATATCATCAATACTTAGATAGGTCCATTCCTTACATTGCATCTTCCACTAGATGTGCATTTAGATTCCCTTGCGTTTTGTAGAAATATTTGAGTATGGTTCTCGCCTAGCATCTTCCACTAGATGTGCATTTAGGTTCAATCTCGCCTACTCTTGTATTTTTGCTTAATGCCCAATTCAAGTTCCTTCCTTGCCTATCTATGTGTTGTGATCTAATATGTGTAGTTTAGGCTTGATTTTTGTTTGCGAATTCAAATATTGTTGCTTAATGATTTGATTCCACTGATTGTGTTATGCTTGAATCCACCAATTCTTCCTTGCATTCATTGTTTTCATTTCTAAACGACCTGGCACAAAAACGGTTACTAGTGGCAATCCATCACAACCTTTGATTGGTTTGATTGCCATGAAAGCCTCAATTTCAAAAGAATTTTCGTAAGCATAAAGCAAGCTACTAGTGATAATCCATCACAACCTTTGTTGGTTTGATTATCATGAACGCGTCCAATTTCAAAAAGCATTTGTCTAGGTATCAAAGAATCAAAAGCAAGTTACTAGCGGTGGTCCATCATAACCTTTGTTAGTTTGATCATCATGAAAGATTTTCATTTTTAAGGCTCGCTAGAACTACGTCGCTTTGATTCCCATTTGGGATACGTAGGAGCGAGTCACATTCTCGTCAAGCGCAACCATAAAAAGTTTAGCATTTGCATAACAAAAAGAAAAGAGTTATTTTCATAACAAAAAAGAATCACTTTTGCAAACCAAGATCATTTTCAGAACGAAAACCTTTTCCTTTCTAAAAACATTTTCAACCCATTATCGCTAGTGGCTAATCAGAACCTTTGTTCGTCTAGCCATTGGTAGCAATGTCTTTTTTCCCCAAAGAACAACAAGCGATGATCACTCATAACCTTTGTTAGTTTGATCATTCATACCAATCAATCTCTTTCGAAAACCACTTTCAAAAGAGCAAATAAAAACGGGTTGCTACTAATAGTCAATCAGAACCTTTGTTCGTCTGACTAGTGGTATTGACTCTCATTTTCTAGAGTACTTAGCGGTGATTACCCATAACCTTGGTTAGTTTAATCATTCACTAAATGCTCGTCCTATTTCGAAAACTCACTAAAAAAAGATAAAAAACAAAAACTTTTCAAAAAGACAAAGAAGAACTACGTAGCTTTGAATTCTCCATCGCACCGGGAGATACGTAGGAGCGGGTCACATCCCGTCAAGCATAACAAATAAAAATCATTTTCACAATAAGTTTTCAACAATTATTTTCAAAAGACCCTAGAACTACGTCGCCTTTGATTCTCCACCCGGAGATACGTAGGAGCAGGGCCACGCCCCTGTCAAGCGCAAAAATAAACAATTTCTAAAATTAAAGAATATACAAACAGATCTCCTTCATTTCGAAAGCAAAAATCTTATTTTCAAAGTAGGGGATTAAGTCGGTCGTACGGCCGGGTTAATCATCGTTTTAAGATAAGTGAATTGTGGTCCCTCAGAGCCCCAGCGCTCCTTCAGCCCTCAGTGGCCCTTCAGAGCCCCAGCGCTCCTTCAGACCCCCAGTGGTCCTCCAACACAGATCACACAGTCCTAAAACCCCTACATTAAAAAACACCAACCCACAAACATTTTCTACACAGAAGAACTACGTAGCTTTGAGTTCTCCATCGCACCGGGAGATACGTAGGAGCGGGCCATGTCCCGTCAAGCGTTTTTTCTAAAAAACCATTTCCCCCCTTTTTCATAATAAATAAAGATTCTCATTAAGAATTTTTCAATAAGAAGTAGAGAGGCAAAATCAAGTATTTTCAAGTCAACACACTAAAACCACACATTTAATTAAAGGTTCCCTCTCAGTAGAGAGGACGTGTGGGGTGCTAACACCTTCCCTGTGCGTAACCGACCCCCGAACCCTATTCTCTAGTTTCGCAAGACCAATCGTTTTCCCAAAAAAGGTTTTCCTAATATTTTCCTTAATAAATATTGGTGGCGGCTTCATTGTCTTAGGAAAAGTTGTGAACGAGGAAGGTTCTCCCTCGGGGACTTTTTCGGGCGCAGCAAAACTCCAACGGCCTTCTCCTTTTGTCGGCATAACTCTTTTGCCTACTTTGAGCAGCTTTCATTCTTTCCCTGATCTGGCGGATCTTTTCAGTAGTGTCATGAATCATCTCGGGCCCCAACAATCGGTTCTCACCTACTTCCCACCAACACAATGGAGTCCTGCATTTCCTACCATACAAGGCTTCAAAAGGTGCCATTCCGATACTGGAATGATAACTGTTGTTATATGAGAATTCCACCAATGGAAGATGATCCTCCCATTTCTTTCCGTTATCGAGTACCGAAGCCCTAAGCATATCCTCTAATGTCTGGATAGTTCTCTCAGTCTGACCGTCTGTCTGTGGGTGATAAGCGGTACTAAGAAGCACTTTAGTCCCCAATGCTTCATTCAGAGCTTTCCAAAATCGAGAAGTGCATTTCGGATCTCGATCCGACACTATACTGGTAGGAACCCCATGTAACCTTACTATGTTCTTCAAATACACTTCTGCTAATTTGGATACCTTACTGCTCGAACGAACTGGAACAAAATGAGCTGATTTAGTTAACCGATCCACAACTACCCAAATGGAGTCGTTACCGGCTTGAGACCTTGGCAATGCCATTACAAAATCCATGGAAACGTCTTCCCATTTCCACACTGGCACATCTAGTGGCCGTAGCAGACCACCAGGCTTCTGATGTTCTATCTTAACTCTTTGGCAAGTTAAGCATTGAGATACGAATTCAGCAATCTCCGACTTCATTCCTTGCCACCAATACATCTGCTTTAAATCTCTATACATCTTGGTGGATCCAGGATGTACAGAAAATAAACTTCGATGTGATTCTTCTAGCACTTGCTTTTTGATATCTCCATTATCGGGCACACAGATCCTTCCGTTGAAACAGATAACTCCATCACTAACCTCAGTAAAATCTGGCAACAATTTCTGCGATTGTAGCTTTACATCAATTTCCTGTGCTAAGCGAATAGAATCCCTTAATGAACCGGAGATCCTTATATGGCTCAACACTAACCGGTTCTTCCTTGATCTTGCATTCATATTTAAGTCCCTGAAGGACTCCAACAATTTCATTTCGTGCATCATAAACTTTGCCATGTGAATGGATTTCCTACTTAGTGCATCAGCTACAACATTAGCCTTTCCCGGATGATACTTCAATTCGAAGTCATAATCCTTCAGAAACTCCACCCACCTTCTCTGCCTGTTATTCAACTCCTTCTGATCAAACAAATATTTCAAACTTTTATGATCACTAAAGACTTCGAAACGAGACCCATACAGGTAATGTCTCCAAATCTTCAGTGCGTACACAATAGCTGCCAACTCCAAATCATGGGTCGGATAATTCTCTTCACGAGTCTTCAACTGTCTGGAGGCATAAGCTACAACTTGTTGGTTCTGCATGAGAACACATCCCAAACCTTTCCCCGAAGCATCGCTGAAAATTTGAAAATCCAAAGACGGATCTGGAAGAATTAGGATTGGAGCAGAAGTCAACCTAACCTTCAATTCTTGAAAACATTCCTCACAATCGGCATCCCATATAAACGTTTGGGCCTTACGAGTTAACCGAGTAAGTGGAAGAACCAATTGTGAAAAACCTCGAATAAACCTCCTATAGTAACCAGCTAAACCCAAGAAACTTCTTATTTCGGTGACAGATGTTGGTCGTTCCCAGTTCAACACCGCTTCTACTTTACTGGGATCCACCGCAACTCCCGATTGGGAAATCACGTGTCCTAAAAACTTCACTTCCGGCATCCAGAAGTCACACTTCGACGGCTTGGCATACAATTTCTTTTCTCGGAGTACGTTCAGAACAATGCGGAGATGTTGAACATGGTCCTCAATGGTCTTAGAGTACACCAAGATATCATCAATAAAAACTACTACAAACTGATCAAGGTACGTGTGAAATACTCGGTTCATGTAATCCATGAATACCGCTGGAGCATTAGTCAAACCGAAGGGCATTACTGCGAACTCGTAATGTCCATACCTCGTACGGAAAGCTGTCTTCGGGATATCTAAGGCTCGTACCTTTATTTGATGATAGCCCGACCTCAGATCAATTTTTGAAAATACCACAACACCCCGGAGTTGGTCAAGCAAATCGTCAATCCTTGGCAATGGATATTTATTCTTGATCGTCACTTTGTTGAGTTGTCGATAATCTATGCACAATCTCATGCTACCATCCTTCTTTTTGACTAGCAACACCGGAGCACCCCATGGAGAAGCACTCGGTCGGATAAACCTTTTCGATATTAATTCCTCAAGTTGAGACTTCAGTTCCTTCAACTCTAAAGGAGACATTCTATAAGGAGCAATGGATATTGATCCTGTACCAGGAATCAATTCTATTGAGAATTCTACCTCTCGGTCAGGAGGTAAGGATGAAACTTCTTATGGGAAGACATCTAGAAATTCATTTACCACTTGCACAGATGACAAATCTAAACCCGTTTCAGTAGATGCAGACAACATAATAAGAATAGCTTCCGCACCTTGGAATAATGACTGGTTTGCTTCGGTGTAAGAGATCGTTACTTCAGAATCTGCCTGTGTCAATCCTACGGATTCGGAGGCGAAGCTAATGGTTCGATCAGCACAGTTGATCGTCACGTGATTTTCAGCCATCCAATTCATGCCCAGGACAATGTCCATGCTTCTCATAGGTAAGCAAATAAATTTCACAACAAACTGTCTGTCGCCTATGATAAGTAGGCAGTTTTCACATAATGATTGGGTCTGGACACGACCCTTGGCAGCAGTTAAAATAGTTATCGGTTCGGATAGCTCAGACAATGCTAGTCCCAACCGATCCACACATGCTTGCGAGATAAAACAGTGAGTTGCACCAGAATCATATAAAATATTGACTGAATTATTAAAAAGAGATCCCGTACCCCTCAGAAGATTATCAGTAGGTGTGATGGTTCGAGCATCCAAAGTGTTAATTCGCCCCTGACCAGGAGCGTTTGGTGCTCTTTGTAAATTCTTCTTTGTTGGGCACTGATTTGCATAGTGACCCTCTTCATTACAGACATAACACCGATCAGATCTTGATGGACACTCGCCACGGTGATACCTTCCACACTTTTGACAATTTTTAAACTTCGCTGGGTCGGTCGTTTGCACCTGCTTCCCTTTATAATTACCACCCCTGCCTGAGTCATGCTTGGGACCCATCTGAGAACTAGATGACCCAGTGTTCCTCTTACTCTGATGGAACGCCTTCCTACTTGCATACAATCTTGCCAAATCACTTTCAGCAATATAAGCTTGTTGAACCATGGCTGCATAGTTGGTCTTCGGAAAAGAACTTAGACTTTGAGCAATATCCCCTCTCAACCCATATTTATACCTGTCAGTTTTCCATCGGTCATTGGGGGCATATCCAGCCAAACCGAAGAATTGATACAACTCTTCAAATTTAGCCGTGTATTGGCCCACGGTCAAGCCTCCTTGTGTGAGAGCTAAGAATTCATTTTCTTTATCAAACCTCATAGCCGTGGGAAAGAATTGTTCCAGAAATGATGTTCGGAAATTTTCCCAAGTCTGGGGAGTTTCCATTGTCTCCATCATGGCCCTAGCATTTGTCCACCAGTTATTGGCTTCTCCCTTCAACATATGGGATGCCAACCTCAACTTATCTTCATCGGTCACTTGCATTGTTAGAAAGATCTTTTCAATGTCATCTAGCCAATGTTGTGCTCTCATGACATCCGGCCCACCTCTGAACTCGGAGGGCTTCATTTTCAAGAATTCTGTAAAAATTCTCCTTGGGTTCACTTGTGGCTCTTGGGCTTGATGTTGTTGAGCATTTTGCAGTTGGATCTGTTGCTGCTGATGCATAAGCATCATGTCTGGCATCATTTTCTGTTGGTTCTCAATGACATTCTGCATCCACTCAAAGTTCGGATCAACAGGGGGAGGAACGCCTCTACCTCTTCTGGCCATGATTCTGCGAAATATGCACAAAGTATTAAGTTGATCAAGCTCAATGTCTAATAGCATACTAAGAAAATCACGACTGGAGAAAGCAAAGACCCTAAAAGCTAAGTCCGACTAGGTCGAACCGCTCTGATACCAACTGTAACACCCCGGTATTTTTATTAACTAAAAATATCCAAGTGCACATCAATAACACATCAGAGATATTATTTCCTGCTCAGACACTGAATACCATTATGAATTTTTCGCTGAATAAAACAAAACAGTCTTATTTACAAACAAGACCATACGGTGTTGCACCCCGAAAAATCCCCGGTTTAGGTTTCTCAATGTACAACGTGGAAAAATTTGGAGCCGCCACCAATATTTTAATTTTAAGACCAAAACATTGAAAAAAGGTCTTTTGGACAAGGCGGATGGTCTTTTGAAAACTAGAGATATAGGTTCGGGGGTCGATTAAATGTGTGGCTGCCTATTTATTTGAAGAAAGAATGGGAAAACTTAACAAAAAATTTATTTTTGGCGAGAAAGGAAAAAAAAAGGGTTTTTAGAAAAAGTTCTTGACGGGACATGGCCCGCTCCTACGTATCTCCCGGTGCGATGGAGAATTCAAAGCTACGTAGTTCTTGAAAAATGTTTTTGAAAGGGTTTGAAAGGGGAAGAGCTTTCATAACGATCGAGCAAGCAAAGGCTTTGAGCGATCATTACTAATAACCCTTGATGGCATTCACGACAATCAAACAAGCCAAGGCTTTGAGTGATAGTCACTAATAACTCGCGTTAATTGGAAAAAGGTTTGAAAGATTTTTGGAAGAAAGGGTGAAGGTATTATCAATGATTGATTATAAAAGTTCAAACACGTTCAATAATCACGAAATCATGCGTATGTTGAACATTAATCAAGACTAAACATGCCAACATGATCAAAAAAACCCACTTATCAGGGATGCAAGGTAAAGTTCTCAAAGCAAGCGTGTGGGTGTAGGAAGGAGTGTATTTACCCTAATGACTCTATGCTACAACAGGCATGTAGACTTACGTCTTCATTAGGAGGTCATACACATGGATGGAATGACATATTGAATCAAGACTTTAAAGTGTATCAAAACAGGCAAGCAATTGATCATAGGCATAGAATGGTCTTAATTAAACTGAGGAACATATGGGCAACGATTTCTCAATAACATGAACGAAAGGGGGGAATTGTATCAAGGCTAAGGTAAGCCTATCCTTTGCATTTATGAATAAGTGCCCAAAGGCTAATAACACAATCAAAGATGAGGGAGCATCAAGGTTTTGAATAACCTATCCTTTGCAATACCCCATGGACCTTAAACCATAAACCTAACTATCTTTTATTCATTAAGAAGTTAAAAAGGGGGAGGTTGAATCATCTGAAACCATCTTCACCACTTAGAACATGATGCACTAGGCATAAGTGGGAATCATGTGGTTCATCATCAACAATAGCATTATAGCTAAGTCAAATCACATAGGGCAATTTTGGCATGGATCACAATGATTAATAAATATAAAGACAGAAATACCTCTGATGAAGGCAGATACTACAACTTTGAAGAACACAACTCCAACTAACTCTTGCAGTAGATCAGCTCTGACGGACCAACGAAACGAAGAGAGCACCAATAAAAAATAGGAGAGTTTTTCTGAAAAGATGAGATTTCCGGAAACTGCCTCTGATCTCGTGAAAGAATCTGTGTCGAAGAGTGACTTGAGGCTGCCTATTTATAGGCTTAGGAAAGCGTAGAAATTTGGTAAAATATTTATTGCAAAGATGAATCGATTGTTTGATGAAGTGAAATATGAGAGAATCGATTCTTTACCTTTGAAAAATCACATGAATCGATTCCAAGCTTAGTTAGATGAGTGAGGAATCGATTCTTGGCTCTTTGAAATTGCTTGAAAATCGATTTCATGCTTTGATAAAATAGGGAGGAATCGATTCTTGGCTCTTTAAAATGGCCTGAAAATCGATTTCATGCTTTGATAACATAAGGAGGAATCGATTCTTGGCTCCTTAAAATGGCCTGAAAATCGATTTCATGCTTTGACAAAATAAAGAGGAATCGATTCTTGGCTCCTTAAAATGGCCTGAAAATCGATTTCATGGTTTAATATTGGATTAAGGAATCGATTTCATGGCCTTTACAAAATAGTATAAATCGATTCTTGGCCATTGGAACAGAATGGAAATCAATTCATGCTTTCCACAAAAATGTTTTTAGGTCTTTGCCATGCATGCATAACACATTTTCAAAAACCCTAATTTGATGCATGAGGCTTATTGCAAAAATTATTTTTATAGACCCTTTTGTGAGAAATGACCAAAATGCCCCTTTTTGACCCTAATTTCCCATAACGTGCATTCTAACCCTAAAAATGATTTCAAAAACTTTGGAATGGTTTCTAGGACCCAAAATGCAATGCATAATTTATTATATATATTTTTTTTGTGTGGAAAATTAGGGTTTTGACCTAAGCCGGATAAAATTGGGGTATGACATACGGTACTCAGACCATAATCTGTCAGCTACTCTAGTATTCAGCATCATACAAGAAAGCGGAAGAAATACATAACACTAAAGTCATAGTGTTTTAGTATACAGACAACAAAAAGGGAAATCAGCTTAAACATAAAGCTAAGTCGTTAGTGACCAATCCAAGCTCCACCTACTCGTGCCTCTGTGGTCCTTTCTTTCCTCGTTTCTCTGTAAATCAACAACATATAAACAGTGAGATACAATCTCAGTGAGTTCTACCGAGACCCCTACTAACTCACTCGGTTCAATTAATAAATTCGTTTTAACTTAACACGGCACCGACTGCATGACTGCTAAACCCCGGTGAACGTGTTATCACAAAGTGCGGCATCGACTGCATGACTGCTAAACCCCGATGTATCGCACAACAAACAAAGTACGGCACCGACTGCATGACTGCTAAACCCCGGTGTATCGCACAATAATCTTTTTAACATAACACCGACTGCGTAACCGCTAAACCCCGGTGAACCCCCTACCAATAGTACATTCTCCTATTGGCATGGAGCCTAGGGTAAGGGATCATGACTACCCCGCCTAGTATGTTACACATGGGTCGTCACCCAACTCGATATACTATATACGTATATCTACAACACTATGAACCCACGGTCCATCAAATCAGTCAATCAATGAAACACTTTAAACCACATATTATAAAATCCAAGTTCACACTCGCACTCTAGTTGACCACTTTTCGACACAATTTTCAATATCAAAAACAGTTTATTTAGCCTTAAAAATAGAATATTCAGTTAGGCCTCTGAATAAGCTTTCCAACGCATCTTAGAACACCTCGATCGGATTCCCGGATCGAAAGTTATCGCAAAAACAAAAACAGTATTTAGTTGCTGAAAATTCTGTAAACCGTCGCGACGCGAACTGCTACCGTCGCGACGCGAAAAACGACAGAAAATTTTTGCGTGACAAAACTGGGCTAGGTCGCGACGCGATGGGAACGGGTCGCGACGCGACCCTCTGCAGAAAAGTGCAGTTTTTCCGTTTTCTTGCGAAATTCGCTATTCCGCTCAATTCCGATTCTCGTCCCGACTGAAAACAGATTTAACAACCAGCAAAACAAACCCAACCAATACCACACAATCAATCAATTCAATCAAAAACTCAATCGAAACGAATTTTGTCAAAAACGACATATTTTTCCAAATAGCGGTTTTCAAGTCAAAAACTCTCGGAATCACATCACATAAAATTTATCGAGACACAAAAACATCCTAAGCGTGAGTAAAACTCACCCTTGAAGCGAGAGTCGTTGCCGAGTCGAAATCACCGAGATGTCGAAATCACCGAATCAAACCCAATCAACCCGAACCGCTCCTACTTCGTTTCGAGCTTCCAATCGCGTTCAATCCGCTCCTAGCTTCGATCCTGAACATAACCCAATCACCAACACAACCTATCAATTCTTTATTTCAACAAATTTCCAACGAAAACCCCCAATTTTCGTAGGTCACAAAAGAGAAGAAAAATCGGATAAAATCTTACCTAGCTCTTGGGTTTTGGAGAGGGAGAGGAGATGATGATTGTGCTGAATTTTGGAGGGATGGGGTTCACTCCTCTTCTTCCTTTCTCTTCTTCTTTCCTCTTCTTCTTTCTCTTTTCCTTCTCTTCTTTTCTTTCTCTTTTCTCTTCTTTTCTTCCTCTGTTTCTCTTCTCTCTCTCTCTCGTGGACCCTTCTTTCTTTTTATTTAACACACACTCACTCACTTACATTTAATTAATAAATGAGTGGTAGCGTGGTCCAATTACCATATTGATTTTGATCCCTTATTTCGACTCCAAAACTTCCTTGATCCGTATTATCCGGTTAACGATCCTGTGACAGCCAATAATTAATTTTAGCACTCAATAATTTTACCAATTAAGTACCAAATTAATTCAATTGGGTTAACATCCAAATAATTCGATTAATTATTTTGAGGATGTTACATTCTCCCCAACTTGAAAGAATTTTGTCCTCAAAATTAGACACAACATACCTCAAGAGAACAAATACGGATACCGAGTCCGCATATCGTCCTCCAACTCCCAAGTAGCTTCCTCGGCGGAAAAACCATCCCAAACCACCTTGACAATGGGAATTGACTTTGTCCGTAGCGTCCTCTCGCCACGTTCCATGATGTAATTCGGATTAGGTTGGAAGGACAAGTCCGGTCGAAGGTCAATCGTTTCAAAATCTAACGGTTGACTTGGATCGGGAATGTACTTCCGCAGCTGAGACACATGGAATACATCATGCAGATTTGACAATGGTGGAGGCAAAGCAATACGGTATGCAAGAGGCCCTATTCGCTCGATAATCTGGAAGGGTCCAATATACCTGTTATACCCCAATTTTGTCCGCCTTCTTTTAGTCACTTGTTTTATTTAATTTGTATTTTGAGTAGTTAGAATAGCGTCTTTTTTAATTTAAGCCAATTTCAATTATCCGTTCAATTAAGCCGAAATACCGTTACTTAGGCTAGGCATGCGCGCGAATGATCGATCTTTTCGCGCATTCTTCAGTTTAATCTTGATATTTGGGCATAGTTGAACCTAAGCGGGCTTATTTAAGTCGCTTTTCTCACTATTGGGCTTATCATTTTGAGTCGGGCCCACGAACGTGGTTCCTAGTTAATTTTTAGTGTTAGCGGGCCTATTTGTTCTATTTGAGCCTCGTTCTAGCGCATTTGTCTAGTTGGGCCCGATTTCGCTTTTGTATTTGGCTCAACTTCTTTTATTATTTTTATTCTGTCTATTTAATTGGTTTTGAGTCCAAAAATGTCAAAAAAATTCTATTTGTTTTTATTTACAATTTAATAGTGTTTAGGAGTCCAAATATCCAAAAATATACAAAAATAATAATAATCCAAAAAATCCAAAATTACAAAATAAATTCTAAAAAACACAAAAAATAGGAAAACGAAAATACAAAAAAATCAGGGAAAAAACGAAAACACAAACAGCAGCAGATCCATGGGCTAATTCTTGTTGCCCAAGAGTCCAATACCTGAAATAGGAAAACAAATCAAATTAGAATCAGAAATTAATTTCCTAAGCCTAAAAATTGCCTATATAAACAAGCTCAGTCCAGAGAGAAAAGACAGACAGAAATCCGGACCAACTGATTAGGTTTCACATAAAAACCCTAGTTAACCAAACACCTGAAAATTCTGAAACAAAGTAGCAGTGAAACGAAAAGCAAAGCAGCAGTCAAGGGTATGGTTCAGCAATAACAGAGCAAACGATAGGGAATAATCAAAAGCTGGACAAGAGGTTGGTTACCACTGTTTTATTTTCTTTAGACTTTACCAAGTTTTGTACATAATAGATTATTTTGCAAACAACCGTATTTGTTACTAACCTGAAACCAGTGTCCCAATTGTATATATGTATAAAACAATCAATCAAGATTAATAGGCATCGAGTTTTTATAACAGATTAGTTTTTCAAAACTGTTTATATTTACAATTTGATACAATAAATAAATTGAGGTTTAGAACATATTAGTCTTTAAAAATGTAGGAATAGATTAATGTCAAAAAATTAATTAGGAACTGATTCGGTTTTTCTTTAGAAACAAGATTAGGGCTTAGGAAGTTATTTTCAAATAGATTAGGGAAGGTAAGAATCATAAAAATCAGAACAAGGATCGAAGAAAAAGTCAAAAAAAGAGATTAAGAGCATAAAAATGCATAAAACCGTGGACTGACCTCCGACCACAATACGCGGTGGTCGTTTTCCCTGAGCCGCCGTGACCTCCGGCGAGCTTCACCGTCCCTTCTCCATCCTTTGCCGTAGCCATCGCCAGCGCTGCACCATGGCCCTCCCTCTGGCGTCGTCTTCGTCATCCCTCTTCACGCCCTTTGTCTTCTCCGGCGAAGCTCCGGCCAGCCACCACCGCAACTCCATCTTCAACCAAACACAACCACTGTCCCTCTTCACCCCCAAATACCGTCAACCGAACCACTACCACCACTAAGAGTTCCAACCTAACCGTCCCCCATCCACTGGAACCACCCCTCGCACCAAACCCTCACCATCGCACCGTCCACCAGCCAACCACCGTACCTCTCCTCACTCTACGCCCTTCTCCCTTCCCCTTGCTCGTAACCACTCTCTCTCTAACTCATAGGTTCTCTCTCGGTCAACCAAGTCTTGTTCGAAACTTTGGATCCTCCCTCTCCAACAACGGTGAACGGTGGAAGCAGAGATTAGGGAGAGAAGATCTGTGGCCATGGGGAAGGAGAAAACAAAATTTGGGTTGTTGGTGAGGGGGTGGAGGTGAGCGGCGGCGAGGGGGAAGAAAAGGAAAATTAGGTCGAGAGAAAAAAAGGAAAAAGGGGCGCGGCGCTGAGAAAGGAGGGGATGTAAAATTAGGGTTGTTTTTTTTATGTTAGCCTTATATACCTAGGGTTAATATTTTTAATTTTGTTTTTAATCAGGTCGTTTTTCGCACCCCACCAATTCCATTCTGCAGCCCCCTAGGAAAGCCCACGATTTCGTGGGTTAGCCAGCCTTATAGTGGGCTGGGCTGCTACCTACACCCCAATTTTAATAATACAGCTCCCTTTTATTCACACCCTTATTTTACCATTTCACCCCCTTTCTCGTTTTTTTTAATTTAATTTAATTCTCTTCAAGACAAAATAAGTTCTCATAAATTAAAAACTTTGTTAATAGTCTTGTGAAGCCTTTGCTTGCAGGATTATTAACAACGAGGTACTAGTGGTGATCACTTGGAGCCTTTGCTCAATTAATCATCATGAATGCCTAATTTTCCTAAAGATTTTCACTAAATCAAAAAACTTTGTTAGTAGCCTTGCGAAGCCTTTGCTTGCATGATTATTAGCAATGAAGTGCTAGTGGTGATCACTTGGAGCCCTTGCTCAATTGATCATCATGAAAGCTTGATTTTCAAAATTAAACAAGATAAAAAAATAAATAAAATAATAAAATAATTAAAATCTTTTTCTAGAAAACAGAAGAACTACGTAGCTTTGAATTCTCCATCGCACCAGGAGATACGTAGGAGCGGGTCACATCCCGTCAAGCATAACAAATAAAAATCATTTTCACAATAAGTTTTCAACAATTATTTTCGAAAGAACAAGAACTACGTCGCCTTTGATTCTCCACCCGGAGATACGTAGGAGCAGGGCCACGCCCCTGTCAAGCGCAAAAACAAATAATTTCTAAATAAAAATACAAACACATCTCTTTCAAAAATCAAAAATCTTATTTTCAAAGTAGGGGATTAAGTCGGTCGTACGGCCGGGTTAATCATTGTTTTAGGATAAGTGAACTGTGGTCCTTCAGAGCCCCAGCGCTCCTTCAGCCCCCAGCGGCCCTTCAGACCCCCAGTGGTCCTTCAACACAGATCACACAATCCTAAAACCCCTATATTAAGAAACACCAAACACACGAACATTTTCTACAAGAACTACGTAGCTTTGAATTCTCCATCGCACCGGGAGATACGTAGGAGCGGGCCACGTCCCGTCAAGCACTTCTTTCTAAAAACCCTTTTTTTCTCCTTTCTCGCCAAAAAATAAAAAATTTATTAAGTTCTTTAATTCATTTTCAATAAGAAATAAAGGGGCAAATTAGGTATTTTTCAGGTCAACATATAAAAACCACACATTTAATTAAAGGTTCCCTCTCAGTAGAGAGGACGTGTGAGGTGCTAATACCTTCCCCGCGCGTAACCGACCCCCGAACCCTCTTCTCTAGTTTCGCAAGACCACTTGCTTTCCAATAAAAGGTTTTCCTAATATTTCCCTTAATAAATATTGGTGGCGGCTTCATTGTCTTAAGAAAAGTTGTGAACGAGGAAGGTTCTCCCTCGGGGACTTTTTCGGGCGCAACAGCTGGCGACTTCACTGGGGACACTAAAAAAACATTTTTTAAAAAAAGTGGGTCAAGCCTAATTAATTAAGTGTGTGGTTTATATGATTGATTTGAATATCTTGCTTTGCCTCTCTTCTTCTTCCTTTTTCATAAGCATATTACATCCATGTGCATTCTTCTTCTATGTTTGTTTTTGCAATAGATAATTACTTTTTTGCTTAGTTCTCCCATGCATCTCTTCCCCTTTCTTATCATGTCCCCTTCTTCTCTGCTCCCTTTCCTATGGTAAGCACATGCATACTTCCCCTTTCTTATCATGTCCCCCTCTTCTTTGCTCCTTTTCTTGAGGTAAGTAGTGCATTGTTATTGGCACCCTAGATTAGTTTATATTGGATCGATATTGAACCCTAGGATAAACAACATGCTATTTGTCTGGACTGCTCTGGATTTTCATTTGCAGGTGGGGAAGGGTAGTTATTCCTAGGTGTTGTGCCCTCGAGACACACTTCACATCCTATACTTGTGAGCATTGAGTGGGGCCTAAAACCCAAGGTCTGAACAAAAACCTAGGAGAGTGGGAACGATTAGTGACTGCCATTCGTAGACCTTTGTCTGTATGGCTCTCATGAAAGTTCCGCCCAAGAGTGCGCTTTGTCAGGATGCCTCACACTCGGTAGCTTTCTACGATTGTGGGTGCCATCATGAGAGAGACTTTAGCTCTTGGTTGCCATTGCAAGGAAGTAATTAGAACCTACATGGGAAGATTACCCCTTTCGTCGACTTTAGACCCTAGGATTCCCACCCTTTGTAGGACACGGGGGCACGCCTTTGTTTGTTGCATTAGTTTAGGCATTCCTTTTTCATAAAATCGTAGAAAATAATATCCTTATTGTCTTACCCTCTTTTTATGTAAATGACACATCATTTCGCATCCACATCATTTCGCATTCACATCGTTTCGCACCATTGCATTTGCATCTAACAAAAGTTTGAAAAAAAAAACATTCATCTTGCATTCCCTTTCATTACATAAAGATAAAACAAAAAATAATTATCATCTGCATAGCATAAGCATTTCATTTATAATCATGCAAAAAATCCTCGTCGAGTTCACCCAAGACGAGGCGTTCATGCATAAGCATTATTTCAAAAAAGACACAGTAGAACTACGTAAGCTTTGATTCCTCATTACAATGGGGATACGTAGGAGCGGGTCATACCCCGTCAGGCACATTTTTCTAAAACCCTTTTTTCAATAAATCATTTGCATCTCCAAATAATTTTCAAAATCATGTTCCAAAACTAAAAAACAAAGAAAGAAAATCATTGTGAGTATCATGCATTTCATTGCACAAAAAAAATGAAAACAAGAAAGCATCTCATTGATAATCATGAATAAAAATCATCATCAAATTTATTCAAAATGTAGCATTCATGCACCATTTCATTAACCTCATCACTTTGGTTCAAATACATCATTCCTCCATACATGCATCTTTCAAAAAGGAAGGGGCATTGGCATTTCATACTTTGCCTTGCCTCTAAAAAAAAAATCATTTAGAGAAAAGCATCATTCCTGCATCTTTCATCATTCAAAAGAAAAAGGGGGCATCGGTATTTCGTACCTTGTCTCGCCTCTAAAAAATAAAAAAATAAAAAAATCAAAATCAAAAATCATTTTGAAAAAAAAAGGGGCATCATTCTTGCATCATTCGCATTGGCATTCCATGTTTTGTCTTGCATTAAAAATAACAAAATTATTTAGAATAAACCACGCTCTTCGAGTGGTCATTCTCCACGCATTTGCATCATACTTGCATATCATAATTTGTTCATTCATTCATTACATAAAATAAGAGTTGTGATGAGAAGCGAGACGTTCTTGCGAAACAATCATCCTTTTTGAAAAAGTTTATCCTTACTTGGTTGCAAACTCAAGGTGTTCCAAGGCACTCAGTTTTTCAAAAGCACTGCATCCCATCCATTCCATGACAAAAGACTGAAATAGTGTATCAAAGAAAAAACAAATTTTTAACTGATGTTAACTCTCTGTGAAGCATTCTTCTAATGAGCGTGCATGCTATGAGTACATCCTCTTGTTTGAGTCCGTTGGTTTTCCTCCCTTACCACAGTTTCCCGTCCAAGTCTAGTCCCGCCCCGTCCACCCATAAAGTGCATATTCTCCCCATCCGTGCGTATTTGACTTTTGGTTCAAGTCCTCCATGCTGGGGCAAGTCTGTGATCATTAATTCCCCTTGATTAATATCATATTCCTTCAGTGCAAGTCTCTCAAAATAATAATAATAATAATAATAATAATAATAATAATAATAATAATAATAATATAATAAACAAGAAAACAAGCTCGCTAGGTTGAAAACCCGCAAAGGGCGGCCTAGGCAAAAAGGAGCGCCCGGTGGACTGAAAACTCACAAAGAGCGGTCCAGGCAAAAATTAGGGCACAAAAAAGGAAAAAAGAGCAAACACATGAAGATAGATAAATTATTGTTCTAAAGTTAAGTCTTATAGAAATAAGCAATCGGGATTTGAAATGAAGTTTGGCCATCTCCTCAAAAACCCCAAAATCCCAGAAAGTCCCTTTCCTACCCACCTTAAGCCAAGAAAAACCAAAATCCAAAAATCACCCTAGACAAGGATCACCCCAAATAAAAAAAACAGTGCATCACTTTTTATCAGCTCACCCGAGTCGAAGAAGGAAAAGAATCAAAAAAAAAAACAAAAAAAAAAGGGGAAAAAGAGAAAAAAAAAAGGGGATTCAAAAATGAAAATCCCAAAACAAAAGAAAATAAAGTGGTGAGCTGGTACATGTTACCACAAAATACAAGAGATCCTTGTCTAAATAAACCTTCAAACACTCCACCATTCCAACACCTGATTCCATAAACCTTCACACACTTCCTTTGGCCTCAACATCAAACCCCTTAATCATTCTACCATGAGACACAAATTTGCTTTAACAGAGCCCAAACAAGCCCAATAACCATCTTCCTCATAGACCATTAACCGTCAATCAACGCCGAACAAAACTTATCCTCCCTTTAGCCTCAAACACTTCATTAAGCCTAACCCTCTTTCCTCCACAAAACACCACAATCCCGAAAAGTCCATTCCGATCAATGACCGGTTGCTTTTGTTCTCTCAAATTCTAATCTTGGGACGAACAAGCTTATCTATGTACAATGTGTTTGCTCAAAAAAAAAACAAGCGATCAGAAAAAAGGAAGTTGATCAAGAAAGAATAAACCCTCAGAAAAAAAAGAGAACTGAGGAAACAAAAACGAACAGTCAGAAAAAAGAAAGCTGACAAAATAAAAAAAGGAGGGACTTGCACTCCAAAGCACATTCAAGATGCATTAAAACAAGGTTTAGTGATCACCTGGTAAGGATTCTTTCGCACCAAAAGTCAAAACATCAGTAGAGAACCAAAGATTTGCACTGAGAATACCACTCAGACCCAAAAGTTGGGGCATTCTCTTCACCACCCACACACCCTAGTCCTGGGAAAGTCTATTCAACGCCCATCCCATGTCACTCCAGTTGTCAATGTCATTCCAAAGTGGGGCAAGTGCATTCCCATTTCTTCACCTCATTCAAAACCTCGCCGGGGCAATCTCTCAACTCACTGTCCTAAACAAGACCTTGTCATTCTGATTGGGGCAGCTTTGTCCTTGTTATGACTGGGGAAACATCAAATTCTGTGGGTTGAAGCAAAACCCCTTTCATTCCAGCTTTCATCCCAAGAGCCGAAGCGTTCCCAATTCATTATCTTCTACACCCCTAGTTGTTGTCACTAGACAGGGGCAAGTTATTCACTCGTCAAAGACCTGAATTGGGGCAATCTTGTATCTCTTGGTCCCTCATGAGCTTCGGCAACAACCGTGTCTGTCATTCCTTCACTTGCCATAAAAGTCCATGCCCTAAACCAATTCCAAGTTAACTGACTCATTCATTCACATTTGCACTCCTATGCATGCTTACTAGATAATGCTTCAAAGGAGAGAACACAAGTTGTTTACGTGATATCTAAAATTCAGTCATCATGGAAAGAAAGAGAAAACAAGTGAGGTTGTTTGTAAATAAAAACCTTGAGAACACCGGAGTTTGAATCAAATTAAATTTTTCAACAGAATGGTCAATAATCATCTCAATTCCTTACATTCGAAGTCTCGCATCTCATCATCACAAAAATGTTTACCTCATGCATCTAGGCATTATAGCATATGCATCAAAGCATTACATTTGCATCTTCACATTTTATGCATTCATCACATAGTAAAAAGAAAAAAACATTCCACATCAGTTGCACCATATTAATACCTGCATTTCATAGAGGAAAATAGTAGAGAAGAAAGGGCAGAAATCTTTTCGTTGCATTTGCATCATATCAATGTTCGCACTTCATAAAAAAGGAAAAGAACAAAATCGTTGCATGTCGTTCATCATTAGAGCATTACATTTTGCATCAGATATTTCATAGAAAAAGCAAAAGAAGCAAAAGAAAACAAAGAAAAGAAACCACAAAAGCAACACAAAAGCATTCCATGTCATTCATCATTTCACAAAGCATTCCTTTGTCATTTCATCATCAAACATTAAAGCAGTGCATATGCATCATATTAACGTTAGCATTTCCATAAAAGAAAAAGAACAAGAATCATTGCATCAAACATCAGAACATTGCATCATATTAATGTTTGCATTTCATAGAAGAAGCAAAAAGAAACAAACAGAAGTTAGAACAGGAGCATTTCATTCATCAAAACATCAATCACCGCATACATTTGCATTCAAACATCAAAGCAATACAGTTGCATCACATCAATACTTGCATCTCATAGAAGAGAAGAAAGCTAAAGCGTCCCATGTCATTCATCATTTCATGTTATTCATCAGCAATATTCACACTTCATAGAAAAAAAGGCAAAGAAGAAAAATTTTCCATTACATGTCATCTGTCATTCCATTGAAATACATGAGCATTCATCAAAACTTTGCATTCACATACCCATGATTCTTAAAAGAGCAAAAAGAGAAGCCAAAAGAGAGAAAAGAAAAGAGCCAAGAGAGCAACAAAAAGAAAAGAAAAGAAAGAAAAAGAAAGAAGAGAAGCTAGAGAAAGAGAAAAAGCATATAAGAACAGTAGAAAATCATGCATTCATAAACGAAAGAAAAAGAAAAATCATGCATTGCGTACAGACAAGAGAAGAAAAGGAAAATCATTGCATCCATCAAGCATATAGGAACAGTAGAAGATCATGCATTCATCCGACATAGACAAAGGAAATAAGAAACTCATCATTCATCATAAGAAAAAAGAAAACAGCAATCATGGCATTTGCATTGCATGTATTTGTTCATTTTCAGCCACAGGTACAAAAGAGGATGAGCACTTCGGTGTTAGCCCTCGCCCCCAGATTCCAGAAAATGTTCCCCAAGTTGGGAGTTCAGAAAGAGAAAAAAAAAAGAAAGAAAAGAGAGAAAGAAAAAAGAAAGAGAGAAAAGAAAAGAGAGCGCTCAAGCGCGCATTGCGGATCGGAGCACAGATATCATCGCTCCCTTCTGCCCAGGTCTCACGTCGCGTACGAGCAACGCGATGGACCGCAGCCCCATGTGAGGTTCAACGGAATAGTTGTATCAGCCTAAGATACAGTGGACGCCGTGCATTGATCAGTATATCAGTTCCGGAGCTGATAACGATCCCCCCGGTCGCTCGAAAAGGCCAATAGGAAGCGTGCTCCTCAAAGCCACGTGCAAACTCGGATTCACCAAGAGTCCGTTTAAGGATTACAGGTTTTAGGCAGCCTGGGCAATTTACCGCTTTCTGCACGCCAAGTGCCCATTTACCGTTTTCTGCACGCCAAGTGCCCATTTTACCTTTTCTGTCTGCACGCCAAGTGCCCATTTCACCTTTTCTGTCTGCACGTCTGTGTTCATTTACTGTTTTCACATCGACACGAAAGTGTCTACTCTTTATCTTCACTTTACCTCGGAATATGTTTCGGCCAATTCATATTCTTTGTTAAAGTCCAGATAAAACAAAAAAAAAATAATAAAAAATAAATAAATAAAAAGAAAAGGAAAAAAAGGCTCAGGTTTCTCTAGGTAGACAAAATTGGTATAATTTCTGAATTATTTATTTCCATTTTGCCTCGGAATATGTTTCGGCCAATTCATATTCCTTGTCAAAATCCAAATAAAGAGGGGCAGCTGTTATACCCCAATTTTGTCCGCCTTCTTTTAGTCACTTGTTTTATTTAATTTGTATTTTGAGTAGTTAGAATAGCGTCTTTTTTAATTTAAGCCAATTTCAATTATCCGTTCAATTAAGCCGAAATACCGTTACTTAGGCTAGGCATGCGCGTGAATGATCGATCTTTTCGCGCATTCTTCAGTTTAATCTTGATATTTGGGCATAGTTGAACCTAAGCGGGCTTATTTAAGTCGCTTTTCTCACTATTGGGCTTATCATTTTGAGTCGGGCCCACGAACGTGGTTCCTAGTTAATATTTAGTGTTAGCGGGCCTATTTGTTCTATTTGAGCCTCGTTCTAGCGCATTTGTCTAGTTGGGCCCGATTTCGCTTTTGTATTTGGCTCAACTTCTTTTATTATTTTTATTCTGTCTATTTAATTGGTTTTGAGTCCAAAAATGTCAAAAAAATTCTATTTGTTTTTATTTACAATTTAATAGTGTTTAGGAGTCCAAATATCCAAAAATATACAAAAATAATAATAATCCAAAAAATCCAAAATTACAAAATAAATTCTAAAAAACACAAAAAATAGGAAAACGAAAATACAAAAAAATCAGGGAAAAAACGAAAACACAAACAGCAGCAGATCCATGGGCTAATTCTTGTTGCCCAAGAGTCCAATACCTGAAATAGGAAAACAAATCAAATTAGAATCAGAAATTAATTTCCTAAGCCTAAAAATTGCCTATATAAACAAGCTCAGTCCAGAGAGAAAAGACAGACAGAAATCCGGACCAACTGATTAGGTTTCACATAAAAACCCTAGTTAACCAAACACCTGAAAATTCTGAAACAAAGTAGCAGTGAAACGAAAAGCAAAGCAGCAGTCAAGGGTATGGTTCAGCAATAACAGAGCAAACGATAGGGAATAATCAAAAGCTGGACAAGAGGTTGGTTACCACTGTTTTATTTTCTTTAGACTTTACCAAGTTTTGTACATAATAGATTATTTTGCAAACAACCGTATTTGTTACTAACCTGAAACCAGTGTCCCAATTGTATATATGTATAAAACAATCAATCAAGATTAATAGGCATCGAGTTTTTATAACAGATTAGTTTTTGAAAACTGTTTATATTTACAATTTGATACAATAAATAAATTGAGGTTTAGAACATATTAGTCTTTAAAAATGTAGGAATAGATTAATGTCAAAAAATTAATTAGGAACTGATTCGGTTTTTCTTTAGAAACAAGATTAGGGCTTAGGAAGTTATTTTCAAATAGATTAGGGAAGGTAAGAATCATAAAAATCAGAACAAGGATCGAAGAAAAAGTCAAAAAAAGAGATTAAGAGCATAAAAATGCATAAAACCGTGGACTGACCTCCGACCACAATACGCGGTGGTCGTTTTCCCTGAGCCGCCGTGACCTCCGGCGAGCTTCACCGTCCCTTCTCCATCCTTTGCCGTAGCCATCGCCAGCGCTGCACCATGGCCCTCCCTCTGGCGTCGTCTTCGTCATCCCTCTTCACGCCCTTCGTCTTCTCCGGCGAAGCTCCGGCCAGCCACCACCGCAACTCCATCTTCAACCAAACACAACCACTGTCCCTCTTCACCCCCAAATACCGTCAACCGAACCACTACCACCACTAAGAGTTCCAACCTAACCGTCCCCCATCCACTGGAACCACCCCTCGCACCAAACCCTCACCATCGCACCGTCCACCAGCCAACCACCGTACCTCTCCTCACTCTACGCCCTTCTCCCTTCCCCTTGCTCGTAACCACTCTCTCTCTAACTCATAGGTTCTCTCTCGGTCAACCAAGTCTTGTTCGAAACTTTGGATCCTCCCTCTCCAACAACGGTGAACGGTGGAAGCAGAGATTAGGGAGAGAAGATCTGTGGCCATGGGGAAGGAGAAAACAAAATTTGGGTTGTTGGTGAGGGGGTGGAGGTGAGCGGCGGCGAGGGGGAAGAAAAGGAAAATTAGGTCGAGAGAAAAAAAGGAAAAAGGGGCGCGGCGCTGAGAAAGGAGGGGATGTAAAATTAGGGTTGTTTTTTTTATGTTAGCCTTATATACCTAGGGTTAATATTTTTAATTTTGTTTTAATTTTTTTTTTAATCAGGTCGTTTTTCGCACCCCACCAATTCCATTCTGCAGCCCCCTAGGAAAGCCCACGATTTCGTGGGTTAGCCAACCTTATAGTGGGCTGGGCTGCTACCTACACCCCAATTTTAATAATACAGCTCCCTTTTATTCACACCCTTATTTTACCATTTCACCCCCTTTCTCGTTTTTTTTTAATTTAATTTAATTCTCTTCAAGACAAAATAAGTTCTCATAAATTAAAAACTTTGTTAATAGTCTTGTGAAGCCTTTGCTTGCAGGATTATTAACAACGAGGTACTAGTGGTGATCACTTGGAGCCTTTGCTCAATTAATCATCATGAATGCCTAATTTTCCTAAAGATTTTCACTAAATCAAAAAACTTTGTTAGTAGCCTTGCGAAGCCTTTGCTTGCATGATTATTAGCAATGAAGTGCTAGTGGTGATCACTTGGAGCCCTTGCTCAATTGATCATCATGAAAGCTTGATTTTCAAAATTAAACAAGATAAAAAAATAAATAAAATAATAAAATAATTAAAATCTTTTTCTAGAAAACAGAAGAACTACGTAGCTTTGAATTCTCCATCGCACCAGGAGATACGTAGGAGCGGGTCACATCCCGTCAAGCATAACAAATAAAAATCATTTTCACAATAAGTTTTCAACAATTATTTTCGAAAGAACAAGAACTACGTCGCCTTTGATTCTCCACCCGGAGATACGTAGGAGCAGGGCCACGCCCCTGTCAAGCGCAAAAACAAATAATTTCTAAATAAAAATACAAACACATCTCTTTCAAAAATCAAAAATCTTATTTTCAAAGTAGGGGATTAAGTCGGTCGTACGGCCGGGTTAATCATTGTTTTAGGATAAGTGAACTGTGGTCCTTCAGAGCTCCAGCGCTCCTTCAGCCCCCAGCGGCCCTTCAGACCCCCAGTGGTCCTTCAACACAGATCACACAATCCTAAAACCCCTATATTAAAAAACACCAAACACACGAACATTTTCTACAAGAACTACGTAGCTTTGAATTCTCCATCGCACCGGGAGATACGTAGGAGCGGGCCACGTCCCGTCAAGCACTTCTTTCTAAAAACCCTTTTTTTCTCCTTTCTCGCCAAAAAATAAAAAATTTATTAAGTTCTTTAATTCATTTTCAATAAGAAATAAAGGGGCAAATTAGGTATTTTTCAGGTCAACATATAAAAACCACACATTTAATTAAAGGTTCCCTCTCAGTAGAGAGGACGTGTGAGGTGCTAATACCTTCCCCGCGCGTAACCGACCCCCGAACCCTCTTCTCTAGTTTCGCAAGACCACTTGCTTTCCAATAAAAGGTTTTCCTAATATTTCCCTTAATAAATATTGGTGGCGGCTTCATTGTCTTAAGAAAAGTTGTGAACGAGGAAGGTTCTCCCTCGGGGACTTTTTCGGGCGCAACAATACCGAGGACTGAGTTTCTTCACCCGTAATGCCCTACCTGTGCCAATTGTTGGTGACAATCTCAAAAACACATGGTCACCTGACTCAAACTCCAACGGCCTTCTCCTTTTGTCGGCATAACTCTTTTGCCTACTTTGAGCAGCTTTCATTCTTTCCCTGATCTGGCGGATCTTTTCAGTAGTGTCATGAATCAACGGGCCCCAACAATCGGTTCTCACCTACTTCCCACCAACACAATGGAGTCCTGCATTTCCTACCATACAAGACTTCAAAAGGTGCCATTCCGATACTGGAATGATAACTGTTGTTATATGAGAATTCCACCAATGGAAGATGATCCTCCCATTTCTTTCCGTTATCGAGTACCGAAGCCCTAAGCATATCCTCTAATGTCTGGATAGTTCTCTCAGTCTGACCGTCTGTCTGTGGGTGATAAGCGGTACTAAGAAGCACTTTAGTCCCCAATGCTTCATTCAGAGCTTTCCAAAATCGAGAAGTGAATTTCGGATCTCGATCCGACACTATACTGGTAGGAACCCCATGTAACCTTACTATGTTCTTCAAATACACTTCTGCTAATTTGGATACCTTACTGCTCGAACGAACTGGAACAAAATGAGCTGATTTAGTTAACCGATCCACAACTACCCAAATGGAGTCGTTACCGGCTTGAGACCTTGGCAATGCCATTACAAAATCCATGGAAACGTCTTCCCATTTCCTTACTGGCACATCTAGTGGCCGTAGCAGACCACCAGGCTTCTGATGTTCTATCTTAACTCTTTGGCAAGTTAAGCATTGAGATACGAATTCAGCAATCTCCGACTTCATTCCTTGCCACCAATACATCTGCTTTAAATCTCTATACATCTTGGTGGATCCAGGATGTACAGAAAATAAACTTCGATGTGCTTCTTCTAGCACTTGCTTTTTGATATCTCCATTATCGGGCACACAGATCCTTCCGTTGAAACAGATAACTCCATCACTAACCTCAGTAAAATCTGGCAACAATTTCTGCGATTGTAGCTTTACATCAATTTCCTGTGCTAAGCGAATAGAATCCCTTAATGAACTGGAGATCCTTATATGGCTCAACACTAACCGGTTCTTCCTTGATCTTGCATTCATATTTAAGTCCCTGAAGGACTCCAACAATTTCATTTCGTGCATCATAAACTTTGCCATGTGAATGGATTTCCTACTTAGTGCATCAGCTACAACATTAGCCTTTCCCGGATGATACTTCAATTCGAAGTCATAATCCTTCAGAAACTCCACCCACCTTCTCTGCCTGTTATTCAACTCCTTCTGATCAAACAAATATTTCAAACTTTTATGATCACTAAAGACTTCGAAACGAGACCCATACAGGTAATGTCTCCAAATCTTCAGTGCGTACACAATAGCTGCCAACTCCAAATCATGGGTCGGATAATTCTCTTCACGAGTCTTCAACTGTCTGGAGGCATAAGCTACAACTTGTTGGTTCTGCATGAGAACACATCCCAAACCTTTCCCCGAAGCATCGCTGAAAATTTGAAAATCCAAAGACGGATCTGGAAGAATTAGGATTGGAGCAGAAGTCAACCTAACCTTCAATTCTTGAAAACATTCCTCACAATCGGCATCCCATATAAACGTTTGGGCCTTACGAGTTAACCGAGTAAGTGGAAGAACCAATTGTGAAAAACCTCGAATAAACCTCCTATAGTAACCAGCTAAACCCAAGAAACTTCTTATTTCGGTGACAGATGTTGGTCGTTCCCAGTTCAACACCGCTTCTACTTTACTGGGATCCACCGCAACTCCCGATTGGGAAATCACGTGTCCTAAAAACTTCACTTCCGGCATCCAGAAGTCACACTTCGACGGCTTGGCATACAATTTCTTTTCTCGGAGTACGTTCAGAACAATGCGGAGATGTTGAACATGGTCCTCAATGGTCTTAGAGTACACCAAGATATCATCAATAAAAACTACTACAAACTGATCAAGGTACGTGTGAAATACTCGGTTCATGTAATCCATGAATACCGCTGGAGCATTAGTCAAACCGAAGGGCATTACTGCGAACTCGTAATGTCCATACCTCGTACGGAAAGCTGTCTTCGGGATATCTAAGGCTCGTACCTTTATTTGATGATAGCCCGACCTCAGATCAATTTTTGAAAATACCACAGCACCCCGGAGTTGGTCAAGCAAATCGTCAATCCTTGGCAATGGATATTTATTCTTGATCGTCACTTTGTTGAGTTGTCGATAATCTATGCACAATCTCATGCTACCATCCTTCTTTTTGACTAGCAACACCGGAGCACCCCATGGAGAAGCACTCGGTCGGATAAACCTTTTCGATATTAATTCCTCAAGTTGAGACTTCAGTTCCTTCAACTCTAAAGGAGACATTCTATAAGGAGCAATGGATATTGATCCTGTACCAGGAATCAATTCTATTGAGAATTCTACCTCTCGGTCAGGAGGTAAGGATGAAACTTCTTCTGGGAAAACATCTAGAAATTCATTTACCACTTGCACAGATGACAAATCTAAACCCGTTTCAGTAGATGCAGACAACATAATAAGAATAGCTTCCGCACCTTGGAATAATGACTGGTTTGCTTCGGTGTAAGAGATCGTTACTTCAGAATCTGCCTGTGTCAATCCTACGGATTCGGAGGCGAAGCTAATGGTTCGATCGGCACAGTTGATCGTCACGTGATTTTCAGCCATCCAATTCATGCCCAGGACAATGTCCATGCTTCTCATAGGTAAGCAAATAAATTTCACAACAAACTGTCTGTCGCCTATGACAAGTAGGCAGTTTTCACATAATGATTGGGTCTGGACACGACCCTTGGCAGCAGTTAAAATAGTTATCGGTTCGGATAGCTCAGACAATGCTAGTCCCAACCGATCCACACATGCTTGCGAGATAAAACAGTGAGTTGCACCAGAATCATATAAAATATTGACTGAATTATTAAAAAGAGATCCCGTACCCCTCAGAAGATTATCAGTAGGTGTGATGGTTCGAGCATCCAAAGTGTTAATTCGCCCCTGACCAGGAGCGTTTGGTGTTCTTTGTAAATTCTTCTTTGTTGGGCACTGATTTGCATAGTGACCCTCTTCATTATAGACATAACACCGATCAGATCTTGATGGACACTCGCCACGGTGATACCTTCCACACTTTTGACAATTTTTAAACTTCGCTGGGTCGGTCGTTTGCACCTGCTTCCCTTTATAATTACCACCCCTGCCTGAGTCATGCTTGGGACCCATCTGAGAACTAGATGACCCAGTGTTCCTCTTACTCTGATGGAACGCCTTCCTACTTGCATACAATCTTGCCAAATCACTTTCAGCAATATAAGCTTGTTGAACCATGGCTGCATAGTTGGTCTTCGGAAAAGAACTTAGACTTTGAGCAATATCCCCTCTCAACCCATATTTATACTTGTCAGTTTTCCATCGGTCATTGGGGGCATATCCAGCCAAACCGAAGAATTGATACAACTCTTCAAATTTAGCCGTGTATTGGCCCACGGTCAAGCCTCCTTGTGTGAGAGCTAAGAATTCATTTTCTTTATCAAACCTCATAGCCGTGGGAAATAATTGTTCCAGAAATGATGTTCGGAAATTTTCCCAAGTCTGGGGAGTTTCCATTGTCTCCATCATGGGTCGGATAATTCTCTTCATGAGTCTTCAACTGTCTGGAGGCATAAGCTACAACTTGTTGGTTCTACATGAGAACACATCCCAAACCTTTCCCCGAAGCATCGCTGAAAATTTGAACATCCAAAGACGGATCTGGAAGAATTAGGATTGGAGCAGAAGTCAGCCTAACCTTCAATTCTTGAAAACATTCCTCACAATCGGCATCCCATATAAACAGTTGGGCCTTACGAGTTAACCGAGTAAGTTGAAGAACCAATTGTGAAAAACCTCGAATAAACCTCCTATAGTAACCAGCTAAACCCAAGAAACTTCTTATTTCGGTGACAGATGTTGGTCGTTCCCAGTTCAACACCGCTTCTACTTTACTGGGATCCACCGCAACTCCCGATTGGGAAATCACGTGTCCTAAAAACTTCACTTCCGGCATCCAGAAGTCACACTTCGACGGCTTGGCATACAATTTCTTTTCTCGGAGTACGTTCAGAACAATGCGGAGATGTTGAACATGGTCCTCAATGGTCTTAGAGTACACCAAGATATCATCAATAAAAACTACTACAAACTGATCAAGGTACGTGTGAAATACTCGGTTCATGTCTGGAGCATTAGTCAAACCGAAGGGCATTACTACGAACTCGTAATGTCCATACCTCGTACGGAAAGCTGTCTTCGGGATATCTAAGGCTCGTACCTTTATTTGATGATAGCCCGACCTCAGATCAATTTTTGAAAATACCACAACCCTTACTCTAACACCTATAACCCTGGCTGGAAGAACCACCCAAATTTTAGATGGAACAATACTAGTGCACCTGCACCTAATGCAGCTGCCCCAGTCACACCACCAGGATTTCAATCTCAGAACTACCAAAGACAACAACCACCTGCCAATGATAACTCCTTAGCTCAAATCCTTCATTAGTGAAACTAGAACAGCTAGGCAAGCACAAGATGCATCTATAAAGAATTTGGAGAATCAAGTGGGACAATTAGCAACAGCTCTGTATCAAAGACCAACAGGTACACTACCATCAAATACAGAAGCTACCACATCCCACAGGCCAGGTAAGGAACAGGTGAAGGCCATTTCTCTTAGAAATGGAAAGGATCTTGTAGAACCTTATAAGACTGAAGGTGAAGGTAAGGAAGAAAATGAAAAAAATAAAAACAGAAAAGAAAAAAGTTTACAAGATGCAGAAGCACCTCATGCACCTGCATCTCAAGAAGTTCAAATACCAAGGTTAGTTCCTGAATACCCTCCTCCTCCTTATCCTCAGAGATTAAAAAGGGCACATGAGGAGAAGCAATTCAGAACGTTTCTTGAAATCTTAAAACAATTACACATCAATGTTCCCTTAGCTGAAGCACTTCAACAAATGCCCAATTATGCTAAATTTATGAAAGATGTGCTTTCAAAATGAAAAAGATTAGGGGATTTTGAAACAGTTGCTATGTCTGAAGAATGTAGTCTAATTTTGCAAAACAAAATTCCAAGGAAATTGAAGGATCCTGGCAGTTTTACAATTCCATTCTCAATTGGAATATTTTATACAGGTCGTGCATTATGTGATTTAGGTGCAAGTATCAACTTGATGCCTAAATCCATATTTACACAACTTGGAATTGGAAATGCTAGGCCTACTACAGTGACACTTCAACTTGCTGATAGATCAATAGCCTACCCAGAGGGAATTATTGAAGATATTTTGGTTAAAGTTGACAAATTTGTGTTTCCTGCAGATTTTGTTATTCTTGCTTTTGATGCAGATAAGGAAGTACCAGTCATACTTGGGAGACCATTCTTGGCAACTGGAAAAGCACTGATTGATGTACAGAAAGGAGACCTAACCATGAGAGTGAATGATCAAGAAGTGAAATTCAATGTGATGAATGCTCTGAAGTATCCTGCAGAGGAGAGTGAAGAATGTTCAGCAATCATTTCTCTTGACCATTTAGTGCAGAAGCAATTCCATAAGCAGTATGATCATCTCACCAGTGCACTTGCACCAGATGCAGCTGCACCACCTGAAGAAGAAATCTTGGAAAAAGACATTCTGCCAAGAGAAGAACCAGCACAAAAGGTATGGTCTAGAACTTTTGAATCTCTTAATTTAGAAGACCCTAACCTTAAAAAGAATTTACCCTCAATTTAACAACCTCCAAAATTAGAATTGAAAGAGTTGCCCAAACATTTGAAATATGCTTTCTTAGGGGAAGGTGATACACTTCCAGTGATCATTGCCTCTGACTTATCAATAGAGCAGGAGCGTGATCTCATTTGTACCTTAAGAAAGCATAAAAAGTAATAGGTTGGCAAATGGCAGACATAAAAGGAATTACCCCTTCAATATGCATGCATAGGATAATTTTAGATGATAATTCTAAAAATTACATAGAAGGACAAAGAAGGCTAAACCCTATAATGAAAGAGGTTGTAAAGAACGAAATCATTAAATGGCTAGATGCTGGAATCATATACCCCATATCAGATAGTGCATGGGTAAGCCCTGTACAGTGTGTTCCAAAGAAGGGGGGTGGGACAGTTATAGCCAATGAAAAAATGAGTTAATACTAACAAGAACTGTTACAAGATGGAGAATTTGTATGGACTATAGGAAACTCAATAAAGCCACAAAGAAATACCACTTTCCTTTACCCTTCATTGACCAAATGTTAGATAGGTTAGCAGGTAAGGGGTTTGATTGTTTCTTAGATGGTTATTCAGGATACCATCAAATTGCAATAGAACCTGAGGACCAACAAAAAACTACCTTTACATGTCCCTATGGAACCTTTACATTCAGAAGGATGGCTTTTGGACTTTGTAATGCACCTGCAACATTCCAAAGGTGCATGGTGTCCATTTTCTCTGATTTCATTGAGCAATCAATGAAAGTATTCATGGATGATTTCTCAGTTTTTGGAGAGACATTTCAGTTATGTTTGTCAAATTTAGAAAAAATTCTCCAAAGATGTGAGGAAACAAATTTAGTGCTCAATTGGGAGAAGTGCCATTTCATGGTATAAGAAGGCATTGTGTTGGGTCATAAAGTGTCAAAGAAAGGTCTTGAAGTGGATAAAGCCAAGATTGAGGTCATTGAAAAACTACCACCTCCAACAACTGTCAAAGGAATTAGGAGCTTCTTAGGTCATGCAGGCTTCTATAGAATATTTATCAAGGACTTTTCAAAGATATCCAAGCCATTATGTACACTCTTACAAAATGATGCACCTTTCAACTTTGATGAACCATGTATGGAAGCATTCCAAAGGCTCAAAAAAGCATTAGTAACTGCACCAGTGATTGTTACACCAGATTAGAGCAAGCCTTTTGAACTGATGTGTGATGCTAGTGACTTTGCTGTGGGAGCTGTCTTAGGGCAAAGGTATGATAAAATCTTTCATTCTATTTATTATGCTAGCAAGACATTAATTGAAGCTCAGATGAATTACACTGTAACATAAAAAGAATTATTAGCAGTGGTTTTTGCATTTGACAAATTTAGATCTTACTTGGTTGGCACCAAAGTTATTATTTATACTGATCATTCTGCCATCAAGTACTTAATTTCCAAAAAAGATGCAAAATCAAGGTTAATAAGATGGGTTATCCTCCTTCAAGAATTTGATCTCGAAATCAGAGACAAAAAGGGGGTGGAGAACCAAGTTGCTGACCATTTATCTAGACTTGAAGGTGAAGGAACATGTACATAGAAAGGAGAAATCAAGGAAAATTTCCCTGATGAAAAACTGTTAGCAATTACTTTAACAGTACCCAGTGCTCCTGCACCTGGTGCAGGTGCATCTAATGCAGCGGCACCATGGTTTGATGACCTAGTCAACTTTCTTGTGAGCAAGGTGGTACCAGTGGATATGACTTACCAACAAAGAAGGAGATTTTTCCACATAGTCAAACAATATTATTGGGATGATCCATTTCTCTATAAGACGTGTCCAGATCAGTTAATGAGGAAATGCATCCCTGAAGAAGAACAGCAAGCAGTGCTCCTGCACTGCCATGCTGCACCATATGGAGGTGACTTTGGAAGCACCAGAACAGCAGCTAAGGTATTACAGTCTGGTTATTATTGGCCTACTTTGTTTAAAGATGCATATTTAATGGTCAAAACTTGTGACAAATGTCAAAGAGCAGGTAATATTTCTGAAAGACATGAAATGCCTAGAACCAATCTTTTAGAAATTGAACTTTTTGATGTATGGGGCATGGATTTCATGGGTCCTTTTCCATCTTCTTTTGGCAATCAATATATCTTGGTAGCTGTTGATTATGTGTCCAAATGGGTAGAGGAAGTAGCATTGCCTAATAATGATGCCAAATCAGTTAGTAAATTCCTTCTAAGAAACATTTTTACAAGATTTGGCACCCCAAGAGCAATCATCAATGATGAAGGCTCACATTTTTGCAATAAACTCATTGAGAATCTTCTTGCAAAATATGGAATTAAACATAAAATTGCTACAGCCTACCACCCACAAACAAGTGGACAAGCTGAGTTATCAAATAGGGAAATTAAAAGAATGCTTGAAAAAAATGGTTGGACCAGCAAGAAAAGATTGGTCTTTACACTTAGATGAAGCTTTATGGGCTTACAGAACAACATTTAAAACTCCATTAGGTATGTCCCCCTATAGGATAGTTTATGGCAAAGCATGCCATCTACCTGTTGAGTTAGAGAGCAAGTCATATTGGGCTATCAAAAATTTAAATTTTGATCTCAACAAAGCAGGTGCACAAAGGTTTTTGGAATTAAATGAATTAGAACAATTTAGGCAATTCTCTTATGAGAATGCAGAAATTTACAAAGCAAAAACCAAAGCATGGCATGACAAGAAAATCCAAAGGAGAGAACTTAGAGAAGGAGGAATGGTCTTGTTATATATGTGGATATCTTGTACTGCAGGACTTGTATTGCAGGTCAAAGTTTTGATGATGAAAAAGACCAGACCTAAAGGTGATAAGAGTAAAAGTTGACCAAAGCCAAAGTTGATGGCCAAAGGTGATGAAAGTGACAAAGTATCAAAGTCACAATCCAAGACAATCCAGCTCAAGAAGTGAAGTTTCAAGATATAAGGGTAGTCCTTATAAATAAGGGTAGTCCTTAGGGTTTGGGTGTGTCTTAGGAAAAAGTGTAAGCTCTTACGAAGGTCAGCTCATCTCTTAAAGTCTCACGTTTTTCTAAAATGCATGCATGCACACGTAAACACAAAAACTATTTTTGTGAAAGTAAGAAATCGATTCACACTAATTTCTCTAAAGCTTGAAATCGATTTCCAACCTTATGCAAAGGATAGAAATCGATTTCCCAAAGTAAAGAATCGATTCCCAAATTGTTTTAAAAGTAAAGAATCGATTCCCAAATTGTTTTCAAAGCAAAGAATCGATTCCTATTGTTTTTACTAAGTACATAATCGATTTCCTCTTTCCTTTATTCAAGCACATAATCGATTTCCCTTTTCTTTTAAGGAAGCACACAATCGATTCACTCATGTTTTAAACAAGCACATAATCGATTTGCACATCCCTTGTTTTAAGCACATAATCGATTTGCATCTTTTTCATTCTCAAGCATATAATCGATTGTCAATTTTAGTTCATTCAGGCAAACAATCGATTCTGACATTTTCATAAATGTTACAACGGTAATATTTTTCTCATAGCCTATAAATAGAGGCTCCATTGTTCACAACTCACAACAACCCATTTCACGAATTCAAAGTTCATTTTAGAAAAACTCTTCACATTTTATTTTTGCTCTTCACGCACCGCTGGTTCGTCAGAGCTGATCTTTCGCAAGAGTTAGTTGGGGTTGGAATCTTCAAGTTGTATTATCTGCCTACATTAGAGGTATTTCGGTTTTTAAGTTTGTAATTGTTTATTGGTTGTATTTTGTACTAGGGAGTGGGGTATTTCTCTAGGGTAGCTGTTTGTACTAGGAAGTGGGGTATCTTTCTGGGGACACTACAAAAAACAGTATAGATTGCGGCGGTTTTTTTGTCGATTAGCGGGGGTTTTTAACCCCCGCAAAGTAGTCAGCGGGGGTTTTAAAAAACGCCGGAGTTTTAAGTGCCGCAATCTAACTGCGGGGGTTTTTTGAAAACGCTGGTATCCGGTCATTTAGCGGGGGTTTTACTGCGGGGGTTTTTAACCCCCACAATTAGTGGAGGTTTTTTTGAGGGGGTTATAAACCTCCTGAAATTGATTCATTTGTGGTAATTTTTTATTGCCATATTTGATAGGACTTTTTTGTGGGGGTTTCAACCTTTTATTAGAGTTATGCAGAGACAATATTTCTTTTGCAATTTGAGAATTTCTTTTTTCTTTATCTAATTACCTGTTTTCATCACTAATAACTATACATATATCTTAAATAACACATACTAAGCTTACTAAAAAAACTGAAAATTTCATTTAAAATATAATTCTGATAACATAAATGTAATGTCAAATATTTAATGTCATCTAACTCAAAAAGATAATAGAAAGAAACAATTGTAGCTCAAAATCATAATGGCAACAAAAAAATCCTATACTAAAGGATCCTAAAACCACTAAATATTGCTAGCACCAAATGATCCATTTGCATCCATTGGAGAATGAGGCTCACTTGCATGCTCACTTGCCTGAAATAACAAAAGAAAAATTAACTCATTTCAAATATCAAAAATCAAAATAAAAAAGAACTAAATTGATACATATTTAATTCCAACTAATACATACTATGTTTCTACAATACATACTCATGTTTAATCCGAACAAATTGACTCATTTCCAACTAATACATATTGCAATACATATTTAATTCTACCCATTGTAAGGTAACATGATAAGCATTATTATAAGAATCAAAGACACCAATAACAAAATCTACATCAGTGACGAATCAAAGATACCACTAACAAAATCTACACCAATAACAAAATCTACACCAGTGTAAGATCTCATGTGTTTATAATACAAGTGTTTACTTGATTCAAACTTTTCAACAATTAATTCAAACTTGATTGAAATTTGAAAACTTACATTTGATGAATCAAAGACACCAATAAATTCTTCGGGGATCTCTCCTTCTTTCCGTACCATGTAAGCTTTAAGTGCACGTTCCAAGTTTGTGTACTTTTCTTGCCATATGTTAGGAGATGGTGTGCCAACAGTGGATGAAGACACACTCAAATTTGAAAGTCGAAGTCTAGTATTTCTAAATGCATTAGTAGGAGTTACTCCCAAACCCATGCTCCGCACTCTCCCAGAGTGTTCAGGCCCCAACAGTCTACCCAAAACATCATTTGGAGAAACTTCAGCCTCATCAATATTACTTTGAGTCAAACCCACTTCAACTTCTTCCTACAATCATTAAGATTTTCGAATTTAAAACCCGTGATTAAAATAAAATATGCAAAGGAAAGAGAGCGCTATTTCTTATTTGGTATTAGTAGAGAGGTTGAAATGACAAAACTGCAGAAATTGATCAGACCATGCATAAGGAATTAGAATTAGAATAGACCATGCATATTATCTAGAATTAGAATTGAATAGACCATGAGTTATTAATCAATGAAAGAGTAAGGAAAAAGGCATTGTAAAAAAATATACTTAGAGATTAGGCCAAAATAAAGTAGAAAGTATTAACATGTCTGTTATATGAAGGTGATAAATATTTTTCAAGTATCAACTGTCAAGTTTATCACAAACTGATTGGACTTTCTATTATTAGAAAAGAAACTATTGATATTTCTGTGAGAATATGACAAAAGTAACTCTATTCATGGTTGTTTTTTTCCCTAACTTATTACTAAATCTAGAAGAAAAGGACAAAGATGCATAGGAAAATAAAGAGATTTTCTCAAATCCTAGGGGGGCAAATCTTTTGCAACTTTTCTAATTCCATGCTAGCAACCATTCAAAATAGTAAAGTTGAGATAAAGTTTACCATAAATATTTTGATGAGATTGTGATTCTATTTCTGACTGATTGGTTGCTAAAATCTAATAAATTTGGTTTGCTTCTATGTATTTTTAACTGAATGAATGTATTGGTTAAACTTTGAAGGTAAATAGATATGCATAATTAGGGCTGTTTAATGATTACTTTGAGAACCATTTGCACTAATTAAGGAATGATGATTAGAAGAGAAAGCAACTTTGAACTAAGTTGTCAAAAAGGAAGTTCCTGATAGTTCCTTTAAATCCCAAGGATTCTTATCTTATAGTATCACATATATATCTGCCAAGATTTCACTGGCTGGTTGAATAGAATATTCTCTAGTACAAACATATTATTGGTTGACAAAACTGCAGAAATTTCAAAGACAAACACCATCAAAATGACGAGATATCGATGAGTGAAACTTACCACTATATCTTTTGCTTTATCGTTAACAACTGATCCGTCCTTCTTTTTATGGGTTTCAATATACACTTTTCCTCGACTCGGTAGTTGTCCAGTTTCCAAAAACTAAAATCGATAAAAAAATGTCACAATAGATATAATTAAATATACTAGATCATAAACTGTATTAGGTTAATTAATATAACTACCATCTCATGTCTTTTTCTAGAGAGAGGTTTAGAACCGCCGGTATGAGGAATATCTTGTAGGCCCCGTATTTCTTTATTTCTTTGACAAACCGCCTACGAACAAACAAATATAATTATGTATTAGTTAAATAACTTGCTTCACCAAAAATAAATAGATCAAAGTAACACAAATCCTACCTGTGTTTTTGGTGTTAGACGATAGGTAACAAAATAAGCCCATTGAGTTTCATCTATGCCGGTTGGCACGTTACTTATGATTTCATCTCTAGTTTTGGTTGGATCAGAGAAATGGTTCCATAAGGTTTGCCTATTTGCAGCCCACTTCTTTCCAAGGCTAAGTTTGCAATATCTTTCTGCAACAGCTTCAGTAGTTCTAAAACAAAAATGAGGCTGCCAGTAAAAAGAGAAACAGATTCAGTATTAACGAGGAAGCAGTTTCAGTAAAGCAGCATATGTTGTTCAGCAGATTCAGTAATTCAGTAATTCAGCAGATTCAGTAAAAAGGGAAACAGTAAAATTCATTAACTACAGGGAAGCAGATGACAGTAATTCAGTATTAACGAGGATCAGATCCAGTAAAGTTACTGATTATAGTTACTGAATTAGCATTTGAATTACTGCAAAATATTTTAATTACTGATTATAGTTACTGAATTAGCATTTGAATTACCAAGGTATGCTTGTAGTATCTTAATTGCTAGCCAGGCGAATTGGAAATAATGGTTACTGCAAAATATTCTTATAATGGTTACTGATTATACTCAAAGAAATGCATTAGCTGGTTCAATAGTAATGGAAATAATAAGCTGACAGTTGGTGCTGTGAAGGAAGAGATGGAAGATATAGAGAAACAAATTGAGATGGATGATGGAGAATTCAGTGATGGACTAGTACTTCCTTATAAGTCTTCTTCTTTGATGGAAAATAATCAACCTCATGAAGATTTTTTTGCTGAATTGGGTGAATTAGAAGGTGATCCTTTAAACCTATTGTTTAATCAAGGTTTTGGTACTAATGATCATCAAAAGGAATCCAAGGCTTTAGATCCATTTCATCTCTTTGACTGGTCAGAAAACAGCAACAATAGCAACTCATTTGAAGAACCAAATAAGAGAAGGTTATGACAACAAGAGAAGACTTATAGAATTTAAAGGCATGCAGCTTCATACAAAAAAGACCTTAAAATCTGGATTGTTCAAACTTAGAATTTTATGCTTAGGAACTCTTCTTAAAATCTGGATTGTTCAAACTTAAGATCGGATAGTCCAGATTTCAAATTTAGAATTTTATGCTTAGGAACTCTTCTTAAAATCTGGATTGTTCAAACTTTATTGGACGACTCTAAACTTGCTGACTACATAGCTGCATACAATTTCAACTACACCTAATCCAAATTCCATGTGAGATTTTCACTTTTTCTACTTACTACCTTTTTATTTTTTCTTGTTATTTACCAGAAGAGTCAGAGAGAGATGAATTAGTAGATGGGACAGAAAGCTCAGTGAGAGAAAGCTGAGGAACAGAAGGTCGCAACAGTTACAAACAAGTACATTCACTATATAGACATGACTACAAAACAAAGAAAAGCTCGGTGAGAGAGAAAGAGTAACAGAATTATTCTAACAGAGTTCTTCATTTCTGTATTGTATCAGAGTTAGTAACAAGTTTAACTCTGAGAGAGAAAGAGTAACAGAATTCTTCATTTCTGAGAGAGAAAGAGTAACAGAACTCTGAGAGAGAAAGAGTAACAGAATTATTCTAACAGAGTTCTTCATTTCTGAGAGAGAAAGAGTAACAGAATTATTCTAACAGAGTTACTGAATATTGGCTTCCTTTCCTATACAAATGCTAATATTTTTGCAGTAAATCAGTAACTATAATCAGCATCTTCACCAGTAATTCAGCAGATTCAGTAAATCAGTAAAGCATTAACAGATTCAGTAAAATTACATAGGAACAAATCAGTAAAAAGGGCAGCAGATTCATTACACAAGCACATAGAAAACAACAACTACAGGGAAGAAGTATAGAACAAGCCAATACTGCAAAATGCAAAATCTAATAAAGAAGTAGCATTTGAGCAATAACTATAATTCAGCAGATTCAGAAATAGCAAAATCTTTTAATTACTGATTCAGTAAACAGCAGTTCAGCATTAACAGATTCAGCATTAACCAATTATTCAGTAAACAGCAGTTCAGCATTAACAGATTCAGTAAACAGCAGTTCAGCATTAACCAATTATTCAAGTGAGGTGAAATTTAAAAGATAAATACAAGTTATGAGAGGAAGCAGAATTATTACCAAAATGCTATCTTTAAAGCAATCATTAAAATACTTAATCGGAACACCTCGTGGCCCATTCCACCGGTCAAAGTTGATTGGAAATATCTTGCAATCAATTGCTAGTATACCCAAATATCCTGCAAGCAAGCCTTGTGCCTCACCAATTGCAGCACCTTGATCATCAAAGTGCACAATTATGCGCTTCCCTCTAGGTAAGAATTCAACTTGCTTAACCTTGAGTCTAATCTTCTTAATAACACCTTCGGGGTCTTAAACAACAAAAGAATTCATTTAATCAAAAAGATAAAATGTATAAGAACTTCGAAAAATGAAATAAAGTATAACGCATATACCTATTTGTTCAACAGACCAACTACTTGCACACTCGCGTCCAATACATGGCCCACAGGTTTGAGATGGTTGTGGTGAACTGTGACCTGTATTTCTAACTGAGGCAAATGATGTTTGATGGGAAGACTGAGAAGAATGTCCTTCACTCTGAGTGTGATGTGAATGACTTGGGGATTGAGTTGGAAGATGTGCTTGAGGTGAAGAATTAGTTGAAGCTTGAATTGGGGCTGGGGGGGTACCTTGCACTATGAGTGTGAGTTTGAAGATGTGGTTGAGGTGAAGAACTAGTTGGAGCTTGATTTGTAGTTGGATGGTATCCTGCACTTTGAGTGTGGGGTAAAAAATGGTTTGAAGCTTGAGTTGCACAATGTGTTGGGGCTTGAGTTGAAGGATGTGTTTGAGGTGAAGAATTAGTTGAGGCTTGATTTGGAGTTGGGGGGTACCTTGCACTATGAGTGTGAGTTTGAAGATGTGGTTGAGGTGAAGAACTAGTTGGTGCTTGATTTGTAGTTGGATGGTATCCTGCACTTTGAGTGTGGGGTAAAAAATGGTTTGAAGCTTGAGTTGCACAATGTGTTGGGGCTTGAGTTGAAGGATGTGTTGGGGCTTGAGTTGGAGGATGTGTTTGAGAAGCCTCAGCTGGAGCTTGAGTTAGAGTAGGAGGGTGTGTTGCACAATGAGCTTGAGTTGAAGGATGTGTTGGAGTTTGAGTTTTCGGTGCTGACTTTAGTGGATTTTGGAAACGTCTAGTCTTTGCCATCACTGCATATTCATGAAAAGGGAGAAACATAAAAAGTTAAATTCAAAATCAAATGTCATATTGTCAATTTTTTTAGCATGCATAGAAAGCGTAATGGAGCTATTACCTTATTTACAGTACAATATTAACTATACTATTCTACTCAGACATGTGTGAGTCTGTTGCCAAGTCAGCAGGCATATTTGACTCAATTACATCATCAATAAAGTGGTTTGTAGCCAATTGCACATACTCATCATCAATATTACAAAATTGTTCAAGTTGTTGCTCTTGGTACGGTTCATTTTCATACACTTCATCTTCTATTTCTTCGCCCATTTCATACAAATCTCTTGGCTTTAAATGCACTGCAACACTCCATCCTTTATTAACCACATCATCGACATAATACACTAGTTGTGCTTGAGATGCCTCAATGTAAGGGTCATGTTCTTCACGATCACCATTATGAATCAATCTTTCAAAATTTACACAATTAAAATTCCAACTATCCTTTTTATACCCTCTGTTCCGTGTAGTTTCCGCCCACTTGCATTTAAAAAGAACAACATTGAACTGCCCATAGAAGTTAATCTCAATAATATCTTCCAACTTCCCATAATAAGGTATCTCTGCTTGTCTTGAGTTCCTATCAACACTACTCGAAACACAAGATGTGTTGGATGTTAAAAAAACTCCACTATTTTGTGTTCTCAGTCCCTCTTCTCGAGCCAAAGTTCGAAATTTGAACCCATTAATGTTGTAACCACTAAATCTCCTTGCATTGTCCAAAGGACCGCGTGCTAGAAATTTTAGATCAGCAGTCATGTTATTCATTGTTTCTGGATTCGTAATCTAGATAACGTAATGCAATTGTGTTAGTCAAATTTCGAAGCAAACATGACAAATAGGAACATAACTATTGGATGATTACATACCCGCTTTCGAAACCAATCAACAAATTCCTTAGATACTCTCTTTTCTATCTCTGTTGCTGAAGGTCTTCTTGACCTTGAACTTCTTTTAATGAATTGTCTAAATTCCCTACACGAATTAATAATGGCAATTCAGTGCACATGATTAGTATATTTAAAAGTCTAATAATGAATGAGCTGATGTTTATTCTAAATACTCACTCAACAAATGGTGCAACTATTGAACAATTCAGAAGCACGTATCGATGAGCTTGTAGTTTTTGCATTTGAGTTAACGTGAACATTGAGGAAGCTCCTACTGGTTTTCCAAGTTGAGGGAAGATAGAGGATGCATAGGGGGACTCATTCTCATTTGGGACATCACAAACACGCCCAGGTCTATTGAATCGTGTCTCTATATCTTCAATATAGCGAGAACAAAAATTTAAAGACTCTTCAGCTAAGTAACCTTCAGCTATAGACCCTTCTGGTTGAGCCTTGTTACGTACAAAGGACTTCAAGTGACCCAATTCCCTACAAGAATGAACGATAATTAGTGTATGCAAGTGGCATATATAGAACAAGATAGCTTCAATTGAAGGAGCAATTCTTTTACCTCTCTACAGGATACATGTATCTATAATGTACTGGACCTCCAAGCTTGGCTTCCTCTATTAAATGGACAGTTAAATGAACCATAACTGTGAAAAATGAAGGATGGAATAACATTTCCAAATGACAAAGTGTAATCACAATGCGATCTTGGAGAATTTGAAGATCTGAAAGGCTCAGACTTTTACCACAAAGAACTCTAAAAAATGAACAGAACTCCACCAAGACAGCCGTAACATGGTTTGGCAACAAATTGCGGATGGCTAATGGTAGTAGTTGTTCCATTATAATATGAGAATCATGGCTCTTCAATCCAAATATCTTTTGTTGTGCCTCATCAACACATCTAGAAATGTTACTTGAGTAACCATCCGGTACTTTAACATTCTTCAAGGTTTTAAAGAACAACTTTTTTGTATCGCGTGTTAGTGAAAACAAAGCAAGGCGATATCTCCCTTTATCATCGGGCCAAAGATCACGCCTTATACCCATATCTTGCAAATCTTTTCGAGCATTAAGATTGTCTTTTGATCTAGGCTTCTCGTGGAGCAAAGTATACAAAACATTGTCACATACATTTTTTTCAATATGCATGAAATCCAAATTATGACGCAACAAATTAGATTCCCAATATGGAAGTTCAAAGAATATGCTTCTTTTATTCCATTGCTTAGTTGGTTGTCTAGATCTTTTTCCTGTACCATTCAACACTGCTTCTCTTCCAAATGGAACATCTAGGTTTTCCACTTGCTTCAAAACATCAGATCCTGATATAATTGAGGGTGGACTTCTCTCCTCTGTGCTTCCATCGAAGCGAACACGGTTCAGTCTAAATCTATGATTTCTGCTCAAAAAACGACGATGGCCCATAAAACACCATTTTCTACTATGAGGGAGACGACAGGGCTGTGCATCAAAATTACAAGTTGGACAAGCCAAACCTGTATGAGTGTTCCAACCAGACAAATTTCCTAAGCCAGGAAAGTCACTAATTGTCCACATAAGAGCCGCCCGCATTCTAAAGTTTTCATTCATTGATGCATCAAAAGTAACCACGCCATCATTCCATAGCTCCTTTAACTCATTTATAAGGGGTTGTAAGTAAACATCTATATTATTTCCAGGCATCTTCTTTCCTGGAATGATCATCGATAAGATGAAGGAAGTGTGCTTCATACACATCCAAGGAGGAAAATTATACGGAATCAAAAACACCGGCCAAATGCTATAGGCAGAACTCATGGTTCCAAAAGGGTTAAAACCATCACTAGCAAGGCCTAAGCGAACATTTCGAGGATTTAAAGCAAATTCAGGATGCATCAAATCAAATGTCTTCCATGCTTTACCATCCCTCGGATGCCTTAGCAACCCATCCTTATTACTCTCAATAGAGTGCCACCTCATATGCTCTGCAGTCTTACAACACATGAACAATCTTTGCAATCTTGCTTTTAATGGAAAGTAACGCAGAACTTTTACAGCTTGTTTCTTCTTCTTCTTAGGGTTCCATCGAGACGCTCCACAATGCTTACAGGCTTGCAAGTCTTTGTCTTCATCTCCCAAATATAACATGCAATCTCTTGGACATGCATCTATCTTCGTATAATTAAGACCTAGTTTGTTGATGATTTTCTTTGCCTCATAAAAAGAAGGGGGGAACTTTGCTTGTTGAAACACATCTCTCAACAAATCTAGTATCATAGTCATTGCCTTGTCACTCAATCCACACAAAACCTTTATATGATATAATTTGATTACAAATTCTAGTTTTGTATACTTGCTCCCTTCGTGCAACATCTGACTTCCGTCTTTGATAAACTCATGAAAATCACTAAAATCCTCCCTTGGCCCTTCGTTTAATACTTCATTTGTGCCTATTGCTTGTGGTTCATCTCTATTAGTGGCTTGTTGCCTATGGTGACCAAATGCATCATTGACCATTGTGTCTAGCGGGTTCTCATAACCAAATATCCCTTGCACATGATCTTCATTTCTAGTAGATTGCGGTACTTGTTTCTCACCATGACGAGTCCATACGATATAGTTTTTAGGGAATGGTTTCGATTCTAAGTGTGATTGGACTATATCTCTGGTTTGCCAATCAACAATCCCGCAATCAGGACATGGACATTGTATTGTATCTCTAATAGCGCCATGCTTAAAAGCAAAATCCAAGAAATGACTTATTCCATTTAAGTACTCACTTGTATTTCTTGGCTTTGCAATCCAAGATTTGTCCATATTTAACTGTCGTTTAAATAATGATAAGAAGGTATAAAAGAAATTAAGAAAACCTCAAGTGAATTAACGATGGAGAACACTAGCAATACAAATAGTTGCAAGCAATACTATATGTCATATATCAGAAACTAGTAGGACTCATCTTTAAGAAAAACAAGAAATAGTGGTATGAAAAATCTGTCATATCTAGCTACAAGCTTTGAAAATGTAATTTCAACTTTTCGGTTTAAAAGACGACGACAACAATAAGCAACGACAACAGCAATAAGAGACACGACAATAAGCTACAACTTAGAAGCCTATAATTTAATTGAATTAAGAGGCCTATAATTCTGCAAAGTATGTTCAAAATATACATTGATTTTTATGTCTAGAGAGCACAACTCAGTAGTAAAAAAACACAAGTGTTATGTTTCGCAAGGCAAATAGACACTGATATTTCCAAAATTTAGCTAAGAAACTTGTAACACTACTGACTAACATCTAATCCTTTTCATTTATTCCAAATGCATCAAATGTAATTCAATTAGAAGACTAACACTATTTTCTAATTTCTAGGCAGTAAATTAGTCGAACTAAACTTACACAGCTGAATCTAAGAACAAAATTGGGGGAATCTTTTATTAGACCAGATTTTGCAATTATCAGAAATTAGAAATTGGGGGAATCAGAAATTGCAATTATCAGAATTCACAATACTATACCGATTTTGCAAAATTGGGGGAATCTCAGAATTCACAATACTATACCGATTTTGCAATTATCAGAATTCACAATACTATACCGATTTTGCAAAATTGGGGGAATCTCAGAATTCACAATATTAAGAGCAAAGAGAAGTGAAGTTACCTGTAAGAGCAGATCGTCAATGAGAGAGGAATCGGTGGAGGAAGAAGTGGAAGGAAGAAATAGGGTTTGGTTTTCTTGTTGTTGCTGAAGTTGCTGAGAAGGAGGAGCAGAAATTGGCCTCGAACGGAAGGTGTCGCGAGAGGTAGAGAGAGAAATTACGCGAGGGAGGTTTACGCGAGGGAGGTTTCGCGAGGGAGAGAAGCTGGGTTTCGTTGAGCTAGGTTTACGGGTATGGAGGTTTCGTTGAGCTGGGTTTCGAGAGGAGAGAAGCTGGGTTTCGAGAGGAGAGAGGCTGAGGGAAGCTGAGAAGAGGGTTTTTTTTACGCGAGGGAGAGAGTGAAAGTGAAACAGAAATTAGGGAAAGTTACGCGAGGAGAAGAGGGAAACAGAAATTTACGCGAGGGAGAGAGTGAAAGTTAGAAGAGGGAAGCTGAAATTAGAGTTTTTTTTTTGTTTTTTTATTTTACATTTAGCGGGGGTTTTTCGTGACACTCAGCGGGGGTTTTTTAAACCTCCGTAAAATGAAACAACATTTTCAACTTGTTGACCGAGGCGTTCCTTTTTTATTGTTAAACTGAGGGGGTTTTTAAAACCTCCGCAATAAAACCCCCGCTATTTGATCCGTTTTTTGTAGTGGGAAGCTTGTTGTAACAAGGGTGGGGTATCTCTTGTTGTATTGTGGTTAGATTTGAGGGCCCTTCAATAGGTGGGGTATCCTAGGTGAAGAGTGCCTGAGTCTGTAAAGGTTTTCCAAGGCACCTGTAAGTCTTGTTTTGTGTTAGTGGAAAATCTCACAAGGGTGTGAGGACTGGACGTAGGTCACTAGGAGGTGATCGAACCAGGATAAATCTCTATGTGCTTTAATGCTTTATTTCTAATTCCTTCGCTTCCACTTAACCTGCGTGATAATTAATCTAAGTCATTGAAAAAGGGGAAAAAGTTTTCAAAAGATCTGAAAAGTTTTTAAATCTCAATTCACTTGAGACTGAAGCCACTTGGCAACAATATAACTCTAGGTTGAAATTGTTCCCTGGAAAACTTAAATCAAGATGGTCAGGACCATTTAAGTTAGTCAAAATCTACCCCCATGGTGCAGTTGATTTATATGATGCAGCCACAAATACCACTTTCAAGATAAATGGCCAAAGAGTAAAAATGTACTATGGCGAGCATATGGTGAGGGATAAATTCACCACACATTTTCAAAATCTCTAAAAATAAGGAGATAGTCATACTGAAAGACTCTTAAAACAAGCGTTTATGGGAGACAACCCATGTTTTTAAAATATTAATTTTGCTATTTTTGTTCAGTTGATGTTTTCAAGTGTTTTGTAGGAACACAGGTTTCAGTGCATCTGCACCTCTCATTCCTCAGTGCTCCTGCACCAATAATTCAAAAATTTCACTCGGGTGAAAATTTTTTCAAAAATGCCAGCACAACAATGTGTAATCATGATTAGTGGCTGAGATGTTGAGTTGTCCCAGCTAGACTCCCACGTGTCTTATTGCATGCAATCCCACATACCCCTAACGGCTACTCCACCCATCAAATCGACCAACCACTTACTCATTCACCTCTTTAAATCGTCCCAATTCCCCATGTCTACCATTTTCTCACCCACAATTACCCTCTCTCTCACAAAACCGTAAACCTCACCAATCACTTTCTCTCTCTCAAAATTTACCAAATTTTTGTAACACCCATCTTCAACCTCTCGCAAGTTTTTCCAAAAATTTCTCACAAATTTCTCTGCAAACTCGTTCAAATGGGTCGCAAACAAAGCACAATCAAGGCTTCAGGAAAAACCACAACTGGTACAGATCCATCATCAAGGCAGATTTCAAAGAAGCAACCCAGTGCACCTGCACCTGCTTCAATCACTGTGAACCCAGATTTTGCTCATTTCTCGGAAATGAAGTTCCTACCTGAACGAGGGTACAATCTGATGACGGCTCATCCCAATTTCATGACAACCATAACCAATCAGCATTGGGACTTGTTCGTACAGCACAGGGCATTTTATTTGGAGCAGATTGTGAGGGAATTCTACTCAGGAATTCAAGATAATAAGGGCGGTAAAATTCTGAACCACTCTTTAGTTAGAGGCAGAAGGGTTTACTTTGATGCATGCAAAAAGAATTAATGATCATTATAATATGTTTTATAACGGTACTAATTTTGAAGAAAAAGTGAAAGAATATAGAAAGAAAGACATGGAAAGAGTAAAGGCTAGAATAACAGTAGAGAATTCCAAATGGGATAAAATCACTCACACAGAGTTCAAGCTTAAGAATAGATACATTATCCCTGAACTAGGCAACTGGTATCTCTTTGTTGATTGCTCTATTCTTCTTACATCACACACATACTTTCTAAGGATAGATTGATCCTTTTGGATACAATCTTAACTGATGACAATGTGGATATAGGGAGAATAATTAATAAGCAAATTTTGGATTGTTCAACAAAGAAAGAAGGATTTCTTTTCTTTCCATGTTTGATTACTGAACTTTTCATGAAGCAAGGGGTTGAAATTAGTGCTAGTGAACAGCAACAGAGGAAGTATCCACCTGGCCCATTATCTGCTGAGATGAAGGAAAGAACTAAGATTATGAAGGAACCAACTAGCCTAGTGCAAGAGCACTTGGTGCAGAAGCACCAGGCAGTTTGGAAATTCCAGTAGGAACAGCATGAATGGTTGCAACTTAGGTTAATGGAAATCTCTCAAGTACCATCACAACTAGAAACCCCAGTGTTCCCAACTTGGGTATTTCAGAGTGAAGAAGAGGAGGAAAGAAAGGAAGAAGAAATGATGGAAGAAGAAGATGTTAAGAAAGAAAGTAAGAAGGAAAAGAATCTGAAAAGAAAGAGGGTAACTAAGAAACAGCAAAAAGGGAAGAAGAAAATTATTGAGGAGGAACCTGAACTAATGAGTGAAGAAATGGAGGACAGTGAAGAAGATCCTGTGCCCAAAAAGGCAGTACAAGACATTGAAAAGGAAGTAGAGGAAGACGAGTCTGAAAGCAACGAAGAAGATAAAGAGAGCGAAGAAAATGGGACGGAGGAAGAATTGAACACGGAGGAGGTGGCTAGAAGAAAGTATGCTACCAAAACAAGACAAAGTCAAACACAAACCAATCCCCAACCACAACCGGAAACCACTCCACCATCACTACCAAAATCACCCGTTGGTGCAGCTGCACCAGATGCACCTGCACAGCAAAGTCCAGAACACAACCCACTCAAAACACCAACTCAACCCCACAATTCCCCATCACCACAGAAGAAATCACCAACACTCACCCAACCACCATCACCAATACCCACCCAAAAAGAACAACCAGAAAAACAAAACACACCAGAAAAATTACCATTACCCATCGCTACTCAAGAGCAAGATCCAACACCCCATACTGGACCAATCCCTGTTCCTTCTAACATTGTTTTTGAGCAATTGCAGTTATTAAGGAAACCACCCTTGAAGAGGAGACAAAAACAAATTTTGAGGGGGAGCAGGAAGGAGATCATGAACAGATGAAAAACTGTGCATCTGCACCTAGTGGAGATGCACCCCAGCAAATCCCTGCAGTGACAGTGATTCCAAAGAACAAGGAAGATACTGTGAAGCTGGTCTCGGAAGAACTTGCTGCTAAAAAGAGAGAAGAACTGGGGAATACCCAGAAATTTTTTAAGCAAGGTGCTCCAATTGTGCAAGCTATGACAGTGATTCCAAAGAACAAGGAAGATACTGAGAAGGAGATAACCAAAGAAACCACTGGTGCTGACACAATGGAGGAAGAGGCAACTGTGAAAGACCAACCCACTGAGAAAGAGCAAGCAAAGGAGGCTGAGGTTGTAGTTGGAGAACAACCTATAGAAAAGTAAAAGGAATCAGTGCGGTTTAGTGCAGATGCATTTGATGCATCTGCACTGCCAAGGGATGACCAAGCTTACAAACCCCCAGCAACAGTGCAGTCTGATGCACCTGCATCAGATGCAGTTGCACCCCAAGTTCCAGCAAGACCAAAGGCAACCATTGTACCAGCATCAAAGGCAGCAGCACTGAAACCCCAAGACACAAAGGCTGGTGTGCAAAAACGTGTGCAAGTATACACAGTCTAACAAGTAATAAAGTAGTAAGTAAAGATCGTTCCCACGAGGATTAAGGTTCAATTGCTAAGTCTATGGAATAGCGTTTGATTTGGTGAGTAAAATGTAACCGAATAAATAAGTGCAATTGTTGTGCAATAAGTGACGTAATGGAGATGAAAGCAACAAGATATGAACGAGTAGAAATACGAGAGATGGTAATAGTCAAGACTAGGATCAATAAACACAACTTATAGATGCAGTGTTGTGACTGATGCTGTGGTAGCACTCAGTGTGTAGAATGAAAGTGGATATTCCTATCGCTGTGAAACGTAATGTCGTCAAGGTTTCCTTATTCCTAAGCACCCATTGAGGTTCATTACGTAGGTTGAAAAGCTTGTTTCAGATCACACTATAGCCCTAACTTCATATTCCTATCCTTCCTTAGGAAAGAATAACATTCCTATTATCCTTCAAACTATATTAGCTTGTGAAATCGGTGAGTTAATTCTTTACAGATATTAAAACACGTTACCCTAATCAAAGTGATCAAGTTCGAAAAGAGGTTATAACAATGAAAACACACAAGCTAATGAGGCATCACAAACCAATCACATTAAAGCAATCTAAAAGAATATGTTTATATTACCATCGTCTAGACTATCAAAGGATTTAGCTCATGATGAGCTTAGATATGATAAAACAGTACAACGTTACCGTAAACAGATCCATCAACATAGTAAAAGCACTTAGAGACTGAGTTACACCAACGAGCATGAAGGCGTTTCACATCTACTAATCAGCGGTGCTCTCATGATACTGGTAGCACTGGTTAACGGTGATCTTGTATTGGAGTCTGGAATGGAATGGAGCGTGTAGTGTTTGGGTGGTGAAGAAGGTATATCGTCCTCTCTGAACTTTTCCCCTTTTCTCTCCAAGCAATCGCGTATATCTCCTCGTGCTTCACTAGGGTAGCTGCCTATTTGGTAGCATGGCGCACTCTCTCTTGGGCCTTGCATTCGGGTTTTTGTAACAAACCCTAGAATTCACGCTGGCTTGTTGCTTACGGTGGCGCCTTGCTTGCTAGAAGATAAAGTTTCCTTTTCTGCTGTGCTTAGTGATGCGCTTCGCCTTGTCATGCTTCTATTCACTTAATCGCAGCGATCCTGCCGCGACACCCGTTATAGCACCTGCCTTAGCACTGAATTACTTAAGAATATCCTGCACACTGAGCACACAGATTAATTTCCACAAAATCGGCACTTGCGTGCCCAAATTATAATTAACATGCATGAGTTCATTAATGTCTAATATGAAAATATCTACTACAATTTAAAGCATAATTTACTTATGGATCAAGATAATTCTCATTTGAATGGATGTAAATAACTCACATTTCTGTGAGTTATCACACCCCCAAACTTGAACCATTGCTTGTCCTCAAGTAATGACAGCATCTCGCACAGTGCTGACAGCACTAGTGGCAGCATACAATCTGGGCAGCCTCCAACAAGCACCCAGTGATAGCATTCTTAAAATGTGTTTACAGTTCAGTAAAAACTTTCCTCAAGACTTTCCCCTCAGACTTAACACTTTTAGATCCCTTAGCAACATGTGAACTCATAGCCTTCGCCCCCTATTTTAAAGGTGTGTGTGCTCTCTCGCACTTCTTCCATTGGCTCCGGCAGTTTACTAGGCTTGGCTTTGGTTCCCACTTAGAATTTCCTACACTGCCTTTCCTTCTCAATTGCTGCAAGCAAAGCTATGATGATATACAAGGGTTGCCTTTTTATTTTTAGGCATTGATAACACTTAGGCCACTTGGAGTGGTGCAGGCACATGGAGTATGTACGGTGGTTGCTTGGTCAGCTTCTCCCATTGTAGGTCTTAGAAGATTTCTATTGTGGCTGAGGATAGGGATTTTGGGGCTATGCCGCGTTCTGGTAGTGGGTTGCGGTTCTGGGTGGAAGTGGTGTATAGCTCTATGGCGTATTTCCTTGGTAGCCTGCCAAGGGTGTCTTCAGACACCGGCTTTGGTTTGGGTTTCTGAGATTTTGAGGACGGAGATTTGGTTTTGGGTGCCATAGGGTTTTAGGGATCAGGGAGGGTGTAGGGTTATCGGGCGAGGGGGGGGGGGGTTTGACGGATTGGTAGTGAGAGGAAATGCTTTGCGGTTAGCAATGGGGGATGGTGAAGGGGTTTGCTATTTAATGATGGTGGAGCGGTTTCGGTTGGGGAACGTGGGGGGTGACAGTTTGGTATTCAGTGCAGAGGAGTTATGGTGTGGGGAGAAGAGAAGTTGTAAAGTTAATGGGCGTGAGGCGTTATAGGCTAGGCGTGGAGGGGAAGTTGAAGGGATGGCTTAGCGTGCTGGATAAGACAGCATAGCACGACGTGCTGACGCAAGCTGTCAGCGCCCAATTGCTCTCTGCGCGCGCTTGAGTGCCTCTAGTGCCAGCGCAACACCTTTTCATGCCTTTAAAATTTCAAACTTCATCTTTTTTAGCGCTTTACTTGAAACGGCATCTCGCAGTGCTACCAGCACTGCTACCAGGAGCACCCCTCACTGCTGTCAGCACAGGGCGCTAGCTAAATCTACCGATGTACTTCTCCCAATATCAGTGCTCTCCCTTTATTCCTGAAACTTGATAAAAATACTGAAAATAAAAATTGTTAGCCTCTGGGCTGCCTCCCAATAGCGCTTGGTTTAAGAGTCCTCAGCCTGACTGAAAGGTATTCATCAATTTGGATCACTCAGGGGGGTGGATGCCTTTGTGCTGGGCATAGGCTCACCCAAATACAGTTTAACTCTCTGGCCATTCACCTTAAACTCATTGCCATTTATTTCATTTTTCAATTCCACAGCCCCATAAGGGTGCACTTTGAGAATGGTGAATGGGCCAGACCATCTAGACTTCAGTTTTCCAGGGAACAGCCGTAGTCTAGAGTTAAACAGCAGTACTTGGTCACCCTCCTTGAGTTCTCTTCAATATTTTGGCGTCATGCCAAGCCTTTGTTTTATCTTTGTATATTTTGGCATTCTCATACGAAAAGTGTCTTAGCTCCTCAAGCTCATTGAGCTGCAGCATTCTGGCTTTGCCAGCTTGTTTTAAATCAAAGTTTAGCTTTTTGGTCGCCCAAAAAGCTTTGTGCTGCAATTCAATGGGCAAGTGGCAAGCCTTACCGAAAACCAATCTATAGGGAGACATACCAATGGGTGTTTTGAAAACTGTTCGATATGCCCACAGGGCATCATCCAGATGGATGGACCAGTCCTTCCTTGATGGGTTCACCATTTTTTATAAGATTCTCTTTATCTCCCTATTAGATAGCTCAGCTTGCCCACTTGTTTGAGGGTGGTATGCTGTGGCAATCTTGTGTTTAACTCCGTATTTTGCCAACAGCCCTTCCATCAGTTTATAGCAGAAGTGGGTGCCCTCATCACTGATGATAGGTATGGGTGTGCCAAACCTTGTAAAAATATTTTTTTGAATAAATTTCAGCACTACCCTTGCATCATTAGTGGGGAGAGCAACTGCTTCTATCCATTTTGACACATAATCTACTGCTACCAGGATGTATGAGTTGCCAAAGGAGGGTGGGAATGGTCCCATGAAATCGATACCCCAAACTTCGAATAGTTCAACCTTTAGGATATTATTCAAGGGCATTTCGTTTTAATTTGAAATATTGCCCATCCTTTGGCACTTGTCACATCTTTTTGCATATTCATGGGCATCTTTAAAGATTGAGGGCCAGAAATAACCTGTTTGCAGCACCTTTGCAGCAGTTCATGCTCCTCTAAAATGGCCTCCACATGGTGAAGAGTGGCAATGCTTCAGAATGTCCTCTATCTCTGACTCAGCAACACATCTTTTGAGAAGTTGGTCTGCGCATTTCTTGTATAGAAAGGGCTCATCTCAAAAATACTGCCTTGTGGAATGGAAGAACCTTTTTCTTTGCAGGGCTGTGAGCTCTTCGGGCACCACATTGCTAACCAGATAGTTTACAAAATCAGCATACCAAGGAGTTTTAGTACTGGAGCCCGTGTCCTTCCCAGCCACTGATATTACCAGCAACTGCTCATCAGGAAAATGTTCCTTAATTTCAGCTTCAAAAGGGGGTGGCCTCAGATCTGGAAGTCTTGACAGGTGGTCTGCAACTTAATTCTCCACTCCCTTTTTGTCCCTAATTTCCAAGTCAAACTCTTGGAGTAACAGCACCCACCGGATCTGTCTTGGCCTAGCATCCTTCTTGGCAATTAGGTACTCGATAGCAGAGTGGTCAGTATAAACTATTACCCTAGCTCCCACAAGGTATGATCTGAACTTGTCAAAGGCAAATACAACCGCCAGCAGTTCTTTCTCAGTGGTTGTGTAGTTGAGTTGAGCATCTACTAGAGTCTTGCTGGCATAATGTATAGAGTGGAATACCTTTTCATACCTCTGTCCTAGCACTGCGCCAATAGCATAATCACTGGCATCACACATTAGCTCAAAGGGTTTGGTCCAATCTGGTGCTATGATTACTGGTGCTGTCACTAGTGCTGCCTTTAGCTTATTGAATGCTATCAAAAATTCTTCATTAAATTTGAAGGAAGACTCGTGCTGCAGCAGCATACATAATGATTTAGATATTTTAGAGAAATCCTTTATCAACCTTCTGTAAAATCCAGCATGCCCTAGAAAACTTCTTATTCCCTTGACTGATGTGGGAGGTGGCAACTTCTCAATCACTTCCACCTTTGCCTTGTCAACTTCTATGCCCTTTTTTGATATCTTGTGTCCTAGCACAATCCCTTCTTGAACCATGAAGTGGCACTTCTCCCAATTCAGAACCAAGTTTGTCTCCTCACACCTGTTCAGTATCTCTTCGAGGTTAAGCAAGCATGCATGGAATTTCTCCCCAAAAACAAAGAAATCATCCATGAACACTTCTATGGATTTTTCAATATATTCAGAAAAAATGGCCATCATGCACCTCTGGAAGGTGGCTGGAGCATTGCACAGCCCAAAAGGCATCCGTCTAAAAGAAAATGTGCCATAAGGGCAGGCGAATGTAGTTTTCTCTTGGTCCTCAGTGGCTATAGCAATCTGATCATATCCTGAGTATCCATCAAGGAAGCAGTAGAATTCTTTCCCTGCTAATCTGTCTAACATCTGATCAATGAAGGGGAGGGGGAAGTGGTCCTTCCTAGTGGCCTTGTTTAGCTTTCTGTAGTCCATGCAGATCCTCCAACCAGTTACTGTCCTGGTGGGAATTAGCTCATTCTTTTCATTTTTTACTACAGTGATTCCTCCTCTCTTCGGGACACATTGCACAGGGCTCACCCAAGTGCTGTCAGTGTCATACCCCGATTTTGTCCAGCTTAGATCAAAACCCTAATTTTCCACAAAAATAAATAAGTTGAGGAGTGAGAAGCATTATGCATTGCATTTTGGGTCTTAGAAGTCATTCCAAGGTCTTTAAAGTCATTTTTAGGGTTGGAATGCACTTGTTAAGCAAATTAGGGTTTTAGGGTCAAAAAGGGCATTTTGGTCATTTTTCGTAAAAAGATGATTTTCTCGCAAAAAATGCACATCCACAAAAAGTACATTTTTATTCTATCAAGGATAATTTTTGTACAATTTTTTAGAAAGAAAACCCTAGTCAAAATAATTAAAAATGTATTTTTTCCATTTTTAGTACATAGAAAAATAAAAAGGACCATTAAATATTCCTCAATTCTTAAGTGACAATTTTTATTGTCATGGGTGACTAGAGGGAATATTTTATGGTGCCCAAAAACATGTGCCACATTTTCAATAGTTGCATTCCCATTATTTCCCATGCCCAAAACTTCAAATTCAAAAAAAACTCAAAAAAGGGAAGTGTCCTCAATAAGACAAAATGTACTATTTTGTGCAAGCTTGCATCTTTTTTCCTTCCCTCCTCATGGCTGCGAATTCCAGCCCATTTTTACCTCATTTTGTGTTTCTTCATGCCCTTAATCCATGTGAGTTTTACTCCTAGCCATTGATTAAAATTCTAGATCAAATCCTAGGCTACAACTATGTGCAAATTGACCTAATTGCCCCCAACAATTTTTGTGTACAAAAAACTCTTCAATTTCATATGACACCAGCTCATTCCCTTCCATTTGTGCTTTCTCATTGTCCCTAATCCATGTGCATTGCAATCTTGGCCCTTGATTCAAATTCTATCTCAAATCTCAATGGTTGGCAAAAGCACAATGTCCTATATACCCTTAATTTTGCACCTCATATAAAACCCAAAAATAAGAAACCAAAGGGGGGGATTCTCATTTTACCCTAGCACACAATCAGATCACAATTCCTCTCCTCCTCCCCTCTCAAACCCAAGACCACCTCCCACCATTTCCACCACCAATTCTTCAATTTTCAACCATCCAAACTTCATTATTCTTGATTCCTACACTAGATCCACTTCTAATCTTGCATTATCTTCAAAGTTCATCATCAAATCCTTCAATATCAAGTGATTTTCGTGGGATTCAAGAGGAGGTTCAAGTGTTCTTGGTTTCTATTTTGATCTTCTTCTTCATTTCAAGCAAGATCTAGAGGTAAGCTCACAAACTCTTGCATTTTCTTTAATTTTCATTATGTAATCTCTCTTCTCCTCATCTCAACTCCTTCATATATTGTGTTGATGCTTTGAGGAGCCATCTCAAACATTATTGACAAGCACTTAGGGAGGCTTGGGTGTTTGAGGTGGCTCCTTGGCTTTGAAGGAATTGTTCTTGTGTCTTCTTGCATTTTATTGTATTTTAAACCTTGTTGGTATAATTTTCATCAAATAAAAACCCATTCTCATACCCATTTTGCTAGTTTTGTTTCCTTTGATTTTGCGTGAATAAATGCATGATTTGGTTGATGTTTGTCTTAGGAACTTGCATGATAGATTAGGTCCTCTTCTTTTGTGTTGTTTTGTGTGTTAATTTGTCAATTTTTGCATGAAATGAGTTGATGATTCCATGCTTGTATGCATTCGGCCATGACTAGGTTTTTACCCCTTTGATTGCTTGAAGATTGTCATTTTGATTGTGGTTGAGTAAATGCAAGTTATGTCATTGTGTTTGTTTACTTTTTACCATTTTACTTTACCACTTCATTAACTTTTTACCAAAAAAACATAAAAACATTTTACCACTTTGGTTTTTACCATTTCACTTAGTTTTTACCAAAACATTTTTATCTCATCACATAAAACATTTTCACCTTCATTCAAAACATTTTACCACTTGCATCTTTGCATAAAAACCCCAAAACATTTTCTCATTTGCATTTCATACTTTTTCAACTTTATAAAATAAACCCCAAAATACTTTTACCACTTTCAAGACCAAAAACATTTCATCTCATTTCCAAAACACCAAAACCCAAAAACATTTTACCACTTTCTTACCTAAACCTTTTACCAAAACATTTTGACCCTCATGCATCTTCATCCATCCCTATTTATGCGACACTCTCATGCATTCTCGAGTATTTATGCCTTGCATAATAAATGTAATCATACTCAAATGCTCATGCATTCTTGTATGCTCATGCATCCTCTTGTCTACTCATTCATGCATTCATTCTTGTATGCTCATGCATTCACATGCTTGCCAAATCATGCATCATTGCTCACATGTTCATTCACCTAACCTAGAATTCTCTATGCCTATGATCAATTGTATTCCTTTGTTCTTGATGCCATTTGAATGTCTTGACTTAATTGTGCACAAACCCTTTTACACAATCATGTGCCCTTATAAGGCTACCAACATGTGTAGCATAGAGGCATATGTGCCCCTCTTGAGATTGCTTCCAACTTGTGTAGCAATTCTCCTTCACACACAAACGCTATTGTTTTGAGAACTTTGTCTTGCATCTATGACAATTAAATCTCTTGATTATATTGGCATGCTTAATCTTAGTTGATGATCAACATGTTCATGATTGCTTGATTAGTTGAATATGTTTGAACTTCATTCATTCATTTTGCATTTGGTTTTGGACATAGAATTCGATTGAAAATGATTTATTTATTTTTCTAAAAACTCTTTTCCAAACCAATTAATTTTCAAAGCATTTTCAATAAACAAAAATAAGCAAGTAGTGGAGGTCACCCATAACCTTTGTTAGTTTGATCTCTATGAACGCTCTTCAATTTCACATGAGTGCTTAGCGATGATTACTCATAACCTTTGTTAGTTTAATCATTCGCTAATGCTCGTCCTACTTCGAAAACCTTTTCGAAAATATAATAAAAGCAAGTTGTTACTAATAGTCAATCAGAGCCTTTGTTCGTCTGACTAGAGGTAACAACTCTTTTTGAGTATTTAGCAGTGATTACCCATAGCCTTTGTTAGTTTAATCACTCGCTAATGCTCGTCCTATTGCGAAAACTCACCAAAAAGATAAAAAACAAAAACCTTTTCAAAACTAAAGAAGTTAGAACTACGTCGCTTTGATTCCCATTTGGGATACGTAGGAGCGAGCCACGTCCTCGTCAAGCACAACAAACCAAAATTAATTCGATTGCGAAAGCCCTTTTTGATCATCTAAAATAAAAACCGAATATCATTAATGATCACTCGCGCCGTTGCCGTTTGGTTGTTAATGATAATTTCATTTTCAAAAGAGTTAGTAGCGCGGCCACTCTAAACCGTTGTTGTTTGGTCGTCGCGAACACTCGAATCAAAAGCAAAACCGATTATCGTTAATGATCACTCGCGCTGTTGCCGTTTGGTTGTTAATGATAATTTCATTTTCAAAAGAGTTAGTAGCGCGGCCACTCTAAACCGTTGTTGTTTGGTCATCGCGAATCCTCACTCCTACTGCGAAAACTCATCTAAACAGACTAAAAAACAAAAACCTTTTTAGGACAACCAAGAACTACGTAGCTTTGAATTCTCCATCGCACCAGGAGATACGTAGGAGCGAGAGGCCAACTCTCGTCAAGCGCCAAAAATAAAAATTTTCATTAAGTTTTCTCACTCCCTTCTCAATAAAGAGGCAAAATAAAAGCATTTTCAAATCAACACTTCAAACCACACATTTAATTAAAGGTTCCCTTTCGGTAGAAAGGAGGTACGGGGTGCTAATACCTTCCCCATGCCTAACCGACCCCCGAACCCATATCTCTAGTTTTCGAAAGACCATCCGCCTTGTCTAAAAGACCTTTTTTCAATGTTTTGGTCTTAAAATTAAAATATTGGTGGCGGCTCCATACCTTTTCCACGTTGTACAATGAGAGGTCCGAACCGGATTTTTTGGGGTGCAACAGTCAGCAACAGGATAGATGATCCTAGCATCTAACCATTTAATTATTTCTTTTCTCACGACTTCTTTCATGATGGCGTTAAGCCTTCTTTGTGCTTCAATACTGTTTTTGGAGCTTTCCTCCAAGCAAATTCTGTGCATGCACAAAGCAGGGCTTAACCCTTTGATATCAACCATTTGCCAACTAATGGCGCTCTTATGTTTCCTCAGGACAGCAATCAACTCTTCTTCTTGCTGTACACTTAACTCAGCAGCTATGATTACAGGCAGAGTGTCCTCTTCCCCTAAGTAGGCATACTTCAAATGAGGAGGGAGTTGCTTCAACTCAAGCTTGGGTGGTTTCTCAATGGATGGTATGTTATCCTTGAAACCTTCAGTGGTTAGTTCCAGGGATTCATACCTCTTTGTCCACCTTTGAACATCTGGCTTGTCTGCTTTGATTTCAGCCAACCCCTCTTCTTTCAGTTCTTTCTCTTCTACATGCCTCAGTTCTTGCTTTAGTACATCATGCTGTGACAGCAGTTGCTTTTGGACCAAGCTGTCCATTTCAGAAACGAAATTGCATTCTGCACTGCTGGTGCTGTCATCAGGGTACTTCATAGCATTGAGTACATTGAAGGTAACCTCCTGGTCATTCACTCTCATGGTAAGCTCTCCCTTGTGTACATCGATCAAGGTCCGACCTGTGGCTAAAACCGGTCTTCCAAGGATAATTGGCATATCCTTATCAGCCTCAAAATCAAGTATTATAAAATCGACAGGAAAAACAAATTTATCTACTTTAATCAAAAATCCTCAATTTTTCCTTCAGGGTAGATAGTAGATCTGTCTGCTAATGCGAGTGTTACTGTGGTGGGTCTTGCTTCACCAATGCCTAGTTTTTTAAAAATGGATTTGGGCATCAAGTTGATGCTTGCACCCAAATCACACAAGGCCCTACCACAGTAATTACCCCCAATGGAGCAAGGTATAGTGAAACTACCTGGATCTTTGAGTTTGAGGTACCTTACTCTGCAAAAGCATACTTGTTTCCTGTGTCATAGCCACTGTCTCAAACTCACCAAGCCTCTTTCTCTTGGTTAGCACGTCCTTCATGCACTTGGTGTAGTTAGGCATTTGTTGTAAAGCTTCCACCAATGGAATGTTGATGTGAAGCTGCTTCAGAATCTCCATGAACTTCCCAAACTGTTTGTCTTGATTGGCCTTCTTTAACCTTTGGGGAAAGGGTGGAGGAGGCCACTCAGGAATAAACTTCTGGGGCGTTTTTACTGCTGGAGTTGCAGATTCTGCAGTGGTATCCGAGTTCTCAACAACGGGTGCTGCACCAGTGCTGACAGTATTTGGGATAGCACCTATATTAACTATTGTAGGCAAGGTAGCAGTTTCCTTGTCGCTTCTGAGTGTGATGGCCTTGACTTGCTCATTACCAGCTGGGTTTGCCTGCTCAGTGGTGCTTGGCAAAGATCCACTTGGTCTAGTTGTAATTGCGGTTGCAATTTGGCCAATTTGATTCTCTAAGTTCTTGATGGCAGCCCCTTGGCTTTGGTACTGTGCTTTAGTTTCACTCATGAATTCTTTGAGTGCCTCGGCTAAGGAGTTGTCAGCATTGGCTTTTGGAGCAAGTTGTGCAGGGAATCCTGGAGGTGTAGTAGGTTTGGCTTGATTAGCAGCAGCATTTGGATCCTTCCATGAAAAGTTGGGATGGTTCCTCCACCCTGGGTTGTATGTGTTGGAATAGGGGTTGTTTTTCTTGCTAAAATTTCCAATATAGTTGACAGAGATTGGATTTCCTGGGCACTCTTCGAACAAATGTCCCCCATTGCAGTACACACAATTTGGTGTATTAAACTTTTCTGTCGGTGCTGTCTCTGCAGATGTTGTGGCAGCAACGGTAGCTGGGGCTGGTGCAGGAGTGGTACACAGGCTTTTTAGCATGTTGGTTAGACTGGCCACTGGTGCAGATAGTGCAGTTATTTCAGACACCTCATGGATTTCGGCTACCTTCTTGGCAGCACTGACTCTGGCAGTAGGCCATTGATAACTTTTTGCAGCTATAGTATCCACCAAATCATATGCTTCATTGTAAGAGTGATTCAGAATAGCTCCTCCTGCAGATGCATCCAGCAACAGTCTTGATTGGGAAATCAGGCCATTGTAGAATGTCTCTAGCTGGATAGCAAAGGGGATGCCATGATGTGGGCATTTTCTGAGCACATCCTTGAATCTCTCCCAGGACTCATATAATGATTCTTCTTCTTGTTGCCTGAATGATGTGATGTCGTTTATCATTCTTGCATTCTTGACCGGAGGGAAATATTTTACCAAGAACTTCTCGGCCATCTTGTTCCAGCTGTCCACTGAATTGGGCTCCAGGGAATTCAGCCAAGCTTTGGCTCTGTCCTTTAATGAGTATGGGAAGAGCCTTAGCCTGAATGCATCCTCTGTTACCCCGGGCATTTTAAAGTTGTTGCAGACTTCGAGGAACTGTCTTAGATGAAAGTGAGGGTCTTCAGTGGGTCCTCCTGCGAATTGGCCTACTGTTTGCAACATTTAAAACATCATAGGCTTGAATTCGAAGGATGCAGCCCTGATGGCAGGTGTCACAATACCAGTTTCCATGGTGGTGGGATCAAATACAGCATAATCCCTCATTGGCCGCTCTCTGTCATTGGCCATTTCAATGTTTGTTAGCACAACAACTTCATCTTCATGATCTGCCATTGGAGTGGCTTCTGCTTCTGACGCTGCAAGTCTTTCTCGAACCTCTCTTCTCAATCTCCTTGCTTTTCTTTCAATTTCAGGGTCTATGTGATGCCCTGTCTGATGGGCTCTGCGCATACACTTCTCTTAAAACTGAAATTCACAATGAAAAGGATGAGAAAATAAACGCTCACTAAAACAAATACTACTTAAGACTTAGTGATTAAATCCGTTAATCCCCGACAACGGCGCCAAAAACTTGGTGTGCAAAAACGTGTGCAAGTATACACAGTCTAACAAGTAATAAAGTAGTAAGTAAAGATCGTTCCCATGAGGATTCAGGTTCAATTGCTAAGTCTATGGAATAGCATTTGATTTGGTGAGTAAAATGTAACCGAATAAATAAGTGCAATTGTTGTGCAATAAGTGACGTAATGGAGATGAAAGCAACAAGATATGAACGAGTAGAAATACGAGAGATGGTCATAGTCAAGACTAGGATCAATAAACACAACTTATAGATGCAGTGTTGTGACTGATGCTGTGGTAGCACTCAGTGTGTAGAATGAAAGTGGATATTCCTATCGCTGTGAAACGTAATGTCGTCAAGGTTTCCTTATTCCTAAGCACCCATTAAGGTTCATTATGTAGGTTGAAAAGCTTGTTTCAGATCACACTATAGCCCTAACTTCATATTCCTAACATTCGTTAGGAAAGAATAACATTCCTATTATCCTTCAAACTATGTTAGCTTGTGAAATCGGTGAGTTAATTCTTTTCAGATATTAAAACACGTTACCCTAATCAAAGTGATCAAGTTCGAAAAGAGGTTATAACAATGAAAACACACAAGCTAATGAGGCATAACAAACCAATCACATTAAAGCAATCTAAAAGAATATGTTTATATCACCATCGTCTCGACTATCAAAGGATTTAGCTCATGATGAGCTTAGATATGATAAAATAGTACAACGTTACCGTAAACAGATCCATCAACATAGTAAAAGCACTTAGAGACTGAGTTACACCAACGAGCATGAAGGCGTTTCATATCTACTAATCAGCGGTGCTCTCGTGATACTGGTAGCACTGGTTAACGGTGATCTTGTATTGGAGTGTGGAAAGGAATGGAGCGTGTAGTGTTTGGGTGGTGAAGAAGGTATATCGTCCTCTTTGAACTTTCCCCCTTCTCTCTCCAAGCAATCGTGTATATCTCCCTGTGTTTCACTAGGGTAGCTGCCTATTTATGGGCCTTTGTAGCACAGCGCACTCTCTCTTGGGCCTTGCATTCGGGTTTTTGTAACAAACCCTAGAATTCACGCTGGTGCCTTGCTTGCTAGAAGATAAAGTTTCCTTTTCTGCTGCGCTTAGTGATGCACTTCGCCTTGTCATGCTTCTATTCACTTAATCGCAGCGATGCTGCCGTGGCACCCGTCATAGCACCTGCCTTAGCACTGAATTACTTAAGAATATCCTGCACACTGAGCACACAGATTAATTTCCACAAAATTGGCACCTGCGTGCCCAAATTATAATTAACATCCATGAGTTCATTAGTGTCTAATATGAAAATATCTACTACAATTTAAAGCATAATTTACTTATGGATCAAGATAATTCTCATTTGAATGGATGTAAATAAATCACATTTCTGTGAGTTATCAAAGGCCAAGAAGAAGAAGGTGACTCATGCTCCCACAAGGGCAAGCAACAGGCTCAGAAGTGGAGCCAAAAATGAGTAAACTTTAAATGTTATTTATCGTTTTATATCTTGTTATAAATATTTATGACTTAATTATCCCACATGTACTAACCCCTCTCCCCGTTGTTGAACAAACTTCATTTTTTTTCAACTTAGAGCAGTGCGGACACTACTCAAACTTAAGATGGGGGGAGAAGCACTCTAAACACTTCATGCATGTGCTATAAGTATGTGTGTATTATGTGTGCCTGTTGTTGTTATGTGTTGTTTGCCTATTTTTGAATAGTTAAATGTTCTTTTTTTTCCCACTCAATAAAGCTTCTTTTGAAATGCATAAAACTGTCAATTGCATTCTTTTGCAAAAACAATAGGTGCATGCATAAGCTTTAATGGAAGAACATAAAAATTGTCTCAAATAAGATTAAATAATTTTGAAGCATGATCAACTTGAATTCTTTTTCTTAGACAAATGCTTATTTTTGAACTAATTTTTAATGAGGAAAGAAAGAAAAAGAAAAGAGCCTTGTTTTTCCAGAAATGACCATTGTTATTATTACTTCAACACAGCAAAACTGAGTTTTGAAAGGAACATTACTATTTGAGAAGCTATCTAATGCAAAAAGTAGTTTTGAGAAAGCCAAGGTTAAAGCTAAATTTTTACTAAAAATATAGAAGAGAATAAAGAATTAAGTTTGGGGGAGTTTTTATGAATACTAAGGCAAAGTATGAAAAACTTAGAATGGTCAATGTAATAGGTTACCAAAATCACTACAAAAGAGTTCAAAATGTTATAACTAGCTATATTTGCCTAAATCATTAACTGAACTTGTTCCAATAGTGCATTTGGTTTGAAAGAAAAGAAAAACATCAAAATTCAAAAGAAAAGAAAGAAAAAGAAGAAAAGAAAAGCAAACCAAAGAAAAAAGTATGCATAAGGAGGTTAGTGAGGAGGGAAATATATGCTACAAGTCTTGAAATGTAGTATCAAGTGCAGCTGCACTCAATGCACCTTCACCTTTACAAAAAGTTCAGTGCTTCTCCACTTCACAAAAATACCCAGTGCACCTGCACCCAGGTGCATCTGCACCAAAGAAAAGAACCACCAAAAATAAGAATAGTGCAGTGACTCGACAGTTTTGAATTACTCAACCAAAGCCCTTTGTTGTGCTAAAAGCCTCCCAAGTCTTGAAGATGTCGTTAGTCTAGTCTATTTTTTAAAACACCTTTGCTTTGACGAAACGTGATCTAATATTTTCAAAAGGCTAAGAGAAACTTTTTACTTATTTTTGGAACTGATTGATTCTCAGGGGGACACACACTCACACTAATGAGTTTTAATAACTTTGGATGTTTGGAAAATCAAAGGCACAAAGACAAAATTTTCTAAGAAGATGAAGTTCATAAAATTCAAGATCATTCTTTGAAAAGATATGAGCTGATCTGTTCTTCTTGATTATAAAAATCGTAATAGTGTTTTTGTAACATCCCTAATTTCGGTTAATTTCGTTTTATGAAATTAACTAGCGAATTATTATTTGATGAAATAATAAATCAAGTCATGGACATGTTAAAAGCGTGAAAGCAACATTTAGTTGCTAATTGTATGAATTATGTGTGATTGATTGTGTTTGAGTAGTTATAAAATGAGTTTAAGGGAGAATTAGTAGGCCAAGGGCTTTTTTGTATTTTCCTATCCTTAAGTGACCCCCCAGCTGAAACCACAACACAACCAGCACCCTCATTTCATCAAAAAATCAGAAACTAAAGTAGTGAGAGAAGAGAGAGAGAGGGCGAGAGGTGAGGAAGAAGAGGAAGCTCAAAGCTCCACCATCATCCCTTGCATGTAAGTAAAAATAGCACCATCCTCTTTCTTTTTTCATCATCTTTCTATTGACACCAATTTCAGAAACTCATTCCTCATCTTTTTCATTCTACCATTTTCGAGCTTGAAGGTCCACCATGGTCAAACCTTGAAGTTTTATCTTGCACGTTGTCAATGGAAGCTTGTAGGTGGTACATAAGGTACAAGGTTCAGTTCTAGAGTTCAATAGCAAGCTACATTGTGGGTGATTTGAGCTGGACAGTAGGAGGGGAGCTGAAGTGGTTTGGGTTCAGTTTAGGAAGCGAGTGGATGCGTTAGAATCGTGTTTGTGAGGTCACGGATCGGTTGAACTACAAGAAGTCTTGCTGCTTCGTGATTACTCACGTTTAGGCTTTTATGTTTCGACTGTGATGGTTTTGATATGCTGGTTATGAGGTGTACTTTCGCTTCAAAAAATTTTATGAGTCGAAAACCGTATTCGAAAATATGTATTTTGGGTCTCGGAACGAATGTCACTCGAGTTTGTGAATTGATATTGATATTGCATTGTCTGATATTGTGTGTTGAATGACTGTTTTTATGTTGGCAATTGATCGGGTTACGAATTGGACTCGAACGGAATTGCGAAAATGAGAAAAGCGGAACGAATTGGTGTGCTGATAGAAGCGCACGGGTCGTGCGCCTATGGCACACAGACCGTGCACCAGCTTCGGGAATGATTTTTGAAAAGATGTTCAATGCGCACAAGTCGTGTAACACCCCGATAAATTCTAACATATAGAATCACTGAAATGCACTAAATGGCATACATCAGAGTAACTTCCTGTTATTGAAATATTGAACACAACTAAAGCTTTCGATAATACATATCAAATGGTTCTCTGAACCTCATAAACCTCCTGAAAATGCTTAAGTTCCAAAACTTAAGACTTGTACGTAATCCTGGTGTTCAATACTCAAAACATAAAGTAGCGGAAACGATTTTACATCTTAAACAATGAAAGTTATACAATCGATAACATAGAAACAATAGATGGGACAAAGGTCTAAGACATGAAAATCGGTCTTCAATGACTCCAAGAGTCGTACCGGCTAACCGTGCTTCGTTGCCTTTGCTTTCCCCTGTTTCTCTGTAATAACCATAAATATGAAGGGTGAGATAAACATTATCTCAGTGAGTCCTATCGAGACCCCTTACTAACTCTAGCGGTTCATTATGCCTTGCTTTAAACTCGTGGCCCTAAAAGCAACCACGTGGAAATACATTAAGTTCCTGTATCAATTATGCTCATGGCCCTCCTAAGCGACACATGCAGCATACAATATTTTGTTCCATGTTTTTAGCATAACACCTCAGTCTACCTATTTTATAGGCATTTCTTTGACTTTGGTGAACCCATCCCGCTATTTCTAGTGGGCGAAACAGTCTTGAGTCTAGGTTTTGGGGCTCATGACTTCCCCTCCCCTAGTATGCTAACCTCTAAGGGTCGTCACCCTTTTTCCTCTTGTATTTATTATACATTATATATCCATGTACCCGCAATGGGCTATTAGTCATTTCAGTCAAGTACCGTGTATGTTTTCAGTCAAGTACCATGTATAATATCAGTCAAGTACCGTGTATCATATCAGTCAAGTACCGTGTATCATATCAGTCAAGTACCGTGTATCATATCCGTCAAGTACCGTGTATTATTATTTCTTGACATATGTTCTCTCGCGTTCTCTAAGTACGGTCTTCCATTTTGTTCATAATACACAAGTTTTCTATTAAACATATTCAATCTCATGGCATGGGTATCTTTACCTTGTTGGGGGACCTTGGGGAATGGATTGGAAGAGGATTGGAATCATTTGGAATAGATAAAAAGTACTTTGAATTTGGGAACCAGAAAGTATCGCACGACCCGTGTGTGTAGACCCACGATCCGTGCGCTGTAGACAGAGTTGTAGAAGACTTCCAGAAAGATACGCACGACCCGTGCGACTAAGCGCACGATCCGGGCGTTATTGAATAAAATTGTAGAAAGTTTCAGAAACATACGCACGACCCGTGCGACTAGGCGTGTAACATCCCGATTTTCGTTCGATGTGGTTTTTAGTATGTTCTAGTTTTATGAACTATTTTGATGGATAAGATTAAATTATTTTAATCTATTTTGTTTCTGAGCTATTAAAATATAGTGAAATATTATTAAACCATATTTTTATACTATGTGGTACTATATTCTTGTTAGTATTTATTTATGTGGTTTATTGAATATTTATATTTGAAATATGATTGTTTTAGTTAATTATTTTATTTTATAAAATATTAGTATTTGGAGTATTATTTATTTTTAAAGTCATTTTGAGTCATAGAACTGTTAAAATAGCATGGGCATTTAAAACAGGCTTTAAAGGGGCTTTAGAATTGTATTTGGGCCTTATTATTATTATCCACCTTATGCGATCCTTTTTGCTAAAAACCTAGTTCCACTCATTCCCATCAATCACAGCCGCGTACTGATTAAGAAAAAAAATACGCGCAAATGCATCAACCTTGTCCATTGGCTCCTCCTTGTATCCATCTCTCGGCAAAACTAATAGCTTCATATTCCAATCACACTCCCTACTGGACATGTGTTTAGTGCAAGGCTATGTCACTCATGCCTTTTTGTGAGTTAGGATTTCACGGCATTAGAATCCTCCCATAGATGCATTTCAATTCTTGAGTTGGAATCTTGACTTGTAAACTGTATAGCACAAGCCGTTGGATCTCAAAGCTATTTGGTGCATGCTTGGTGGAATTTCAAAATTCATTCCCATACCCATTTGTTGGTTTCTGAAGCCTCTCGCCATCCATATCATGGCTTCATTTGTTGCAAACGTTTATTCCTTCTGGCTAATATTTTTTTGGTACGTGAGATGACCTACACTTTCCAACAACCGTGGCTCTGGAATGGTTGCGCCTTGATACCAGGTAAGGGTGAGCGTTTCAATTGAATATAATTGGGTATGTGGTAGGTTTTATGGGGTTTGGTGTTGTGATGATTTTGTGATGCATATGTAAGATTTATGAAGGATAGGATTAATCGTGGTGTTATTTTGATGAATTGTTGTTGTTGATATGCGATTTACCCTTATGAGATGATGTGTTGAATTTCGAATTTTGGTGAATTTGGTGTGGTTGATAGCGAATTCATGTGTATGGTGATGGGGTATATGAATGAGTAAATTGGAATTTAATTAGGAGATGTGATAAGTTAATTGATATGCTTATAATTAGTTGAAATGATACCAAGACAATGAGAATAAAATAGTGTTGCTGTCCACCCATTAAAAGTGTTGCTGGTTGCTGTTTGTTAAGATAAACTGTTGCTGTTTGCAACAGAAAATGTTGCTGTCCACCCATTAAAAGTGTTGCTGGTTGCTGTTTGTTAAGATAAACTGTTGCTGTTGCAACAGAAAATGTTGCTGTTTATCAATGGATAGTGTAGCTGTTGCTGTTATCAAAATACAATGTTGCTGTTTGCAGAATAAATATGTTGCTGTTTATCAATTTATAGTGTAGCTGTTTGCTGTTTATGAAAATAAAATGTTGCTGTCTTGCTATTATTTATATAATAGGAGTTGCTGTTTTTATGAAGGAAAAAATACTGCTGTTTTATAAAAATGAAGCGCTATTTTTACGTGTAATTCGTACTGTATCTTGTTGCTGTTTTGCGCAAAAAGGCCACTATTTTATTGCTGTTTTGGACTCGAAAATACTGCTGCTTTTTTTTTTCCACACTGTTTTTCTACTGTTTAGCCACTATTGCGCGCCTCCAAAAGTCACTGTTTCCGTTCTAATTCGCTGCTGTATGTGAACCGAATTTTCTGCATTTTGTAAATGAAAAGGGCGTGTTAATGGGGCTGTTGTTTATCACTGCGCTTCTAATTAAAAACGTGATGTTTTTCCACTTTGAAAATGGGATGTTTTTCTCAAGTTTAATTGTGATGTTTCCTAAGCATGAAAATGAGACGTTTGTCCAAAATTTAGATATGTTGCTATTCGAATTTTTTTTAGATAGGTTGTCAATTAAATTTCTAATGTGTAGCTACTTACATTTAAATGGTTTGTCACTTGGACTTTTTATGTGTTGTTACTTAAAAATTTAGGAGTATCGTTACTTAAGATTTAAAGACGTTGTTTACTCCAATTTTGAATGTGATGTGTATGAAGAAGTTGTGGTATTATTATGGTGACTATGACGAATACACTCTATGAGTGTTCTATGATGACGATGACGAGTACTCCGGGTGAGTGAATTGGTGATTGCACATGTGTTCCATAGTGTCTCATAGCATGTGCATATTATGACGAATAGGCTTCGGCCTCTTATTGACGAAAACCAGTGACGATGTGCCCTAGTGGCTGACTTATGACGAGTATGGTACCATCATGCATATGCCCAGGTGTGGGTTGCATTTTCATGCGCATACATGTTTATGACTGGTGATATGAATTATGACTTTGGTTTGCGTTTAGTGACGATGAGACTGATGATAATGACGATGTTGTATGATGTTTTGCTCATATTACTCTACTATATGCGTGATTATATTTTTGTTGAAAATTCTCACCCCTTCTGCTTGGAATGTTGCTCTATTGTGGCAACGCTGCAGGTAACCGCGAGTGAAGGACATGCTGCCTTCCCTTATAGCCATTGGGTTGTCTGTCGAGTCGCTCTCTGATACTGTGACACCTAGGGGGCGTGGTTGAAATTGTTATTTAAATAATAAATTGTTTAGTATTTGTATTGGTGGTGTGAGACGTGTTTGAGTGTTATTTGGTGAGTGTTGTTTTATTCCGCTGTGACGTAACTCTTGGAGTTTAATTTTTTTTTTTATGACGGGTGAGGATGTTGCGCAAATTTTAATAAGTGCAAGTTGACGTTCTTTTTGTTAATGATGACGTGGCATCTTCTTTCTATCAGTTAAATTAAATTTTGCGAAAAAGATTTACTCTGATAAGTGACTTGTAAATTATGGGGGTAGAAAGGGGGTGTTACATTAGTGGTATCAGAGCAATGGTTGGTCCGTCCGGCCAAGTCGTCGAGTCGTTGTGTCGGTTAACGACCAACTGTTGTCTTTTAGTACTAACCGTTGTTTACATTGCAGGTTGTTCGAATCAGGTAAATTTTATTGGATTGTTCGGTCCTAACCGGACTGTTTGTGTTGTTTGATTTGCCTTTCTGATGTGTGAATTCTGAGTAGAGTTGCAAGCATCGCTTAATTTATCCTTGGTAGTTGTTAACCTGACTAATTCAATCGGCAAGTTTTAAGGTAATGAGGTATGCAATAAGTATTTCCTAGAGGAACCATCGAGGTGATAACTGATAAAAAGAAGTTAGACTCTTAGTGAGAGCTCAAGTGACTCCTTCCCCTAGAGAGAATTTTCATAGAGCTTGGCCTATTCTTTAAGCCATGCATTGTGTGTTTATTGTGTCCTCTCTGTGAACTCTGTATTTTTCCTAGTTTGTGACTTGGTTGTTATGTGATCTTCGAATTCATATAATCCGTATTTTTATTACTTGACTCTATAGTTGTTATTTGAATTATGTGAATGTGTGGTTTAAGAACAATATGTGCATTGAGATTGTTTTGAACTTCCGCTAAACTAATTTGGTTGCTAGGTGTTCACATATATATTTAAATATGTACTTTATTTGAATTAATTAATTTGACTCCATAAATAAAGACTATGCCTTGCAATTTTTGTTGTTATACGTGTTGGGAAACCACTTTGTTGTCTCGTTGATTGCAATTTTGATTTTTGGACATACTTATTTATTGTGTTTTGTTTGATCATAATATCCCTTGCCGATTTAACTTACGTGAAGATCAATATATTGTTTCTCATTTCAGAGTGATATTTTGTTCTTAGAAAGAAATGTATGCCTTGTATAAAGTCCTTATTTATAACTTACTTTTATTTGCATATTCATTGATGCTCCCGATTAATTACTTTATGAAATTGCCTGTATAATGTTGAGTTGCTATTTCACAACGAACGTACTCTAATGCTTTGATTACGATAAGAAACAATTTTCTTATTAAATGCTACACTTACTGAATTTTTTTTATTTTATGAGTATAGATAGATGTCAAGATTTCAAATATCGACTATATCTTATGTTGCTAGTTTACTTTTGCTTTTTTTTGTTGTGCTTAATTGTTCTCAATGTGTAGTTGTGTGAGTGATCCTAAATAAGATGTAGCATGTACCCCATACGCGGAGCATCTAGAAACTCTTTTGTGCTAGATAAAACTAGTATTGGTGAGTGGTATGAAGTGAATAACTAAATTAATTGTTGGAAACTTTTTGTTGGCTAATTAACTTAATCAAATATAACTGGTGCAGTGCATTATTTATCTCTTATCTTTCAGTTCGAATCTAGAGACGTTGTAATAGTTTTACTGAGTGTCAAATTTATGTATAGAACTCCTAAACTTAAACCTTAGGAATATTTTCACATGTGTTTTGATTTGATTATAATCGATAGTGTGCAAATAATTTGTCTTGGCAGCGTTATAGGTTCTATTTCTTTTTCCACAAAGCTTGGTGAAATAACATGTTGGTAATTAATTAAAAGTAGATGCTAGTTGCTTCGTTAGAATAAGAAAGTTGAACATGATGCCTATATGTTAATTTTTCTAAGTCATTAACTCTTGTGTATGCTATTTTTTTTTTGTTTTGTGTTGTGAGTTGTACTTAATATCATTGGAATGAACTTTTATGCTTGTTAGTAAAGTGCTTAGTTTTAGAATCGAGGTGTTTTATTTTGCGACCTGATCCCATTGATCACCCTTATAACGACTCAATATCACCGGTGGATGCAAAACCCAACAATCCAAGCATAAATCCTCCCTTATTCCTCCTTTGAGCATTTTCATTCGAATGACAACTTGAGTCCTATTCTAGATTCTCTTGTCTGATCGTTGTCATCGTCTCCGTTTTCCCTCTAGATGTTGTTTCCATTTCCTCTTTCGTGACTCCGATGTAGATTTGACTATTTCCCTTGTTTGAACTCTTAAAGCATTTTATTATTTGACTTTGGCATTGGGCTTACGAAATTTCGAGGACGAATTTTTTTTTTTAGGGGGGTTGAATTGTAACATCCCGATTTTCGTTCGATGTGGCTTTTAGTATGTTCTAGTTTTATGAACTATTTTGATGGATAAGATTAAATTATTTTAATCTATTTTGTTTCTGAGCTATTAAAATATAGTGAAATATTATTAAACCATATTTTTATACTATGTGGTACTATATTCTTGTTAGTATTTATTTATGTGGTTTATTGAATATTTATATTTGAAATATGATTGTTTTAGTTAATTATTTTATTTTATAAAATATTAGTATTTGGAGTATTATTTATTTTTAAAGTCATTTTGAGTCATAGAACTGTTAAAATAGCATGGGCATTTAAAACAGGCTTTAAAGGGGCTTTAGAATTGTATTTGGGCCTTATTATTATTATCCACCTTATGCGATCCTTTTTGCTAAAAACCTAGTTCCACTCATTCCCATCAATCACAGCCGCGTACTGATTTAGAAAAAAAATACGCGCAAATGCATCAACCTTGTCCATTGGCTCCTCCTTGTATCCATCTCTCGGCAAAACTAATAGCTTCATATTCCAATCACACTCCCTACTGGACATGTGTTTAGTGCAAGGCTATGTCACTCATGCCTTTTTGTGAGTTAGGATTTCACGGCATTAGAATCCTCCCATAGATGCATTTCAATTCTTGAGTTGGAATCTTGACTTGTAAACTGTATAGCACAAGCCGTTGGATCTCAAAGCTATTTGGTGCATGCTTGGTGGAATTTCAAAATTCATTCCCATACCCATTTGTTGGTTTCTGAAGCCTCTCGCCATCCATATCATGGCTTCATTTGTTGCAAACGTTTATTCCTTCTGGCTAATATTTTTTTGGTACGTGAGATGACCTACACTTTCCAACAACCGTGGCTCTGGAATGGTTGCGCCTTGATACCAGGTAAGGGTGAGCGTTTCAATTGAATATAATTGGGTATGTGGTAGGTTTTATGGGGTTTGGTGTTGTGATGATTTTGTGATGCATATGTAAGATTTATGAAGGATAGGATTAATCGTGGTGTTATTTTGATGAATTGTTGTTGTTGATATGCGATTTACCCTTATGAGATGATGTGTTGAATTTCGAATTTTGGTGAATTTGGTGTGGTTGATAGCGAATTCATGTGTATGGTGATGGGGTATATGAATGAGTAAATTGGAATTTAATTAGGAGATGTGATAAGTTAATTGATATGCTTATAATTAGTTGAAATGATACCAAGACAATGAGAATAAAATAGTGTTGCTGTCCACCCATTAAAAGTGTTGCTGGTTGCTGTTTGTTAAGATAAACTGTTGCTGTTTGCAACAGAAAATGTTGCTGTCCACCCATTAAAAGTGTTGCTGGTTGCTGTTTGTTAAGATAAACTGTTGCTGTTGCAACAGAAAATGTTGCTGTTTATCAATGGATAGTGTAGCTGTTGCTGTTATCAAAATACAATGTTGCTGTTTGCAGAATAAATATGTTGCTGTTTATCAATTTATAGTGTAGCTGTTTGCTGTTTATGAAAATAAAATGTTGCTGTCTTGCTATTATTTATATAATAGGAGTTGCTGTTTTTATGAAGGAAAAAATACTGCTGTTTTATAAAAATGAAGCGCTATTTTTACGTGTAATTCGTACTGTATCTTGTTGCTGTTTTGCGCAAAAAGGCCACTATTTTATTGCTGTTTTGGACTCGAAAATACTGCTGCTTTTTTTTTTCCACACTGTTTTTCTACTGTTTAGCCACTATTGCGCGCCTCCAAAAGTCACTGTTTCCGTTCTAATTCGCTGCTGTATGTGAACCGAATTTTCTGCATTTTGTAAATGAAAAGGGCGTGTTAATGGGGCTGTTGTTTATCACTGCGCTTCTAATTAAAAACGTGATGTTTTTCCACTTTGAAAATGGGATGTTTTTCTCAAGTTTAATTGTGATGTTTCCTAAGCATGAAAATGAGACGTTTGTCCAAAATTTAGATATGTTGCTATTCGAATTTTTTTTAGATAGGTTGTCAATTAAATTTCTAATGTGTAGCTACTTACATTTAAATGGTTTGTCACTTGGACTTTTTATGTGTTGTTACTTAAAAATTTAGGAGTATCGTTACTTAAGATTTAAAGACGTTGTTTACTCCAATTTTGAATGTGATGTGTATGAAGAAGTTGTGGTATTATTATGGTGACTATGACGAATACACTCTATGAGTGTTCTATGATGACGATGACGAGTACTCCGGGTGAGTGAATTGGTGATTGCACATGTGTTCCATAGTGTCTCATAGCATTGCATATTATGACGAATAGGCTTCGGCCTCTTATTGACGAAAACCAGTGACGATGTGCCCTAGTGGCTGACTTATGACGAGTATGGTACCATCATGCATATGCCCAGGTGTGGGTTGCATTTTCATGCGCATACATGTTTATGACTGGTGATATGAATTATGACTTTGGTTTGTGTTTAGTGACGATGAGACTGATGATAATGACGATGTTGTATGATGTTTTGCTCATATTACTCTACTATATGCTTGATTATATTTTTGTTGAAAATTCTCACCCCTTCTGCTTGGAATGTTGCTCTATTGTGGCAACGCTGCAGGTAACCGCGAGTGAAGGACATGCTGCCTTCCCTTATAGCCATTGGGTTGTCTGTCGAGTCGCTCTCTGATACTGTGACACCTAGGGGGTGTGGTTGAAATTGTTATTTAAATAATAAATTGTTTAGTATTTGTATTGGTGGTGTGAGACGTGTTTGAGTGTTATTTGGTGAGTGTTGTTTTATTCCGCTGTGACGTAACTCTTGGAGTTTAATTTTTTTTTTATGACGGGTGAGGATGTTGCGCAAATTTTAATAAGTGCAAGTTGACGTTCTTTTTGTTAATGATGACGTGGCATCTTCTTTCTATCAGTTAAATTAAATTTTGCGAAAAAGATTTACTCTGATAAGTGACTTGTAAATTATGGGGGTAGAAAGGGGGTGGTACAAGGCGCACGATCCGTGCGTGTTTGAAAATCCAGTTCTTGTAGCATCAGATGGGGGCGCACGACCCGTGCTCAGAGGCACACGATCCGTGCGTCTCCATCAGTTTTCCAGAAAATAGACTTTTCATGAGTTAATCCATTCCATTCCGATTCCCATTTCCCTTCCGATCGAGACCCAAACATAAACACACATTATAGCCGTATAATACAGCAGGCATATTCAATCCAATCCAGCACATTTCAACAATCAAGCCCATCACTTATCGTTTAAAATCACTGTTTTAGAAAACGGTTTTTCGAAAAGGTGGAGACTCAGAAAAACACACACATTCCCTAAGCGAGTTATAGAACTCACCCGAAGTGATGAAAATCACAAACAACCACGGCAACAACTTGACTTCAATGAGAACCGAAATTACACGAACCGATTCCGTACTCGTCTAACCACTTCCGAAGTCGAACCCAAAGCTATACCAGCTGCCAAACCTTCTCTTCTTGCTTTAGAACTATCATGAGGGTCCTGGGCTTGTCTAATTTCGCTCCCAACCCAACATGCAAGCTACATCCAGCTACTAGACTCCATTGTTATGAATTTTGAGCTTTGGAGTGTGAAAATGGTGGATTGAGAAGGAGAAGGAGATAGGTTGCAACAGTAGTATTAATGGATGGAGAATAAGAAACTGAGTTTAATGGTGGAGAGAAATATGACATGCATCAAACTTTTGGTTCCCTCTCTTCTTCCTCCCCCTCGCGAGCTCTCTCCCTCTCTCTCAAGCTCCCTCTCTTCTATTCTTTCTTTCCTTTGCTGAAAAACTGAAAATGAGGTGGTGTTGTGGTGTGGGTTCAGCTGGGCTATCAATAAAAGGGGGTTGCAAGGACCAAAATACCCTTCAGTCCCTATTCCTCTAATCTTACCAAGACATGACTTAATCTAATGATCTTAGTCAAATTCCTATTACTTAAGCAATGTTAATTATTTATTTCAACATCACATAATTTAGTAATAATGCTTAATTAAATCGATTCGTGATAGCCTCTATTTCTAAATATTCCCTTTAGCCAATAATTTATCTAACCTCTTTGCTAATTTACATAATTTAAATTAGCTCATTAGGGGATGTTACAATCACCCCAACTTTTAAAAATTTTGTCCTCAAAATTGACAAAACGTACCTCAATCGAACAGATGAGGATATTTCATCCGCATGTTCTCCTCTACTTCCCATGTCGCTTCGTCAGGTGACGCACCGTCCCAAAGCACCTTGACAATAGGAATTGATCTCGTCCGAAGCGTCTTCTCACCACGTTCGATGATCCTAATTGGAGTAGGCTGATAAGATAAATCTGGTATGATATCGATTGCTTCATAACTTAAGGGTTTATTCGGATCATGAATATACTTCCTTAATTGGGATACATGAAACACATCATGTAATCTGGACAATTCTGGAGGTAATGCAATGCGATACGCTACCGGCCCAACTCGCTCGATAATCTGGAAGGGTCCGACATACCGAGGACTGAGCTTCTTCGCTCGCAAAGCAATACCGGTCCCGATGGTTGGAGAAAGTTTCAAAAAGACATGGTCTCCTTCTTTGAATTCTAACAGCCTTCTTCTCTTATCCGCATAACTCTTTTGCCGACTCTGCGCGGCTTTCATCCTTTCTCTTTTCTGACGGATCTTCTCCGTAGTCTCACGGACCAAATCCGGTCCCAACAATCTCTGCTCACCTACATCCCACCAACACAATGGTGTCCTACACTTCCTTCCATACAATGCTTCATATGGAGTCATTCCGATACTAGAATGGTAACTGTTGTTGTATGAAAATTCCACCAATGGAAGATGATCCTCCCATCTGCCTCCACTATCGAGTACACAAGCCCTCAACATATCCTCCAATGTCTGGATTGTTCTCTCAGTCTGCCCGTCTGTCTGTGGATGGTAAGCGGTGCTAACACATACTGTTGTTCCCAACGCCATATTCAATGCTCTCCAAAATCGAGATGTGAACTTGGGATCTCGATCACAGATGATACTTGTAGGGATTTCATGCAGCTTCACAATATTCTTGAGATACTCATCTGCTAACTTAGCAACCTTGTGATTCGAACGCACTGGAATAAAATGAGTGGACTTGGTCAGGTGATCCACCACTACCCAAATAGAATCATTTCCGGCCACCAGTGCAAAGCCCTCAAAATCTGATTTCTGGATGCCTGAGGTAAAGTTTCTGGGTCATGTGATATCTCAGTCGGGAGTCGCAGTGGATCCTAGTAAGGTAGAAGCAGTGTTGAATTGGGAACAACCAATGTTTGTGACCGAAGTAAGAAGTTTCTTAGGTCTAGCTGGCTACTATCAGAGGTTTATTGAAGGGTTCTCACAGTTAGTCCTTCCACTTACTCGGTTAACTCGCAAGGGTCAGCCGTTTGAATGGAGTTCTGATTGTGAGGAAAGTTTTCAAGATTTGAAAAGTAGGTTGACATCTGCTCTGATCCAAATTCTTCCAGATTCGTCACTGGGATTCCAAATTTACAGTGATGCCTCTGGGAAGGGTTTAGGGTGTGTTTTACTGCAGAATCAACAAGTGGTTGCTTATGCCTCTAGACAGTTGAAACCGCATGAAGAGAATTACCCAACTCATGACTTAGAGTTGGCAGAAATTGTGTATGCTCTAAAGATTTGGAGACATTACCTATACGGTTCTCGTTTCGAAGTCTTTAGTGATCACAAAAGCTTGAAGTGTCTGTTTGACCAGAAAGAATTGAATAATAGGCAAAGAAGATGGGTTGAGTTTCTGAAGGATTACGACTTCCAGTTGAAGTATCATCCCGGGATGGCCAATGTTGTAGCTAATGCGTTGAGTAGGAAATCTATTCATACGGCAGAATTAATGATGCATGAGATGAAGCTGCTAGAGTCTTTCAGAGACGTAGATCTGAATGTGAAGCAAAGTAAGAACCGGTTAGTGTTGAGTCATATCCAGATTTTGAGTTTATTGAGATTCTGATTCGCCCAGCTCAAGAAATTGATGTAGAGCTATAGGCTCAAAGAAGGTTACCAAATTTTACCGAAGATAGTGATGGGATTATTTGCTTCAACGGTAGAATTTGTGTGCCAAAGGATGATGACATCAAAAGGCAAGTCTTAGAGGAAGCACATCGAAGTCAGTATTCCATACATCCTGGATCTACCAAGATGTATCAGTGTAGCGACCGAAAAATCCAGAGGATCTCTCGCGTTCAATGAAGTCGCCATCAATGTTTAATTATAAGGGAAAACACTGAAAAATCCCTTTGAAAAAGAAAACGGTCTGGAAAACCAAATTTTGGGTTCGGGAGTCGATTATGCGCGGGGAAGGTATTAGCACCCCACAGCATCCTTTCGAAAAAGGTTACCTCTAATTAATTATGCAAAACTATATTAACTTTGAAAATAATTATTTCCCTTTTATAAAAAAAAAGAATGAAAAGACTTGATGAAAAATATTTGTTTTTGCATTTGTATTGAGAACTACGAAAGAAAATTTGAGAAAAGACTTAACAAGATTTTTTATTATTGCACTTGACAGATGTGGGCCCCCATCTTCTCCTACGCATCTCGGGGTAGAGAATCAAAGGCTACGTAGTTCTTGGGTAGAAAAAGTTTGGTTTGTTTGTGTTTTTTAATTTAGGGATTTTAGGACTTGTGATCCGTACAGTTCATTTATCCTAAAACGATGACTAACCCGGCCGTACGGCCGACTTAATCCCCTATTTTTGAAAATAAGATTTTTGATTTTTTGGAAGAAAACGATTTGTGTTGGGAGTGATTTTATTTGAATAGGTATTTTAGGACTCTTGAGCCGTACGGCCCATTTTTCCTAAAACGATGACTAACCCAGCCGTACGGCTGACTTAATCCCCTATTTTGAAAATAATATTTTTATTTTTGGAGGAAAATGATTATTTTTTTCTGTTTTGAATATGAACGAAATGTTAACAAAGAAGAAAAAATGAAGAGTGCAAATAGTGAAAAATAATTATCAATAATATTTAAAAATAAACTAATTAAAATAAAAATAAAATAAAAAAGGGAGGGGGAGAGAGGGAGAGCGAGAACTTCGCTGGGAAAGAGAGAGAACGTGTTCAGTGTTCTTGTTGAATCACTGTGGTGTCTTTTTCACCGTGGACAGGGCCTCCTTTTATAGGTCAAGGGTTAGGTGAAGAGACTTGCTGGACAAGTTAACTTGCTGGTAAAGTCGACTTGCTGGTAAAGTCGACTTGCTGGGCAAGCAGCTTGTTGGGCTGAAGGTTAATGCTACTGACACCCCCTTTTTATTATTTTCGTTCTTCTCTATTTTTTTATTTTTATGTAATTTTATTTTTGTTTTGGTGATAATGTAAATAAAAGACAGATTTTTTAAATTTAGAGAAAATGTTATTTTAAAAAGACAAATCTAGAAAAAGGGCAAGCTGGGCCAAGGCCCAAACGAGAAAATCTAACATAGGGCCCATAAAGTAAATTACTAAGTACAGACCCAATAAAACGAACTAGCGTCTAAACGAGCCCGAAAACTAACTTGCGGTAATAGGACCCGGGACTTACGACACACAAAACTAGATGATAAAAATGACTATAGTAAAAAGAGAGCGGCAAAATTGGGGTATAACAATCAGGATTTGAAATAGATGTACTGGTGGCCAGGGATGAAAGTAGAGATTGCAGAATTTGTGTCTCGATGCCTAACTTGTCAAAGGGTTAAGGCAGAGCACCAGAAGCCTGCTGGTCAGTTACTGTAACACCCCTTTCTACCCGTCACTTTGTTTATAAAAATCAGAGTTTGAAAATTTCGTTCATAGGGAATGTTACACATACTTCAATAAAACGTCGCTTATCAATTTAAAGAAACAGTTCAACTCAGAAATCATACGTCCACGTAGCACCTCACAATACCACAATTTCAAGTCTCAATTTAACGTCACTTATAAAACTCAACATAACAAAACATCTACGCAGCGGAAAACAATAAATCATAACAAAATGGTCCACATGGACATAACAACCAACAATCATTAATAAATGCCGAGTTCGTTTCCCCCCCTGAGTGCTACGTATCAGAGCATGACGACTCGACTCAAAAGTGAAGCTAAGACCTTCACTGGGAATCACCTGCACGTTACCAACACGGGGGTAACATTCAAACAGGAAAGGGTGAGCATCATTTCAATCCATATAATAGAAAATATGATAAGTGCTAATCATAGGCTACGCACTAGAACAATCAGCATCCGATACACTAAACATCCACATCACAGTCATCATTCACATCATTTACAATAACTCATCTCATGTCATGTAGATTTTATGAAATGCAACCCACTCGCGGGTATATGCATGAAGGTACCTTTTCACAAAAACGTCGCTTAGCCCTTAAGGCCTCATCGTCACTTAGCCACTCAGGCCCCAAAACGTCACTGGATTTATGCATATGGGCATGAGACACTATGACATGCACCATTCACAACACACAAACACACAATTACTCAAATCATAGTCAACTATGTGACCCGTCACTTACCCGTTTACTCGCAAAGAGCACAGCACCTGTCAATTCATAATCAACACAAAACGTCACTTGGCCATTTAGACTTTAACATCACTTAGCCCTTCGGGCCCCAAACATCACTGGTTTTTCATCGTCACTCACACCTAACATCAATCAACTCAAACAATAACCACTGAGGGCAAAAACGTCATTTGACTAACCACCAAGGGCATCCTCGTCATTTACACATCATTATCTACAACTTTGGCCACTAGGGGCAAAACAGTGTTTTACACGTCATAACTAATAATAAATAGCCACTAAGGGCGAGACAGTCATTTAACTAGCCCCGAGGGCATCATCGTCAAAATCATCATTTTTGACATTACTTCGCTAAAACTGTTGTTTATACACCGAAAGGGATTTTTAAAGAGCTTCATATCATTTTTCAATGTCACTGGGACGATCACCGGGGACGGCCACTTGGGCGCCCACAAACCATCAGAAAATAACAATTTTTCATTTTAAAAAATTTAACCCACAGATAGACAACGTAAAAAGCTTCACGACACTTTTCGAATCGTTCAAAACGGACGTCTGAGTCAAAAGTTATGATAAAAATAAGTTTGGGAAGAATTAGGCAACGTTCTGAAAATTGGCGCCTTAGGCGCCCAGGCAACCAGGCAACACGGGCACTGGCGCCCAGCGCCCAGGAGCAACCACGCGCAACACAGCGCAACACAACACGGGCGCCATGCGCCCAGGGCAACAACGCGCAACACAGCGCAACACAACAAGACACGGGCGCCTAGCGCCCAGGCGCGCGCACAACGCAACACGCAACACAGCGCCACAGGCGCCCAGCGCCCAGGCGCGCACACACGCACAACGCACACGCCTCAGGCGCCCAGCGCCCAGCATAGGCGCTTAGCGCCCAGAAACAGCAGCAACATCCAGAATTTGTTCAACAATTTCTTCAACACTAAAAATTGGTTTCCTAACAAATTTTAAAGTGTAAAAACTCAATTTTTCCAGCAACTAAAAACGCACCTTTCTCATTCAAAAACACTAAAACTCAATTTTATCAAAACTCAATTAAACCAATCAACATCACTAACCCCATCATGGCGCCCTAGGCGCCCAACACCCACAACCCCTTATGCGACCACATTCTTCAACAAGCCAAACGCATAGATCAACATTCAAATTCTCATCACATACGCATAACACCACCAATAATGCAATTCATAGATCAAAACCAAGCCATAAATCAATTCGCATAGACTCATGATATACATATATATGAAAGTGAACATCAAGAACGCAAAGAACATCAAGAACATCATGGATCTAGTAGAAACCTTAGATCTAGGGCCTATCATAGATTTATTAGATGGAAGGATAGAGCTCCCCTAACCTTTTCAAGAAGAATTCGATGCCTAGGATGCAGTCACCTACAGATCCACAGCAACAACGGAGATCTCCTTCCTCCTTGATCTTCGAATTTTCTTCTCCTTCTCCTCTTGGCCGCCTTGCTCTCTCTCTCTTTCTCACGCTATTTCTCTTTCTCTCTTGCTCTCTCTTGCAACTTCGCAATTTTAACCAAAACCCTAGCCTCCAACTAGCCTATCCACTTCGCATATGACAAGAATAATGGGCTTGGGCTTCTCACTTAGGCCCAAGTCCATTTGGTTTGGCACCTCCACTTTCTAATACTTCCTACACATGTTAGCATAAATTCTAATTAACTAAATCACATCAAATAATTTAATTTAAATCCCCAATTACTTAATTAAATAAATTAATTAAATAATTTTAGGGTGTTACAACTCTCCCCCACTTAGAATATTTCGTCCTCGAAATTTACCTGATCAAACAACTCTGGGTAGGATTCTCGCATCTTGCTCTCTAGCTCCCAAGTCATACTCTCGCCGGCAGCTCCTAGCCAGACCACTTTCACTAATGCAATCTCTTTGCCTCTAAGCGCTTTCACTTCACGATCCTCAATTCGTACGGGCATCGTCTCCACAGTGAGATTATCCCGCACCTCTACATCGTCCATATGGATCACATGAGATGGATCCGAAACATACTTCCGAAGTTGTGACACGTGAAACACGTCATGCAAGTTCGAAAGATTTGGCGGTAAAGCCACTCTATAAGCCACATTTCCGATTCTTTCAGAAATCTGATAAGGACCAACAAATCGAGGAGTGAGCTTCTTCGATTTCAACGCTCGACCAACACCGGTAATAGGAGAAACCCTCAAGAACACATGCTCACCCTCCTGAAATTCTAAATCCTTCCTCCGCTTGTCATGATAACTCTTCTGACGACTCTGCGAAGCCTTCATCTTTTCACGGATCATCTTGATCTTCTCTGTAGTCTCCCGGACAATCTCCGGTCCCAATACTACACTCTCTCCCGACTCATACCAACACAATGGCGTCCTACACTTTCGACCATACAATGCTTCAAACGGTGCCATCCCAATACTGGAATGGTGACTGTTGTTATAGGTAAACTCAATCAACGCAAGGTAGGAATCCCATGATCCCCGCTGTTCCAATACACAAGCCCTCAGCAAATCTTCTAACGACTGAATTGTCCTCTCTGACTGACCGTCTGTCTGGGGATGATATGCCGAACTCATTTTTAACTTTGAGCCCAATTCTTTCTGCAAACTCTTCCAAAACTCGGAGGTGAACCTCGGATCCCTATCTGACACAATACTCTTCGGAACACCGTGCAGCTTCACAATTTCTTTGACATAGACCTCTGCCAACCTCGACACCGGATAAGTGATATTAATAGGAATAAAATGAGCAGATTTCGTCAACCTATCAACGACCACCCAAATAGTGTCATAACCCTTAGCTGTATTCGGCAATCCCGTCACAAAATCCATCGCTATGCTATCCCACTTCCACTCTGGAACCTCCAACGGTTGCATTAACCCTGCAGGCTTCTGATGTTCAACCTTCGACTTTTGGCAGGTCAAACAGGCATACACAAACTGTGCCACATCTCTCTTCATACCATACCACCAAAACATCTTTTTCAGATCTTGATACATCTTCGTCGCTCCAGGATGGATACTCAACTTGCTACGGTGACCCTCTTCTAAAATTGCCTTTCTCATCTCTTCATCGTCCGGAACACAGATCCTATCCCGGAACCTCAACACACCACTGGAATCTACTTTGAAATCTTCACCTTCAGATTGACCGACCCCATTAATTAAATCCACTAACTTGACATCTGACTTCTGAGCCTCCCGGATGCTGCTTAGGAAATCATTATCGATCCTTAACACTCCCAGCTTGACACTGCGAGGTGTCATTTTACAAACCAAACTCAAATCCCTGAATTCTTCAATTAACTCTAATTCTTTCACCATCATTGCCGACATATGCAAGTACTTTCTGCTTAAAGCATCAGCCACGACATTAGCTTTGCCGGGATGATAATTCAAACCAAAGTCATAATCCTTCAAGAGTTCCAACCACCGACGCTGTCTCATATTCAACTCTTTCTGATCGAACAGATACTTTAGACTCTTATGATCACTGAACACTTCGAACCTCGAACCATACAGGTAGTGCCTCCAAATCTTGAGCACAAATACCACAGCAGCCAACTCCAAATCATGCGTAGGGTAATTTTTCTCATGAATCCGCAACTGCCTCGACGCATACGCAACGACTTTCCCATCCTGCATCAACACACCACCGAGACCCATCTTCGAAGCGTCACAATACACAACGAACGGTTCCTCTGGATTAGGTAACGTCAAAACAGGCGACGTCGTCAATCTCTTTTTCAGTTCCATAAAACTTTCCTCACACCGAGCATCCCAAACAAAAACTTTACCCTTGCAGGTCAACTGAGTCAACGGAAGGGCCAACTTGGAAAAACCCTCGATGAACCTCCTGTAGTACCCAGCCAAACCCAAAAAGCTTCTAATCTCCGTTACGGACTTCGGAGACTCCCACTCCAACACTGCTTCTACTTTTGCCGGATCAACCGCAATACCATTACCAGAAATCACGTGCCCAAGGAAACTCACCGCTTTCAACCAAAATTCACACTTCGATAACTTAGCGTACAGCTTCTTCTCTTTTAAAACTCCCAACACTGACTTCAGGTGTTCAGCATGCTCTTCCTCTGACTTAGAATAAACTAGAATATCATCTATGAAGATCACCACAAACCGATCTAGGTAATTATGGAAAATATGGTTCATATATTCCATAAATACACCAGGAGCATTGGTCACACCGAACGGCATTACTGAATACTCATAATGCCCATACCTTGTTCTGAACGCTGTCTTCTGAACATCCTCATCCTTTACTTTAATCTGATGATATCCGGACCTCAAATCAATTTTGCTGAAAACACGGGCACCCACTAACTGATCCATCAGATCGTCGATCCTCGGAAGCGGATACTTATTCTTGATAGTTACCTTATTCAGCTGACGATAGTCCACACATAACCTCATGCTCCCATCTTTCTTCTTCACTAACAATACCGGAGCTCCCCACGGTGATACACTCGGTCTTACAAACTTCTTTTCAAGCAATTCTTCAAGTTGCGTCTTCAACTCAGACAGTTCTGACGCCGACATTCTGTACGGTGCCATAGACACAGGCCTCGTACCAGGCACAAGATCAATCGAAAACTCAACTTCTCTTTCCGGTGGCACACTCGGAATCTCATCAGGAAAAACTTCAGGAAACTCGCGTACCACTTCCAGTTCTCCAATAACAGCCTGACTCTCAGCAGACAACGAAGCCATCAACGCAAATAACTGGACTCCTTCTTTCTTCAACTCCTTCAACTGACCAGCAGATACCAAAACAGAACTCTCTTCACCGAAACTAACCGACTTGCTACGACAGTTGATATGAACGTGATTATCCTCTAACCAGTTCATGCCCAAGATTACATCCAGACCCCTCAACGGCAAACAGACAAAATTCACAATAAAGTCCCTGCCGAAGATCGACACGGGACACTGAGGACACACCTGGGACGTAATCACCGACCCCTTCGCAGGAGTATCGACAACCATATCCCCACACATAGCAGATAAAACAAGACCCAATCGTTTACAGCAATCAACAGATATAAAACAATGGGTAGCACCAGTATCAATAAGAGATTTCAGAGAAGTACCATTAATAAAACACGTACCTCTAATCAGACCATCATCATCATCAGGCTCCTCTCCCGCCAATGCAAATACCTTCCCAGTAGACCTTTCCTTTTTCAGCTTTGTACACTTTGTACTGATATGCCCAGACTCACCGCAGTTGAAACACACTACATCTTTGACCTTACACTCAACTGCCATATGACCCTTTTTACCGCAACGGTAGCAATTCCTTTCATCAGACCTGCATGTGGTATTCTTGTGGCCAGGTTTGCCACACTTATAACAGACAATGCTAGCAGGGGCATCCCCCCCACTAGAACCCTTACCTCCAGCAGCCCTCTGATAACCCTTACCCGCAGGAACCTCATACGGCTTGCTTCGACTCTGAAACTTGCCCTTTTTCTCAGAAGTAGCTTTGTAGCGAGCAGTACTGTCCTCCTCGAAGATCCTGCAACTATCAACCAGATCTGCGAACACACGAATCTTCTGATTACCAATGGCCTGTTTAATATCAGGCCTTAACCCATTCTCAAATTTGATGCATTTTGAAAATTCCGCTGTAGCCTCACTGTAGTGTGGATAAAATTTTGCTAGCTCCACAAATTTTGCCGCATAGGCAGTCACAGACATACCACCCTGCTTCAGCTCTAAAAACTCTATTTCTTTCTTCCCTCGGACGTCTTCAGGAAAATATTTTCTTAGAAATTCCCTGCTGAATACCTCCCAAGTAATCTCTTCCTGCACAGCCTCTAACCTCTGCCTAGTAGCCAACCACCAGTCGTCGGCCTCCTCGGCTAACATGTGGGTACCAAAACGGACCTTCTGCTCAACAGTACAGTCCATCACCCTGAAAATCCTCTCGATCTCCTTCAGCCAAGCCATAGCACCATCTGGATCATATTTGCCCTTAAAGGTGGGCGGATTCTCCCTCTGGAAGGTAGTCAGACTCCTAAAACCAGCATTATCTCCAACATTCTGCTGACCCTGCACAGCCTGAGCCATAGCCTGCAATGCAGCAGCAAGAGCAGCGTCGTTCCTCCCAGCCATTACGAACTATCACTGCAGCACAATCACAGATTTACAAACTAATCTATTGCCATAAGACACTATGACAGGACAACCTTGGCCGGACAGACCGAACTGCTCTGATACCACTAATGTAACACCCCATTCTACCCGTCACTTTGTTTATAAAAATCAGAGTTTGAAAATTTCGTTCATAGGGAATGTTACACATACTTCAATAAAACGTCGCTTATCAATTTAAAGAAACAGTTCAACTCAGAAATCATACGTCCACGTAGCACCTCACAATACCACAATTTCAAGTCTCAATTTAACGTCACTTATAAAACTCAACATAACAAAACATCTACGCAGCGGAAAACAATAAATCATAACAAAATGGTCCACATGGACATAACAACCAACAATCATTAATAAATGCCGAGTTCGTTTCCCCCCCCCCCTGAGTGCTACGTATCAGAGCATGACGACTCGACTCAAAAGTGAAGCTAAGACCTTCACTGGGAATCACCTGCACGTTACCAAGACGGGGGTAACATTCAAACAGGAAAGGGTGAGCATCATTTCAATCCATATAATAGAAAATATGATAAGTGCTAATCATAGGCTACGCACTAGAACAATCAGCATCCGATACACTAAACATCCACATCACAGTCATCATTCACATCATTTACAATAACTCATCTCATGTCATGTAGATTTTATGAAATGCAACCCACTCGCGGGTATATGCATGAAGGTACCTTTTCACAAAAACGTCGCTTAGCCCTTAAGGCCTCATCGTCACTTAGCCACTCAGGCCCCAAAACGTCACTGGATTTATGCATATGGGCATGAGACACTATGACATGCACCATTCACAACACACAAACACACAATTACTCAAATCATAGTCAACTATGTGACCCGTCACTTACCCGTTTACTCGCAAAGAGCACAGCACCTGTCAATTCATAATCAACACAAAACGTCACTTGGCCATTTAGACTTTAACATCACTTAGCCCTTCGGGCCCCAAACATCACTGGTTTTTCATCGTCACTCACACCTAACATCAATCAACTCAAACAATAACCACTGAGGGCAAAAACGTCATTTGACTAACCACCAAGGGCATCCTCGTCATTTACACATCATTATCTACAACTTTGGCCACTAGGGGCAAAACAGTGTTTTACACGTCATAACTAATAATAAATAGCCACTAAGGGCGAGACAGTCATTTAACTAGCCCCGAGGGCATCATCGTCAAAATCATCATTTTTGACATTACTTCGCTAAAACTGTTGTTTATACACCGAAAGGGATTTTTAAAGAGCTTCATATCATTTTTCAATGTCACTGGGACGATCACCGGGGACGGCCACTTGGGCGCCCACAAACCATCAGAAAATAACAATTTTTCATTTTAAAAAATTTAACCCACAGATAGACAACGTAAAAAGCTTCACGACACTTTTCGAATCGTTCAAAACGGACGTCTGAGTCAAAAGTTATGATAAAAATAAGTTTGGGAAGAATTAGGCAACGTTCTGAAAATTGGCGCCTTAGGCGCCCAGGCAACCAGGCAACACGGGCACTGGCGCCCAGCGCCCAGGAGCAACCACGCGCAACACAGCGCAACACAACACGGGCGCCATGCGCCCAGGGCAACAACGCGCAACACAGCGCAACACAACAAGACACGGGCGCCTAGCGCCCAGGCGCGCGCACAACGCAACACGCAACACAGCGCCACAGGCGCCCAGCGCCCAGGCGCGCACACACGCACAACGCACACGCCTCAGGCGCCCAGCGCCCAGCATAGGCGCTTAGCGCCCAGAAACAGCAGCAACATCCAGAATTTGTTCAACAATTTCTTCAACACTAAAAATTGGTTTCCTAACAAATTTTAAAGTGTAAAAACTCAATTTTTCCAGCAACTAAAAACGCACCTTTCTCATTCAAAAACACTAAAACTCAATTTTATCAAAACTCAATTAAACCAATCAACATCACTAACCCCATCATGGCGCCCTAGGCGCCCAACACCCACAACCCCTTATGCGACCACATTCTTCAACAAGCCAAACGCATAGATCAACATTCAAATTCTCATCACATACGCATAACACCACCAATAATGCAATTCATAGATCAAAACCAAGCCATAAATCAATTCGCATAGACTCATGATATACATATATATGAAAGTGAACATCAAGAACGCAAAGAACATCAAGAACATCATGGATCTAGTAGAAACCTTAGATCTAGGGCCTATCATAGATTTATTAGATGGAAGGATAGAGCTCCCCTAACCTTTTCAAGAAGAATTCGATGCCTAGGATGCAGTCACCTACAGATCCACAGCAACAACGGAGATCTCCTTCCTCCTTGATCTTCGAATTTTCTTCTCCTTCTCCTCTTGGCCGCCTTGCTCTCTCTCTCTTTCTCACGCTATTTCTCTTTCTCTCTTGCTCTCTCTTGCAACTTCGCAATTTTCACCAAAACCCTAGCCTCCAACTAGCCTATCCACTTCGCATATGACAAGAATAATGGGCTTGGGCTTCTCACTTAGGCCCAAGTCCATTTGGTTTGGCACCTCCACTTTCTAATACTTCCTACACATGTTAGCATAAATTCTAATTAACTAAATCACATCAAATAATTTAATTTAAATCCCCAATTACTTAATTAAATAAATTAATTAAATAATTTTAGGGTGTTACAGTTACAGCCGTTAAATGTGCCAGTATGGAAATGAGAAGATATTTCTATGGACTTTGTCATGGGGTTACCAAGGTCCCAAGCAGGCAACGATTCCATTTGGGTAGTTGTGGATCGTCTAACCAAATCAGCTCATTTTATTCCGGTTCGTTCGAACAGTAAGGTTTCCAAGTTAGCAGAGGAATATCTGAAAAGTACAGTCAGGTTGCATGGAGTCCCTACAAGTATAGTGTCATATCGTGATCCAAAATTCACTTCTCGATTTTGGAAAGCTTTAAACCAAGCTTTGGGAACAAAAATGTTTGTTAGTACTGCTTATCATCCGTAGACAAATGGTCAGACGGAGAGGACTATTCAGACTTTAGAAGATATGCTTCGGGCTTCTGTGCTTGATAATGGAAGAAAATGGGAGGATCAACTTCCATTGGTGGAGTTCGCTTATAACAACAGCTATCATTCCAGTATCGGAATGGCTCCATTTGAAGCCTTGTATGGGAGGAAGTGCAGAACGCCATTGTGTTAGTGGGATGTCGGTGAAGATCGGTTTTTAGGGCCCGATTTGGTTCTTGAGACAACCTGTAACACCCCTTTTCTACCCGGAATTTTTTTGACAAAAATCAGAGTTTCAAAACGTTTTTCACTTACACCCACAAGGGATGCCACATTTACACTGTTAAACATCACACGCCAATAAATAAAAATCACCATTTAAAAGTAGTACGATACATAACAGTAACTCCATCATCATGCAGCGGAATAAGATAAAGGTTCAACAATTAATCATAACATCACCCTAAAACCACAGAAATTAAATAATAAAGACACTAATAAAACTAGCGTTCATTCCCCCGAGTGCTACATATCAGAGCGACGACACCGACTCAACTAGCGAAGGTAGACATGCCTTCACTCGCAATCACCTGCACGTTACCAATATAGGGGTAACATTCAAACAGAAGGGGTGAGATATCTAACATTATAATAGCATATATGATAGGCAATATGCTAGAGTTACGACAACTATATCAACCGCTTCAGAACAACATCAAATTACAAATCACCAAGAATTATCACCAACATCATGAGTAAGTATATGAGATGCAACCCACACCAACGGGTATATGCATGTGGTACCAATCATCACCAATAAAATAGCCAATAAGGGCATCATCACCTGTATGAGCATCACCATCATCACCTATAGCTCCAAGGCCGAAGCCATCATCACCAAAATAATGCATATGCAATATATGCGACACCATGAACAATGGACCAGAGACAATCAACAACAACAGCCATTCAATTGACACAACAACACCAAATTCAACAAATGGTCATAGACCCATCACCTATCACCTTAGCCAATAAATCGGCACATCACCTGTTACATCATCACCAATAACACCAACACCTATAGGACAGCCTAACAACTCTAATCAACAACCACTCACAGCAAATTACAGCAAACAGTAACAATCATTTTACAGCAACAGCACATTTATTTTACAGCAACAGCAGCATTTATTTTGCAGCAAACAACTGTTACCAAGTGGCTTCAGTCTCAAGAGGGGGGGTGTATTGAGATTTAAAAACTTTTCAGATCTTTCGGAAACGTTTTTCCCCTTTTCAATGACTTAGATCAACTTTCGCGCAGGTTAAGTGGAATCGAAGGAATTAGAATATAAAGCAGTAAAGCAGTATAACAGTAAAGCAGGAAAGCGGTAAAGTACGCAGAGATATATCCTGGTTCGGTCACCTCCTAGTTACCTACGTCCAGTCCTCACACCCTTGTGAGATTTTCCACTAACCAAAACAACAAGGCTTACAGGTGCCTTGGAAAACCTTTACAGACTCAGACACTCTCCTCCTAGAACACCCCACCTATGGATAGTCCTCAAATCTAATATAACAATAACAAGAGATACCCCACCCCTGTTACAATCAGCTGCCCCAGAAAGATACCCCACTTCCTAGTACAAACAGCTACCCTAGAGAGATACCCCACTCCCTAGTACAAATCACAAACAATTAAATAATAAACAATTGTAAAGACAGAAATACCTCTAATGAAGGCAGATATTACAACTTGAAGAATGCAACCCCAACTAACTCTTAGCAACAGATCAGCTCAGACGGACCAACGGTGCGTGACGAGCAAAAGTAAAAGCGGGAAGAGTTTTTCTCAAAAGTTTTCTGATTCGTGAAATGGGTTGTTGTGAAAATGAACGTAATGCAGTGCCTATTTATAGGCTATGAAAAAATCAAGTTTACGTTAAAAATAGTGTAGGAATCGATTCTTTGTTGAAAGCATTTGATCTAGAAATTGATTCATTTAAGTGAGGAATCGATTTTGATTTGTTTGAGAAATAGGGACAATCGATTCTTGAGAACCATGGAGGGCTAGGAATCGATTCTGTACTTAGTGAAAACTTGTATGAATCGATTCTCAGCTTGTCTGAGACATGTAGGAATCGATTCTCAGTTAAGTGCAAAAGAGTGGGAATCGATTCTTCCTTTAAGAAAGTTTGGCTCAGGAATCGATTTATGCACTGAAAATACATGGGGTGAAAATTGATTCTTCCTTTTCTGATTGGCCTGAAAATAGATTTTGATGAAAGTATATGTAAGATAAAATCGATTTTTATGTTTTAAAGATGATAGGCATGTTTACGTAAGTATGCATGCATCTTTGAAAAACTTGTGAGTGTGTGAGGCTTTGAGATACGAGCTGACATTTGAAAGAGCTTACACTTTTTCCTAAGACACACCCAAACCCTAAGGACTACCCTTATATTTAAGGACTACCCTTAAACTTGAATCTTCAATTCTTGAGCTTGTTTGTCTTGGATTGTGACTTTGATGTTTAGTCACTTTTATCAACTTTGGGCATCAACTTTGCCTTTGTCTTTTTCATCATCAAAACTTATCCTGCAATATTAGTTTGCCTGCAATACAAGGTATCCACAACAGCACCTTAACTTACAGCAACAGCAACATCATTTTTAGAAAAACAGCAACATTTGTTTACTGTGACAGCAACATCAATTTTTAGAAAAACAGCAACATTTGTTTACTGTGACAGCAACATCAATTTTTTAGAAAAACAGCAACATCAAAATGGAGACAGCAACAGTGAATTTTCAGAAAAACAGCAACATTTGTTTGACATGGCAGGAACTGGCGCCCAGCAACAGGGCGCCAACAGAAAACAGCAACCAACCAGAAACTGGCGCCCAGCAACAGGGCACCTAGCAGGCAACAGCAACAACAGAAACTGGCGCCCAGCAACAGGGCGCCAAGAGGCAACAACGTCCAGCAGAAACTGGCGCCCAACAACAGGGCGCCTAGTGCAACAGAAACACAACAGGATCTGGCGCCCAGCAACAGGGCGCCTAGTGAGACAGCAACAAAACAGAAGCTGGCGCCCAGCAACAGGGCGCCTAGCACAACCACAACACAAACTGACATGGCGCCCAGGAGCAGGGCGCCTAGCACAACAGAAGCAACAACAGACGTGGCACCCAGCAACAGGGCGCCTAGCACACCAACAGCAGCAACAGAATTGGCGACCAGCAATGTAACATCCCCAAAATAATTAATCGAATTATTTGGATGTAAACCCAATTGAATTAATTTGGTACTTAATTGGTAAAATTATTGAGTGCTAAAATTAATTATTGGCTGTCACAGGGTCGTTGACCGAATAATACGGACCAAGGAAGTTTTGGAATCGAAATAAGGAATCTGGGTCAATATGGTAATTGGACCACGCCACCACTTATTTATTAATTAAATAAATATGTGTGTGTGTGTTAAATAAAAGAAAAAGAAAGGAAAGAAAGAAAAGAGAAAGGAAGCGCTGAAACAGAGAAAGAAAGAAGAGAAAAGAAGAAGGAAAAGAAGAAGGAAAAAGAAGAAGGAAAAAGGGAAGAGAAGAAGAAGAATCCTCAACCTCCAAGCTCCAAACTTCATCATCTTCATCACCTCCTCTCCCTCAACATAACCCCATAACTTGGTAAGCTTTCCTTCCATTTTTCCCCTTCTATTTGACTTCGAAAATTGAGGGTTTTGGTGGAGAAATTTGTTGAAATCAAGGATTAATAGGTTGTGTTGGTGATTGGGTTATGCTTAGGATCGAAGCTAGGAGCGGATTGAACGCGATTGGAAGCTCGGAACGAAGTTAGGAGCGGTTCGGTGTTGTTTGGGTTCGATTCGGTAATTTCGACGTCTCGGCAAATTCGGTTCGATATCGGCTCTCGCTTCAAGGGTGAGTTTTACTCACGCTTAGGTTTATTCTGTGTTGGTGTAATTTGTGTGTTGATTGGTTTCGAGAAATTCTGAGACAAAACCGTTATTCGAAAAATAGCGCTTTGAATAAAAATTCGTTTTGATTGAGTTTTTGATTTGATTGATTGATTATATGGTATTGGTTGGACTGGTTTTGCTGGTTGTCAAATCTGTTTTCGATCGGAAATGAAATCGTAATTGAGCGGAATAGCGGATTTCGCGAAAATCGCAAAATCTGCACCAGACAGGTCTCCATCGCGTCGCGACCCGCAGGGCATCGCGTCGCGACCATACACAGTTTTGTCACGCAAAATGTTTCTGTCGTTTTTCGCGTCGCGACGGTAGCAGTTCGCGTCGCGACGCTTTGCAGATTTTCAACAGTTTTTCACTGATTTTGTTTTCGCGATATCTTTTGATTTCGGAACCCGATTGAGGCGTTCTAAGATGCGTTGGAAAGCTTATTCAGAGGCCTAACTGAATATTCTAGTTTTAAGGCAAAATGAACTGTTTTTGATATTAAAAATTGTGTCAAAAAGTGGTCAACTAGAGTGCGAGTGTGAACTTCGATTTCATAAAATTGTGGATTAAAGTGTTTCATGGATTGTCTGATTTGATGGACCGGGGGTTCATATTACTGTAGATATATATGTTTATATGTATATCGAGTTGGGTGACGACCCATGTTTTGACATACTAGGCGGGGCAGTCATGCTCCCCCAACCTAGGCTCCGTGCCAATAGGAGAATGTACTATTGGTAAGGGGGTTCACCGGGTATATAGCACTGGATTGCAGTCGGTGTTATGTCATGAGTTTGTTGTACGTACACCGGGGTTTAGCACTTTATTGCAGTCGGTGTCGTACTGTGCGATACACCGAGGTTTAGCACTTTATTGCAGTCGGTGCCGCACTTTGTTTGTTCACGTTCACCGGGGTTAGCACTTTATTGCAGTCGGTGTCGTGTCGATTTTTAAAAATGATTATTAATTGAACCGAGAGAGTTAGCAGGGGTCTCGGTAGAACTCACTGAGATTGTATCTCACTGTTTAATTGTTGTTGTTTTACAGATAAACAGGGACAGAAGAAATCTCAGAGGCACGAGTAGGTGGCCCCCGGGAAACGGATTATGACTTAGCTTTATGTTTAGTTTATTTTCCTTCTGTTGTCCATGTATCTCTGCACTATGACATTAGTGTCATGTTTGCCTTTCATTTCGCTTTCTTGTATGATTCTGACTACCACAGTGGCTGACAGTTTACGGTCTGAAAACCGTATGGTCTTACGTTTGTATAAGACAGTTATGTTATATTTCAGCAAAAATTTCATAGTGGTAATCAGTATCTGAACAGGAAATAGTATCTCTGATGTATGTTTAATGTGCACTTGGGTGTTTTTAAAGAAATAAAAATATCAGGGTGTTACAGTTGGTATCAGAGCGGTTCGACCTAGTCGGACTTAGCTTATAGGGTCTTTGCTTTTTCCAGTTGTGATTTTCTTAGTATGCTATTAGACATTGAGCTTGATCAACTTAATACTTTGTGCATATTTCGCAGAATCATGGCTAGAAGAGGTAGAGGCGTTCCTCCTCCTGTTGATCCAAATTTTGAGTGGATGCAGAATGTAATTGAGAACCAGCAGAAAATGATGCAAGACATGATGCTTATGCATCAGCAGCAACAAATCCTACAGCAAAATGCTCAGCAGCATCAAGCTCCAGAGCCACAAGTGAACCCAAGGAGAATTTTCACAGAGTTCCTGAAAATGAAGCCCTCCGAGTTTAGAGGTGGGCCGGATGTCATGAGAGCACAACATTGGCTGGATGACATTGAAAAGATCTTTGTAACAATGCAAGTGACCGATGAAGACAAGTTGAGGTTGGCATCCCATATGTTGAAAGGGGAGGCCAATAACTGGTGGACAAATGCTAGGGCCATGATGGAGACAATGGGAACTCCCCCGACTTGGGACAATTTCCGAACATCATTTTTAGAACAATTCTTCCCCACGGCTATGAGGTTGGATAAGGAAAATGAGTTTTTGACTTTTACACAAGGAGGCTTGACCGTGGGCCAATACACGGCTAAATTTGAAGAGTTGTATCAATTCTTCGGTTTAGCTGGATATGCCCCAAGTGACCAATGGAAAACTGACAGGTACAAATATGGGTTGAGAGAGGATATTGCTCAAAGTCTTAGTTATTTTCCGAGAACCAACTATGCAGCCATGGTACAACAAGCTTATATCGCCGAAAGTGATTTGTCAAGGTTGTATGCAAGCAGAAAGGCATTCCATCAGAGCAAGAGGAACACTGGATCATCTAGTTCTCAGATGGGTCCCAGGCATGACTCGGGGAAAGGAGGTAAGTACAAAGGGAAGCAGGTACAATCGTCTGATTCTGCACAGTTCAGAAATTGTAGACTTTGTGGAAGATATCACCGTGGCGAGTGTCCGCCAAGGCCAGATCGGTGCTATGTTTGTAATGAAGAGGGACACTATGCAAATAAGTGCCCAACAAAGAAGAATCTGCAAAGAGCACCAAATGCTCCTAGTCAGGGGCGAATCAACACTCTAGATGCTCGAACCATCACGCCTACTGATAATCTTCTGAGGGGTACGGGATCTCTTTTTAATAATTCAGTCAATATTTTATATGATTCTGGTGCAACTCACTGTTTTATCTCACAAGCATGTGTGGATCGGTTGGGATTAGCATTGTCTGAGCTATCCGAACCGATAACTATTTTAACTGCTGCCAAGGGTCGTGTCCAGACCCAATCATTATGTGAAAATTGCCTACTTGTCATAGGCGACAGACAGTTTGTTGTGAAATTTATTTGCTTGCCTATGAGAAGCATGGACATTGTTCTGGGTATGAATTGGATGGCTGAAAATCATGTAACAATCAACTGTGCCGATCGAACTATTAGCTTCGCCTCCGAATCCGTAGGATTGACACAGGCAGATGCTGAAGCGACGATATCTTACACCGAAGCAAGCCAGTCATTATTCCAAGGTGCGGAAGCTATTCTTATTATGTTATCTGCATCTACTGAAACGGGTTTAGATTTGTCATCTGTGCAAGTGGTAAATGAATTTCTAGATGTCTTTCCAGAAGAAGTTTCATCCTTACCTCCTGACCGAGAGGTAGAATTCTCAATAGAATTGATTCCTGGTACAGGATCAATCTCTATTGCTCCTTATAGAATGTCTCCTTTAGAGTTGAAGGAACTGAAGTCTCAACTTGAGGAATTAATATCGAAGAGGTTTATCCGACCGAGTGCTTCTCCATGGGGTGCTCCGGTGTTGCTAGTCAAAAAGAAGGATGGTAGTATGAGATTGTGCATAGATTATCGACGACTCAACAAAGTGACGATCAAGAATAAATATCCCTTGCCAAGGATAGACGATTTGCTCGACCAACTTAGAGGTGCCGTGGTATTTTCAAAAATTGATCTAAGGTCGGGCTATCATTAAATAAAGGTGCGGGCCTTAGATATTCCGAAGACAGCTTTCCGTACGAGGTATGGACATTACGAGTTCGTAGTGATGCCCTTCGGTTTGACTAATGCTCCAGCGGTATTCATGGATTACATGAACCGAGTGTTTCACACGTACCTTGATCAGTTTGTGGTAGTTTTTATTGATGATATTTTGGTGTACTCTAAGACCATTGAGGACCATGTTCAACATCTCCGCATTGTTCTGAACGTACTCCGAGAAAAGAAATTGTATGCCAAGCCGTCGAAGTGTGACTTCTGGATGCCGGAAGTGAAGTTTTTGGGACACGTGATTTCCCAATCAGGAGTTGCGGTGGATCCCAGTAAAGTAGAAGCGGTGTTGAACTGGGAACGACCAACATCCGTCACCGAAATAAGAAGTTTCTTGGGTCTAGCTGGTTACTACAGGAGGTTTACCGAAGGTTTTTCACAATTGGTTCTTCCACTTACTCGGTTGACTCGCAAGGCCCAACCGTTTATATGGAATGCCGATTGTGAGGAATGTTTTCAAGAGTTGAAGGTTAGGTTGACTTCGGCTCCAATCCTAATTCTTCCAGATCCGTCCTTGGATTTTCAAATTTACAGCGATGCTTCTGGGAAGGGTTTGGGGTGTGTTCTCATGCAGAACCAACAAGTTGTAGCTTATGCCTCCAGACAGTTGAAGACTCATGAAGAGAATTATCCGACTCATGATTTGGAGTTGGCAGCTATTGTGTACGCACTGAAGATTTGGAGACATTACCTGTATGGGTCTCGTTTCGAAGTCTTTAGTGATCATAAAAGCTTGAAATATTTGTTTGACCAGAAGGAGTTGAATAACAGGCAGAGAAGATGGGTGGAGTTTCTGAAGGATTATGACTTCGAACTGAAGTATCATCCGGGAAAAGCTAATGTTGTAGCCGATGCACTAAGTAGGAAATCCATTCATATAGCAGGATTAATGATGCATGAAATGGAATTGTTGGAGTCTTTCCGGGACTTAAATGTGGATTCAAAGCCAAAAAGGAACCGGTTGGTGTTGAGCCACATGAGGATCTCTAGTTCCATAAGGGATTCTATTCGCTTAGCACAGGAAGTTGATGTGAAACTACAATCACAGAAAGTGATGCCAGATTTTACCGAGGATAGTGATGGGGTTATTTGTTTCAACGGTAGGATCTGTGTGCCCGACGATGAGAGTATTAAAAAGCAAGTGCTAGAGGAAGCACACCGGAGTTTATTTTCTGTACATCCTGGATCCACCAAGATGTATAGAGATTTAAAACAAATGTATTGGTGGCCGGGAATGAAGTTAGAAATTGCTGAATTCGTATCACAATGCTTAACTTGTCAAAAAGTTAAGATAGAACATCAGAAGCCTGCTGGTCTGCTACGGTCACTAGACGTGCCAGTGTGGAAATGGGAAAACATTTCTATGGATTTTGTAATGGCGTTGCCAAGGTCTCAAGCCGGTAACGACTCCATTTGGGTAGTTGTGGATCGGTTAACTAAATCAGCTCATTTTATTCCAGTCCGTTCGAGCAGTAAAGTATCCAAATTAGCTGAAGTGTATTTGAAGAACATAGTAAGGTTACATGGGGTTCCTACCAGTATAGTGTCGGATCGAGATCCGAAATTCACTTCTCGATTTTGGAAAGCTAATAATGAAGCAATGGGGACTAAAGTACTTCTTAGTACCGCTTATCACCCACAAACAGATGGTCAAACCGAGATAACTATCCAGACATTAGAGGATATGCTTAGAGCTTCGGTACTTGATAACGGAAAGAAATGGGAGGATCATCTTCCATTGGTGGAATTCTCATATAACAACAGTTATCATTCCAGTATCGGAATGGCACCTTTTGAAGCCTTGTATGGTAGGAAATGCAGGACTCCATTGTGTTGGTGGGAAGTAGGTGAGAACCGATTGTTAGGGCCCGAAATGATTCACGACACTACTGAGAAGATCCGCCAGATCAGGGATAGAATGAAAACTGCTCAGAGCAGGCAAAAGAGCTATGCTGATAAAAGGAGAAGGCCGTTAGAGTTTGAGTCAGGTGATCATGTGTTTTTGAGATTATCACCAACAATTGGCACAGGTAGGGCATTACGGGTAAAGAAACTCAGTCCTCGGTATATTGGACCTTTCCAGATAATCGAGCGAATAGGGCCTCTTGCATACCGTATTGCTTTGCCTCCACCATTGTCAAATCTGCATGATGTATTCCATGTGTCTCAGCTGCGGAAGTACATTCCCGATCCAAGTCAACCGTTAGATTTTGAAACGATTGATCTTCGACCGGACTTGTCCTTCCAACCTAATCCGAATTACATCATGGAACGTGGCGAGAGGACGCTACGGACAAAGTCAATTCCCATTGTCAAGGTGGTATGGGATGGTTTTTCCGCCGAGGAAGCTACTTGGGAGTTGGAGGACGATATGCGGACTCGGTATCCGTATTTGTTCTCTTGAGGTATGTTGTGTCTAATTTTGAGGACAAAATTCTTTCAAGTTGGGGAGAATGTAACATCCCCAAAATAATTAATCGAATTATTTGGATGTAAACCCAATTGAATTAATTTGGTACTTAATTGGTAAAATTATTGAGTGCTAAAATTAATTATTGGCTGTCACAGGGTCGTTGACCGAATAATACGGACCAAGGAAGTTTTGGAATCGAAATAAGGAATCTGGGTCAATATGGTAATTGGACCACGCCACCACTTATTTATTAATTAAATAAATATGTGTGTGTGTGTTAAATAAAAGAAAAAGAAAGGAAAGAAAGAAAAGAGAAAGGAAGCGCTGAAACAGAGAAAGAAAGAAGAGAAAAGAAGAAGGAAAAGAAGAAGGAAAAAGAAGAAGGAAAAAGGGAAGAGAAGAAGAAGAATCCTCAACCTCCAAGCTCCAAACTTCATCATCTTCATCACCTCCTCTCCCTCAACATAACCCCATAACTTGGTAAGCTTTCCTTCCATTTTTCCCCTTCTATTTGACTTCGAAAATTGAGGGTTTTGGTGGAGAAATTTGTTGAAATCAAGGATTAATAGGTTGTGTTGGTGATTGGGTTATGCTTAGGATCGAAGCTAGGAGCGGATTGAACGCGATTGGAAGCTCGGAACGAAGTTAGGAGCGGTTCGGTGTTGTTTGGGTTCGATTCGGTAATTTCGACGTCTCGGCAAATTCGGTTCGATATCGGCTCTCGCTTCAAGGGTGAGTTTTACTCACGCTTAGGTTTATTCTGTGTTGGTGTAATTTGTGTGTTGATTGGTTTCGAGAAATTCTGAGACAAAACCGTTATTCGAAAAATAGCGCTTTGAATAAAAATTCGTTTTGATTGAGTTTTTGATTTGATTGATTGATTATATGGTATTGGTTGGACTGGTTTTGCTGGTTGTCAAATCTGTTTTCGATCGGAAATGAAATCGGAATTGAGCGGAATAGCGGATTTCGCGAAAATCGCAAAATCTGCACCAGACAGGTCTCCATCGCGTCGCGACCCGCAGGGCATCGCGTCGCGACCATACACAGTATTGTCACGCAAAATGTTTCTGTCGTTTTTCGCGTCGCGACGGTAGCAGTTCGCGTCGCGACGCTTTGCAGATTTTCAACAGTTTTTCACTGATTTTGTTTTCGCGATATCTTTTGATTTCGGAACCCGATTGAGGCGTTCTAAGATGCGTTGGAAAGCTTATTCAGAGGCCTAACTGAATATTCTAGTTTTAAGGCAAAATGAACTGTTTTTGATATTAAAAATTGTGTCAAAAAGTGGTCAACTAGAGTGCGAGTGTGAACTTCGATTTCATAAAATTGTGGATTAAAGTGTTTCATGGATTGTCTGATTTGATGGACCGGGGGTTCATATTACTGTAGATATATATGTTTATATGTATATCGAGTTGGGTGACGACCCATGTTTTGACATACTAGGCGGGGCAGTCATGCTCCCCCAACCTAGGCTCCGTGCCAATAGGAGAATGTACTATTGGTAAGGGGGTTCACCGGGTATATAGCACTGGATTGCAGTCGGTGTTATGTCATGAGTTTGTTGTACGTACACCGGGGTTTAGCACTTTATTGCAGTCGGTGTCGTACTGTGCGATACACCGGGGTTTAGCACTTTATTGCAGTCGGTGCCGCACTTTGTTTGTTCACGTTCACCGGGGTTAGCACTTTATTGCAGTCGGTGACGTGTCGATTTTTAAAAATGATTATTAATTGAACCGAGAGAGTTAGCAGGGGTCTCGGTAGAACTCACTGAGATTGTATCTCACTGTTTAATTGTTGTTGTTTTACAGATAAACAGGGACAGAAGAAATCTCAGAGGCACGAGTAGGTGGCCCCCGGGAAACGGATTATGACTTAGCTTTATGTTTAGTTTATTTTCCTTCTGTTGTCCATGTATCTCGGCACTATGACATTAGTGTCATGTTTGCCTTTCATTTCGCTTTCTTGTATGATTCTGACTACCACAGTGGCTGATAGTTTACGGTCTGAAAACCGTATGGTCTTACGTTTGTATAAGACAGTTATGTTATATTTCAGCAAAAATTTCATAGTGGTAATCAGTATCTGAACAGGAAATAGTATCTCTGATGTATGTTTAATGTGCACTTGGGTGATTTTAAAGAAATAAAAATATCAGGGTGTTATAGTAGGGCGCCTGGCACAACAGGCAACACAACAGACTTGGCGCCCAACAACAGGGCGCCTGGCACAACAGTGGCAACAACAGACTTGGCGCCCAGCAACAGGGCGCCTGGGACAACAGCCAAGACAACAACAATATGACACCAGCACAGGGCGCCTAGGGCACCGGTTTCAGCAGTCACACAGGAACCGGGCGCCTAGGGCGCCACTTTCAGCACAACATCCAGCACTGGGCGCCTAGGGCGCCACTTCCAGCAACAACACAGAGCCACTACTGGGCGCCTAGGGCGCCACATTCAGCAACATGAACAACACTGGCTTGGCGCCCAGCAACAGGGCGCCTTCAGCAGGAACCAAACGCGACACAGACACGGCGCCCAGGAGCAGGGCGCCGTTTCCAGCAACCAAGACAACAACACATATAGACATGGCGCCCAGCAATAGGGCGCCTTTTCCAGTAACCAAAAACAACATCCACATATGTGACACATCAATGGCGCCCATGGCGCCTAGGGTTCAATTTTCGACTTTCACCATAGTTAATCACCAAACACCAATTACAAACATCGTGAACACATTCAAACATCAAATAATCGACACCAACAAGATCAACGAGACAACATAGGTCCTATCTCCCACATAACCCCCATCATACACCCTATTATAAGGATAGAACCCACCCTTACCTTAGATTTGCCGAATACGAGATCCCCTTGCACGAAAGCTCCAAAGAACCACAGCAACAAAGCTCCTCCCCTCTTTCTCCTTGGTTTCCCGCCGTCCCTCTCTTCTCCTCTTCGCAACTTTCTTTCTTTCTTTTCTCAAAAATGCGCTAATACTCCAAAACCCTAGCTAATGGCTTCACCTATGCGCCTAGGCCCTTGGGCTCTTGGATCACGGCCCCCCGTCTACTACTCAGCTTAATTACTAAACACCACTCCCTAATTTAAAATAAAACATCATTTTATTAATTTAATATGACTATGCTAATAAAATACCTAAATAATTTAATTAAATAAATAATTAAATTATTTGGGCGTTACAACTCTCCCCCACTTAGAATATTTCATCCTCAAAATTTACCTGATTCAAACAGCTCGGGATAGAATTCCCGCATCTTGCTCTCCAGCTCCCACGTCATGCTCTCTCCGGCAGCTCCTAGCCAGACTACTTTCACCTACGCAATCTCCTTGCCTCTTAAAACTTTCACCTCATGACCTTCGATCCGTACGGGCATCGTCTCCACCGTGAGATTATCCCGTACCTCCACATCATCCATGCGGATTACATGAGATGGATTCGAAATATACTTCCGAAGTTGCGACACATGAAACACGTCGTGCAAATTCGAAAGGTTAGGCGGTAAAGCCACTCTATATGCAACATTTCCGACTCTCTCTGAAATCTGATAAGGACCAATAAAACGAGGAGTGAGCTTCTTCGACTTCAAAGCACGTCCAACACCGGTCAGTCGAGTGACTCTCAAAAATACATGCTCACCCGCTTGAAACTCCAAATCTTTCCTCCGCTTGTCGTGATAACTCTTCTGTTGACTCTGCGACGCCTTCATCTTCTCACGAATCAACTTCACTTTTTCAGTTGTCTCTCGAACAATCTCCGGTCCAAGCACCACACTCTCTCCAGACTCATACCAACACAGCGAGGTTCTACACTTCCGACCATATAATGCTTCAAAAGGTGCCATCCCAATACTAGAATGGTAACTGTTGTTATATGTGAACTCTATCAGTGGGAGGTAGGAATCCCACGAACCTCCTTGTTCCAAAACACAAGCCCTCAACAAATCTTCTAATGATTGGATTGTCCTCTCTGACTGACCATCTGTCTGAGGATGATATGCCGAACTCAACCTCAACTTAGACCCCAACTTCTCTTGCAAACTCTTCCAGAAATCTGAAGTGAACCTACCTCGGATCTCTATCCGAAACAATACTCGCAGGAACTCCATGAAGCTTCACAATCTCCCGGATATAAATCTCTGCCAACTTCGACACCGGATACGCGATGCTGATAGGAACAAAATGAGACGATTTTGTTAACCTGTCAACAATCACCCAAATTGCATCATACCCTTTCGCAGTATTAGGCAATCCCGTCACAAAGTCCATCGAAATGCTATCCCATTTCCACTCTGGAATTTCTAACGGTTGCATCAGTCCAGCAGGCTTCTGATGCTCAACCTTTGACTTCTGGCAAGTCAAACATGCATAAACGAACTGCGCCACATCTCGCTTCATACCAGGCCAGCAAAACAACTTCTTCAGGTCTTGATACATCTTTGTAGCTCCCGGATGAATACTTAAGTTAATCCTGTGACTCTCTTCAAGAATGGCTCTCTTCATGTCTGCATCATCAGGAATGCAAATCCTACCACGGAACCTCAACACACCTTGGGAATCCAACCTGAAATCCTCATTCTCAGATTGATCAATCCCGGCCATCAAGTCTACCAGTTTAACATCTGATTTCTGGGCCTCTCTGATCCTGTCCAGAAAATCATTACCAATCTTCAACATCCCTAACTTAACATTCTGAGGTGTCACTTCACAAACCAGACTCATATCTCTGAACTCCTCATTCAGCTCTAACTCCTTAACCATCATTGTCGACATATGCAAAGTCTTTCGGCTCAAAGCATCAGCCACGACATTAGCTTTGCCGGGATGATAGTTCAAACCGAAATCATAGTCCTTCAACAACTCCAACCATCGTCGCTGCCTCATATTCAACTCCTTCTGGTCAAACAAATATCTCAAGCTCTTATGGTCACTAAACACCTCAAATCTGGAACCATAGAGATAGTGCCTCCAAATCTTCAGCACGAAGACCACTGCAGCTAACTCCAAGTCATGAGTGGGATAATTCTTCTCATGAACCCTTAACTGTCTCGATGCATACGCAATAACCTTCCCATCTTGCATAAGCACACCACCTAAACCCATTTTGGAAGCATCACAATACACCACAAACGACCCTTCCGGATTGGGCAACGTCAAGACAGGAGACGTTGTCAATCTCTTCTTCAATTCCAAGAAACTTTCTTCACAACGGGCGTCCCAAACAAAAGCCCCTCCTTTGCAGGTTAACTGAGTTAACGGAAGTGCTAACTTAGAAAAACCTTCAATGAATCTTCTATAATAGCCGGCCAATCCCAAAAAGCTTCTAATTTCAGTAGCCGACTTCGGAGCCTCCCAATTCAACACTGCTTCTACTTTCGACGAATCCACCGCAATACCACTACCAGAAATGACATGACCGAGAAAACTCACTTCCTTCAACCAGAACTCACACTTTGACAACTTCGCATACAACTTCTTTTCCTTCAGTACCTCCAATACTAACCTCAGATGCTCGGCGTGCTCTTCCTCCGATTTAGAGTAAATCAGAATGTCATCGATGAACACCACCACAAACCGATCTAAGTAAGTATGGAAAATACGATTCATATATTCCATAAATACTCCTGGTGCGTTGGTAACACCGAACGGCATCACCGAATACTCATAATGACCATAACGAGTTCTGAAAGCCGTCTTCTGAATATCTTCGTCCTTCACCTTGATCTGATGATAACCTGATCTCAAATCAATCTTACTGAATACTTGAGCACCCAACAACTGATCCATCAAATCGTCTATCCTCGGAAGTGGATACTTGTTCTTAATTGTCACCTTATTCAACTGCCGATAATCCACACAGAGTCTCATACTACCATCCTTCTTCTTAACTAATAACACAGCAGCTCCCCACGGCGATACACTCGGCCTCACAAACTTCTTTTCAAGAAGATCCTCAAGTTGCTTCTTCAACTCAGACAATTCGGATGCGGACATCCTGCACGGTGCCATAGAAAAAGGTCTGGTACCAGGTACAAGATCAATAGAGAATTCAACTTCCCTCTCTGGCGGTACACTTGGAATCTCATCAGGGAAAACATCAGGAAACTCGCGCACCACCTGCAACTCTTCAATGATAGCTTGATTCTCAACAGACAACGACGCCATCGGCGAGAATAACTGAACTCCTTCCTTCATCAACTTCCGCAACTGACTAGCGGATAACATACCAGACTCCTCTCCTTCAAAACTCACCGACTTGCTACGACAATTAATATGGACATGGTTATGCTCTAACCAGTTCATACCCAAGATTACATCCAATCCGCTCAACGGCAAACAAACAAAATCCACAACAAAATCTCTGTCGAATATCGACAAGGGACACGGAGAACACACCAGAGAAGTAGTTACCGACCCCTTAGCTGGAGTGTCGACAACCATCTCTTCATTCATAGAAGACAATACAAGACCCAATCTCTTACAACAATCAGCAGCAATAAAGCAATGAGTAGCACCAGTATCAACAATAGATTTTAAAGGAGCACTATTAATGAAGCACGTACCTCTAATAAGTCCATCTTCTTCAGTAGGCTCTTCACCTGCCAAAGCGAACACCTTTCCACTGGACCTTTCTTTCTTCGGCTTCGGACACTGCGTACTAATGTGCCCTCTGTTGCGCACGAAAAAGTCCCCGAGGGAGAACCTTCCCCGTTCACAACTTTTCCTAAGACAATGAAGCCGCCACCAATATTTATTAAGGAAAATATTAGGAAAACCTTTTTTGGAAAGCGATTTGTCTTGCGAAACTAGAGAATAGGGTTCGGGGGTCGGTTACGCGCATGGAAGGTGTTAGCACCCCACACGTCCTCTCTACTGAGAGGGAACCTTTAATTAAATGTGTGATTTTAGTGTGTTGACTTGAAAATACTTGATTTTGCCTCTCTACATCTTATTGAAAAATTCTTAATGAAAATCTTTATTTATTATGAAAAAGGGGGAAAAATGGTTTTTTAGAAAAAACACGGGACATGGCCCGCTCGTACGTATCTCCCGGTGCGATGGAGAACTCAAAGCTACGTAGTTCTTCTGTGTCTTTTTGAAAAGTTTTTGTTTTTTATCTTTTTTAGTGAGTTTTTGAGATAGGACAAGCATTAGCGAATGATTAAACTAGCAGAGGCTATGATGAATCACCACTAAATACTCTTGAAAATGAGAGTCGCTACCGCCAGTCAGACGAACAAAGGTTCTGATTGACTGTTAGTAGCGACTCGTTTTTTATTTGTTCTTTTAGAAGGGGTTTTCGAAAGAGATTGATTGGCACGAATGATCAGACTAACAAAGGTTATGAGTGATCATCGCTTGTTGTTCTTTGGGGAAAAAGACATCGTCACCAATGGCTAGACGAACAAAGGTTCTGATTAACCACTAGCGACGATGGGTTGAAAATGATTTTAGAAAGGAAAAGATTTGTGTCCTGAAAATGATCTTGGTTTGCGAAAGTGATTCTTTTTTGTTACGAAAATAACTCTTTTCTTTTCGTTATGCAAATGCTAAACTTTTTATGGTTGCGCTTGACGAGAATGTGACTCTCTCCTACGTATCCCAAATGGGAATCAAAGCGACGTAGTTCTAAGTTCTTTTGAAAATAATTGTTTGAAAACTTATTGTAAAAATGATTTTTATTTGTTATGCTTGACGGGATGTGACCCGCTCCTACGTATCTCCCAGTGCGATGGAGAATTCAAAGCTTACGTAGTTCTCCTTTGTCCTGAAAAGGTTTTTGTCTTTTATCTTTTTAGTGAGTTTTCGGAATAGGACGAGTATTTAGTGAATGATTAAACTAACCAAGGTTATGGGTAATCACCACTAAGTACCCTTGAAAATGAGAGTCACTACCGCCAGTCAGACGAACAAAGGTTCTGATTGAGTATTAGTAGCAACCCGTTTTTTATTTGCTCTTTTGAAAGTGGTTTTCGAAAGAGATTGATTCGGCACGAATGATCAAGATAACAAAGGTTATGAGTGATCATCGCTTGTTGTTCTTTGTTTAATGAAAAAATGGTTTTTGATTGAACAAAAAGGGGAAAACGTAGTAAGTTGTAAAACATAAATGAGGGGTGCAGTTAATAGCAGAGGTGCTATATTATTAATGAAGGGGGTGTAGTTAGCAGAACCTATATCAGAATGCGAATTGGGCCTAGTGCAAATTGACCCATAAAGTTGGGCTCAAGCATGAGTGTGTGATAATTAAAAAGAAAGGGTGTTGATATACATCTGATTTATTAATTCATTTTTTAATCTTAAAATTAAAAACAAAATAAAAATGAATGAAGAAAGGAAAGAACAATTAACCCAAACAGAAGCTTATTATTTCTCAGTAGTCAGTACTCCTCTGAACGCCGTTTCAGAAAATAGGGAGGAGAGAGAAGGCGAAATTCTCGCCTTGACGGAGGGAGAGAGATCTATGCAAGTGATAAAGAAGAAAGAGAGAGAAGGACATGGTTTCGGCCGAGACGCGTGACGACGAAGGGAACGACGGTGGGGCACGGTTCTGGCCCGGCGTTGGTGCACCGGCGACGGGGAGAAAACGAGAGGGGCGAAAGGGTCGCGATGGCCAGAGAGGGATACTCAGGCCAAACGACGTCGCGACGGCGACAGGTGCTCACGGCGACAGAGTGGTGGCTCACGGCGGCGTTGGCTTCAACAGGTTTCGGTTCCTATCCTTTTTCCTTCTTCTAACTCCTATTTTTTATCTCTGGTTCTGTTTGTCTTTGATCTAATTTACTATTTCCTAATTTGATTTTTGTCACTAAGTTTTCAAAGCTATATTTTCATTCCATTTTTCTCTGGTTCTAAACCCACGCCCTGTTGATGTATTCTCTGTTTTTGTGTTTGTTGTTTCTCACTTCTATTGTTATCTATCTTTCCCTCTCATGGCTTCTTGTTTTTTGATTTGGGTCTGATTCTTATTTTTTTTTTTTATGTACAAATCTGAGATATCATCTTGTTAAATCATGAATAAGATTGAAGTTAAGAAACATTTATTTATAATAGAAAGGAATCATCTTCATATCCACAAGAAGTAGATGACTTAAGTAAGTATTTCTACAATTTTTGAAGCTAATAACACATAGGGAACCAACCTCTTATTTCCACGTTTCTGAAAAGTCTCTTCTTGGTTGCTGTTCTGACTCACTGCAACTGCGCGTTCTTGCTTCAGACTCGAACTTAGTGTTTTTGGTGATTAGGGTTTCAATGTGAAGCCCTAATCCTTATTTTTGTGATTTTTGAGATCTGTCTCCGTGTGTCCTTTGACTCTGCGGACTGCTTATTTATATTGAAAATATTAGGGTTAGCATTAATTAGTTTTGACTGGGCCTTGACTGCTTTGCAGATCTGGACTGTTGAGAGCTGTTGGCCCAAGTTAGCTGCTGAAGCTTGGAGCAGACCAGGAGACTGCTAATGCTACTTCTATTATTTAATTTTCTTTTTTTATATTTTTTTGTATTTTTTATTACTATTTTTTTTTTGGACATTTTGGACTCTTGGACACTCCTAAATGCTATAAAATTAAATTAGATTCTTTGACATCTTGGACTATGCATTACTCAAAATAAATTAAATGGACAAAATAAAAATAATAAAAGAAGTTGGGCCAAATACAAAAGGGAAATCCGGCCCAACTAGACAAATGCACTAAAAATTAACTCAGAACTACGTTCTTGGGCCCGACTCAAGATGATAAGCCCAATTTGTATATGTGTAGGCCCAATTACACAAATGGCATCTTAACGACACTCGCATGACACCGACACGCGTTAACAAGACTCGAGACTTGCTAAAAATGCGACCTAGTAAATTAAAACACTATTAACAAGAGCTCGGACAAAATTGGGGTATAACACCCTCCTTCACCACAGTTGTAGCAGACCACCTCCTTACGATCACACTCAGCCACCACATGACCCTCCTTACCACAACGGTAACACTTCTTCACTTCAGCTTTGCACACGTTACTCTTGTGACCAGCTTTGCCACATTTGTAACATACAATGCTAGCAGGAGCATCTCCCCCACAAGTCTTCTTGCCAACCACAGCTTTCTGTTTACCCTTACCAGCAGGAACATCATACGGCTTACCACGACTTTGAAATTTGCTCCTCTTCTCATTCATAATCTTGTAGTGAACATTGTTGTCTTCATCATAACAGTAACTCCATCACCATGCAGCGGCATAAAATAAAGGTTCAACAATTAATCATAACATCACCATAAAACCACAGGTAAATTAATCTTGTAGTGAACATTGTTGGCTCAGAAATCGATTTATGTACTGAAAATACATGACCTGACAATCGATTCTTCCTTTTCTGTTTTACCTGAAAATCGATTTTGATGTATGTTTATGCATGAGAAAATCGATTTTATGTTTTTAAAGATGATAGGTATGTTTACGTAAGTATGCATGCATCTTTGAAAAACTTGTGAGTGTGTGAGACTTTGATATACGAGCTGACCATTGAAAGAGCTTACACTTTTTCCTAAGACACACCCAAACCCTAAGGACTACCCTTATATTTAAGGACTACCCTTAAACTTGAATCTTCAATTCTCGAGCTTGTTTGTCTTGGATTGTGACTTGGATGTTTAGTCACTTTTCTTTACTTTTGGCTATCAACTTTACCTTTGCCTTTTTCATCATCAAAACATATTCTGCAATATTAGTTTACCTGCAATACAAGGTATCCACATTCTCCCCCTTTTTGATGATGACAAAACACTAACTCATCTTCAAGGTGGGAGGTTAGTTCAAACAGATAATGCATATAAAATACTCCCCCTATCATGATGCTCCCCTTGTTTTATTGACTGTATGCGAGTGAATGTAAATGCATGCTGAATATAAAAACACTATTCTTCTCCCCCTTTTTGTCATGATCAAAGAGGGCAACATGTTATAAACTTGTGAATCTAACAGCATGAAGAGGAATCAATGATTCCAAGTTCTCTTCCAATGAAGAAGAAGTTTTCTTTCTGTAAAGGTTTTGTAAAAATATCAGCCAGCTGTTTTGCGGATTCAACAAATTCGATTACACAATCCCCTTTTTGGACATGATCTCTAAGAAAATGGTGTCTTATCTCTATATGCTTGGTCCTAGAGTGTTGGACGGGGTTCTTTGTAAGATTGATGGCGCTGGTATTGTCGAATTTTATAGGGATATGATCTAAATTTATACCATAGTCAAGAAGTTGTTGCTTCATCCAGAGGATTTGTGCACAACAACTCCCTGCTGCAACATATTCTGCTTCAGCAGTTGACAGTGCGACACTTACTTGTTTCTTACTGTGCCATGAGACTAATGCACTACCTAGTATGTGACATGTTCCACTAGTGCTTTTTCTATCCAACTTACATCCTGCAAAGTCAGAATCTGAATATCCAATAAGGCTACATGTGGCGCCTTTTGGGTACCACAGACCAACATTTTGAGTGTCTACCAGATATCTCATTATTCTTTTGACAGCTACTAAATGTGACTCTTTTGGGTTTGCTTGATACCTAGCACACATGCAAACACTAAACATGATGTCCGGTCTACTAGCAGTTAAGTAGAGAAGAGAGCCAATCATACCTCGATATTTGCTTAGTTCTACCGGTTTACCTTCTTCATCTTTGTCTAAGTAACATGAGGTGCTCATTGGTGTGGACATTTCTTTTGCTTTGTCTATTTCGAATCTTTTGAGTAGTTCTTTGCAGTACTTTGATTGAGATATGAAGATGCCGTTGTTTGTTTGTTTTATTTGAAGCCCAAGGAAGAAGTTGAGTTCTCCCATCATTGACATTTCAAACTCACTCTGCATAATACTTGAAAACTCTTTGCAAAGCAATTCATTAGTAGCACCGAAAATGATATCATCCACATAAATTTGCACGAGTAAGATGTCATCTTTTGACCTCTTTATAAAAAGTGTAGTGTCAACTTTCCCTCTTTGAAAATCATGATTGAGTAGGAATTTTCTCAATCTTTCGTACCAAGCTCTGGGAGCTTGCTTCAGACCATATAGAGCCTTTTTGAGTTTAAAAACATGGTCTGGTTTTTCAAAATTTTCAAAGCCAGGTGGTTGTTCAACATATACTTCTTCTTGGATAAAACCATTTAAGAAAGCGCTCTTAACATCCATTTGATACAATTTAAAATCCAAGATTGATGCAAACGCAAGTAGCATGCGAATAGCTTCTAATCTAGCTACAGGAGCATATGTTTCATCATAGTCTATTCCTTCTTCTTGATTATAACCTTTAGCAACTAGTCTAGCTTTGTTCCTAATTATTATACCTGATTCGTCTAGCTTGTTTTTAAACACCCATTTTGTGCCTATTATCTGATGATTATCAGGTCTAGGAACTAGATCCCACACTTCGTTTCTTTCAAACTGATTTAACTCTTCTTGCATAGCAATAGTCCAATGTTCATCAACTACGACTTCATCTATATTTCTAGGTTCAATTTGAGATACGAAAGCCATATGATTACATGCATTTCGAAGAGAGTTACGAGTAGTTACCCCTTTAGTTACATCACCTATGACATTTTCAAGCGAGTGATCCCTTGGGATTCTCCATTCCTTGGGAAGTTCACTGCTTGATCCTTCTTCTGATTTCTCTTGAGAGGTGGTTTTTGTTTCTTCTTCTTTCTTCTTCTCACCTATCTGTAACTCTTCAGGTTCATCTGCAATATCATCAATAACCTTTCCCAGCCTTTTGGGGTTAGTTTCATCAAATGTAACATGTACAGATTCCTCAATTACCTTATTTCTTTTATTGAAAATTCTAAAGGCCTTGCTAGATAAAGAGTAACCAAGAAAAATTCCTTCATCAGCTTTAGCATCGAATTTACCTAGGTTATCCTTTCCATTATTCAATACAAAACATTTGCAACCAAAAGTGTGAATGTGTGAAATATTTGGTTTTCTCCCCTTGTAAAGTTCATAGGGGGTTTTCTTTAGAATAGGCCTAATCAAAACTCTATTCATAACATAACAAGCAGTACTTACAGCATCCGCCCAAAAGTATTTTGGGATGTCGTGATCATTTAGCATTGTTCTGGCAAGTTCCTCCAATGATCGATTTTTCCTTTCAACAACTCCATTTTGTTGAGGAGTTCTAGGTGCTGAGAAGTTGTGATTTATACCAAGTTCTTCACATAGAATCTCAAAATTTTCATTTTCAAATTCTCCACCGTGATCAGATCGAATTGAGATGATCTTCAATTCTTTCTCATTTTGAACGCTGCGAGCAAGCTTTTTGAATGCTCCAAAAGCTTCGCTCTTATTTGCCAGAAAGAGGGTCCAGGTATACCTTGAGTAATCATCTACTATAACTAGAGCATAGTAATTTCCACCATAACTTTTTGTCCTTGAGGGACCAAATAGATCCATGTGTAACAGCTGCAAAGGTTTGTTAGTAGACACAATATTCTTTGATTTAAAGGACACTTTTACCTGTTTACCCTTTTGGCATGCATCACACAGTTTATCCTTTTCAAACTTGATATTAGGCAGACCGTTAACTAGATCTTTAGATACTAACTTGTTAAGATGATCCATATGAATATGAGCTGTCCTACGATGCCATAACCAAGAATTTTCTTCCTTACTAATGAGACAACATGCATTATGAGATGAAACACTATCTAAACTCATCATGTATATGTTTTCTACTCTATTTCTTATCATTCTAACTTGTTTACTTTGTTTATCCTCAATGATGCATGAACCTGAGTCAAATATTACCCTATTTCCTTTATCACAAAGTTGGCTAATGCTTAATAAATTATGTTTAAGACCTTCAACATAGAGCACATTATCAATAGCAGTAGATAAATCTTTACCAACTTTACCTTCACCAAGGATTCTTCCTCGGTTATTGTCACCATAAGTCACATGACCGCTTGATCTGGGGGTAAGAGTTAGGAACTTTGTGATATCTCCAGTCATGTGCTTTGAGCATCCGCTATCAAGGTACCAATCTGACCCCCGTACCTTGAAGCATACCTCGTTTTCATTCTCGCTTCCATGATCAGCCATTAATGCAACTTGAGCTTCTTCATCCTCTGATTCATCTAATGAATCCATGCAGTTGTCTTCCCATGCGATGTAGGCTTTTCTACCTTTGTTATCTCTGAATGCCTTCTTTTCATTTTTGGAGTCCTTTTTCTGTAGATTAGGACATTCCATTTTCATGTGCCCGGGTTTCCCGCATTCATAGCAAATTGGAGGACCGGATGTACTTTCTTTGCTTGAGAACTTTTTTGATTTGAAGTTCTTTCTTGGATAGTTGTTGCCTTTCATGAACCTTTTGAACTTCCGAACCATAAGAGCCATATTCTCTTCACTTTCATCAATTTCATCATCTGAGTTGTCACTATCATCAAACCGACTAGAACTAGATGCTTTTAGAGCTAAACTTTTCTTTTTCTTATCTGTATTTTCGTACTCAGCTAGACGGGTGAGTTCTAGTTCATGCTCTTGAAGTTTACCGAACAGAGTAGCCAGAGTCATAGTAGCTAAATTTCTTGATTCAGCTATAGCAGTAACCTTGGGTTGCCATTCTCTATTCAGACATCTCAGAACTTTGTTGATTAGATCCTCTACAGGAAATGACTTTCCCAACAAGCTTAATTGATTCACTATGTGAGTGAACCTTTTCTGCATTTCTGGTATTGTTTCACCTGTATTCATTCTAAACAGTTCGTACTCTTTGATAAGAGTATTTGTTCTTGCCCTTTTCACTTCATTTGTACCCTCATGAGTAACTTGGAGATTATCCCACATTTCTTGGGCAGATTTACAGTTTGAAACTCGAAAAAATTCATCAGGACTTAAAGCAGAAGTAATAATATTTTTGGCACGTAAATTATGTTGCACTTTTCTTTTCTCATCATCAGACCATTCATTTCTACTTTTAATTGTAAGAATACCATCTACTATGTGTGTGGGGACATAGGGTCCTTTTTCCACAGCATCCCAAACATCTAAGTCTACCCCTTCAATAAAGATTCTCATTCTTTCTTTCCAATATGCATAATCTTTCCCGTTGAATCCCGGAGGACGGGTAAGAGAAGCACCCTCTTGCGTAGACCAACCTGAAGCCATTTCTCTTGAAGCTGCTAGGCCCTTTATACAAGAGTCTAGCTCTGATACCACTTGTTATCAAGTGGCTTCAGTCTCAAGAGGGGGGGTGAATTGAGATTTAAAACTTTTCAGATCTTTCGAAAACGTTTTTCCCCTTTTCAATGACTTAGATCAATTTTCGCGCAGGTTAAGTGGAAGCGAAGGAATTTGAATATAAAGCAGTAAAGCGGTATAACAGTAAAGCAGGAAAGCAGTAAAGCACGCAGAGATTTATCCTGGTTCGGTCACCTCCTAGTGACCTACGTCCAGTCCTCACACCCTTGTGAGATTTTCCACTAACCAAAACAACAAGGCTTACAGGTGCCTTGGAAAACCTTTACAGACTCAGGCACTCTCCTCCTAGGATACCCCACCTATGGAGAGCCCTCAAATCTAACAATACAATAACAAGAGATACCCCACCCCTGTTACAATCAACTGCCTTAGAAAGATACCCCACTTCCTAGTACATGCAGCTACCCTAGAGAGATACCCCACTCCCTAGAACAAAACACAACAATTAAATAATAAACAATTGTAAAGACAGAAATACCTCTAATGAAGGCAGATATTACAACTTGAAGAATGCAACCCCAACTAACTCTTAGCAACAGATCAGCTCAGACGGACCAACGGTGCGTGACGAGCAAAAGTAAAAGCGTAAAGAGTTTTTCTCAAAAAGTTCTCTGATTCGTGAAATGGGTTGTTCTGTGAAAATGAACGTGACGCACTGCCTATTTATAGGCTATGAGGAAATTAAGTTTACGTTGAAAATATTGTAGGAATCGATTCTTTGTTGAATGCATTTGATCTAGGAATCGATTTATTTTAGTGAGGAATCGATTTATCTTTGTTTGAAAAATAGATACAATCGATTCTTGAGTACCCTGGAGAGCTAGGAATTGATTCTATACTTAGTGAAAATATGTATAAATCGATTCACAGCTTGCCTGAGACATGTGGGAATCGATTCTCAGTTAAGTGCAAAAGAGTGGGAATCGATTCTTCCCTTAAAATTGTTTGGCTCAGAAATCGATTTATGTACTGAAAATACATGACCTGACAATCGATTCTTCCTTTTCTGTTTTACCTGAAAATCGATTTTGATGTATGTTTATGCATGAGAAAATCGATTTTATGTTTTTAAAGATGATAGGTATGTTTACGTAAGTATGCATGCATCTTTGAAAAACTTGTGAGTGTGTGAGACTTTGATATACGAGCTGACCTTTGAAAGAGCTTACACTTTTTCCTAAGACACACCCAAACCCTAAGGACTACCCTTATATTTAAGGACTACCCTTAAACTTGAATCTTCAATTCTTGAGCTTGTTTGTCTTGGATTGTGACTTGGATGTTTAGTCACTTTTCTTTACTTTTGGCTATCAACTTTACCTTTGCCTTTTTCATCATCAAAACATATTCTGCAATATTAGTTTACCTGCAATACAAGGTATCCACACTTAAGACTGTCCTGCACACTGAGCACACAGATTAAATTCCACAAAATTGGCACTTGTGTGCCCAAATTATACTTAACAACCATGAGTTCATTTGTGTCTAATATGAAGATATCTACTACAATTTAAAGCATAATTTACTTATGGATCAAGATAATTCCCATTTGACTGAGTGCAAATAACTCACATTTCTGTGAGTTATCACACCCCCAAACTTGAACCATTGCTTGTCCTCAAGTAATGACAGCATTCGGCACAGTGCTGACAGCATTAGTGACAGCATACAACCTGGGCAGCATCCAACAGGCACCTAGTGATAGCATTCTTTAAACGTGTTTACCATTCAGCAAAAACAATCCTCAAGACTTCCCCCTCAGACTTAACACTATTAGATTCCTTAGCAACATGTGAACTCATAGCCTTCGCCCCCTAGCTTAAAGGTGTGTGTGCTCTCTCGTACTTCTTCCATAGGCTCCGACGGTTTACTAGGCTTGGCTCTGGTTCCAACTTTGAATTTCCTACACTGCCTTTCCTTATCAATTGCTGCAAGCAAAGCTATGATGATATACAAGGGTTGCCTCTTTGGTTTTAGGCATTGATAACACTTAGGCCAATTGGAGTGGTGCACTTTTTTTTTGAGTTGACTTGACCCTGCTTCGACTGAAACTGTAATGGTGTCTCCACAAAACAGCCTCCCTACACAGTGGCCAAACAACCTTCTTTTGCATATGTGCACCCTCTTTTACTTGAATTTGGCCTTGCTAGTAGCGTGCTACCCCCAAACTTGACTTTTACCCTACATGCAGTTTCTATCAAATTCCAGGCAGTTTCGGTCCTTGCTAAGTTTTCACCTAACTTCCACCTAAGTAAAGCCTTTCACCTATTTCCAAAATACAAGAGTTAAGTGTCCACTAGAGGGGCTAGGCTATTTCCTTCACAGCTCTAAGTCCACACCACTTCTGGTTATCCTCACTGGGTTCTGTCTTGAAAAAAGGATTTTTTTTTATATATGCTATCACAGATGCTATCCTAGCACTACATATCAAAGATGCTACCCTAGCACTAGTGCTAGCAGACACAGTACATAGTAGTAAAACACAGAATTTTTTTTTGATTAACGATTGGGATATTGGGGGAACATACGCTTGATAAGGGATAAAATTGCTCCACCCCCAACTTAAGCGGAGACAGTGTCCTCACTGTCAACCACCAGGCGGAGGATGGGCAATTGGCAACAAAAAGAAACATAAGAAAAGAAAATAGAAATTACTGCATCATTTCTTCTGTTTCTTCTTGTCTTCTTCATCCTTATCCTCTTGCTCGTCTTCGTCAGCACTTTCTTCTATCAACACTCTTTTCCGGCGAGGTGGTCTAGTTGCACACATTTTCCTCCTGGTCCATGTGGACTTAGGAGGCAGTTGAAATGGCACCTCGGCAGCGCTTGCTGCAACAGAACCCTTCCTTGTCTTGCCTGGGGAGGATGCTGTGGCAGCACTCTTCCCAGCACTCGCGGGCTTTGCAGGGGCTGCACTCTTGTCTTGGTCGTTCTTGGACTTCCTCTCTCTTTCTGCAGCATCACTACCTTCCTCCTTGCCTTCCGAGTTCACTCCTCCCACTGAACTGACTGGGGAGGAGCTACTGGTGCTCCCTCTAAAGCTGGTTTCCTGCTCTTCCTCAGACTCAATCACCACGGTATCTTTTGGGGGTGCTGCCGTAGCCTTGGCAGCACCAGTTGTTTACTCCTTCATCAGTTACAATGTCGACTGGCTCCTTTTCTTGTGCTTCCTGTTTCTTGGCAGCAGCAGGGTTGTTTTGTTGGTTGGGCATGGTGGGTGTTGTGTTTGCAGCAGGTTTTGTGTGAGCATGACCACTAGGGCCAGCCTCAGGAAGTACCCAAACAGGGAACACGGGGGCTGGCATATCAGTCTTGCCCTGCTCCTCTGTGGACCAATCATGGGATGCTTTTAGAAACATCCACACTGCCTCCTGCTTGAGGATGTGCTGCTGTAGCAGCAACACCACTTCAGATAACCCAGCATGGGTTTCCTCAGCAGGATCTTTCTAACTTTCCTTAAAGGATGCCTCCTTCTTCTCTTCCTCCTTCTTTCTTTCACCTTCCTTACTGTCCTCATCACATGACAGCACCACCTCAGGCTTCAACATTGTTCTTTTTACTTTGAACGCGCAAGAGTCTTCTTTGACCCACTCTGTGCCGGGAACGTAGAGCACTCTCAGCAGACTAGCCATGTCCCAGTTTGATGCGCTGGCCATCATGCTTTCCAGCGTTTCCTCCACCTCTGGCAGACCCAACACGTCGTTATTTCTTTCAGCAGCGAAGGAGACCAACCGTCCTGGCACCACGGAGAAGGTGGGCTCGGGTTTTCCCTTGAGCTTTTCAGGGACGCCAGCATAGAACTCCCTAGTGAGTCCAGGGAGTATGTACGGTGGTTGCTTGGTCAGAGCCTCCCATTGTAGGTCCCGGAAGATTTCTATTGAGGCCGTGGTTAGGGATTTGGGTGCTATGCCTCTCTCTGGAAGTGGGTTGCGGTTCTGGGTGGAAGTGGTGTATAGCTCTATGGCGTATTTGCTTGGTAGTCGGCCAAGGGTGTCTGTAACACCCCGATAAATTCTAACATATAGAAGACAATTTCCACATATTGCTTGGGTCTGAACACTACCTTCAGCAGCAGTCTTAATGGAGATTGGTTGAGGCAAGGGAGTTAAAGCCAATCCCAACCGATCGACACAAACTTGAGATATAAAACAATGGGTCGCACCTAAATCATATAAAATACTGACGGAGTTATTAAAAAGAGATCCCGTACCCCTTAGTAGATTATCTGACGGTGTGACCTTCTGGGCGTCCAAGGTGTAAACCCTCCCATGAGTTGTAGTAGCAGCAGGGTTACCTCCTTGACTCTTCTCCTTCTCTGGGCAATCCCGTGCATAATGACCTTCCTTCTTGCAGAAATAACACTGGTTGGATCCCATCTGGCATTTACCCTGATGATACTTTCGACAGTTGGAACAAGTACTGAACCTTGAGGAGTTCGACGACTGAACCTGCTTCCCCTTGTTGGAGTTGTGCCTGGGACCCGTGTGATTGTTGGATGATCCAACATTCTTCTTATTCTGATGGAATACTTTCCTGCTTGCATATAACCTCTTCAAGTCACTCTCAGCTATGTGTGCTTGTTGAACCATGACAGCATAGTTAGTATATGCAAAACAACTCAAACTCTGGGCAATGTCTTCCCTCAGCCCATACTTGAACCTTTCGGTTTTCCACTTGTCATTGGGAGCATACCCGGCCAAACCGAAGAATTGATATAACTCTTCAAACTTAGCCGCGTACTGACCCACAGTTGAGCTTCCTTGAGTGAGAGTCAGAAATTCGTTCTCCTTGTCGAACCTCATGGCTGTTGGAAAGAACTGCTCCAAAAATACCTGCTTGAAATGTTCCCAAGTCTGGGGAGTATCCATAGTTACCATCATGGCTTTGGCATTAGTCCACCAGTTAGCTTCACCTTTCAGCTTATGGGTTGCCAATCTCAGCTTGTCATCATCAGTGACTTGCATAGCTACGAAAATCTTCTCTATATCATCTAGCCAATGCTGGGCTTCCATGACATCCGGTCCTCCTCTGAACTCGGACGGCTTCATTTTCAGAAATTCTGAGAAAACCTTCCTTGGGTCAACTTGAGGCTCAGGGACTTGCTGGGGCTGAGCTTGAGCATTCTGTTGCATTTGCAACATATCTTCCATCATCTTCTGCTGTCTCTCGATCACGTTCTGCATCCATACAGAATGCGGATCAATCGGTGGGTTATTCCTCGATCCTCCTGCCATAATTCTGCAAATGATACACCAAGTATTAAGTTGATCAGTCTCAATGTCTCTTAGTATCACAAGAAGCAAGATAGCAGAATTACTCGAGGGACAAAACCACCCTAACTGTCTAAGCCCGACTAGGTCGAACTGCTCTGATACCATAATGTAACACCCCGATAAATTCTAACATATAGAATCACCGAAATGCACTAAATGGCATACGTCAGCGTAACTTCCTGTTATTGAAATATTGAACACATCTAAAACTTGCGATAATACATATCAATTGGTTCTCTGAACCTCATAAACTGTCTGAAAATGCTTAAGTTTCAAAACTTAAGACTTGTACATAATCCTGGTGTTCAATACTCAAAACATAAAGTAGCGGAAACGATTTTACAACTTAAACTATGAAAGTTATACAATCGGAACATAGAAACAATAAATGGGACAAAGGTCTAAAACATGAAATTAGGTCTTCAATGACTCCAAGAGTCACACCGGAAAACCGTGCTTTACCGCCTTTGCTTTCCCCTGTTTCTCTGTAAAAAACCACAAATATGAAGGGTGAGATAAACATTATCTCAGTGAGTCCTATCGAGACCCCTTACTAACTCTAGCGGTTCATTATGCTCTACTTTGAACTCGTGGTCCTAAAAAGCAACCACGTGGAAATACATTAAGTTCCTGTAACCTCTATGCTCATGGCCCTCCTAAGCGACACATGCAGCATACAATCTTTTGTTCCATGTTTTTAGCATAACACCTCAGTCTACCTATTTTATAGGCACTTCTTGACTTTGGTGAACCCATCCCGCTATTTCTAGTGGGGGAAACATTCTTGAGTCTAGGTTTTGGGGCTCATGACTTCCCCTCCCCTAGTATGCTAACCTCTAAGGGTCGTTGTCATACCCCAATTTTGTCCGGCTTAGGTCCAAACCTTAATTTTCCACACAATTCTTGAGTCTAGGTTTTGGGGCTCATGACTTCCCCTCCCCAAGAATCTATTCTTTATTATTTCCAAAGGCTCAAGAATCGATTCCCACTATTTTAACTAAGCTTGGAATCGATTCGTGTGACTTTTCAAAGGCAAGGAATCGATTATGCACTTGTTACACTTCATCAAACAATCGATTCATCCTTGCAATAAATGTTTTTTAAAAAATTCTACGCTTTCCTAAGCCTATAAATAGGCAGCCTCAAATCACATTAAGGGGAGGAGATTTCACGAAATCAGAAAACACACACACACACATCTCACGAGATCAGAGAAAAGGGCACACACATTTCACGAGATCTGAGAAGACAACTCTCGCAAGTCTCATTTTCCAGTTCTACGCTTCATTTTTGCTCTATTCGCGCCGTTGGTCCGTCTGAGCTGATCTCCTGCAAGAGTTAGTTGGGGTTTGCGTTCTTCAGAGTTGTAATATCTGCCTTCATCAGAGGTATTTCAGTCTTTACATTTGTTAAAATTTAATCATTGTGATCCATTCCAAAATTGCCCTATGTGACTTAATTTAGCTGCAGTGTCCTTTTTGATGACGAACCATATGATTCCCACTTATGCCTAGTGCATCATGTTCTAAGTGGTGAAGATGGTCTCGGGTGATTCAGCTTGTCCCTTTCAACCCCTTTCAAAAACATTTATTAGAACTACGTCGCTTTGATTCCCGTTTGGGATACGTAGGAGCGAGTCACGTTCTCGTCAAGCGCAACAAATAAAAATCCTTTTTCAACCGTAAACGAATCATTTTCACAAGCCAAACAAAAGGAATCATTTTCAAACCCATTGTTGCTAGTAGCTCATCAGAGCCTTTGTTCGTTTAGCTATTAGTGGCAATGTCCTTTTCCCGTAAGAATAATAAACGATGATCCATCATAACCTTTGTTAGTTTGATCGTCGTACAAATCAATCTCTTTCGAAAATCACTTTCAAAAAAGATAATAAAAAAACGAGTTGTTATCAACAGTCCCTCAGAACCTTTGTTCGTTTGACTAGCGGTACAACTCTCATTTTTCGAGTATTTAGTAGTGATTCATCATAGCCTCTGCTAGTTTAATCATTCACTAATTACTCGTCCTATTTCAAAAACTCACCAAAAAAGATAAAAAAACAAAAACTTTTCAAAAAGAACCTAGAACTACGTCGCCTTTGATTCTCCACCCGGAGATACGTAGGAGCAGGGCCACGCCCCTGTCAAGCGCAAAAATAAACAATTTCTAAAAATAAAGAATATACAAACACATCTCTTTCATTTCAAAAGTCTTATTTTCAAAGTACGGGATTAAGTCGGTTGTACGGCCGAGTTATTCATCGTTTTAGGATAAGTGAACTGTGGTCCTTCAGAGCCCCAGCGCTCCTTCAGCCCCCAGTGGCCCTTCAGAGCCCCAGTGCTCCTTCAGACCCCCAGTGGTCCTTCAACACGGATCACAAGTCCTAAAACCCCTATACTAAAAAACATCAACAAACAAACTTTTTTCTAACCAAGAACTACGTAGCTTTGAATTCTCCATCGCACCAGGAGATACGTAGGAGCGGGCCATGTCCCGTCAAGCACTTTTTCTAAAAACCTTTTTTTTCCCCCTTTCTCACGAAAAAATAAAATTTTCATTAAGTTTTCCCATTCATCTTCAAACAAGAAATAAATAGGCAAATCTAGGCATTTTCCAAATCAAACGTTAAAACCACACATTTAATTAGAGGTTCCCTTTCGGTAGAAAGGACGTGCGCGGTGCTAACACCTTCCTCGCACGTAATCGACCCCCGAACCTATATCTCTAGTTTTCAAAAGACCATCCGCCTTGTCCAAAAGACCTTTTTTCAATGTTTTGGTCTTAAAATTAAAATATTGGTGGCGGCTCCAAAATTTTTCCACGTTGTACATCGAGAAACCCAAAGGGGGATTTTTCGGGGTGCAACAGCTGGCGACTCCGCTGGGGACACTTTTTAAAAGACGAGGGTCAAGCCTAACTAATTTAAATGTGTGGTTTAAATGTATTGTTGATTTGATTAAAACCTTGTTTGCCTTTCTTTCTTATCATTGATTGTAGGCGTATGCATTTGTCTTCTTCTATGTTGTTCCCTGTCTCATCCTTTATTCCCTTTATTTTATCGCTTATGCCCATGCATTCTTCCAATCCCCATGATCCCCTCTTCTTGGCTCCTCTTCCTAAGGTAAGCAATATCCTTGTTTATAGATATTCCAGGTATGGAACCCTAGGGTAGATAACTTGTTATTTCTTGCTGTTGTCTGGACTGCTCTGGTTTTCATTTCAGGTGGGGTAGTGCTAGGGAAAACGCCCTTGACACACACTACACTTATACCCTGTGACTATGTGTTTTGAGTGGGACCATAACCCAGATCTGCAAAAACTTAGGAGAGTGGATTCGAGTAGTGAGAGCCCATCAGGACCTTTGTCCGTTTGGCTACTTGCGAAAGTTTCAACCAGAGTTGTGCTCTTTCATGATGCCTCACACCTAGCAGTTTGCTGCATTTGTGGGGAGTTTTGTGAAAGGGACTGTAGCTCTGGTGGCCTTGTAAGGGAGTGAATAGAGCTACATGGGAGGAACCTTTGAAGTTGCCCTAGAACTTAGGATTCCCACCTTGGTAGGACACGAGGGCATACGAATTGCATGTTGCATTGTGGTTTAGGCATGTCTTTACTAGAATAAAAGAAGAAATTTTCAAAAAAAAAAAAAGAGAAAAGAGGAAAGGGTTGCCATTGTAGCCTTCTCTTTTGCCGGTCCGTACGAAGTGACATATGGCCCACTTCATTTTCAAAAAAAAAAAGAGAAAGAAAGAGTTACCGTTGTAGCCTTTCTCATACCGGTCCATATGAAATGACGTACGGTCCTCATTTTCAAAAAAATAATAATATATTTCCCTTCATCAAAAAAACCAGTGCGTGAGGCGGCACGTAGCGTGGCTCCTCAATTTTTGAACTTCCGTCCATATGCATCGCCTTTATTTTTTCCACACGCATCATTCATATCATAATTGCATCATACCGCATTCATTTACTTGCATTCATATTACATCTCATTTGCATTTTGCTTGCTGGGGATCACCAAATAGTGTACCGTCTTGTCATAGGTGCATCAGAATAGAATCGAATAGCAAGGCTTCACTTACTTTTCGCTTCCCAGTTATGAAGAAGGTTGAGTTGCTATTTCGATTCCTCGTTTACTTCACTTCCTAGATCAAAAACAAAAAGTTTATGCGCTTGTGACAAGATAAGGCACCTGTAGTTCCCGGCATCAAGTAAACATTGTACATACATTCATACATCCATTCATACATTTATCTTGATTCTTATGTAATAAAAATCTAAACAAACAGAAATGAAAGGTAAGCTGGTTCACCAACACCGATACTCCACCCGTCTGCAATCAAGGTTGATGGCTAGTAATCGGAATCTTAAGAATAAGGGCCGCCGGAGCCAAGAGGAGTTAGTTGCAGAGGTTCTTAATCCTGAGCAGCTGGATCGGGAGAGTCAAGCTCCGAAGACTAAAGCTGAAGAAGCACAGATAACTGAGGAAATGAGTATGCTGCAGAGGGGTGAGGCCGCTGTTGGGGCTATCGCTGTTGAAAATCCTGAAGGAGTTGTTACTTTCATTCCTCCTAAATTCAAAGTACCTGACTTTGATCAATATCACGGCACTGGGTGTCCATCTAACCATCTGAAGATGTATGTTAGGAAGATGGCAGCTTATGCCCATAAAGTGCTGATCCATTTCTTTCAAAACAGTCTGACTGGAGCGTCTCTAGATTGGTATATGCAGCTGCCATCCTCCGATGTTCATAGTTGGAAGAATCTCTTTAAAGCATTTCTGAAGTACTACCAGCATAACTTGGACCCAGCTCCAGACCGGTCTCAGTTACAGTTTATGAGCAAGAAAGATCGTGAGTCTTTTGAGGAATATGCCCAGCGGTGGAGAAGTGTAGCTGCACAAGTGAAGCCCCCGTTGACTGAGAAGGAAATAGTGTCTATGTTCATGGATACCCTCCCAGCTGTTTTCTACAAACGTCTGATCGGAAGGGGACCTTCAAGCTTCTCAGATGTGATCAGAGTAGGGGCAAGACTCGAAGTCGAGATAAAAAGAGGAAGAGTCCCCTGCAATCCTATTGGCGCCAACAATGCTATAGGGGAACGAAGAAAGTCGCGTCAGTTTGACTCCATCCCCATGCCATACACAGATCTCTTTAACTACCTCATCACAAGCAAGCTCATTACCACAAGACCAATGAAACCCGTCCGACCACCATATTTCAGAGGATACAACCCTAACAGTACCTGTGCCTTCCATGAGGGAGCGGTGGGGCATGTCATGGAGAACTGTAAAGCCTTCAAGCATGTAGTGCAAGACCTGGTAGATGCTAGGTGGATCTCGTTCAAACAGGACAGCCCAAGCACAACGACTGATCCAGTGCCAGATCATCAAAGGCCAGCTATCAATGCTTTAGAAGGTTCTGTCGGGCAATTGGTAAAGGACGTGAAGAAGGTTAAGACCCCGTTGGATGTTATCTACTCTGAGTTATGTCATGCTGGAGTGGTTAAAAAGGGGTGTTGCCATGAAGAAGGATGTGCTGATTCCGCATGCGTGGGGAATTGCGAAAGCTTTAAGGTGATCCTGCAAGACCTGATAGATCGGTGCGTGGTTCAGATAGGGACCCATGATATTGAAGATGAAAAACAAATCAATGAGGAAGTAATAGCGGTGCCTATGAAAGAGAGATGTTGGGATACCCTAGGGGAGTCCAGTGGAAAGTTTGACTACTTGGTCAGATATGACGCTCCCGAGAGTGCTCAAATCCGAATGGAAGACATCCAGCCCACAGGATGGGATGAGGAAGAGGAACAACACGATCAAATTGCTGTCATCAATGATGGTACTAAGTCAGAAGAGGGTGGTGCAAACCTGGTTTGTCGCTGCAGTGCTGGTGAAAGAATTAAAGAATTGAAAGGCTGTTGATCCTCTTGGGACCTTTGATTTAAAGTAGTCATTTGTAATGCAACCCTGTGGCTCTGCCCAAGGCCACAGGACCAGTTGTTAGGGGCGCACATGTTTTTATTTTCTAAATCATCATCATCAATAAAAATGTTGTTTTTGAATTCCAATCAATAAAAAATCGATTCCTTTTCATTTCATGTGTCTTTTCTTTATTATTTTTGCTTGCTTGTCTCACCGTCCATTCTGCTTTTTCGCCTCGGCAAAAAGCAAATCCACAGTAATTGTCTCTCAAAATAACAGTGCCAACGGTCCATATTTTTACTTTGATCACCTTATTAATCAGGCAGAGGGGGACGTTGAGAAAAACCGGGAAAATCCTCCAGAAAGTTAATGACGCAAGGGAAAAGGGTTATTCAGCATCACGGGGAATCCGCTGAAGTGATCAACTTGGGGACCGCTGAGAATAAGAAAGAGGTCAAGATGGGTGTTTCAGTAAAGGAAAATTAGAGCTCAAAAGGGAAATAAAGAAGAAGGGCAAGTGCATGAAAATAAGTGAATTATTGTCCCAGAGTTAATTTGTGAGGAAATAAGCAATCATGATTTGAAATGAAGATTGGACCACCATTCCATATCCAAGAACAAAATCCTCTCCTACCCACCGTAAGCCAAGAAAATCCCAAAGAGAAAAACATAATCCTTTCCGACCCATCTTAAGCCAAGAAAAAGCCAAAAATCCAAAAGTCACCTTAGACAAGGACCACCTCGAAAAAAAACAGTGCATCGTTCTTTATCAGTTCACCCAAGCTCAAGAAAAAGAAGAAGTCAAAGAAGGAAAAATCATTCAAAAGGAAAATCCCAAAACCAAAAGAAAAATACAAAAGAGATGTAAATAGTGAGTTGATACATGTTACCACAAAACCCAAGAGGTCCTCGTCTCAATAAACTTTCAAACACTTTCTCATTTCCATGCACCCCTCCTCTCATAAACCGCAAACACTCTCCTTTGACCTCGACAGCCCGCCCTCCACAGACCCTTAGCCAGGAATAAAACCTCCTAATACCTCATCAAGCCAGTTAACCATCATAAATCATCGATCAACAGCCAACACCGAATAAAAACCATCCTGCCATTAGCCCCAAATACTTCATTAAGCTTACTCATCTCTCCTCCACAAAACACCACAATCCCGAAAGGTCCATCCCGATCAATGATTGATTGCTGTTGTTTTCTCAAAGTTTTAGCTCAAGGACAAGTAAATTCATTTGTTTACAATATGCCAAGTGGGGCAATTCTGTCGCTCTTCACCCCTCTTACAACTGGGGAGATTGACCCTACACCTATCTCATCCCTTGTCGCACTCACATTCATTGAAATCATACAGGGGCAACCCCCTTTCTTCTCTAGTGTATGGGTCAGAAGCAGTTCTTCTCATCAAGGTTGAAATACCCTCTCTACGAGTAGTCATGGAGGCCAGGTTAGAAGAAGCAAAATGGATCCAAGCTCGTCTAGATCAATTGAATCTCATTAAAAGGAAAAAATTGCTGCCCTGCGCCATGGCCAGTTGTACCAACAAAAGATGAAGGCAGCTTTCAGCAGGAAAGTCCGTCTTCGAGAATTCGGCGAAGGAGACCTTGTACTCAAAAAGATCCTACCTATCCAGACTGACTCCGTGGGAAGTTGATACCCACTTATGACGGTCCATATGAAGTCAAGAAAGCTTTTTCCAGAGGAGCGCCGATACTCATAAATATAGACGGCGAAGATCTCAGGAATCCAGTCAATTCAGATTAAGTGAAGAAGTATTATGCCTGAAAGAAATATAAAAAAAAAAGAGAGAAAGACAAACCAAGTAAGAATTAGCTCGCTAGGTTGAAAACCCACAAAGGGCGGCCTAGGCAAAATCAGAGCGACCCGGTGGATTGAAAACCCGCAAAGGGCGATCCAGGCAAAAATTAGGGTCTAAAAACTTAGGCATGAAAAGTAAAGAAAGGCACACAACTCTCCTACAAGCTTGGATGAGGGGGTGGTCAAGGTCAAGGACATAGATGTTTGGCACTGTTCCACAGAGACGGACAGTCAGAATTTAGTTTCTCCTTTTTTTTCGTGTCTTTTTATAGTTTAAACTCTCAAATGCAATAAACAATCGGCGTAACTTCTTGTGCGACCGGTTTCCGCATTAATAAAGTTCAAATTTCTCGTATCTATTCACTCTTTTATTTTCTGCTTTTTCTGCTCAAAATAAACGTTTTATGATGATGATGGCCCTGAACTGTAAAACATGTGCATATATCATAGAGCATTGCAAATCATTACGAGATTCTTAAGAGTCCTGAGAGAAAGCACATCCTCAAAATCAGTCAATCATACAAGAGAGCAACTACATCCACGATTGCTTCAAACCAGCAAAGTCAAGACCAACATGCACTCGGCCCATGAGCCCCGCAAGTCCAACAGGTTCCTCAGTCTCGTGTCATGAGTGTCGCAGGTTGGCTGAACCAGCAAAAATAAAAAATAAGCAAAAAAAAAAAAAGAGGCAATAAACAAACACAGTCATGCATAAAATCATGCATTTATCAGGCAGGAAAATAATGATAATAAAGTAAAGAAAAGGAGAAATTCAGGCATTTGCATTCATCATAAGAGAAAGAAAAAGAAAATAGCAGTCATGGCATTTGCATCATGCATCTCATAGAAAAAACAAAACGAAGCCTTCCATTGCATACACTGGCATTCCATGCGGTCAAACCAGACCTTTGTGTCCTTAAACCAGATCATTGTGATCCATAAACTAGACCTTTGTGTCCTTAAACCAGATCATTGTGATCCATAAACCAGACCTTTGTGTCCTTAAACCAGACCTTTAGGGTCCATAAATCAGACCAATATGCAGACACATATTGCTCCATAAACCAGGCTTGTCGGCCCATAAACCAGACTCGTTGTCAAGTCCATAATTTAGCATTCCATCAAATAAGCCAAGGCATTTCACAACTCTCAAGCGTTGCATTTGCATACCCGCACTTCATAAATAAAAAAAGCAACCATCAAGGAAAGCCAAAAGAGAATATCAAAAGCGTCCAGCATTGCATGCATCAGCGTCACATGCATCCACGTAGCATACATCTGCATTACATTTGCATAACCGCATCTTGTGCATTCATCACATGACGAAAACCAAAGTAAAAGAATCAAGAATAGCATCATTGCATTGCATACACTTGCATAACATGCACTCATACTCCATGCACTATTCCTTGCATCAACTGACATATGCAGGTACATCAATTCAGTGCAGCAGCATCGGTCATTTCAAATCAACCAATCAACAGAATTTGTGAGCCGTCTGCGCTCCCCCCCGAGCCCTCTGTGCTACTCGTGAGCCCTCTGCGCTCCCCCTGAGCCCTCTGCGCTCATCCTGAGCCCTATGTGCTCATCCTGAGCCCTCTGCGCTCATCCTGAGCCCTCTGCGCTCATCCCGAGCCCTCTGCGCTCATCCCGAGCCCTCTGCGCTCCCCCCTGAGCCCTCTGTGCTCCCCCCTGAGCCCTCTGTGCTCACCCTGAGCCCTCTGTGCTCACCCTGAGCCCTCTGTGCTCCCCCTGAGCCCTCTGCGCTCATCCTGAGCCCTTTGTGCTCATCCTGAGCCCTCTGCGCTCCTCCTGAGCCCTCAGTGCTCCCCCTGAGCCCTCTGTGCTCCCCCTGAGCCCTCTGTGCTCACCCTGAGCCCTCTGTGCTCATCCTGAGCCCTCTGCGCTCATCCTGAGCCCTCTGTGCTCACCCTGAGCCCTCTGTGCTCCTCCTGAGCCCTCTGTGCTCCCCCTGAGCCCTCTGTGCTCACCCTGAGCCCTCTGTGCTCATCCTGAGCCCTCTGCGCTCATCCTGAGCCCTCTGCGCTCATCCCGAGCCCTCTGCGCTCATCCCGAGCCCTCTGCGCTCCCCCCTGAGCCCTCTGTGCTCCCCCCTGAGCCCTCTGTGCTCATCTCCCTGAGCCCTCTGCGCTCATCCTGAGCCCTCTGTGCTCCCCCTGAGCCCTCCGCGCTCATCCTGAGCCCTCTGTGCTCATCCTGAGCCCTCTGCGCTCCCCCTGAGCCCTCTGTGCTCCCCCTAAGCCCTCTGCGCTCATCCTGAGCCCTCTGTGCTCCCCCTGAGCCCTCTGCGCTCATCCTGAGCCCTCTGTGCTCCGCCTGAGCCCTCTGTGCTCCCCCTGAGCCCTCTGCGCTCATCCTGAGCCCTCTGTGCTCCTCCCGAGCCCTCTGTGCTCATCCTGAGCCCTCCGCGCTCATCCTGAGCCCTCAGTGCTCCATCTTTACCGCGTTCTTTACCACTTTATTTCCTGCTTTTGCACGCCTAGTGCCCATTTACCGCTTTCTGCACGCCAAGTGCCCATTTTACTTGTCTGTTTGCACGCCAAGTGCCCATTTACTTTTCTGTTTGCACGCCAAGTGCCCATTTTACTTTTCTGTCTGCTTTAGTTGAACATTTCAATCAATCAACCAACAGGATTCGTGAATCCCTTCAGGACCCAAGTGTCCCTTCAAAAGCAGACTTCACCTCGCATTCGAGCTGCGGGTAAGTCCTTTAGACCCCGAGTGGTCCTTCAGACTAGTTGTGTCAGCCTAAGACACAGTGGACGTCCTTCATGGTCAACATATTAGTTCCAGATCTGATCTTGACCCATCCTGGCCGCTCGGAAAAGGCCACCCCCCAAGCAGACCGTTTTACTAGTACCGTTGCTAGTTTGCGTTCCATCAGACCCATTGGTCCATCAGGCTTAGGCATGCCCTTCAGACCTCGTCGGTCCTTCAGTTTAACTCCAATCAATGCGCCAAGCATCGACTGCGAATTAGACCTTCAGAGCCTTAGTGTTCCTTCAGACCCCGAGTGGTCCTTCAGAGCCTTAGTGCTCCTTCAGATCCCGAGTGATCCGTCATTTTCTCTCTCAGTTAATGCGCCAAGTGTTAACCGTTCCTCGTTTGTTCTCAAGCCCATCTATTCAAAAAATATAGAAAAAGAAAAGAGAAAAATTCGGGTTTCCCCAAGTGGACAAAATTTGTATAATTTCTGAATTCTTTATTTCTATTTTACCTTCGAAATATGTCTCGCGCAATTCATATTTCTTGGTAAAATCCAAATAAAGAGGGGCAGCTGTCATACCCCAATTTTGTCCGGCTTAGGTCCAAACCTTAATTTTCCACACAAAAATAAACTATGCATTTTGGGTCCTAGAAACCGCTCCAAAGTTTTTGAAATCATTTTTAGGGTCAGAATGCACTTTTTAAGAAATTAGGGTTTTGAAAGATATGTTGTGCATGCATGGCAAGCTTTGGAAAATATTTTATGCAAGCATGGCAAAGACCTAAAAGAATTTTTGTGGAAAGCAAGAATTGATTTCTATTTTGTTCCAAAGGCCAAGAATCGATTTATAGTATATTGCATAGGCCTTGAAATCAATTTTCAGGCTCTTCCATAGGCCATGAATCGATTCCTAATTGTTTTAACTAAGTGAAGAATCGATTTTCACCTATTTAGGATGTCCTGAAAATCGATTTCCCTCTTCTTGCATAGGCCTTGAAATCGATTTTCAGGCTCTTCCATAGGCCATGAATCGATTCCTAATTGTTTTAACTAAGTGAAGAATCGATTTTCACCTATTTAGGATGTCCTGAAAATCGATTTCCCTCTTCTTGCATAGGCCTTGAAATCGATTTTCAAGCTCTTCCTTAGGCTATGAATCGATTCCTCATTGTGTTAACTAAAGCAAGAATCGATTCTCACCTATGCAAAAGGTCCTGAAAATCGATTCCTCTTGTTTTCAAAGGAACCAAGAATCTATTCTTTATTATTTCCAAAGGCTCAAGAATCGATTCCCACTATTTTAACTAAGCTTGGAATCGATTCGTGTGACTTTTCAAAGGCAAGGAATCGATTATGCACTTGTTACACTTCATCAAACAATCGATTCATCCTTGCAATAAATGTTTTTTAAAAAATTCTACGCTTTCCTAAGCCTATAAATAGGCAGCCTCAAATCACATTAAGGGGAGGAGATTTCACGAAATCAGAAAACACACACACACACATCTCACGAGATCAGAGAAAAGGGCACACACATTTCACGAGATCTGAGAAGACAACTCTCGCAAGTCTCATTTTCCAGTTCTACGCTTCATTTTTGCTCTATTCGCGCCGTTGGTCCGTCTGAGCTGATCTCCTGCAAGAGTTAGTTGGGGTTTGCGTTCTTCAGAGTTGTAATATCTGCCTTCATCAGAGGTATTTCAGTCTTTACATTTGTTAAAATTTAATCATTGTGATCCATTCCAAAATTGCCCTATGTGACTTAATTTAGCTGCAGTGTCCTTGTTGATGACGAACCATATGATTCCCACTTATGCCTAGTGCATCATGTTCTAAGTGGTGAAGATGGTCTCGGGTGATTCAGCTTGTCCCTTTCAACCCCTTTCAAAAACATTTATTAGAACTACGTCGCTTTGATTCCCGTTTGGGATACGTAGGAGCGAGTCACGTTCTCGTCAAGCGCAACAAATAAAAATCCTTTTTCAACTGTAAACGAATCATTTTCACAAGCCAAACAAAAGGAATCATTTTCAAACCCATTGTTGCTAGTAGCTCATCAGAGCCTTTGTTCGTTTAGCTATTAGTGGCAATGTCCTTTTCCCGTAAGAATAATAAACGATGATCCATCATAACCTTTGTTAGTTTGATCGTCGTACAAATCAATCTCTTTCGAAAATCACTTTCAAAAAAGATAATAAAAAAACGAGTTGTTATCAATAGTCCCTCAGAACCTTTGTTCGTTTGACTAGCGGTACAACTCTCATTTTTCGAGTATTTAGTAGTGATTCATCATAGCCTCTGCTAGTTTAATCATTCACTAATTACTCGTCCTATTTCAAAAACTCACCAAAAAAGATAAAAAAACAAAAACTTTTCAAAAAGAACCTAGAACTACGTCGCCTTTGATTCTCCACTCGGAGATACGTAGGAGCAGGGCCACGCCCCTGTCAAGCGCAAAAATAAACAATTTCTAAAAATAAAGAATATACAAACACATCTCTTTCATTTCAAAAGTCTTATTTTCAAAGTAGGGGATTAAGTCGGTTGTACGGCCGGGTTAATCATCGTTTTAGGATAAGTGAACTGTGGTCCTTCAGAGCCCCAGAGCTCCTTCAGCCCCCAGTGGCCCTTCAGAGCCCCAGTGCTCCTTCAGACCCCCAGTGGTCCTTCAACACGGATCACAAGTCCTAAAACCCCTATACTAAAAAACATCAACAAACAAACTTTTTTCTAACCAAGAACTACGTAGCTTTGAATTCTCCATCGCACCGGGAGATACGTAGGAGCGGGCCATGTCCCGTCAAGCACTTTTTCTAAAAACCTTTTTTTCCCCCTTTCTCACGAAAAAAATAAAATTTTCATTAAGTTTTCCCATTCATCTTCAAACAAGAAATAAATAGGCAAATCTAGGCATTTTCCAAATCAAACGTTAAAACCACACATTTAATTAGAGGTTCCCTTTCGGTAGAAAGGACGTGCGCGGTGCTAACACCCTCCTCGCACGTAATCGACCCCCGAACCTATATCTCTAGTTTTCAAAAGACCATCCGCCTTGTCCAAAAGACCTTTTTTCAATGTTTTGGTCTTAAAATTAAAATATTGGTGGCGGCTCCAAAAATTTTCCACGTTGTACATCGAGAAACCCAAACCCGGGGATTTTTCGGGGTGCAACAGTCGTCACCCTTTTTCCTCTTGTATTTATTATACATTATATATCCATGTACCCGCAATGGGCTGTTAGTCATTTCAGTCAAGTACCATGTACCATATCAGTCAAATACCGTGTATAATATCAGTCAAGTGCCGTGTATTATATCAGTTAAATACCGTGTATTATTATTATTCGGGTTAAATATGTTTTTAGTCCCTACAAAATCGGCTCCTTCTAAGTTTAGTCCCTAAATTAACGAAATAGGCGTTTTGGTCCTCATCTTAATTTCCCGTTTTCAATTTTAGTCCCTCATGACTTTTAATAGCGCTTCAAAACTTTTAATAGCGCTTTTTTGACCTTTTATAAGCGCTATTAAAAGTTTTGAAGCGCTATTAAAAGTCATGAGGGACTAAAATTGAAAACGAAAAAATAAGATGAGGACCAAAATGCCTATTTCGTTAATGTAGGGACTAAACTTAGAAGGAGCCGATTTTGTAGGGACAAAAAACATATTTTACCCTTATTATTCTTGACATATGCTCTCTCGCGTTCTCTAAGTGCGGTCTTCCATTTTATTCATAATACACAAATTTTCTATCGAACATGTTCAATCTCATACCATTGTTACCTTTACATTGTTGGGGAACCTTGGGGAAAGGATTAGAAGAGGATTGGAATCATTTGGAATGAATAAAAAGGTACTTTGAATTTGAAGGTCAGAAAGTCTCATACGACCCGTGCGTGTAGGCGCACGACCCGTGCGTGTAGGCGCACGACCCGTGCGTTTTTGAACAATTTGCAGAAGATTTCCAGAAAGATACGCACGACCCGTGCGTCTAAGCGCACGATCCGAGCGTTATCCAATAAAATTCGTAGAAGTTCCAGAAACATACGCACGACCCGTGCGACTAGGCGCACGATCCGTGCGTGTTTAAAAATCCAGTTCTTGTAGTATCAGATGGGGGCGCACGACCCGTGCTCATAGGCACACGATCCGTGCGTCTCTATCAGTTTTCCAGAAAACAGACTTTTCGTGAGTTTTTCTATTCCGTTCCGATTCCAAAATCCCTTCCGATCGAGACCCAAACTCAAACACACATTGAAATAATATATCATAGCACTCCAAAATAATCAATCAAACAATATATGATTTAAGTCACGATCCTTTTGAGAAAACGGTTTTCGGATAGTTTCCTTTCGATTCCGGAAATGAGTGACAAGAGTTTTCGAAGAGTAAAGACTCAGACACAAACACATTCCCTAAGCGAGTTATAGAACTCACCCGAAGTGATGAAAATCACCCAACGACGAATCTCACAGCTGACACGTTCGAATATCCTCACGAACCGTCTCCGAACTCGCTCCAAAACTGAACCCGAACTTCCCAAGGATCTAAGACTCGAACTCAGCAACTCAATCCTTCTCTTAGCTGCTCTATTTTGTGGTGTAAGTGCTGAAAAGGGTTCTATGTAACACCCTAAATATTTAATTAATTTATTTAATTAAGTATTTAGGAATTTATTTAATTTATTGGGTATAAAATTTAATTAATTAAAATTATATTAATTTGTGATGGTATTAGGAAAAGGAGGTGCCACTTGGGTGAGCTGGGCTTAAGTGAAAAAGCCCAGGCCCATGGTCCAAGTGACATGCGAAGTGGTGAGACATTGAGAGGCTAGGGTTTGTTGTTGGCATTAGCGAAAAATTGAGAACAGAGAGAAAAGAGAGAAGTGGAGCGCCGTTGGAGAGGAGAAGAAGAGAAGGGAGGTCGCGCCACCAAGAGAGGAAAGGATCGTGGATTGTTGCCGTGGTTCCATTCGTGATCGTCTCGGGGGCTCCTACTCTTCGAATACGAGGTAAGGGGATGTCCTATCAATTCTTATAATGATTCCTATGATAGATCCTAAGTAGTGATGGCCTAAAAGAACCATGATCTTGACTATGTTGCAAAATCCATGTTTTGTTGTTGCTAAATGCGTGATCCATGTTTGTGCTTGGGATTGTTGTTGAATTCGATGATTGGTGTATGATTTTGATGATTTTAATGTGTATCCATGGTGGTTGTAATGTGTGTTGTGATTGGTTCAAGTAACAATTGAGAAAAATGATGCTTGTGCTGAATTTGTGTGAAATTCTGGTGCTGGGAGTGTTCTGGGCGCCAGGCGCCCTGTGCTGGGCGCCAGGGGCGCCAGTGCGCGTTGCAGAGTGTGTGGGTGGGCGCTGGGTGCCAGCGCTGGGCGCTGAGCGCCCGTGCGCGTGTGTGCGTGTGTAGCGCTGGGTGCCAGCGCTGGGCGCTGAGCGCCCGTGTGCGTGCGTTGTGTGTTGCGCCAAGGCGCTGGGCGCTGAGCGTCCGGGTGTGTGTGTGCGTGTGTTGCATTGTGCTAGGCGCTGGGCGCCAGGTGCCTGGGCGCTGGGTGCCCATGGCGCCAGTTTTTCAGGATGTCCCAAAATGTTTTTGAAAACTGTTTTCGCTATATCTTTTGACTCGGACATCCGTTTTGAACGTTTCAAAAAGCGTTGTGAAGCATTTTCAGTTGTCTATCTGCGTGTCCCATTTTTAAAAAATAAAAACTTATTATTTCTGAAGGTTGCTGGGGCGCCCCAAGTGGCTGTTCCCGGTGATCGTTGCTGTGACAATGAAAAGATGTTTAGTGTCTTTAAAAATTCTCTTTTGCGTATGACCAGTGGTTTTAACGATTTAGTGTCAAAAACGATGATTTTGACGATGATGCCCCTAGTGGCTAGTTAAAGGACTGTTTTGCCCTTGGTGGCTAATATTATTTATAATGACGTGTAAAAGACTGTTTTGCCCTTGGTGGCTAATATTATTTATAATGACGTGTAAAAGACTGTTTTTCCCTTGGTGGCTAATATTATTTATAATGACGTGTAAAAGACTGTTTTGCCCTTGGTGGCTAATATTGTTTATAATGACGTGTAAATGACTGTTTTGCCCTTAGTGGCTAATATTATTTATAATAATGTGTAAATGACGATGATGCCCTTGGTGGCTAGTAAATGACGTTTTTGCCCTCAGTGGCTATTGTTTGAGTTGATGTTGTTTATGTATAAGTGACGAGGAGACCCAGTGACGTTTTGAGGCCTGAATGGCTAAGTGATGTTAAGGCCTAAATGGCTAAGTGATGTTGTCGTGTAAATTGTGGATTGACAGGTGCTGTGCCTCTGATTTTGGCAATTCGGTAAGTGACGGGTCACATAGTTGACCATGATTTGTGTGTTTGTGAATGGTGCATGTCATAGTGTCTCATGCCCCATATGCATAAACCCAGTGACGTTTTTGAGGCCCAAAAGGCTAAGTGACGATGAGGCCATAATGGCTAAGCGACGTTTGTGAAAAAGGTACCTCATGCATATGCCCGCGAGTGGGTTGCACTTCATATGCCCACATGACATAATGATGAGTTTATGTAGTGATGCGATTGATGATTGTGATGTGATTATTTTAGAGCTGTGACTTGACTTATTATTTATCATATGATTTATTATATGGATTGAATTGGACTCACCCTTCTGTTTGAATGTTACCCCCATGCGGTAACGTGCAGGTGATTGCGAGTGAAGGACTAGGTACCTTCACTAATTCGAGTCAAGTCGTCACGCTCTGATACGTAGCACTCAGGGGGGGACGAACTTAATGTTATAGATGATTTTGGCTGTTATGTTTGTTGACAATTCGGTTTTATTTGTTATTCCGCTGCGTAGTTGATTTTGTTGACGTTAAGTTTTATTGTGATGGTAACTGTGGTGTTGAGATTCGCCTTTTTGTGATGTGCTACGTAATACATAGTTATTATGTTTTTGAGCTGTTCTATTGAGAAGTGTGGTTTTATTAAAGTAAGTGTAACATCCTTTGAAATGAAAAGAAATTTTGAAAACTCTGATATTTTTCCAATCAAATTAACGGGTAGAAAAGGGGTGTTACATTAGTGGTATCAGAGCAGTTTGGTCTGTCCGGCCAATGTTGTCCTGTCATAGTGTCTTATGACAATAGATTAGTACTAAATTCTTGGTTTGTGCTGCAGTGATAGTTTGAAATGGCTGGGAGAAACGACGCTGCTCTTGCTGCTGCATTGCAGGCTATGGCGCAGGCTGTGCAGGGTCAGCAGAATGCTGGAGAGAACGCTGGTTTTCGGAGTCTGACTACCTTCCAGAGGGAGAACCCGCCCACCTTTAAGGGCAAATATGATCCAGATGGTGCTATGGCTTGGTTGAAGGAGATCGAGAGGATATTCAGGGTGATGGACTGCACTGTTGAGCAGAAGGTCCGTTTTGGTACCCACATGTTAGCCGAGGAGGCCGACGACTGGTGGTTGGCTACTAGGCAGAGATTGGAGGCTGTGCAGGAAGAGATTACTTGGGAGGTATTCAGCAGGGAATTTCTGAGAAAATATTTTCCTGAAGACGTCCGAGGGAAGAAAGAGATAGAGTTCTTGGAACCGAAGCAGGGTGGTATGTCTGTGACTGCCTATGCGGCGAAATTTGTGGAGCTAGCAAAATTCTATCCACACTACAGTGAGGCTACAGCTGAATTTTCTAAATGCATCAAGTTCGAGAATGGGTTGAGGCCTGATATCAAAAAGGCCATTGGTTATCAGAAGATTCGTGTGTTCGCTGATCTGGTTGACAGTTGTAGAATCTTCGAGGAGGACAGTACTGCTCATTATAAAGCTACATCTGAGAAAAAGGGTAAGTTTCAGAGTCGAAGCAAGCCGTATGAGGTTCCTACGGGTAAGAGTTATCAGAAGGCTGCTGGGGGTAAGAATTCTAGTGGGGGAGATGCTCCTGCTAGCATTGTCTGTTATAAGTGTGGCAAGCCTGGCCACAAGAGTACTACATGCAGGTCTGATGAGAGAGTTTGCTATCGTTGTGGTAAAAAGGGTCATATGGCGGCCGAGTGTAAGGTTAAGGATGTGGTGTGCTTCAACTGTGGTGAGTCTGGGCATATCAGTACAAAGTGTACAAAGCCGAAGAAGGAAAGGTCTACTGGGAAGGTGTTCGCATTGGCAGAAGAGGAGCCTGATGATAAGGATGGTCTGATTAGAGGTACGTGTTTTATTAATGGTACTTCTCTGAAATCTCTTATTGATACTGGTGCTACCCATTGTTTTATATCTGTTGATTGTTGTAAAAGATTGGGTCTTGTTTTATCTTCTATGTGTGGGGATATGGTTGTCGATACTCCTGCGAAGGGGTCGGTGATTACGTCCCAGGTGTGTTCTCAGTGTCCCGTGTCGATCTTCGGCAGGGACTTTATTGTGAATTTTGTTTGCTTGCCGTTGAGAGGTCTGGATGTAATCTTAGGCATGGACTGGTTAGAGAATAATCACGTTCATATCAACGGTCGTAGCAAGTCGGTTAGTTTCGGGGAAGAAGATTCTGTTTTGGTATCTGCTGGTCAGTTGAAGAAGTTGAAGAAAGAAGGAGTTCAGCTATTTGCGTTGATGGCATCGTTGTCTGCTGAGAGTCAGGCTGTTATTGAAGAACTGCAAGTGGTACGCGAGTTTCCTGAGGTTTTTCCTGATGAAATTCCGGGGGTGCCACCGGAAAGAGAAGTTGAGTTTTCGATTGATCTTGTACCTGGCACGAGGCCCGTGTCTATGGCACCGTACAGGATGTCGGCGTCGGAATTGTCTGAAATGAAGACGCAACTTGAAGAATTGCTTGAGAAAAAGTTTGTGAGACCGAGTGTATCACCGTGGGGAGCTCCGGTATTGTTAGTGAAGAAGAAAGATGGGAGCATGAGGTTGTGTGTGGACTATCGTCAGTTGAATAAGGTAACTATCAATAATAAGTATCCGCTTTCGAGGATCGACGATTTGATGGATCAGTTAGTGGGTGCCCGTGTTTTCAACAAAATTGATTTGAGATCCGGATATCACCAGATTAAAGTAAAGGATGAAGATGTTCAGAAGACTGCATTCAGGACGAGGTATGGGCATTATGAATATTCAGTGATGCCGTTCGGTGTAACCAATGCTCCCGGTGTATTTATGGAATATATGAATCGTATTTTCCATAATTACCTAGATCGGTTTGTGGTGATCTTCATAGATGACATTCTAGTTTATTCTAAGTCAGAGGAAGAGCATGCTGAGCACCTGAAAACAGTGTTAGAAGTTCTGAAAGAGAAAAAGTTGTATGCTAAGTTATCAAAGTGTGAATTCTGGCTGAAAGAGGTGAGTTTCCTTGGGCACGTGATTTCTGGTAATGGTATTGCGGTTGATCCGGCAAAAGTAGAGGCAATGTTGGAGTGGGAGGCTCCGAAGTCCGCAACAGAAATTAGAAGCTTTTTGGGTTTGGCTGGGTACTACAGGAGGTTCATCGAGAGTTTTTCCAAGTTGGCCTTTCCGTTGACTCAGTTGACTTGTAAGGGTAAGGTTTTTGTTTGGGATGCTCGCTGTGAGGAAAGTTTCATGGAACTGAAAAAGAGATTGACAACGTCGCCTGTTTTGACGTTGCCTAATTCGGAGGAACCGTTTGTTGTATATTGTGACGCTTCGAAGATGGGTCTTGGGGGTGTGCTGATGCAAGATGGGAAAGTCGTTGCGTATGCGTCGAGGCAGTTGCGAGTTCATGAGAAAAATTACCCTACGCACGATTTGGAATTGGCTGCTGTGGTATTTGTGCTTAAGATTTGGAGGCACTACCTTTATGGTTCGAGGTTCGAAGTGTTCAGTGATCACAAGAGTCTGAAGTATCTGTTTGATCAGAAAGAGCTGAATATGAGACAGCGTCGGTGGTTGGAGCTCTTGAAGGATTATGACTTTGGTTTGAACTATCATCCCGGCAAAGCTAATGTCGTGGCTGATGCTTTAAGCAGAAATTCTTTGCATATGTCGGCACTGATGGTGAAAGAATTAGAGTTGATTGAGGAATTTAGAGATTTGAGTTTGGTTTGTAAAATGACACCTCGCAGTGTCAAGCTGGGAATGTTAAAGATCGATAATGATTTCCTGGGCAGCATCAGAGAGGCTCAGAAGTCAGATGTCAAATTAGTAGATTTAATTAATGGGGCTGGTCAATCTGAAGAGGAAGATTTCAAATTAGATTCCAGTGGTGTGTTGAGGTTCCGGGGTAGGATCTGTGTTCCGGATGATGAGGAGATGAGAAAGGCAATTTTAGAGGAGGGTCACCGTAGCAAGTTGAGTATCCATCCTGGAGCGACGAAAATGTATCAAGATCTGAAAAAGATGTTTTGGTGGTACGGTATGAAGAGAGATGTGGTACAGTTTGTATATGCCTGTTTGACCTGTCAAAAGTCGAAGGTTGAACACCAGAAGCCAGCAGGGTTAATGCAACCGTTGGAAGTTCCAGAGTGGAAGTGGGATAGCATAGCGATGGATTTTGTGACGGGATTGCCGAATACAGTTAAGGGTCATGACGCTATTTGGGTGATCGTTGATAGGTTAATGAAGTCTGCTCACTTTATTCCTATTAATATCACTTATCCGGTGTCGAGGTTGGCAGAGGTCTATGTCAAAGAAATTGTGAAGTTGCACGGTGTTCCGAAGAGTATTGTGTCAGATAGAGATCTGAGGTTCACTTCTGAATTTTGGAAGGGTTTGCAGAAGGAATTGGGTTCAAAGTTAAAAATGAGTTCAGCGTATCATCCTCAGACAGATGGTCAGTCAGAGAGAACAATTCAGTCGTTAGAAGATTTGTTGAGGGCTTGTGTATTGGAACAACGGGGTTCATGGGATTCCTACCTTGCGTTGATTGAGTTTACCTATAACAACAGTTACCATTCCAGTATCGGGATGGCACCATTTGAAGCATTGTATGGTCGAAAGTGTAGAACGCCATTGTGTTGGTATGAGTCGGGAGAGAGTGTAGTGTTGGGACCGGAGATTGTCCGGGAGACTACAGAGCAGATCAAGATGATCCGTGAAAAGATGAAGGCTTCGCAGAGTCGTCAGAAGAGTTATCATGACAAGCGGGGGAAGGATTTAGAGTTTCAGGAGGGTGAGCATGTGTTCTTGAGGGTTTCTCCTATTACCGGTGTTGGTCGAGCGTTGAAATCAAAGAAGCTCACTCCTCGATTTGTTGGTCCTTATCAGATTTCTGAAAGAATCGGAAATGTGGCTTATAGAGTGGCTTTACCGCCAAATCTTTCGAACTTGCACGACGTGTTTCATGTGTCGCAACTTCGGAAGTATGTTTCGAATCCATCTCATGTGATCCATATGGATGATGTAGAGGTGCGGGATAATCTCACTGTGGAGACGATGCCTGTACGGGTTGAGGATTGTGAAGTGAAAGCGCTTAGAGGCAAAGAGATTGCATTAGTGAAAGTGGTTTTGTAACACCCCCTTTCTAATAACTTTACTTTTAATAAAATCAGAGTCTCTTTTTTTTTTGAAAACAATTAAAGTGAGTGCTACACTTACTCCATAAAAATCAAGATACATAACACCATACGAAAAGTTTAGTTCGCATCAACTAAAATCCAATCACCAACAGCAGCGGAATAATAATCAGTTCAAAATTAAAACCAATACATCACCAAAGAAAACTAACAGTTTTAGGAAAATAAAGCATAAACATAAGGACACCCCCCCCTGGTGCTACGTATCAGAGCGTGACACTTCCTACCAGACGAAGGCATAAGAAATCCTTCACTCGCTATTACCTGCACGTTGCCGACATAAGAAGCAACATAAAAGCAGTAGGGTGAGTCTCTTTTCATAATTAATAACATATGAGAATTAAGCACTGCATAGGAAAAGGAAACCAGGCACACCAATTCATAACAATAGGAAACAATCGCATCAGCATACTAAATTCCAAACAGCACTATATAATATATGATGATGTATGTAATGCAACCCAAACTCCACGGGTACATGCATGTCGGATCCGTCACCAATACAAATAGGCCGTAGCCTCTGCTCACCAAATCAAACTAGGCCGAAGCCTCTGCTCACCAATTAAAATTAGGCCGTAGCCTCTGCTCACCAATAATGCATATGTCCATGAGATGCTATGGGAATGCATTACAACACACCAAGTCCAAGCAATTTATCATTTAAAATTCATGATCTCACCATTGTATATTAATCAGCTCACCAAATTAAAATTAGGCCGTAGCCTCTGCTCACCAATCTCACCCTATCACACTCACCAATTCAGCTCACCACTCACACCAACACCAATTCAAATAGACCAGCTTAGGACATTGACACAACATAGGGAAAGTGGGTAAAAATAGCCATTTGGACACTTAAACACCATCAGCCAGAAACACCAGTAAAAATAATTTATTTTTGCATAAAATTGAGACTATTGGATAGGCACTGAAATTAGCTTCAAAACGCATTTTGAACCGTTGAATTTGGATAACCGAGTCAAAAGTTATATTAAAAACAGTTTAGGAATAATGTTAGACATTCTGGAAACAGGCGCATGGGCGCTGGGCGCCCAGGGGCAACACAGCGCTTGGCGCATGGGCGCTTGGCGCCCAGGAGAGGCAACACGCAACAGCGCACAGGCGCATAGGCGCTTGGCGCCCAGGAGCAACACGCGCAACAGCGCACAGGCGCTAGGCGCCCAGGGGGAACAAGCGCGCAACAGCGCACAGGCGCTAGGCGCCCAGGGGAACAACACGCACACAGGAGCATTGCGCCCAGCACAGCAACACGGCGCCCAGGCACTAGGCGCCTAACACCAACTTGAAACCGAACTCATTTTTCTTCGAAATTTATTTTACACGAGCCAAATGCTCAGGACATTAAAACCCAACAAAAATTTTATCAAAATCTGAACATTATTTTTGGCGCCCATGCACTAGGCACCTAGTGAAAATACGCAACTCAACTCCTTTGTTGACCAAAATCAGTTTTCATGAGCCATTTTACCCAAGTGTAAAAACCTGAAAACAGTTTTCGCAAAACTATCACCAGAACTTTGGGGCCCTTGGCGCCCATGACACAAGCAACATGTGCCAAAACTGGCAGCACAGGAACACTGGGTGGCAACACAGGCAACAGAGACAGCAACACAGAATGGCACAGAATGGCAACACAGGGCAACAGAATTTTTGGAAAACAGGCGCAGCACACTGCTGGGCACTTGGCGCCCATGACCATGGCGCAAAAACAGAATTTTCAGCAACAATCCATATGGCGCCTAAGGCGCCTAGGGGCATCCAAACAGAAATTTTCCCACTTTCAATTACCAATTAAAATTCACCAAAACGCCCAATTACATATATGATACTAAGGTTCACCATGATTCTCAATTTTCAACAAACAAGTGTCAACAAGTCATATATTCAAACATATGACATACAATTCACATTTTGCAATAATCAAACATCAATTCATGCGATTTTCAACATAGGCAATCCATGATCATATATTACAACACTACGATTAATTCAATCAACACGCAATTCATTCATATGATTTATCCTAGAACCTAACCCTAGGCACTACAATTCGCATAAGCCATTAAAGATAAAAAGAGGACCCCCTAACCTTATGGAAATCGAATTTGCTAGCCAAGCTCCAAGTGAAGAATGCGCACCACAAATGAGCCTCCTCCTCTTCTCTTTGAGCTTCGCCCCTTTCTTCTCCTTCTCTTCGCAACTCTCCTCTTCTCTCCTTCTTACGTTACTTTTTCTTTCTTTTCTCACTTGGGTGAATTTTGCCACTAACTCCCTAGACCCCAAATAATTCGACTCCTATGCCAAAGAAGTGGGCCACGGGCTTAATTGTGGATCACGGGCCCTTGCTCGCACCACCTAAATAGTAACAGCACCTCCTAATAAAATAAAATAAAATACTTAAACTCGAATTATTTAATTAAATTAAATAAATATTGTAAGCCTTAAATAACTTAATTAAATAAATAATTAAATTATTTTGGGGCGTTACAACTCTCCCCCACTTAGAATATTTCGTCCTCGAAATTACCTGAATCAAACAACTCCGGATATGCTTCCCGCATCTTACTCTCCAGCTCCCAAGTCACACTCTCACCAGCAGCTCCTAACCACACCACCTTCACCAAAGGAATTTCTTTCCCTCTCAGAATCTTCACTTCTCTATCTTCAATTCGCACAGGCATAGTCTCAACCGTGAGATTATCCCGTACCTCTACTTCGTCCATCTGAATTACATGAGACGGGTCCGAAACATACTTTCGAAGTTGTGACACGTGAAACACGTCATGCAAGTTCGAAAGATTAGGCGGCAAGGCCACCCTATAGGCAACACTTCCCACCCTCTCCGTAATCTGATACGGACCAATGAAACGGGGAGTTAACTTCTTAGATTTCAAGGCACGCCCAACACTGCACTCTCCCCAGATTCATACCAACACAACGGAGTCCTACATCTCCGACCATACAATGCCTCAAACGGTGCCATACCAATACTAGAGTGAAAACTGTTGTTATAGGTGAACTCTATCAACGAAAGATGAGAATCCCATGAACCTCCCTGCTCAAGAACACATGCCCTCAACAAGTCCTCTAACGACTGAATAGTCCTCTCCGTCTGACCATCTGTCTGCGGATGATAAGCGGAGCTCAACCTCAACTTAGAACCCAAAGCTTCCTGCAAACTTTTCCAAAACTCAGACGTGAATCTTGGATCTCTATCAGACACAATACTAAGCGGAACGCCATGCAACTTCACAATAGTCTTGATGTAGATTTCTGCCAACTTTGGAACTGGATAAGTCATATTAATTGGTAAGAAATGAGCAGACTTAGACAACCTGTCCACAACCACCCATATAGCATCAAACCCTCTCACTGTATTTGGCAAACCAGTTACAAAATCCATGGAAATGCTATCCCATTTCCATTCCGGAATCTCCAATGGTTGCATCAACCCCGCAGGCTTCTGATGCTCAATCTTAGACTTCTGACAAGTCAGACATGAATACACAAACTGCGCCACATCCTTCTTCATACCAGGCCACCAGAACATTTTCTTCAAATCTTGGTACATTTTCGTAGCCCCGGGATGAATACTCAACTTGCTTCTATGGCTCTCCTCAAGAATCATTCTCTTCATCTCAGCATCGTCAGGAATGCAGATCCTATCTCTGAATCTCAATACACCTTGGGAATCTAACTTGAAATCTCTATCCACACCTTGATCATTCACAACTAACAGGTCTACCAACTTTACATCTGATTTTTGTGCTTCTCGGACACTAACCAAAAATTCATTGCCGATCTTCAACATCCCCAATCTGACACTCTGCGGTGTCACTTCACAAACCAGACTCATGTCCCGAAACTGCTCAATCAACTCTAACTCTTTCACCATCAAAGCCGACATATGCAAACTCTTCCGACTTAAAGCATCAGCCACGACATTAGCTTTGCCGGGGTGATAGTTCAAGCCAAAATCATAATCTTTCAGCAATTCTAACCAACGTCTCTGTCTCATATTTAGCTCCTTCTGATCAAACAAGTATTTCAGACTCTTGTGGTCACTAAACACTTCAAATCTGGTACCATACAGATAGTGCCTCCAAATTTTCAGCACAAACACAATTGCAGCTAGTTCCAAATCATGAGTAGGGTAGTTCTTCTCATGGGTCCTCAACTGTCTGGACGCATAAGCTACTACCTTACCCTCTTGCATCAATACACCTCCCAAACCCATCTTGGAAGCATCGCAATATACTACAAACGGTCGATCAGGAACAGGCAAAGTCAAAACGGGCGATGTGGTCAACCTCTTCTTCAACTCATTGAAGCTCTCCTCACAGCGTGCATCCCACACAAAAACTCTTCCCTTACACGTCAATTGAGTCAACGGAAGTGCCAACTTCGAGAAACCTTCAATAAATCTCCTATAATAACCAGCTAACCCCAAGAAGCTTCTGATTTCAGTAACTGACTTCGGGCTCTCCCATTGAGACACAGCATCAACCTTGGCTGGGTCCACAGCTATACCATTACCAGAGATAATATGACCAAGGAAACCTACTTCATTCAGCCAGAACTCACACTTAGACAATTTTGCATACAATTTCTTTTCTTTCAGCACTTCTAGCACTAACCTCAAATGTTCTGCATGCTCCTCTTCTGTCTTAGAATACACCAGAATGTCGTCAATAAACACAACGACAAACCGATCCAAGTAACTATGGAAGGTACGATTCATGTACTCCATAAACACACCCGGCGCATTGGTAACACCAAACGGCATAACAGAATACTCGTAGTGCCCATATCTCGTTCTGAAAGCGGTTTTCTGAATGTCTTCATCCTTTACCTTGATCTGGTGATAACCTGACCTCAAATCGATTTTACTAAACACCTTAGCACCTACCAACTGGTCCATCAGATCATCAATTCTGGGAAGCGGATACCTGTTCTTTATTGTCACTTTGTTCAATTGCCTATAATCGACACAAAGTCTCATACTCCCGTCCTTCTTTTTCACTAACAATACCGGAGCACCCCACGGTGACACACTTGGTCTTACAAATTTCTTCTCAAGCAGATCTTCTAATTGCTTTTTCAATTCAGACAACTCTGAGGCTGACATTCGGTACGGTGCCATAGACACAGGCCTAGTACCAGGTATAAGATCAATGGCAAACTCAACCTCCCTCTCTGGCGGGACACTTGGAATTTCATCCGGGAACACTTCAGGGAACTCACACACTACTTGAACCCTTTCAATGATTGCCTGATTCTCAGCAGACAATGACGCCATCAAAGCAAACAGATGAACTCCTTCCTTCATTACCTTATGCAATTGACCAGCAGGCAACAACACCGATTCTTCCTCTTCGGGAGGAAGGAAACTCACAGATCTCCGGAAACAATTAATATGCACATGGTTAAATACTAACCAGTCCATACCAAGAATGACATCCAACCCTCCCAACGGCAAACAAATAAGATCAACAAGAAAATCTCTGCCGAATATTGACAGAGGGCACTTAGCACACACAAGAGAGGTAGTTACTGAACCCTTAGCTGGAGTGTCAATAACCATCTCCCTCATCATAGAAGATAAAACAAGGTCCAATTTCTCAGCACACAAGGCAGCAATAAATGAATGCGTAGCACCAGTATCAATAATAGCAATCAAGGGAATACCATTAATAAAACATGTACCTCGAATCTCATTAGTGTCCTCTGATCCTGCGAGAGCAAACACCTTTCCATGGGACTTCTCTTTCTTCGGCTTAGTACACTTAGTACTAATATGACCCGATTCCCCGCAATTGTAACACACCACATCCCTTTTCTCACATTTCGCAGCCACGTGACCTTCCTTACCGCACTTGAAACATTTATTATCTGAGCAGTCAAAACTCTTGTGACCCGGCTTGCCACACCTGTAGCACACAACCTTCGCAGGGGCATCTCCCCCACTTGTTTTCTTATTATCAGCATACCTCTGCTTACCCTTACCAGCTGGAGCCTCATACGGTTTACCCCGGTTCTGAAATTTACCCCTCAGATCCTTCATGACCCTAGAGTGAGCATTACTATCATCCTCATATATCCTACAACTGTCGATCAAATCAGCGAATACCCGAATCTTCTGGTACCCTACAGCCTTCTTAATATCAGCCCTCAGCCCATTCTCAAACTTGATACACTTTGAGAATTCAGAATCAGCATCAGCATAATGGGGATAAAACTTAGCCAATTCAGTGAACTTGGCAGCATACTCTGTCACTGACATGCTTCCTTGCTTCAGCTCAAGGAATTCTATTTCTTTCTTACCTCTCACATCTTCAGGAAAATACTTCCGCAAGAACTCTCTACGGAAAACAGCCCAAGTTATCTCTTCATTAGCAGTCTCTAACCTCTGCCTCACCTCCATCCACCAATCATCAGCTTCCTCTGCCAGCGTATGGGTACCATACCTGACCTTCTGCGCATCATTACAATCCATGACCCGAAATATCCTTTCAATCTCTTTCAGCCATGCCAGAGCACCATCTGGATTATACTTGCCCTTAAAGACAGGTGGATTTTCTCTCTGGAACGTGGCCAAACTGCGAGTCCCAGCATTTTCAGCACCATTCTGCTGGTTCCCAACAGCCTGAGCCATAGCCTGCAAAGCAGCAGCAAGAGCAGCGTCGTTCCTCCCAGCCATTTCAAACTATCACTGCAGCACAAACAGAAATTTAGAACTAATCTAACAATTCTATTTGTCATAAGACACTATGACAGGACGACTTGGCCGGACAGACCGAACTGCTCTGATACCACTAATGTAACACCCCCTTTCTAATAACTTTACTTTTAATAAAATCAGAGTCTCTTTTTTTTTTGAAAACAATTAAAGTGAGTGCTACACTTACTCCATAAAAATCAAGATACATAACACCATACGAAAAGTTTAGTTCGCATCAACTAAAATCCAATCACCAACAGCAGCGGAATAATAATCAGTTCAAAATTAAAACCAATACATCACCAAAGAAAACTAACAGTTTTAGGAAAATAAAGCATAAACATAAGGACACCCCCCCCCTGGTGCTACGTATCAGAGCGTGACACTTCCTACCAGACGAAGGCATAAGAAATCCTTCACTCGCTATTACCTGCACGTTGCCGACATAAGAAGCAACATAAAAGCAGTAGGGTGAGTCTCTTTTCATAATTAATAACATATGAGAATTAAGCACTGCATAGGAAAAGGAAACCAGGCACACCAATTCATAACAATAGGAAACAATCGCATCAGCATACTAAATTCCAAACAGCACTATATAATATATGATGATGTATGTAATGCAACCCAAACTCCACGGGTACATGCATGTCGGATCCGTCACCAATACAAATAGGCCGTAGCCTCTGCTCACCAAATCAAACTAGGCCGAAGCCTCTGCTCACCAATTAAAATTAGGCCGTAGCCTCTGCTCACCAATAATGCATATGTCCATGAGATGCTATGGGAATGCATTACAACACACCAAGTCCAAGCAATTTATCATTTAAAATTCATGATCTCACCATTGTATATTAATCAGCTCACCAAATTAAAATTAGGCCGTAGCCTCTGCTCACCAATCTCACCCTATCACACTCACCAATTCAGCTCACCACTCACACCAACACCAATTCAAATAGACCAGCTTAGGACATTGACACAACATAGGGAAAGTGGGTAAAAATAGCCATTTGGACACTTAAACACCATCAGCCAGAAACACCAGTAAAAATAATTTATTTTTGCATAAAATTGAGACTATTGGATAGGCACTGAAATTAGCTTCAAAACGCATTTTGAACCGTTGAATTTGGATAACCGAGTCAAAAGTTATATTAAAAACAGTTTAGGAATAATGTTAGACATTCTGGAAACAGGCGCATGGGCGCTGGGCGCCCAGGGGCAACACAGCGCTTGGCGCATGGGCGCTTGGCGCCCAGGAGAGGCAACACGCAACAGCGCACAGGCGCATAGGCGCTTGGCGCCCAGGAGCAACACGCGCAACAGCGCACAGGCGCTAGGCGCCCAGGGGGAACAAGCGCGCAACAGCGCACAGGCGCTAGGCGCCCAGGGGGAACAAGCGCGCAACAGCGCACAGGCGCTAGGCGCCCAGGGGAACAACACGCACACAGGCGCATTGCGCCCAGCACAGCAACACGGCGCCCAGGCACTAGGCGCCTAACACCAACTTGAAACCGAACTCATTTTTCTTCGAAATTTATTTTACACGAGCCAAATGCTCAGGACATTAAAACCCAACAAAAATTTTATCAAAATCTGAACATTATTTTTGGCGCCCATGCACTAGGCACCTAGTGAAAATACGCAACTCAACTCCTTTGTTGACCAAAATCAGTTTTCATGAGCCATTTTACCCAAGTGTAAAAACCTGAAAACAGTTTTCGCAAAACTATCACCAGAACTTTGGGGCCCTTGGCGCCCATGACACAAGCAACATGTGCCAAAACTGGCAGCACAGGAACACTGGGTGGCAACACAGGCAACAGAGACAGCAACACAGAATGGCACAGAATGGCAACACAGGGCAACAGAATTTTTGGAAAACAGGCGCAGCACACTGCTGGGCACTTGGCGCCCATGACCATGGCGCAAAAACAGAATTTTCAGCAACAATCCATATGGCGCCTAAGGCGCCTAGGGGCATCCAAACAGAAATTTTCCCACTTTCAATTACCAATTAAAATTCACCAAAACGCCCAATTACATATATGATACTAAGGTTCACCATGATTCTCAATTTTCAACAAACAAGTGTCAACAAGTCATATATTCAAACATATGACATACAATTCACATTTTGCAATAATCAAACATCAATTCATGCGATTTTCAACATAGGCAATCCATGATCATATATTACAACACTACGATTAATTCAATCAACACGCAATTCATTCATATGATTTATCCTAGAACCTAACCCTAGGCACTACAATTCGCATAAGCCATTAAAGATAAAAAGAGGACCCCCTAACCTTATGGAAATCGAATTTGCTAGCCAAGCTCCAAGTGAAGAATGCGCACCACAAATGAGCCTCCTCCTCTTCTCTTTGAGCTTCGCCCCTTTCTTCTCCTTCTCTTCGCAACTCTCCTCTTCTCTCCTTCTTACGTTACTTTTTCTTTCTTTTCTCACTTGGGTGAATTTTGCCACTAACTCCCTAGACCCCAAATAATTCGACTCCTATGCCAAAGAAGTGGGCCACGGGCTTAATTGTGGATCACGGGCCCTTGCTCGCACCACCTAAATAGTAACAGCACCTCCTAATAAAATAAAATAAAATACTTAAACTCGAATTATTTAATTAAATTAAATAAATATTGTAAGCCTTAAATAACTTAATTAAATAAATAATTAAATTATTTTGGGGCGTTACAGGTTTGGCTAGGAGCTGCCGGCGAAAGCATGACTTGGGAGCTAGAGAGCAAGATACGAGAGTCCTACCCAGAATTGTTTGATCAGGTAAATTTCGAGGACGAAATATTCTAAGTGGGGGAGAGTTGTAACACCCTAAATATTTAATTAATTTATTTAATTAAGTATTTAGGAACTTATTTAATTTATTGGGTATAAAATTTAATTAATTAAAATTATATTAATTTGTGATGGTATTAGGAAAAGGAGGTGCCACTTGGGTGAGCTGGGCTTAAGTGAAAAAGCCCAGGCCCATGGTCCAAGTGACATGCGAAGTGGTGAGACATTGAGAGGCTAGGGTTTGTTGTTGGCATTAGTGAAAAATTGAGAATAGAGAGAAAAGAGAGAAGTGGAGCGTCGTTGGAGAGGAGAAGAAGAGAAGGGAGGTCGCGCCACCAAGAGAGGAAAGGATCGTGGATTGTTGCCGTGGTTCCGTTCGTGATCGTCTCGGGGGCTCCTACTCTTCGAATACGAGGTAAGGGGATGTCCTATCAATTCTTATAATGATTCCTATGATAGATCCTAAGTAGTGATGGCCTAAAAGAACCATGATCTTGACTATGTTGCAAAATCCATGTTTTGTTGTTGCTAAATGCGTGATCCATGTTTGTGCTTGGGATTGTTGTTGAATTCGATGATTGGTGTATGATTTTGATGATTTTAATGTGTATCCATGGTGGTTGTAATGTGTGTTGTGATTGGTTCAAGTAACAATTGAGAAAAATGATGTTTGTGCTGAATTTGTGTGAAATTATGGTGCTGGGAGTGTTCTGGGCGCCAGGGGCGCCAGTGCGCGTTGCAGAGTGCGTGGGTGGGCGCTGGGTGCCAGCGCTGGGCGCTGAGCGCCCGTGCGCGTGTGTGCGTGTGTAGCGCTGGGCGTTGGGTGCCAGCGTTGAGCGCCCGTGTGCGTGCGTTGTGTGTTACGCCAAGGCGCTGGGCACTGAGCGCCCGGGTGTGTGTGTGCGTGTGTTGCATTGTGCTAGGCGCTGGGCGCCAGGTGCCCATGGCGCCAGTTTTTCAGGATGTTCCAAAATGTTTTTGAAAACTGTTTTCGCTATATCTTTTGACTCGGACATCCGTTTTGAACGTTTCAAAAAGCGTTGTGAAGCATTTTCAGTTGTCTATCTGCGTGTCCCATTTTTAAAAAATAAAAACTTATTATTTCTGAAGGTTGCTGGGGCGCCCCAAGTGGCTGTTCCCGGTGATCGTTGCTGTGACAATGAAAAGATGTTTAGTGTCTTTAAAAATTCTCTTTTGCGTATGACCAGTGGTTTTAACGATTTAGTGTCAAAAACGATAATTTTGACGATGATGCCCCTAGTGGCTAGTTAAAGGACTGTTTTGCCCTTGGTGGCTAATATTATTTATAATGACGTGTAAAAGACTGTTTTGCCCTTGGTGGCTAATATTATTTATAATGACGTGTAAAAGACTGTTTTGCCCTTGGTGGCTAATATTATTTATAATAATGTGTAAATGACGATGATGCCCTTGGTGGCTAGTAAATGACGTTTTTGCCCTCAGTGGCTATTGTTTGAGTTGATGTTGTTTATGTATAAGTGACGAGGAGACCCAGTGACGCTTTGAGGCCTGAATGGCTAAGTGATGTTAAGGCCTAAATGGCTAAGTGATGTTGTTGTGTAAATTGTGGATTGACAGGTGCTGTGCCTCTGATTTTGGCAATTCGGTAAGTGACGGGTCACATAGTTGACCATGATTTGTGTGTTTGTGAATGGTGCATGTCATAGTGTCTCATGCCCCATATGCATAAACTCAGTGACGTTTTTGAGGCCCAAAAGGCTAAGTGACGATGAGGCCATAATGGCTAAGCGACGTTTGTGAAAAAGGTACCTCATGCATATGCCCGCGAGTGGGTTGCACTTCATATGCCCACATGACATAATGATGAGTTTATGTAGTGATGCGATTGATGATTGTGATGTGATTATTTTAGAGCTGTGACTTGACTTATTATTTATCATATGATTTATTATATGGATTGAATTGGACTCACCCTTCTGTTTGAATGTTACCCCCCATGCGGTAACGTGCAGGTGATTGCGAGTGAAGGACTAGGTACCTTCACTAATTCGAGTCAAGTCGTCACGCTCTGATACGTAGCACTCAGGGGGGGACGAACTTAATGTTATAGATGATTTTGGCTGTTATGTTTGTTGACAATTCGGTTTTATTTGTTATTCCGCTGCGTAGTTGATTTTGTTGACGTTAAGTTTTATTGTGATGGTAACTGTGGTGTTGAGATTCGCCTTTTTGTGATGTGCTACGTAATACATAGTTATTATGTTTTTGAGCTGTTCTATTGAGAAGTGTGGTTTTATTGAAGTAAGTGTAACATCCTTTGAAATGAAAAGAAATTTTGAAAACTCTGATATTTCTCCAATCAAATTAACGGGTAGAAAAGGGGTGTTACATTCTACAGCTCATCAAACACACATGCAAGACAGAATCTCCATTTTTATCAAAATGAAGTTCAACCACTCGAAAATGGTGGAAAGAGATTGGGGGCTGTGTAGGTGATGAAGTTTGTACCAGGAGATAGAGGTTAGAAATCTGATTTGAGTGATGGAATTATATGGGACATGCATCCATGAAATCTGGTTCCCCTCTCCTCTCCCTCTCTTCTTCCTCGCGCCCCTCCCCTTCTCTTTCTCTCTTTCTTTTGCTGAAAACTGGAAAATAAGGTGGTGTTGTGGTGTGTTCAGCTGGGCTATAAAATAAAAGGTTGCAAGGACTAAAATACCCTTCAGTCCCTCTTCATCTAATCTTACCAAGACATGACTTAATCTAATGATCTTAGTCCATTTCCTATTACTTAAGCAATGTTAATTATTTATTTCATCATCCCATAATTTAGTAATAATGCTTAATTAAATCGATTCGTGATAGCCTCTATTTCTAACTATTCCCTTTAGTCAATAATTTACCTTAACCTCTTCGTTAACTTAAATGATTTAAATTAGCTAATTAGGGGGTGTTACAATCACCCCAACTTTTAAAAATTTTGTCCTCAAAATTGACAAAACGTACTTCACTCGAACAAATAGGGATATTGCACCCGCATGTTCTCCTCTACTTCCCAGGTTGCTTCGTCGGGTGAAGCACCGTCCCAAAGCACCTTGACAATAGGAATTGATCTCGTTCGGCGCGTTTTCTCGCCACGTTCGATGATCCTAATTGGAGTAGGCTGATAAGATAAATCCGGTCTGATGTCGATCGCTTCATAATTTAATGGTTGATTCGGATCATGAATATATTTCCTTAGCTGAGATACATGAAACATGTAACACCCCTTTCTACCCGTCAATTTGTTTATAAAAATCAGAGTTTGAAAAATCTCGTTCATAGGAAATGTTACACGTACTCAAATCAAACGTCGCTTATCCAACTTTAAAAACAGTCTAACTCAAATTAATACGTCCACGTAGCACATCACAATATCAAAAACTCAAGCCTCATGGTTAACGTCACTTATAAAACTTCTCATAACACAAACAACTACGCAGCGGAAATTTGTAAAACATAACCAAATAGTCCACATGGACAAAATAATCAAAAATCATCAATAAAGGCCGAGTTCATTATCCCCCCTGAGTGCTACGTATCAGAGCATGACGACTCGACTCGAAAAGTGAAGCTAATACCTTCACTGGGAATCACCTGCACGTTACCAACACGAGGGCAACATTCAAACAGGAAAGGGTGAGCATCATTTCAGTCTATATAATAGAAAACATGATAAGCACTAATCATAGGCTACGCACTAGAATAAACAGCATCCAATACACAAAACATCCACAACACAGTCATCAATTCACATCATGTACAAACTCATCTCATGTCATATAGATTTATGAAATGCAACCCACTCGCGGGTATATGCATGAAGGTACCTTTTCACAAAACGTCGCTTAGCCACTCAGGCCTCATCGTCACTTAGCCACTCAGGCCTCAAAACATCACTGGGTTTTATGCATATGGGCATGAGACTCTATGACATGCACCACTCATTTCACAAAATCACACAATTACTCAGATCATAGTCAACAATGTGACCCATCACTTACCTGTTTGCTCGCACGGAGCACAGCACCTGCCAAATTCATAATCATCACACAACATCACTAGGCCACTTAGACCTTAACCCCACTTAGCCACTCAGGCCCCAATTGACACTTACACATGAACATCATTTAACTCAAACATTGGCCACTGAGGGCAAAAACGTCATTTGACTAGCCACCAAGGGCATCCTCGTCATTTACACCTCATTATCATTAACTTTGGCCACTAGGGGCAAAACAGTCATTTTGACACTACCGTGTTTAAAACTGTTGTTTATACACCAAAAGGGATTTTTAAAGAGTTCCACGTCATTTTTCAATGTCACTGGGACGACCACCGGGGACAGCCACTTGGGCGCCCACAAACAGTCAGAAAATAGCAATTTTTCATTTTAAAAATTGAACCCACGAATAGACAACGTAAAAAGCTTCACGGCACTTTTCGAATCGTTCAAAACGGACATCTAAATCAAAAGTTATGATAAAAACGATTTTGGAAAAATTATGCAACATCCTGGGAACAGGCGCCTTAGGCGCCCAGGCAACCAGGCAACAAGTGCACAGGCGCCCAGCGCCCAGGCAACAACAACAACGCAAGCAACACAGCACGGGCGCCTAGCGCCCAGGAGCAACAACGCGCGCGCACAGCGCAGCGCAACGCAACACGGGCGCCTAGCGCCCAGGGGAACACGCGCAACGCAGCGCAACACAAAACAAGACACGGACACGGGCGCCTAGCGCCCAGGGGCAACAATGCGCGCACAACACAGCGCCATAGGCGCTCAGCGCCCAGGCGCGCACACGCACACACACAGACAACACGGGCGCCAGCGCCCAGGCGCGCCCCCACGCGCAACAACAACACAGAACAGGCGCCCAGCGCCCAGCATAGGCGCCCAGCGCCCAGAACCAGCAACAACATCCAGAATTTGTCCAACACCTCTTTAACAACTAAAAATTCGTTTTCTTCACAATTTAAAACATACAATCTCCAATTCTTCCCAGCAACTAAAACGCATTTATCTCATTTAAAAAAAAAACTAAAACTCAATTTCATCAAAACTCAATTAAAATCAAACAACATCACTAGCCTCACCATGGCGCCCTAGGCGCCCAACATCAACAACCCCTTATGCGACCACATCCTTCAACAACCAACGCATAGATTAACATTTAATTCTCATCACATACGCAAAACATCACCAATAACGAAATTCATGGATCAACCCAAGCAATAGATAAATTCGCATAGACTCATGATATACATTTAAACGAAAGTTAACATCAAGAACGTCAAGAACATAATGAACATCAAACACGCCAAGAACATCAAGAAGCATACGGTTCTAATACAAATCCTAGATCTAGAACCCATCATATAAACTATTAGATAGAGTGATAGAGCTCCCCTAACCTCGAAATTGAAGAACGGAGGCTCCGGAGGTAGTCACGTACAGGATCACAGCAACAAGATCACGTTCTTGCTCTTTCTTGGTTGCAACTTCCCTCTTCTTCCTCTTCTCTCCTACGGCGCCCTTCTTGCTCTCTCTCTCTATCTCACGCTATTTTTCTTTCTTTCTTGCGTTTTTCCTCTTGCTTTCGCGAATGACCACCAAAAACCTAGCCCCCCTCCAACTAACCACTTCGCCTATTGTGGATCATGGGCTTGGGCTTTTCCACTTAAGCCCAAGTCATGCAAGTGGCGCCTCCACTCCCTCCTAATACCACCAAAAATAAATAAAATTCTAATTAATCGAATTACATCAAATAATTTAATTTAAATCCCCAATTATTTAATTAAATAAATTAATTAAATAATTTTAGGGTGTTACAACTCTCCCCCACTTAGAATATTTCGTCCTCGAAATTTACCTGGTCAAACAACTCTGGGTAGGACTCTCGCATCTTGCTCTCTAGCTCCCAAGTCATACTCTCGCCGGCAGCTCCTAGCCAGACCACTTTCACTAATGCAATCTCTTTGCCTCTAAGCGCCTTCACTTCACGGTCCTCAATCCTTACGGGCATCGTCTCCACAGTGAGATTATCCCGCACCTCTACATCGTCCACTTGGATCACATGAGATGGATCCGAAACATACTTCCGAAGTTGCGACACGTGAAACACGTCGTGCAAGTTCGAAAGATTTGGCGGTAAAGCCACTCTATAAGCCACATTTCCAATTCTCTCGGATATCTGATAAGGACCAACAAATCGAGGAGTGAGCTTCTTCGATTTCAACGCCCGACCAACACCGGTAATAGGAGAAACCCTCAAGAACACATGCTCACCCTCCTGAAACTCTAAATCCTTCCTCCGCTTGTCATGATAACTCTTCTGACGACTCTGCGAAGCCTTCATCTTCTCACGGATCATCTTGATCTTCTCTGTAGTCTCCCGGACAATCTCCGGTCCCAACACCACACTCTCCCCCGAATCATACCAACATAATGGCGTTCTACACTTTCGACCATACAATGCTTCAAACGGTGCCATCCCGATACTGGAATGGTGACTGTTGTTATAGGTAAACTCAATCAACGCAAGATAGGAATCCCATGAACCCCGCTGTTCCAATACACAAGCCCTCAACAAATCCTCCAACGACTGAATTGTTCTCTCGGACTGACCATCGGTCTGGGGATGATACGCCGAACTCATTTTCAACTTAGAACCCAATTCTTTCTGCAAACTCTTCCAAAACTCGGAAGTGAACCTCGGATCCCTGTCTGACACAATACTCTTCGGAACACCGTGCAGCCTCACAATCTCCTTGACATATACCTCTGCCAACCTCGACACTGGATAAGTGAGATTAATAGGAATAAAATGAGCAGACTTCGTTAACCTATCAATGATCACCCAAATAGCGTCATGACCCTTAGCTGTATTCGGCAACCCCGTCACAAAATCCATTGCTATGCTATCCCATTTCCACTCTGGTATTTCCAACGGTTGCATTAGCCCTGCAGGCTTCTGATGCTCTACCTTAGATTTCTGACAGGTCAAACAGGCATACACAAATTGCGCCACATCTCTCTTCATACCATACCACCAAAATATCTTTTTCAGATCCTGATACATCTTCGTTGCTCCAGGATGGATGCTCAACTTGCTACGATGACCTTCCTCTAAAATTGCCTTTCTCATCTCTTCATCGTCAGGAACACAGATCCTCCCCCGGAACCTCAACACACCTCTGGAATCTAATTTGAAATCTTCATCTTCAGATTGGCCAACCCCATTAATTAAATCCACTAACTTAACATCTGACTTCTGAGCCTCTCTGATGCTGCCCAGGAATTCATTGTCGATCTTTAGCATTCCCAGCTTGACACTGCGAGGTGTCATCTTACAAACCAAACTCAAATCTCTGAATTCTTCAATTAACTCTAATTCCTTCACCATCATAGCCGACATATGCAAGGACTTTCTGCTTAAAGCATCAGCCACGACGTTAGCTTTGCCGGGATGATAATTCAAACCAAAGTCATAATCCTTCAAGAGTTCCAACCACCGACGCTGTCTCATATTCAACTCTTTTTGATCGAACAGATACTTTAGACTCTTATGATCACTGAACACTTCGAACCTTGAACCATAAAGGTAGTGCCTCCAGATCTTGAGCACAAAAACCACAGCAGCCAATTCCAAATCATGCGTAGGGTAATTTTTCTCATGAATCCGCAATTGCCTCGACGCATACGCAACGACCTTCCCATCCTGCATCAACACACCACCGAGACCCATCTTCGATGCGTCACAATACACAACGAACGGTTCCTCTGGATTAGGCAACGTCAAAACAGGCGACGTCGTCAATCTCTTTTTCAGTTCCATAAAACTTTCCTCGCATCGAGCATCCCAAACAAAAACTTTACCCTTGCAAGTCAACTGAGTCAATGGGAGGGCCAACTTGGAAAAACCCTCGATGAACCTCCTGTAGTACCCAGCCAAACCCAAAAAGCTTCTAATCTCTGTTACGGACTTCGGAGACTCCCACTCCAACACTGCTTCTACTTTTGCCGGATCAACCGCAATACCGTTACCAGAAATCACGTGCCCAAGGAAACTCACCTCTTTCAGCCAGAACTCACACTTCGATAATTTGGCGTACAACTTTTTCTCTTTTAAAACTTCCAACACTGACTTCAGATGCTCAGCATGCTCTTCATCTGACTTAGAATAAACTAGAATATCATCTATGAAGATTACCTCAAACCGATCTAGGTAATCATGGAAAATACGGTTCATATATTCCATAAATACACCAGGAGCATTGGTCACACCGAACGGCATCACTGAATACTCATAATGCCCATACCTCGTTCTGAACGCCGTTTTCTGAACATCCTCATCCTTTACTTTAATCTGATGATATCCGGACCTCAAATCAATTTTGCTGAAAACACGAGCACCTACTAATTGATCCATCAGATCGTCGATCCTCGGAAGCGGATACTTATTCTTGATAGTTACCTTATTCAACTGACGATAGTCCACACATAACCTCATGCTCCCATCTTTCTTCTTCACTAACAATACCGGAGCTCCCCACGGTGATACACTTGGTCTCACAAACTTTTTCTCAAGCAATTCTTCAAGTTGCGTCTTCAACTCAGACAATTCCGACGCCGACATTCGGTACGGTGCCATAGACACAGGCCTCGTACCAGGTACAAGATCAATCGAAAACTCAACTTCTCTTTCCGGTGGCACACCCGGGATTTCATCAGGAAATACTTCAGGAAATTCGCGTACTACCTCCAGCTCTTCAATAACAGCCTGACTCTCAGCAGACAACGAAGCCATCAACGCAAATAACTGAACTCCTTCTTTCTTCAATTTCTTCAACTGGTCAGCAGACACCAAAACCGAACTTTCTTCACCGAAACTAACCGACTTGCTACGACAGTTGATATGAACGTGATTATTCTCTAACCAGTCCATGCCTAAGATTACATCCAGACCTCTCAACGGCAAACAGACAAAATTCACAATAAAGTCCCTGCCGAAGATCGACACGGGACACTGAGAACACACCTGGGACGTAATCACCGACCCCTTCGCAGGAGTATCGACAACCATATCCCCACACATAGCAGATAAAACAAGACCCAATCTTTTACAGCAATCAACAGAAATAAAACAATGGGTAGCACCAGTATCAATAAGAGATTTCAGAGAAGTACCATTAATAAAACACGTACCTCTGATCAGACCATCATCATCCTCAGGCTCCTCTCCTGCCAATGCAAATACCTTCCCAGTAGACCTTTCCTTTTTCGGCTTTGTACACTTCGTACTGATATGCCCAGACTCACCACAGTTGAAACACACCACATCCTTGACCTTACAATCGGCTGCCATATGACCCTTTTTACCGCAACGGTAGCAATTCCTATCATCCGACCTGCACGTAGTACTCTTGTGGCCAGGCTTGCCACACTTATAACAGACAATGCTAGCAGGGGCATCTCCCCCACTAGGACCCTTACCTCCAGCAGCCTTCTGATAACTCTTACCCGCAGGAACCTCATACGGCTTGCTTCGACTCTGAAACTTGCCCTTTCTCTCAGAAGTAGCTTTGTAGCGAGCAGTACTGTCTTCCTCGAAAATTCTGCAACTGTCAACCAGATCTGCGAACACACGAATCTTCTGATAACCAATGGCCTGTTTAATATCAGGCCTCAACCCATTCTCAAATTTGATGCATTTAGAAAATTCAGCTGTAGCCTCACTGTGATGTGGATAAAATTTGGCTAGCTCCACAAATTTTGCCGCATAGGCAGTCACAGACATACCACCCTGCTTCAGCTCCAAAAACTCTATCTCTTTCTTCCCGCGGACGTCTTCAGGAAAATACTTTCTCAGAAATTCCCTGCTGAAAACCTCCCAAGTAATCTCTTCCTGCACAGCCTCTAACCTCTGCCTAGTAGCCAACCACCAGTCGTCGGCCTCCTCGGCTAACATGTGGGTACCAAAGCGGACCTTCTGCTCAACAGTACAGTCCATCACCCTGAAAATCCTCTCGATCTCCTTCAGCCAAGCCATAGCACCATCTGGATCATATTTGCCCTTAAAGGTGGGCGGATTCTCCCTCTGGAAGGTAGTCAGACTCCTAAAACCAGCATTATCACCAACATTTTGCTGACCCTGCACAGCCTGAGCCATAGCTTGCAATGCAGCAGCAAGAGCAGCGTCGTTTCTTCCAGCCATTACGAACTATCACTGCAGCACAAACTAAAGATTTAGAACTAATCTAATGTCATAAGACACTATGACAGGACAACATTGGCCGGACAGACCGAACTGCTCTGATACCACTAATGTAACACCCCTTTCTACCCGTCAATTTGTTTATAAAAATCAGAGTTTGAAAAATCTCGTTCATAGGAAATGTTACACGTACTCAAATCAAACGTCGCTTATCCAACTTTAAAAACAGTCTAACTCAAATTAATACGTCCACGTAGCACATCACAATATCAAAAACTCAAGCCTCATGGTTAACGTCACTTATAAAACTTCTCATAACACAAACAACTACGCAGCGGAAATTTGTAAAACATAACCAAATAGTCCACATGGACAAAATAATCAAAAATCATCAATAAAGGCCGAGTTCATTATCCCCCCTGAGTGCTACGTATCAGAGCATGACGACTCGACTCGAAAAGTGAAGCTAATACCTTCACTGGGAATCACCTGCACGTTACCAACACGAGGGCAACATTCAAACAGGAAAGGGTGAGCATCATTTCAGTCTATATAATAGAAAACATGATAAGCACTAATCATAGGCTACGCACTAGAATAAACAGCATCCAATACACAAAACATCCACAACACAGTCATCAATTCACATCATGTACAAACTCATCTCATGTCATATAGATTTATGAAATGCAACCCACTCGCGGGTATATGCATGAAGGTACCTTTTCACAAAACGTCGCTTAGCCACTCAGGCCTCAAAACATCACTGGGTTTTATGCATATGGGCATGAGACTCTATGACATGCACCACTCATTTCACAAAATCACACAATTACTCAGATCATAGTCAACAATGTGACCCATCACTTACCTGTTTGCTCGCACGGAGCACAGCACCTGCCAAATTCATAATCATCACACAACATCACTAGGCCACTTAGACCTTAACCCCACTTAGCCACTCAGGCCCCAATTGACACTTACACATGAACATCATTTAACTCAAACATTGGCCACTGAGGGCAAAAACGTCATTTGACTAGCCACCAAGGGCATCCTCGTCATTTACACCTCATTATCATTAACTTTGGCCACTAGGGGCAAAACAGTCATTTTGACACTACCGTGTTTAAAACTGTTGTTTATACACCAAAAGGGATTTTTAAAGAGTTCCACGTCATTTTTCAATGTCACTGGGACGACCACCGGGGACAGCCACTTGGGCGCCCACAAACAGTCAGAAAATAGCAATTTTTCATTTTAAAAATTGAACCCACGAATAGACAACGTAAAAAGCTTCACGGCACTTTTCGAATCGTTCAAAACGGACATCTAAATCAAAAGTTATGATAAAAACGATTTTGGAAAAATTATGCAACATCCTGGGAACAGGCGCCTTAGGCGCCCAGGCAACCAGGCAACAAGTGCACAGGCGCCCAGCGCCCAGGCAACAACAACAACGCAAGCAACACAGCACGGGCGCCTAGCGCCCAGGAGCAACAACGCGCGCGCACAGCGCAGCGCAACGCAACACGGGCGCCTAGCGCCCAGGGGAACACGCGCAACGCAGCGCAACACAAAACAAGACACGGACACGGGCGCCTAGCGCCCAGGGGCAACAATGCGCGCACAACACAGCGCCATAGGCGCTCAGCGCCCAGGCGCGCACACGCACACACACAGACAACACGGGCGCCAGCGCCCAGGCGCGCCCCCACGCGCAACAACAACACAGAACAGGCGCCCAGCGCCCAGCATAGGCGCCCAGCGCCCAGAACCAGCAACAACATCCAGAATTTGTCCAACACCTCTTTAACAACTAAAAATTCGTTTTCTTCACAATTTAAAACATACAATCTCCAATTCTTCCCAGCAACTAAAACGCATTTATCTCATTTAAAAAAAAAACTAAAACTCAATTTCATCAAAACTCAATTAAAATCAAACAACATCACTAGCCTCACCATGGCGCCCTAGGCGCCCAACATCAACAACCCCTTATGCGACCACATCCTTCAACAACCAACGCATAGATTAACATTTAATTCTCATCACATACGCAAAACATCACCAATAACGAAATTCATGGATCAACCCAAGCAATAGATAAATTCGCATAGACTCATGATATACATTTAAACGAAAGTTAACATCAAGAACGTCAAGAACATAATGAACATCAAACACGCCAAGAACATCAAGAAGCATACGGTTCTAATACAAATCCTAGATCTAGAACCCATCATATAAACTATTAGATAGAGTGATAGAGCTCCCCTAACCTCGAAATTGAAGAACGGAGGCTCCGGAGGTAGTCACGTACAGGATCACAGCAACAAGATCACGTTCTTGCTCTTTCTTGGTTGCAACTTCCCTCCTCTTCCTCTTCTCTCCTACGGCGCCCTTCTTGCTCTCTCTCTCTATCTCACGCTATTTTTCTTTCTTTCTTGCGTTTTTCCTCTTGCTTTCGCGAATGACCACCAAAAACCTAGCCCCCCTCCAACTAACCACTTCGCCTATTGTGGATCATGGGCTTGGGCTTTTCCACTTAAGCCCAAGTCATGCAAGTGGCGCCTCCACTCCCTCCTAATACCACCAAAAATAAATAAAATTCTAATTAATCGAATTACATCAAATAATTTAATTTAAATCCCCAATTATTTAATTAAATAAATTAATTAAATAATTTTAGGGTGTTACAAAACACATCATGTAATCTGGACAATTCTGGAGGTAATGCAATGCGATACGCTACCGGCCCAACTCGCTCGACAATCTGGAAGGGTCCGACATACCGAGCACTGAGCTTCTTCGCTCGCAAAGCAATACCTGTTCCGATGGTTGGAGAAAGTCTCAAAAAGACATGGTCTCCTTCTTCGAATTCTAACGGCCTTCTTCTCTTATCCGCGTAACTCTTTTGTCGACTCTGCGCGGCTTTCATCCTTTCTCTTATCTGACGGATCTTCTCCGTAGTCTCACGGACCAAATCCAGTCCCAACAATCTCTGCTCACCTACATCCCACCAACACAATGGTGTTCTGCACTTCCTTCCATACAATGCTTCATATGGAGCCATTCCGATACTAGAATGGTAACTGTTGTTGTATGAAAACTCCACCAATGGAAGATGATCCTCCCATCTGCCTCCACTATCGAGTACACAAGCCCTCAACATATCCTCTAACGTCTGGATTGTCCTCTCAGTTTTCCCGTCTGTCTGAGGATGGTAGGCGGTGCTAACACACACCGTTGTTCCCAACGCCATATTCAATGCTCTCCAAAATCGAGATGTGAACTTGGGATCTCGATCACAGATGATATTTGTAGGGATTCCATGTAACTTCACAATGTTCTTGAGATATTCATCTGCTAACCTAGCAACCTTGTGAGTCGAACGCGCTGGAATAAAATGAGCGGACTTGGTCAGGCGATCCACCACTACCCAAATAGAATCATTTCCGGCTTGGGACCGTGGCAATCCCATGACAAAATCCATAGATATGCTTTCCCATTTCCATTCAGGTACATTCAACGGTTGTAACTGGCCACCTGGCTTCTGGTGCTCTATCTTAACCTTTTGACAAGTCAAGCATCGAGACACGAACTCTGCAATATCCACTTTCATACCCGGTCACCAGTACAATTGCCTCAAATCTCGAAACATCTTGGTAGACCCAGGATGTATTGAGAACTGACTCTTATGAGCCTCCTCTAAAACTTGCCTCTTCACATCCTCATCATTCGGCACACAGATTCTGCCATCAAAACAAATTACACCATCACCGTCTTCTGTGTAACTCGGCAATCTCTTCTGCGCTTGCAGTTCTACATCACCTTCTTGGGCTGAGCGAATTAGATCTCTCAAGGGACTTGAAATCCGAATGTGACTCAACACCAACCTGCTCCTTCTTGATTTTACTCTCAAATTAAGGTCTCTGAATGATTCCAACAAGGACATCTCGTGCATCATTAACTCTGCAGTATGGATAGACTTCCTGCTTAAAGCATCGGCCACAACATTAGCCTTACCAGGATGGTACTTCAATTCAAAATCGTAATCCTTCAGGAATTCTACCCATCTCCTCTGTCTGTTGTTCAGCTCCTTTTTGTCAAACAAATACTTAAGACTCTTGTGGTCACTAAAGACTTCGAAACGAGATCCATACAGGTAATGTCTCCAAATCTTCAGGGCAAACACAATTGCCGCCAATTCTAAATCATGAGTTGGGTAATTCTCTTCATGCGGTTTCAACTGTCTGGAGGCATAAGCAACTACTTGTTGATTTTGCATCAGGACACATCCCAAACCCTTACCAGAGGCGTCGCAATAGATTTGGAATCCTACGAACGGATCCGGAAGAATAAGGACTGGTGCAGAAGTTAAACGATTCTTCAATTCTGCAAAACAATTATCACAGTCTGAGTCCCAAACAAACGGCTGACCCTTGCGAGTTAACCGCGTGAGTGGAAGAACCAGCTGGGAAAATCCTTGAATGAATCTTCGATTTCGATCTTACTGGGATCCACTGCAACACCTGCCCTAGATATTACATGGCCCAGAAACTTAACTTCTGGCATCCAAAAATCACATTTGGACGGCTTAGCATACAACTTCTTCTCTTGGAGTACGTTCAGAACAATTCGGAGATGTTGCACATGCTCCTCAATCGTCTTAGAGAACACCAAGATATCATCAATGAACACTACCACAAATTGGTCCAGATAGGGATTAAAAATCCGATTCATATAATCCATGAACACGGCTGGAGCATTGGTCAAACCGAAGGGCATCACTACGAATTCATAGTGTCCATACCTCATACGGAAAGCGGTCTTCGGGACGTCCAAAGCTCGAACCCTTATTTGGTGATAGCCGGACCTTAAATCAATCTTTGAAAATACAGAAGCTCCCCTCAACTGATCTAGCAAATCATCAATTCTCGGTAGAGGGTACTTGTTCTTGACAGTCACCTTATTCAACTGACGATATTCAATACACAATCTCATACTTCCGTCCTTCTTCTTGACGAGCAACACTGGAGCACCCCATGGTGAGGCACTCGGCCGGATGAACCGTTTGGAAATTAGCTCCCCCAGTTGAACTTTCAATTCCCTCAACTCTAATAGTGACATTCTATACGGGGCTATAGAAATTGGTCCAGTGCCTGGAACCAACTCTATAGAAAATTCCACCTCACGATCCGGAGGAAATGAAGGAACTTCATCGGGAAACACATCAAGAAATTCATTAACAACTTGCACAGAAGGTAAATCCTGACCTGTCTCAGTGGATGCAGACAGCATCATGACATAAGCTTCTGTGCCTTGGAACAGATAGTTACTGGCTGAAGTGAAAGAAAAAACAGCTTCAGAATTGGGCGGTTGTAGCTCCACTGATTCGGAGGCGAAACCGATAGTTCGATGGAAGCAATCTATAGTCACATGGTTGGCCATCATCCAACTCATGCCTAGGACGACGTCCATGCCCTTCATTGGTAAACAAATGAAGTCTACTACAAAATTCCTGTCTCCAATGGATAGAAGACAATTTCCACATATTGCTTTTGTCTGAACACTACCTTCAGCAGCAGTCTTAATGGAGATTGGTTGAGGCAAGGGAGTTAAAGCCAATCCCAACCGATCGACACAAACTTGAGATATAAAACAATGGGTCGCACCTGAATCATATAAAATACTGACGGAGTTATTAAAAAGAGATCCCGTACCCCTTAGTAGATTATCTGACGGTGTGACCTTCTGGGCGTCCAAGGTGTAAACCCTCCCATGAGTTGTAGTAGCAGCAGGGTTACCTCCTTGACTCTTCTCCTTCTCTGGGCAATCCCGTGCATAATGACCTTCCTTCTTGCAGAAATAACACTGGTTGGATCCCATCTGGCATTTACCCTGATGATACTTTCCACAGTTGGAACAAGTACTGAACCTTGAGGAGCTCGACGACTGAACCTGCTTCCCCTTGTTGGAGTTGTGCCTGGGACCCGTGTGATTGTTGGATGATCCAACATTCTTCTTATTCTGATGGAATACTTTCCTGCTTGCATATAACCTCTTCAAGTCACTCTCAGCTATGTGTGCTTGTTGAACCATGGCAGCATAGTTAGTATATGCAAAAGAACTCAAACTCTGAGCAATGTCTTCCCTCAGCCCATACTTGAACCTTTCGGTTTTCCACTTGTCATTGGGAGCATACCCGGCCAAACCGAAGAATTGATATAACTCTTCAAACTTAGCCGCGTACTGACCCACAGTTGAGCTTCCTTGAGTGAGAGTCAGAAATTCGTTCTCCTTGTCGAACCTCATGGCTGTTGGAAAGAACTGCTCCAAAAATACCTGCTTGAAATGTTCCCAAGTCTGGGGAGTATCCATAGTTACCATCATGGCTTTGGCATTAGTCCACCAGTTGTTAGCTTCACCTTTCAGCATATGGGTTGCCAATCACAGCTTGTCATCATCAGTGACTTGCATAGCTACGAAAATCTTCTCTATATCATCTAGCCAATGCTGGGCTTCCATGACATCCGGTCCTCCTCTGAACTCGGACGGCTTCATTTTCAGAAATTCAGAGAAAACCTTCCTTGGGTCAACTTGAGGCTCAGGGACTTGCTGGGGCTGAGCTTGAGCATTCTGTTGCATTCGCAACATATCTTCCATCATCTTCTGCTGTCTCTCGATCACGTTCTGCATCCATGCAGAATGCGTGTAATATCCCCAATTTTCGCTAATTAAATTAATTGGCGTGAATTAATATTTAGTGATTTATTATGTGATTGAATGTTTCATGATTTGAAAATGAATTTGCTTGAAATACTTATTGTGAGGATTTTGGTGTTAATTAAATTTAATTGTGTCAAGTGGGATTAGTTTGGGCTGAAAGGAGTCACTAGGAATAGAATTACTAAGCCAGGGGTAAAATAGTATTTGCACATTTCCCCTATATGTATATATATATATATGCACCCATCAGCTGGAACACCAACACAGCCACTTGATACATTTTCAGAAATAGAACCAAAGAGGGAGGGAGAGGGCACGATAGAGGGAGGAAAGGAGAGAAGAGGGAATTCTTCAAATTGTCATGCATGCCTAATCTATCATCATATTCTGAATCAGCCTCCCATTCCCTTTCCATTGGTACTAAATTCGTAGCCATCCTCCTCCTCCTCCATAAATCACCATTGAAGGCATATCCAAGCTTCACCCAGCCATACAAATTCAAGTTTGAGGGAGAAGAAGGGTTGAACAGAAAATTCTGGGTAAAACCCGTTTTACCTACCTTCGGTGTTTCGTTCGTATCTCCTTGTACTGACCTCTGATTCAGTTGATTTTTATTTATTTGGAAACTAGACAGAAAATGCTCCAGTTTAGACACTAGAACCGCATGATTTCATTGAGAAATGAGAGAGATATCACCTTCCTAAGTTTCGTTTCCAGAATCAGCTTCAGTCTTGACCCAGCTTCATTGTTTCGGTTGTAACTCTCTGGATATAGGATGCATGTGTCTGAAACCTCCACCTTCAGAAACTAGAGAAAAATCCCTTCACCGTAGACCCTCGTTTTGCTAAGATTGGTGGAGATTTGAGTGAGTTACGCTTGTTGCAAATTGGCGTTTAGTTGCTGGAAACAGCAGGACCAGATTCCGCTAGTTCGTGTTCGAGAAGTTTCGGCGTCGGGTGTATCGTCGTCACGAAAAGGTGAGTTCTAATACTCACTAGGATTGTTTTCAGCCTTTTCATTTTAATTGAGTCGCGAATTTGTGAAATTCCGGTGCGAAACCGTTTTGCGAAAATATCGTTTGAATCATGAGATTGATTAATCGTTGGACTGAAACTTATGAATTAGCATATCATGATTATTGATTGATGTGTGTTGATTGTTGACTTGTTTGACTGTGTTTTATGGGCTGGTAAAGTAGAAGTATCGATCGGAAAATATATCGGAATCGGTTTGGGATGATATCGTTAAGAAAATGCAAGTATCTGGGTTACTGAGACACACGCACGGATCGTGCGTTATGGGAGCACGGGTCGTGCTGTGTGTTCGCAGGTAGCCTGGAAATGGTTTTAGACATCGCACGGATCGTGCGTATGGGCGCACGGGTCGTGCGCTCTGTTCGGTATGAAAAGAATTAAATTTTTCAGTCACGCACGGATCGTGCGCCTCTGGAGCACGGACCGTGCGTGGTCTTCGGGTTGCCTATTTTGAAAAGTGTCATAAATCATCCCAAACGGTTCCAATTGCATTCCAATCCTTTCTTCCACCTTCCCCAATGATACTATAACTGAATTACCCTGAATTGTGTGGTAATTGACTGTGATTGGATCCAGGTTATATTAGTGCCATGTGATTGGTCATGTTTAGATTATGTTCAGGTGCAGTGAATGCTCATGTGATTGACCATTGATTTCATGTTATGACCTTGTGATTGATATATGTGTTGGACTGACTCTTTGAGTAAGGTTAGTAAGTTAAGTTAGCAAACATTAGTAATCCATGTGAGATCACCAAATTATAAGGCTAAGTTAATAACTAGATCACCTAATGTTCAGAATAAGATTAGGTCATGATAAGGCTCAGTGAATGAGTATGCTTTCAGGTTAGGCTCAGTGATTGGGCAGTTTTCATTGTTCATTGTTATTGTATATTGTATATGCATCATTGTTTAGGCTCAGTGATTGAGCACAGTTCATTGTCAGGGTGACGACCCTTTTTCAGATTAGTGTGCTGGGGGAGAGGGAGTCATGACCCTTATGAACCTAGGCCCCGTTAGGGACCCACTAGTGATTAGTGGGGACGGGTTCACCGGAAGCTTATTATGCCAAGTGACCGGTGACATGCTAAGAATCATTGTTAGGCTCAGTGATTGAGCATAGTTCATTGTTAGGCTCAGTGATTGAGCATAGTTCATTGTTAGGCTCAGTGATTGAGCATAGTTCAGCCACATAGTCAACTTTGGGGACTATGAGTTTTAGATAATGAATCAAGCATAATTGAACCGAGAGAATTAGTAAGGGGTCGCGATAGAACTCACTGAGACAAGTTGTCTCACCCAATCCATTGTTGTTGTTTTTCAGTTAAGCAGGGAAAGTTGAAGACCGTGAGGCACGGCTATGAAGATGCTTGAGGAGCAGCCGCGATCTTTATCTCTTTATGTCTTGTATTCCAGTTTCCTTTGTATTTCTGTATTTTGTACTCAGTATCTTAAGACTACTCGATTGTACGACTTATGTATTTCAAGTTGTAAATCGCTTCCGCAGACTTTCGGTTTTGAGTATTGAACACTAGTTGAGGGTGTAAGGACCGACTTTATTTATATTCAGTTCAGTTATTTTAAGCACGTTTGATGAGTGATTCATCGAAGTTTAGTATGTGTTCAATATGTTAAAAGGAAAGTCACTCTGATGTATGCCAGTAGTGCGCTTCGGTAGTTTCTACAAGTTAGAAATTAACGGGGTGTTACAATTGGTATCAGAGCAGTTCGACCTAGTCGGGCTTAGAATCTTGAGTCTCTTAAGTCCTCTAAGTGTGATTCCTCTTAGTATGCTATTAGACGTTTAGCCTGATCAACTAAACACTTTGTGCATATTTTGCAGAATCATGGCTGGTGGAAGTAGGAGAAGCGTCCCTGTTGATCCAAATACCGAATGGATGCAGAATGTCATCGAGACGCAACAAAAGATGATGAATGACATGATGCAAATGCAGCAGCAGCAGATGGCTCAAATGGCCCAAATGCATCATGAGAGGATGAATCAGCAACAACCTAATGTTCAACAACCTCCTCCGGAAGATCCGAATAGGGCTTACTTTCGTTTTCAGAAGATGAATCCTCAAAGTTTCAAAGGAGAACCTGAGGTAATGGTATCTCATTTCTGGTTGGATTCAATGGAGAAGATTTTTAGGACTCTTCAATGCAGCGAAGAGGAGAAGGTTCTCTTTGCCGCCCATATGCTCGAGGAAGATGCTCAAACCTGGTGGACCAATGCTCATGAACTAATGGTGAATCAGGGAACTCCGGTTACCTGGGCCAACTTCAAAGAAATGTTTTCTGGTCACTTCTTCCCTCCGGTGATGAAGTTAAGCAAGCAAGCCGAGTTTGTTAACTTGAGGCAAGGAGAGATGTCAGTGGGTGAATTCACCGCCAAGTTCGAAAGGCTGTCGCAGTTTTATCAATTAGCAAAGCATGCTCCTAATGATGAGTGGAAGATGCAGATGTACAAAGCAGGTCTTCGTGCGGATGTGGCCCAAGGTCTTAGCTCTTATGCTATGACCAGTTATGCTGGATTGGTGCAACAAGCTTATGTTGCAGAGGCAGATCTCAACAAGATGTATGAGGAAAGGAAAGCGTATCGGAAGGAGAAGAGGAAAACCTTGGAATTGTCATCCCCAAGTGATGAACCGAGGAGTACCTACAACAAAGGGAAGCAACCTACAGCATCCGAACTACTAAGGTCCGGTAAGTGTCCGAAATGTGGAAGGCCTCACACTGGAGAATGTCGCCTAGGAACAACGATGTGTTATTATTGCAAAGGCGAAGGGCATTATGCTAACGAATGCCCATTGAAGAAGAAGAATCGAGAAGGGAATTCTAACTCTGCAAGCGGAAAGGTTTTTGTGTTGGACGCTCAGAAAGGCGAAGCCGATGCCGGATCAGCGAAAGGTATATTGTGTGCTAATTGTTTTGATTGGTCCAATTTTGAGGACAAAATTTTTAAAAGTTGGGGTGATTGTAATATCCCCAATTTTCGCTAATTAAATTAATTGGCGTGAATTAATATTTAGTGATTTATTATGTGATTGAATGTTTCATGATTTGAAAATGAATTTGCTTGAAATACTTATTGTGAGGATTTTGGTGTTAATTAAATTTAATTGTGTCAAGTGGGATTAGTTTGGGCTGAAAGGAGTCACTAGGAATAGAATTACTAAGCCAGGGGTAAAATAGTATTTGCACATTTCCCCTATATGTATATATATATATATGCACCCATCAGCTGGAACACCAACACAGCCACTTGATACATTTTCAGAAATAGAACCAAAGAGGGAGGGAGAGGGCACGATAGAGGGAGGAAAGGAGAGAAGAGGGAATTCTTCAAATTGTCATGCATGCCTAATCTATCATCATATTCTGAATCAGCCTCCCATTCCCTTTCCATTGGTACTAAATTCGTAGCCATCCTCCTCCTCCTCCATAAATCACCATTGAAGGCATATCCAAGCTTCACCCAGCCATACAAATTCAAGTTTGAGGGAGAAGAAGGGTTGAACAGAAAATTCTGGGTAAAACCCGTTTTACCTACCTTCGGTGTTTCGTTCGTATCTCCTTGTACTGACCTCTGATTCAGTTGATTTTTATTTATTTGGAAACTAGACAGAAAATGCTCCAGTTTAGACACTAGAACCGCATGATTTCATTGAGAAATGAGAGAGATATCACCTTCCTAAGTTTCGTTTCCAGAATCAGCTTCAGTCTTGACCCAGCTTCATTGTTTCGGTTGTAACTCTCTGGATATAGGATGCATGTGTCTGAAACCTCCACCTTCAGAAACTAGAGAAAAATCCCTTCACCGTAGACCCTCGTTTTGCTAAGATTGGTGGAGATTTGAGTGAGTTACGCTTGTTGCAAATTGGCGTTTAGTTGCTGGAAACAGCAGGACCAGATTCCGCTAGTTCGTGTTCGAGAAGTTTCGGCGTCGGGTGTATCGTCGTCACGAAAAGGTGAGTTCTAATACTCACTAGGATTGTTTTCAGCCTTTTCATTTTAATTGAGTCGCGAATTTGTGAAATTCCGGTGCGAAACCGTTTTGCGAAAATATCGTTTGAATCATGAGATTGATTAATCGTTGGACTGAAACTTATGAATTAGCATATCATGATTATTGATTGATGTGTGTTGATTGTTGACTTGTTTGACTGTGTTTTATGGGCTGGTAAAGTAGAAGTATCGATCGGAAAATATATCGGAATCGGTTTGGGATGATATCGTTAAGAAAATGCAAGTATCTGGGTTACTGAGACACACGCACGGATCGTGCGTTATGGGAGCACGGGTCGTGCTGTGTGTTCGCAGGTAGCCTGGAAATGGTTTTGGACATCGCACGGATCGTGCGTATGGGCGCACGGGTCGTGCGCTCTGTTCGGTATGAAAAGAATTAAATTTTTCAGTCACGCACGGATCGTGCGCCTCTGGAGCACGGACCGTGCGTGGTCTTCGGGTTGCCTATTTTGAAAAGTGTCATAAATCATCCCAAACGGTTCCAATTGCATTCCAATCCTTTCTTCCACCTTCCCCAATGATACTATAACTGAATTACCCTGAATTGTGTGGTAATTGACTGTGATTGGATCCAGGTTATATTAGTGCCATGTGATTGGTCATGTTTAGATTATGTTCAGGTGCAGTGAATGCTCATGTGATTGACCATTGATTTCATGTTATGACCTTGTGATTGATATATGTGTTGGACTGACTCTTTGAGTAAGGTTAGTAAGTTAAGTTAGCAAACATTAGTAATCCATGTGAGATCACCAAATTATAAGGCTAAGTTAATAACTAGATCACCTAATGTTCAGAATAAGATTAGGTCATGATAAGGCTCAGTGAATGAGTATGCTTTCAGGTTAGGCTCAGTGATTGGGCAGTTTTCATTGTTCATTGTTATTGTATATTGTATATGCATCATTGTTTAGGCTCAGTGATTGAGCACAGTTCATTGTCAGGGTGACGACCCTTTTTCAGATTAGTGTGCTGGGGGAGAGGGAGTCATGACCCTTATGAACCTAGGCCCCGTTAGGGACCCACTAGTGATTAGTGGGGACGGGTTCACCGGAAGCTTATTATGCCAAGTGACCGGTGACATGCTAAGAATCATTGTTAGGCTCAGTGATTGAGCATAGTTCATTGTTAGGCTCAGTGATTGAGCATAGTTCATTGTTAGGCTCAGTGATTGAGCATAGTTCAGCCACATAGTCAACTTTGGGGACTATGAGTTTTAGATAATGAATCAAGCATAATTGAACCGAGAGAATTAGTAAGGGGTCGCGATAGAACTCACTGAGACAAGTTGTCTCACCCAATCCATTGTTGTTGTTTTTCAGTTAAGCAGGGAAAGTTGAAGACCGTGAGGCACGGCTATGAAGATGCTTGAGGAGCAGCCGCGATCTTTATCTCTTTATGTCTTGTATTCCAGTTTCCTTTGTATTTCTGTATTTTGTACTCAGTATCTTAAGACTACTCGATTGTACGACTTATGTATTTCAAGTTGTAAATCGCTTCCGCAGACTTTCGGTTTTGAGTATTGAACACTAGTTGAGGGTGTAAGGACCGACTTTATTTATATTCAGTTCAGTTATTTTAAGCACGTTTGATGAGTGATTCATCGAAGTTTAGTATGTGTTCAATATGTTAAAAGGAAAGTCACTCTGATGTATGCCAGTAGTGCGCTTCGGTAGTTTCTACAAGTTAGAAATTAACGGGGTGTTACAATGCGGATCAATCGGTGGGTTATTCCTCGATCCTCCTGCCATAATTCTGCAAATGATACACCAAGTATTAAGTTGATCAGTCTCAATGTCTCTTAGTATCACAAGAAGCAAGATAGAAGAATTACTCGAGGGACAAAACCACCCTAACTGTCTAACCCCGACTAGGTCAAACTGCTCTGATACCATAATGTAACACCCCGATAAATTCTAACATATAGAATCACCGAAATGCACTAAATGGCATACATCAGCGTAACTTCCTGTTATTGAAATATTGAACACATCTAAAACTTGCGATAATACATATCAATTGGTTCTCTGAACCTCATAAACTGTCTGAAAATGCTTAAGTTTCAAAACTTAAGACTTGTACATAATCCTGGTGTTCAATACTCAAAACATAAAGTAGCGGAAACGATTTTACAACTTAAACCATGAAAGTTATACAATCGGAACATAGAAACAATAAATGGGACAAAGGTCTAAAACATGAAATTAGGTCTTCAATGACTCCAAGAGTCACACCGGCTAACCGTGCTTTACCGCCTTTGCTTTCCCCTGTTTCTCTGTAAAAAACCACAAATATGAAGGGTGAGATAAACATTATCTCAGTGAGTCCTATCGAGACCCCTTACTAACTCTAGCGGTTCATTATGCTCTACTTTGAACTCGTGGTCCTAAAAAGCAACCACGTGGAAATACATTAAGTTCCTGTAACCTCTATGCTCATGGCCCTCCTAAGCGACACATGCAGCATACAATCTTTTGTTCCATGTTTTTAGCATAACACCTCAGTCTACCTATTTTATAGGCACTTCTTGACTTTGGTGAACCCATCCCGCTATTTCTAGTGGGGGAAACATTCTTGAGTCTAGGTTTTGGGGCTCATGACTTCCCCTCCCCTAGTATGCTAACCTCTAAGGGTCGTCACCCTTTTTCCTCTTGTATTTATTATACATTATATATCCATGTACCCGCAATGGGCTGTTAGTCATTTCAGTCAAGTACCATGTACCATATCAGTCAAATACCGTGTATAATATCAGTCAAGTGCCGTGTATTATATCAGTCAAATACCGTGTATTATTATTATTCTTGATATATGCTCTCTCGCGTTCTCTAAGTGCGGTCTTCCATTTTATTCATAATACACAAATTTTCTATCGAACATGTTCAATCTCATACCATTGTTACCTTTACATTGTTGGGGAACCTTGGGGAAAGGATTAGAAGAGGATTGGAATCATTTGGAATGAATAAAAAGGTACTTTGAATTTGAAGGTCAAAGTCTCACACGACCCGTGCGTGTAGGCGCACGACCCGTGCATTTTTGAACAATTTGCAGAAGATTTCCAGAAAGATACGCACGACCCATGCGTCTAAGCGCACGATCCGGGCGTTATCCAATAAAATTCGTAGAAGTTCCAGAAACATACGCACGACCCGTGTGACTGGGCGCACGATCCGTGCGTGTTTAAAAATCTAGTTCTTGTAGTATCAGATGGGGGCGCACGACCCGTGCTCATAGGCACACGATCCGTGCGTCTCTATCAGTTTTCCAGAAAACAGACTTTTCGTGAGTTTTTCTATTCCGTTCCGATTCCAAAATCCCTTCCGATCGAGACCCAAACTCAAACACACATTGAAATAATATATCATAGCACTCCAAAATAATCAATCAAACAATATATGATTTAAGTCACGATCCTTTTGAGAAAACGGTTTTCGAATAGTTTCCTTTCGTTACCGGAAATGAGTGACAAGAGTTTTCGAAGAGTAAAGACTCAGACACAAACACATTCCCTAAGCGAGTTATAGAACTCACCCGAAGTGATGAAAATCACCCAACGACGAATCTCACCGCTGACACGTTCGAATATCCTCACGAACCGTCTCCGAACTCGCTCCAAAACTGAACCCGAACTTCCCAAGGATCTAAGACTCGAACTCAGCAACTCAATCCTTCTCTTAGCTGCTCTATTTTGTGGTGTAAGTGCTAAAAAGGGTTCTACAGCTCATCAAACACACATGCAAGACAGAATCTCCATTTTTATCAAAATGAAGTTCAACCACTCGAAAATGGTGGAAAGAGATTGGGGGCTGTGTAGGTGATGACGTTTGTACCAGGAGATAGAGGTTAGAAATCTGATTTGAGTGATGGAATTATATGGGACATGCATCCATGAAATCAGGTTCCCCTCTCCTCTCCCTCTCTTCTTCCTCGCGCCCCTCCCCTTCTCTTTCTCTCTTTCTTTTGCTGAAAACTGGAAAATAAGGTGGTGTTGTGGTGTGTTCAGCTGGGCTATAAAATAAAAGGTTGCAAGGACTAAAATACCCTTCAGTCCCTCTTCATCTAATCTTACCAAGACATGACTTAATCTAATGATCTTAGTCCATTTCCTATTACTTAAGCAATGTTAATTATTTATTTCATCATCCCATAATTTAGTAATAATGCTTAATTAAATCGATTCGTGATAGCCTCTATTTCTAACTATTCCCTTTAGTCAATAATTTACCTTAACCTCTTCGTTAACTTAAATGATTTAAATTAGCTAATTAGGGGATGTTACAATCACCCCAACTTTTAAAAATTTTGTCCTCAAAATTGACAAAACGTACCTCACTCGAACAAATAGGGATATTGCACCCGCATGTTCTCCTCTACTTCCCAGGTTGCTTCGTCGGGTGAAGCACCGTCCCAAAGCACCTTGACAATAGGAATTGATCTCGTTCGGAGCATTTTCTCGCCACGTTCGATGATCCTAATTGGAGTAGGCTGATAAGATAAATCCGGTCTGATGTCGATCGCTTCATAATTTAATGGTTGATTCGGATCATGAATATATTTCCTTAGCTGAGATACATGAAACACATCATGTAATCTGGACAATTCTGGAGGTAATGCAATGCGATACGCTACCGGCCCAACTCGCTCGACAATCTGGAAGGGTCCGACATACCGAGGACTGAGCTTCTTCGCTCGCAAAGCAATACTGGTTCCGATGGTTGGAGAAAGTCTCAAAAAGACATGGTCTCCTTCTTCGAATTCTAACGGCATTCTTCTCTTATCCGCGTAACTCTTTTGTCGACTCTGCGCGGCTTTCATCCTTTCTCTTATCTGACGGATCCTCTCCGTAGTCTCACGGACCAAATCCGGTCCCAACAATCTCTGCTCACCTACATCCCACCAATGGGCCAGACCATCTAGACTTCAGTTTTCCAGGGAACAGCCGCAGTCTAGAGTTAAACAGCAGTACTTGGTCACCCTCCTTGAGTTCTCTTCTCAATATTTTAGCATCATGCGAAGCTTTTGTTTTATCTTTGTATAACTTGGCATTTTCATACGAAAAGTGTCTTAACTCCTCAAGCTCATTGAGCTGCAGCATTCTGGCTTTGCCAGCTTGTTTTAAATCAAAGTTTAGCTTTTTGGTCGCCCAAAAAGCCTTGTGTTGCAATTCAATGGGCAAGTGGAAAGCCTTACCGAAAACCAATCTATAGGGAGACATACCCAGGGGTGTTTTGAAGGCTGTTCGATATGCCCAAAGAGCATCATCCAAATGGATGGACCAGTCCTTCCTTGATGGGTTCACCATCTTTTCTAAAATTCTTTTTATCTCCCTATTTGATAACTCAACTTGCCCACATGTTTGAGGGTGGTAGGCTGTGGCAATCTTATGTTTGACTCTGTATTTTGCCAACAGCCCTTCCATCAGTTTATTACAGAAGTGGGTGCCCTCATCACTGATGATAGCTCTGAGTGTGCCAAACCTTGTAAAAATATTCTTTTGAATAAATTTCAGCAATACCCTTGCATCATTGGTGGGGAGAGCAACTACTTCTATCCATTTTGACACATAATCTATTGCTACCAGGATGTATAAGTTGCCAAAGGATGGTGGGACTGGTCCCATGAAATCGATACCCCAAACATTGAATAGTTCAACCTCTAGTGGACGACACATCAATTAAAATGTCCACGTGGCATGTACAGTAATGATTCTGTTAGCCCAATCAGCAACATTTAACGTCAGGGACTAATAATGAAAACAGCAAAATAAGATAGGGACTAAAAACATATTTTACCCAAAATTAAATAAAAACTAAAGACCAGTCTTTGTAAAAGGATGGCGTTTTGGAAAATGGGGAAAAATTAAACAAGTCTGCCAGGGTTTAAGATGAGAGAAAGAGTCAAGCCAATCAATGGCCTTCTTTTCTGCCGCAGGTCGTCGGTCTTCCTCCACTCGATGAGGAGCAAGTTACACACATACACACACACACACACACACACACACACACACACACACACACACACACACACACACACGAGACCCTTTCCTTCATCAACAACGAGTGAGTGGTGTTCAAACGAAGCAAGGGCGAGTCTTGGTAACGGAGACGACACATTCTACAGTTGATGGAGAACTGCAGAGTGAAAGGACCAACTCACTCCCGCTTCACCGATTTTGGGTCACACAAAAATCTGGCTTTCAATAAGGCAAAAGAGGTTGTTGGTCAAGATTTTCACAAAAATGTGACTACTTTGGCAACAAATAAAAGTAAATCTTTTACAGAAGCTTGAAAAGGATCAACAAACAAGATTTGTGACATTTCTCTTAGCCAATTACCTCGCTCGTGCATTAAAGGGGATGACATATTTTTTTGTCAAAGGGAAAAACTCTCGTCAAGATCGATGCCTTGAAATTCAAACTGCAGATTCTTTGGTAACCGCCAGGTAAGATGGGTCTGATCTCCTTAGAAAGAGGGTATTATGAACTTACCTTTTCTTTGGTGGGTGATTTGTGTAGAAGTTAGCCGCATCCTTCTTGGAACTGCAAGCTAGGTTTGCTTCGATTGGTCGCCTGGCAACCTAAATTTAATCCTTTAACTATAAAACATACAAATATAAAATGGTGGATTAGGCTTACAGGTCTCGCTCAAGAATATTGGTTCCCCAAAAGTTTATTTACCATTGGTAGTAGTGTTGGCACACCTATTTATTTGGATGATACAACAAGCAAAAATCCTTTTGACAGAGTATTTGGTCATTTTACAGGTATACTGGTTGATATTGATTTGAAATCAAAACTTAAAAATCAAATTCTAGTTTAAAGATCGGGTTATGCTTTTTTTGTGGGCATTGAGTATGAAAATTTTCCTTCCTTTTGTATGAATTACATGAATACTGGTCATACCACTAGCAATTGTAAGAAAATAACGCACGTTGGTGTGGAAAATAATAAGGAACAAAAGATTTCAGAATATGTTGCTCAGCCAAAGCAGGTTTCTAAATATGTTCGTAAGTTAAAGATTATTAATAAGGAGAATTTTAAGCAGAACGCGCGTGAAGAAGGAAGCTTTTAAAGGCATCAATAATGTTCCTTGGAATGGTTTAGATGTTAATCCTTTATTGGGGTTTACTAAGCCATCTAATGCTCAACAAGCTCTACCTATGAATGTGCAGCAACATTCAGGTGTGATAGGTATCAAGGGAAAACTTCATCAAATGAGATTAGATATTTATTAACTTGATAGTTATTTGAATTATTTAAATAAATTAGATAAATATTTATTTTAATTAACTAAATAATTATTTTAAGCTTTTAATTTAATTAGTTAAATATTTATTTTAGTTATTTAATTTAATTAAACAATAAAAAGAATTATGAAATTGTGGATGATAAAGTGATGGTAAATTGGTAAAAGCATAATTGTTGAGTCTTTTCTCCTCACTTTCTTCCACAATTGGAGAGATTGCAAAAAACACTAAAACAATCATCCCTCTCTCTCTCTTTCCCATTTCTCCCCTCAACCAAACATGAGAAGATCACTCTCTCTTTCCTCTTTCACCTCAAACAAACACACCAGTGTGAGGGGGAGAAAGCAAATGCACCTATTAAGGTAGCAAATGGAGAAAAGGTTAAAAAATGAAGTTAAGGGAAAAAATTGAGAATGGCATGTAAATTAGTAGTGGTAGAGAAAAGGTATAGAGAGTGTGCATCTCTCCCCGCTATCCAGGGCCGGCACAATCTATTTGGAGGCCTAAAGCAAAAAATTTCGCTGAGGCCTTTTAAAGAGAAAGACAATATTAAAGGGATGGAGCATTATAGAAATTACCAGCCTTATAAAAATTAAAACAAAGAAATAGAACTTTATATGGACAAAATTTATTGTTTTAAAATTTAAACTATAAAATAGAATATAAATTTAATAATAAACATATGTGTACTTAATTTCGAGGCCTAACAACTTCAGCCAGTTGAACAACGTTCAATTATGAAATTGGGAAGCCTTTTTTAATATATGGTACTTAATTTCGAGGCCTTTTTTTATCTATACAAAAATATAATTTTCTTGAGGCCTAAAGCGAGGGCTTAGACCACCAATATACTTGGGCTGGCTCTGCTGCATCCCTTTAGAGAGAGGGAGGAGAACAATGTCCCCATTATCGAGGAAAATGTGTAAAATTACTGTAGTTTAAAAAGAAAGAGAGGGAGGAGAACAATGTCCCTATTATCGAGGAAAATGTGTAAAATTACTGTAGTTCAAAAAGAAGATTATTTTACATCAAAAACTTAATACATTTCACTCATAATAATTGATAAAATACATGCGAAATATAATAAGGAGAAAAGATAACGTAATAAGGCAAAAGTATGCGGAGGAAAAGCAAATGGTGAGCGTTCTATTTCATATATGGGTCATATTATTGAGTTAAAAAGATGCAATTGAATTCTGGTCAAAGAAGTAGGATTTAGAAAAGACGAATTCATTATATTAAAAATCCACACATCCAATGTATTATTGATTCAAAACTATTAAAATAGTATTGTTTTTTTATTTCTAACTCCCTCTGTCCCATTTTAAGTGTTAAGTTTACAATACTTTTATGTCTTAAATTATTTGTCACTTTAGAATGTCAATGCAACATTTATTAACTTTTTCCACCATTATATCTCAACTCACCTAACTATTTAACTACTAATATTAATCAGAGTATTTTAATAAATGAAACTTATTTTATCACTGAAATGAACACTGGTAATTATTTTTTAAAAAGTTGTGCACAACTCAAATAAGACACTTAAAATGAGATAAATAGAGTAACTGACAAGGCCTTTATTGTATTTAAATTAAATTTTCAATAGAGTATATTAAATGATTCTAGACTTAAATAATGATATTATTCATTATATGTTTATGAACTCATATTTAATAGTATGTATTAAATAATTGACATTAAATTAAATATTTAATAAAGTATATTAAATGTTTGTTAACTTATATCCATTTGGTCTAATTGTTGATCGGGAAAGGATATACAGAAAAGGCTTATAGAATTGGATAAGGATATCTTATACTAGCGTGGGACCCGTGCTTTTGCATGGGGTCAAAGCTTTAACGAATACATAATTATTGTAATACTAAAATTTGCTGGATAAATTGAAAATTATCACACAAATTAAAGAGAATTAGAAACAATCACAAAATTAAAGGCAGAAACAAAGTTTGCGTTTTCAAAGTTTACATAATTTATCACGAAATTAATTTTCATTTTTCACCAATATATCCGATTATTGAGGAACAAACTTCACGTATTTATAGATCTAATTTTTTTCCTAAATTTTAATGTACTCTTAAAAATGAAATTATCAAAACACGCTACTGAGCATCACACTTTACGTATTTTGTCACGAAATTATATTTTTTTTCACCTAACCAAATTGGTTATTGAGGCACAAACTTTGCATCTTTGAATAGTTGAATTTTTTACGTCACTAAAGCATCAAAAAATACACTACTTAGCACCAAACTTTACATATTTTGTTTTACATTTTTTTTGCACCAAACCGATCACTGAGGAAGAAACTTTGCGTATTCGAACAGTTCAAAAAAAGTTCCGATATTGAGGAATGAACTTTGAGTATTTGAACGGTTATTTTTTTCGAACACTAAAGTATCTCAAACACGCTGCTTAGCATCACACTTTATAAATATGTTATGAATTTTTTTTCACCAAACAGATTACTGATTAACAAACTCTACGTATTTGAACAGTTACTTTCAACAAATCAGTTATTGAAGAACAAACTTTGTGTATTTAAACAACTAATTTTTTTTTAGACTCTAAAGCACCTCAAAACACAATGACTCGCATCATACTTTACATAATTTATCATGAAATTAATTTTCATTTTTTACCAATCCGATTATCGAGTAACAAAGTTCACGTATTTATAGATCAAAATTTTTTCCTAAATTTTATGGTACTCTTAAAAATGAAAATATGAAGAAAAAAAGAGGAGAGGTAGGGGGAGGGGGAGGGGGAGGTGGGGGGGAGGGGGATGGCGCCAAAAATTGGATGGAGGGGGGAGTATTGGGGCGAACATTGGTGGGAGGGCCCACGTCAATGCTGACGTCATACTACCCCAAAATGTAAATACAGAGATTATATATATATTTATGTTTTTTTGGTCCAAATTATATTATATATATTTGAATGTGTCAAGTGAGAGTGTTTTTATTGTGAAATGGTGAGTGAGTAAATTGTAGTCATATATAGGTTAAATTGTTAGTGGTTGAGATTAAAATAAAAAGTCAACTTTTTTTTTATAAGAAATGTTAGTGGGGGTGGGGGAATGTTAGTTTCTGGGAGTTGAACCTCAGACCTCCTTCTTGCACTCATTTGGTGCACTCCTTCGGTACCCCTTAGCTCGCCAACTGAGCTACCTACTTGGGACTAAAAAGTCAACGTGATAACCACCCATATTTTAATCACAACCGCCTATGTATTATTATACGGTCTAGATTTACTCCTCTCATCCTCTCATATTAAAACTCCTCTCAAAATTTAAAATATTAACGAAATCTACCATTTATTACACCTTTCTTTTTTGTTTAATGATGATAAAAAGATACCATTTTTTAATATTTTATTTGGAAGTAGTGAAAAACAAAAGTGAAGTCGGACCAAATAGAATTAATTACATGTCTAAAATCAATAAAATTGTTGAGAGCTCACTCTTCTATAAAAACAAATCCTCTTCGTGATTGAGATATATCTCACTCTCAAGCAAAATTTCCCCTTATTATCTCTGTCAAGTATCAATACCAATAATCTCTCTCTCTCTCTCTCAATGGAAAGTGGCGTTGTGAGAAATAAGGAAATTGTGATGAATAGGAAAAAAGAAAGGGAGTCTTCATTCAATGATCTTCCAACGGAGATCCATACAGAAATTTTTAAGAAACTATATGGAAAGAGCATATCAAAAGCCATGTGTGTTTCACACACATGGCGTGATATAATACTCGATACAACCCTACCAAAGATGCCACAACCTTACATTTTGACAGCTCGTTTGTTCCCCCATTCATTTCTTGGTCTGGAAAATCTCTTCTGGTGGTGCTCAAACGTCATGCATTGCAGAGTCTCACCTAAAAATATGATTGGCAGTTGCAATGGGCTATTGTTGTTTTGTCACAAGGATGGTGAGGCCGAGAACCTCAGACGTGGGGCTTACCACTTCTATGTCATAAATCATGTTACAAAACAGTGTTGCGCTGTTTTGAAACCCACAAGAACAACCTGTGTAGGGTATTCGCATGCTGCCTTGGCTTATGACCCTTCTGAATCTTGGTTTTTCAAAATCATGCGTTTTCTGGATTGTGAGCATGTAAGTGTTTTCTCCTCTAGGAGTGGTCAGTGGGTGACTTTAACCCTTAATTTGCCTCAAGAGGTTAATGAGGCTCATTGGGTTAAAAAATCAGTATACACAAAGGGAGCAATTTATAGGCTCTCTCGATCTGGACATTTAATCAAATTTATGGTTGATAGTCAAGAGACTGTTGACAAACAAGCAGTGGCATTACCACTACCACCTGCTTGTCTTTTAAAAGGATGTCATTGGGACATTAATGTAAGGCGTGGAAAGCTGTTGTTTTCAATGTCTTTAGGTGCCTATTTCTTTGTTTTTGAACTCCTTGAAAGTGTTGAAAGGGGTGTTACCTCCTACAATTGGATGAGAATTCGTAGCATCAATGATCAGAATTTGCGGGATCTCAATTTTTATGGAAAGCTATTGACGTATCATCCTTATCATGGGATGACGGTTTTCAAACGTGGAACTCTTCTCCATTGCTACCACATTGATGGACATGAGAGTTTTGACATTCATGGAAATCACAACATAGGTCCTCATACGATTCCATATAATGGAATGTTGTATGATTATCTTAAAAATTGTGGACTCCCATTACTTGAATGCTCTATCAATTTTTCTTGCACCTTGGATAATGAGGTAATTGCACTATTTAAGATTTTTATCATAGATTTAATTTTTTTTTATTTGATACATTCCTTTGTTGCTTAGTTTTACATTTTACATGCTGATTTTTCATCTAGATGTTATCATCTTATAAGTTACGTTGAATCCATGAATTATTGCTAGCTTTCTATAGCAACTTAAACCATATCTTAATTGCATAAAAACTAACAGAATTTAATTACGAAATTTGTTTTTATTAGGGAATTAATGAAACATTTAAATTTGACTTTGTTGTTAATGAATCGGTGGTAGAGGATTTAATGATATTTTAAATGTATTTAAGATGCACATTAATGCACACGTCACATTAATTACACATTTGTGATTTTAGTCACTTTTTTTTCCGCCAAAATTAAAAGTCACTTTTTTTTACAGCGGCAAAGTGTCTTCCGGTGGCTTCCCATTCCAGAGTAGTATCGAAGGTAATAAACAAAATCAAAAGTTGTTCCATTCACTCTTTTTAATAAATTCCTCAACAAATGTTTATGATGTTATTGAATACGAATTTGTATATGGTTGACTAATTTTTCTTCATGAGAGGTTTTTTTTTGCAACACTCACACATAAATCTACAATGATTATAAAATTATGTCACTTTCTTATGGTCTATCGAAAGATGCGAGATGATGAGTCCTACAAACACTAATGACTTATTATATGTACTTAGTGTTCTTGCAGAGAAAGAAGACTCTTTGAAATGGAACAAAGCAATTGATGGGGGCAAAAAATTCGAGTGTTGCTCTCAATCAATATATGTCTTTGGTATTCATTTGTATTTTATGAGATAACTTGACTAGACAAAGCGCATTGGGATACCATTTAGTATGAAACTATGAGTTTATTGTAACACCCAACATTTAATCAATTTGAATTAAGAGTTACATTAATGAGCTTACTTAACAGCCAACATTTAACTTATTTGAACGGGAGTTCCATACGTTCATGGTATACATTAAAATTCAGAATAACATAATTTATGTATCAAGTTAATATCCATGTGGTAACCAACATATTATGCCCAATGACATAAGCTACCATTGGACACGATGGGTTAGCTTGGTGCTCCCAAGTTTGATTCCAACAGTGTCTAATTCAGTGCGGAATTTGCTCCTAAGCACGAAGATTAGTCATTCGTTGAAAGCATTGAGACACTCCGTGGGTAGATAGTAATGATCCAAACCTAAAAAAAGTTAATATCCATGCGGCTGGATTCCAAATCCTCTCTGGTACGCTTGTTGTGTCAAGTAGGAGAGTGTGACACACTGCTGTGTACCTTGCCTCGGGATCTGGGATCCGGAATCTGCGGTCGGTATCTTGTGTCCAGTGAGAGTCCTTTCCTGGCCCAAGGTCGGATGAGTACTTTGAGAATCAGAATCTTTCGAGATTGTTATCATCAACGTCGTCTTCCTCCGAGGTTGAACTCGGGGGGCCGGGTACCTGCAAACACTCTGATGGCAAAGTCAGCAATCAGGAGTCAGTGGGAGGCACAAGTGAGCAAAGCGTACCTGAATCTGGTGGGAAGACCCGTATTTATAGACGCGTGCCAGGGGAATCTGCGGATCTTGCTCGATCCGGAGCAATTGGATTGGGGCACTGTAATCCGAACCGTCGATCTCGATTTCGTGTGATGGCTTGTTTGTTGGGCCGTATCCGTTGTCGAACTGGGCCATTGATAACTCACAGAAATGTGAGTTATTTATGCAAAAAAAATGAGAATTATCTTAATCCAAGAGTAATTATGTGAATAAATGTGGAAACTGTACAGAGGTAGCTACAACGGTATTTAGTTGTGAAAATTATAGTTTGGGCATGCAAGTGCCATTTTGTGGGATTTAACTTGTGTGCCAGCGTGTAGGATTTTTAGTTGAATTAGTGCTGTGGTTAGTGCTATGGTAGCAGCGTGGCAAACAGCTGGTGATAGGAACGGAATTAAAGGCATCTCAGGCGGTACAAGCAAGAAAATGGTGTTTTGTCTTTTGTGAGCATGTGCAGTGGAATGACAGCGCATTAATGGGCCATTAAAAGACAAACAATCCTTGATTTTAGGGTTGGCAGTACTGTACCCGATTTGCATTGCCCCAACTGGTACTTCAAGTGAGAGAATATCCTATAAAAAGGCACTTTAACCTAGACAGGCAGGGACGGATAGTACACAATATCAGCCTCCACAATTCCCTAGGTCAGAGAGTACTGTTCCATTCCTTTCATCACTGCACTTCGTCTTCCCCAACCATCTGTCCACCATTTTTAGTGCTGAAACTCCATTGTTGAAGCTGAAAACTCTGAATCAGCAGCACGGACTTTCATTCTCGCAGCACAGAAGCTCTGGAGCAGATCTACAGCATCTGAAGCTTGCTTTAAGCTTCATTTTGTTTGTATAATTCTGCATTCTTCTGTACACTCTGTTCTTAGTGCTGTTACTGTTTTAATGGCTTCATTTATGGTAGTTAGGTTCTATTTTGTTATGCCTAAGCTCATTATGAGCTAAATCTCTTTATAGTCAAGACTATGGTGATGTAATTAAGATCTATTGATGTATAAGGTGATTAATGCTTGACACTTCATTAATTTGCATGAGTAAATGCTATACATCCTTTTTGAACTTGATCACTTTAACTTGGATAACGTGCTTTTATTTTTGAAAAGAAATTTAAGTGCTGATTTCGCAAATTAACATAGTTTGAAGAGTAATAGGAATATTACCCTTTCCTAGTGAAGAATAGGAATATGAAGCTAGGACTATGGTGTGAACTGAAACATGCTTTTCAACCTATGGAATGAACCTCATGGGAGCTTAGGAATAAGGAAACCTTGACAACATTTCGTTTCACAGAGATAGGAATATCCATATTCATTCTGCACACTGAGTGCTGTCATAGCATCACTCACAGCATTGCATCAATAGTGATTAATTACAGATTCTTGTCTTGGCTATACTCACCTCTCTGATTTTACCCCCTTATTTTACAGTCCTTAACCATTTACCTTAACCTTTGCACAACAATGAATTTTTACCATGCTTTTACTTTTACATGTTATCCATTAATTCAAGTGCTATCAAATAGAGTTGGTTATTAAACATTAATTCTCGTGGGACGATATTTCTTATCACTTTATTACTTGTTTGACTGTGTATACTTGCACACGTTTTTGCACAACAGCCGTTTCTAATGCGGATTGGGCCTCTTGGGCCGGTCCGAAACAGTTGCCCCCCAAGTCGAGGTCGGTCACGGAAGTGCGGCCTTGGCTTAAATGACGAGTGTCTTGTTCAAAATGCTGTTTTCAGGGTCGAAAGCAATCTCTGAGGTCGAAAAGTCCCTGGTTTGACTCGGACGCCTTAGGGGTGCCACATGTCATTGTGTTAGGGAGATGTGACGTTTGATTGAAACGAAACGTCCTGTCATAATGATTGCATAGATTCTTGTGCCTGAACGCTAATTGCCTCGGGATGGGTAGCGTCGTTTCATCTACTGGGTTCAAAACCCTTATAAATCGATGTTCAAAGCCAAATTCTAAGTGCCTTTTCGTTTCTTTACCCTTGAATCCTATCGAGTTTAGTGAATCCTAGACGAGCTTACTTTCCGGCAAACCGTCATTGAGTTTACGGTTTCCGACGTTGATAGTCTTGTGACAGTTTCGTTCTTAATTCGTCCGACGTTGAGCCTCCGGTGGGGCTTTTCCGAGTGTCTTTTTTCAAGCTCAAGTCCAGAATTCAGAGGCCTTCTACTTTTTCTCCCTTTGGATCTAAATGGCGAAGACGAGAGATTCTAAAAGAACAACCGTGTTTGAGGAAGTCCGCTGAGGGTCATCGACGAGCAAAGGTCGACCTCGAGAAGATTATCAGATAGAGCTAAGGCCAGCGGTTCAACTTTAACGCCGCCGCCGACAGTATCTCCAACCTCAGCCTATAGAATAAGCTACTTCTTCTGACAATCCAGTATGGAATTTCCATCTTTCTGTACAATGCTGGGAGCCGGCGGGGCAGGCCGCAGGTGTGGCCGAGGCTGAGGAGGTGAGAGATTCCGACGCTGAGGACCCCTATGAGTGGGTTTCGAGTGATATCTGAACGTTGGCGTCTATTTATCGAGCTGGGCGTAGTGAACCGAGTGTGCTTAGGAAGTTTGAGAAGTTCGTGGGAAATGAAGGTCAGGAGTGGAGGAGGGAGCTCGTCTCTGATGACGAAGCTGTGTGTTCTGAGGTCACGGGGTTGAAATTTTTTGTATATTCAGCCTTCTTCGAGAAGATGGGGATGAGGGTCCCATTCTCGGAGTTCCAGCGGAGGGTCTTGAGGTTCTTGGAGGTCGCGCCTTCTCAACTTACTCCCAACTCTTGGGGCTTCATTAATACCTTCGAGATGGTGATGCGGGCGCTGGGTCTGGCCTGCCGTATGAAAGTCTTCTTTCTTCTTTTTGATGTGTTTCGCCAGCCCGAGTCTGGGATTGAGAGGCATGGCCAAATAGGGTTGCGTCGCAACCGAAAGCTTCCCTTCTTCGAGCCTGTCACGGACTCGGTGAAGGACTTCAAATACAATTTCTTCTACGTGGTGCCGGTGAGCGACGCTGCAAAGGAGATTGCCGAGCTTGACCACCAAGGGGAGGTCGTGAAGAGTTTGTTTCCCCTATCTTGGGGACGAGAGCATTTCGACTTGGAGACGTCGGGTACTCTTATAAAGAAGCTAATCTGAGTCGGCAAGAGACTCTGACCCTGAAGTTGGTGTCAGACTGGGTGGGGACCTTTACCACCAAGCTCCAGAAGATTGAGTGTAGGAGGATCCTGGAGGCCCACGCCAAGTCTCCCGCGGCTCTGGTCGCCGCCCTTGGTAAGTCTGCTAGTCGACTTGTTTCTTTTGAGTTCCTGTGGTCGGCTTTGACATAGTCGTTTTTCTCAATTTTCAAATCGGTTCACCAAGTCGGTGACCTTCGCGGAGTATCTTGCCTCTACTGGCATCAGAGAGGGTACTAACATCGGGGTCGGCTCTTCTTCGGCTCCACCTCCGCCGGTGGTCACTACTGAGGTTGTGGTTGACCAGGGTGTGCCCCTTATTGGTCAGAAGGACTTGGAGTCTGCTCCGCAAAGTTCTGGAGGGAAGTTCAAGAAGTGCAGTCTTCCGAGCTCGCTTTTTGGGGTTAAAAGGCTGAAAACAAGTCATCCTTCCGACGCCACCACTGAGGTCTCTCCTGCCGACTTTGAAGCTTGCCTCAAGGTCGGGGAGCTTGGCCAGCAGATGCTCAGTTGGTAGGGGGCAGAGATTTTTCCTCGAGAGCAAGGTAATAACTATTCTGAGGCCGAAAACTTGTGGCTTGATGGTGAATTACAGGACAACTTAACGGCTTGCTTGGAATTTCTTTTAGAGGCTCGTGACGAGGCTGAGAGATTCAAGAAGGAGAAAGAAGAACTCCAAGCTTGACTGAATGAACTGGTCGAAGCTGAGGCCAACCCCGGGACGTTGAGGAAGGAGGTATTTGAGCTTGCGAGGGTGGAAAAACCTGCTGAGGAGGTGCCTAGGCTGAGAGGGGAGATAGAAGAGTCCGAGGCCCTGGTCCCTGAGTTGGAAGCCGAGGTTGCTGCTTTGGAGGGGGAGCTTTCCTCCGGCGAAGAAGAATTAGAGAAAATCAGAGGGGAGGGAGATAAAGCTCTTCTCTTCAACCAGAAGTCTTCAAAGGAGGCTTTAGCTGTTGCATCTTTCAACAATGCATTGGCCTAGGTACAGGTGATGTACCTCGGACTCGACGTTTCCTCGGTGCATCCTTCGCACGTGGTTTCCGCTGGGAGGATTGTCAAGCCACGGGGATCCGACGACGAACCTGGGGATCCCGAAGTCGTCTATGCTCCGGATCCTTCGTGTATTGTACTTTTGTTTTGTTTTGGTTGTTTTGGTGGTTCCGATTGCGTCCGGGCCGCCTTCAACTTGTAATGTATATTTGTGGCACCGGGCTTGAGGTCCCTGAACCAGCACAGTGCTGCCTTGCTCACCGACAGAGGGAAGATCTTGCATTTGATGTCGTCCGTGGCATTACAGTACTGCATCATGAGGTCGAATGTATCAACATGTTCATCTGGGTCCCCTGTTCCGTCGTACATGTTCAATTGTGGGGGTTTCTCCAAGGACTTTGGCACTTTGCACTCAGCGATCTTCCAAATAAAGGGGGTCCGTCGGGATCGTCCGGAATGCCCCCGGCGGGGAGAGCGGCTTTTCCTGCGGGGAGACCAGTTCTTGGACCGAGGAGAAGGGCACATTTCTTGTTGTGCAATGTCACGCCTTCGGCAATCCAGGAGGTCGAGTATCTGGTTTACTGCTTGGACTGGAACTGGGACGGCCTCGGCAACGGGCTGAGGTGAGAGGAGCGGCGCGGAGCGGGTCTCTTCTGCGAGGACTTCTTGAATGTGTCCTTCCGTAGTTTGACTCTGCCGGGGCACGACCTCAATGACGCTTCGTGGACGAGGCTGACTTCGGGTAGGAGGTCGTCCTCGCGGAGCCATGGGAAAAGACTTTGATTTGATGAGAGATTAATAATCAACTCCCACTGTGGTCGCCAAATGTTGTGTACCTTGCCTCGGGATCTGGGATCCGGAATCTGCGGTCGGTATCTTGTGTCCAGTGAGAGTCCTTTCCTGGCCCAAGGTCGGACGAGTACTTTGAGAATCAGAATCTTCCGAGATTGTTATCGTTAGCGTCGTCTTCCTCCGAGGTTGAACTCGGGGGGTCGGGTACCTGCAAACACTCTGATGCCAAAGTCAGCAATCAGGAGTCAGTGAGAGGCACAAGTGAGCAAAGCGTACCTGAATCTAGTGGGTAGACCCGTATTTATAGACGCGGGCCAGGGGAATCCGCGGGTGTTGCCCGATCCAGAGCCGTTAGATCGGGGCGCTGTAATCCGAACCGTCGATCTCGATTCCGTGTGATGGCTTGTTTGTTGGGCTGAATCCGTTGTCGAACTGGGCCGTTTCTAATGCGGATTCGACCTCTTGGGCCGGTCTGGAACACACACCAATAAATTAATAATAACTTATTAGGCTTAATTACAGTTTTGGTCCCCCTATTATGACCAATTCTCGATTTTGGTCCCTGAAGTTTTAATTTGACGATTTTGGTCCCCCTATTTTCCCAATTTGAAAAATCATAGTCCCCCTGTTCAATTTTGACTGACTTATCCTACGTGGCAGCCCACGTGGACTGCCACGTAGGCGCACCCCCACCCCCCCACCCCACCCCTCCACTGTTCGTCTTCCCCACCGACCCCCCCACCCCATCCCACCCCACCACCGACCCCACCCCATCCCACCCCACCCCACCCCACCACCGAATGAGATCTGCGATCTGCGAGAGCGAGAGAACGGGGAGACGAGAGCGACGAATGACGAGCGACGAGCGAGAGCGAGGGAGAGCGACGGTGGTGAGAGGGAAAGGGAGAGCGACGGTGGTGAGATGCGAAGGAGAGAGAGAGAGGGGGGAGGTGCGAAGGGGAGGGGGGAGGTGCGAAGGGGAGGGGGTCACGGTGGGGGTGCGAAGGGGAGGGGGTCACGGTGGAGCGATGAACAGTGGGGGGGGTTCACGGGGAAGAAGAAGGGGGTGGGGGTGGGGGAGAGGGGGGGTGGGGGTGGGGGGGGTGGGGGTGCGCCTACGTGGCAGTCCACGTGGGCTGCCACGTAGGATAAGTCAGTCTCAATTTTGACCAATTAATAGGGGGACTATGATTTTTCAAATTGGGAAAATAGGGGGACCAAAATTGTCAAATTAAAACTTCAGGGACCAAAATCGAGAATTGGTCATAATAGGGGGACCAAAACTGTAATTTAGCCTAACTTATTTATTAATAGTTGTCTCACTCTCTTTCCTTGATACAACAAATAATCTAGAGGATACATTTTTATGTGGTTGAACTTCTACTTCTATTATATATTTCTTATAAACAAAACAAGTGCGAATGAAACACAACGGTTGATACATCAATTGTTCTAAAACATTTTTCTAAGACAATAATTATTTTAAATGAGCACAAAGGAAATGAACCTAGTAAACTCATTTAAATAAGATACAATCGAGGTTCACCACTTTATTTTGTTCTTACCAAACTTAAATCCGAAATATATTTGTCAGGTCTGTTGGATGAGATTTTGTATCGAAACTTATTATTGTCAAACCTATCATCCCCAAGACCAAAAACTGACATCTGTATACGTATGGATGGTTAGAAACCACAACCGACAAGTGGAATTCTAACTTGCCCAACCACACAACACGTTCGTTACTGAAGGGAGGCTATTTCTTGTTTATCAATTCATAACAATTGAAGTGAACATCTTCCATCAACAAGATATGCATGTTCATTATCAACATTGTATGCGTATGGAGAAGTATTACTTCCAAAATTTATATATCCAACACCAATGTACAAATATTATGACAAAATTCCCACATGCAACGTGTAAGATCAAGAACACGACATTAACATAAATGCATTAATAAGAGTATAGATTTAATCATAAAGAGGGTCATAAGCCCTTGCATAACTAAATCTGACAATTGAATTTAAGTTACATAAAGTATTTTGATTACCATCATTAAATTAAATAGCAATTAAAAGCGGTACACACGTTCAAAGTAATTAAAACTAAAGCAGAATAAACTAAGCCAAAGAATCCTCGTCCTGAATACCAAAATACAACTTCTTTTTATAAATCAAAGAACACTTGGTCGAAATTAATCTTAGTAAGTTTAGAACAAACAGAGTTGGTTAAGCGATAATTGCATGGTTCATAAGAACATAAATAGAGCACAACATAATTTCATTTATTTTCAAAAATCGTCATGTATAGATTTCCCAGTGTGTCAAGCTCGGGAAACCAAATGATCGTGCGATGGATGAACAGTCTTAGGAAAGCTACTAATGAACAAGATATTGGGGCTCATATAGTTTGGAAATCATTATTTAATTCTTGAAAACTTTAGATGACTTCCTCTCAAGATAATAATTGGAGATAAAAGAATTAGCATCAATACGGTTTTAGTGAACACTCTTTTAACCGAGTATGTTCATATAATAACACTTCTAAAAATGTGATCTAGAACGAGAAAGATGTTGAATTTTCTCACCATTTATTTGATTGCAAGTTGCATTAGCAAGAATAAGGGGTGCAGCCAGCGAGGCCCAGTCCACAATGGCCAAAAACACTCAGCAGCCCAGATTGGCTGCCCAAAACGGTTTCTGCGGAACCCAATGGATAGTGACTGTAGCAACACGCGGGTTGCACACTTGGGAACGGATCCAAACGGATCCAAACCGATCCAAGAGTATAAAAGGTAATAAAACCGGTTCTGAGTTCACTTTTCTCTTCTTTATTCTCTCTCTTTCTCTTTTCTTCTGCGCTGCGACTCTTCTCCCTTCTCCTGGCCTTCACTGAGCACTGTTAGGTTTTCGTTGTTCTTCACTGAATCTCTGTGTTTGAAGCTTCGTTTATGCTTCAAACACTATCAAACGAAGGTTGTGCGCTTCTATTCAAAAAAAAAACCCTTTGTTTCTTGCACTGATTGAAGGTTTTTCCAAAAACCCTAATTTCTGGAACTTTGGTTTTTTCAGGATCTGGTTCTTAGGGTGATGATCGCACTTTAGTACAAAGGTAACCACACTGTTAGGTTTCTGTTTGCTTTCTTGTTTGTTGATTTGCTTCGCAAACCCTAACTTCTTCGTGTTTGTTGTTTTGTATGTGGCTGAACCGTGTTCAATGGAGAACACCAGCAACATCAATGATGAATCTCCACCTGAGATTCGAAGGTATAACTACCTTTCTTTCACTTATCTTGCTTGATTCTTCCTTGTTGAATGTGATTGCTATTTGAACAAACATTAACTCATTTGTTCTTCTGTTTTGTGAGGTTTCACACCTTGAAGATCCTCTCAAAACTCACAGTCAGAACCTTGAAGAAAAACGCAGAAGAGAAGAAAGCTAGGAAGCAATATGAAACTGAAAAATGTAAATTGTACATTAATTGTAATCTATGTTTTACAATTCTGTTGTATATTCACACATTACAATTCTGTGTGTGATAGGCTATATATATACAGGACTTTTGGTTAAGTTTGTTATTTGTAACAAACTTAACTAAATCAGTTTCTTAGAAACAAACTTAGTTACATAGCTTGTAACAAACTCATCTAACAGCTAGTTAATCCTAGCTGTAGGATTTAAACTGTTAATCTAAGGCTAAGATTAAAAGATAAACTAAGGTGTGGATTACCAAAATCCAACATCCTCCCTTAATCCTAAAACTTAGATTATCTTAGAGCTTAGAGACAGGAACTAAATCAGGACAACCCCCTGTTAGGCATTAATCAATGATGATCTGGGACAAGCCCCCAGATGTTAGCTTTCAACCTAGCTGTCTCCTAAGCTTAGTAAAAAAATTTTACCTTTTAGAGCCTTCTGTAGGAAATCAGCAATCTGCTCCTTAGTTGAGCAGTGATCCAGCCAAGCTACTTGGGTAGTAACTTTATCACCCAGAATGTAATCTGCTGCTTTGTTGGCAGAATTACATCCTTTCTTAGCACTTTGTAGAGTAGAACTTTGAGGTGTTCTTAAGGACTCTAGTTCAAAGACATAGCATAGAGCCCCTAAGTTCTCTTCAATGGAGTTTAACTCCTCAATTTCAGCCTTGGTCAGCAATTTTCCTCCAAGAACTTCGTAGTATTCAGCTACTTCTGAATCTGTCAGCTTCCTTAGGGTATGTTTCAGCTTTTGCCCTTTAGTCCATACTCGACCAGTGGGTTCTGAACTTGACCTGGCAGATTCCTTGTAGTGGGCAGCTTCTCCTTCTTGCTGCTGTACAACTTTCCAAGTGTCAAGCCTCCCCATCATAGGGTCTTTAATGCTGCTCCTCTCCTTAGGACAGCTTCCTTGTCTTTCAGCTATATCCTGAAACAATTTAAAACACACCAAAGCTCCTCCTTTGGTTTTGGTTAGGCAAATCCACAGTTTTGTATAGTCATCTACACAATTCACAACAATATTGTTAGCACCTAGTGATAACATATTAAGTGACCCATATGTAAATGAGTATGCAATCTGTCCAACTTCCCTTTTGAACACTAGGTTCCTTACACCAGCTGCTGTAACAGGTTCAGCAATGTTAATACCAATTTCCCTTCTAGGATAAGTGTCAATAATCCATTCCTTGTGACTAGTCATGTGGCTTGAACAGCCATAGTTCAAGGGCCACATTACTTCAAGAAACCTGCAAATTTTAGTTGAAATAGCACAAACAACATTCTCACAGCATTTCCTTATCCTAGGATCAGTTTTAGGTATCACAGAAATTGCCTTAATTTCTGTTTCTATTTCAGTTTCAGAATCAACAGTTTCTAAACTCACAGTTTTGAAATTTACAGATTCTGAATTCATAAACAATCACATTTTCACAATTCACTAAATCTAAACTCTCAGAAACCTCCCTAAATTCTGCTTCCAGTTCAGATTTAGATATCACAGAAGCCTCCCTAGCCTCTGTTTTGGGTTCAGTCACAAACCCACAGAAACTTCCTTAGTTTCTGTTTCAGCCTTTGAACACACAGAAACTTCCCTAGTTTCAGGTTCAGCTGTAACTACAAAAACTTCCGTAGTTTCTGTTTCTTCTGAGTCTTCTATAATCATGCTAAAAGCTACAGGATCATATTCTGAATCTGAATCTTCTCTAGCCACATTGGCTTCACTTTCCATTTCTTTGGACTTAGAGTCCTTTCTAGTAGGGCACTCAGTAGCATAGTGCCCATACTTATCGCATCTGTAGCATTGCACTTTAGATTTATCTTTCTTAGATGCATTGCTATTTTTCTTAGTGAAATCAGACTTAGAGTTAGGTTTACCTGACTTACCTTTGCTGCTGCTGTCTTTTGGCCATTTCTTGCCATTAGACTTGGTGAGTAGGGCCTGCTCATCTTCTTCTTCACCTTCTAACAGTTTGATCCTTACCTCCTTTGCTTCAAGCTTTGCTTCAAGCTCTTCCACTTTATAGTCATCTGGTAGAGTTGTATCTTCAATGTTGTTGACTACCCAGCCAAACTTCTTAGTCAAGGACCTTAGGACTTTCTTACAGATCACCTTTTCTGTAAGAGTTTCCCCATACATTGTCATAGTATTAGTGATTTTCTTTAACCTTATAAAGAAATCAGAAATACATTCACCTTCCTTCATCCTAAATGTTTCATATTGAGCTCTTAGAGCCTGTAACTTTTCTTCTTTGATAGGAGCAGCCCCTGTGTAGTACAGTTCTAAGGCATCCCAGGCAGCCTTAGAAGTCTCTAGGTTCCTTATCCTATCAAAGTTGGTTTCATCACATCCTTGATGAATGGGGTACATAGCTTTGAAGTCTTTTTGCTCATTTTCATTGAAGGTGTTAGTTTGGGCAGGAGTAGGATTTTCAGCCAATGGCTCAAAGCCATCTTTGACAATCCTCAAAACCCCATGACAGCCAAGAACCGTCTTCATCTGAAGGCACCATCTGTCATAGTTTTTCCCATCCAATTTAGGAACTTGTGTGTTTAAAGAAATCTAAAAAGACAGAGATAGAGTTAGGAAGTTTTCCTGTTTTCCCTGGATTGTAACTAGCTCTGATACCATGTTGAATTTTCTCACCATTTATTTGATGAATCCCCATCACATGATGTTTTTAACTGCAAAAAAGGGGAATTTTACTTAATAATTTGATGAATGAATGGAAAGTGTTAGGAGAAAATTAAGAAGTTGTTCTATTTGGGATTTAATTGCTTTGCAGTTTTTATGCTGGGTTTTGTGGTGTTTTTGTGCCCAGGGACTAGGTGAAGAGAAGAACGAAGAAATGCAAGCAAGCAGACTCAAAAATACAAGGAAATAAGGTTTCTGCCAAATCGCGCTGAAGTTGCGCTGGGAGCGATTCCGTCTGACGGCTACCGAAGAATCAAGACTTGGGAACAAGGATTGAAGCTTCAAATGTGTTCATCATCATCTTCCACTTGTAATTTTCTTTGTTTCTCTTCATTAATCATGAATAGCTAAACATCTTTATGTTAGGGATGAAGGAATATTGATGTAACTCTATTGTCGCTGGTTTAGAATCATATTTGTATCGTACTCTCTCGTATTTTGTGTATCGAATTTCTACGCTTAATGCTTTTTATGGTTGGAAAACTTATACAATGATATTTTGTTCAATTATGAAATGGGAGTTTTATTCTTGAATGTTTGAAATTCGATACCCTCAATTGGTAGTTTAGGAATAATCTATGAGTTGTGGTATATTGCAAACTCTTGCTTTAATGCTTGTTGTTAATTAGAATCACCTAAGGGATTAGGGATTTAGTTATCGACAAAGGACTAGTTACCTAAGGAACTAGGAATTGGTTAATGTTGTGAGTTTGATAGCAAGATTAGAGAGAGAGATTAACTTTCAAATTAAATCAGTGGCAATAGGGTGAAATCAATAGGAATTCGTCCCTAGCATCCTTTACCATCGTATCCTTTTCAACTCGTTTTTCGGCTATTATTATTAAAAACACAAAAATATTTTATTGCTTTACTTCGAGCTTGACAGCTCAACAATTATCAAACCAAAACCCTTTTAAACCTGGTTCCTATTAGTAGTTGTTAACATCTTTAGTAAAATAACTTCGATCCTTGAGGACGATATCCCGATACTTACCGGTTTATTACTTGCACGATTCGGTACACTTGCCGAAAAGTTAACAAGTTTTTGGCGCCGTTGCCGGGGATCGAAATTACATTTACTAGTAATTCGAAGGCAACTGCTAATTCGAACCCGTACATATTTACATTCACTTTAGTTTTATTTCTGTTATTTTTTTTTGTTATTGTATATATATTACACAGTTTGCTTTGACACTTGTGCGAGTTTCTTGTGTTCTCAGTGCATGCGCGGAGCTGTTAATCCTAAGGATTTACTTTTCGATCCGGAGATTGAGAAAACCGCTAGAGCTAATAGAAAGGAAGCAAGGTTAAGGAAGCAAGGAGCAACAACCGGAGAATCTTCTGTGCAACAAACTGTGACTGAAATTATGGGAGAAAATCCACCACCTGCTCGCACTCTTGGCGACTTTGGTAGAAGAAATCAAGGCGTTCAAGCATACACCTTCCAACCTGTGGGAGCTGTGGCATTTGAGATCAAGTCTTCGATCCTCACTGCCTTGAAAGCAGAACAACTCTCTGGGTCTGATGCTGAAGATCCAAATCAACACTTATTTCAGTTCTATGAAATTTGTGGGTCCACAAATCCGGTGGGAGTGACTGATGACCAGAAAAAGTTGCGTCTCTTTCCATATACTTTGACTGGGAGGGCTAAAGATTGGCTAAACACTATCCCAGCAGGAACTATTAACAATTGGGGTGATCTAGAGAGCAAGTATTTAGAAAGATTCTTTCCAATTCCTAAGTTCATCAAGAAAAGGGCTGAAATATCAAATTTTGAGCAAGGAGATGCTGAGTCTCTTTATGATGCTTGGGAAAGGTTCAAACTGTTATTAAAAAAATGTCCTGGGCATGGTATTGATGACTTTGTTCAGTTGCAAACTTTCTGTCATGGTTTGCGACCTCAAACAAGAATGATGTTAGATGCCTCGGCTGGAGGGTCTTTGGGTACTAAAACTGAAGCGGAAGCAAGACAGTTAGTGGAGCATATGGCTTCTAATGAGTACCAGATTCAAAATGATAGAGGGGCAACAAAGAGGCCAGGAATTTTAGAGTTGGACGCTAATAGTGCTGTGTTGGCTCAACAAAAGGTAATGTCACTTCAAATTGAGGCCCTCACTAAACAGTTAGCTGCTGCTTTGCCAAGTGGATCTCAAACTCCTGCAACCGTTCAAGCAGTGCAAACGGGGGCATGTAATTATTGTGGCAGAAATGCTCATGAAGGTGACTGTGCAACTCATGGAGATAACAGTGAACAGGTTAATTATATGGGCAACTTTCAGAAGCAAGGTGGGAACCCTTATTCTAACACCTACAATCCTGGGTGGAAGAATCATCCCAACTTCTCTTGGAAGAATAATGATACCGCAGGGTCACATCAGCAGCAACCTAGTCAAGAACAAAGAAAGCCATCTCCTATGGAGGAAGCATTGACTCAGTTTATGCAAATGACAAGGACCACCTTTCAATCTCAAGACCAAGCTATGAAGAACATGGAAAAGAATCATGAAGCTTCCATAAAGAATTTAGAGACTCAAATTGGGCAGTTATCAAAGCAGCTTGCTGGATCATCTAACAGCGGTTTCTCAGCTAATACAGTTGACAACCCTAGAGATGAAACTGCTAAGGCTATCTCTCTAAGAAGTGGTCGGGAGTTGCCGACTCCTGTGGTAAATTGTGAAAAGACGCTGTCAGTTGAAAATGAAAGAAAAGAGTTGAGTGAAAAGAATGAAAATGAAAAAAATGGAGAAGTTGAAAATGAGTTGAGTAAGGAAAGTGAAGAAGGTGTGAAGTCTAACCATAATAAAAACAATTTGTTCTTTGATGTGCAGGTACAAGAGAAACTCAAGGCATCTCCTCCGCAAGTGAAGTTACCGTATCCTCATGCTAGCAAGAAAAATCAAAAAGATGAGCAGTTTTCTAAGTTCATGGAGGTTTTCAAGCGGCTACAAATCAATATACCCTTCGCAGAAGCTCTAGAACAGATGCCCATATATGCCAAATTCATGAAGGAGCTTTTGACAAAGAAGAGGAAACTCAAAGAGGACGAAACAGTGGCTTTGACTGAGGAGTGCAGTGCTATAATCCAGAGGAAGCTCCCTCAGAAAATGAAAGATCCGGGAAACTTCACCATTCCGTGTGCAATTGGCGACATAGCCGTTGGCAAAGCTCTCTGTGATCTGGGGGCCAGTATTAATCTTATGCCATTGTCTATGCTGAAGAGACTTGGTGGTGGTGAGGTAAAGCCGACTAGAATGTCTCTGACACTTGCTGATCGATCAATAAAATATCCTTATGGAGTGTTGGAAGATGTTCTGGTCAGAGTTGACAAATTCCTATTTCCGGTAGACTTTGTGATACTTGACATGGAGGAAGATACAGAGGTACCACTTATTCTGGGAAGACCATTTTTAGCCACAGGGCGAGCTTTGATTGATGTGCAACAAGGGAAGCTAATCTTAAGGTTCCTGGATGAGAAGATCACTTTTAATGTTTTTGAAGCTATGCGCCATCCTGATGACAAAGGACAGTGTTTTAGGGTGGATGTACTTGATAATTCTGTGAAAGAGACCTTTAGACAGGAAGTACCCTCTCCTCCATTGGAGAATGTAATTGTAAACTCTATTGAAGAAGCAGAAGAGAATCTGGGGAGTGAAATAGAAGACTGTATTCTGCAGTTTGAAGCTTCTCAGATAGAAAATGTGTCAAAGAAAAAAGAAGAGCTAGATAGGGGGGAGAGTCCCGAGAAAAAGATCCCTGAATTGAAGCAACTCCCCTCTCATCTGAAGTATGTTTTCCTTGCAAATGATGATCTTCATCCAGCTATCATTAGCAGCTCTTTGACCAAATTGGAAGAGGAAAAGCTGATGAGGGTACTAAGAAGCAACAAAAATGCGTTGGGTTGGACTATCTCAGACCTCAAGGGGATAAGTCCAGCTTTTTGCATGCACAAAATCAAACTGGAGGAAGAATTCAAACCTGTGATCCAACCTCAGCGGAGATTAAATCCTACAATGAAAGAGGTGGTGCGTAAGGAAGTTTTAAAGCTCTTAGAGGCCGGCATGATTTATCCTATCTCAGATAGCTCGTGGGTAAGTCCGGTCCATGTGGTTCCTAAGAAGGGTGGTATAACGGTAGTGAAGAATGATAAGAACGAGCTGATCCCGACTCGGACTATTACGGGTTGGAGGATGTGCATTGACTACCGAAGGTTGAATCAAGCAACCAGGAAGGACCACTTCCCATTGCCGTTCATGGATCAGATGCTGGAGAGGCTAGCTAGACAAGCTTTCTATTGCTTTTTGGATGGATACTCTGGGTATAACCAGATAGCAGTAGACCCAGAGGATCAAGAGAATACAGCTTTCACGTGTCCCTACGGTGTGTTCGCATATCGGAGGATGCCCTTCGGGTTATGCAATGCTCCAGCAACTTTTCAAAGGTGCATGCTTTCTATATTCTCTGATATGATGGAAAATGCAATTGAGGTATTTATGGACGATTTTTCTGTTTTTGGTCCTACTTATGATTCTTGCTTGGCTAACCTTGATGCGGTTTTAAAACGATGCGCTGAAACCAATTTAGTTTTAAATTGGGAGAAGTGCCACTTTATGGTCAAGGAAGGTATTGTGCTTGGCCATAAAATTTCTGCAAAAGGCATCGAGGTTGACCAAGCAAAAATTGAAGTGATAGAAAAGCTACCTCCTCCTCTAAATGTAAAAGGAGTGAGAAGTTTTTTAGGACACGCCGGTTTTTATCGACGTTTCATAAAAGACTTCTCCAAGATTGCAAAACCTTTATGCAATCTACTTGTTAAGGAGGCTGAGTTTGTATTTGATAATGATTGTCTGTGTGCTTTTAATATCCTAAAGGAAAAACTTGTCTCTGCTCCAGTCATAGTAGCCCCAAAGTGGGATGCTCCGTTTGAGCTCATGTGCGATGCTAGTGATTACGCAGTGGGTGCTGTATTGGGGCAGAGATCAGAGAAATTTTTTCATGCCATTTATTATGCTAGCAAGGTCTTAAATGAGAATCAAGTCAACTATGCAACAACCGAAAAAGAATTGCTAGCCATAGTATTTGCATTGGAAAAATTTCGTTCCTATTTGGTTGGATCGAAAGTAATTGTTTTTACTGACCATGCAGCAATTAAATATCTGCTAACCAAGGGCGAGTCTAAGCCTCGACTCCTTAGATGGATTTTGCTTTTGCAGGAATTTGACTTGGAAATGAAGGACAAAAAAGGGAGCGAGAACGTGGTAGCAGATCATTTGTCAAGGCTAGAGAACAAAGAAGTGACTGCTCTAGAAAAAGAAATCCTGGAAGAGTTCCCGGATGAAAAGTTGCTTGCCATTGTAGAAAGACCTTGGTTCGCCGACATTGCAAATTACAAGGCAGCCGGAAAGGTCCCGGAAGATCTCACATGGCAACAAAAGAAAAAGTTCCTCCATGATGCCAAACATTACCTGTGGGATGATCCTTATCTCTACAAGGTTGGGGCGGATGGACTTTTGAGAAGATGTGTGTCTGGTGCTGAAAGTAAAAGCATTCTCTGGCATTGTCATGACTCTCCCTGTGGAGGGCACTATAATGGGGAACGCACAGCTGCTAAGGTTCTCCAATCTGGTTTTCACTGGCCATCCCTCTTCAAGGATGCACATGACTACGTGAGAAGCTGTGACAAATGCCAGAGGACTGGCAATATTTCAAGTAAGGGGGAGATGCCATTGAATCCCATCCTTGAAGTAGAAGTGTTTGATTGTTGGGGCATAGATTTTATGGGACCATTCCCACCCTCTTACAATTGTGAGTACATCTTGGTGGCAGTCGACTATGTCTCCAAGTGGGTTGAAGCTACTGCCACTTCCAAGAGCGATTCCCAAACTGTGGTAAAATTTGTGAAGAAGAACATCTTCTCTAGATTCGGTGTGCCAAGAGTCCTAATCAGTGATGGGGGTAGCCACTTTTGCAACGCTCAACTCAACAATGTACTTTCCAAGTATGGTGTTACGCATAAAGTGACAACTCCCTACCACCCTCAGAGCAATGGTCAAGCAGAAGTCTCAAACAGAGAAATCAAGAGGATCTTGGAAAAGACAGTTGGAAGCTCAAGAAAGGATTGGTCGTTGAAGGTAGATGATGCACTTTGGGCATACAGAACAGCCTATAAGACACCTTTAGGCATGTCTCCGTATCAATTGGTTTATGGTAAAGCTTGCCATTTGCCGGTTGAACTTGAGCACAAAGCATATTGGGCACTAAAGTTTTTGAATTTTACCACTTCGGCCTGTGGGGAAAAGATAATCTTACAACTGCATGGATTGGATGAGATGCGTCTGCAGGCATATGAGAATAATAAAATTTACAAGCAGAGAATGAAGGCATACCATGACAAAAATATTTCAAGGAAAGAGTTTCATCCTGGACAGCAAGTGCTGTTGTTTAATTCGAGACTTAAGCTATTCCCAGGAAAACTGAAATCCAAGTGGTCAGGACCTTTTGTTGTCAAGGAAGTGACTCCTTATGGAGCAATTGAAGTAGAGGAGCCTGAGTCAAAAAGATCTTTCAAGGTCAATGGGCAGAGGTTGAAGCCATACCTAGGCGAAGTGCTGGATAGAGAGAAGCTGGCATTGGTTTTAAGCGACCCTTAAAACCGGAGGTAACATCAAGCTAGTGACGTTAAAGAAGCGCTTTTTGGGAGGCAACCCAACATTTCTTAACCCTTAATTTTTTAAGTTTTTGCATTATTTTTCGTAGAGTAGGTACATTTAGTCACAAACAGTGTTTCTGCATGTTAAAAAATGGTTTCTGTCCAGTCGCGCTGAAGTCGCGCCTCACTTGCGCTCCAGACGCGAACACACAGGAAGTGTTTGATTGTTTCTGCCAATTCGCGCTGAACTCGCGCTTAAGTTGCGCTCCAAGCGCAACTCTGGCATATAAAGCTGCGCCTCACACACGCTGAAGTTGCGCAGCGTTTTTTCCCTTTCCTCCTTCGCGTTTTCTCTCCTTCCCACTCTAGGTCACACGATTTTTTTGCTACCCAAGGCCAAAATCACCAGAATTTCTTGCCAAGATTCCTTGTTTGCATCATCTAGTTCTTCAACATCATCAACCAAGTGAGTAAATTCAATACTTTTTCCAAAATTATGCTTTGTTACTAGATTTTGAGTAATTTGGAATTGATAAAAATATGACCTTTGAATTGGTTAATTGGTTGTTATGTTGTTAAACTAATTGAATGCAATGAAAAAGAAACAAGTTGGGGTATGTTAAGGTTTTGGATTGTTGTTTTTCACATGTGAAAATTGTATGCACCTTACATGTTTGCTAAAATGCCTAAGTGACAAATTTATGGACAACATGACTTAGTTTGGTGAACAACAACTTGTGCTTATAATTGGTGTGGTAAGCTGGCCAGGTGAACCCATTGTTTCCATCAAGGAAGCAATGTGGTAATGATCTTGAGCGATTTGAATATTTGTTCTATGCGCACTAACCTTCACCCACTTGTACAACCTTGCACGTTGGTGTATGCAGGAATGGCTGAGAGGTCACGAAAGAGGCAGGCAGTCCGCAGGGGTTCATCTTCCCAATCACACAATCCATCCTATAACTCCGACTTGTTTCGATCTTTGGGGTGTGAAAAGTTTTTTGAGTTAATTGAGGCTAACCCCAATTTTGTGAAAGAAAGGGCGATCACTCTCCACCCCGGTGACTTCGATGATATGCGACAAAACATTAACAACCGGGGGTGGAATAATTTTGTATCCTACCCGAGAAGAGCAAGCAAGGCTTTAGTATATGAATTCTTCTCGAATATCTTCCCCAAGCAAGCAGTTGATGGGAAATTGACATTCCCCGAGGCCATAAGTTACGTGCGGGGTCATAATATCCCTTATGACTCTAACACCATCAATGGGCTGTTTGGGATCAGACCTGTGGACATCTTGGACAGCCGGCTCAGAACCAAAGCCGATAGGGAAAGGATAAAGAACAACCCTGAGCGAGCAGCTGAGATCTCTGCGGCACTATGCAAGCCGGGAATGGATTGGGTGAGGAATAAGAGTGGGGTACCATGGAAAATTATGATAACTTCTCTCACCCCAGTTGCTAGAGCATGGGCATTTTTCGTTCTCACCACTATATGCCCTAGCTCTAACCAATCAGAGCTGAACATTGAGAGGGCATGCCTCACTGCGTGCATTATGAGAGGAGAGCCGGTCAATATAGGATGGGAGCTTAAAGAGGAAATAAGCAGTTTTGCCAACTTTAAGGGTGGAAGCCCGCCTAGCTATTGGAGGCATGCCAGCCTCGTTGCCTTGCTATGTGAGAGAGAGCAGGAGTTGTTGCTGATGCCGATGAAGAGACTATTGAACCATCTGCTGCAATCACCAGGTCTTGGATTCGGACCATAACAGGGGGTGGGTATTTTGAGCAGCCAGTGCACAGAGAAGAACATCCACAAGAGCAGCACCAAGAGGAAGAACCAACCTTCTCCATGGATGAAACTTGGGTTGATCCACATGCTGAGGACTTTCAGCATCTTCAGGCAAGAATGGATTTGCTAGTAGGGGATCAGCAGCGGATGGCAGCCAGACAGGAGCGGATGGAAGTAGGGATGAGAAACATGTACAGAGCTATGTGCATGGTGCAGCGGGGAGAGCAGTTGGATCCTGAGGCGGACATTTTTCAGGCGCATCCTCCAGACTCTAGACGCGGTTGAGTAGTTTACTCACCGCCAGGTTACTTTTTATCTTTCCCTTCTCTTTTGCTTTATTTGATTGTGCACTTCGTGTTTCCTTTAGTGGTTGTAGTTTCGTAGGTTTAATTTTAATTTTATTTTTGTTTAAGTCTTAGTCGTTGTAAATAGGTCTTCCCCTAAATTAATCAGTGAGGACACTGCTATGTTTAAGTGGGGGGGGAGGACCTATTGTCAGTTTTACTATCAGAAAAAAATGCAGTCATGTGGTGAATTTCCTGCTAAAAAAAAGAGACAGTTGAGCAAACTTAGTGATGATTCGGGAGAACTGAGCGAATAATACCCCTGTGGTGATCAAATTAGTACAATCTTGCTTCCACACTTAAAACACTAACCAGTGGAACTTAGTGATCCTAGAGATGTGGGCAGCTAAGCTAGTGTGGTGGACCATGGGAATCGCCAAAATTTCACTAAAAATTTAGGGTAGTTGTAGAAGCTAAGTTGGGGGTGCATCAGTTGTACTAAGGCTGGGCATGATGATTGTAGGATGATCAGTGCATTGGGTGCGTGTGTGCAGCACTGTAACGTCTACCCGTAACGTTATAGTGTATGCCGTGTGTGTTAATGTGTGTGTGCAGCACTGTGGCGTCTAACCGTAACGCTATAATGTATGTCGTGTGTGTCGGAGTGCGTGTGTGCAGCACTGTAGCGTCTACCTGTAACGCTAAAGTGTATGCCGTGTTGTGTTGTTTAAACTGATAATTGCTGCAATGTCCCAAAGCCAATGTTGATCAAATCCAAATACTAATGTAATGAAAGGGGTTGCAGCCCAAAAACAAGTGTGCATAGTTGTGTTGCGTGTGAAATGTGTGTGGTAATAGTTAGTGCACTGGTCTAATCTGAAAGGCCTATTTAAGACCCTTTGTTGTGCTTGAAGCCCCTTGATCCTTATGTGGAAACGTTAATCTACCCTATATTTTGAACCATTTTTGGCATTCTCGGAAGGAAACCCTCTAGTTTTAGGTGAATACATTTTGAATCTAGCTATGGTCCAACTGAGTTAAGTGTCACACACGCACTATTGAGCAAGATGATGCTAGTAAGAATACCACGTGTGGGTTGGAAATGGAGTGACCAGTCTGAAAGTTGCCGCTCAACTTGTCTTTTGATTGTTCGTAATTATCTTGTTTAGAAAGGGATTCACCATTGATTGCATGTTATCTGATGTTGAGATTGTCTTGGCTTTGTCTTGTCTTGTCTTTGCTTGAGGACAAGCAAATGTCCAAGTTGGGGGTTGTGATGAATCCCCATCACATGATGTTTTTAACTGCAAAAAAGGGGAATTTTACTTAATAATTTGATGAATGAATGGAAAGTGTTAGGAGAAAATTAAGAAGTTGTTCTATTTGGGATTTAATTGCTTTGAAGTGTTTATGCTGGGTTTTGTGGTGTTTTTGTGCCCAGGGACTAGGTGAAGAGAAGAACGAAGAAATGCAAGCAAGCAGACTCAAAAATACAAGGAAATAAGGTTTCTGCCAAATCGCGCTGAAGTTGCGCTGGGAGCGCGAGTGAGGCGCAAGAATCCACTGTAGCGTCCTCCATCCGCGCCTAAGTGGCGCTGGAAGCGCGAGTCGCGCGCGGATTGGCAGGAACAGTCACGCAGAGTTGCGCTGAAGTTGCGCTGGGAGCGCCAGTGAGGCGCAAAACGCCGGAAAACACGTTAAATCAGGCCCAGCACACGTTTTGGAAGGACTTTTGGCCGTTTTTGGAACCCTAGAACAGGAGAGGAGAGATTCCGTCTGACGGCTACCGAAGAATCAAGACTTGGGAACAAGGATTGAAGCTTCAAATGTGTTCATCATCATCTTCCACTTGTAATTTTCTTTGTTTCTCTTCATTAATCATAAATAGCTAAACATCTTTATGTTAGGGATGAAGGAATATTGATGTAACTCTATTGTCGCTGGTTTAGAATCATATTTGTATCGTACTCTCTCGTATTTTGTGTATCGAATTTCTACGCTTAATGCTTTTTATGGTTGGAAAACTTATACAATGATATTTTGTTCAATTATGAAATGGGAGTTTTATTCTTGAATGTTTGAAATTCGATACCCTCAATTGGTAGTTTAGGAATAATCTATGAGTTGTGGTATATTGCAAACTCTTGCTTTAATGCCTGTTGTTAATTAGAATCACCTAAGGGATTAGGGATTTAGTTATCGACAAATGACTAGTTATCTAAGGAACTAGGAATTGGTTAATGTTGTGAGTTTGATAGCAAGATTAGAGAGAGAGATTAACTTTCAAATTAAATCAGTGGCAATAGGGTGAAATCAATAGGAATTCGTCCCTAGCATCCTTTACCATCGTATCCTTTTCAACTCGTTTTTCGGCTATTAATATTAAAAACACAAAAATATTTTATTGCTTTACTTCGAGCTTGACAGCTCAACAATTATCAAACCAAAACCCTTTTAAACCTGGTTCCTATTAGTAGTTGTTAACATCTTTAGTAAAATAACTTCGATCCTTGAGGACGATATCCCGGTACTTACCGGTTTATTACTTGCACGATTCGGTACACTTGCCGAAAAGTTAACAAGGCCCAATCCACAATGGCCAAAAACACTCAGCAGCCCAGATTGGCTGCCCAAAACGGTTCCTGCGGAACCTAATGGATAGTGACTGTAGCAACACGCGGGTTTCACACTTGGAAACGGATCCAAACCGATCCAGGAGTATAAAAGGTAATAAAACCGGTTCTGAGTTCACTTTTCTCTTCTTTCTTCTCTCTCTTCTCTTTTCTTCTGCGCTGCGATTCTTCTCCCTTCTCCTGACCTTCACTGAGCACTGTTAGGTTTTCGTTGTTCTTCACTGAATCTCTGTGTTTGAAGCTTCATTTATGCTTCAAACACTATCAAACGAAGGTTGTGCGCTTCTATTAAAAAAACCCTTTGTTTCTTGCACTAATTGAAGGTTTTTCCAAAAACCCTAATTTCTGGAACTTTGGTTTTTTCAGGATTTGGTTCTTAGGGTGATGATCGCACTTTAGTACAAAGGTAACCACACTGTTAGGTTTCTGTTTGCTTTCTTGGTTGTTGATTTGCTTCGCAAACCCTAACTTCTTCGTGTTTGTTGTTTTGTATGTGGCTGAACCGTGTTCAATGGAGAACACCAGCAACATCAATGATGAATCTCCACCTGAGATTCGAAGGTATAACTCCCTTTCTTTCACTTATCTTGCTTGATTCTTCCTTGTTGAATGTGATTGCTATTTGAACAAACATCAACTCATTTGTTCTTCTGTTTTGTGAGGTTTCACACCTTGAAGAAAAACTCACAGTCAGAACCTTGAAGAAAAACGCAGAAGAGAAGAAAGCTAGGAAGCAATATGAAACTGAAAAATGTAAATTGTATATTAATTGTAATCTCTGTTTTACAATTCTGTTGTATATTCACACATTACAATTCTGTGTGTGATAGGCTATATATATACAGGACTTTTGGTTAAGTTTGTTATTTGTAACAAACTTAACTAAATCAGTTTGTTAGAAACAAAGTTAGTTACATAGCTTGTAACAAACTCATCTAACAGCTAGTTAATCCTAGCTGTTGGATTTAAACTGTTAATCTAAGGCTAAGATTAAAAGATAAACTAAGGTGTGGATTACCAAAATCCAACATCCTCCCTTAATCCTAAAACTTAGATTATCTTAGAGCTTAGAGACAGTAACTAAATCAGGACAACCCCCTGTTAGGCATTAATCAATGATGATCTGGGACAAGCCCCCAGATGTTAACTTTCAACCTAGCTGTCTCCTAAGCTTACTAAAAAAACTTTACCTTTTAGAGCCTTCTGTAGGAAATCAGCAATCTGCTCCTTAGTTGAGCAGTGATCCAGCCAAGCTACTTGGGTAGTAACTTTATCACCCAGAATGTAATCTGCTGCTTTGTTGGCAAAGTTGCATCCTTTCTTAGCACTTTGTAGAGTAGAACTTTGAGGTGTTCTTAAGGACTCTAGTTCAAAGACATAGCATAGAGCCCCTAAGTTCTCTTCAATGGAGTTTAACTCCTCAATTTCAGCCTTGGTCAGCAATTTTCCTCCAAGAACTTCGTAGTATTCAGCTACTTCCGAATCTGTCAGCTTCCTTAGGGTATGTTTCAGCTTTTGCCCTTTAGTCCATACCTGACCAGTGGGTTCTGAACTTGACCTGGCAGATTCCTTGTAGTGGGCAGCTTCTCCTTCTTGCTGTTGTACAACTTTCCAAGTGTCAAGCCTCCCCATCATAGGGTCTTTAATGCTGCTCCTCTCCTTAGGACAGCTTCCTTGTCTTTCAGCTATATCCTGAAACAATTTAAAACACACCAAAGCTCCTCCTTTGGTTTTGGTTAGGCAAATCCACAGTTTTGTATAGTCATCTACACAATTCACAACAATATTGTTAGCACCTAGTGATAACATATTAAGTGACCCATATGTAGATGAGTATGCAATCTGTCCAACTTCCCTTTTGAACACTAGGTTCCTTACACCAGCTGCTGTAACAGGTTCAGCAATGTTAATACCAATTTCCCTTCTAGGATAAGTGTCAATCAGCCATTCCTTGTGACTAGTCATGTGGCTTGAACAGCCATAGTTCAAGGGCTACATTACTTCAAGAAACCTGCAAATTTTAGTTGAAATAGCACAAACAACATTCTCACAGCATTTCCTTATCCTAGGATCAGTTTTAGGTATCACAGAAATTGCCTTAATTTCTGTTTCTATTTCAGTTTCAGAATCAACAGTTTCTAAACTCACAGTTTTGAAATTTACAGATTCTGAATTCATAAACAATCACATTTTCACAATTCACTAAATCTAAACTCTCAGAAACCTCCCTAAATTCTGCTTCCAGTTCAGATTTAGATATCACAGAAGCCTCCCTAGCCTCTGTTTTGGGTTCAGTCACAAAACCCACAGAAACTTCCTTAGTTTCTGTTTCAGCCTTTGAACACACAGAAACTTCCCTAGTTTCAGGTTCAGCTGTAACTACAAAAACTTCCCTAGTTTCTGTTTCTTCTGAGTCTTCTATAATCATGCTAAAAGCTACAGGATCATATTCTGAATCTGAATCTTCTCTAGCCACATTGGCTTTACTTTCCATTTCTTTGGACTTAGAGTCCTTTCTAGTAGGGCACTCAGTAGCATAGTGCCCATACTTATCGCATCTGTAGCGTTGCACTTTAGATTTATCTTTCTTAGATGCATTGCTATTTTTCTTAGTGAAATCAGACTTAGAGTTAGGTTTACCTGACTTACCTTTGCTGCTGCTGTCTTTTGGCCATTTCTTGCCATTAGACTTGGTGAGTAGGGCCTGCTCATCTTCTTCTTCACCTTCTAACAGTTTGATCCTTACCTCCTTTGCTTCAAGCTTTGCTTGAAGCTCTTCCACTTTATAGTCATCTGGTAGAGTTGTATCTTCAATGTTGTTGACTACCCAGCCAAACTTCTTAGTCAAGGACCTTAGGACTTTCTTACAGATCACCTTTTCTGTAAGAGTTTCCCCATACATTGTCATAGTATTAGTGATTTTCTTTAACCTTATAAAGAAATCAGAAATACATTCACCTTCCTTCATCCTAAATGTTTCATATTGAGCTCTTAGAGCCTGTAACTTTTCTTCTTTGATAGGAGCAGCCCCTGTGTAGTACAGTTCTAAGGCATCCCAGGCAGCCTTAGAAGTCTCTAGGTTCCTTATCCTATCAAAGTTGGTCTCATCACATCCTTGATGAATGGGGTACATAGCTTTGAAGTCTTTTTGCTCATTTTCATTGAAGGTGTTAGTTTGGGCAGGAGTAGGATTTTCAGCCAATGGCTCAAAGCCATCTTTGACAATCCTCAAAACCCCATGACAGCCAAGAACTGTCTTCATCTGAATGCACCATCTGTCATAGTTTTTCCCATCCAATTTAGGAACTTGTGTGTTTAAACCTGTAGTTGTCATCTTACAAACTGAAACTTTAAACTCTAAAACTGTTAGAATACACAAAACTGCACAATCTGATTGTGCAGGTAAAAGAAATCAAAAGATCCTTAAAATAAGAACACACACAGCCACTTGCTGTTTTACAAAAAATTCTTGACACTTAACAAGAACCTTTAAAGAAATCTAAAAAGACAGAGATAGAGTTAGGAAGTTTTCCTGTTTTCCCTGGACTGTAACTAGCTCTGATACCATGTTGAATTTTCTCACCATTTATTTGATTGCAGGTTGCATTAGCAAGATTAAGGGGTGCAGCCAGCGAGGCCCAATCCACAATGGCCAAAAACACTCAGCAGCCCAGATTGGCTGCCCCAAACGGTTCCTGCGGAACCTAATGGATAGTGACTGTAGCAACACGCGGGTTGCACACTTGGAAACGGATCCAAACCGATCCAGGAGTATAAAAGGTAATAAAACCGGTTCTGAGTTCACTTTTCTCTTCTTTCTTTTCTCTCTTCTCTTTTCTTCTGCGCTGCCACTCTTCTCCTTTCTCCTTCACTGAGCACTGTTAGGTTTTCGTTGTTCTTCACTGAATCTCTGTGTTTGAAGCTTCGTTTATGCTTCAAACACTATCAAACGAAGGTTGTGCGCTTCTATTAAAAAAAAACCCTTTGTTTCTTGCACTGATTGAAGGTTTTTCCAAAAACCCTAATTTCTGGAACTTTGGTTTTTTCAGGATCTGGTTCTTAGGGTGATGATCGCACTTTAGTACAAAGGTAACCACGCTGTTAGGTTTCTGTTTGCTTTCTTGTTGTTGATTTGCTTCGCAAACCCTAACTTCTTCGTGTTTGTTGTTTTGTATGTGGCTGAACCGTGTTCAATGGAGAACACCAGCAACATCAATGATGAATCTCCACCTGAGATTCAAAGGTATAACTCCCTTTCTTTCACTTATCTTGCTTGATTCTTCCTTGTTGAATGTGATTGCTATTTGAACAAACATTAACTCATTTGTTCTTCTGTTTTGTGAGGTTTCACACCTTGAAGATCCTCTCAAAACTCACAGTCAGAACCTTGAAGAAAAACGCAGAAGAGAAGAAAGCTAGGAAGCAATATGAAACTGAAAAATGTAAATTGTATATTAATTGTAATCTCTGTTTTACAATTCTGTTGTATATTCACACATTACAATTCTGTGTGTGATAGGCTATATATATACAGGACTTTTGGTTAAGTTTGTTATTTGTAACAAACTTAACTAAATCAGTTTGTTAGAAACAAACTTAGTTACATAGCTTGTAACAAACTCATCTAACAGCTAGTTAATCCTAGCTGTTGGATTTAAACTGTTAATCTAAGGCTAAGATTAAAAGATAAACTAAGGTGTGGATTACTAAAATCCAACAAAAGATACACGTTGAAATATTTTTGTGACTAGTTTGTTCATTAAGACTTTTTGCTAAACGTGTGTCCTATATCTCTTAGTTAATCAAAAGATCATTGTCAAGAGATATGACATGTTGAGAGTACATGCACGCATAATAGTCATGTTTTGAATATATGCCGAGACTTTGCTTAGAATGTAATGTAATGTGAGCTATGTAAAGGATGCAAAGAGAAGGGAAGCAAATATTACACCACGTATTTTATGATAATTTACCCATCAAAATTGGGATACATCGAGTCCTCACCACCTGTTAGATTTTTCCACTATTTTCCAAAGAACAAGTATTATTTCTTCACACAACTTAAGGCTTTACATCAAGTGTTCTTTCTTCAAGACTTTTCGAGCTCTACAACAAGTATTATAGGTAAGTGTACAATTGCCGTAGGGAGGGATTTTCGAGAATCAACATCAACAAATCGGGCTCCAGTTTTGGAAGAGGTCTTTGCAGTAATTGGGAGACATTTCGAAAACACTTATTTGGAAAATGCGGAATAGAGAAACCATCTGGTTTTGCGAAGATTCCTGGATACCTCAACTTGGCACCTTGAAGGACTTGGCTATTCAAGATAAAGCCAACGACTTCGTTGATTCAAATGACAATTGGGACCTTGGAAAGTTAGCGCTTTGCTTACCTCAACCCACTGTCAATCAGATTATTGCAATGAGTGCTCCTTCTATCTAGGCATGGCAACAAAACCATGCCCGCGGGGACCAACCCGAACCCGTCCCCGAACCCGCCCCGAATGTATAAAATTACACTGTTACCCCTCCTAATTTAGAAACCCTTAAACAATGACCAAACCAAACCCTAAAGTTATGGCTCCCTCAATTCTCTCTCATTGCTAATTTAGACAACATTGATGTAATTTGGATTACCGGTTAACTTAGAACATTGATTTTTATATGTTGATATGCAACGTCATTGCTATACGTTGACATTTTGGATAATTGATATTTTGGTTATATGTTGTAGTATTGCATTGATTTTATGTTGTGTTAAATTTCGGGTTTGGGGTGGGTTTGGGTGTGGGATAAGTTTTGGGTTTGGGGGCGGGTTCGGGTTTGGGTTTGGGACAGGTAAAAACTACTGTTAAATTTTAAAAAATGAATTCCACTACGGGGACGGGGTTGGGGCGGGGATCCCCGAACCGTTAGGTACGGGGATGGGGATCAATTCTTCATCCCCGTTGGGTTTGGGATGGGGAACGGGGATGAATATGGGAATCGGGGATGGGGATGGGGAATGTTAAACTCGTCCCCGCCCCGCCCGATTGCCATGCCTACTTCTATCTTGGCCGATGAAGACTCAATGTATTGGAGCCCCTGTATCGACAGTGTTTTCTCCACCACATCCACTTATACGACGCTCTCACCTATCTCCTCCTCAATCCACGCAGCGCTCTACAAATGTGTTTGGAAATGGGGGGGTTCGGAAAGGATCTGCCTCTTCTTTTGTAAAGTGGCAAGAAGGATTCTCATGGTAAACATGGAATGAGTCAGACGACACTAGACTACGAATCCAATCTGCCCCGCTTGTGGTGTCCTGGAAGAAACACTATTCCATGGCTTCTGCGATTGCCAATTTCGTGCTCCGATCTGGCGAAATATCCTGGTAACTAAGCAGTACTCGTCTTTTTTTACTGATATGTCTTGGGAAATTTGGTTACAAATAATCTCTCTGATCGCAAGGCTGTGATCTCGAACTAGAGTCTCACTTTTGGTTCAACTCTCTATCTGATGTGGAAAGCCCAGAATGATCTGAAATTTTCTAACTCCGTGACTATTCTTGTGACCATTTCTTGGCGAGTTCAGCGTCAGGTTCAGGCGGTGCTTCAATCCAAGAATAGCGAAGACGCGCTGTTGTTGGGGGTTGTAAACGATAATAGGACGAAAAATCATTTATGGTCTGCTCCTCCTTTGCTGTTTTGTCTCCCCGTGCTGTGATGGGTTTGTTAATAATAGTGGCAACGCTGCCGGCTGTGGTGGTGTGGTCAGAGATGGCCGTGGAAAATCCATTTTTGGATTTTCCCATAAATTGGGTAGGTGTGTGTGCAAGAGGCGAAACTTTAGGGTATATATACCATTGTGTTTGCCTAGCTTGGGGAAAAGGATTTAATAGCATCGTTGCCGAATCTAATTCTGCCAAAGCCATCAAATTGTTATGTGCTCCCGAATCTCAGCTGCAACCTCACTATAATCTCATTGATGGAATCAAGAGTGTGCTCAAGAATAATGTGACTATGGACACTATATGTAAATTTTTTGACGAGGCTCCCTCTTTCCTTAAGGGACCTCTTGATGTAGACCTTGCGAGCCTTGGTTTGCTCAGTGTTTAGTGTTTCTTGGGCTTTGGGGGTTTAACCCTACCCTTTACCCAAAAAAAGCTCTACAACAATACTTTTCTACCCAATGTTTCCTCACTAACAATCACCCGACCTAGGTAGCTTGGTCAGAAGAACAAAGTACAAGGATAGAGAATAAAGGAGGTTTTGGATCTGATAGAGCTTGATACACTTAAGTAAGTGAATATGGAGCATTTTAACAAGCTACACACTTTTCTAATTTATCCCAATGTATAATGCCTATAAACAAGTGTGTGAAGGAGGAGATCCACAACGGATCATGCTTTGATTTTGATTTTGTTTGTCTTTATTCTTCTCTGACACTTAACACATTTAGTTGATATATACTCCTAGAGTGAAAGTATTTGACGCAAGAAGCTGGCGATGCTTCTGTAATGACTTATTTATCTTAGTAGAGGATCGATATCCATGAGAAGGAAGAGGATGATGTGGATGATGCAGACAACTTCTTAAGCATAATGAAATCCTATACTCTCACTTTTCTTTTCTTCAAAGATATGAGCGCGTTTATAGATGTTGAGATGAGAATAGTGTTGTTGAGACTTGAGCCTTCTATTGAAAATAGTTGCTGTGACTTAGCTAAGATTTCTTTAGAAACAACTAAAACCATCAGTTATGGGAAATAGTTATGACTAGAGGTTATGATTATAGAGGAAGTGATCCCCTAGTTGTATGATAATAGCTTTGGACCTAGGAATCCTTAAGGACGTTAGTGTTGTTGTTTGATCACTGCATTATAATGCACTCTTTATAGATTTTTACTTAATTGTGTTATGTACCTAATATTTAAGTCTTACCATGTTTCTAGACTCTGGTTCTCATTTGAGCAGTATAGCAAATTCTTGATTAATTCTTGTTTTTATTGCATATTGATCCATGTCTACTCTGCAGGCCATAACTTTGGCTACGGTTATCCGATTGAGGCGTGTTAGCATGCGTTGGAAACCTAAGAAACAGGGATATAATTATTCTGTTGAGCTCAAAACCCAATTCTGATGTCTTGAAGGTCAAAACTGCAAATTACCAAAGTAGTACGAATTTTGGGCCGAATATTAGTTTGTTAACGGGCTTTTATTATAGAACCGTTTAGAGATTTAGGTTTTTCGTTGAGCTGAGACTAAATACAGTTGAGGAGCCGTCTTTAGGTTCTCTTACGCATTCTTACTCTAATATTACATTTTGTCCCTAACCTCAAAGGAAGCCTAAAACCTAAGTCAATTCATTGGTGGACGGGTGTCGCTGTACGAAATTTGAGGTTCGGTTCTTTATTGTTTATGATATTTCGTCATATTTTCTAATTCGCCTCTATCAATTTTGTTTTCGTTCTTTATGGTTGCAATTTCAGTTCTTCTTATTTCGCTTGAATCATTCGAATTCTGTTTTTGCAAAACACGATTCATTTTTGTACGCTTGCTTGTATACAATCTTGTTTCGTAACCTTTGATTTTTATGAGTTATATGGATGCTTAATTTATTTAAGTCGAATAGAAGTTGATAGAGGATTGACATGAATTCTGTTATGATATTGATTATGCTTTGAACAATGCTTTTCCGCTTTCGTGACCGATTGAACCCACTATTTCGGCACTTGCCCGAAACTGTGTGAATTCGTATAAACTAATTAACGCTTGTTCTAGTTAGTTTATATCAATATGGAATTGGAAGTCCTTAGAGACGATAAATTTTAGAACCTATGATAAGTCCGAGAAGCGCACCTCGAAACCGGTGAATTGATTGTCTCTCTAAATTGCTTTTCCCCTTAACCATAGCTTCTCTTCTACAAAAACATCCCCTTTTATTGTTAATTTCGTACTTGTTGTTGGTAATTTCAGTTTTAGAGGTCCTTCTGAGACGACCAAGCCTTGTTTTTCAGTTTCGTACTTGTTGTTGTTAGCATTTTTTCCATGAGTTCTTGGTTTGTACAAGTTGTGAGTGTTTTTACTATTCTAAGACCATAGGTGTTTTGACATGACTTGATTGATTTCTTGTTGCTCTTTTGTATAATAGGTTGGATATGAGCACTAGATTTCGCATCATTTGTGATAGTCAGTGTTTCTGGTGAGAATTGAGCTTTTTATTGGATGGACTACATTTTGCCCTTCTCTCCTTTCTTGTGTGTGACTCACTCATGTTTGTTAGTTACTCTAGAACTTGACTTGATTCTTGTTGAAGCACTTGTTCACATGCATGTTTGAAATGATCTAGGCAATTTTGTTCTTTTTTAGCTACTAGCCAAATAAGCCTACCCTAAATTTATTCTTTTGTATAAGCCCCTTTGAGCCTTTTATCCCATTCTTTGTTTTATAGCTCATTATAAGCCCAAAAGCAAAAAACAATGTTATTACCCAATCTTAGAGGGTAAATGAGCTTTGAATTGAAAATTGTCAATCCATAAGTGTGGGGGTGTCCAAATTGTGCAATTGTGGTTCTCACTTGGGTTAGTTATTGGGTTCTCAATGGAAAGTTTGGCAAGTACATTTGTATAGAAAAATATTCCCCAAAAAAAAGAGATCGAAAGAAAAAATGAAAAAAAAGAGAAAAAAAAGTCAAAAGAAAAGAAAAAGAAAAAAAATGCAAAGTGTATATATCTTTTTATCCTTGAAACAAGACGAGTGAAAGTTGTGTGAAGAGACTTATGTGGAGAAGTATACCAAAATAGAGAAATTCATCATACCTTGTTGAAGTTGGATCCTCTCATGCTCACTTTACAATTGATTTTCATTGCTTCTTTGCCCTCTTTGATTCTTTTTAGCCTAGTTCTCTCTTAGGATTATCTCACCTTGACCTTGGCCCCCATTACAACCCTTACAAAGACCTTTTGATCTTATGTGCATGTGTTCTTAAGTGTGAATGTTAGAAGCTTGTCAAGCATATCCTGTGAGGACTCATGACTTATGATTCACTCTTTGGTGCTCTATCCTCTTGTTTGCCTTGATTGTAATTAAGTGCTATCTCTGATTGTCATTCTCCTTGAAGCCTAGAAAAAGCATCTCTCACTTATGACTTTGCATTCTTTGGGTTCATTGGAAATTCATGTGCTTTATTTTGTGTCTTGTTTTTCTTGTGTTTTGCCCAGAGTGCAAAAGCTTAAGTGTGAGGAATTTGATCAGTGCATTATAATGCACTCTTTATAGATTTTCACTTGGTGTTTTTAATTGTGTTCTGTGCCTAATATTTAAGTCTTAGCATGTTTCTAGACTTTGGGTCTCATTTGAGCAGTATAGCAAATTCTTGATTAATTCTTGTTTTTATTGCATATTGATCCCTGTCTACTCTGCAAGACATAACTTTGGCTACGGTTATCTGATTGAGGCGTACAAGCATGCGTTGGAAAACTAAGGAACAGAGATACAATTCTTCTGTTGAGCTCAAAACCCAATTCTGAAGTCTTCAAGGTTAAAACCGCAAATTACCGAAGTAGTATAGTGTAAAACGGGTTTTGGACCGAATATTAGTTTGTTAACAGGCATTTATTATAGAACCGTTTAGAAATTTAGGTTTTTCGTTGAGCTGAGACCCAATACAGTTGAGGAGCCGTCTTTAGGTTCTCTTACGCATTCTTACTCTAATTTTACATTTTGTCCCTAACCTCCAAGGAAGCCTAAAACCTAAGTCAATTCATTGGTGGACGGGTGTCGCTGTACGAAATTTGAGGTTCGGTTCTTTATTGTTTATGATATTTCGTCATAGTTTCTAATTCGTCTCTATCAATTTTGTTTTCGTTCTCAATGGTTGCAATTTCAGTTCTTCTTATTTCGCTTGAATCATTCGAATTTTGTTTTTGCGAAACACGATTCATTTGTGTACGCGCTTGCTTGTATACAATCTCGTTTAGTAACCTTTGATTTTTTTCGAGTTATATGGATGCTTAATTTATTTAATTCGAATAGAAATTGATAGAGGATTGACATGAATTCTGTTCTGATATTGGTTATGCTTTGAACGACTTGTCCGCTTTCGTGACCGATTGAACCCACTGTTTCGGCGTTTGCCCGAAACTGTGTGAATTCGTATAAACTAATTAATGCTTGTTCTAGTTAGTTTATATCAATCTGGAATTGGAAATCCTTAGAGACGTTAATTTTTAGAACTTATGATAAGTCTGAGAAGCGCACCCCGAAACGGGTGAATTGATTGTTTCTCTATATTGCTTTTCCCCTTAAACATAACTTTTCTTCGACAAAAATTTCCCCTTTTACTGTTTTTTTTATAAGCAAATGTTAGTGGGGGAGAGGGAATGTTAGTTTCCGGGGTTTGAACCCTGGACCTACTTCTTGCAACTTTGCAACTCCTTGATGTCCCTTATCTCGCCAACTAAGCTACATTCCTGAGACTTCCCCTTTTATTGTTAATTTCGTACTTGTTGTTGGTAATTTCAGTTTTCGAGGTCGTTGTGAGACGGCTAAGGTTAACTCACCTTAATACTATATTTGAATACTATCTAATTATTTTGACCCGCGTACGGCCGCTGATCATTGTTGTTGATGATGATGATGATGATGATGATGATGATGATGATGATGAGCGGGCATGCCCGTTTAAGGGATCATGTCGCAGTAGGCAATGACATTGTCGTAGTATAGGTGAATCGTAACTCACTAGTTAAAATTTGTTATAGGAACCATGTTGCAGTATGAGAAAAAATCATCACAGTATGGGCGAGTAGTACCTCAATGGCTGATGATGATGATGTTGATGATGTTGTCGACTGGTTAGATGTCATGCACTCATCACTGATGATAGGATTGTGCAGTAAGCAATCGATAATGAGAATGTTAATAGAGACAAACATAATGAGTTTAGCTCGGACTCACGGGTAGCACAAGTGGGGAGGTCTTACGTAATTGCGGGCACTTCTAGGGTGTCCCGCCGATCATTGAAATACCATTACTAGACTCTATCTACTGACCGGGATGTTGAAGGCACTCGTATCCAGCTTACGCAGAGTTAGATGGACCCAGAAGTATCAACAGAGTAGCTGATGGTGGTGTGAGTATGATGTTGGACGATTTTTGAGCTAGTATCGAGTTGTATTTGACAAGGATAGTGTAGTCTTCCCCTAGTTTAGATATGCGTGACCGAGTTCGGTTTGGTCTCGTGTCTATATGAATTGAATTGATTTGTCTGTTGTTGTAGAACTTGACGTGTTTGCTTAGTGTGCCAATTGCCTAAGTTGTAGAACTTGACTGCACAAGCTGCTCAAATATTGCCTTTTGCATGACTATTTGTTGGGTGTCAGATGCACGTGTGTCGAGAACACTCGCTGAGATTAGGGGTGTCAAAATGGATGGATTTGATGAATATGGATTTGGATTATAATGGATGGATTGGAGAAATCCATTTACACATTTATATCCATTATAATTTTACCAAAAAAATCCAATCCAATTCATCGATTAACAAAAAAAGTCCATCGAATTCATTCATTAACAACTTTTTTATGGATGGATATCCAATCCATCCACTAATATCTTTTAAAACAAAACAAAAATTAATAAAAAATCATTTTTATGAATTTTTTTTATATATTTTTTAATACTGCAGCAATTTAATTTTTTATATTTATAAATATATATTTATATATGTGGTGGTGGCAGGCGGCCGCGACGGCTCTCCGGCAGCCGGCGGCAGCGGCCACAGCGGTAGTGGCTGATATTTAGTTTAATATATATATTTATATATATTACTTTTTCTTTTGTTTCTGAATTTTAAAAAAAAAATTCTGAAATTATTTTTTAAAAAACTGAAAAGTCCTTGTAAAAAAACTGAAAAGTATTTTTAAAAATACTTTTTGGTAAAAAAGTGTTTTTTATAATTATCCAATGGATTTTGATTTTGTACTTATTTTTTTTCCGATAAGCAATGTTGCATTAATAGGAGCACTAGGGGTGCTCAAAACCACAAATACAAGAATGAGATCACAGGTTGTTTATACATGAAACTGCATTATTCCACCATAGTGATGGAATACAACAAGAATTCATTCCCACCCTGTAAATGAACCAGCCCCAAGATAAGAACTTCACCTGGGCCACTATCGAGTCTACATTTGACTCTACCCCTCTAAAACAAACACCGTTACGAGATAGCCAAAGACACCAAAAAGTTGTCAACCAAATAAGATGTTTGATCCTTTTCGCTTTCTTATCAGTACAAATGTCGCCATAGCGTAGAAAATGATCAATTAAAGTAGATGGGCAAGGCACTTGAACATTCAGCCAACGACCAATCTCACCCCACACCCTCAAAGAAAAATCGCAAGCCAAAAACAAGTGATGAGAATCCTCAATGTGAGACCTACACAAAACGCAGACCGCATCCTCCTCCAAGTGAATAACATGTCGTCTAAGTAACAAGGACCGAACAGGTATAGAATTGTTGAATATACGCCAACCAAACAACAAGATCTTGGCTGGAATACGAGTCCTCCATAACGCTATCAAGTCAGATTTCTGCAGAGTCGAAACTGGCCTGCTGCTGTCCGCGACTGAAAGTTGATTGGCTTGCAAAAGAGATTGGTAACAAGACCGAACCGTGAAGGATTTTAGCGGATCAATAAACCAACACCATCGGTCAGCAACTCCACAGGCCATATGAACATCACGCAGAATCGTCAACAGCTCATCAACTTCATCACCAAGGATCTAGCACCTGCGAAAAAAGAAAAATTCCACTGCCAATGATCATTACGCCAAACTCCTAGATCCGCCAGCCTCACATTTTTATTATTACAATTGTTGAAAATGTTGCCAAACTCAATCTTCATCGTTCGTTGCCCAAGCCAATGATGATGCCAAAAATCCACTCTGCTGCCACCCCCAACCTCCGTCTTACATTTGATTCGAACCAACTATTGTGCGAAAAGTAGATGTGCAAATATACACAATCGCAACAAGTAATACAATGATAAGTAAAGATCGTTCCCACAGAGATTGTTGAGTTTACTTCTATATTTAAATTAGTAATTTAGCTAGTAAGAAAAACAAGTAACAAATACAAGTTGTCAACAAGTATTGCCATTTTGATTAACATAAATGTAAATAGCAAGTAAAGAAAGTTCAGGAGTAAGATAAAGTGAGTTGGACTGTTCATATATTATATAAATTCCCAAGAGTAGTGTTCTATAAGATTAGACGATGTAGCGTTAAGCGCTGTAGCGCTACAAGGTCAACAGACGCTGTAGCGGCATGGTGGCGTGCCTTTCAGCCACTATCGTCAGAGTTATGTTACAAGACTCCTATGTCTAGGCTCTAAATAAGTTTTACCCCTGTATATTAAGATCTTACAGCATGCACCTTATGAACTATTACTCCCCTATGTCATGGGTTAAGTAGTACTTCCTTTAAATGTCTTTAAAGGGTTTTTCATTCATATCATTCCTTGAGTTCTCTTTGTGAACCATGTCTGTACCCACAAAGCCCCCTTATTTTAGTTGATCATTCCCAAAACAAAGTTGAAAGCATTATGACACGAGGAATAAAACGCAAACATCATAACATTAAATAAACTTTACTCAAGGTTCATTACAAACATAAGAACAATCCAACCATAAAAGTTTAGCTCATGACAAGCTTCATCAAAACAACATAAACTAAAAAGATTATGTTACCGTATGTGAGCAAGAGAAGGATGTTTACAAAAGATGCACTCCAACAATCCCAAGTCATACACGTTGAATGATGCTATGGCGTGAGCAAACCGTAGGTGAGATAATAAAACTAAACTAAAAATAAAAGCTTCAAGAATTGAGGGTTAATGGAGGAATACTAGGTGTCAAGTAGTTTTTCTCCAAGTAACTCTCCTTATTTCGAAATCAATCATGTGAGGAAGAAGTGCTAGATATTATCCTAATCTCATAAAGCTACTTTACAAAAAGGGGTAATGATTAAAGTCATCACCAACTATCACATGGGCTTCAATTAGGAGGCGCCAAGTGTATTTTTGCATCCACTTGGAGGCTGAAATGTCATGCTGAGAAGAAGAAGATCAGATTGATGACTCATCAAGTAGCAAGTGGCTTCATAAATATCCAAATGTCCCACCGTTATATAGCGCTCTAGCGCTTACCGCTGGCTTACCGCTGCAGCACTCAACAGAGACATTAAAATACTCAAAAAGGCACCAAATGTGTCAAATGATAACAGACAAACTCCTAATCCTTCTTTCCTCTAAATAACTAATATTTAGCTAATAAAGCACAATTATTACTTGAGAACTTGTGTTGATTTAAGTGATAAGAGCGTAAATAACACATCTAAATATGAGTTATCACCAACCCACTGAGAACCTCTCCTCCCCGACACACCTAAGATCGTGCCACCACAAAGAATCTTCCCTTCTATGCACCGATGTTGAACATTGAAAAAAATAGACCCCAAATCACCATATCTATACGAAAGAATACCCCTCCAAGGCGCACCTTCATCCGACATCAACCTCCACTTCCATTTGGCCAAGAGAGCAATATTAAACATTTCAATATCCTTCACACCTAACCCTCCCTCCTCCTTAGATCTACAAATCTTCTCCCAAGCCACCCAATACATGCCCCTCGAATCCTCCTTGATCCCCCACAAGAAATCTCTTTGAAGCTTAATAAGAGTCTTTATCACCACCTTCGGCGCTTTATAAAAAGACAAATAATAGAGGGGTATGCTATTTAAAACGGAGTTTATAAGAGTTACCCGACCTCCAATAGACAAGAAACGCCCTTGCCACAAAGACAATCTACTCCGAATCTTATCAATAGCCGGATTCCAAGTGGAACTCCGTCTTGGATTTGCGCCCACGGGAATTCCCAAAAATTTGAATGGAATAGACTCCGTTCGACAGTGAAGAAAAGTTGAAGTCGATTCTAAGAAATCCTCTGACACATTGATACCAATAAGTTTACTTTTATGAAAGTTAACCTTCAACCCCGACACCATTTCAAGGCTTCTAAGAATAGATTTGATACACCACAACTTCCCCCATGTTGCCTTCCCCAACATAATGGTGTCATCAGAAAATTGAAGCATAGAAAAGCGAAGATTATCAATCAACCTTATATTCAACAAACGACCCCACCTCCACCGCCTTTGACATCATAACCGACAAACCCTCAGCTACAATCAAGAAAAGAAAAGGAGAAAGAGAATCACCTTGACGAAGTCCTCTACCAACTTGAAAGTCATTAGTTGGGCTACCATTAACCAACATGGACATGGAGCTAGAACACACAAAGCCTTCACCCACCTAATCCACGCCAAGCCAAATCTCATCCTCTCCATCATGTAGATTAGGAAATTCCAAGAAATAGAGTCATGGGCCTTCTCAAAATCAACTTTAAATAACAAACAATCTTCCTTCCTTCTCTTAGCTAGATCAACAACCTCATTCACCACCAAAACAACATCTAGAATGTGACGTTCCCCCAAAAACGCCGATTGGTAACTAGAAATAACATTGGGAAGAACTCTCTTCAACCTACTAGCAAGCACCTTGGCAAGAATTTTATAAATACAACCGATCAAACAAATAGGCCTATATTCCCCCAAACTTTGAGGATGATCATTTTTGGGAATAAGAGCAATAAAGGAGGCCGTGATAGCTTTTGGCAAAGACGCCTTCATATGAAATTCATGGAAAAAAAAGATACTATATCCTCCCAAACCAAATCCCAACACTCCTTAATAAACTTCAAGTTAAACGCATCCGGTCCCGGACTCTTATCACCGTCACAGTTCCAAACCTCCTCCTTAATCTCCTCCTCCGAGAAAGGCTTCACCAAAAGGTCAATATCACCACTAGAAATTTGTTTAAAAACGATCCCATCAAGATTGGGCCGAGCCTGTTGAGTCTCCTCAAAGCACTTCTCAAAGTGCCTTCTAACCACGCCTTTTACCTCCTCCACATCATCAATTAAAGCACCATTCGCATCCATAAGGAGAAATTTACTTCTCCTCCTTCGACTATTGATAACTCTATTTTATATAGGTTATTTATGCTCTTAATACTTAAATCAAGCTCACTTCCCAAGTAATTCTAGTACTTAAATATGTGAATATATGAATATTAGAGTAAATACAGGTTATAAGTCAATTCTCTAAACCTTGGGCATAATCAATGCCTTTGTGAATATGTTTGATGTTTTGCTTTAGCGCTGCAGCGGTATGCTATCAAGGAGACGCTACAGCGTTATAAGGCGGCTGACCAATGAGATATTTGTGTGACCACTTGAGGATACGATGAGTCATCACCCTTATCTCTTCTTCTCAGCTTGATATTTTGACCCCCAAGTGGATGCTAAACTACACTTGGCTCCTCCTAAATAGAACCCATGTGATCGTTGGTGACTTCCATCATTAGTACTTTTTGTAAAATAACTTAAGGATAATATCTACGTTTTATGATCATGATTTAATATTATTATTTTATTAAAAACTTGGTTAGTTTTAGATTAGAATAGAATGTTTCTTTAGAAGTAACATACGTAGACATAGAGAGTTTTTTAAGTTGGAGAAGATCTATCTTGACATATAGTTTTCCTCCATTGTTATTCCACTCTTAAGCTTTTATCTTTAGGATAGTTTTCTAGTCTTCATTCAAGGTTTTGCTCACGCCTCAACTTCATCCTTCGTATGCGACTTGGGATCATTGGGGTGTATCTTTTGCAACCACTCTTCTCTTGTCTTCTTACGGTAATACACACTCTCTAGTTGTATTATTTTGATGGAGCTTGTGATGAGCTAAACTTGTTGTAGTTGGATTGTTCTTAGCGTGTAATGAACCTTGAGTAGCTTTTATATAATGTTATGAAGTTTGCGTTTCATTTCTTGCGTTATAATGCTTTCAATCTTGGTTTGGGAATGATCAACTAAAACAAGGTAACTTTGTGGGTATAGACATGGTTCACAAAGAGAACTCAATGAATGATATGAATGAAAACCCTTTAAAGACATTTAAAGGAAGTACTACTTAACTCTAGACATAGGGGAGTAATAGTTCATAAGGCAAATGTTGTATGAGCTTAATATACAGGGGTAAAACTTATTTAGAGCCTAGACATAGGAGTCTTGTAACATAACCCTGACGATAGTGACTGAAAGGCACGCCACCAAGGCGCTACAGCGTCTACGGATTCTGAAGCGCTACAGCGTCTAAATATTATAGAACACTACTCTTGGGAATTTACATACAACTGAGCTATCCAACTCACCTTTAAATACTTCAAATTAATACTGTTTTATCACAACTTATCATGTTTACAACTCCTTACTTTTATTTGTTACTCAACTCCTTTTACTAAGTTTCTAATCACTTAAACTTCTTAGATTAATTCCAATCCTTGTGGGAACAAACTTTACATATCATTATATTACTTGTTGTGATTGTGTATACTTGCACATCTACTTTTCGCACCAACAACTATTCATGAGAGAATGAAAATACTTTGAATTGGCATCGCCCTCTCTAATCCACCGAGATTTAGATTTTTGATATAATAAGCTTTTCTTCATTCTAATATCTTTCCAAAACTTACCAGTGGCTTCTTTCCTCCGCAGGAGCACTTCGGTATCAAAAGAGTCAATCAACATATCATCTAACATATTAATGTCCTGAACCTCCTTCCCAATGTTCAAATCAATAACACCATACACCTCCTTGTTCCAATCCCTCAATTTAGCTTTGAGAAATTTGAATTTTTCCTTCAAAATGAAAGCTTTATTGCCATGAATGCCGCAACCAGCCCAACAAGAGTTCACAAAAGGGCGAAATTCACCATGTACTAACCACCCATTAATAAAGCGAAACGGCTTGGGACCCCAATCCTTTAGAGAACGAATGAGCCATACGGGCAGTGATCTGATATGTCTCTATCACCTATCCACTGCCCCGAAACATTCCATATAGATACAAGACCTTCTGTTATAAGAAAACGATCCAATCGACTCATAGAGATACCATCAGAGCAAAACCAAGAGAACTTTTTCCCCGAAACAAATACATCAATAAGGCCCATGTCGTCAACAAAATTATTAAATTCAACAATATCTTGGAAGTTGCTCCCATCCCCACTCCTACCTCTTCTTTCTTCAACACTAGTCACGGAATTAAAATCCCCAACCACACACCACTCACCCCTAGCAAAACTCATTTTTAACCTCTTCAACTCCTCCCAACCCTTCCTTTTCTTAATCAAAGAACAAGGAGCATACACATTCACCACATAGATTAGAATACCACGAGACACAATGCACACCCCAACAAAACCAACACCCTTAAAAGAGAAATTAACTGACCAAGAATCTACCAACCATGAAGACAAAATTCCACCTGACAGTCCCCGAGACGGAATAAACGACCAATCAAATTGATAATTACCCCATAGTTGTCCAATTCGATTTTGTACTTATTGATAATACATTGGACGGCATAAACGACCAATCATATTAATGGATGGATCATAACCATCCACAAATCAAGTGGATGGATCCAATCCAATCCATTAATATTTTTTTTGTAACAGACGGATTGGATAGATTTTGTTATGGAAGGACTGGATATGCAGTGGACAAATAGATCACTTTGACACCCTTAGCTGGGATTTCTATTTCATTCTTACACTTCCATTTTTTATAGTTAATCAGCAAGGATTATTGAAGATAGATTATTAATAATTTGTATTAATTACGATATGTAATTTGTAAATAATGTTTTAATTATGTAAATTTAACTTGTATAAAAGAGACATTTTTATTATTGTGTTCACGACTAAATAGAAGGCGGCTCATGCTACTAGTTTATAACTATATGATGTTTTAATGTCAACAATAGTAATTTAAAAGGAGGGCGTTATTTAGAAAAATTAAATGTACGTGTTTTTAAAATGACCAAATGAGATTTCTTTTATGATAGAAAATAATTAAATTATGAGTGTTAGAATTTTAAATTAATAAATGATTTTTGATTTTCAATATTAAAACAAGAGTTATGAAAAGAAAGTATGGTCTATTTTCTCTCTCAATTTTCCGCAACTGAGTTTTTCTATAAAATAAGTTATAGCTAAATAGGGTGTTACACCATCCGGGGTCTATTATGATAAGAAAAATAGTTCAAAAGGTTATGTAAATCATAATTGAAGAGCTAGGAGATTCTTCAGCCCAATAATAACTTTTGTGTATTACTAGTTCCTAAAGGAAGTTGTCTACTCGAGGGAATAAGTCTTTCACATTTCTAGAACTCACAAGGTGATATTTTTGAACCAATATTCCAATCAAGTGAACCATTTATATATTTTATGCTATTAATTGATGTATCAACTAGATGAAAACACATATATTTGTTGTGAATTCACAACTAGGAGAGTCTGTGAGATTTCACTTATTTGTACTTTTCTTTTTTTGCAATTTATTTATATTTTTTTGTAATGGACTGCCATAAACTTTTTAGCCTAGCTTTGTGTATCATAATTGCCTAAAATTAAAACAAAAAATAGTAGAACTTTGATGATAATTGGAGAAGTCTAAAAATAATTCTATAACAAAATAAATTGAAACAAGAGAGAGACTGGAGACAAAATTGGGCTACAAAAGTTATGTGTTCATATTTTTTTAAAGCAAAAGAATGAGATATGGAGCCTTGTTAAAACCTTCTGATGTCAAACCCTCATTAGGAAAAAAATATCAATAAGGAAAAAGAGTACCCCCTCTGAGCCTAATTGTTATTTTTATATTTTTTCTGCAAATCATGTGCCTAGTTGTTTCTTAACTTGGAGTTAGGTAGACAAAAGTATGGGAGTGGGAAAAATTATAAGTTTGGGGTTGCTCATGGAATATCAACATTCTAAGTTTGGGGTGGTATACAAGAGAAAGGAACATATAAAGAAAAAGAAAAAGAAAATAAATATATATATATATATATATATATATATATATATATATATTTCAAAAAGAAAAAAAAGAGAGAAAAATAATTATTGTATGATAATTATTGGGGTTGTGTTGACTCATTATTATATGATAATTACTGTTCAGTTTACAGCCAAAATGTCGGTGATTTTATGTTTGATTCAGCCAATTGCTAAGGGTTTTGGCATAATTTTAGTTTTATGTAATAAGTGTGGAATTGTAACAAAATGCATGGAAAATCCTTCAATTTTATGTGGCGTCTACTAGCGAACCAGACACTTGCGTAGTGACGAAACGGAGAAAAGAAGGAAGGAAAAAGATCGGACAGCTTTCGCACCAGCAGCCAGGAACGGTCGCGCCACAACTCACCTTTCAGCAGGAGGTCGCGACATGACCAGCCACCATCGCCTCGCGATGCGTGGCCGAAGCCAAAATATAAAAGTCAGATTTGTGTTTTCTGAAACTCTCTTCGGTTTGGGATCAGTTCTAGGGTTTGGAGGAGCAGCTGGGGGCGATTTTGGGGCCCTCCCAACACCTTGGGAACAAGGGTTTGAAGGCTCTCATGGATCCATCTCTATGTAATGTTCTTCTACTCTTTAATCTTATCTCTATTATGCCATTTAATTAGATAGTTTTGATTTGGGAGAGATGACTCTTCCTAAAACTCTTGTATGAATGCTTTGTTATGGTCAAGTCAAGTTTTTGTCCACCTTATCCATTGCCTATGCCTTATGCTCTTAATGCATTACAAGTACATATGATATTTGTATCGATCTAGGCTTATGATCACCATAGGAATATGGGTTTGTTCGCTGGAAATTGGGGTTTAGGTCACGACTTGAATTATCATAGGAATATGTAGTTGGGTTTCGTGAATTCTTATTTCTTTAGGTCGCCATAGATGATCGTAGGAGTGAGAATTTGTGTGAGTGAATTCTTTATTTCTTGAGTTTAATGCTTTACCCTTTGGCATGAATCACCTAAGGAATTAGGGTAACTCTCAGAGTAAAAGGGGTTTTGAGGCAAGGGATTGTCCTTAGCCTAATTTAGTGAATTGAATCGGATAATTTGGATAATTGCTTTGAGAGTGGCTGAAGGTCATATAAGAGTAGAGGGGAGATGAGTCAATCCCAATTCGCTTCTATCTTACCTTATGTTATTGCACTTTCCATTTCGCTGGTACAATAAACCAATTTTATCACAAGTGTCATGACTTAGGATTAATAATTTGCCTATTGATAATAAAACGCAATCCCTGTGGAATCGACCGGTACTTACCGTAATTTTATTACTTGCGACATTTGGTACACTTGCCAAAAGTCTAACAAGTTTTTGGCGTCGTTGTCGGGGATTGTTGATTTCATTATTGATAAGGCAATGAGTTGATTCTTAGTTGTTTTTGTTTTTATTTTATTTTATTTATTTCTGTATTTTATTTTGGTTTTATTTATTTAGATCCTTAGTTATTGTGTTGGACCTTTTGATGGTTTGTTTAGTGTTTCAGCGAGCTGTTATGTGGGGGCAAGATTTGAAAGAATTGCTGCTTGACCCCGAGATTGGAAGATCATAAAAAGCAACCCGGAAAAAGTTAATTTTGCATTTTGGTTGAACTGCTGTCTAACTTTTACATTGATTATGATGCACCGCAATCTTTGAACTCATTCTCAGTGGTGATTGTTCAGTCTAACATGTTGCAGCTACCATGTGACTCCTCCAAATCAGATTTTACCATCAGATAGTATTAGTGGCCAAGTCAAAGGTTGAGGAAGATCTGGATCATCTTTGGGCAGGTTCTCTCGAAAGTTCATCTCTTAAAATCCCAGCCGTGAGGTTTGAGCCCAAACACCTATATTCATTGTGTCTATTCCTTGCTTGCATTAGTCTGCAGAACTTGAACTTGTGCTTAACTATCTTGCATGTGATTTACATACACACTGAGGCAAAAAAAAATTTGGCACCCCTGAGCCTTTCAAGCCACCCAATTATTGTTTATCCTTTGTTAGCCCCTCTGAGCCTATTTGTTATTTTTATATTTTTTCTGCAAATCATGTGCCTAGTTGTTTCTTAATTTGGAGTTAGGTAGACAAAAGTATGGGAGTGGGAAAAATTCTAAGTTTGGGGTTGCTCATGGAATATCAACATTCTAAGTTCGGGGTGGAATACAAGAGAAAGGAACATATAAAGAAAAAGAACAAGAAAAGAAATATATATATATATATATATATATATTTCAAAAAGAAAAAAAAAGGAGAGAAACATAATATATATATATATATATATATATATATATATATATATATATATCAATAATTCCTTCTCTTGTGGAATGCTTGGGGAAATTGGTAAGTAAGTGTGATTGTTTAATTTGACAAAGAGAGAAGTAGGTCTAACTCGAAATTGTAACCTACTTATCCAAATATTATCCACTCTTACCTAAGCCCCATTATAACCTTTAAAGTCCTCAAATTGTGTGTATGCATTTCATGTGTATAGATTTGTATAGAACTTGGTCAAGCCCATGAAACGATGATGCAGGTATTGTGAATTGAGTGAATACCCTAAACACCTCCAAAAGAGAAATAGTAGTGAGATGTGTGAAAAAGAGAGGACTTGAGATTGCTTGCCTGCTTATGATCTTGTGTTTTCCAATTCAATTGTCTTGCTATTATATTATGATTGGATGATATCTTCTGATGTGTTGAAGGATCTATAGGTGTGTGAAATATGTGAAAGCTGAATATCAAATTGCCACAGCCTGAATTGGGTGATTGCTCTAGGACAAGCAAAAATCTAAGTTTGGGGTTGTGTTGACTCATTATTATATGATAATTATTGTTCAGTTTACAGCCAAAATGTCGGTGATTTTATGTTTGATTCAGCCAATTGCTAAGGGTTTTGGCATAATTTTAGTTTTATGTAATAAGTGTGGAGTTGTAACAAAATGCATGGAAAATCCTTCAATTTGATGTGGCGTCTACTAACGAACCAGACACTTGCCTAGTGACGAAACGAAGAAAATAAGGAAGGAAAAAGATCGGACAGCTTTCGCACCAGCAGCCAGGAACGGTCGCGCCACAACTCACCTTTCAGCAGGAGGCCGCGACGCGACCAGCCACCATCGCCTCGCGATGCGTGGCCGAAGCCAAAATATAAAAGTCAGTTTTGCGTTTTCTGAAACTCTCTTCGGTATGGGATCAGTTCTTGGGTTTGGAGGAGCAGCTGGGGGCGATTTTGGGGCCCTCCCAACACCTTGGGAACAATGGTTTGAAGGCTCTCATGGAATGAAATGGCTGAGAAATTCTTAACAAAATATTTTCCTCCAAGTAAGAATGCAAGAATGTGGAATGAGGTTACTGCATTCAGACAAAAAGATGCTGAAACACTGTTTGAAGCATGGGAGAGATGGAAGGAGTTGTTAAGAAAGTGCCATAATCATGGTATACCTGTGATCATCCAAATGGAGACCTTCTACAATGGGCTAGACCCAACAACCAGACAAATGTTAGATGCTTCTTCAGGGGGTGTGTTATTGAAGACCTCCTACAATGAGGCATGTGAGCTGATTGATGATATTGCGACAGATAGTTATCAATGACCCACAGAAAGGTTAGCTCAGTAGAAGAAGGTAGATGGGGTGCATGAAATAAGTGAATTTTCTGCTCTATCTGCACAGGTTGCCTCTCTCACCAACATGATAAAATCTATGAGCACATCAAACGCTGTAGCGGTTACCGCTGCAGCGGCACGTGAACCAACAGTGGGTGTTATTGAGCAAGCCTCACTGGGGTCAGTAAGCTGTGTATATTGTGGAGGAGAGCATTTGTATGAAGAATGTCCTGGTATCCTGTCTCTGTGAACTTTGTGGGTTTCAACAAAAATAATAATCCTTATTCAAATACATATAATCCTGGTTGGAAGAATCACCCCAATTTCAGATGGGGAGCCAACAATGCAACAGCACCTAATTATAGTGCTCCAGCAAATCCACCAAAATTCCCTACTCAACTACCAAAGGCAGAATGCCCCTGTCATAGATAATTCATTGGAAGGATTGATGAAAAAACTTTATGAGTGATTGCAAGACAACTCTGGAAACTCATGAAGCTTCCATTAAGAATCTGGAAGTACAGATGGGGCATATGGCTAATGTCCTTTCCCAAAGAGCTAGTGGATCATTACCATCCACTACAGAAGCCTCAACTTCAAATACTACAGGGAAGGAGCATGTAAAAGCTATATCTTTAAGGAGTGGGAAAGATTTGATAGGACCATCAACTGTTTCAGATGATGAAAAAAACAAAAATTCTGAAAAACAAAAAGAACCTGCAACAGACACTACAGCGCCTAAACTTAACGCTGCAGCGCCTGTTGCTGAAAAGATACCACCACCACCCAAAATTATCCCAACATATCCTGATCCTCCATACCCTCAAAGACTTCGAAAGGCTCATGAAGACAAGCAATTTAACAAATTCCTAGAAGTCCTTAAACAGTTGCACATTAATGTCCCTTTGGTGGAGGCTCTCCAACAAATGCCCAACTTTGAAAAGTTTATGAAGGATGTGCTCACTAAGAGGAGAAGACTTGGGGAATTTGAGACAGTAGCAATGACTGGGGAGTGCAGCATGTTGATGCAGAACAAGCTCCCACCCAAATCAAAGGATCCTGGCAGTTTTACTATACCATGCTCAATTGGAAATTTTTACTCTGGCCGTGCTCTATGTGATTTGGGAGCCATCATAAATCTTATGCCCAAATCCATATACACACAGCTAGGAGTGGGGACTGCCAGACCTACCTCACTGAGACTGCAGCTAGCTGATAGAACTCTTGCTTATCCAGAAGGAATCTTAGAAGATGTTCTAATAAAGGTAGACCAATTTGTATTTCCTGTTGATTTTGTAATTTTGGATTTTGATGCAGATAAAGAAGTACCCATCATACTGGGAAGGCCATTCTTGGCTACTGGAAGAACTTTAATAGATGTGCAGAGAGGAGAATTGATCATGAGGGTCAATTACCAAGAAATCAAGTTCAACATCCTCAATGCTATGAAATTTCCAGGTCCCAACATTGAAGAATGCTCCTTTGTGTCTGCTATTGACCAAGTAGTTCAGGATCACTTCCAGAAAAGCACAGATCATCTGAGGCAGTTACTGGACAGCGCTGAAGATATAGGAACTGATACAAAAGCTGCAGAAGAGGAGGAACAAACAGTTAAAGAAATTTGGGCTAAGAAATATGAATCTTTGGAGCAGGAGAATTCTGACATGAGAAAGAATCTCCCCTCCACTGAGCAACCACCAACTCTGGAACTAAAGGAGTTGCCTTCACACCTCAAATATGCTTATCTGGGGGATAATAGTACTTTGCCTATTATAATTGCTTCTGATCTTTCTGAACAGCAGGAGCAGGATCTGATTCAAACGCTGCAGCGGCATAAAAAGGCTATTGGATGGCAGATGTCAGATATCAAAGGTATCAGCCCAACCATCTGTATGCACAGAATAGTGTTAGAGGAAGATTCTAAGAACTGTGTTGAAGGACAGAGGAGGCTGAACCCAATTATGAAAGAGGTGGTGAAGAAGGAAATCATTAAGTGGCTGGATGCAGGTATTGTGTACCCCCATATCTGACAGTGCATGGGTTAGTCCTGTGCAGTGTGTGCCAAAGAAGGGTGGGGTAACAGTAATTGCTAATGAAATGAATGAGCTGCTTCCAACCAGAAAAATAACAGGCTGGAGAATATGCATGGATTACAGGAGGTTGAACAAAGCCACAAGAAAGGACCATTTCTCATTGCCTTTCATTGACCAGATGCTGGACAGGCTAGCAGGTAAAGAATTTTATTGCTTTCTTGATGGTTATTCAGGTTATAACCAGATTGCAATACTGCCTGAAGATCAGCAGAAAACTACATTCACTTGTCCATATGGCACCTTTGCCTTTAGAATGATGCCATTTGGCCTGTGTAATGCACCTGCCACTTTTCAAAGGTGTATGATGGCAATTTTCTCTGATTACATTGAAAGATCCATGGAAGTTTTCATGGATGACTTCTGTGTTTGGAGAAACATTCCATCTGTGCCTATCCAACTTGGAAGAAATCTTGATTAGATGTGAAGAAACTAACCTTGTGCTGAACTGGGAGAAATGCCATTTTATGGTACAAGAAGGTATAGTTTTGGGGCATAGAATATCCAAAAAAGGATTGGAAGTGGACAAGGCTAAAATAGAGGTCATTGAGAAGCTGCCTCCTCCAACCAACATCAAAGGTATTAGAAGCTTTTTGGGACATGCTGGATTCTATAGGAGGTTCATAAAAGATTTTTCAAAAATCTCCAAACCTCTATGTCCACTACTGCAGCATGATGTCCCATTCATATTTGATGATCAATGCATGCTAGCCTTTGATAAATTGAAGAAAGCTTTAATAACATCACCAGTTATTATAGCTCCAGACTGGAGTAAGCCTTTTGAGCTTATGTGTGATGCTAGTGACTTTGCCATTGGAGCTGTTCTTGGGCAAAGGTATGATAAAATTTTTCACTCGATATATTATGCTAGCAAAACACTTGTAGAGGTTCAACTGAATTTCACAGTCACTGAGAAAGAATTATTAGCTGTAGTCTTTGCTTTTGATAAATTTAGATCATATTTGGTTGGCACAAAAGTAATTGTCTTTACAGACCATTCAGCCATCAAATACTTGATAACAAAGAAAGATGCAAAGCCTAGGCTAATTAGGTGGGTTCTCCTACTACAAGAATTTGACTTAGAAATCAGGGATAAAAAAGGAGTGGAGAACCAAGTTGCTGATCATCTGTCTAGATTGGAAAGAGACATTGCAGGTACAGCAGGTGGGGAGATCAAAAAATACTTTGCAGATGAGCAGCTATTGGCAATAACTGCTAAATCATCAACCGTTGTAGCGGCTAGTGTAAAAACACTAGACGCTGTAGCGCCTGAACCTGCAACACCTTGGTATGCTGCCATAGTAAATTTTCTGGTTAGCAAGGTGGTACCTGCTGAGATGACCTATCAGCAAAAGAAAAGGTTCTTCCACACAATGAAACAATATTATTGGGATGAACCTTTTCTATACAAGAAGTGTCAAGACCAGTTAATGAGGAGATGCCTAGCAGAGGAAGAACAAAGTCAAGTGCTACAGCACTGCCATTCTGCACCATGTGGTGGGCATTTTGGTGGTATCCGAACTGCTGCAAAGGTATTGCAATCTGGCTACTATTGGCCTTCACTTTTTAAAAATGCTCAAGACTTTGTAAAAAAATGTGATAGGTGCCAAAGAGCAGGGAACATTTCACACAAACATGAAATGCCTTTAACAAACATTTTAGAGGTTGAACTCTTTGATGTTTTGGGAATGGATTTCATGGGACCTTTTCCCCCTTTTCATGGAAACCTGTACATTTTGGTAGCTGTAGACTATGTTTCAAAATGGGTAGAAGCTGTTGCTCTACCCAACAATGATGCAAGGTCTGTGAGTAAATTTTTATTGAAAAACATTTTCACTCGTTTTGGAACTCCTAGAGCCATCATAAGTGATGAGGGATCTCATTTTTGTAACAAATTAATTGAGACCCTATTGGCTAAATATGGAGTAAAGCATAAAATAGCAACTGCTTATCATCCACAAACTAGTGGTCAAACTGAGTTGTCAAACAGAGAAATAAAAAGGATGTTGGAAAAAATGGTAGGGCCTTCAAGAAAAGAATGGTCAATACATCTAGATGATGCATTATGGGCCTACAGAACAGCTTATAAAACACCTCTAGGGATGTCTCCCTATAGGTTGCTTTATGGGAAGTCCTGTCACCTACCAATTGAACTTCAACACAAGGCCCATTGGGCTCTAAAAAAACTCAACTTTGACTATAAAAAAGCAGGAGATGCTAGATTGCTGCAGCTAAATGAATTGGAAGAACTTAGGCATTTTGCCTATGAAAATGCAGCAATCTATAAAGAAAAAACCAAAATGTGGCATGATCAGAAATTGATAAAAAGAGATCTCACTGAAGGAGGACATGTATTGTTTTACAACTCCAGGCTAAGATTGTTTCCTGGGAAGTTAAAATCTAGGTGGTCAGGCCCATTCCAATTGATAAAAATATACAGCCATGGAGCTATGGACCTCTATGATAAAGCAACCAACACTACTTTCAAAGTGAATGGCCAAATAATTAAGCAATATTTTGGTGAAAATGTGGTAAGAAACAAGACCACATTTGAGCTTAAGGATGTCTAAATTAAAAGAGAAAGTCTGGCTGCAGACTCTTAAAGCAAGCGCTCTTGGGAGGCACCCCAAGGATTTTAACAAATTTTCTGTTTTGTTGTATTTATTCTTTTTTGCAGGAAATCAGGTTTAGTGCTGCAGCGGTTGCTAGTTACAAAGGCGCTGTAGCGGTTGTTGTTAAACCAGGGCTGGGTGTGGTCAAACAAAAAAATAAAATATCTTGCTTAGGGTGAGCTGGCACTGTTGCCCTTATCCCTGGCCTGACCTGCACGTGCGCCTACAGACCTGCCCCTGTCCAATCAAAATAGTTTCTTCTCTCTCTCCCACTTCACTCACAGCGGTCATTTCAATATTTACAAACTCCCCACGCAACCATTTTTTCTTTCTCTCTCTCCTTGCTCTCTGAAACTGCTCTAACCGTTACCACTCACCATTCATAACCTCCAACCCTTCTTCTTCCTTCGTCCCAACGCATACCACAACATTTCCCAACAGCCATAAACATCTACGCAAAGCTTTAAGCAAAATGACCAAAAAGCAAGCTGCTTTAAAAAGATCTAGAAAAGGAGCTAGTGCGAAACCAGAACCATCCAACCCTGTTAAATCCGCCATGGCCAAAGCAACCCCAGATCCTCAAAAAATTTGGAAAATGGACTTCATTGCTGAAAGGGGGTTCAAAACAGATAATGCTCCTGAAGCTTTCTCAACCGCTGTCACAGCGCTAGGTTGGGAAAACTTCATTAAGTACCGTAAGGAGTACATAACTTCCTTGGTGAGAGAGTTTTATGCTGGCATCGAGGAGCCCAAGGAAGGAAAACCCCAAACGCACTCATTGGTAAGGGGTGAGACGGTTAATTTCAACTCCAGTACCATCAATGACATTTTTCACCTCGGATATCATGGAAAGGAGTTGGAAAGCAAAGTACTGACCTGGGGAGATGAAGAAATGGAGCCAGTCAGAAAAAGAATTTGTGTAGAAGGGGCTACGTGGGACAAATTTGGGGCTAAATACAAAATCAAAAAGGCTTATTAGTGTGAGGAGGCCAACTTGTGGTGTAGCTTCATCAAGCACTCTCTGTTGCCTACCTCTCACACAACCTTCGTGGAAAAGGAGAGGCTCATTGTGATTGACGCAATAATGGCTGGTGAGAAGATAGATGTGGGGAGATTAATAGCAAAGGAGATAGAGAAATGCAGAATTAAGAAAGGAGGTAATTTGTACTTTTCGTGCTTAATTACTGATATATGTCTGGATGCTGATGTGGAAGTTGAGATGAAAGAAGAGAGGGGATCCCCTCTGGGGGCATTTCCATGTGTCTTTAAGGTCAAGCAGAAACCTGCCGCTGCAGCGTCTCTTGACTCTGTAGCGCTGCAGCGTCTACAGCTGAAGCAGCATGTTCTCTGCAGATTTGTGAAGGAAAAGTTTGAATGGGAGAAGATAATGTATGCCCAGATATCGAAAGGGAAGACATCCATTTCCCCACCTCAGTTCCCTGAGTGGCTATTGGAGGAAGAGCCAGCTGAAAAAGAAGAGAAAAAGGGAGCTAGGAAAGAAAAGAAGAAAGCTGTGACTAGCCCAGCAAGGAAAACAAAGCCCAGCCTTGTAAAGAAAGTGCAAAAAGTTGTAGAGGAGGAGGAGAGTTTAGATTCTAATGAGATTGAGGATATAAGTGAGGAAGATGAGGAAGAGACCATCGCAGTAATGAAGGAGATGAACAAGCAGGAGGATGAGGAATCATCAGGTGAGGAGAGTGAAAGCGATGACGAAACTGAAACTGCAGAGGATGAGGAAGCAGAGGAAATTCAGTGTGATCCAACCCCCAGCCCACAGAAACCAAAATCCCCACCCAGCGAAGTCCATCCACCATCAATCCCCACCCCCATCCCTGAACCAACCAAGCTAACACCCCAGAAATCACCTACCAAAGAACCCACACCAAACCAACCTGAGCAACAACAGCCCGTAAGCCAAGAAGCCCAAACTGTTAAGCCCAAGAAAGTTTATCAATCATACCACAAAGCAAGGAGAAATCCAAGAGTCAAACTGGCTGAGCACCCAGAAGAAGGTGTTCATACAGTAGATGCTGCAGCAACTATGCCTGCAGTATCTAGTGACATTGTACCTAAGGCAATTCTGACTGAGGATGAAAGTGAGAAGACCTTTGAGAAGGAGGCTGTTGAGGAGTTGGTGCACTTGAAGGATGGAAAAGAAGCAGTGCAGGAAGACATAGAGCAGGAAGAAAAGCAAGCAGAAAAAGAGGAAGGAGTGCAAGGATCAGGTGCTGCAGCGGCTACAGCTGCAGCAGTGGAAGAAGGAAACGCTACAACGCCTCTAACTGCTGTAGCGGTAGAGAAGACTACTCCCCCACACCTAAAGAAGAAAAAGACAGCCAGAGCGGCCCCAGCCCCTTCAAGAGCCAGTAAGAGGCTCAAGAAGGCCTAAAAAGGCAAGACTTGTTGGCTTTTCATGCCGGTTATGCTCTTTCTTATTTTGTTTTTGTTTAAAGGCCTCTCCCTTTTGTTATACATTAAGCAGTGAGGACACTGCCAAATTTTAAATTCTGGGGGAGGACCTTATGATTATTAAATAATGTTTTGGATTAAGTACAATTATGTGTTTTTAAGTATAATTAATTTTAGTTATGCCATGTTTTGTATGCTTGAATAGGAAATATGATTAGCTGCATGTTTTAAATTTTTTAGTAACAAAAGCTGAAGTCATATAGCCAAATTAAATGATAATTAAGAATTTTTGAGTAGGGCAGCCTTGTGTAAACAATGAAATGGTTTTATTGCTGCTTTTACACAAAAAAATCCAAGCTTAGTGAAGAACCTAGTTAGCTAGGGGTAATCTAAGGCTAAAGTTAGTCTTGGGTAACCAAGGGATAGCCAAGTTTTCATTAAAAATTAAGAGTTGTTTTTGAAGCTAAGTTTGGGGGTGCATCGGTTATGTTAAGGCTAGGAACAAAGATGATAAAACTGGTCATTGCAAAATGAAACAAAAATGTGCAAATGGTCTTGTCAAAAGTTGCAAAATATCTAAAATAAATTTCTGAGTTGTTCCAAAAAGCATGAAAAGAAAATGCAAATAACGAGCTCAGTAATGAAGATAGCATCTAGTTTTGATCATCAAAACTCAGCGCTGCAGCGTCTAAACGCTACAGCGTTTGATCACCAAGCCAAAAGCTTATGCGTTGACCAATAATCTGAAAAATGCCTAAATCAAAGCCCTTTGCCGTGCTTTGAAGCCCCTCAAATCTTGTGTGAAATTGTTATTCCACTCTTCTTTTTGAAAAAATTCTTTGGCTAACCCAAAAGAAAGCCACTCTTCCTAAAACCTTAGAGAAATTCTGAAATTAGCTACGACCTGAGTTAAGCTTTGATGTCACACACTCACAACTGAGCAGTAATGATTCTATTTAAATTGTGAACTACAATGGTGTGTGAAAATGATAAAAATTGGCTTATGCATGAATTCTGTTTAATTTAAAAGCTGCAGCTAGTTATATGATCAGTTTGTCTTATTCAAGTGTCATTACTTGGGGACAAGCAATGGTTTAAGTTTGGGGGTGTGATAACTCTATTTTATACATGTTATTTATGCTCTTAATACTTAAATCAAGCTCACTTCCCAAGTAATTCTAGTACTTAAATATGTGAATATATGAATATTAGAGTAAATACAGGTTATAAGTCAATTCTCTAAACCTTGGGCATAATCAATGCCTTTGTGAATATGTTTGATGTTTTGCTTTAGCGCTACAGCGGTATGCTATCAAGGAGACGCTACAGGGTTATAAGGCGGCTGACCATTGAGATATTTGTGTGACCACTTGAGGATACGATGAGTCATCACCCTTATCTCTTCTTCTCAGCTTGATATTTTGACCCCCAAGCGGATGATAAACTACACTTGGCGCCTCCTAAATGGAACCCATGTGATAGTTGGTGACTTCCATCATTAGCACTTTTTGTAAAGTAACGTAAGGATAATATCTAAGTTTTATGATCATGATTTAATATTATTATTTTATTAAAAACTTGGTTAGTTTTAGATTAGAATAGAATGTTTCTTTAGAAGTAGCATACGTAGACATAGAGAGTTTTCTAACTTGGAGAAGATCTATCTTGACATATAGCTTTCCTCCATTGTTATTCCACTCTTAAGCTTTTATTTTTAGGATAGTTTTCTAGTCTTCATTCAAGGTTTTTCTCACGCCTCAACTTCATCCTTCGTATGCGACTTGGGATCATTGGGGTGTATCTTTTGCAACCACTCTTCTCTTGTCTTCTTACGGTAATACACACTCTCTAGTTGTATTATTTTCATGGAGCTTGTGATGAGCTACACTTGTTGTAGTTGGATTGTTCTTAGTGTGTAATGAACCTTGAGTAGCTTTTATATAATGTTATGAAGTTTGCGTTTCATTTCTTGCGTTATAATGCTTTCAATCTTGGTTTGGGAATGATCAACTAAAACAAGGTAACTTTGTGGGTACAGTCATGGGTTCACAAAGAGAACTCAAGGAATGATATGAATGAAAACCCTTTAAAGACATTTAAAGGAAGTACTGCTTAACTCTAGACATAGGGGAGTAATAGTTCATAAGGCAAATGTTGTATGAGTTTAATATACAGGGGTAAAACTTATTTAGAGCCTAGACATAGGAGTCTTGTAACATAACCCTGACGATAGTGACTGAAAGGCACACCACCAAGGCGCTACAGCGTCTACGGATTCTGAAGCGCTACAGCGCTTAACGCTACAGCGCTTAACGCTACAGCGTCTAAATATTATAGAACACTACTCTTGGGAATTTACATACAACTGAGCTATCCAACTCACCTTTAAATACTTCAAATTAATACTGTTTTATCACAACTTATCATGTTTACAACTCCTTACTTTTATTTGTTACTCAACTCTTTTTACTAAGTTTCTAATCACTTAAACTTCTTAGATTAATTCCAATCCCTGTGGGAACGAAATTTACATATCATTATATTACTTGTTGCGATTGTGTATACTTGCACATCTACTTTTCGCACCAACAACTATTCATGAGAGAATGAAAAGACTTTGAATTGGCATCGCCCTCTCTAATCCACCGAGATTTAGATTATTGATATAATAAGCTTTTCTTCATTCTAATATCTTTCCAAAACTTAGCAGTGGCTTCTTTCCTCCGCAGGAGCACTTCCGTATCAAAAGAGTCAATCAACATATCATCTAACATATTAATGTCCTGAACCTCCTTCCCAATGTTCAAATCAATAACACCATACACCTCCTTGTTCCAATTCCTCAATTTAGCTTTGAGAAATTTGAATTTTTCCTTCAAAACGAAAGCTTTATTGCCATGAATGCCGCAACCAGCCCAACAAGAGTTCACAAAAGGGCGAAATTCACCATGTTCTAACCACCCATTAATAAAGCGAAACGGCTTGGGACCCCAATCCTTTAGAGAACGAATGATCCATACGGGCAGTGATCCGTTATGTCTCTATCACCAATCCACTGTCCCGAAACATTCCATATAGATACAAGACCTTCCGTTATAAGAAAACGATCCAATCGACTCATAGAGATACCATCAGAGCAAAACCAAGAGAACTTTTTCCACGAAACAGATACATCAATAAGGTCCATGTCGTCAACAAAATTATTAAATTCAACAATATCTTGGAAGTTGCTCCCATCCCCACTCCTACCTCTTCTTTCTTCAACACTAGTCACGGAATTAAAATCCCCAACCACACACCACTCACCCCTAGCAAAACTCATTTTTAACCTCTTCAACTCCTCCCAACCCTTCCTTTTCTTAATCAAAGAACAAGGAGCATACACATTCACCACATAGATTAGAATACCACGAGACACAGCGCACACCCCAACAAAACCAACACCCTTAAAAGAGAAATTAACTGACCAAGAATCTACCAACCATGAAGACAAAATTCCACCTGACAGTCCCCGAGACGGAATAAACGACCAATCAAATTGATAATTACCCCATAGTTGTCCAAATTGATTTTGTACTTATTGATAATACATTGGACGGCATAAACGACCACAAATCAAGTGGATGGATCCAATCCAATCCATTAATATTTTTTTTTTATAACAGACGGATTGGATAGATTTTGTTATGGAAGGACTGGATATTCAGTGGACAAATGGATCACTTTGACACCCGTAGCTGGGATTTCTATTTCATTCCTACACTTCCATTTTTTATAGTTAATCGGCAAGGATTATTTTTTTTTGACAAAACAATCTTTAAGGATTATTGAAGATAGATTATTAATAATTTGTATTACGATATGTAATTTGTAAATAATGTTTTAATTATGTAAATTTAACTTGTATAAAAGAGACATTTTTATTATTGTGTTCACGACTAAATAGAAGGCGGCTCATGCTACTAGTTTATAACTATATGATGTTTTAATGTCAACAATAGTAATTTAAAAGGAGGGCGTTATTTAGAAAAATTATATGTACGTGTTTTTAAAATGACCAACTGAGATTTCTTTTATGATAGAAAATAATTAAATTATGAGTGTTAGAATTTTAAATTACTAAATGATTTTTGATTTTCAATATTAAAACAAGAGTTTATGAAAAGAAAGTATGGTCTATTTTCTCTCTCAATTTTCCGCAACTGAGTTTTTCTATAAAATAAGTTATAGCTAAATAGGGTGTTACACCATCCGGGGTCTATTATGATAAGAAAAATAGTTAAAAAATGTTATGTAAATCATAATTGAAGAGCTAGGAGATTCTTCAGCCCAATAATAACTTTTGTGTATTACTAGTTCCTAAAGGAAGTTGTCTACTCGAGGGAATAAGTCTTTCACATTTCTAGAACTCACACAAGGTGATATTTTTGAACCAATATTCCAATCAAGTGAACCATTTATATATTTTATGCTATTAATTGATGTATCAACTAGATGAAAACACATATATTTGTTGTGAATTCACAACTAGGAGAGTTTGTGAGATTTCACTTATTTGTACTTTTCTTTTTTTTGCAATTTATTTATATTTTTTGTAATGGACTGCCATAAACTTTTTAGCCTAGCTTTGTGTATCATAATTGCCTAAAATTAAAACAAAAAATAGTAGAACTTTGATGATAATTGAAGAAGTCTAAAAATAATTCTAGTCCATATTTTTACTTTAAAAGTAAATAACAAAATAAATTGAAACAAGAGAGAGACTGGAGACAAAATTGGGCTACAAAAGTTATGTGTTTATATTTTTTTAAAGCAAAAGAATGAGATATGGAGCCTTGTTAAAACCTTCTGATGTCAAACCCTCATTAGGAAAAAAATATCAATAAGGAAAAAGAGTACCCCCCTAAATTTTATTGATAAAAAGGGAAAATAAACAGAAAACATGGGGGTTAGACCATAACCCATGAGCATAAACAATATTATAACGGAAAGGGAATAAAAACAATCCTATAAGATTATGCAAAAATATCACTATAATGACTTTGGTTCCAACTAGGTTGGCACGAAAGACATTAACAAACATTTGCAGCACACCAAAATTCGGAAGCAAAATGAGAACCCAATCGATCAAAAGGAAGAACACTAATCCCGGAAAGAAGTTACCAAACCTATAGCTAGGCAAATCTAACCTATTTCTCAAAAAATCCTCAGCAATGAAGCTTGGAACAAGATCCCACCAAACAAAACCACTTAAATTGCTTCCATGACCTGCAAGCTTATCAGCACAAGCATTACCCTTTCTGTAAATGTGGGTGCAAACAAAGTTCATTTGTCTAGTCAAGTGTAAATAACGATTCCATCTATTTCTAAGCTACCAAGGAACAACTTTGCAACTCTTGAAAGCAGAAATCACTAATTGAGAACCACATTCTAACCACAAAAACTTCCAACCATTGCCAAATGCAATCTCTATAGCCAACATAGCCCCAATAATTTCAGCATGAAGTGCATAGTTTTTGCCAATGGAGGCAGAAAAATAATCAAGGATGACAACACTTATGTCTCTAAAAACATCATCACAAGCAGCTGGACCAGGAAAACCTTTAGCAGGGGGGTCTGATAGCTCAGAAAGAAGAAGTATTAATATGGATGCTCAGAATACCTCCAAGTTAATTTCAAATATGTTTGGCAAATGGGAAGGTAAGGAAGAGGTGTTGAGAGGTCTCTAGATAACTACCACAAAGACTGCAAATAGAAATAACGATGCAGCCTCTAATCCAAAGTTGATCATCTGTTGGAATTTTATTATAAAGAGCCCTCTAAAGAATAAAGGATTTAGAGGGCGGAATAGAATTTTTCCAAACTGTCTTGATCCAAGGAACCACTTGTCCAGTCGGGTTGTGGAAGAAAAAGTAATCCTTGAAAGTCAAATCTCTGGAATTAGAACAATCCCACATCAGTTGATCCTCCACCGAAATAGTGGGAATAACTATTTCCTGAATTTCAGAATGAAGCTGAGTAAATGATTAATAAGATCCGCGAGGATGGACCATCTACTGTTCACTATAAAATCACTCAGATTAGCTTTAAGATCCATGTGCAAATTAGCAGATATACTAATACATAATATCCACAATAGGCCTAGAGAGCCAATAACCAGTCCAAAAATTTATTCTTACACCATTCCATAGTTTCTGAGTTGAATAGAAGCCAAACAGAAGATGAGACATGATAGTTCACCGATTTATTATTTTTGTAGACTCTTGCTTTCAAAAGCCCAATGTAAGTTTGTAGAAATGAAGTTCCACCCAAGCTTTAACGTACCATCCCTATTAATTGCTTTGATAAACCTCAGACCCAATCTACCTTCTTGAAACGGTTTGCACACCTTACTCAAAGCAACAATAACAATTTTCTTAGTACTAATATCTCTTAACCACACAAAAATTATAATCCAGGTGTCAACAATATTTAGGAGATTAGCCGGCCAAGCATAAATACGAAAGTTGTAAACCAACATGCTTAGAATGACAAATTTACGAGTTGAATTCTACCCATAATTGATAATAACAAATCTTTATAGGAGGATAAATAAACCTAAGTTCTATCTAAAATAGGTAATAGATCAATTCTTCAAGGCTTTCCTTTGAATAAAGGAACACCAAGATAATTAATAGGGATAGATCCCTTAGGAAATCAAGCAAAGTTGAGATGGTAGTGTTATGCGAAGGGGATATGCTGCCAGTGAAAAACTTATACTTCTCTTTACTAATGACCTGGCCAAAGACTCGCTCATAAGAGGAAAGGAGCTCCAACAACTAGAAAGACTCTTTTTAGTAGCTCTACAAAAAATCAAAATGCCATCCGCATATAAAACATGACTCGGCGTATGGAAACCTTTGGGGCCTACCATAAGCTGGAACTTACCATCTTCAACAAGCTTGGAAATGCCTCTACTAAGAACATCTTCAGCCAAAGAGAAGAAAAGAGGGGACAAATGATCACCTAGTCTAACTCTCCTCTTGTAGCCAAAGAACCCAACAACAAAGCCATTAACAGAAAGCGAGAGCTTAGCCAAGTGAAGCATAATATTTAGTCAACAACAATATTTATCATTAAAACCAAAACAGCCAGAACTTGAAGTAAAAGGTTCCAATCTATTATATCAAAGGCTTTTTTGATGTCAAATTTCAAAGCTAATTGACCACCAAAAGCGTTTTTCTGAAGCAAATTAATAGATTCAGAGGCAGTGCAAATACAGTTTGAAAATATTTCTACCTTTCACAAATCCCCTTTGATTATCAGAAATAATAGTAGGAGCAACTAGAGCAAGTCTGTTAGCTATCACTTTGGTGATGATTTTAAATTTTAAATTAGCTGAAGCTTTAGGTCTATAATGATCAAGTCTGTCAGCTATTAGAATTAAAATTGGGGAGCATTTAACCTTGTTGAAAAAACTGCAGGATAACATTATAAATATCTTGAGCAACAATGTCCGACTAATGATGGAAGAAGAAACCTCCAAACCCAACAGGACCTAGGGAACCATCTCCATTAAGAGAAAAAAACTACAGTTTTAAGCTCAACCAAAGAAGGTAAACTAGTAAGCATAACGTTGTCCTAATCCGAAACTAAAGAAGGAATAATTTCCCTGATAAGACCATTGTTGTGACAATCATTGTTCACCAAAAATAAATTCTGATAATAATTCAAAATATGATTCTCAATATTAGCAATTTTTGAAAGAATACTATCGTCATCCTTCATGATAGAAATTCTATTTGTAACATTTTTAATCTTCGTCATTTTATGGAAAAAAAAGTCAGTATTTCTAACCCCAAAATTAAGCCAATTAACTAAAATTTCTCCTTCCAAAACACTTCTTCATAATTCAAGGCGACCTGCAAATTAGTGTGAGCTGTTGAGGCAAAATCCCTTGTAATAGTGTTGATGAAAACAAACCATTTTGACAAGTGGTTAAGTTATCTGATCCATTGTGGATCTAACAGTTCTTCTTAAAGTGATCTTAAGAACAGGGAACACTGAAACTCATCTCAAGAAGATATCCAGCTAAGAAGAGAATTATCTATAAAGCTTAGAAGAATAATCAAAAGCTTCATTGGTGAACAAAACCATCCCCAGTAAAGTAGCCTAAATAGATCAAGAAAGACACAAGCATGTGTCTCAATATGAAATGAATGATGATCAACAAGAAGACCAAAGATTAAGACTATCTAAATGCTTCTCAAGCATGAGAAGAAGTGCTTTTTACTAAGGAAGAAGCCTTACAAGAAATACCCTCAAGACTAAGGAATTAAATTATCACTGCCAGATGAACTTTAGAAGATATAATCAAGCTGAGAAAATCTATCAAGTAAGAAGATGCCCTTCAGAAGCCTGCAAAACTTAAATGAGGATCTTCTTATGCTATAGTAGTTTTAGCCAGAAGCTTCTCAATGTGAGAAGAAGAAACCTTATGCTTAAGATGCGAAAGAAAAAAGACTCTCAAACAATAGTGAGATATCTCCTGAAGCATCTTATGTTTAAGTCAAGACATGTGCACAAAGCTTTTCATTCTTGAAGTGACAGATGATGTGAACAGAACTTAGAAGCCTATTCAATAACAATAACAAATCATTTGTTAGGCTTAGACGTTCAGAAGGAACATGTCAAGATACAGATGTGTTCAGAAGATACAGTCATCAAACATGAAAACCCTAGAACACTCAAATAAACTCAGAAGGTTTTGTGTTAATAACACAAATGAGGAAAGAGAAAGAAATAACAAGGTCAAGCTTGTTATAACAATATGAGTGACTTAGAAGATCTTCAGGACATTCAGAAGATCCTTCCTAAAAGCACTTCAGAAGACAGAGTTCAGAAGCTACAAAGAAGACATGTTCAGAAGATACATCAAGGACATAAACTACATTGACTTTGTCAATGCTCAGAAGATTGGAGTTCAAGTTATTGAAGTTATTATTCAAGTATTTGAAGAAGTTCAAAAGCTACAAGCGTTCAGAAGCCTCACTGCTCAGAAGCTCCAAACGAAAACCTTCTGTGTCAGTGTACGGTTGGTGTGCAAAAACGTGTGCAAGTATACATAGTCAAACAAGTAATAAAGTGATAAGAAAAGATCGTTCCCACGAGGATTATGTAGTTTAACTTCTAGATCTATTCACTAGTACTCGAATTAGTAAGGGAAAAATAAAAAGTAAAGCGAGGTAAAAATACATGGTGTTGAACAGTAATTAAATTGCAAATAGTAAGAAAATCAGTAACACGAGGTATTAAATCTGAGAGATGGTATTAGTCAAGACCAAGATCCGTAATTACTTCACTATGCATCAGTGCTGTGGTCAGTGCTGTGATAGCATTCAGTGTGCAGAATTGAAATTAAACCTTCCAGTTTTAAGATCAGAATATCGCAAATGTTTCTTATTTCTAAGCTCTCATTTGGTTTATTCTGAAGTGTGTAAAGTATGTTTCAGATCACACTATGGCCCTAGCTTCATATTCCTATTCTTCACTAGGAAAAGCAATATTCCTATTAACTTTTTAACCATATTAACTCATGAAATCAGCACTTTAATTCCTTCCGGACATTAAAATACGTTACTCTAATTAAAGTGATCAAGTTCAAAAAGAGTGTATAGCATTAAATCACATGAGTTAATGAAGCTTCAAGCACTAATCACAACATTCAACATAGATCAATAATTACATCACCAAGATCTTGACTAAAAAGGAAATTAGCTCATGATGAGCTTAGACATGATAAAAGCGTACGAAAAGATCATAAATGAAGTCATGAAAATAGCAATTACAGTTGGAATCAAAGATACACAAAGGAATACAGAAATTACAAACAATGAGGAGCTCAAAGTAATCTCCCAATGCTACAGATCTGCTATAGAGCCTCTGTGTTGCTGAGATGAAGAACTATGCTGCAGAATTGCGAGATCCAGCTTCAGAAATGAGCTTCAGAACTAAAAATGGTGGAAAGATGGTTGGGGAAGACGATGGTACAGTGAAATGGAAGGTGGAAGGTGTACTTTCTGACCTAGGGATTCGTGGAGGCTGAATTGTGTGTACTTCTAGGGTAAAATACGTATTTATAGTACATTCTCTCTCCAAGTATCAATTGGGCCTTTTTGCCTTTTGCTGCCAGATCCTGACAACCCTAAATTCAAGGACATTTTGTCTTTTTGCAGTCAAATAAATGCGCAGGTTACTAAATGCTTTAGCCACTAAAGACAAAACACCTCTTTCCTTATTATACCACCTGAGATGACTTTAATTCCTTTCCACACACCAGCTACTTGCCACGATGCTGTCACAGCACTAAAGCTACTAAATCATGCACACTTAACGCACGGGTGAAATCCCACAAAAATGGCACTTAACGTTCCCAAAATATATTCTCTACGCAAAACATACTACTAACTAAATATATACAAATTTCACATTTATTTACATACATTACTCTTAAACAAGATTAATTCTCATTTGTTTTGGCCTAGATAACTCACATTTCTGAGAGTTATCAACGGTCCTACACAAAGTGCAGAAAGTAAACACGGTTTACTTTATAAGCCTTCAACGGCTAGTTCAAGTCTTGGGAAAAGATTTGCAACAGATCTATTGGATGAAAAACTCTATAAATATCCAATAGATGATCACATTCAAGGTGTGAGAGTAGACCACAACCCAAGCTAATTCTTCCCAACATATTGCTTCACACATAACTTCTGAAGCTTATCATCCAAGCTTCTGAATGTCTATAATCTCTCTCAACCATACTCAGTGAGCTCACAAACTAATATGGGAATAATATTCTGAGTATGTAATAGCTTAGGAAAGCATAGAATGTTATACATAATGTAATCATCCAAGCTAGGAAAGTTCCTAAACAGAACACAGACACAGTCTCATCTGTTAATCTTCTTAACAAGGCATTGGTTGCCAGATTGTTAATGAAGATGCCTAAGTAGGTGTTAGGGGTTAGATACATTCTAAACAATAAGCATTGGTTTCTGTATTGTTAGGGAATAGAGATAAGAAGTTTTCTTAGAGGTTTAAGTTTCTAGAAGTTGGAAAAAACTAGTGTGACAGTTGATAGAGCTGTGGAAGAAAACTATCAGTGTTGTAGCCTGTGATTGGCTTGTAAACTATTTGGAAAAATAGTGGAAAATCTCACTGGGTGTGGGGATGTAGCCCTTGTGATTTTGGTGAACCACTATAAACTCTCATGTGTTTTTTACTGCTTACTTTCATAGTTTGCTTTAACTAACAACCTGTGCTTAAAGAAAACCCTCTTTCACTCTATTGTAGAAATGATTCTACAATCTCACATCAAGACATGTTGAGATATCTTCTAAACACCTAACAGTCACTTAAATCTCAAACACACATACAATGCAATGCAACACCATCACATGCGTGAGAAGCCTGAAACACATAGAAACACCTACTCAATACCTTCTCACAGTCCTTATCCCTTATGTAAGAATAACAAGCCTTCACATTCCAAATATGCTATCTTCCTTACACAACCTTGGTACTAAGAAGTTCAATTATCCATATGTATCCTTATTATCTTCTTAGCAACTTGACCTACATTACCAACCTTCACCAATATGCATTTCATTGAATGATAAACTTAGAAGATACACATCGTCTTCTGACCATGCTCATTAGTTGTTCTTAAATGTAAAAGAATTATCATCTTACTTAAGAGGATTGGTTGATCGGTGTCAAAAGTTTTAAAAGGGTCACAATTCAAACCTCCTCTTTCTTGTGACTCCAGTTGACATCAATTCACTTCACGAGCCTCCTTCTCAAGAGATAATAAAGTATCAGAACCTCCTAGATTATTAATCTGCTCATGGATATTATCAAGCTTGGCTAAAGCTTCATTAACATTAGCGAAAACATTACCAAAAACAGTAGTACTCTAGTCTTTAAACTTTGCCTTCAAATTTTTCAATTTCTGAGATAAGACATGCATGTGGCAGCAACTACAAGACTTTGCAAAGCCTCGGAAATAACCCTCTTACAATCAGGTTGGTTGTCCCACATTTTCATAAATTTAAAAGAGGAACGATTCTGAAAAGTCCCATTTTTCATAAGCAAGAGAAGCGGAAAACGATCTAACATACTTCAAGTAAGTGTGCAACAATCCACATTGTCCCAAAAATTGAGCCAAACCTCATTACAAATGGATCTATCTATTCTCTTCTCTGTATAATTATTTCCAAGTCTACTATTAGACCAAGTGTATTGAGAGCCCCTCATAGGAATATGGATCAAATGATTCACGTCAGTCCAAGACTAGAACTCACCGCAGGAAATAGCTAAAGGAAGGCCCTTACCTCTGTGCTCATGAGCACCCATAATTGCATTAAAATCGCCAATAAAACCCCAAGGAACAGAATGATCCCATTGCAAGTTAGTCAAATCATTCCATAATTGTTTCCTAGCAATATAATTGTTAGACGCGACATAAACAACGGAGAGAAAAAGAGCTTGATTTTCCACAACTATAAAGAAAGCCACTTGCTGGCTAGTAACAGAATTAACTGTAGAAATATAAGCATTGGTGAAAAAACACAAAAGATTAGAGGACAAAGAACCTCTATTATTCTCCGCAAACAACTTCGAATTCAACTTATAAAAAAAATTAGAGGGAATCTGGTTTATACCAACCTAAGGCTTAGAAATAAACATAAAATCTAGCTTATGCAACTTACAAAGCTTTTTTAACACTACTCTTGTGTCAGGGTTACCAATGCTCCTAACATTCCAATAGAGAGTCTTTAACATTGAGAAGAGTGTTGGATACTACTCTTAGATCGGGTCATATAACCTTCTTTTGAATCTGTAATTGCTTCTTACTCATTTTTTTCTCTGGGACTTAGATAAAACCTCTGTGAGTTTGTCATAATTTTTATCATTAGCCAAATACATAGAAGACACAACCTGGGAATCTCTTGCTTCCGAAATTTGGTCCTCGTTGGAATCACTAACACAATCACCCCAAAATCGACTACCAATTTGCATATAATTAACTACCTTGATATTAGAGTGAACAATGGGGGTTTAAATATTCCAACCACAAATAGTATCAGATGTAGGAAAAATTTGAACAACTTTGTCTTGAGCTACTTCCTAAGTACAATAGGTAATTGCATTTGCCAACTTTTGAGTGGAGTTCAAAGATGCCTTCTGCATTTGCTTAATTGCAGACAACACCTGAACACTTATAACTTGCGCATTCTACTTAGTATTTGCATATTTGGCAACCATTTTTGGTATAGCAACAATTTCTGGGATCTTTTGTTCCTTATTGTTCTCACTCTTGAGTGTGTCATTTTGTTACAATTGCTAGTAGTATGACCGATATTCATGCATAACTCGATCTCTCAACAAGAATTTGATTTCAAAGCTTTGGTTTCAAATCAACATCAACTAGAATACGTGCAAAATGACCAAAATATATATCAAAAGAATTTTTACTTGTAGTATCATCCAGACAAATGGGTGTGTGTCAACACTATTAGCAATGACAAATAAGATTTTGGGACGCTAATATTCCTGAGCAAGACCTATAAGGCTAATCCAACATTGTGCATTTGTATGTTTTATAGTTAAGGGATTAAAGTCAGGTTGCCAAGAAAACAAACGAAGTAAAATTGGCTTGCAATTCCAAGAAGGTTGCGACTATAATCTACGCAAATCAGCAATAGAGGAAAAAGAAAATTCATAATAGCTTTTCTCTAAAGAGATTAGACCCCCCTTACATGTTGGTTGCCAAAGATTATGAACTCTTGATTTCAATGCATCAATCTTGATTGGAGTATCCCTTTTTTTGGTTTGGACCATCGCTGGCTACCCACGGAGTCTCCACTCGTGCTTAGGATCAAATTTCGCACTGGCCAACATCGAGTTTGTCCACAGCGGGAATCAAACCCGAGAGCACCGAGTAGACCCCCCGTGTCCTAGGATAGATTAAGCCACTAGACTAACGGTATTGGTTGGAGTATCCCCTTTTGATAATAAGAATTTGTCATGCAGGTGTGTCTTACATCCCTTCAATCCTGCATGACAAAAATCAACAATTTTGCAAAAAAAATTCAATACATTCTAAAATAGAAACATTGCGCCAGTAAAATGCTGACGGTAATTCTGCATCGTAAAACCAATTATAATGGCATAATCATATGGCTAACATGTTGCTTAATCATCGGTGTCTTGGTTACCCTTACCAAAATCAAGAACCCCACAACAATTAGAATAAAAATATACTAATACACGCATCCTCCATCATTCATCGATCATCATTGCCAAATAAAACAAAGGAATACATAAAAATAAAGAGTTGTTATTTGGCAATGATGAGGGTGGGGGAAGACTTCGCTTGGTTAAGGGTTGTTACTTGTGGCTGTCTCTGTATTTTTCAGGTGGTGGAGGTGCAACTTCCAGCAGTTTGGCTACTGCCTGGCCGAAGCTGTGGAAGCAAAATGCACCCTCAAAAGTGCTGATTTTTGCGTGGCGTGTATTACTCGGTAGAATAGCAACGCGTGATGCGCTATTTCGCAAATGAATTCTTTAATCACAAGGGGATAAGAGCTGTGTTTTCTGCTCAAGAGATGACGAAACGGTTTCACACATATTTCTTCATTGTGTTGCTGCAAATTCAGTATGGAAACAGATTTTCCGATGGCTGGGGGTTCCAGATGTGGAAGAGGATGACTTGAGCACTCATTTTGTGGCCTTTGGGAAATTGATAAAAGGGAAGAAACAGAAACGGGTAAAGTAACTTATATGGTTGGCGGTCGTTTGGAATATTTGGTTGGCGCGTAATAAAATAATATTCAAATGGGAGGTAGTTTCCGTTCCTACTGTGGTAGAGGCTATTAAAGATAGTGTGTGGGTATGGTTCAAAGCAAGACCAGGGAGAGCTTGTGAGGTTGGGTGGTCAGATTGGTATAATTGTCTGACGAGTTGCTTATATTCATTGTAATGTTTTACTTGTAACATTTATGTAACAATCATGTTAGTCGGGGTACTCTTTTTCTCTCCCTGAGTCTTTTTTCCATTCGGTTTTGGCTCTCGGAGATTTTAACGAGGCCCCTAGGTGTAAGGGGTTGGTGCACCCCCTTTGCGCCCCTTAATGAACACTACTAGAAAATGTGTTATTAGCGTCTATATTTTAGCGTCGGCCACGACACCCACGCTAATAGCGTCGGATTTGCGTCGGTCAGACCCACGCTAACCCACGAATTTTTTTTTCTAAAAAAAAAAAAAATTAGCGTCGGTCATGGCAGACGCTACATTGGATATAGCGGACGCTAATTTTTTATTTTTCAAATACTATAGTTAGCGTCGGACATGGCCGACGCTAAGGTTGATTTACTTTACCAAAAACCCAAAATCTCTCACTTTCCTTTCACAGTTAATAGTCACTCTCTCACTCGGCTCTCACGCTTCTCACTCTCCGCTCTCACGCTCACTCTCTGCTCCCACTCTCACTCTCCACTGTCACTCTCCGCCCTCACCACCACCCTCGCCTCCGCGTCCTCCCAGCCTTCTCCCTCTCCGTTTCTCCGTCTCGTCTCTCTCGTCTCACTGCTCACTGACATTCGGTTCGTTCTCTCTTGGTTCACGAAGCTGTTTCTCCCTCTCGTTCTCTCTCGGTTCGTTCTCTCTCTCTCTCTTTCTTTCTCTGCCTCTCGCTCTATCTCGTTCAAAAAAATTCCGCTGAAAGGGTTTGTGGATTTGTGTATTTAGGGTTTTGTTACATATCTTGTGGATTTGTTGATTTTGTGTATTTAGGGTTTGTTGATTTTCTCAATTTATAGGGTTTTGTTACACATTCACCAAATGTTTGATTATTTGTTTCATCTGTTTGTGAATATATGAGGTTGTATTAGAAGATTGATGGTAAAAGTATAGTGAATGCAACATCTGTATTTTTAGATGGAAAATTCTTTTTACTGTGATGAAAAGTATAGTGAGTGAGTGCTTGTTTTGTTTCATCAATCACATTAAATTCTATTAATTTAAATCACCTCTCATCTCCTTTCTCTGTTTGTTTAATCAATTAGCAGGTTGTTGTTGTTGTGAAAAAAAGATCATATCATGGGTCAAATGCTTGGTTGTGTGAAAGTAAGACAGTCACATGTGGGGATTAAGGAAGTTTTTGAGAAATACGATGATGTTCTCCAACCAGGTTGCCATTATGTCCCCTGGTATTTTGGCCATCATGTTGCTGCTACCATTTCTTTGGGTTTCATGCACTTCAATGTTCCTGTCGGCGCTAAAACAAAGATATGTTTCTTTTTTACACTATATCATATCATTTCCATCAATCTTTCTTTTTTATTTATTCATAAAACTCCTTTCTTTATTAATTTTGGTCACTCAGATTACAAGATCCCACAGATCCATGAAATCTCACCCTGGAAAAAATGTTACATATTTTACAAAATATTTTTTGTTACAATGATGATCAGGACAATGTTTTAGTTACTGTAAATACTTGTATCCAATACCGAGTTCTGGAAGAAATGGTAGTAGAAGCTCACTACAAAGTTGGCAATCCTGCAACACACATAACACTATATGTTGGGAAAGGTGGGTAATATTTAGTTTGTTAATTGATCTATATCTATATGTATGCATATATATATGTTCTCATTGGAGTACTGATTTTGTTCCTTTCAGTTATCAAAACACTTATTCCAAAGATGGATTTAGATTCTGTTTTAGAGAACAGGAATGAAATTGCAGCAGCTGTTCAGAAAGAAATTGGAAAGGTATATTTTATATATTATATATATTAGAATTAGAAGTGAGAATAACCAATAACCATATATAAAATTATTAATTTATTTACTTTTCTACTACTAGGATATGTCTGCTTTTGGATTTGAGATAGTTCAGACTTTTATTCCGGGCATTAAGCTAGATGAGCCTCTCAAGAAAGCCATGAATGATGGTCTGTTGTTCTTGCACTGACATTTATTTTTTAGCTAAAGATTTATAATCTTTTATGGTGGAAACAAAGGCAAAAGCTATGAAACTTAAGGTGGAAACAAAGGCAAAAGCTGAAGCTGGGAAGATGTTGCAGCTTAATAGGGCAGAATGTGTTGCAGAATCAAAGTACCTAACAGGACTTGGAATGGCTCGTCAGTTCCAGGCCATAGCAGATGGAGTGAGCAAGTTAGCATTCCAAAAAAGCTATGCATGCATGTTTTTTTCTTGGTCATTTACGACTATATGTTGCTCATTTACGAAGGTAAAATAAAATCTTTGTTTCTGTATCATCTTTCAGTCAACAACAACCATGTTAATTACTTGCATTGTTCATAACCATAATTCAACATTGTTTGTGGCAGGAAATAAAGATCTATATCTTGGGACCTTCAGTGAGTTATTTCACATTCCACATTCTTTGGTTATTCTTTTTTCTACTATTGTTTTTTCCTTTGTGATTTCATGCATATATGTACTTAAATGGATGCAGTGTAAATTCTGGATCAAAAGAAGCTGCATATTCATCTATTACCAAGTCATTAAGTCTGAAAATTGTAAATTCTGGAACAATAGGCTTGGAAACTGTCACAACCTTCACATGACAGTTCCTCAATAAGTATGGTCAATACTGCTCTTCATTGTCTGCGTTTGAATTAGGAAAATCTTCATTTTATTCAATAGGGACACCGCTATTCATTGTGTGCATTTAGATGTTCTGCAGTTTTCTATATTCTAGGAGCGCATATGTTTCAAGACTACTTTTTTAGCAGTCTTTTTTAACAGGTTTTATTACTTTATAATTACTCCACATTTTAGTTACAAGTGTTGCTGTCATCTGCTTGGTATTAAGTCAAATAAAGTGTGCTAGATTTGTTATGTTTTTTTATCAGGTAACTTTTGTTTGCTTCATTTTTTGTCAAATAGATAACACTTGCTATTAAATTAATTATTGTTGTCTCTATAATATATAGGAAGAATAACATTTCTGCAAAACTAAAACAGCTAAATTCTTGGAACTAGTCTTGTCTATTGTGAAAACTGTGGAATTTAGATTGGCAACTTGTTATTTGAAGTTATGACATCTGTGAGTAATGCTACATAACTTTCTTCACACTAAATGTGATGTGTTAATTGTTACAAGGGATGAGAAATCACAATTGCGAGTTGGTGTTAGGCGTGCTAATCGTTTAACATAACTTTCTAGCACAATATTTAACATAATTTTGTTGCAAATATAGCTTATTGTTTATGCTATTAATTTCTTTTGAGTGTAATATCTGCTATATCTACTTATTTGTAGGGCATGTCCTTCTGACCACTTGCTAAACTATATGGTTGTGATATGTTCAAAGTAAAGTCCTGAACAAACATGAAAAGTAAGAACATGTTTTATTCTATTTCATGACTAGTTATCAAGTTGACTTTGCCAATTTTATTTCAATAGCAGTAGCTTTCTTTCCTTTAGCAGAAGTAAGAACATAACGGGTTGTATGTCACACATGGACACTTGCAGAGTATGTCACATAAATGCTGGGATATTGAAGAGTCAAACATGGACACTTGCAAGTATGTCACATAAATGCTAAATAGCATACTTTTAGAAACTCTGTTACTTGGTTTAGGTGTTGTATTGCAGTAGAACAATCTCCAGATATAGAATTTTCTGAGTTTGGAGACTGCAAATGAATCTCATTATTGACTGCCGTAGTTTTCAGTTCTGAGTTAGATCATCAACATTAGCAAGATATCTCAATCTCACCATTATTCATTTAAAGAGCGAAAGACACAAGTGTGGTTGTTTTACTTGTACATTTATTCATGAACTTCTTTTTTTGGAGAAGGTTACAGAGAGAGGAAGCCAAAATCATTGCATGGGAGAATCTGCAGAAAGCAAAGGCTGAAGCTGCAATACGGAAAGTGGGCACCATGAAAGTGGAGAAAAATGGGATTTTGATCTATATAGAAGCTCCAATAATATATTTTTAGATGATGTCCAGCCTTTGTTTCTGGATATAGATTTGCTGCTGTCCTTGTTATGCTTGTATCAATTGTTTTCAATTGATATGATATTTTCTGTTTTCTGTAGTATTTAGTTTGCATGGATTCAGTTTCCATCTACAAAGTTTGTTGATTACATTTACATTGGATGCTTTTACATGGTATAGTTCTTGCTGGATTTGATGTAGTCCTTTAGTTTACAGTAATATTATGAGGATAAGAGGGATTCTGCTTTCATTTTTAATTAATCAGTGAAGGTTGTTTATTTGCATTTGTTATTTGGTGATTAACATGAAAATTGCATATCTTGTGGCTTTTATTTCATGATTTTAGCTAAAATAGTGGCTTGTGGTTTCTTTAAGTGTTTCTGTATCAGGATGCAATTTTTTTTTTTAAAAAAAATTACATTAGCGTGGGCCTAGCCGACGCTACATTTTAAGTTGACTATCACGTTGTTGACTTTAGCGTCGGCAAGGCCGACGCTAGTTAATTCGTTGACTTTTTTTGATTGACTAAGTAGCGTCGGCCCTGGCACTAGCGTCGGTTTTAGCGTCGGCCAGGCCCACGCTAAAGTTAGCGTCGGCTAAAATTATGGGACGCTACATTTACCTTCGAACATTTTAGCCTCGACACGTGGCCGACGCTACTCCGACGCTAAATCACTGTTAGCGTCCGCTTTTGGCCTGTTAGCGTGGGCTTTTGGCCGACGCTAAAAACTGTTTTTCTAGTAGTGGAAATTGCTTATTAAAAAAATAAAAAAAGCCCACTAAACTTTGGATCGCACAAAGCAAAAAGAAATGGAAGAAGAAATTGATAAGGAATTAGATGAGAGAGAAGCAAAAGAGGGAAAATGGATAATCTTTCTTTGGCCTATGACTATCAAAAATCAATTACTTGAAGACGCCCCATGCAGATCTAGGTGTCAATAATCATAAAACTGATTGGAAAATCACGCATATGTACTTGGTTCTTTCTATAGGAAAAAAATGGAGAATTCTACCATTTCATTGAGTAGGCATAACAATATGTACCCGATCCGATGGTGGACCCTCATATTTTTAGTAAGTTTTAATAAAATATTATTTTTATTTTTCAGTTTTTATTAGTATAAAATTCATTTTTTACTAAAAATGGTAAAAGTTCATCTTTGGACCTTTTTCGAAAGGTCCATATTAGAAACACCCATTTTTCTTTTCCAAAATTATACTTTTGGTTTTTTATCTTTGACCAAAGTTTCAGTTTGGTCATTTATCTTTTTTTCTCACTTTGGTCTTTTGTCTTTCATGTATGTGTGTGTTTGGTATTTTATCTTTTATTTTTCTCACTTTGGTCCTCTACCTTTCATGCCTGTTTCTATTTAGTTCTTTAAAACAAAAACACAGAAAAATGAAGAACACTATGAATGTCTTGGAGCACACCAATGTCCCTTCGATTTCTTGTTTCTTGAATAACTCATGCAATACGCGACCAAAATGAATGAAACTAGACTCTAGTATGATTAAAACTTCGCAAGGAATTCAATGGAATCAAAATTAAGCTCAGGAAAGTGCTTATGCGCAAAATCACTTTTGGAACCGAAATTTTGAATTTAAGGTTTAAAAACTTTCAATCTCAACAACGGTGATTTTGCTATAGAGCCCCAAATTGAATAATTCTTGAGCCTAAAATGCTCGAAATTGAACAAATAATCAGAATATAGCAAATATTTTGTTCAAAAAACGCTTAAAATGTAAAACACTATAAAAAAGCAATTCGCATCTATAAAACGTGTTTTGGCTCTTATTCTCAATTCCCAACCAATTTGCGTCAAACAAGTTGTGTTCAACTCGTATTGAGTGCAAAAATTGAATGGTAGCAAAAGGTTTCAACAAAAATGATGCAAATTCGAGGACGATGTGGAAAATAGAAGCTTCAACTCGCGTTTCTGTTTTTCACATCATTCTCGAATTTGCATAGTTTTCATTGAAACCTTTTGCTATTGTTAAATTTCTGCACTCAATACGAGTTGAACACAATTTGTTTGACGCAAATTGGTTGGGAAATGAGCAACTAAGAGGCAAAAGATGTTTTATAGTTGGGAATTGCTTTTTCACGGTATTTTGTATTTTAGCACTTTTCTATACAAAATTATTGCCATATTATAATTCTTATTGAATTTTTAGCACTTTAGGCTCAAGAATCGTTCAATTTGGTGCTCCATAGCAAAATCACCATTGTTGAGATTGAAGGTTTTTTAAACTTTAAATTCAAGATTTCGTTTCCAGAACCGATTTTCCGCATAAGAACTTTTCTGAGCTTAACATTGGTTCCATTGAATTTCTTGAGAAATTTCATTCAAGTTAGAGTCTAGTGACATTCAACTTCGTCGCGTATTGCATGAGTTATTCAAGAAACAAGAAATCGAAGGGACTTTAGTGTGATTGAAGACATTCACAGTGTTCTTCATTTTTTATAGTTTTTGTTTTAATGGACCAAATGGAAACAGATATAAAAGATAAATGACCAAAGTGAGAAAAAAAAGATAAAAAACCAAACTGGCACGCATATGAAAGATAAATGGCCAAAGTGGAAAAAAAAGATAAAGGACCAAACTGAAACTTTGGTTAAAGATAAAAGACCAAAAGTGCAATTTAACTTTCTTCTTTTGTTGTTCACAATAACTATTCAGTTTTTTTATAACGTCAATCAATTTTTAAATATTTAAAGTGGCTTAGAAATTTTTAAATTTAAAAGTTTAGGTGATAGAAGGGAATTTTTAAATATTTAAATTTAAAAATCTTAGAGGGTAATTAATAAAGTAGATTAGGAATCCAAAAAAATGGTTATATTAAGTTATTATTTACCCAAAAAAAAGTTAGAGCATGTTTGAAATCCCTTTTAAAAAACAGGTTTTAGTTTTCTAAAATTTTTAATGAACAAATTTGTTCTTTGATAAATTTTAAAAACCAAAAAACAGTTTTCAAAACTCAGTTCAAACAGCCTCTCTTAAATTATGTTATAAATTTAAAATGTGCATTGCCTTTTTATCTTTTTTTTTCAACTTGGCTCTTCTTTTTTTTTTGGTCAACAAGTATTGGCTTTCATTACTGAAGAGGGCGAAGCCCTACCAAAAGAAACAAACAGATCCACAAAAACAAAAAAACAAGTGACCCGGCCCAACAAGAACCGGAGACACACACCACAGAAAAAGAAACTAAACATACAAAAGGGGCAAAAATCCCCAACAACAAAAGAAAATAGAACGACGAAACATAACCCAAAATGGCAACAAAGCAACTAGCTTCGTCCATTCGATACCCAAAATGGCAACAAAGCAACTAGCTTCGTCCATTCGATACCCTCTAACCATCCAAATGGAAATACTGTAAACAATCAACAACATGGCTTGAAGAACCAAAATTGTGACAGCCTCCAGCAATTTAAACAAGGATGAGGAAGCAACAGGTATCAAAATCAACAAGGAAATACAAAACCCTAACCAGAAGCTCAGAGAAATTACAAAACGAAGAAACTACTTCAATTCCCAACATCATTCTTCAATAGCGATCGAAGAGTAGAAGGAGGAGCAGAGATCCAGTTGTTAGGTAACCTATTTCTTGAAGCAAGCTTCGCTATACAATCAGCTACTTGATTACCATTTCGATTGATCCAGAAAAAGTCACAACAGGTAAAAACCTTCTTGATTTCTAAAATGTCTCGAACAATAACATTAATCTCACCCCTAGTAACTTTTTCTTTGCATGCATCAACCAAATCGAGGGAATCGGACTCAAAAGAGACTTCATTGATGTTGAGATTGGAAGCAAGAAGAACGGCTTCACGCAAGGCAAAGGCTTCAGCAGCTAGAGGAGATAAAGCATAAATCCTTGAGGTACTTCCTGACACCATAACTCCTAAATTATTCCTGGCCACAATGCCAGAGAATCCTTTCCCTTCTCCCACATCAAACAGTGCATCTGTATTAAATTTGATAACGTTGTTCAGAGGAGGTCTCCAGTTAGCCATAGACCTCCTTTGGCCACAAGATGCATTCATTTGAGATGTAGAATTAGAGCTAGGGATTAGCATAGAAGAACAATTAGCTCTGATAGCAAAAAGAGTATCATTTGGATTAGGAACTTTGTCTTCATAACACATCAAATTCCTAGCTTTCCAAATATTCCAAATAGCTATCATCACAAAACAAATCATCTGCTGTTTATCTTGACCCTCACACCAATTTGCCTCTAGAATTGAATCAAACCATTCACAAAAATGAGAAATATTAAAAAGATTAGGAACATGGCAAATTTGTAACCCAAACCAGACCGGGGTAGTCCAAGGACAAAGAAAAAGCATATGTTCTATAGACTCATCCTCAACTTTACAAACAGGGCACTTAGGGGAAGCAGCAATTTTCCTTTTCATAAGATTCAGATGAGTGCTAATAGCATTATGTTTAAGCTTCCATAAGAAGTGCTTTATTCTTCCAGGCACCTTAGCATCCCAAATCTGATTCCATGATGCCTCAGAATGAGAATAAGATGTTCCAGGGTTACCATTTTTAGCTGCCACACTATTCCTCAATATTTTGTAACCTGTTTTAACTGTGAAAATACCATCCTTAGTGAGAGGCCAAAACAAACTATCAACAGAAACCAGAATGCTAATAGGAGTCTTCAATGCCTCAATAGCACTATTAGGAGACAGATTTAATCTTAGAGCATTGATGTTCCACACTTTAGATGAATTGTCAATAAGTTCATGAACCTCAATAGCATTACAGTCCTGAATAGTTGTAGCCAAACCACCAGAAGCTAGCCAATTATCCTGCTTGATATTTATATTTGCCCCATCACCAATATTCCACCTCCCTTGTTGCTTCAGCAAGTCTCTACCATGTAGAATACTCCTCCAAACCCATGAAATACCAGCTTTAGGTTTTACATTCCAAAAATCCTCTCTAGAACAATAGATCCCTCTCAACATTGTAGCCCAGTAATCATTTTTACCATGAAAGCATCTCCAAGCCTGTTTTGAGAGGAGAGAGGTATTCTGAGTAGTAAAATCTTTAAAGCCCATTCCACCATTATTCTTGCTACCACATATGAAGAATATTAACTTGGCTCTTCGAGTTTAAGAATATTAACCTCATTAACGTTTTTTAGAATGTGGGCTTCAAATGTGGACTTCAGAGAAATCCTGCAGATCTTTAATTTCGAATGTTTAGAATTAAAAGGTGGTTGGATGTCCTATGCTAATTCTTAGTACCAAATTAAAATCTCTTAAGGAGCTACTTTGAGATTGGAATCATAATGGGTTTGGGAATGTTCATAATCAAGTTGAAGTGATGATTAATCAGTTAGAAGCTATCCCGTCGATGATTAATAGTGATAGATATTTTGATGATTTCTCTAGAGAAAAAGGTGCTCAATCAAAATTACAAAAAACTTTACATTTGCAAGAAGAGTTTTGGAAGGAGAAATTTGTGTAAAGTGGCACACTCAAGGTGATCGTAATATTGAGTACTTTCACAACCTGCCGAAAGTGCGAAGGGTTACTAAACACATATCTTTCTTAAGGAACTACTTTGAGATTGGAATCATAGTGGATTTGAGAATGTTCATAATCAAGTTGAAGTGATGATTAATCAGCTAGAAGCTATCCAGTCGTTGATTAATAGTGATAGATATTTTGATGATTTCTCTAGAGAAAAATGTGCTCAATCAAAATTACAAAAAGCTTTACATTTGCAAGGAGAGTTTTGGAAAGCGAAATCTGTGTAAAGTGGCACACTCAAGGTGATTGTAATATTGAGTACTTTCACAAGCTGCCGAAAGTGCGAAGGGTTACTAAACACATATCTTTCTTAAGGAACTACTTTGAGATTGGAATCATATTGGGTTTGGGAATGTTCATAGTCAAGTCGAAGTGATGATTAATCAGTTAGAAGCTATCCGGTCATTGATTAATGATATATATTTTGATGATTTCTCTAGAGAAAAATATGCTCAATCAAAATTACAAAAAGCTTTACAATTGCAAGAAGAGTTTTGGAAAGAGAAACCTGTGTAAAGTGGCACACTCAAGATGATCGTAATATTGAGTACTTTCACAAGCTGCCGAAAGTGCGAAAGGTTACTAAACACATATCTTTCTTGAGAGATCAGTGAGACAATTTATTGAATACCCCGACTGATACCAATGAACATGTTCCCAATTTGAAAATCTTAAAGGGTATTTAATAAAGTAAGTTAAGAATCCAAAAAATGGTTATATTAAGTTATTCCCTTCCCCTAAAAAAAGTTATTCTCTTAAATAGTGTTATAAACATGTTCCCAATTATTATAAGTCATTATTTGCTTCAAGTAATAATTGTACTATCATTGGCTTAATTGAAGAGTTGATTTCTCCTTTGATTTCTCAAGACGCTAATTTCATGCTCACTAGGGCTCCCTCAATGGAGTAAGTTAAATTTGTTGTTTTTGCTATGAATGGTGATGGGGCTACAGGTCTAGATGGATTTGGTGGGTTCTTTTTCCAAGCATATTGGGATGTTGAAACATTGTTAAGTGTGAATTGGAAAAAGTCTCACATTGGGTAGACTAAACATTTCTATAGTGTAAAAAGACTATAAAAGGGAAACTCCTCCTCACTTATTTCACACACCACTTGACGATAAATCATTCCTCAAGTTTTCTCTCTTCTCCCTAAATTTCTTTCTTCTCTAGAAAGCTTGAAGCATTTCCAAGCTTAGTTTCTAAATAGTGGTTTTTATAACAAAAATTTCTTTCTTCTCTAGAAAGCTTGAAGCATTTCCAAACTTAGTTTCTAAAAAGTGGTTTTTCATAACCATATTGAGGGTGTATATCTTAGAGCGAATTTTCACGGTGCAGTGAACTTTCGTAGCAGTTTCGACTGGGTTGTTTTATCCTGGGGATGTCGTGGTTGATAGCCTGCTTGCACCTTGAAGCACTGCCATGAAACATCTTAAAGAGAGCGACCTAGTCCGCGACTCATCCCAGTAATCTCTTCGGCTTGTTCTTGAAACCAGTGTTGTTTGGGGAAAGTTCTGGCTAGGAAAGACTTGGTACTTAAGAGTGTCCATTGTGACCCACCTCTCTTTCCTGGGAACCTACTCCGGATAACATTTTTAAGATGTTTCTAATTCAGCCATGACAACCGAAGAAATTACTGGTGCTGGTTCGGCTGAAACAGCTAAACAGACTAAAACAGCAAATGAAATACTCCTATGGAAGGAACATGACTATCTCTGTAAGAATTTTATTTTGAACGGACTAACTGATGATCTTTATGATTATTACAGTACCTGTAAGTCTGCCAGGGATGTTTGTGATGCTGTGAAAAAGAATATTCCTATAGAAAGAGAATAATTTTCTCTATACTATTTATCAATAAAAAGAGAATTGTTTTCTCTATACAGTCTAATAATAGAAAGAGAATGATTATCTCTATAATTTTTAATTCTACGGAAAGAGAATAATAATATCTATAAGAATGAATCTTTTTTTAATTTATATTTTGAAATTATTTTTTACTCATATCTTTTGTTGCTGTTAGTGGTTAACACTTAACGGTTAATGATTTTATATCGTAGAATTGCTTTTGTTCTCAATAGCAATAATATTTTTTTGAGAAGTTATGTGTTTCACGATATATTGCAATATATAATATTGAGAATTGCAATATAATTTTCTAGAAAACCTTTCAAAATTAAAACGGTAATCAGGTTCAAAAGAACAGCAACTGGAATGGGACCCCCAAATTTCTCATATTCTAAGCTTCAACTACCACCACCTAGAAATGATGATGCTCTTTCATTTAATTAGTTCAATTGCGAGAGACCGGGTCATATGACACGCAAGTGTAGGAACAGGTCAAGCTCTGCCTCACAGGCTAACCTGATTGAATAGCAATTTGTTGCTATAAATTTCTGAAATCAACATTGTTGGTGAATGCGAAAGTCGGTGGATGGTTACGGGCTTCGCTCGCCGTGATCGTGCTATGTTTTAAACATACACCGTTGCTGAAAATAAGAAAACTATATTGAGTCTGGTAAATTTTTTAAACAAAGATATTTTTTTAACGCATAGTTTACTTCGTCTATCGGAAGTTTGTTCACTATACTAACTTTTACACGTCTTTGACTTTGACGTGTAAACAAACGCATTCTTTTCAATAAGAGCCAGATAGCGTTTTTCAAAAGTTATTTTCTTAAATGACTTAAAGAAAAAATTGTGATTTTTGTAGTCAAGCAAGAATTTTCAGGACTTCGCATAAATCAGTAAGGAAATCTGAGTATTAGTTTTGACTCACTCAGATATATGCGAATAAGATAGAACGTTAACCAGAAATGGAAAACGATAGTTTACCACTTTTAATTATAATTGCTTTGAGTATGCTTTGTGAAAAATAAAAGTGAAGTGCTTGACATATTCAAAGTTTTGCATTACAGAATTTTGAATATCAATTAAGTAGAAAGGTTAAGAGCTTTTATAGCAATTGAGAAATGGAGTATGATTCCCATTAATTTAATGGAATTATACATGAAACGACTGCACCATATTCTCCCGAAATGAATGGTAAAGCAGAAAGAAAGAATAGAACTTTTACCGAATTGGTGGTTGCTATTATGCTTTATCCTGGTGCTGCATCTCACTGGTGGGGGAAATTTTGTTAACTGTAAGTTATGTCCTGAATAGACTTCCAAAGTCTAAGAGCAAAATTTCTCCTTATGAAATCATAAAGAAAAGACAACCTAATGTGTCTTATTTTCGAATCTGGGGTTGCTTGGCCTATGTCAGGATTCCAGACCCAAAAAGAGCTAAACTCGCCAGTAGAGCCTATGAATGGGTATTCATTGGGTATGCAGTAAACAGTAAAACTTATAGGTTTTATGACCTTAAAGCTAAAGTGATCATAGAGTCAAATGATGTTGACTTTTATGAAAAATGAATTCCCTTTTAAATCTAGAAATAGTGGGGGAACCGGAACTACTCAAGTTTATGTGTCTAGGAACGTTGAAAACAACGAACAAAGGGAAATAGAACCTCGAAGAGGTAAAACAGCACGTGTTGCTAAGGACTATGGACCCGGTTATATGGTCTATACGTTAGAAGAGGATCCAACTTGCATTCAAGAAGCATAGTCTTCTTTGGATGCCGATTTGTGGCAAGAAGCCATCAATGACGAGATGGATTCTCTAGAGTCTAACAAGACTTGGCATTTAGTGGACTTGCCTCCTAGTTGAAAACCAATTGGTTGTAAATGGATTTTGAAAAAGAAACTAAAACCTGACGGCACTGTTGATAAATACAAGGCTCGCCTTGTAGCCAAAGGTTTTAGACAAAGAGAGAATATAGATTTCTTCGACACATATTCACCTGTTACTAGAATTACATCCATAAGGGTACTAATTTCGTTGGCCGCTATTTACAATTTGGAAGTACACCAAATGGATGTCAAAACTGATTTTTTTAATGGTGAATTAGAAGAAGAAATCTATACGGAGCAACCTGAAGTTTTTTGTAGTTCTTGGGCAAGAACACAAGGTCTGTAAGTTGGATAAGTCTTTGTATGGTCTCAACAAGCTCCTAAACAATGGCATGAGAAGTTTGATAATTTGATTATATCGAATGGGTTTAAAGTGAATGAAAGTGACAAATGCATATATTACAAAACCGAGAATGACATTTGCACAATCATATGTCTCTATGTAGATGACTTACTCATATTTGGATCAAACATTCATGCTGTAAATAAAGTGAAATCACTGTTGTGCAACAACTTTGATATGAAAGACCTTGGAGAAGCAAGTGTAATACTTGGTATTAAGATCACTAGGTCCGAAAAAGGAATTTACTTGGATCAATCTCATTATATTGAGAAGATCTAAAAGAAATACAATTATTTTGATTGTAAACCTGCCTGTACATCTTATGATCCGGGTGTCAAACTTTTTAGGAACACTGGTGACAGTGTTAGACAAACGGAATATGCGAGCATCATTGGCAGCCTAAGGTATGCCACTGATTGTACTAGACCCGACATTGCCTATGTTGTGGGATTGCTTTGCTGGTTTACTAGTCAACCTAGCATAGAGCATTGGCACGCTATCGAGAGAGTCATGAGATACCTTAAAAGGACCATGAATCTCGGATTACATTATCAGAGATTTCCTGCTGTACTTGAAGGATACAGTGATGCAGATTGGAATACTCTATCAGATGATTCCAAAGCAACTAGTGGCTATATATTTAGTACAGCTGCTGGTGCTGTCTCTTGGAAATCAAAGAAACAGACCATATTAGCTCAGTCCACTATGGAGTCTGAAATGATAGCATTGGCAACCGCTAGTGAAGAAGCTAGCTGGTTGAGATGCTTACTAGCAGAGATCCCTTTATGGGAAAAACTGATACCTGCTGTGTTGATTCACTGCGATAGTACCGCGGCTAATGCAAAAATAGAGAACCGTTATTTCAACGTTAAAAGACGACAAATACGTCACAGCACTGTGAGAGAATGTCTCTCAAAAGGAGCTGTGAGAGTGGATCATGTACGCACTGATCAGAACTTAGCCGATCCTTTGAAGAAAGGATTAGCTAGGTAGAAAGTCCAAAATACATCTCAAAGGATGGGACTACTGCCTTTAGAATCATGACTCACTCACGATGGTAACCCGACCTAAAAGACTAGAGATCCCAAGAATTAGGTTCAATGGGTAATAACAAGTTGTGAAGTGATACGAGATGAACATACTATTATAAGTAAAGAAGCATGATTCCTAGAGCGACGTAAGGTTAAGATAATAGAAACTCTTAATGATATCTATACTCTATGTGGAGTGGAGTACCTAGCTACAGGAGTACTCTTGATAGACTCACCTTTGTGAATGTGGAAGTGGGGCCGCTTCCTATAGAATCGTTGGCAGGATTCCTAGAGCGTTCACTAAACTGGGATAGAAGTGCAGGGCCATAATATCACGGGCTTATAAGAATACACCCATGGAAAAGGTTGTGTGTGGTTTTGATGATTAGATAGTTCAAGACTACGAGTCACACTTGTTGAATCTAAATCTTAACCGCTATGCAAAGGTTCAAGTCGTAAGACACCTCTGTTTATGCACAATCTTATGGAAGCATTTGACGCTACTTCTGAAACTCCTTTTTAAATTCAAGTGGGGGATTGTTGAAACTTTGTTAAGTGTGAATTGGAAAAAGTCCCATATTGGGTAGACTAAACACTTCTATAGTGTAAAAAGACTATAAAAGGGAGACTCCTCCTCACTTATTTCACACACCACTTGACGATAAATCATTCCTCAAGTTTTCTCTCTTCTACCTAAATTTCTTTCTTCTCTAGAAAGCTTGAAGCATTTCCAAGCTTAGTTTCTAAAGAGTGGTTTTCATAACCAAAATTTCTTTCTTCTCTAGAAAGCTTGAAGCATTTCCAAGCTTAGTTTCTAAAGAGTTGTTTTTCATAACCATATTGAGGGTGTATATCTTAGAGCGAATTTTCACGGTGCAGTGAACTTTCGTAGCAGTATCGACTGGGCTGTTTTATCCTGCGGACGTCGTGGTTGATAGCCTGCTTGCACCTTGGAGCAATGCCACAAAACGTCTTAAAGAGAGCGACCTAGTCCGCGACTCATCCCAGTAATCTCTTCGGCTTGTTCTTGAAACCAGTGTTGTTTGGGGAAAGTTCTGGCTAGAAAAGACTTGGTACTTAAGAGTGTCCATTGTGACCCACCTCTCTTTCCTTGTAACCTACTCGGATTAACATGGGATATCATTGTTGAGGACATTTTCAATCCTACCACACATGCAGTTATTTGATCATGGTTGGATTCTCTCAAACTATAATTCTAATGTGGTGGTTTAATTCCAAAAATCTCTGAAGCTGATAACGTTGAGTTATTCATGCCTATTGCTTTAGCTAATTTTATATTTAAAATTACCCACTAAGATTTTTGCTCATAGGTAGGCTCAAGTTGCTTCTTCTATAATATCTGAACATCTGAGAGGCTTCATCCAAGGTTGCCATATGTCTGAGTGTATCTGTCGTACTTCATAGGCTTTCAATATGCTGGATATAAGAGCTTTTGGATGTAATTTGACTCTAAAAATATTATTTCCTTCTTTTTCTGCTGCCCAATGTTTGTGTAAAAAAAATTTTAATTAGATTTTAATTTGTCGGAAAAAGTTTCTTTATTTTAATCCTTTTCGAGTGATTCTAAGAGGGAAGCCACTTTGCTTGAACCTTTACAAAGGACTTGAGGGTCTATATGGATTCCCTCTGCACTCACAATTTATGCATTATCAGAATTCCTCATGTCATTTTCATGATAGATTTTGTAGAAGTGTTCAAACATGAGAGATCTTGTTTTCGTTTTGACAATTAGCTAACTCTTCAACATATGCAAAGAGTCATTCTTTTTGTGACCTTCAACAAACTCTTCTGATAGATAAGTATCGTCCACTCCCATGTCATCTCCCTCAACAACTAGGGATTTGTTGTTCTCTGTTTACGTGCCATCCACTTTCTTATCATTTGCATCATTTTTTATCAAGCATAAATTTCTCTCTCTCTCTCTCTCTCTCTCTCTCTCTCTCTCTCTCTCTCTCTCTCTCTCTCTCTCTCTCTCTCTCTCTCTCTCTCTCTCTCTCTCTCTCTCTCTCTCTCTCTCTCTCTCTCTCTCTCTCTCTCTCTCTCTCTCTCTCTCTCTCTCTCTCTCTCTCTCTCTCTCTCTCTCTCTCTCTCTCTCTCTCTCTCTCTCTCTCTCTCTCTCTCTCTCTCTCTCTCTCTCTCTCTCTCTCTGCATCTATTTTGATTGGCTATCTTCTTGGAGGTCTGTCTTGCATCCCTCCAATCCTGCGAATGCGATATACACTTCCTCCAAGATGGATATTGTTAATTCTTTCTCTTTAAGCATGGCAAGGAGTTAGCTAATTGGAATGTCACATATTTTATCTTGTGATCCGACTTCACCCACGGTGCCTTTAATTTTTTGATTTGCGGTATCAAAGAATCTTCCATAAATGGTATCTGTTAAGAGAGAAAAGAGACATATGTTGAATATCGTGGGTTTGAATTACACTACGGGGATTCTATTATATAGACTTTAAAAGAATCAAAATACTATCTCTATAATAATTACAGAATCAAAACTACCCTATTCACCTAATAATCAACACTCCCCCTCAAGCTGGAGCATATAAATCATATGCACCAAGCTTGTTACATATGTAGCTGATTTGAGAACCTCTTAGAGATTTAATGAAGACATCGGCCAACTGGTCATTGGAATTGACAAAACTTGTGGAGATATCTCCCGATTCAATCTTCTCTCGGACAAAGTGACAATCTACTTCAATATGTTTAGTCCTCCCATGAAAAACCAGATAAGAGGCAATATGAAATGCCGCTTATAAGAGTCATTTTCACATCATCCTGAAAGTGAAGCTCTTTGAGTAACTGTTTCAGTCAAATGAGCTCTTGTGTCACTAATGCCATGGCTCTATATTTGGCTTCAGCACCGGATCTTGCAACAAAATTTTGCTTCTTACTTTTTCAGAATATCAGATTTCCTCCAACTGGCACACAATACCCAGAAATGGATCACCTATCAATGGGTGAGCCGGCCCAATCGACGTCTGAGTAACCAACTATCTGAGTATGCCCTTTATCTTCATAAATGAGACCCTTTCTTGAAGCGCTTTTAACACACTTTCAGATTCTGGGAAATACAGAAGATTGGTTGGGAAGTTAAACTATCTTACTGTCACACGTCCGGATATTTCCGATGTTAAGAGAGAAAAGAAAGAGATGTATGATGAATACCGTGTGTTTGAATTACGGTACATGGATTCTATTATATAGACGTTAAGAGAATCAATATACAATATCTATAATAATTATAGAATCAAAACTACCCTATTCACCTAATAATAACAGTATCAAAGAATCAGTCATTCATCATAGTGCAACATTACTAAAAATGGTGCAACATTACTAAAATCTATGAAAAAATGGTGCAACATTACTAAAATCTATGAAAAAAAGCAATAAACAAAATAGAGCACACGAAAATTTGTTAACATAGTCTGCCCACCTTTCTAGAATAAATAAGAGCCATATACCCAACATAAAATCAGCTTAATATTGATGCATTAAGCCTTAGCAAAGATGTAGAACTGTTCTAGTGTCAAAACTCGAAAGTGTGGTAAAGTTTATGGCAGATTATTGAATTCTCAAGATAATACTAAGTGGCAGACCTACGTTGGTCCGAGGAGGTTCACCTTGAACCCCCAGAAAAAAAATCTACTTACTTTTCTATATAATTTTTTTTGAATCCTTTGAAATTTTAAAGTTGTATGATAAACTCCAATTTTGTGCATTTTCTTGAGACATTTTTGAGTCACTTTTAGAGTAATTATATATCAATCATGTAAATCACTGACTTAATTTACTCTATATTTTACGGAATGGAAGAAAAGATAAAAAAGAATAGAGGTCAATTATTTGAACCATATTATCTAATATATATATATATATATATATATATATATATATAAGATTAGATAATATGGAGCAAGAGAAAAAGAAATTGGAGGAAGATAAAAGAAGAGGGCTTGAAAAGCAAGTCAACGTGATGCAGCCCATTATACAAAAGAAGAATAAGCCCACAATTGAATTGAAGTGTGGTGAATTAGTGGTCCATGGAGGAGCTAAAAGAATAAGGGTATTGCTTTTCCCACACCCCCTCCTACTCGAAACACACCCCATAAGGGTGTGAAAAGACCAAAAGGCCAGGCCAAACTCTTTTTTTTCACGAATTTTCACCTGTTCGAACACGGGCATTCGAACAGGTTCGAATGACATCGTTCGAGTGTGTTAAATTTTGACTTCACACCCTTTTGGGTGTTTTTCACCTGTTCGCATGAGGTCATGCGAACCTGTTCGCATGACCTCGTTCGAACACATTCGAACGACATCGTTCGAGTGTGTTAAATTTTGACTTCACACCCTTTTGGGCGTTTTTAAACTGTTCGCATGAGGTCATGCGAACTTGTTCGAACAAGGTCGTTCGAACAGTCATAAAACACGTCCTCGCAGCGTCTCACGCGAGGTTATTTTTGGAATAAAATTTGTTAAGGGGTGTGAAAGAGTAGGAGGGGGTGTGGGAAAAGCAAAACCCAAGAATAATGCCGTGAGTGAGTTGGAAACTTGGAAAGCATATAACCTAATAACCTAATAATACCCATAAGCTATCTATAAAGGGAGGGAGCTGCACTTTTGATGAGGAGAGCCGTAATTGACATATAAAAAAGCGGCACTGCACAACAACAATAGAAGCCGCACACCACACATATACTAGAAGAACACGTACGGTAAGAGAACTTTGGAGCAAAAAAAGGAGACTGAAGACTCAGAATAAGAATTTATCTAATTTCCGGGTTATTTTTATCTCTGTAATTCATGACTCTAATTTCTATTTTATTGTTCTTTATGACTTTGGATAGCTAAATCCTCTTCTAGGGTCTTAGGTGGATCTTGCAAGTTTAGAGATTTTTTTATGTTCTAGCTTCATATTTGAATTCTGGTTTTTATTTCAATTAATATTGTTCTATTGTTTTTATCACATAATTAGGATTAGCTACCCTTTGATGTTCATAATCAATCAGCGACCATACTGCAATTAGTTGGTGGACCTATAGGATAATTGGGGCTATAATTAATACATGACCAAACCTTAATTTAGTCTTTCAATCATTCAACCTTTTTGCTCTGTATGCTTTTCTTGAATTTAAATTCTTGCATGACGAAACAAGGGTTAATTTAGGAAAAAGAATATTTATCGCGAATAATCAAATGGATTAATAGCTTAAGTAAATGGATTGTAATTGAAAAAAATAAAGGAATTCAGGTTGAATTAGACATAGGGGAATCGAAGCTTGCAAGTGAAACTATGACCTTAGGCTTCTCTCCATTGATTAAACCTCGCAATTTATTTCTTGCTATTTATTTCTTTTTATTTTGTTTACATAACAACTCAAACAATTGTTCGCCTAAATAATAAATAATCTCGATTAGTTTGGTACTTGCTAATTAATCCCTGTGGATACGATAATCATTTATACTACTTCTGCGATAGAGTACACTTGCCTCTAAGTGTGTATTTAAAGCAACAACTTTTTGGCGCCGTTGCCGGGGATTAATTTAGCAATATTAAACGAAAAAGATTTTTATTGCTTTAGACATTTTTTTATGCACTAGTTTTAATTTTTTTTATTTATCTTATTGAAAAAATACAAAAAAAAAAGGTGCTAATACTTTCCCAAGATACCGCTGCAGTTCACTTTTTTTTTGCAGATAAAAGTTTAAATCATAGTTAAGACAATTGGAGATTATATTAGAGAGGCAGAGGCACAAAGGAATTTGGTGAAGTCGTCTTGGTATATGCCTCAATGTTAGATCCCATTTCCTCCTCCTCCTCCTCCTCCTCCTTATGAGCCTTATTCAAACTATTGGGATGACTATGAGCCACCTCCTTATTCCTCCAACTGGGATAATTATGAGCCCTAAATTTTCATTGGCAAGAGGAGGAGATACAAGATACCAATGATGTATTGGCAAAGTTTATGGAGAGGACACTTGAAAATTTTGAATCATTGGAGAAAAAACTGGAGGCGACCAACTTTAATGAAAGGTTTGACCGCATGGAGCACCAAATTGGAGCCATGAGTGATCAACTATCAAGTATCATTGCTTTATTATCTCAAGAGGCCCAAGAAACTCCTTCACAAACCAAGTCTACCCAAAATGAAGAAGCTGAGCAATACAAAGAAAGTATTCCTACGAGAGATGAAGTTTTCTCCATGGAATATAATTTGGAGGAAGAAGCTCTCAAGAAAAATGAGGAGACTCTTACTGAAGGGAGTCAAATCAAAATAGTAGCTCCTACTGAAGGGAGTCATATTGAAACAAAAGATCCTATTAATGAGAGCGGTTGTGAGGAGAATGAGAAAGGTCCATTGGTTCTTGATTTGGAGAAAGAGGAGAAAGCCCAAATTTTTGGGCAAATTGTTTTAACCATTGGTGATGCTGCAATATAGGTTCACAGGGGAAAGGTAACTTTAAGGAGTGGTAAGGAAGATGATGTTATTAAAGCTTTAAATTCCAATGAAAATTTTTCTTCTTTAACTTCTCCTTATTTTGATAATGTGGTTTAAACTAACAGTTTTGGGGATCTAAAGATGCAGGACCTTTTGAAAAAAAATCTTATTTTGCAGGATCCTAGCATAGTGGTGGGTGGAGATACAATAAAAATTTCACCATCCTTTGAAGTTCAACCACCACGCGGAAAAAGAAAGAACAATGTGAACCACATGATTAGAAAGCTAAGAAGGTGCACAGCGTTAGATGTTAAATTAGCTCTCGGAGAGCCCCTGATTAAGCACCAACTGTCGTCAGGCTCATAACGTTAAACAAGCGCTTCGTAGGAGGCAACCTGTGTTTTATTTTCTATTATTTTTGTTTTGCTTTTGTTTTGTTTTGTTTTGTTTTGTTTTGTTTTTAGGAATAAGCTCCAACTACAAGCTCTCTCGGGAAAGTCTCTCCCTCTCTCCTTTACTTCCTTTTGTTTCTATTTGGTCATTTTGCATTGTGGACCTTGCTTCATGCTAGTGTGGGGGAGGATATTATATCTTGTAACTTGATCTCTATATCTCTATTAATGCACATACCCACTACATATGTTGATAGCATTTTTTCTGGCTTGTTTTGAATGAACTATGCTTAAAAAAATAGAGAGTGTGCCTTTCTGGGACCCCATAACTAATTTATTTGACAAACTTGTGCTTGATTGTAACTGTGAGGGTGTCTTTAGGAAGCTGATAATTAGCATTGTGCCTGTTGAGTACTTTTTGTGAACTAACTTCTAAATGTGAGATTTGAGCCTTCATAAGGGGATTGATACTAAATCATAAATTTTTACCCATTTTCTTTCTATGACTGTGTTTCCCAATTTGCTACATTCTAGAATTTGTCTTTTGACCATTTCAAGACGAAAATTGATTTGCATCATGTAAAAAGATTTGGGAAATTTAGGTATTTTTCTGGCCTCAGAGTTGTTTGTTGAATTTATCCATTAGTTGCACCTTTTGAGCCTATTTGTTATATTTTTTCTTTTGTACCCAGATATAATTTTTTTTTCTTCTTTTCTTTTTGTGGTAACCATTTGAAATTAAATTTGGAGCAACTATTGAAAGTTACAATTTTGTCCTGTATTTTAATTGTCTATCTCACCAGGACATAAAAACAAAATAGGAGTGGCTAGTGTGGTTACAAGTACCTTTTTCTCCTAAGAAAAATATAGAAAAATGAAAAGTTGGAAAAAAAAAAGAAAAATAAATCAATGAGGAGGAAAAAGCAAATAAAAAAAATACTCAAGAGTAAAGACAAATCAAAAAGAGCCTACTCAACAGAAAAGGAAAATCAAAAGAAAAAAAAGAGAGTCTACTCAAGAGAAAAAGAAAAAAGAGTTGACTCAATGGAAAAAGAGTGAAGAAGGAAGTGAAACTAATTTGGAGTTTGGGCAAAATTTGTAAAATAGATAGGAGCTCCATATTTGGTTTCAAATGTTACTATTTGTTTCTTGTTTTTAGCCATTTGATTATCCATTTCTTCTTCTTTCCTACATTGCTTGACTAAACATTGGCCCCATTACAACCCATAACACCCCATCTTTTGCATGCACGTGAACTATTCAGTGGAAATTTGGTCAAATTACAAACATATGGTAATGTGCATTTTGTGGAAACTTGAGTGTATATTTTCCCTAGTCCCTAAACACTTAGAGAGATTGTGAGCGAGTGCCTTTGTTCACAGAAATGTATTCTTCAGGGACATTAGCCTCTAATTGGGCAACCTATTGACACCTAATTTGTGCTATATTGTCTATTGTCTGTCATTGTTACTTCTAATTTTGGGTCCCTCATTTGGCTGTCTCTATTATTCATTTGAAAATTTTATTGGGACAGGAAATTTGCTTGAGGACAAGCAAAGGTTAAGTGTGGGGGAGTTGATAAACTCCAATTTTGTGCATTTTTTAGAGACATTTTTGAGTCACTTTTAGAGTAATTATATATTAATCATGTAAATCACTGACTTAATTTGCTCTATATTTTACAGAATGGAAAAAAAATAAAAAAGAATGGAAGTCAATTATTTGAACCATATTATCTAATATATATATATATATATATATATATATATATATATATATATATATATATATATATATATATATATATATATATATAAGATTAGACTATATGGAGCAAGAGAAAAAGAAATTGGAGCAAGATAAAAGAAGAGGGCTTGAAAAGCAAGTCAACGTGTTGCAGCCCATTATACAAAAGAAGAATAAGCCCACAATTGAATTGAAGTGTGGTGAATTAGTGGTCCATGGAGGAGCTAAAAGAATAATGCCGTGAGTGAGTTGGAAACTTGGAAAGCACATAACCTAATAACCTAATAATACTCATAAGCTATCTATAAAGGGAGGGAGCCGAACTTTTGATGCCGTAATTGACATAAAAAAAACGGCACTGCACACTAGGGGTGGACAAACGGTCGGGTAGACTGGATTCGGTTTCAAAATCGTCCACCCAAGGAAAACCGAGAGAGAAAAATCTCCATCCATTTCCGCCCATTAGAACCACCGGTTTGGGCGGTTTCGGTTTGATCGGATTGCGGGTTACACGGGTGGTTTGGTTCGGTTAAAATAACTATAAAGCACAAAGATTTAGTATGAACTCTAGCAGACATAGTTTTCTGACGCCAAAAAAGAGGACCAGATCTTGACGGAAAAAAAATCACAAAGAAAATGGGAAACGAGAGAGATGAACGAGGAAGGTGACAATGAATAGTGCATTGCCTACGTATAATTATTTTAAGAAAAAAAAATATTATTCTTTTTATATTTGAAAAGTCAAACTATATTTTTTTTAACTCATATACTATTACTTTATTATCAAATCTTTAGACTTGATTTGAAAGGATTTCGCCCTGCGATTACGCTGTAACAGAAGCAGTAAGGTAGGATGAGTGATGAGTATAGACTGTATAGTCATGTCACTGCTTGTCCGATCGGATTCGGTTTTGGGCGGTTTGTTTTTATGAGAACCAGTTCCGACCAAAGCAACCCACTTTAACCCATTGGACAAAACCGATTACCCGCCAAACAGAAGTAGCACATCCGAAAGCTTGTCGGATTTTGCGGGTTTTGCGGATTCGAGTCGGATTCAGGTTTGTTGTCCACCCCTACTGCACACACACCACACATATACTAGAAGAACACGTACAGGGACGGCAACACGGAGGAGAGTTGGAGAATTTGGGTACCATTCTTGTGAGAGAACTTAGGAGCAGAAAAAGGAGACTGAAGGCTCAGAATAAGAATTTATCTAATTTCTGGGTTATTTTTATCTTTGTAATTCATGACTCTAATTTCTATTTTATTGTTCTTTATGACTTTGGATAGCTAAATCCTCTTCTAGGGTCTTAGGTAGATCTTGCAAGTTTAGAGATTTTTTTATGTTCTAGTTTTATATTTGAATTCTGGTTTTTATTTCAATTAATATTGTTCTATTGTTTTTATCACATAATTAGGATTAGCTACCCTTTGATGTTCATAATCAATCAGCGACCATACTGCAATTAGTTGGTGGACCTATAGGATAATTGGGGAAATAATTAATGCATGGCCAAACCTTAATTTAGTCTTCCAATTATTCAACCTTTTTACTCTTTATGCTTTTCTTGAATTTAAATTCTTGCATGACCAAACAATGGTTAATTTAGGAAAAAGAATATTAATCGCGAATGACCAAACGGATTAATAGCTTAAGTAAATGGATTGGTAATTGAATAAAATAAAGGAATTCAGGTAGAATTAGACATAGGGGAATCGAAGCTTGCAAATGAAACTATGACCCTAAGCTTCTCTCCATCGATTAAACCTCGCAATTTAGTTCTTGCTATTTATTTCTTTTTATTTTGTTTACATAACAACTTAAACAATTGTTCGTCTAAATAATAAATAATCTCGATTAGTTTGGTACTTGCTAATTAATCCATGTGGATACGATAATCTTTTATACTATTTCTGCGATAGAGTATATTTGTTCTAAGTGTGTTTTTAACGCAACATTGTACTGGTACTTCTAAATTTATACCTAATTACACCAAAGACACAATTATTCACTCACTGTCACTGATTTCTTTCTTTCTCATGCGTTTAAAAGTTTTGAACCTCTGACCCCGAGTCCTACATCTGCCTATTCCATGTCTATGGAGAAGTCAAATGAGGAAGAAGCATATTTTCTTATGAGCCAATGGAGATACGTGCCAAATAGGGATGATAAATATTAATGTCCCAATGGTAGGTCCCCCTGATTGAGAAGAAAAAGAGTCTTCGATTATTGTGCTTCTTTTCTTGTAGTTGGCAAAAGTAAAGAGGCAATAATACAATTTGTTCTATATGGTTCATGTTTCATTCTCAGGTGATGAGGGAATTGGTGCTTTTATCATGGTTACAGTAGGTAGCTTTTCCCATTTACTTTGCCTTATAAATCTAGGAAGTAGAAGATTTTGTTGAGCATTTGTGTCAATATTATTATATTGATTGATGTTGGCCTTACACATTAAATCATATTCAAAGGAAGCCTAGTGTTTTCAACTGGTCAAATCTAGGTTTGGGAGAATTGAATATATTTATTGCAGACACCAAACTTTTTGGGTTATTTAATGTTTGTCTAGCATGTCGGTGTCATATTTTACCTCATGCATGGCTAGAGCTGGCAAAATGGGTTGGGCCTGTCGGGCCGGGCCGGGTTAGCCCGAAAAATGGGAGGGCTTGGGCCGAATGAATTGAGCTCGTTTTTACATCTGAGCTTTTTAGTCCGGTCCGCAAAAGCCCGAGCCCGCGTTGGGCTAGCCCGACCGGGCCATGGGTAGCCCGCAAGCCCATGGTGGTTGATGTCATGCTGTGATTATATGACTCAATTAGTGGCTCTGAATAGTATATATCAAATATGGTACTCTACATTTATTATCTATTTTTCCTTCCGTTTATTTATCTTAGGCCGCGACAGTCTGAGAATGTAAATTCACTGGTTGAGAGATGCTTTAGTGATTGTGTTGATACGTTTAAGCATAAATCCCTGCAAAGGCAAGAGGAAAGTTGCGTTCGAAGATGCGCAGAGAAGTTTCTGAAGCATTCTATGCGTGTTGGCCTGAGGTTTGCCGAGCTCAACCAAGGAGCTGCAACACAAGATTGAGTTTGTTAACAGTAGAAAGTTGATTAAGTTTTCTTATGTTTTGTTTTGTTTTGTTTTGAATACACTTTGTTTAATTATATTTTTGTTATTTAACCCCAATATTCTATAGAAACGTGAATTTCTTCAATTGCTATTACTGTGACTGCAAAAATTGATGCTAAATAAATTCATGATGTACTCACTGTTCTAAATACATTCTCCTAGGATTTGTTGTCTTGAAAAAAAAAATTATCTTAGCCCTGTGAGACAGTAAAGAGCATTGCATATATGGATAACCTTTCTTTATCATTGAGGTTGTAAGCTTCATACCTGCGACCGTTTTTCTATTGTAGAATTGAGAGATTACAGTGTGCAGAAAAGACACCAAAAAATAATTGAAGAAGCTCCAGCTGTAAAAACATGATAGTCTCGCTAAAAAATCGCGCATAATGCGGGCTAGCCCGAAAAGCCCGCAGCCCGCATAGGACCGGGCTTGGGCCATAAAGGGTGAGCCCGAATTTCAACCTGGGCTTTTTAGCCCGACCCTTAAAAGCCCGAGCCCGTAGTGGGCCGGCCCGATATGGGCCGGGTAGCCCGTTTTGCCACCTCTATGCATGGCTAATTTCAAAAGCTTTAACAAACTTACTTTTACCAGATGAATTTTGTATTAAGCACAGGACAGGAACATCAAACTGCAGCTACAATGATTGGCACCCACAAATAACTTTAGCTACTCCTTTTGTGTTTTCTATTAGGATCAGAGGGAGTGTTTGTCACAACTCACAAGTAGGGGTGTGCATGGTACATGAACCACACCATACCATACCATACCACTCTTAAAATTTGGTTTTAGTAAACTGTTTTGCATATACTGGTTCATATTTGTAAACCAATTTTAAACCGGATTAGAACCGGTAAATAACCAGTAAATTATTTGATAGTGGTTGCATAAAAACCAAATTGTAAAAGATCGTGTACGTTTCAGATCAACAATTAGATCTCAGAGGAAGACACGTTCAGAGGTTAGAAGGTAATGAGGGATTAGGAGAGAGAGACAAAAACAGATCTGGGAGAGGGAAAAGGAGAGAGAGAGAGAGAGAGAGAGAGGATGGGAGAGAGATGGAGAAACAGATCTTGGAGAGGGCGGTAGGATGTGAACGATGGCGGAGGGAGCGACGACGGAAGGGGCGATGGGATGAGGTGGTCCTGTGAGCGGCGCGAGGAGCGACGTCACCGACGAGAGGAGCGAGGTGACCGATGGGAGGAGCGACGTGAGCTTCCTTGGACAACAATGGACCATTGGTGATGACTGATTCTTTTTGGTGAGCAACACATGCGAAGTGATGACTGATGAGAAAAACAAGTTAGATGTGAGAGACGAAGAGGCTAAAGACAAAAGGAATTTGTCCTATTTTTGTTATGTGGTATACCAGTATCCGTACTGGTTTTGATAATGAAATACCGGTTTCCCAAATTATTTATGGATTGGATTTTTTAATATGTGGTATGGGCTTTTTTTGACGGTACAGTGTGGTTTTTGGTATGGATGTAGTTTACCGGTGTTTTTGCACACCCCTACTCACAAGTGAATGGGTAATTGCAATGTACTATTTTGGACCTATTTATAATAAAAAAATATATTTTTTATGTTTGCCGAATAACTATTGTATACGACCTATAATATAGATTAGATACATTAATTATTTTTTAAATCTAAAAAAATATTTTTTTGCTAATTATGAGCACTGGGCAAAAAAAATGTTTTAATAATGTTTATATATTTTCACTTTTAATTGACCAATAACCTTTAATAGCGCCCAGAGCTGTGAAAAGTGGCACTCACAACAGACAACAGACAAATTAATGTAAAACAATTTCAGGTCCACACAAACCACACAATTGCATTTCTATTGAAAATTTATCCTTCTATTAGTATTTCAGGGTGGATTAGTTTGTATACTAATTAAGTTGGGAGTTACGTTGTTATCTAAAGAGTCTCTAGACAATTAGAACTCAAGTTTTCCACCTTATATATACATTAGAATTTTTTTTAGGCTAAATATATATTTTGGCCCTTTATTTTTGGGGTTGTGGTCACTTTGGCCCTTTATCTTTTTTTTCTCATTTTAGACCCTCATGTTTTTTGTGTGTGTCATTTTGGCTCCTGCCGTTATCATTTTGGTCCCTTATGTTTTTAATTGATTTCATTTTAGTCCCTTATGTTTTTAATTGATTTCATTTTGGGCCTTTATATTTTTAATTGATTTCATTTTCGTCCTTAAAAATTTGCCTAAAAAAACATAAACATAACGGCAGGGTTGAGATTTGTTCAACGTAAGACTTATTCTCCATCATCCCCCCTCAAGTACAACTAGAAGGCTAGGTTGAGATTTATTTTATTTTGTGCATTTTTTTATTTTTGGGCTTGTACTCTTTATTTTTGCTTCAGAGACCTTGAGTCCTTTTTTTGTCTGAATTTGTGCTACTTTTAGTATTTTGAGTTAGTGACTTTAATGTTTTTTTGTCAATAAAGCAATATTCTTTAGATTTAATCTAGCACCCACTAAAAGGGTACAATAAGTAGGAATAATGCGGTCTCTTTCAGCTTAAACAAGGTCCTGAGTTCGAATCCAGTATTGGGCATGCAACAGTGTTAAATCTCTTGAGGGAGAGTTTTGCCGCCCATTGTGGTCCTACCTGACTTGAAGGATTAGCCTCTGCAGTTACGCGCAGAGGATACCCGATTTATAAACAAAAAAATACAGCTCCTAAAATAAACACTATACACAAGAATTGTTCCTGATTCAACTATGCAAATACAAGCATACTAAAGCCCATAAACTCCTCAGAAAATTTTATAAAGCCCACTGTCAAAACTAGTGAAGTAACTTTGGGCTTGACCCTTTAGGGTTTCGTAGCCCTCTTGAAAAAAAATACAAAAATGCCCCTTTGAAATTCGATCCACCAAGAATAGTACTAGATTGGCAACAGAGACAATGTCGACAAAGATTAGTGAGGACCTTCAAGTCTGGCTCAAAGAATAAGCACCAAAGAAAGGGGATGATGGTAACAACCAGAAACATCCCCCGTATTTGAAGGACAATAAGCCAATAAGAGGCCTTAGTTTTATTTGTTGTCTTTTTAGTGGTGTTTGATACTATATTAGTATTTAAGGTTGGACCAATCGAGAAAGTGTTAGTTTGTATACTAAGTTGAGAGTTACTTTATTGTTCGAAAAGTCTAGATAACTTAGACTCAAAATTATCAATACAACATAAATTTGAATTGTCTTTATTTTGTCTAACAAGAGACTTACTCTCGGAGATCTTCTTTAACCAAGTTTTCCTCTTGGGACTGTTTTGAATACTCTTGGTGTAATCTTTGTCTAGCGCTTTTGTAGCAAATGACAGTGTTTCCTGTACAGGTACCACCTGCCCCGGATCGGAAGCGGAGCTCGGTTGATCAAGACCAACCCCTACCAACTATCTCGGATCGGACCTTGTGTCTAAGATCGGATACAGGTCCAAAGACACGGTACATACATTGGCGACCACAGTGAGAGGATCTTGTACTCTAGTTGCTCTCCCATCTCCTTGATTGACGATGGCTCCGACCTTACGTCGTAGGACTATCCTAAATGTCGCTGTAGGACCGGTCCTGCAGCAGGTGACTCCGGAAGGAGTGGCAGTCATCTTACCCCTTAGCCCGGCGCATGCTCGAAGCTCGGCTACGGCTATGGTTCTTGGGAGCTCAGCCCGGAACCGACTTCCACCTGCCCCTCTGGCCGTCCAGGTACCGGTCGATGCTGTTCAACAGCTCGCCCTGTTCCTAAATCGGCAAGCCGAGGCCAACCAGCAGGAAATCCAACGCTACACCCAGTTAGAAGCTCAGATTGCTGAGATCCGGGCTCGTAACATCCCGGATCGGAGTTCCTCTCTACGCAATTCTTCAAGGGGAATGACACATGGCCGCGTCCGCCACCGATCTCCGGCTTGGAGGAGATACCATCACCGCACTCCACCTTGTTATAGAGGAGGGCGAGGATCGGAGACTACCCCAAGTCGGACACCTGATGATCCTTATGGTCCTGAGGGTTCCCCTCGGCCTAGCTCGTTTCTGTTTTCCTCTCCTCTGAGGCGACGTTCTAGAAGTCGGAAACGGTCTCCGAGACAGGAAGGTTAGCGCCTTCGCTCGCGAGGATCCCCCGGCAAGTGTGGCTACCGACGGTATTCACCCCTTGTGAGGTCGGCAAAGCGTAAAGGACCTTTCACAAGTAAGATCGACTACTTCCCGGTGCCAAAGCACCTCGAGAAGCCGCCCGAGGGTTTGAAAATGCATGATGGGACTGGCAATCCGGATCGCCACCTCGACTACTTTGACACGGTTATGCAATACCGTAACGTCCTAGAGGAGATAAAGTGCCGAACTTTTCCCCTCACTCTAGAGAAGGCGGCTCTAGACTGGTTCAGGGCTCTTTGGTCAAATACGATCTCCTATTGGGATCAGTTAGCCAAGCTCTTTTCTGCACACTTCGCCCACTCGAAGATGAAGCCTAAATCTCGGAAGGTATTGCAGGCAATTCGGCAAGGAGAAAATGAGTTCCTCCGGGACTACATAGAGAGATTCAATAGAGAAGCTGCTCAAGTCCGAAACCTCGACGACTCTTTCCGTCTTTACTTCATGGAGGCTGGTCTTTGTGAAGGAAGTCTATTTCAGATAGACGTCGGGGTCAACCAAGTTGAGTCGCTTGCCGAGTTCCTCCAGCGATCTTAGAAGTATATCGATCATGAAGAAGGATTTAACGCAGGAAGGTCACGTTTCACCTAGGTCTCGGAATGAGCCTACGGGCGTGATGTAATCCGACTTTGTAAATGTTCAACCATCTAATATATATGGATCGGCTACGATTTTCCTCACACTGATTGCTTAGTAAAAGTGAGTTCCGAGGTTGGAGGGAAGGATTTGGGATCGGTCGAATGATCACCTTAAAGTTTCACGCTAAGACCGGAACCCTAGACACCGAGTTCAACATCGCTAGAGGATCGGAATTCCTGATGATTCCTACTGATCTGAGGGTTCCCCTCGGCCCTGCTCATCTCTGGCTTCCTCTTCTCCGAGGCGATGTTCTAAAAGCCGGGAAAAATCCCCGAGGCAGGAACGTCGGCGCCTTCGCTCACAGAGATCCCCCGACATTAAACTTACACCTCGAGTCCCTCAGGTGCTCGTGTTTTAAATGGCCGAGGTTGCCATTAACCTGAAGGGCGAGTTCGATCTGGGCCGAGTCCTGGTAAACTGCCCTGAATGCGACTTTAAACTGACAGCTCGACTCACTCAAGTGGTCACGTTTTAAATGGTCGAGGTTGCCATTACCCTGAAGGGCGAGTTCGATCCGGGCCGAGTCCTAGTAAACTGCCCTGAAGGCGACTTTAAATTGACACCTCGAGTCCCTCAGGTGGTCACGTTTTTAACATTGCCGAGGCTGGTGGTAGACACCCTCGCTGGTATAAACCCGGCCTCGAAGATCTTTGACAAGACCCATATCTCGGGCGCTCCGAGGCTGGTGGTAGACACCCTCGCTGGTATAAACCCGGCCTCGAAGATCTTTGACAATACCCGTATCTCGGGCGCTCCGTGGCTGGTGGTAGACACCCTCGCTGGTATAAACCCGGCCTCGAAGTTCTTTGACAAGACCCATATCTCAGGCGCTCCGAGGCTGGTGGCAGACACCCTCACCGGTATAAGCCCGGCCTCGAAGAATACTGTCTTAAAGGCGACACTAAACTGACACCTAGAGTCACTCGGTGGTCACATCATTTCCTGACACTCCGAGGCTTCCGAGGCTGGGGGCAAACATCTTCGTAGCTATAAGTCCGTCATTGTAGAAGGTCGCAATCTAAAGACTGAATCCTGGATGTTCAGAGGAACCTTGAGTCACTCAACGGTCATCTCTGTATCGGGAGCACTAGCCCGGTTTCGTGGAGCTCGGACAAGGCTTTCAAGTCTAGCTCTCCCCAAGACGACCCGACTTGGGAGGCAACTGTTACGGATTGGGCATTTATCACTAAGGCCCAACACCAAATGCAGATCCATCAACCAATGGTGGAGATTAAAGACCTAGATCCAATGGTTCTCATTGGATCCCAAAACCTATAAATAAGCATTCAATGCAATGTCTAAGGTACACACTCTTTCCTACTCTTCACCTCTAATTAGCTCCCTGGCTGACTTGAGCGTCGGAGTGTCATCGCAGATACCACCTGCCCTGGATCGAAAGCGGAGCTCGGTTGATCAAGACCAACTCCTACCAACTATCTCCGATCGGACCTTGTGTCTAAAATCGGATACAGGTCCAGAGATACGGTACAACAATACTGACGAACACCGAGTATGTTACTACGGAAATCGAAACTATGAACACCAAGTCGATTAGTACTGCTGTAGCCTTAGGAACAAAGAACTTAATTAACAAATTAAAGATCTTTAGGGTCAATATAGCTGCAAGATTGATTATGGAATGTTGTAGGTGTATTCATTATCTAACCCTTTCTATTAAAGTCGTGCCCTTTCTTTTACCTTTGCAGATTTTTCACTTGAAGCCAATATTTAGTTGCCATATCTATGGTAAGATACCAAGAAATGCTAGATACCTTCAAGTTATTAGTAATTTTATATGAAAACAAAATTATACAATCTACGAAGAAAATATTATTATTTGGAAAATACACCTATAAAAAATTAAAACTTATTTTAAAAGCTATTAAAAATATGAAATGAAATGTATTAAACACTTGTTAACTATTCCATAATCATGAAAACAACTATAACTATACCTTTAGGAGAGTATAGGAGGTTATCGTAATATAAAGCTTGTTTGATTACAGTTTTAAAAACAACTTGCTGTGTTTATAAAATTTTGTCAAGAATAAATTCGTTCTTGATTAACTTTTTAATAACAGAAAATTGTTTTTAAAAGTGTAATTAAACATACTCATAATCACTGGTTATTTATCTCCTACAAATCTCCTACAATTGTCCTTACCCATCATACTTTCTACCTCTTTTTGTCAGTAATGCTTAGCATTTTTATGTGTAAAGAGCAATCATATCTATGCATTTATAAAATTTTCACTTTACAAAAAATGAAACAAGAGTAACCATGTGCAACTATAAAGATCCGATACCATGTACTCACAATTTGCCTTAAAGTCTGAGAAAAGTAGGGAGATTGATGAAAAAATGGTCCATACTCTGTACCACACATTCACATTTTAAATGATTAAAAAAGTAGTCCATCCATTGTAAATCTCATATTAGGTTATTTCTGTTGGAAAATTAATTTAAATTTCTATGTAAGTGCAAATGAGTGAAAATTTGATAGGTAAATCTAATAAGGTGAATGAATGTATCTACAATCTTGAAAATATAAGATAATTAATGTCCATTAAGTTACTACATGAATGAAAGTCTTTTTTTAAGGGGGACTTCCCCTAAATTTATTAAAAAAAAACAAAAAAAGAGGACAGAAGGTAGCCCAAGGGGGGACTACGCCAAAACCCTTGGCAAGAAGCATATTAAAATCAAAGCCATTCTAAGGGTCCCCTAGCTTGAAGGACCCCTAAAACAACCTAGAGACAAATTAATAGACCAACTAAGGAGCTAAAATGTCCTATTGACAAACTAGAAGTCCAAATAAGGAACTAATATAAACTAGCCAGATCAAAAAGAGGCAGAGACTGAATTTGTCTTGCAACGGGTGTTATAGCAAATACTATTCTGAACCAGTTTCTTTTTCAGCCGAAATTTTTTCTTTTGGGTCTTGGACACAACCGACTCGGAATTATCAATCTGAGCAACTGTTCCTTGGCTATCAGGAACCATAGGATCAGCTTCACCATCTGACACATCACCCCAAAGGATTCCTAATACTCTCATTTCAGATGCTACCACTAGATTAGAAGTAGCATCGGACTCTAAGATATTTAGCGAATCCAGCCTGGTAGTGGGAGATTGAGTGAATGATGAGTCAATAGAGTTGCACCGTCTAGTAATATTCAACTCAGGAAAACGCTTTGAGTCAATATTCAGATCATTGACCATGATGGTTTTTAACTGAGTAGGAGGACAACCACTAATTGAATCAGAGGTGGTAGAGATCAGAATAGTTTTGTCTGTTGTCGGTATGCCAGAGGCATAAACAAAATCCAACTGTTTAGTGGATTTCATACCCTCATATGTATCGAAAGAGTCCTTGACAATCTCATTGCATGGAGATTCCTCTTGCTGTTGCTGCACCTTCATAGTTAAAACTTGATGGGAACTAGACGGATCAATGATGCCAACACTTGTAGCCTGAACTTTCTGCTTATAGACATATTTAGAAACCTCTTTTGGCTCTGGGATCTGTAGCTCCTTATTATGCTCCACACCAGAGTGCATACTTTTTTTACAATTGTTAGTGGAATGACCAATACTCATGCAACTCATACAAAAAAGAGGCAAATTTTCATACAATGCCCACAAAGAAAGCATAACTAGGCCTCTCAACAAGAATCTGATTCCTAATCTTTGATTTCAAATCTATATCAACCAGAATTCGGGCAAAATGACCAAAAGATCTGTCAAACGAGAGTTTTTACTAGTTGTATCATCTAGAGTAGTTGCTGTGCCAACACTGCTAGCAATTGCAAAAAGAATTTTGGGACGTCAATATTCTTGAGCAAGACCTGTAAGTCTAATCCAACATTGCACATTTGTATGTTTTAAATTCAAGCGAACAATCGAAGCCAACCTGGCTTACAATGCCAGACATGTTGCGACTTTATTCTCCGTAAATCATCAATAGAGGAAAAAGAAAATTCATAATAACTTTTCCCTAAAGAGATAATACCCTATTTACCTGCGCGCTGGTTTCCAAAGATTCTGAAGTTTGGATCTCAAAGCATCAATCTTAAAAGAAAATCATGATCTTTCATATAATAAATAAATAGAGAGACTTGTGAAGGAATGAAGCATCCTCACCTTGGGTGATCATAAGAAGAGGTAAGACATCCCCATCTTTGGTGATCATATAGAAAGTTGAAAGATCTTCAACCATGTCCGAGTTAGAGGAAGGTGTTGGCAGTGGCAGATCTGGGACCTGAGCCAAGAGGTGCAATTTTTTTTATAACATGCATCACTAAGAATGTCATAAAATTAAAATCTAGATATGTTTAATTAAAAAAATTACACACCTGGTAATTGTCGTCTACGTGATTTCATATTCACAAATCGTTGAATAATAAGTTAATTATCGGCGTAATTGAATACTCCCTCCAGTCTCTAATTTTAAGTAAAAAGAATTACTTTCAACTTGGAGCAATTGAAGAATGATAATGTAAGGTGTAGAGCTAAGTGCAAGGAACAATATTGTGATTGGGAGATTTTATGCTCTTGGAGCAAAGTTACTAAAAGTTACCGGATCAAAACTTTTAATAGTAAGCACTCATGATGTGGAGTGTTCATAAACAGCCAAGCAAAGACAAAGTGGGTCTCTAAAAAGCTTGAGGCAAAGATTAGGGAGCAGCCAACAATCACATATGTACAGACATTTGAATACTTAAAGAAGGATTTTGGAGTCCATATTGATGAGACCAAGCTATTTAGATCATTGAAAGACGCAAGAAAGTTGGTGGAAGGTGATGTTAAAGAACAATACGCAATGATTTGGGACTATGCTAATGAGTTACTTAGGAGTAACCCTGGACCAACAACTAAGATTGGTTATATTCTCAGTCCCAATGCTCCACCTCAATTTCAGTGTTTCTATGTTTGTTTAGAAGCTTGTAAGTTAGGCTTCAAGGTTGAGTGTAGACCATTCATTGGTCTAGATGGTTGTTTTTTAAAAGGGTTATTATGGGGGACAACTTCTCACTATTGTTGGACAAGATGCAAACAACCAGAATTTCTGTATTGCTTATGCAATTGTGGATGCTCAGAATAAGGACAACTGGAAATGGTTTCTCACACTACTGCTTCAAGATTTGGGAGATCGTAGGTAGTATGGGTGGAATTTTATGAGTGACATGTACACTACAAGAATTTCCCCCATTTCCGGCGGATTTTGGTCCGCCAGTATATTACCGGCGGATTTTGGGTGTTACCGGCGGATTTAATCCCCCAGTAAATTACCGGCGGATTTATCAATTATTTCCGGCGGATTTTAGTTCGTATGTACGTTACCGGCGGATTAATTAGGCTTTCCGGCGGAATTATGTATTACCGGCGGATTTTAAAAAAAAAATTATTATTTTTTTAAAACAAATCCGCCGGAAATGTGCATTACCAACGGATTTTTCCGTTGATAATTACCGGCGGATTTAAAAATGTTATTTATTTATTTTTTTAAAAAAATCCGCCGGTAATGTTGTTCCGCCGGTAATGCACATTTCCGGAGGATTTTTCAAAAAATTATTAATTTAATTTTTTTACACTCTTCTCATTTCCTATAAATAAAACTTTCTCCTACACTCTTCTCATTCTCTCATTTCTCTCTTTATTTCCTTCACATACTCTCCAATCTCCATAAATTTCTCTACATATCTCTCTTTCTTCTTTCTCTCAAATCTTTATTCCCTCTTTCTTCTTCCTTCTCATTCAATCTCTTCTCAAATCTTCTCACATACATACACTTCATTTTTCTCAATCTCTTCTCAAAATCTTCACACACTTATACACTTCATTTTTCTCAATCTCTTCTCAAATCTTTATTTCCTCTTTCTTCTTCCTTCTCATTCAATCTCTTCTCAAATCTTCTCACATACATACAATTCATGTTTCTAAAATAATTAAATAATTAAATAATTAAAATAATATTAATTTTTTAAATAAACGGATTTTAAAAAAAGAAATAAATTAAATAAGAAATAAATTAAAATAAACGAATTTAAAAAAGAAATAAATTAAAAAAATTAAATAATATTAATTTTTTAAATTAACTAATTTAAAAAAAAAATTAAAAAAAAAATTAATTACCGGCGGATTTTTCAGGATTACCGGCGGATTTTTTAAAACAAATATTTTTTAAAAAATTAATTACCGGCGGATTTTGGGTGATTACCGGCGGATTTTCCGCCGGTAATTTCAGGCGGATTTTCCGGCGGAAAATCCGCCGGTACCGGTAACCGTTACCTGCGGACGAATTACCGGCGGACTTCCGGCGGAAAATATCCGCCGGTAATGTCCAATTTCCGGCGGATTTTGGCCTTTAGCGGCGGATTTTGTCCGCCGGAAATCGCCGAAATTCTTGTAGTGGTAGAAGGTACGTGTTTTAATTAATGTACTATTATGATTTTTTATATATTCTTTGAATAACCAAACTGACAGTAAGTGACATCTTTCAGAGACTAACAGCTCCTGTGCATGTGGTATTCCCAAATGCACCTCATAGATACTGTGCTATGCATCTGTGGAGGAATTTCATTAAGCAATGGAAAGATTTGGAATTGAGAAGTGTAGTGTGGCATTGTGCAAGGGCAACAACACCTGCTTAGTTCAATGCTGTTATGGAGAGGTTGAAAGTGAAAAATTAGAAGGCTTGAAGTTATTTAAATTAGTGGCCTAAGGAGGTTTGGACCAAAGCACATTTCAACACTGATTGCAAGACGTACAACATTACCAAGAATGCCTGTGAAGGATTTAATGCAAGTATCAAAAACCCTAAATCAAAAAACTGCATTATTCAGAAATCAAAAACCCCATAATGTATGAAATCAAAAACCCTAAACCAGAAATACAAATACCTTATTAATTGAACAAGTGTAGAATGGTCTTCCTCTATTAAGATATATGCCAACAACACGTCTAATAGCCCTTCTACCACAACCACAAAAGAGAATAACTTGTGGTGAAGCTCTAGATCGAGATGAAGATGCATTGCTCCTGTGTGGTGCCATTGTGGGTAGTTAGAGAGAAAGAAATGGTGCGATGATGGAGGAGAGGTAGGATGATTAGAAGTGTGACGGTTATGAATGGGTTGTGGTGGTCGTGCGAAGGTTAGGGAGAAGAGAGGTTACTATGACTTCTTTTCATGTTTAGGGCTAACAGAGGAAGAGGAAGGTGAAAAGGTGGGGCCTTTCTTATATTTTGTTATTAATTTAGAAAAAAACAAATATTTAAAAACATGTTGTTTTACTATCAATTTGGTCTCTCCCTACGTGGCAACAATTGTGGCACTAAACGTGCCATATCAGCAACTTTGACGGAGTTAACGATGTCAGTTAACGTGAGGGACGAACGTGAAGGACAGAATCAACATTGGGGGACCTTTTTGCATTTTTGTTTGGATGAGGGACCAAATTGACAGCGAGTTACACGACCAAAATGGCTGTTTACCCCATTAAAAAATGCATTTTACCATAGCAGAATCCACCTAAGTCACATGCATTTTTTTCTTACAAATTAGATATCTCCCTTCTCTTACTTACAACATGATTGTGGGACCCAACTAAAAATTGGCGCCTAAACACCACCACCAACTTACTTATATTCAACTTAACTTTAAGGATATTAAGAAATATATATATATATATATATATATTTAATGTTTGAGGAGTATTTATTAAACAAAGTTAATGCAAAGGTCTTTTATCTTAATTTAAAACTTCATAGTCGTTTATCTTTTTCTCCCTCAAATGAGTCATTTGTTTGAATATTAAAATGTTAATACTACTAGACTTTTTGGTTATTTTATTTACCCTCACTATACACTTTTTAATATCTAAGAGACTTGAGAAAAAAAAAAGTATAACATTGCTGACGTTTTAATACTTAAAAGACTAACTTAAATAAAGAAAAATTCAACTTTTAATTAAAACAAAAGATTACAGACCTATGAAGTAATTTTATCCATTTATTAGTGTAAAATAATTTGTCCTCCGTTACATAAGTTTCTGGATCCGTCCCTGGTTGCAAGGATAACTCTTGTTGATAATTTCCTAGTGGCCTTCGAGATTGTTCGTAATTTGAAGTGTAAGATGAGGGGTGAGAAAGGGGAGGCGACTTTGAAGATTGACATAAGCAAGACGTGTGATAGAGCTGATTGGGAATATTTGTTAGTCGTGTTAGAAAGAATGAGTTTCCCTCCTTAGTAGGTGACTTGGATGAAAATGTGTATCTCTGCATCCAAATACTCTATTTTGATTAATAATGAAAAGGTGGGGCCAGTACATCTGGGTAGAGGTCTCTGACAAGGGGATTCTCTATCTTTTTATCTATTTATCTTGTGCGCATAAGGTTTTCATCTCTTATTAAGAAAGTTGGGAGTCATGGCACATTTCATGGAGTTAAAGCATGTAAAAGGGATCTCACAATGCCTATCATGTTGTTTGATGATGATAGCTTTTTATTCTTTCCCATGGATGAAAGAGAGGCGCAGACTTTGAAAGATATTCTTAATACTTATGCTCTAGCTTCAGATCAAATGATAAATATACAGAAGTCTGGAATTTACAATAAAATGTGATTGGGGATCTTACTGTCTATTAATACTATTTTGGAGGGTTTCGGGACCAGAAAGTATTTGAGGCTGCCCTCTATGATTGGGCATATAATAAGAAGGCCATTTTTAGTTATATAGAGTAGTAAAATGCTTTCTCAAGCAGGGAGAGAGGTTTAATCAAGTCAGTAGCTCAAACGAGTGTTTTTATGAATCCAACATCTTTGGAGAGGGAAATTCAACACATGCTTAATTATTTTTGGTGGGATTAAGAAGGAGAAAAGAAAGGAAGTGATTGGTTGAGCCGAGAGAAACTATGGGGAAAGAATGGGGAGGTATGGGCTTTTGTGACCTCCATGGTTTCAATTTAGCAATATTGAGGAAGCAAGGTTGGAATATTACTACCAACATGGATACTATAGTGGCAATAATCTTCAAAGCTAAATGTTACCCTAGATGGGATTTTTCAGGATCGGTCTTAGGGCATAATCCTAGTTATACATGACGTAGCATTTGGTCTTCTCGAATTTCGCGCATGAGGAATAATTTTGATGGAAGGTTGGAAATGATCATGTTATTAATTTGTGGTGTGCACCTTGATAAAGAAACAAGCAGCAAATAAACATTCAAACACAACTAGATTCGACTAACTAGGTTTATCGAGTTAAATATTTGATTGATGCAAGCTATAGGAGTTTGGAATGAATCGCTCATTCGAAGTATATTTACTCCTCGGGATGTGGATGAGATTTTGACATTAACAGGGTAGAGGTGACATTAATGAGATTTTGCTGATATCATTAACGGATGTCGCCAAGCAAGATGAATTTGTTTGACATTTTGGTTCTCAGGGTTGTTACACGATTCTAATAGTGTCTATAGATGTTGCATGGAGAGGTTGGTTAACTTAGACCATCTAAAAGTTTCAGGTCTGTGGAACTTTCTATGGTCTCTATGGTTTCCTCGATAAAGACTTGTTTGTGCCGCATGGCTCAAAATTTCTTACCTACTAGGTGGCGGTTAAGAAGTAAAGGAGTTCATTCTCTCTAGATGTGTGTTTGTTGTAACAATGCTATTGAAACTAGTGGACATCATCTCGCGGAATGCCCAGCTAGTGTTCAAAGTTGGAAGGACCTAAACCTATGGCATGTGTTAAAACAAAACTCATTCTAACTAATGGTTTTACGAGTTTATTTTCTGGGTGTTACGGTCTTTAAATATCAATCAAAGTCTACTCTTTAGGATGACTATGTGAAGTATTTGGATTGGTAGAAATCAACAACATTGTGACAAAGTGCGATCAACCTCTTACTCAATCACTACAAAAAAACTAGTCATTAGCGAGGAACAGTTCCCTCGCAAAATGACCTGATTCCCTCACTAATGGTCATTTGCGAGGGACTTAGCGAGGGACTGGTTCCCTCGCTAATTCCCTCCTCGCAAATGGGATTAGCGAGGGAAGTTGGATCCCTCGCTAATTAGCGAGGGACTATGCCGTCGCTAGTTCCCTCGCTAATGACTGCAGCTTTTCAGATGATGGGACTCAGTTGCAGGGGTTGGTAAATGCACAGGAATTAGCGACGCCTTTTGCCCTCGCTAATTCCCTCGCTAATGACTGCAGTTTTCAAAAAAAAATGACACGTGTCCAGTGCTGAATGGCTTGTTTTTTTTATATATATTAATTAATGAATATTATATTATATTATTAATTTTGTGGTGATGTGTGGTGGTGGTGGTGGTGGCGTGGTGGTGGTGTGGTGGTGGTGGTGGCGTGGTGGTGGTGATGGGTGGTTTAGAGTAGAGAGAAGGAGAAGAGTAAGGGAGAAAGAGAGAGAGGAGTGAGAGTGGTGGTGGTGGCGTGGTGGTGGTGGTGTGGTGGTGGTGATGGGTGGTTTAGAGTAGAGAGAGAAGGAGAAGAGTAAGAGAGAGAGAGAGAGAGAGAGAGAGAGAGAGAGAGAAAGAGAAGAGTGAGAGTGGTGGTGGTGGGGTGGTGGGTTGGTGGTGGTGAAGAGTAAGAGAGAGTGAGTGAGAGTGGTAGGAGGTATGTGGTGGTGGTGGTGGTGGTGGAAGAGTGAAGAGAGAAGAAGAGTGTGAGAGGAGGTGGTGATGATGGTGGTGGTGGTGGTGTTGGAAGAGTGAAGAGAGAAGAAGGGTGTGAGAGGAAGTGGAAGGGGGAAGAGGAAGGGAAGAGGAATGGTGAAGAGTGAGTGAGTGAGTGAGAAAGAAGAGTGAGGGTGTAAACGGATATAAAGGAAAAAAGAAAAAAATTTGCGAGGGAATTAGCGAGGGAACTGTCTCATCATCTGAAAAGTTAACGTTAGCAAGGGAATTAGCGAGGGAACTGTCCCTCGCTAATTTCTGCACCTTTACCAACCCCTGCGCTGAGTCCCATCATCTGAAAAAGCAAAATTTAGCGAGGGAATTAGCGAGGGCAGTCATTAGCGAGGGACAGTTCCCTCGCTAATTCCCTCGCTAATGACAAAAAAATTGACAGCTCTATGCCCTCGCTAATTCCCTCGCTAATGACTGTTTTTGCGAGGGAAAACAAGTCCCTCGCTAATGTCCGTCACTAATCAGTGTTTTTTTTTAGTGAATAAAGCATCACGCTATTGACTTGTTGTAAGAGTGAGAGCATGTTCATGGTTCTAGTGTTGTTCGTCCTATGACTGAGGCTGTAGACATTCCACATTGGATTGCGCCTCGACATGATCATCTTAAATGTAATCATGATGTATCATTATTCATTGTTTAGAACAAAACTGGAAGAGGTAGGTGTACTAAAAACCATCTCGGTGAGTTTATTTATGTTGCCTCAGATTGGTGCTCAACTACTTTATATCTGTTTTTAGATGAAGCATGGACACCGTTACAAAATTTGACATAGGTTGCAAGCCAGAATTTCCATCCCACGACTTTTGAGAGGAATTGTAAGAAGGTGGTTGATGATATTTATGATATGCATTTGGATCAGTCTAAATTTAGTACATTAGTAGTAACTAAGTGTATACATTCTCCATTCAAACAACGATTACAAAATTGTGTTAAGTAATTAATGAATGGTACTACTCATGCTCTTGCAAAAGTATTGATTATCTATGCTCCTCGCAATTTGTTTAGGTTTATTCCAGGTTGTATTTTAAACTCTATTTTGAATGAAATGCATTTATTTGGTTGTTGTCAAAAAAGTTCTAAATCGTTTGGAGTCAAGGTTCTCAATATATTTGAGTTGTCTTTATTTTATGTGGGACGTATCATCCCCTTCAAGTCCTACTAGGAGGCACTTGACACGTGCATTTTTTGTTGTGCATTTTTTTGTTTTTGGACTTGTAATCATATTTTTGGTGTCTCATAGGCTCAAATCCTTTGTTGTTAAAGGGATTTGTGCCAATTTTTTTATTTGAGTAAGAGGCCTCAGTTTCTTTTCTTTTCATCGCTTTTTTAATAAGCTCTGATATTTTACTAATTGTTAAGATTTAACTCAATGAAGAGACTAAATTGGTTTGTATATTAAACTTGGGAGTTACTTAAGTGTTCAAAAAATCTACAATTGTCTTTATTTTATCTAGAGTGTGATCTACCATAACCTTCTAAACTCACTTCTACCAACTTTAGAAGTGAAACCAAATATACATTAAAATTACAATTAAAGAAGGTTAAAAGTGATTAGCTCACTAAATTGATGTTTGGTTCTTTCACCTAAAATTAATTTTATTGATGTAAAAAGTATTCTACTAGAAGTTAGAAATCGTAGTTTCTAAAGTGACATAGAATTCATTCTACTATTGCATATTTACTTTTTTCATAATTACCCTTCACTATATTTATTTTTGTTACTTTTTTAGATTATATTCTCTTTTATTTATTAATCTTAAATTATATTCTCTAATTGTAATTTAAATTTTATTGCAGATATTTAAATTATATATTCCAATTTACATCTTTCATAGTTTTCATTCACTATATCTACACCTTCCATAGTATCCCTTCACTAAATTGCATCGCAATTTAAATTATACTCTTTAATTATAATTTTAATTTAGATATTTATATGCTTATTTAATACTTATTGTCTATTTTATCAAATTTTAAGTTGATGCCCATTTTGGTAACTTCACATCTAAAAACAATTCTAATCCAATCAAATAATAATGATCGATAAAAATAACTTTTTCAGTAAAAATATCCAAATAAAAATCACATCACGTTCAACTAACTTTTAACTAAAATCAAATCTGCAGAATCAGTTCTATCAAAATCAATTCTCGCAGAATCAAATATATCGAAATTAATTCTTATCACCACAGAATCAAAGATACACGCAATCAAAGATCCGTAAATGATTAAGTGCTCAATTGGCAGCTTTTGCCCAAAAGAAAAACTCCACATTGGCTGGCTGAATTGACTTAGCATTAAAATAGGCAAGCAAGGCTACCCACTCCATGAATGATAAGTTACGGAAGGGCTTTTGTTTTGCTCTTCCAAACAACTCCTTCCTTACTCATGTGTGTATCTAACTCATTGCATCGCGTCCACCACTTTTTGACATTCACTTCTATGGGTGATACAAGACAAGTGATATTTGTACATCAAAATCCGATAGCAAATTTGTTAATTTATGCAGTTCATCAATGTATTTAATGAAGTGTTGAGTTTGGTTAATTGATAGTAAACTAACATTGTAATTCATGAATCATAAACTGAATTTTTTTAACAACGATTTTGAACTTTAATCACATTTTTTATATGTTCAAACATACATTTGGTATATATTTGAATACCTAAAAATCGTAGTAAACAACATTCAAAATCATGATCAATAAAATTTAGTTGATAATTAATCAATTACGTACAACACATTTGTATATCCATTGATCAAACTCAATATTGTTTTATCAAATATATTTTTGAACTATATATAATCATGTTTTGCTATGTCGATTTTCAATGTCCATTTTTGTGTTCAAATAATTATAACCTCTATATCTATCAAAATGGAGCAAACTATCGCTCTGCTAGGGTTTCCTACGGTTGCCTAGCCGCCGTCCTATCCCCCTCAACATGACTACGACGGAGACACAACCTCCATCGGTGGAGGAACTAGACCAGATGGATCGTAGCACAAAAAAGAAAAAGGCTGGAGATCATGCGTTTATGGGTGAAGCTTCAGGTCCGGTAAGATATGACGATATATATGATGATGATGCAGATCAAGCCCCGGTGCGAAGATCTTACAAGGAGATGATGCTCGGAATTCAGGCTGATGCGAAGGCCCAAGAAGGCAACACTGGCAGTGCAACGGAGTCCGGCGAGTATCATATCGGCCCTATGAACCTGCAGATAGTTGAGAAGAAGCATGGAGGATATGAGTGTCCTGAAATAGTAATTCCCCCTCATGCCGAAGTCACGTTATGCCGTCCATGGAAGCAAGGTTTGATTGTCAAACTACTGGGTAGGCATATTGGATTCAAAGCTATTGAAAATCGCCTAAACCAGTTGTGGGTTAAGAAAGGTGTGATGAGTATTGTGGACCTGGGACAGGAGTTTTTCATGGTCTACATGACGAGTCAAGAGGACTACGATAATGCAGTGAGTAATGGGCCATGGATGATATACGATCATTATCTCACAGTCAGGCCATGGAGGCCAAATTTTCGCCTGGAGAAGGAGGAGATAGAGCATGTTACTATTTGGGTGAGGCTTCCGGAGCTCCCTATTGAATACTATCATTCAGATTTCTTGGATTTCTGGGGCAATAGAATAGGGAGGACGGTCAAAGTAGATGAGACTACTCAACTATTGTCAAGGGGGAAGTTTGCAAGAATGTGTGTTGAGATAGACCTTACTAAGCCTCTTCTAGCCATGTTCGAGATTAAGGGCCACATTTACCGAATCGAGTATGAAGGACTTCACCTATTATGCATGGGGTGTGGGAAATTTGGCCATTACAAAGAGCGGTGTATGAATGTAGTTCATGAGGAGAGGATGGATGTGGAGAATCCGAACGGGAGGGCAGGAAATACAAACTCCGGGGAGCCGGAAGATGGGCCGTGGACGGTGGCCCAGAAGCAAAGGTGGCCGAGGAAAGGGCGGGAGAAGGGAGGTCCGAATATTGGAACCGGTAGGGTGGCTCCGGAGAACATTAATGGCGCCTCTAATTTGGCGGGATCCAGATTTGGTGTTTTGAATGGTGAAGAGAATAATCAGGATATGATTAATGGTGATATTAATGCTCATGACCAAGTCAACAATCATGTTCAGCCAACCAATGATGTGGCGCCTTTCAAAAAACCTGCTGCTGCGGTTAAAACTGGTATTAGCCGCAAAGGGGGGAGAAAAAAAACGGACGCGGAAATCATGGAGCCAGGGAATACAACTAGTGGACCTGCCAACGAAAAACCAGCCCAACGTGTTGTGCCTGCCGCGCCACACATTCAAAGCAAAGGAATAAATGAAGAGTCAACGAGGCCAAATGGGGACAGGCAGTACGATAGCGCTGAGATCATGATTGTGGATACTCAGCACAAGCAGCACGTGAGCCACGTTAAAAGCAAGGGGCCCACTCAGATTTTACGCAAGGAAAATTCACATGCGAATCATTTGCTAGGTAGTGGCCACGCTAGTACCTCTCTACATGTGGGCCGAGACAGATTCCGTGGTGAAGGGCCCAATCAATTCCCTCACACAGCTGGCCCAGATTTATACCATACAACTAGACCCCCAGATGTGAATGACGATATCGTGCACCCCATCAACATTACTAATACCACAGATGATGTTGGAATGCTTGATACTGATGAATTTGTTGATGCCTCTCAGCAAGGAGATTCTAGATCAGATAGTGAGATGGAGGTGGTCATAGAGACCCCTCTTGTCTAAGCTTCTCTTCTTTGTTTTAGCTGGTTGCCCCTTAACATTATTTATTGTTAATGGACTTAAACAAAATAATGTTATGGAATTGTAGGGGTGCTGCTAGTCCGGACCTTTTTCAGAATTGTAAACAATTTACCCCATCTGTATCAAGAGATTTTGGTGCTTATGGAAACTAGAATTAACCCCATCTGTATCAAGCGGACTATCAACTTATTGGGTTATGATGGTTTCACATACTCTGAAAATCATGGATTCTCCGGTGGAATTGCTATTGGTTGGCGTACCGATTATGTAGATTTGATGGAATTGGATAATGACTTTCAATTTGTGCATGTCAAGGTTACAATGCGCGGGGGCTGGTTTTGGTATTTTACTCCTACGTATGCTAGCCCGGTTGACGAGCTCCGGGGAGAACTTTGGAATTATTTCCAGGCCAAGAGTTCAACTATGACGGGACAGTGGTTGATTGCCGGAGATCTAAACGACATTGCGGATGCTAGTGAGAAGAAAGGAGGCGGTCAACCCAATTTTCGCAAATATCAGTTGTTTAAAACTCGGGTTAATAACTGCCACCTCATTGATCTTGGATCGGTGGGGCCTAGATATACCTGGAGAGGGCCTCGTTGTGGTATCTTTGAGCGCACTTTCGTAAGATTGGACAGAGCTCTATGCAATGATAGATGGCGTGTTGCTTTCCCTAATGCTATAGTGCACGTTCTTCCTCGTGTAAAATTTTCTGATCATCACCCTATTCTAGTTTCTATTCATGGCAATATTAGTGATAGAAGGGAACGTCCTTTTCGGTTTGAGGGGGCCTGGTTGATGCATCAAACCTTTAAGGAGGACATGAAATCTTAGTGGGATGGTAATAGTGATTTCCTTAACAAGTTGGACAACTTGCAGAAGGAGCTCACGGCTTGCAAGGTGACTTCGTTTGGTAGTTTAAATGTGAAGAAGAAGGCTTTGATGGCTAGGCTTAATGGCATTCAACAACGATTCCACAATGGTCATGCCAATAAATTCCTTATTCAGTTGGAAGGTAAGTTACAGCAAGAATTGAATGATATTTTATATAAGGAGGAGATGATGTGGTATCAACGATCTAGGGCTAAATGGATGCATGATGGGGACCGGAATACACGGTATTACCAAATTAAGGCTGCAAATAGGAAGAAAAAAAAAGAATCGTATCCATAAGCTCAGAGATGATAATGGTCACTGGATTGATGATGAGGCTGACACTAAGGCTCATGTTTCCCGGTTTTTCCGTAAATTGTTCAAGGAGGACCAGATGGTTACGTCTAGTTATTTGCCGCGTTTCGGTTTCCAGCAGCTTGGGCGTGATGATGCTGCTCTCATTGGGGGACCCCTTGAGGATTTGGAGGTTAGGAATGCTACCTTTGCCATGGATCCTTGGAAAGCTCCGGGTCCGGATGGCTTTCAAGCCGGGTTTTATCAAGCTAACTGGGAGGTGGTGCGCCATGACTTTATTTGTTTTATTCATGATATGTGGAAGGATCCTTCAAAGCTAGCCAGTGTGAACAAGACTGATGTTTGCTTGATTCCTAAGATCAATCAACCAGAGTTTGTTTCCCAATTCCGGCCTATATCGCTATGCAATGTGAGCTACAAGGTGATTACAAAGATTATTGTTAACAGGCTCAAGCCATACATGCCCAGCATTATGTCTCCATTCCAAACTGGTTTCATCCCAACCCGTAGTATTCATGAGAACATTGTTGTTGCTCAAGAGCTTTTACACAGTATGAATAAAATGCGGGGTAACAATAGCTTCTTTGCGATCAAAGTTGATTTAGCCAAGGCCTATGATCGCATTCGGTGGAGCTTCATTGTGGAAGTCCTTGAAGAAATTGCCATTCCGACTCATATTATTGACATTATTAGACAGGCCATTTCCACAGTCTCCACCAATGTCATGTGGAATGGCACTCGTTCTGATTTTTTCTCTCCTCAGCGTGGAATTCGCCAAGGAGACCCCATCTCTCCCTATTTGTTTGTCTTGTGTATGGACAGGTTGACTCATTTGATTGTTGAACAGGTTGAGCTTGGCACATGGGAGCCGATTAGAGCTGGCAGAAATGGCCCCCATGTATCTCACTTAATGTTTGCTGATGATCTGCTTTTGTTTGCCAAAGCAATGGAGACTAATATGGCAAGTGTTATGCAGGCTCTGAATACCTTTTGTGACATGTCTGGTCAAATGGTGAGCACGGAAAAGACCTCTATTTATTTCTCCAAGAATGTGAAGGCTAATACTAAGACCGCTTTGGCGCGTATCTCTGGTTTCAAAATTACGGCTTCGCTGGGGAAGTATCTTGGGGTGCCTCTTCTTGGCAAATGCCCAAGGAAGCAAGACTTTAACTATATTATCGATAATGTCCAAAATAGGCTCTCTGGTTGGAAGGCAAAGCATCTATCATTCGTCGATAGAGTCACACTCTCAAAATCCGTCATTCAAGCTATTCCGGTGTATACTATGATGACAACTCCTATCCCTAAAAGTTGCTTGACTGAGATTCAGAGACTCCAACGGGGTTTTATTTGGGGAGATACAGATGACAAGAGAAGGATTCATCTCATTAACCGGGATACATTACTCTTACCTAGAGATTGTGGTGGCCTGGGAATTCGTGATTTAAAGGCTATGAACCAAGCTTGCTTAGCAAAATTGGCCTGGGAATTACGGAGAGGAAGTGACAAGCTTTGTTTCCAAGTCCTCAAAGGAAAATATGCTAGAGGACAACTCTCTACTGGCAACTTTGTTGTTAAAGCTATTGATTCAACTCTTTGGAAAGCTTTGAGGACGGGCTGGACTTTCCTCCAAAATAACGAGGCATGGTCTTTGGGAAATGGCTTAATGATTGACCTTTGGAGAGATAAGTGGGTGGATAGGAATACAAGACTCATAGATGTTGTGGATACCTGTGTTGCAGGTTATCTAATATTGCAGGATTAGTTTTGATGATGAAAAAGACAAAGCCAAGTTGATGGTCAAAGGAATGAGAGTGTCAAAGCAAATCTGATAAAAAGTATCATATACTCAAAAGTCAATCCAAGTCAACCAAGCTCAAAGTACTGAAGATTCAAGCTTAAGGGTAGTCCTTAAGTATAAGGGTAGTCCTTAGGGTTTTGGGTGAGTCTTAGGATAAATGTAAGCTCTTACGAAGGTCAGCTCATCTCGCAAAGTCTCTTGTCCCAAAGTTTTTTCAAAATACATGCATGAACAAATAATCCTAAAAAGTATTTTTGAAAAACTCTAAAATCGATTTCACTCTCTTTGAAACTAAGCCTAAATCGTTTTTCAAACACAATGGCTAAGCTCCTAATCGATTTCATAAGCATACAAGTGATTCATATTGTTTCCTTATTTGAAGAAATCGATTTCCACTTATGTCTAAATTGATATAATCGATTCTCAGGCAAAGAATCGATTTGCATCTTTTCCATACATGAAAGAATCGATTCTCAGGCAAAGAATCGATTTCTACATATTTTAACTTAGTGAAGAATCGATTCCTAGCCTCCCGGAGATCCTAAGAATCGATTACATCCATTTTACAAACAAATCAGAATCGATTCCTAGATCAGATCAAGCAAATGAATCGATTCCTAGATCCATTCCAATTAGCAAAGAATCGATTCCTTTAAACTTTTTCAACGTGAGATCTAGTTTTTCATAGCCTATAAATAGAGGCCTCATAGCCTCCATTTCTCACCAACCCATTCTCACGATCTATCATTTCTGAAAAACTCTTATATTTTACTTGTGTTCTTCTCGTACCACTGGTCCGTCAAGAGCTGATCCTACGTTAAGAGTTAGTTGGGGTTGTGTCCTTCAAGTTGTAATATCTGCCTACACTAAGAGGTATTTCTGTATTTACATTACTGTTATATTGTTGTTATAATTTGTACTAGAGAGTGGGGTATCTCTCTAGGGGTAGCTGCATGTACTAGGAAGTGGGGTATCTTTCTAGGGCAGTTGTTGTAACAAGGGTGGGGTATCTCTTGTTATTGTTATATTAGATCTGAGGGCTCTCTATAGGTGGGGTATCCTAGGAGGAGAGTGCCTGAGTCTGTAAAGGTTTTCCAAGGCACCTGTAAGCCTTGTTGTTTTGGTTAGTGGAAAATCTCACAAGGGTGTGAGGACTGGACGTAGGTCACTAGGAGGTGACCGAACCAGGATAAATCTCTGCGTGCTTTATTGCTTTCCTACTTTACTGTTATTCTACTTTACTGCTTTATATTCTAATTCCTTCGCTTCCACTTCACCTGCGCGAAAATTGATCTAAGTCATTGAAAAGGGGAAAAACGTTTTCGAAAGATCTGAAAAGTTTTAAATCTCAATTCACCCCCCCTCTTGAGACTGAAGCCACTTGGTAACAAGTGGTATCAGAGCTAGACTCTTGTATAAAGAGCTTAGCCGCTTCAAGAGAAATGGCTTCAGGTTGGTATACGCAAGAGGGTGCATCTCTTTTCCGTCCTCCGGGATTCAACGGAGAAGACTATGCATATTGGAAAGAAAGAATGAGAATTTTTATTGAAGGGGTAGACTTAGATGTTTGGGATGCTGTGGAAAAAGGACCTTTCGTCCCCACACACATAGTAGATGGTATTCTTACAATAAAAAGTAGAAATGAATGGTCTGATGATGAGAAAAGAAAAGTGCAACTGAATTTACGTGCTAAAAATATTATTACTTCTGCTTTGAGTACTGATGAATTTTTTCGAGTTTCAAACTGTAAATCTGCCCGAGAAATGTGGGATAATCTTCAAGTTACTCATGAGGGTACAAGTGAAGTGAAAAGGGCAAGAATAAATACTCTTACCAGAGAGTACGAATTGTTTAGAATGAATACAGGTGAAACAATATCAGAGATGCAGAAAAGGTTCACTCACATAGTGAACAAATTGGGTTCATTAGGAAAATCATTTCCTCCCGAAGACTTGATCAACAAAGTGCTAAGATGCCTAAACCGAGAATGGCAACCAAAGGTAACTGCTATAACTGAATCAAGAAACCTAACTACCATGTCTCTTGCCACTCTGTTTGGGAAACTACTAGAGCACGAGTTAGAGCTCACTCGTCTAGCAGAGAATGAAGGAAAAGTCAAGAAAAAGAAAAACCTAGCTTTTAAAGTTTCAAGTTCAAGTTCATCCGACGACAGTGATGACTCGCAAAGTGAAAGTGATGAAGAGGATGAGAATATAGACCTAATGGTAAGAGAATTCAAAAGATTCATAAGGAGGTCTCTAGAAAAGAATTCTCCAACCAAAGAAGTCTCATGCAAACAAAACTACTCAAGTCCTTTAACATGCTACGAATGTGGGAAACCCGGACACATAAAATTGGAATGCCCAAAATTACAAAGAAAACGACCAAGAGATGAGAGAAAGGGATCCAAAGGAAAAAGGAGTAGAAAAGCCTACACAGCATGGGAAAACAGGAACTCATCAGATAGCTCAGAAAGTGAAAAAGATCAAGTTGCTCTCATGGCCGACCACGACAGCGAAAGTGAAACTGAGGTATATTCTAACTCTGAATCTTTACAAGATGCCTATGATGAATTATATGAAGCATTTACTGAATTGCATGATAAATCCTTAAAACTAGCTAAAGCATTAGATAAATCTAAGAAAGTTATCACTCATCTTGAAAATGCTGTTACTGCTTTAACTAAAGAAAAGTCAGAGCTTAGAAAAGAAAATGATAGCCTTGCATGCTTTAAAGAAAATTATACTTGTGATAAATGTGTTGAATCTGAAAAGAAAATTCATGAACTGGAATGGACTGTTGGGAAATTGTCTAGTTTACAAAATGTGCATCATAGATTCCCTAGAAACAAACCCATAGAAAGGCATGTTCATTATAAACCAAAATTTTCCACTAGACCTTATATTACATGTTATTATTGTGGTAAACCTGGACATACAGCTTCTGTTTGCAGGGCAAGAGGTAAAATAAATAAAAAGGTGTGGGTTCCCAAAGGAACCATACCAAACACTAACCCACAAGGACCCAAAGAGATTTGGGTACCTAGAACCTTGTTTTAGATCATTGCAGGTACGCTGCAAGGTATGGGGACATGTGGATACCTTGACAGCAAAGACTCAAAGCACATGACCGGAAACACAATAAAGTTATCAACTCTCACCTCGGAGAAAAATCTGTCATGTGACTTGTGATGAATAGAGGGAGAATCACTGGTAAAGGTTAGAAAAGTCTTATTCACCTCTAAACTGAAAATGTGCTTAAATCATAGTTTACTTAGTCAAACATGTGACTTGTGAAACAATTTGATCTCTAAACCGCATTTCATGCATCTCTAAGGGAACATTTTTTTTCAAGGCATGAAAACAAATAAAGTATTCTGATCATCCCTCTAAAACTGAGCATGTAGAATTATCACATCACCTTCTTAGAGGTTATGGTTAGAAAGGCGATAGTGTGATTGAGTTAGTTGAATCGTCAAAATCAGCTAGTTGATATTTTCACAAATCCATTGCAAAAGAAAACCTGGTTCTCTATTTACTCAAATGAATTTTTCAATAAAATATTCTTCAAGTGATCTTTTAAAATATTTAAGAGAATTTGTGACTTACGAATTTCTGCGTGCTCAAAAAGCGTTTTATAAAGCAGCTGAAATGCTACCTTTTCCCGAAATCCATTTTCTCCTGTCACAATAAATTGCTGGCTTTGGCATTAAAATTCAGAATACATACTCACAATCGTTGCTCAACTAAAATAAATTTTTCTCCCATATTCTGGCTGCCATCACCAACTTTCAAACTAAGCAGCAGCATGAAATGTATAAAGTTTAAAACAACTACTTCACAGATTTTTGAGACTCATAACTAGCTTTTACCTGTGTTTGATAAAATATTCTCCTCTTGGTCTCAAATATGTTTTTCTTCATGTTTTGATGATCACTTACAAATCAGCAATGGCTCTTTTTCCTTGTCAAATAGCTGTGACATTCGATTCGCAAACTTTATCATATATTGACCCTCTTTGATCATGACAAAAAGGGGGAGAGAAATATAGGGTTGCATATGAGCATATAGAACTTGCATATTATGCATCTAGTCAATAAGTCAGGGGGAGCATCATGATAGGGGGAGCATCATATATATATTATCTGTTTGAACTAACCTCCCACCTTGAGATGAGTAAATGTTTTGTCATCATCAAAAAGGGGGAGAATGTGGATACCTGTGTTGCAGGTTATCTAATATTGCAGGATTAGTTTTGATGATGAAAAAGACAAAGCCAAGTTGATGGTCAAAGGAATGAGAGTGTCAAAGCAAATCTGATAAAAAGTATCATATACTCAAAAGTCAATCCAAGTCAACCAAGCTCAAAGTACTGAAGATTCAAGCTTAAGGGTAGTCCTTAAGTATAAGGGTAGTCCTTAGGGTTTTGGGTGAGTCTTAGGATAAATGTAAGCTCTTACGAAGGTCAGCTCATCTCGCAAAGTCTCTTGTCCCAAAGTTTTTTCAAAATACATGCATGAACAAATAATCCTAAAAAGTATTTTTGAAAAACTCTAAAATCGATTTCACTCTCTTTGAAACTAAGCCTAAATCGTTTTTCAAACACAATGGCTAAGCTCCTAATCGATTTCATAAGCATACAAGTGATTCATATTGTTTCCTTATTTGAAGAAATCGATTTCCACTTATGTCTAAATTGATATAATCGATTCTCAGGCAAAGAATCGATTTGCATCTTTTCCATACATGAAAGAATCGATTCTCAGGCAAAGAATCGATTTCTACATATTTTAACTTAGTGAAGAATCGATTCCTAGCCTCCCGGAGATCCTAAGAATCGATTACATCCATTTTACAAACAAATCAGAATCGATTCCTAGATCAGATCAAGCAAATGAATCGATTCCTAGATCCATTCCAATTAGCAAAGAATCGATTCCTTTAAACTTTTTCAACGTGAGATCTAGTTTTTCATAGCCTATAAATAGAGGCCTCATAGCCTCCATTTCTCACCAACCCATTCTCACGATCTATCATTTCTGAAAAACTCTTATATTTTACTTGTGTTCTTCTCGTACCACTGGTCCGTCAAGAGCTGATCCTACGTTAAGAGTTAGTTGGGGTTGTGTCCTTCAAGTTGTAATATCTGCCTACACTAAGAGGTATTTCTGTATTTACATTACTGTTATATTGTTGTTATAATTTGTACTAGAGAGTGGGGTATCTCTCTAGGGGTAGCTGCATGTACTAGGAAGTGGGGTATCTTTCTAGGGCAGTTGTTGTAACAAGGGTGGGGTATCTCTTGTTATTGTTATATTAGATCTGAGGGCTCTCTATAGGTGGGGTATCCTAGGAGGAGAGTGCCTGAGTCTGTAAAGGTTTTCCAAGGCACCTGTAAGCCTTGTTGTTTTGGTTAGTGGAAAATCTCACAAGGGTGTGAGGACTGGACGTAGGTCACTAGGAGGTGACCGAACCAGGATAAATCTCTGCGTGCTTTATTGCTTTCCTACTTTACTGTTATTCTACTTTACTGCTTTATATTCTAATTCCTTCGCTTCCACTTCACCTGCGCGAAAATTGATCTAAGTCATTGAAAAGGGGAAAAACGTTTTCGAAAGATCTGAAAAGTTTTAAATCTCAATTCACCCCCCCTCTTGAGACTGAAGCCACTTGGTAACAGATGTGGCGTCTTCAATTCCTTCAGAGACTTCTAACTGGAAGGTTAGCAACATTGTAAGTATTGATTGCAGGTGGAATGTTAGTTTTCTGCATAATGCTCTGCCAAGTAATGTCATAGCGCGTATTACTGCGTTGCTAGTTCCTCTGCCCCATGATGAGACCGATGAGCGCTACTGGACAGGAACCAGCTCCGGTGATTTTTCTGTGGCCTCTGCGTATGCTCTGTTGAGGAGTGTGGATACCGATCTGCAAGACGGTGTTTGGAAGAAAGTGTGGACTTTACAAGTTCCGGAGAGAATCCGTTGCTTTGTCTGGCAACTCATGCATGGGAAGCTTGCCACAAAAGATTATTGTAGCAGCTGGAATTCGGGGAATCTTTTGTGTCACAACTGCAACACGCGTGAATCCTTCTCGCATGTGTTACGAGATTGCCCGCTTGCTTCTCATCTGTGGAATCTCCTTATTCCGGTGGCGTTGCGGGTTGCCTTTTATGGCGTCGACATTTATGACTGGTTAGAGCTTAATATTTCGCATACCTCTCGTATTAAGCACAGCTTGGCGTGGTGCAATGTCTGGGCAATAGGTTGCTATTATTTGTGGTCTCTGCGTAACAAACATGAGCATGATGCTCATTTTATCAGGCCTTCGGATCCAGCACAGTTTGTGCTCAATTTTGCTAGGAAATATGAGCATGGGAAGGTAAATTTGGAAGCTGTCTCAGGTACTTGTCTGCAACAAATTCACGTTGCATGGCCTCCTCCTATGCATGGTTATATTGCCTTGAATACTGATGGTTCTTGGAAAGAGGACAGTGGTTGCTCTGCGTGTGGAGGGGTTATCAGAGATGCTAGTGGTCGCTGGCTGGGTGGCTTCAGCAAGCGCCTACAGGTGGAGTCAGGATTTTTGGCCGAGTTGTGGGGGGTGCTTGAGGGTCTCATGTAACGCCCAAATATTTAATTAAACTATTTAATTAAATATTTAGGTATTCAATTATTTATATTATTTATTTTAATTGGTGTAATTATATTAATGTTGGATTGAGAGGTGTGTAATTGGGTTTTAGGTGATGGCGTTAGTAATCGGGCTTAAGCTGAAGGAAAGCCCGCGATTCAGGCCCACTAGCTAGGCGCATATTTAAGCCTAAAAATTAGAGTTTGGCTCATTTGTGCAAAAGAAAGAAAGGTCCAGTGGGAAAGTGGTATCAGAGAAAAAGTTCGGTCTGTCCGGCCAAGTTGTTCAGTCATTGACAATCTAGTATTGTCGACTTATTCTAACTGTTGTTTTTGGTTTCAGCTTGAGTTGATATGGCTGGGAGGAACGACACTGCGATTGATGCTGCTTTAGCTGCCATGGCTCAGGCCGTGCAGAATCAGCAGAATGCTGGAGAGAACGCTGGGTTTCGGAGTCTGACTACATTCCAGAGAGAGAATCCGCCCACTTTCAAGGGCAAGTATGATCCAGACGGTGCCATGGCCTGGTTAAAGGAGATCGAGAGAATTTTTAGGGTGATGGACTGCACCGTGGAGCAGAAGGTCCGTTTTGGTACTCACATGTTGGCAGAGGAAGCTGATGATTGGTGGTTAGAGACGAGGCAGAGGTTGGAGGCTGCTAATGAAGAGATTACCTTGGAAGTGTTCAGCAGAGAGTTTAACCGTAAGTATTATCCGGAAGATGTCCGAGGGAAGAAGGAGATTGAGTTTCTGGAGCTGAAACAAGGGAGTATGTCCGTATCGGAGTATGCCGCTAAGTTCGTGGAGCTAGCAAAGTTTTATCCGCATTACACTGGAGCTAATGCTGATTTTTCTAAGTGTATCAAGTTTGAGAATGGTTTGAGGCCCGAGATCAAGAAGGCAATCGGATATCAGAAGATCCGTGTCTTTGCTGACTTGATTGATAGTTGTAGGATTTTTGAGGAGGATAGTAAGGCCCACTACAAGATTGTGAACGATAAGAAGGGCAGGTCTCAGAGTCGTGGTAAGCCGTATGATGCTCCTGCTGGTAGAGGTGAACCGGAAGCTGCTGATGGTAAGAGGACTAGTGGGGGAGATGCTTCGGCTGGTATCGTGTGTTTCAGATGTGGCAAGGCTGGTCATAAGAGTAATGCGTGCAAAGCTGAGACGACGAGGTGTTTCCGCTGTGGTAAGATCGGGCATGAGGTGTCCGGGTGTGAGCATAAGGAGGTGGTTTGTTTCAACTGTGGCGAAGGGGGGTACATCAGTAGTCAGTGTCAGAAACCGAAGAAGGAACGAGCTGGTGGAAGAATGTTCGCTTTGGTAGGGTCAGAGACTTCTAAGGAGGGCGGACTCATTAGAGGTATATGCTTCATTAATGGTGTCCCTCTAACTTATATTGTTGATACTGGTGCTACCCATTGCTTTATCTCTGTTGATCGTTGTAAAAGATTGGGCCTTGTTTTGTCTGCTATGTGTGGGGACATGGTTGTCGACACTCCTGCTAAGGGGTCGGTGACCACTTCTTTGGTGTGTTCTCTGTGTCCCTTGTCGATCTTCGGCAGGGACTTTGTCGTGGATTTTGTTTGCTTGCCGTTGAGAGGATTGAACGTAATCTTGGGAATGGACTGGTTAGAGCATAACCATGTCCATATCAACTGTCGTAGCAAATCGGTTAGTTTCGGAGAGGAAGATTCTGTTTTGTTATCCGCTAGTCAGTTGAAGAAGTTGATGAAGGAAGGAGTCCAGCTATTTTCGTTGATGGCATCGTTGTCTGCTGAGAGTCGGGCTGTCACTGAAGAGTTGCAGGTGGTGTGCGAATTTCCAGATGTTTTTCCTGATGAGATCCCTAGTGTTCCACCTGAGAGGGAAGTGGAGTTTTCTATTGATCTTGTACCTGGTACGAGGCCTGTGTCTATGGCACCGTACCGGATGTCGGCGTCAGAATTGTCTGAGTTGAAGAAGCAACTTGAAGATCTGCTTGAGAAGAAGTTTGTTAGGCCGAGTGTATCGCCGTGGGGAGCTCCTGTGTTGCTAGTAAAGAAGAAAGATGGAAGCATGAGGTTGTGTGTTGACTATAGGCAGCTGAATAAGGTGACTATTAAGAACAAGTATCCACTGCCGAGGATAGATGATTTGATGGATCAGTTGGTGGGAGCTCGAGTGTTCCGCAAGATTGATTTGAGATCAGGATATCATCAGATCAAGGTGAAGGACGAAGATGTTCAGAAGACTGCTTTCAGGACGAGGTATGGGCATTATGAGTATTCGGTGATGCCGTTCGGTGTCACTAACGCGCCGGGTGTATTTATGGAATACATGAATCGTATATTTCATACTTACTTGGATCGGTTCGTGGTTGTGTTCATTGACGACATCCTGATTTATTCGAAGTCGGAGGAAGAGCATGCAGAGCATTTGAAATTAGTATTGGAGGTCCTGAGAGAGAAGAGGTTGTATGCCAAGTTGGCTAAGTGTGAATTCTGGTTGTCAGAAGTGAGTTTTCTGGGTCATATCATTTCTGGTAGTGGTATTGCTATGGATCCTTCTAAGGTTGATGCTGTGATGCAGTGGGAGAGTCCGAAGTCGGTTACGGAGATTAGAAGCTTCTTAGGGTTGGCTGGTTACTACAGAAGGTTCATCGAAGGTTTTTCTAAGTTGGCCCTTCCGTTGACGCAGTTGACTTGTAAGGGTGAGATCTCTCTTTCACTATAATGGTGGGTATGATGGGTATTAGGGTGGGGGCTTAGACCTATGTTTGCCATGATCTTGTTTGAATCGTTTGAATTAGTTGTTGATTGAAATCGTTGATTGACGGTGGCTTGGTGAAATTCTAAAATAATTGGTGCTTGATGATGATTTGTAAAGATTTGGTGTTTTGATGATGGTTATTAAGAAATTGGTGTTTTGATGTTGTCATGGTCGTACATGCGGTGTTTGATAAATTTGGTTGCGTTGTTGTTCAAGTCCTAGGCGCCATGAGCGCCATTGTTGTTGCCATTGTCATGTGTTGTTGCTGGCTGGGCGCCAGGATCCCCTGTGTGTTGCGCTGTTCTGGCGCTGGGCGCCATTTGCTGGGCGCAAGAATCCTGTTGTTGGTGCAGAGGGGCGCCAAGGGCGCCTAATTTTGGCTGCCCGTGTTGCGTTCCTAAGTTGTGTTTCCGTATAGTTATGTTGCCTGGATGTCATTGGTGCTGAGTTTTGGTTGCTAAGTTGCGTATTCTGAAATGTCACTGGGATCCCCTTCCCTGGGCGCTAGTTTCTGCCTGCGCCAGTTTTTCTGTGTTGTGTTGCTGTCTGGGCGCCAGGATCCCCTTCCTGCGCCAGTTTATGTGTTGTGTTGCTGTCTGGGCGCCAGGATCCCCTTCCTGCGCCAGTTTCTGTGTTGCTGTGTTGCTGGGCGCCAGGATCCCCCATGGGCGCCAGTTTCTGCATTGTGTTGCTTGTGGGCGCCATGGGCGCCAAATCTTGTGTCTGGTTGCGCTTTGGTGCTGCCTGGGCGCCAAGGGCGCCAGTTCCTGTTGCTGGCTAGTTCCAGCGTGTTCCCTGCTAGGCGCCCAGTGCCTGGGCGCCATTTTCAGGATGTTCCTCAAATTTTTCCCGGTTTTGTTTTTGACATATCTTTTGACTCGGGTGTCCGTTTTAAGTGTTTCAAAGTGCGTTGTGAAGCTTATTCTGTTTCCTACTGGTGTATTCTATTTTAAAGTAAAAATTAATATTTTCAGATAGTTTCTGGGCGCCTCAAGTGGCTGTCCCCGGTGGTCGTTGTTGTTGGCGTTGTAAAACTATTTCGGTGTTTAAAACCCTTTTTGGTGTCCTATTTGGTGTCGTGAGCTGAAGTAAAACCTTTTGATGTAATCGGTAATATTAGTGTCCCGGTGTCAATAAATATGTGTTGATGTTTTTGACGATAATGCCCCTAATGGCTATTACTTTGATTGACGATGGTATTGATGATGAATAAAAGCTGTGGTTTTATAAGTGACGATGATGCCATAAAGGCTATTAGCGACGATGATGTTAATGACGATGAATGTTAGTGGCAAATGTATGTGTGACGATAACTTGACAGGTGATGTGCCTTTCATTGGCAAATTGGTAAGTGATGGGTCGCTAAGTTGACTGTGCTTGTATGGGACTGTCTCTGGTGCATGTCATGGCGTCTCATACATCTCATGTGCATAAACAAGTGACGATGATGCCATAAAGGCTATTTAGTGACGATGATGCCATAAAGGCTATTTAGTGACGATGATGACAGGTACCACATGCATACGCCCGTTGTGATGGGTCGCATTTCATACATGTTCATGACATTGTGATGGCTTGCAGTGATGACTGATTTGATGTTGCGATGTGGTTTATATAGCGTTGTAGCTCTAGCATAATACTTATCATATGCACTATTATATTGTTAGATGAACTCACCCCTTCTGTTTGAATGTTACCCCTATGCGGTAACGTGCAGGTGATCTCGAGTGAAGGCTTAGGTACCTTCGCTAGTTGAGTCTGGTCGTCTGCTCTGATACGTAGCACTCAGTGGGGAGGGAATGAACCTTAGTTTTTATAATTATTTGATTGCTGTAGTTGCTGTTTTATGACTTTCCGCTGCGTAGTTGCTGAGTTTTTATTATGTTGGTTGAATTGAGCGTTTTGAGCTCACCCCAGTTGTGATGCGCTATGTATCGCATTACTATTGACGATGAGAACTATTTTATATCGATGCATGATTTTGTGTGGATTTATGTGTGACATCCCATGTGGTGAAATATGACTTTTAAAAAAAAAGAGAGAGACTCTGATTTTTAGTAATAAAATTACCGGGTAGAAAATGCGTGTTACATCTCACGCTTGTCGCAAACTTGGATTATAGTATGGTTGAGCTTCAGATGGACTCCCAAATAATAGTCAAGATCTTGGATCACAATTCAGCTGGCCCTATTGTGGGGAGGAATTTGGTCACTCGGATCAGAAGATTACTTGGCAATTTTACCTCTTCGCGTATTACTCATGTCTACCGTGAAGCAAACAAAGTGGCAGATGGTTTGGCTAATTTTGGTTGCACCTTGGGAGAGGGTCTCCATTCGTTTAGCTCCCCACCAGCTTGTGTAGAACCCTTTGTTTCTGATGATGTAAAAGGAGTCTCTACTCCTAGATTGATTCCTGTGTAGTTTTCGTTTTCTTCGGCCTTGTGCCCCGATTAATCTCAAAAAAAAAATTATAACCTCTATATGCAAAACTTGTCAACATAACTCTAAAGAAAAAATGTATAATTAATTTTGAACTAGGTTCTTTGAAAGTTCCCTATAATATATATATATATATATATATATATATATATATATATATATATATATATATATATATATATATAATAAGTGTAAGTAAGTATTTCGACTTGCCGTGGGTTACTCCAAAATCGCGTCCTGATGCCATGTCATGGGAGAAGCTACAACATGTACGGTTAGTTTTACGGTGCGTATACCAAATTGCACCGTGGTTCCAAACACGGGTTAAGTCTTGTAAAAACAAGATAACACATTATCAACCCAAAGCGTAGGGTTCAGCAGTTGGGCAAAGACGATGCAAGCGTGAGACCATGCATATCTTATCCCAATGGGCGGCCAATGAACAATTAGAAATTTAGAATAGAAGAGGGAACACATCTGAAGCCTGGAGATCAAAAACAAAGGATACAAGGGTACAAAATACTCCCTCTGTTATTAAGAAAAGTTATTAAGAAATAGGGTTAAGGCCCTATTGCATTTTTACAGTTATTAAGAAAAGTTGGTTTTGTAATTAATATGTTAAAATTTTGTATGACTATTACTAAATTACCCTAACATTCAATGTTAACTTTTCATATACCAACACAATTTAGTATTATTAATAAAGATATGTTTGAAAAAAGAGTAATAAATGTATCTAGAAAGTTGTAATGGGCCTTATATTTTTGAACAAGGAAAAATAAAAAATGAGTCTTATATTTTGGGATGGAGGGAGTATAACACAACCACCACATTGAGGGCGCGACATAGGGGGAGAGTATCTGAGAACGCAACATAGGGGCGTTGATTGAGAGTAAGCTTGGTGGTTGGCAAATGAGGTAAAAAGGAACTCAGAGGTTACTCGATAGGAAAGGTTTCCCAGATTAAAGGGACCAGGTGGCAATATTGGCAAAAAGTTTGTCAATCCTTAAATTTTAGGAAAGTTTAATTTTGGTCTCTTGCACTAACAATATTCCCAATTTGTCATTAACATTTTCAGACGTTATTTTAGCCCCTCAAATTCTTGATGTCAAGTTTACGTCTCTGACTTTTACAACTTAATATCAAATAACTCGACCTTTACTAATTAGTATTAATTTGATCCATGATATTTTTAAAAACCATAGACTTAATTGATATTAAGTTGTAAAAGTCAGGGACCAAACGTAACATTGAAAACTCAAGGGAATAAACTGTTTGAAAATGTTAAAAACTAATTAGGAATATTGTTAATGTCAATATCTAAACTGACCTTTTCTAAACTTTAATGGACCAAACTAACTATTAACTCTTATATTATACATACTTTTATTTAGGGTCCCATCTTTTGTACCCCCCACCTTTATACATGATACCCCCACAACCCCTCTAAAATACCCTCCAACCTTAACAAAAACTTAATTTTCTTTCTCATTCTTCACTTACTTCCGTTCTAGACAAAAGTAAGTCCAAAAATTTTACTAAACGGAAATACGTAAATCCGTCAAGTAGGAAATATGTAAATTTGTTTTGAGTTTTTTTCCAAAATGGATTTACATACATTCGTATAACTTTCTTATTTTTGTAAACGAATGTACATAAATCCGCAGTTCATTATTAATTTTTTTAAATTTCTTTTATTTTTTTATTTTTAGTGGTGCTTAGCAGAGGTAGAGACAACAGAATTATAGACTCGAGGAGGGATTTCGTGATGCGGAGTGGATCGTCACGGGATGGTGGTATGGGTGAACCGGAAGAAACTCCGGTCAGTACACGCCCACGGATCAGGTTTGCCGATCATGCTTCTCGTCGACATAGACGTGTCCGGGAGCGAGATAGATAGCAAGCTCCTCAGCAGGACAAGGAGGAGCAGGAGCAGGCTGCTTGTCAGGACTACTACGATGGTCAGGCTGCTGGTTAGGACTACTACCATTATGACTACCAGCAGCAGTGTCATCAGGACTACCCTTCTTATCGGGACTACCCTCCTCATGATGAGGAGGAGGAGCAGCAGCAGCTTGGTCAGGCAGATCAGCAGTATGTTGGACCTATGGATGGTTCGCTTCTTATCGAATTTGATGCTCATGTAGTATCTAATATTCTCAGAGGACAGGTAAAAACTATACAAATAGTTGAATATATTTAGGCTTGTTATATAAGTTTAGTCTAATAATTGTTTATTTTTTAATTAATTCAGTTTCCGTTTATTTTTTAAAAATTTTTGTAACAACGGATTTATCTATTTAATAGATAAATCCGTTTTCAAAAAAAACCAAAACGTGTTAGATAAATCCGTTGTCAAAAATTAAGATAACTGATTTATCTACTTATCAGATAAATCCGTTTTCGTTTTTTTCGAAACGGATTTATCTGATAAATATATAAATTCGTTACAGTAAAATAACAAAACGGAATTAAGTTTCTATGAGGTAAATCCGTCGTGTTAATTTTACTTAACGGATTTATGTTTTTTCCACGTAAATCCGTTGTATAGTTTTTTAAACACGGATTTATCTAATTAAATGATAAATCCGTTTTGGTTTTTTTTTCAAAAACGGATTTACCATTCAATTACATAAATCTGTTGGTTAAAAATTATCAGGGGCAATTTGGGAATAAAAAATAATGTGGGGGTATGATGTTTAAGGGTGGGGGTACAAAAAATAGGACCCTTTTATTTACATCTCATCATCTCATATATTATGCAAGAGCCATAAATAAGGGTTTTTTTTTGTACCCCCACAATATCCCCTAATACCCCCTCACTTTTTATTATTCCGAAAATACCCTCAAAATTTTGTCTTTAACGGAGTTACCCAACTATAAGGTAATTCTGTTTGTTGGAAAAACCCAAAACGAATTTACCTTTTAAATAGGTAAATCATTACGTTTGAAAATTAGTGTAACGGAAGTAAGTCAAACAACATAAATCTGTTACTATTAAAATAACAAAATGGAATTACATAAGAGATAGATAAATCAGTTTTTGTTAATTTTTAATAACGGATTTATCTACTAATAAGATACTTCCGTTTTGTTAATTTCAACCAACGGATTTATCTATTGATTAGATAAATCCGTTTTTAAACTAATAAATAAATAAAATTCAGCCTTCTAAAATATAAGATCAAATAATAAGAAATAATAATTACAAAAAACTAGTGCCAAAATATTAGTGAAACGTCAATCAGATTCAGAATCAGGTGTTAAGTCTACAAGCTTTGGCAGATGAAATAGTGATTTCGGGACCGAAGCTAAAGACACCCATAGTTGGAAACGCCCCATATAAGGATCCAACCATGAATTGGCTTCATCAGATGAAAAGCGCTCCCATTGAAGACCAACTGGAGGCAATGGACACTCAGGCAAGAGCGCAACATGCACCCACTGAATGTCGTTCACGTGAAGAATAGAGATGATGCTGCGACTCTTAGTAGATGAATAAGAACCTCTCAAAGGAAAATAAGTATGTGAGATTTTCAAAGATAATTCAACTAGGGCGACATTATATTTGGTAGATATAATGTACCCCATCTCAGGCATACTCAGCCACTTGTCCTTATCCTGCCTCCCATAACCCCTAACAAACAGTGACTCATTAATAGTTGCAAGTCTTTGAACCCCAAATAATTCAGAATATAGATCATAATGTGAGGTTATTTCTTGAATTAAATCTTGTCGAATTAACGACCAACTTTCCTCACCATAACCAAGACCAATAGCAACTGATCGGAAGCCACAATTTCCATCCCCGCAAAAAGAGATCATTGACTCTTGCCTATCCACGTGCACATACTCTTTAGTCTTTGCTTTGACATTCTTAGTTATGTGCCACACACAAAGCAAATTTATAGATGACGGAAATACTTCATAAATGTCACTCATAAGACCAAGATCCCTGTCAGTCAAGAACACCTGAGGTGATAGGTCATGTATATCGAACAAATCTTTCAACATCTGTAATGCCCATGTAAAATGAGACTCACGCTCATGTGTCAAATATGCAAATGCAACCGAGAAGGTTATCTCGGTTGAAGTGACACCCACAATCTCCAACAGAGGTATTCTGTATTTGTTGGTCTTGTAAGTGCTGTCTAGAATAAGAACATTCGGAAACAATCTGAATACTTTGATAGAAGTGGGATGTGCCCACATGATGTCACTGACCACATCTGTGCCCTCAACTTTCCTGCTCCAACATAAAAACTTCTCAGATTCTATCAATCTCATCAGCTCCTGAATATCAGTTCTAGGACCCTTCAAGGAAGACCTGTAGATGTAGCGCTGCCTATATAGTTGGGGCATAGAAGTCACATTACCCGCAAATTTCTTCTTCAAAGCATTCATACTATCTTTTGGGGCAACCCTCAATCCAGTGTGTTCATCGACCCTCTTCTCCTCCTCCTCCTCCGTTAACCGCCCAAACAATGCGGAGCCGGTTAAGGTTGTAAGCAGCTCATGTGTGTGGAGTCCACACCTAACCCTCAAACGCAAACCCCTGTCACGAACCGTATATGTAGCTCTCAACTTAAACGGACAATTACGCTTCTTTGACCCGATGACTCTAGAATTGTTGCTGAAATTCCCATTCTTCTTGCAGCCAAATATAATCTTATCTCTCGTCCCCCTTTTACCTACAGCTTTGTCAGATCTAAGGATGATAACGACAACTCCGATGCCTTTCCCAACGTCTCTAACCCAACGTACAATATCATCACGTGATGGAAATAGCTACAAAATAGACAATTGTTAGTTAGATAATTGATTAATAAGATACCGCCACCGAAAATAGCTAAAAAATAATTAATTAAATATACCGCTTCCGTCATGAATGGTCCTGATGTATCTATCGAGAACGGAACCAACTCTGACTCTGTATCCATATCTGTTTCATTTTAACATATTTTAAAAAAATTAAGTAAATAAGAATAAATATATTAGGAAACTGATTTATCTACTATATACATAAATCCGTTTTGCTTTTTTACAAAACGGATTTGTGTATAAAAGATAAATCCGTTACACAAAATTAATAATAACGGAAGTAAGTTCTCTATACATAAATCCGTTTTTATGTTTTTTGTAAAACGGATTTATGTCTTTTATACGTAATTCTGTTATGAAAAAATTCAAAAACAGATTTATGTTCAAAAACTTAAATCCGTTGAAAACGCATTAAATGACAAACGGAAGTATCCTTTTGGATATAATTCTGTGGATGAAAAAAGGTCAACAACTGAAGTAACTTTTCAACACATAAATCCGTTGAAAACCGGTATAAATGCAAAACTAAATGACCTCGTTGGCAGGTAATTCCGTTAACCAAAAAAGTGGGTCCCACACAGAGAAGTTTGACCAAAATCTGAAAAGTGTAATAAATGAGAAGGGGTATTTTTTGAATAACATGATATGTGGGGGTATAGAGTGACATGGTGGGGGTAAAAGAAAACCCCATAAATAATTGCACGGTAGAAGCCGCCCTTGTTCACTGACCATAATCTTATCAAAGAAGTTACGTTTGTCAATTTGTGGGCCTTTGGGATGAACATATTGCTACAGGCAGATGCTATGATATGGAGCTTTTAGAATAGTACTACTCTTTAATTACTTTACGATTATTGAAAATAATTTGGTTTGAAAACTTCACTAGTTATTGTACTTTTGGTCTGTTGAAGTAAACACTATTCCAAAAATATATATGCAATAAATTTATCTAATTATGCCCCCTTGTTTCGTATGAATTACTTGACATATCATTGTCCAGGCTCCCAAATTATAAACTTCCTTGCCGTCCAAGCAGGCAAAATACTGTACCTCCAACAAATAACTGACGCGGTTTATGGACTTTGTCGTCCATAATTAACAACTTTTGGAACATTGCCCTCAGGAGAGACATAAAGAAAACAAATGAAAAATCGACCCTTAATTGTCAAATGATGGAAGAGTGACCTGACTATTAAAAAAATCTATCTAAAACTGCATTAACACTGGAATATTTACACTGAAAGTCAACAAAATTAAAGCAACCACTAGAAGATAATATTACAAAATGATAGTACCATACCATACCCCACGAGGGACATCATGTAATGCAACATTTACATAGTGGGGACAAAATGCCCTTATTTGCAACCAACAGCTCATTTCTCCACCCCAAAACCAGATCTAAGTTATAATTCTTCCATTCCATATGGATCTGCAAGTAGTTGAAAAGGAGAAAAAAAAAACACTTCAGTAAACTAATGCGTGTGGGCATTAAATAAACAGAGGGTTATTAATGAATTTCTTTTTTAACTACTAATAAATTAAGGGGCTAACAGCTAAGTACCTAACAATCTCACTGCAAATGCATAACAAACTACACTCGACTTATCTAAAGATTCTTGAAAACCCAACAACAACACAGGGAATGACAAAACAACAACAGGGGAAAGATTCTCAAATAGAAAATGAGAGTAAATAGTCCCTGTTGTTTATACTATAAGATGAAAATGACCGACACCCTTTAGCACAATAGATCCAATTTTGATGATTATATATAATAAAACATGCAGTAGGGCCAACAATGGAGACAAATGCGTACAATGGTTTGAAAGTGGACTCCATATATGTAGGGACGCTCACAACAATAGTTTGACCAAAGAAGCCCTAAGATTTATAAAATTTTGCATGTCATGCCCCTGACTAGGGAGTCATCCCAAACACATACAGTCACAATTCATATAGTGCCGTTGGGATTCTACATTGCTATAATTTGGAAGGTTTCATGCCCCGAATTTACTGCAGTCAGTAACCTCTACTATCACTATAGTCGGCCGATCTAAGCCATTGGATAGAGATCATATGACTCACATTGTGACTTCAACAAATCGAGAAATCAAAATATCAACCGTCGTCCTTTTTCGACCATCGACTGAGATCACTGAATGCAGTGACCATTGATTGCACTAGATCTATTTCCCTTGAGAACAAACCCAAAAAAGTCAAGATAACTAACTAGAAAGGATGCAACCTTAAAAAGAAATCTAAACTAGAAATGACTTTATATTCATCTATCAAGATTTTGACAAGCAAGGTCTACTTTAGCAATACTAGCAAATAAGTTAAGTAACTACAAGCCTGAAGAGCTCAACAAAATTATAATATGAAGACTAACATCATGGTTCGTTCTATTCAACCTCGACTCACTGGCTTGTAACTCTTCAGAATGGAAGGCACTGGCTTGTAACTCTTCAGAATGGAAGGCTCTTAGAAGTCGAGCTCGAAGTGAGTGACTTAAAATGATCCGAAGGAACAATGTCTTGAGGCAAGTTGGCCCGCTTTACAATCTTCCTCATGTTGTTCTGTAAACTCAGCTGAACCAATTGCTTCACTGCTTTCTTCTCTTCACTCATCGTCATATCTTCCTCCTCCTCCGAACACTCTTTTCCTCCCCCATCTGGGTTTGCACCTGATGGCGATGACCCGCAAATAGGGGCGGAGACAGTTGCGCCTAAATTTCCGCCATAGTTCCCCGAAACCTGCTTCCCTTTGTCTATTCTCAAACTTTCCAACAGCCTTGATGCCCGTTTTTGAGCCAAAGTTGTTCCAATAAGTGACAGCTCAAGCAGTGATGACACAATCCCTGCCTCAATCATGGCTTGTTTGTCACCATAAGATTTATGTGCCATAACCATCAAAATGTACGACACCTTTTCCTGACATTCTGGTGAGTCATTCCAATTCAACACATCTACCAAGATAGGGAATGCATCAGGTACAGCACTAATAGCTTTTCTACCAGCTCTTGTTGATACCAAATTGCTGAGAATTGAAAGGTTTCTTTCAGTTATATCCATGTCCCCAATTGAGTTTATCAGAAATGGGACTAAATCGGTTTCCAAAATGAACGAAATATTGGCTGGGAAGATTGAAAGATTGTAAAGTGCTCGCTGAGCATCTTGCTTGGCTTGAGAGCTAGATTTCTTATCTAAATCCTGAAGGGTTCTAACTAGAAAAGGTATCGCAGCTGAGGACCCAATTACTGGTTTGTTCGAATCCAAAGCACTCAATCCAAGGAAATTCGCAACAATTGCTTCAGAAACCGAAGAATCTGAACCCTCTGGTGATTCAATAAGCTCAAGCATTTTATGAACAGAGCCAACTTTTACAATGGCTGATTTATTTCTGCAAAAATTAAAATTAAAATTTTACTATTAATTTCTGAAAATCACAGTCATAGATGTACAAGAAACGATGAAAAAACACATCATCATCATCATGTGTAGAAGAAGACATTAATCATAAAAAATTGAAAAATTAAATTAAATTAGTCGATTCAATCAAATTCCAAAAGTAAAATTGTAAAACAGAACGGGCTAAAAAATGCTATAGAAGTCTAGAACTACCAAAAATAAATCACATGCGTGTCATTTTAAGAATTAATAAATAGCTAGAGAATAATCAATGAATTAATGAATGAAAACGACAGAATAAATGAAAATTAGCCACCAAATAAGAAATAGAAAAGCGAATTTACGAGTACGACATATCAATCATTAAATAGAAACCTAACCACAAATAAAATGAAAAGAACGTTAATGGTAAAAATCTCATCATTTCAAGCAAAAATTTATTGTAAAAATAATAAATAGAACCAGAAAAAAAGGAAGAAAAAAAACTAACGCATCGTTTCCGATTCCGAGATTAAGCAACGCATAGAGAGAAGCGATCTGAGAATCAACGTCTTGAGAATCAAGCATTGCAACAAGAGGAGGAATAACTCCAAGCATAGCAAGTGTTCCTCTAACTTCCAAATTCTCCTTCGCAAGCATTCTCACGGTGGTCGCAGCGTCTCGCCGCTTCACCGAATCATCTCTTGCTGCAAATCCTTCACAAGACGTTTCAGTTCCTCCAACGCCTCTTCTTTCTTCTTCGCTTCCGCGAATGATTCCGATTCCGCTAAGTTCAGTAGATCCGATAGCTTCTCCGACTTCGCATTCGGTTTCGAAGTTTTCTTCTCCTCTTCTAGTTTTTGTTGTAACCGTTTTTCGTCGGAAGTGGAGGTGTACGATCTTGCTTCGGAAGAGAAGTCATCGGTGTCGTCTTCATCGTAGTTGTGACGGCGGCGGTTGTGGTAACGGGAACTAGCACCGCAACTGATGGCGTCGAAGATTAGACGGCGGAAGGAAGCGGCGTTCCATAAGCGGAAGTTGCCGGTAAATGTATCTGTTTTGGTAGAGTGTTCGTGGCCGAGAACGAGATTTCCGACGTTGTTACGGTGACAGTTTGCCATTCTCCGACGACCTACATTGCAGTGAGAGAAGAGAGAGAGTGTGTGTGAGTAGAGACCGTTGAGTCCTCCACGTTTTAGCTTTATTTCGGTTATTTATAGTAGTACTCCATGTGAATGTGAATTGTGTGACTTTGTGTGATTTGTGAACGTATATGTGACTTATAGTAGTATTATTATTATTCGAGAAAATTATTATTCGACAAAATGTAGGCATGCTTCTTGCACACACCGGTAAAATTGGCATTGGCAATTTGGCATGCGCATTACATTAGCTTAATTATTTTTTATGCCATCTTTATTTTAAAAACATTGATTAATTCCAAAATTCCATATCCTTATTTTAAAAACATTAATTAATTCCAAATAATGTATGGATTTAATCTATATTCATCGTTGGTTGGTGTATAAAAAATTTTACGGCCTCAGTCAATTATGAAATAAACGTCATATAAATGTCTGATTGATATGAATATTTATATCAGTGGATGTCGACCACTCTTCTCTTTTCTTCTCATTACTCTCTAGTGTAGTGGTCTTTTATTATAAACCACTCACTTACAAATCTTTCACCTATAAATAGAGTTCACCCATAAATCTTTCACCTATAAAGAGTTTACCCATAAGTGAAATGATGTACTTGAGAAGTGAATAATACAAAACTCCCATATTCTCCTTCTTTGTTCTTGTTCCTTATATTTTCTTCATCTTTTTTTTTTCGATAAGCAATGTTGCATTAATAAGAGCACTAGGGGTGCTCAAAATCACAAATACAAGGATGAGATCACAGGTTGTTTATACATGAAAGTGCATTATTCCACCACAGTGATGGAATACAACAAGAATTCCCTCCGACCCTGTAAATGAACCAGCCCCAAGATAAGAACTTCACCTGGGCCACCATCGAGTCTACATTTGGCTCTACCCCTCTAAAACAAACATTGTTACAAGACAGCCAAAGACACCAACAAGTTGTCAACCAAATAAGATGTTTGATCCTCTTCGCTTACTTATCAATACAAAGGTCGCCATAGCGTAGAAAATGATCAATTAAAGTAGATGGGCAAGACACTTGAACATTCAGCCAACGACCAATCTCGCCCCACAACCTCAAAGAAAAATCGCAAGCCAAAAACGAGTGATGGGAATCCTCAATGTGAGACCTACACAAAACGCAGACCGCATCCTCCTCCAAGTGAATAACATGTCATCTAAGTAACAAGGACCGAACATGTATAGAATTGTTGAATATACGCCAACCAAACAACAATATCTTGGCTGGAATACGAGTCCTCCATAACGCTATCAGGTCAGGTTTCTGCAGAGTCGAAACTAGCCTGCTGCTGTCCACGGCTGAAAGTTGATTGGCTTGCAAAAGAAATTGGTAACAAGACCGAACCGTGAAGGATTTTAGCGGATCAATAAACCAACACCATCGGTCAGCAACTCCACGGGCCATATGAACATCACGCAGAATAGTCAACAGTTCATCAACTTCATCACCGAATGCGAATCCAGCACCTGCGAAAAAAGAAAAATTTCACTTCCAATGATCATCACGCCAAACTCCTAGATCCGCCAGCCTCACATTTTTATTATTGCAATTGTTGAAAATGTTGCCAAACTCAATCTTCAACGGACGTTGCCCAAGTCAATGATGATGTCAAAAATCCACTCTGCTGCCATCCCCAACCTCCGTCTTACATTTGATTCGAACCAACCCACTGAGAACCTCTCCTCCCCCCACACACCTAAGATCGCGCCACCACAAAGAATCTTCCCTTCTATGCACCGATGTTGAACCATTGAAAAAAATAGACCTCAAATCACCATATCTATACGAATCTTCTCCCAAGCCTTCACATCCATTTGGCCTAAAAGAGCAATATTAAACATTTCAATATCCTTCACACCTAACCCTCCCTCCTCCTTAGATCTACAAATCTTCTCCCAAGCCACCCAATACATGCCCCTCGAATCCTCCTTGATCCCCCACAAGAAATCTCTTTGAAGTTTAATAAGAGTCTTTATCACCACCTCCGGCGCTTTATCAAAAGACATATAATAGAGGGGTATGCTATTTAAAATGGAGTTTATAAGAGTTACCCGACCTCCAATAGACAAGAAACTCTCTTGCCACAAAGCCAATCTACTCTGAATCTTATCAATAACCGGCTTCCAAGTTGAACTCCGTCTTGGATTTGCGCCCACGGGAATTCCCAAAAATTTGAATAGAATAGACTCCGTTCGACAGTGAAGAAAAGTTGAAGCCGATTCTAAGAAATCCTCCGACACATTGATACTAATAAGTTTACTTTTATGAAAGTTAACCTTCAACCCCGACACCATTTCAAAGCTTCTAAGATTAGATTTAATACACCACAAATTCCCCCATGTTGTCTTCCCCAACATAATGGTGTCATCGGCAAATTGAAGCATAGAAAAGCGAAGATTATCATGAACCTTATATTCAACAAATGACCTCACCTCCATCGCCTTTGACATCATAACCGACAAACCCTCTGCTACAATCAAGAAAAGAAAAGGAGAAAGAGGATCACCTTGACGAAGGCCTCTACCAACTTGAAAGTCATTAGTTGGGCTACCATTAACCAACACGGACATGGAGCTAGAACACACACAAGCCTTCACCCACCTAATCCACGCCGAACCAAATCCCATCCTCTCCATCATGTAGATTAGAAAATTCCAAGAAATAGAGTCATAGGCCTTCTCAAAATCAACTTTAAATAACAAACAATCTTCCTTCCTTCTTTTAGCTAGATCAACATCCTCATTCACCACCAAAACACCATCTAGAATGTGACGACCCCCCAAAAATGTCGATTGGCAACTAGAAATAACATTGGGAAGAACTCTCTTCAACCTACTAGCAAGCACATTGGCAATAATTTTATAAATACAAACGATCAAACAAATAGGCCTATATTCCCTCAAACTTTGAGGATGATCATTTTTGGGAATAAGAGCAATAAAGGAGGCTGTGATAGCTTTTGGCAAAGACGCCTTCATATGAAATTCATGGAAAAAAGCTACTATATCCTCCCGAACCAAATCCCAACACTCCTTAATAAACTTCAAGTTACACCCATCCGGTCCCGGACTCTTATCACCGTCACAGTTCCAAACCTCCTTCTTAATCTCTTCCTCCGAGAAAGGCTTCACCAAAAGGTCATTATCACCACTAGAAATTTGTTTAAAACGACCCCATCAAGATTGGGCCGAGTCTGTTGAGTCTCCTCAAAGCGCTTCTCAAAGTGCCTTCAAACCACGCCTTTTACCTCCTCCACATCATCAATTAAAGCACCATTCGCATCCATAAGGAGAAATTTACTTCACCTCCTTCGACTATTCATGAGAGAATGAAAATACTTTGAATTGCCATCGCCCTCTCTAATCCACCGGGATCTAGATTTTTGATATAATAAGCTTTCCTTCATTCTAATATCTTTCCAAAACTTAGTAGTGGCTTCTTTCCTCCGCAGGAGCACTTCGGTATCAAAAGAGTCAATCAACATATCATCTAACATATTAATGTCCTGAACCTCCTTCCCAATGTTCAAATCAATAACACCATACACCTCCTTGTTCCAATCCCTCAATTTAGCTTTGAGAAATTTGAATTTTTCCTTCGAAACGAAAGCTTTATTGCCATGAATGCCACAACCAGCCCAACAAGAGCTCACAAAAGGGAGAAATTCACCATGTTCTAACCACCCATTAATAAAGCGAAACGGCTTGGGACCCCCAATCCTTTAGAGAACGAATGAGCCATATCGGGCAGTGATCCGATATGTCTCTATCACCAATCCACTGTCCCGAAACATTCCATATAGATACAAGACCTTCTGTTATAAGAAAACGATCCAATCGACTCATAGAAATACCATCAGAGCAAAACCAATAGAAATTTTTCCTCGAAACAGATACATCAATAAGGTCCATGTCGTCAACAAAATTATTAAATTCAACAATATCTTGGAAGTTGCTCTCATCCCCACTCCTACCTCTTCTTTCTTCAACACTAGTCACGGAATTAAAATCCCCAACCACACACCACTCACCCCCAGCAAAACTCATTTTTAACCTCTTCAACTCCTCCCAATCCTTCCTTTTCTCAACCAAAGAACAATGAGCATACACATTCACCACATAGATTAGAATGCCACGAGACACAGCGCACACCCCAACAAAACCAACACCCTTAAAAGAGAAATTAACTGACCAAGAATCTACCAACCATGAAGACAAAATTCCATCTGACAGTCCCCGAGACGGCATAAACGCCAATCAAACTGATAATTACCCCATAGTTGTCCAATTTTATTATTATCTAAAGACTCCCTCTTAGTTTCTTGTAAGCAAATGAAATCAAACTTACCCGTACGGATCAAGGAAGCCAATTGACAACGTTTTTCACTATCGCCCCACCCTCTTAAGTTTAGTGAAAGAATATTCATGAGACACCATTTTTAGTCACCCCCTTATTTCTAACTTCTTTATCACGTAGCTCACCAGCTTCAATCAAATCAATATAATGCTCGTCAGCCTGATTACCCTCCACCCCAACTTCTTGGCCTTCTCCCAAACCTTCCTAGTCACCGCTTTGTTTTGGAGAGCCCAAAGCCTATTATTTACCCGAACAATATCTGAGCTATTGATGGAATCATCACAAAGGACTGCCCCTGCAGAGAAAAATGAAGAACTATTCATACGGTTGTCTGACTCACCGTCACCACCACCAGCCATACCCTCTGTGACTTCCTTAACAAAGACTTCCTTCAACTCATGAACAGCACGACGTAATTTACCGGAATGAGGGGATCTCCTAACTCCCACCTTGCGAAGCTTGCATTGTTTCTTTCGACGAGTCGGGCCAGGGAAAAACGACGCAGGCCTTGAAAGAATAGTAGTTGGAGAATTCGCTCCAACGGTTTCCACAAGAGGTTTCGAATTAGTTTGATGAGATAAGTCCAACAATGAAAGAGCACCACGACCCAACAGAGAACCACGGCCCAACCCGTTAACATCCAGCAAAGAATTATTTTGATGAGATAGGCCCAACAACGAATCAGGAACTGGACCATCATTAGAAGAGGATTTAATGACTGGGCCCACATTTGATGAATATCCAACCTGACAAGGAATCATCTCCTTCCTATTCAAATTTACGTGATTAACGGTTTTGTTTTTCTCCTCAACAGCTTCCCTAACTTCGCTCCTACAATCATGGAAAGTATTAACGGTTTTTTTTTTCTCCTCAACAACTTCCCTAACTTCTCTCCTACAATCATGGGGATTATTAATAGCCTGATTTAATGCATCATTAACTACCAAAACTCCGGCCACGTCACCGGCACCAGGCCTCCTCTCCGATGAACCCAAAATTGTCCTTCCATTCCTCGTCAGAATTCTGAGAACCACTCTCAGAAGTTATGCTAACAGTCATAGGTTGCGAAACACTGTCACTCCATCTAAGCGCGGACCGCTCCAATCCTCAACCAATATGATTGTAAACATAACTTTGTTTATGGAGACTTGCAACACATGATTGATATTTTCAAAGGACTGAGTTCGAACCATAACTCGAGCAACATCCATCTTCCTCCTTTTCTCAATGTCATCATCCGCAAAAAGATAAGTACCCATCGACGAAGTAAGTTCAGAGAAGAATTCAACATTCCATGCATGCATGGGTATTCCAAAACATTGAATCCATACAATGCGTTCATTGTCCACATCAGATGCCTTCCACGGTCGTATCCATTTGAACCATTGATACAACCACTTCCTTGATTCTTCCACGAACCTCTTAAAATCCTCCTCATCCTTGCTACCTTCAAGGAGCACCAAATTAGCCCCCATTGGTGTTGCCTTGATCGAGAACACCCATTGTCTTACAAATTCATCGTGGATGAAATATAATTTACCCGGATGAATCACTTCACCCACCATGGCATTGGAAAGATCAAGACTGTGCTCCGACATCATCTCAGTCGAAAGATCACAACTAACCTCCACCTTATCGTTCCCCACCTTATGAACCTCGCCTTGAATGTGACTAATTAAAGTCTCTGGTACCACTAATGGAAAAAAGGCTTTTCATATCGGTTAAAATTGACATTTCATATCGGTTCCCAAACTGATGCCGAAAAAGGAGATATAAAAAATAGAGACATTTCATATCGGTCCCTGAACTGTTATGAAAAGTTTTTCTTATATCGGTTGCCCCTTGAACCGATATGAAAAGTCTCTTTTTTAAAAAAAAATGATATTTAACATCGGTTTTATATGGGAACCGATATGAAAAGTCTCTTTTTTTTAAAAAAAAATGATTTTTAACATCGGTTTTATTTGGGAACTGATATGAAAAGTCTCTCTTTTTAAAAAAAATGATTTTTAACATCGGTTTTCTATGGGAACCGATATGAAAAGTCTTTTTTTTTTAAAAAAAAAAGTGAGGTTGTCTTCCATCAACTCTAGATCCTTCTGTAATAATTCTTTTACGGACCACGTATATTGTTTGAAAATATAAACACCAATATTAAATAAAAACATCCAAAATCAACACGAGAAGGAGATATGCAAGTTACAAATCAAAAATTTGATACATTGTATTATAGAGGCAAGAACTGTGGCAAAAAAACACCAACAAAGATCTCAAATTATACTCAATAACCATATCCAAATACAAAAAACTAATCTAATAAACACTTTACTAACACCAACAAATAATCATTCCATACAGCTTGGGAAAAAGACTACATTAGTTGAAGTGAAGGGTAGAGTATGTGAAGGGTAGAGTAGAGGAGCTTGGAATCCACCTTTTTTTCTTGACTTTTTGGTAGTAACTATTTCTCTTGGATTAGCAACCTGCAAATTACAAAATAAGAGAGAATTTAGGGTCCTAGCAACTTGCAATATATATCCAGTAAAGAGTTGATAAGAAGCAAAAACATAAGCAACTAAGGCCAACTCCATGAAAAATGGCATGTAACAAAACAGTCAGTCATTTGGGTCTCTAATAATTCCTCCACTAGCAGCCATATTCATATGCTTATTGGAAAAAAAAATATCATCTTAATTTCAGATTCTAAAGCTATACAAAAATATCATCTTAATAGACAATCTGACCTTCTCATATGCTTATTGGAAATCAACCCTTGTGGCTTCTCTTTGCTGCAACTCCTTTCCTTTCTGGGCATTTGAATCCCACAATCTTAAAAAACTCAAGAACATTCTCACGTGGACCTTGATAGAAAATCTGACCTTCTGAAAGTAAGATTATGTCATCAAAAAGGTCAAATGTTTCTGGTGCAGGTTGTAAAAGAGATATAATCATTGTAATATCCATGACATGAACTAGCTTGCTTAGAAGAAAAGCTAGCTTCCCTAATATTTCAGCACTTACAGGAAGACTGGAATTTAAACCAGTTTGTTTTGTTGACCATGACAGGCAACAGTCAAATTAAGTGAGCGCAAATACTTGAAATTTCCAAATCAAATAAAGTGAAAGAGTGCAAGAATGATTACCTTAATAAGCACATAATCAATATCTTTGTTAGCAAGTTTAAGATTTTGAATGTCCAAATGATAAATAAAAAACTGAACAAAGAGTGCAAGGGTAACAATAAAGCTAATTAATTGTTCAGATTCCAGTAGCATTACCTTCCTTACGGCCAGCAAATGCAGAAGCTACTGCAACAGTTCCATCCTTATGGCCAGCAAATGCAGAAGCTACTGAAACCAAGTCTCTCTTCTTCACCTAGGAATCCAGTACTGCAAAACAACCATGTATGTAAAATGGAGTGTTATGCTGGAATCCATGTTGTTCTAAATACACAACTTCCAACTCTAACACTGCAATTTCCTTAATTAATTCTGTAGCTGGCTGGATTACAAAATAACAAAAGGTTAAGAACTTGACAAATAGAAGAGTAAAACAATGTAAATCAAGCAGATGCTGCACTAAAATATATGATCCAAGACACAGACATAGAATGCATAAATTAAAACTAATATACAGTAGTAAAATCAATGTTCTAAAAAACATATACAAAAATGCATAGATATAGTTCCTAAGTTTATTGAACTTGTTGCTACCTTGGGAAGCGATCTTTATGCAGTTGCAACTGTGAACTGTAGATTGTGGACTTATCTAATAGTAAAGATACTTATCAGTTACTCAAATGAGGGGGGAAAAAATAATACAAGAGCTTTGGCACTTGGCCTTTTGAGAAGAAAATATATAAGAAATATACATGTAATGAACTCAGTATATCTAAATAATGTCTTATGAGATGGTCTGAAAAAGTCTCCTTGGCAGCAATCCAGCATTCGTAATATACTTGGCTGATCAGTCATCAAATTGTTACTGGGCATGTCATTCATTGATGACATATCATCCAATTGAAGAGTCTTCTTTTCTCACTTTAATGTCTCAAAAGCTATAAGCTAACCAGTACCACCAATCCTATCAGCTTGTTTAGAGAAAGAGGATTCAACTATTTCAAGGACCCTATCAAGCAAGCGATTCATCTCCTCAGGAAATTCCAACTTTGCCCTGTTAGTCTTCCCTCCAATAACAACTGTTGTCCCATCTTGCAAGGCCCGTATCTTTCAATTCACCAACAAGTAAATGAACATTTTATTATACATATATATACATCAGACCAAATTGAAAACAAACCTAAGCCATTATCTTTTGTCTGGAATCTGATGTATACATATATATACATCAGATTCATAATGATATATAGAAGGGGGCAGTAAGCTGCAACACTTTTTGATTTGTAAAACAGATTCAGAATGATATATAGATCAGATTCAGAATGAAATATAAACAATTTTCTGAACAAAGGTACAACATGTACAGAACAGTGACCTTGCTTTCATAATAAGGAATGAAGTATTCTTTCATAATAACCGTCACAACATAAAACTTAAAAGCTGCAATTGAAGTAAAACTTGTCTTACTCAATCATCATCAAGTGCTATGGAGACGGAAGAAGTAGCCGCAACATTTCTTGTATCATTGAGTTCTAGAAAAAAAATAAAAATAAAATCTTAAGTATGAAGTAACAATAATAAGTAAAAATATAGAATACCTATTCATATGATTCTTACCTTGCTCAAGATTCTCAAGTTCTTTCAAATCATCCTCGGTAAGCATAGGCGAATGTGATCCAAACCAATCTTGGGTGCATATCAATGCTTCCATGTTCTGCTTTCAAAACAAATAAACAAGTTTAGAAAACAAGAGGCAGTAAATGTGAAACAAGCAACAAGCAACAAGAGGCAGCTCATAATCTAGTGTAAAACAAAACTAACAATAACATAAAACAACACACCAAGCAATTCTTAAATGGCACGACTTCATCACACAAAGATAGACTTCTGTTAATTACGGAGTAAATTAACAGCAAATGTAAAGTGAAGTGAAACAAAAAGTAAGTACACAGCAAATTAACAGCAAATGTTAACTATCCTTAAATGGACATATAATCATTTAACAGCAAATTAACTAAACAAAAGTAAAGTGATAACTAAAAGATAGACTTCTGTTAATTATGCAGCAGTGGTCATGACTTCATCACACAAAGAACAATAAACATTGTAAGTACACATATAAAGTAAACCTCAATTATACATCAGTTTCAAAATTCACCACATTCACCATATATCAAGCATGAGAGAATTCAAGTAGACAAACAGTTAAACATGTTGAAAGAGAGCATTCACCATTTCCATTGTATAAATCATTCATCCAATGTATAAAATCATAATGAAAAAGAAAGGAAGATTAACAGAATGGTAACAAAATGGTGCTGGAGACACTTCTATGTCTTTATTTTGCCACAGACCCAAATTCACTTCTCCTGCAAACAAAATGGTAACAAAAAGTAACAATTAAAGAAACAGTGGTGGTATGAACTATGAAATGAACCAGCTCAAAATCTCTTCTTCACAACCTTAATCCAAAGAGCCCCTGAAGCCCATTTTTACAAAGCACACAACTATAGTTCTGAAACAATCCAATCTCGCCTGGTTAAGAGAAATGAGAAATGAGAAGCAAAAACTAGGTTGAAGAACAACCCTGGTGCTGCGAATGTTAAGAAAGAGAGGGTTAGGATTCCGATTGGAGATTTGCAGTTCTGATTTGGGTATTTGGCGGTCAGTGGAAGAAGGAACGAAGAAGGTAGCGAAGCTCAGTGGAAGAAGGAACGAAGCTCAGTGGAAGAAGGAACGAAGCTCAGTAGAACGAAGAAGGAACGAAGCTCAGTGGAATGAAGAAGGAACGAAGCTCAGTGGAAGAAGGAACGAAGCTCAGTGGAACGAAGAAGGAACGAAGCTCAGTGGAACGAAGGAACGAAGAAGGTAGCGAACGGTGGTGCTGTGAATGAGAGTGAGAGGGAGCGAATGAGAGATTAGGGAGTGGTACTGCGAATGAGAGTGAGAGGCAGTGAATGGTGGTACTGCAAAAGCCTAATTTTTTTTGTTTCTATAACGGGTGGTTTTGTGACCCGTTATGGAAGTCTAAATTTTTGCACTTTCTATAACGGTTATGCAATGGAACCGATATGAAAGATGGTTTTTGCACTTTCTATATCGGTTCCTATGACAACCGATATAAAAATTGTAATTTTAATTACAAAACTACCACCGCGTCACTTTTAACATCAGACCGTTTTTAACCGATATAAATGACAGTTATAAAATGCATTTTTTCCACTAGTGTACCCACACTTTTTTTGATGGCTCACCCTGAACATGATTCAATACCGGTTTTGGAAGGACTTCTGGAAGTTTTGCACCTTTGCGATCATCACGTTCAAATTTAGGCATATTCACGAAAAGCTTCACATCAATGAATATGTTGTCAAGATAAGTGGCCAATCTCTCCGGTTCCTTCACGTCTATAAATCGCACAAAGCCAAAACGATTCCCACTACCATTCCTCCTCGCCGGAATCACCACCTCCAACACCCTCCCATGATTCGAGAATACATCAAATAGGTCTTGTGCCCTAAACCTAACAGGGAAGTTAGTGAAGTAGAAAGATGAAACGTTATCATAAATCTTCCCCTCCCTATTAGGTCTAGAAGCAATGTCAGTCTTCAAGAATCCAACCCTCTCCCTTCTTCTACAGACAACTTGCCATCCTCCTGGATCTTCCCTAGGAAAAACCCTATCCTCAAATCTCGCCACATGTCTAGCATTACTCCGGAAGCTCCTTCTGTTGTCTCCGTCCCCATATCTCCTGCGTTGCCACCCCACACGATGATCTCCACTATCCCACCGTCCTCTTCCGCCGTTCCCTCCACCTCTATCACCTCCGCCGCCTCCTCTCTCTCCCCCTTTCTCGCTTTCGCATTGTTGGTTAATCCTCCTCTCTCACCTCCGTCGCCTCCTCTCTCTCCCCCCTTCATCTTTCTTCTTGTTCTTTATATCTTGTTTCACAACACGTTATCAGTACGAAGCTCCAACAACTTAGGGTAATATTGGTAGTTATTTGTTCCATGATACTAATTTTTTTTGTGTTATATGCATTGTCTGGAATCCGAAACTTCTTTGTAAGGTTTACTCTTTTTTGTTTATAATGTAATTATTCAAGCAACATGTTGATATGATATCAATGATATCATAGTTTGATTATCTGCGTGGTTTATTATCAGACTATTGATATGATATCATCAGACTATGATTAAGACTAGTGTAATTTGTAGATGCTCTGGATATAAAGAAAAAAATTTCTCTGAAAGCAATATTATTTTAAGATCATTATATGTTTTGGTATATGGTTACAGCATTATTAAGAAACATGATATCATCTGAAGTTGACATGATATAAATTAAATGTGAATTCAATTGGTAAATCTGAAAAGTTTGGATAGGTTGAAGAAGATCCATAAAGGCATCAGTATGGAGAGTTGAGGTATGATTAACGTCAAGTTCGTAGTGGTTTTGCGCCGTTTGTTACTTTTCGCTTATACTTGATATGCTATAGTTCATGAATTAGGTAACTATATACGTTCTGAGATGTGAGGTTATTTGATCTTTGGGGGCCAATACACCCATTATGTGGACCGTTTAAATATTTTTATGATTTTAATTGATGCATCAACTAGATGAGCATATATAGTTCGTCAACTCACAACCAGAAGTTTGTGAGAGATTGTTTGCTACTTTAATTTCACTAAGAGCTCTTTTTTAAATGGTCTTGAAGAACCATTCTTTACACGTCTAAAAATTAATTATATGTCAAATACTTATGAGATAAAAACTTTCAATTTCTATTTGGAAATATGCAATTTTACATGTTGTAACTTTGATCTGCTCGAGACGAGTGGCTTTTTCCGGAGACGGCAGTCGTCGCCCCTGCGAAGGTGGATCCGAATCTGTCAGTTCTGATTGCAATCGCTGTAAGATTCGGTGCGTTCTCCCCGGTGTTTGCTCCGCGTGTGGTGGTCGCCCCTGCGAAGGTCGTGGGTTGGGTGGTTCCGTACGCTGTGGCTGGTGTTGATGCTAGCTTCGGTGCGCTCTGGTTCGGATCTGTTGTTCGGAGTCGGATCTATTGGGTGCTGTGGGTCTCTCCCCCTGCGGTGGTTGCTCCTATCCCGCCACCGCCTGAGCCTCCTCCCTGCGTCCGTCTGGTTCGGATCCGGCGCTGGTTGCAGCTCTGGATTGCGTTCGGGTTTGGATCGTGGGTTTCTGGTTTGGGTTCGGTTGCGTTGCTGTTCGGATTGCATTGATGCTGTCTGTTTCTGGTTTAGGACTGTTGCGTTGGTTCGTAGATGCTGACTGTTTCTGGTTTGGCATTGGTGGCTGTCGTCACGAAATTTGGACCCGCAGTCTCGCCTCCCCCCATTTCGGTGTGGGCCCTTTCCCTGTCGCTCGCGGTTCTGCTTGATTGTGCCTCGGTGTTGGCTGGGGGCGCAATACCGCGGTGGTGGTTGGTGGCTCGACTTCCTCGATCAAGCTAGGTGCTGTCTCGGTGCTGGCCGGTGGCACGACTTCGCGATGATGGCTGGGGTCCCGCCGCCGGTGGTCTGGAGTGTGGTGACTCGATTGTGGTATAAGGTTGTTTAGTTTAGAGGTCTTTGTTAGACTCTCTTTATTGTCCTTATTTCCAAGGGTATTGGCTTAGTCCCCCCTTGTGCTTTTTGTACTATTTTTATTTTTTAATAAATTCGGGCCTCTTGCCTGTTGCTTAAAAAAAAAAAAAACTTTGATTCGCATCAAGCCAACAAGTTATCACAACTCTTCCACATTGCATTTGGTTTTTGGTCACGAACCTAATATTTGCCATCTTAGAATTTTTGAACGTGTAGTGTCTGTTCCAATTTCTCCATTCACAATGCACTGTGATGGGTCCTCAAAGAATTTTGGGAATATATATTGGATATAAATCTCCAGGTATAATAAAGTATCTTGAGCCAACTATTAGAGAGTTGTTTATAGTCCAGTTTGATAATTATATTAAATTTCCCAACATTAGGGGGAGAGAATAAGCAGCTTGAAAAATAGATCAGTTGGAATGAATTATCATTACATCATCTCGATCATCGAACTAAACAATGTGAACTAGAAGTTCACTGATCCAAATGCATTCACTGATCCAAAAGATGTGACCAAATCATATATATCAGCTGCTAATGCTCCAATAAAATGGATGTCCCTATTTGACAATCTAATATTGCAAATGAGTCTAAACCACGCCTGAAGCGTGGTAGACCAATCGGTTCCAAAGATAAAAATCTTCGATCAAAGAGTATTCAGACATAATTAACATTTCAGTTCTTGAAGAACTGATCTGGTACCTGAAAAGTTCTGAAATTAAAGAGATCTCAATGAATTATGTCAAGAATGAAATACAATGGAACTGAAACGAAGTCAACATTGACGATGTTTTTACATATAATATAGCGCTAAATGTGATAAATGATAGTGAGGATCATGAACCAAAGTCTATTAAAGATTGTATACAAAGTGAGAATTGGCCAAAATTGAAAGATGAAATTGAAGCTGAATTAAACTCGTTTTACAAAAGTTTTTGGACCTGTAGTCCAAACACCTGAAGGTGTAAAACCAGTCGGATACAAACGGGTTTTGTGCAAAAACAGAATGAGAATGGTGAAATTGTGAGATACAAAACTCGACATGTTGCTCAATGGTGGATGCAAGGCCTTTTCAGTACTTAATTAACCTTGCAGCACATGAAGAGCTCAATTTCACAAGATGAATGTTGCTACGACTTATTTGTATGACTCATTTGATAGTCATAATTATTTGAAGATCCCTGAAGGGTTTAATATTCCAATACACACTTTTCGGATTCTCGAGATGATTTGTCAAATTGAATCCATCCCTCCATGAGATAATATAATTTGTACACATATGGTATAATCGTCTAAATTTATATTCTAAAGGAGGGATACAAAAATGACATCACTTGTCCATATAGTTTTATGAAAATATTTGGAAGAGAATTTGCTATAACTGATGTCTATGTTGATGACATAAATATTATCAGAACTCCTGAAGAGCTTGCAAAAAAAAACTATAGACTGTTCAAAGAAAGACTCTAGATGAATGACCTCAAATTATATATGATGAATTTTGAGGTTGAACCTGTAGGTGACCTCAACATGGAAAATTCCAAAAGGATTCAAGATAAAAAGAAATATCTTTAAATAAACTCTTTTGAAAAAGAAGGTCTCATATTGATCTGCAGAAATTATTTATATTGAGTACATATGAAATATTTCAGCCCTAAAGACTTGAAAGCATGCATACATATTACCAAATGTTATATCCCTTGACATGATAATATTATTATGTGATAATTAGTAGCAATATAGTTCATTACAAACCAAAATACATTAGAACAAAGTGGGATGCATATTTCATTTTTGACTATCCTAATGAATAAATCATAGGCTTAAATACAGTTTTGGTCCCCCTATTTTGACCAATCCACGATTTTGGTCCCTAAAGTTTTAATTTGACGATTTTGGTCCCCCTATTTTCCCAATTTGAAAAATCATAGTCCCCCACCCCAATTTTGACTCAGTTTGACTGAGTTATCCTACGTGGCAGCCCACGTGGACTACCACGTAGGCACACCCCCCCACCCCACCCCCCCCCACCCCACCCCACCCCCCCACCCCTTCTTCTTCCTCGTGAACCCCCTCCCCCCCACCACCGACCCCACCCCACCCCACCCCCCCCCCACCACCGACCCCACCCCACCCCCCTCCCCTTCGCACCTCCCCCTCCCCTTCGCCTCTCCTCTCCTTCGCCCCTCCCCCCCTCCACTGTTCCCCTCCCCTTCGCACCTCCCCCCTCCCCTTCGCCCCCCTCCCCTTCGCACCTCCCCCTCCCCTTCGCCTCTCCTCCCCTTCGCCCCTCCCCCCTCCACTGTTCCCCTCCCCTTCGCACCTCCCCGCTCCCCTTCGCCCCCCTCCCCTTCGCACCTCCCCCTCCCCTTCGCCTCTCCTCCCCTTCGCCCCTCCCCCCTCCACTGTTCCCCTCCCCTTCGCACCTCCCCCTTCACTGTTCCCCCTCCCCGTCGCTCTCGCTCTCCCTCCCCTCCCCGTCGCTCTCCCTCCCCTCCCTGTCGCTCTCCCCCCCCCTCCCTGTCGCTCTCGCTCTCCCTCCCCTCATCGGTCTCCCTCCCCTCCCCCTCCTTCGCAGATCTCTCTCTCTCCCTCTCCTCTCTCTCTCCTCCTCCTCTCTCTCTCGCGTCGCTCTCGGTGAACCCCGTTGGGTTGGGGTGGGGTGGGATGGGGGTGGGGTGGGGGTGGGTGGGTGGGGTGGGTCGGTGGTGGGGTGGCGTCGGTGGTGGGGGGTGGGGGTGGGGTCGGTGGTGGTGGGGTGGGGGGTGGGGTGGGGTCGGTGGTGGGGTGGGGGTGGGGTGGGGTGGGGGTGGGGGGTGGGGTGGGGGGTGTGCCTACGTGGCAGTCCACGTGGGCTGCCACGTAGGATAACTCAGTCAAACTGAGTCAAAATTGGGGTGGGGGACTATGATTTTTCAAATTGGGAAAATAGGGGGACCAAAATCGTCAAATTAAAACTTTAGGGACCAAAATCGTGGATTGGTCAAAATAGGGGGATCAAAACTGTATTTAAGCCTAAATCATATTATGTATGTTACACAAATTAACCATGCAGATGCAAAGTATATTTCTGATCTAGATCAAGTCAGATCGCAGGTCAGTTATTATCTACATATAGTGACATTGAAATATATTTTTGATCTACAAAACAACCTATGGTTCTTGCTTCTTCACTTCATGCCCAAATGCCAACAATTCAAGGAAGATGTTTTGAAGATAATACTGACCACAAAGCTTCATTAAAAGAGGATACCTCACAAATGACAGCGGAGTAGATTGCTCCATATGCACTCAGGGAGAAACTCCAGATGTTGAAATTGATATTCTGAAGTGATGCTTCATTCAGGGGGAGAAAAGCTGCACTCTTTTCCTTTGCCATGGTTTTGTCTCACTGGGTTTTCCTAGAAAGGTTTTTAACGAGGCAGTTCCCACTGGCAGAATATTGTACTCTTTTTCCTTCACTAGATTTTTATCCCACTGGATTTTTTCTAGTAAGGTTTTAATGAGGCATATCCTTGGTGGACATCCAATGGGGAGTGTTATGAATATTTATATTAGTGGATGTCCACCACACTTCTCTCTTCTTCTCATTACTCTCTAGTGTAGTGGCCTTTTATTATAAACCACTCACTTACAAATCTTTCACCTATAAATAGAGTTCACCCATAAGTGAAATGATGTACTAGAGAAGTAAATAATACAAACTCTCATATTCTCCTACTTTGTTCTTATTCCTTATATTTTCTTCATTTTTTTCTTGTTCTTTATATCTTGTTTCACAACACTTATTTTATTTTAATACCTTAAAGATTTTTGATTTGCTCATGGTGTAAAAAAAAATTCCAGCGACGGTGCTCACCATTAAACTCTTAATGCAAATGAATATAAACATTTTGTATTTAATTTATATACACAATAGGCATATAAGTATTTTACACTGCCCACCATTTAAAGGTTGACACATCATTAAAAACAAATTAGTCAATTGGTAACCAATTATTCCATCAAGTGTTTTTTTATAAGCAAAAATTATATTAAAGGGGGTGCAAACGGGAACCCCCAACCGTTACAAAGACAAGGGGCCTCATTAAAACCTCCTTGGGCCAAAAGCCCCATGGGAAAAAGACCCAAAGAGGAAAGAGTACCCCAGGAAGAATGAGACAAAAGACCAAATTACACCGAGTTCATACAAACAATAAGGTTTTCCCACCAGTCTGAAATCTTCAAAGCTGAGTTGCGACCTTCAATGCTAATGAACTAACTCCAAGATATAGTTTTAACATGATTGACTACCACTTGAGAATTGAAGACTTGATCCTTAAAGAGAATATGGTTTCGATGAATCCAAAGGCACCATGTGACTGCCATCCAAAGTAAATACTTCAATCTCCCCTCCTTCTTGGACTCCAACTTGATACCATGGACCCTAAAATGTGCCACTCCAACAGAGAATCCATGAGCGCACTGCCTATCCAATTATAAATAGAAGTCCAAACTGATCAAGAGCACCTGGACACAAAAAATAAGTGAAAAATAGACTCATCTTGCTCAAAACAAAAATGACAGCACGACCCATGAGGGTCCTTAATGATACCCTTAGAAATAAGAGCTTCCCGAGTTGGAAGCTTTTCCAACAACAATCTCCATCCTAAAACCCCCACCTTGGTGGGAACCGAAAGCTGCCACATATCATCTAAAGCACTTTGAGTGTCGCTATCCAACCTATCATGATTCAAAAGATTCAACAACAGAGTATAACAAGATTTATAAGGTAAGAGACATAGGCAGTTGGACATCAAGTCTTCGCTCTATCTCCCTCCAAACCTTTCTCGAAAGATCACAATCAAGGAAAAGATGATGGAGATCCTCACTATGATTGTTACAAAAAACGCACAGGCCCCCATCCTCTGAACGAATAACATGTCTGCTTCTCAGTAGCTCACGCACCGGTAGAGCGTTTAAAATTAATCTCCAACCAAAGATCAAGATTTTTGAAGGAACTGCTATTTGCCATATGTAGCGACCGAAAAATCCGGGCGAGGATTCCTCGAAGGTTCAAAAATGAAGCCGCCACCAAAGTTTAATTATAAGGGCAAACATTGGAAAATCCCTTTTGAATGGATAAGGGACCTTGAGACCAGATAAGGGTTCGGGAGTCGGTTATGCGTGGGGAAGGTATTAGCACCCCACGACATCCTTCCTAAGGAAGGTTACCTGCTAATTAGTTGTAGAAGCGAAAGTTAATTTTGAAAACATTTATTTTTACCCTTTTATTGTGAATTAAAAAGAAATAGGAAAATTGATATTTTATTTGAATTTAAGAAAGTGATTATTTGGGAAAAGACTAAAAAAAGGTTTTTTATTAGTGCAATTGACATAGGTCGGCCGTCCTCTGCTCCTACGTATCTCTTGGTAGAGAATCAAATCACACGTAGTTCTTGGTAGAAAAATGTTTGTTGGTTGGTATTTTTTAATATAGGGTTCTTAGGACTCCTGAGTGATCAGTTCATTTGTCCTAAAATGATGACTAACCCGACTGTACAGTCGGCTTAGTCCCCTACTTTGTGAAAATGGAGTTTTTTGAAGTTTGGAAGATAGTTTGATGTGTGGTGGTTTGATTTTATTTGAATAGGGGTTTTAGGACTCTTGATCCGTACGGTTCATTCGTCCTAGAACGGTGACTAACCCGGCCGTACGGCCGACTTAATCCCGTATTTTAAAAATTTGATTTGTGGAAAGAAATGTGTTTGTATTTTTTTTAATTTAGAAATTGTTTGTTTTAAATTGGGATTTTAGGACATGATCTGTAACGGTTCATTAGTGACCTAAAAAGCAGACTAACCCGACTGTACAGTCGACTTAGTCCCCTATTTATATTTTTTGAAAATATTTCTTTATTTATGAGAGGAAAAGGAATATTTTGTTTTTGTTTTGAATATGAATGAAAAGTTAACAAAAAAGAAAAAATGAAAAGTGCAACTAGTGAAAAATATTTATCATGAATATTTAAAAACAAACTAATTAAAAGAAAAATAAACATAAAAAAGGGAGGGGGAGAGAGAGAAAGCGAGAACTTCGCTGGGAGAGAGAGAGAGAATGTGTTCAGTGTTCTTGTTGAATCACTATGGTGTGTTTTTCACTGTGGACAGAGCCTCCTTTTATAGGTGAAGGGTTAGGTGAAGAGACTTGCTGGACAAGTTAACTTGTTGGGCAAGTCGACTTGTTGGGCAAGCAGCTTGTTGGGCCGAAGGTTAATGCTACTGACACCCCCTTTTATTATTTTCGTTCTTCTCTATTTTTTTGGATTATTCTTATTTTTGTATATTTTTGGTGATATTTTTGTATTATTGGGCTTTTTGTATTATTTGGATACTTTATTGTAATATATATTTTTTATTTTCTGATTTTATTTCATTATTATTTTTATGGCTTTTTGATCAAAAGGGCTGAATTAAGTCCAAAATACTGAACATAGGCCCATTTACTAAGAATTGGCCCAATTAGACAAACCGGTCTAAATTAAAACAAGACAGCGCTCGAAATGTCGTTCTCGTAATGATATGGACTTGTGACACGGAGGCTAAAACAATTGTGATAAATGATCGGACAAAATTGGGGTATAACACCATAATGCTTTGAAGTCTGTACTATCACCGTTAGTGTTCACAGCAGGAACCGAATTAGCTGACAACAAAAAAACGATAACAATATCTCACTGAATAACGATGGGAAGACTCGGGTAACCAACTCCAGCTATCTGTTCTGTCTCAATTTAACTGTACGTCTCTCAGAATGTCAAACAGCGTCGATCCATCCTCGCTAAGGAGCTGCGAATCGAATCCAAAAATTGTCAAATTCCAATGCCAGTAGTTCTGGTTCCAAACACCTACATCAGCAATGTAAGCATTTTTGTTGCTGCAACCTGCAAAAATGTTAGAAAAATCCATCTTCAATGGGCGCTGTCCAATCCAATGGTGATTCCAAAAATTCACGCCTTGACCATCGCCCAACCCTCTCCTAATATTCGCTTCGAACCACCCTCCCGAAAGTCTATCTTCACCACACTCCGAAGATCACGACACCAAAAAGAATAATTTGCTCTTCTATTCAACAGTCAATTTTCCGAAAAGAAAATAGATTTCAAGTCACCATAGCGATGAGAGAGTAAATCCCGCCTGTAACATCCCAAACTGCTTTCAGAACTGTCAACTGCCCCCACAAACCAACACGTGTCTTTTCAGCAAGTGTTGTCCTCACTTGAATGCTTTCTAGAAAACTTCCCAGAAGGTCACCCATCCCACTACTACTCCAAGTCAAGCACGTTTAACTGTAGAGTTCTTATGGGAATGGCTCCCGAAAATAATATGCATCTTGTTGGTATAGGTAGTCCAAATCAATTCTTTTAAGCCTTCCTTCAACTGTACAGTCTCATACCTGGACAGCCTCAGGATCCCTCTCATTCCGGTGCGTATTCGATTCATTCACGTGTCCCTTCGCCTAGAAGCTTCCAGGAGCCGCTCTTTGTCGTGCCAACTTTTGGGCATCGGCGATCACTCCCCGCCCTCGTCAGCCACGGATGTCACATGCCGACCAGCTTTCTCTTGGTTCTTCCCCGAACCACACCGTACTAAGAGAGGTCTGCTGCTCTGATACCATTTGTAACATCCCAAACTGCTTTTAGAACTGTCAACTGCCCCCACAAACCAACACGTGTCTTTCCAGCATGTGTTGTCCTCCCTTGAATGCTTTCTAGGAAACTTTCAAGAAGGTCACCCATCCCACTACTACTCTAAGTCAAGCACGCTTAACTATGGAGTTCTTATGGGAAGGGCTCCCGAAAAGAAAATGCATCTTGTTGGTATAAGTAGTCCAAATCAATTATTTTAAGTCTTCCTTCAACTGTACAGGTCCCATACCTGGACAGCCTCAGGATCCCTCTCATTCTGGTGCATATTCGGTTCATTCACGTGTCCCTTCGCCTAGAAGCTGCCAGAAGCCGCTCTTTGTCGTGCCAACTTTTGGGCATCGGCGATCACTCCCCGCCCTCGTCAGCCACAGATGTCACACCACCAAGGGGCATCTTCTTCCGACAATATACACCACTTCCACTTGGCCAATAAAGCAACATTAAACAGCTCAATATTTTTTACACCTAGACCTCCTTCCTCCTTAGGCTTGTAAATTTTATTCCATGCCACCCAATACATGCCTCTATCAACTTCGTTTATACCCCACAAAAATTTTCTTTGGATTTTGATCAAGCTCTTGATCACCACCTTCGGTGCCTTATAAAAAGAAAGATAATAAAGGGGAATACTATTAAAAACAGAGTTGATTAGTGTTACCCGACCACCCATCGATAAATGACGCTCTTGCCAAAAAGAGAGCCTTTTGCGAAGCTTATCGATCACTGATTTCCAACTTGTGCTCCTTCTTGGATTTGCCCCCACCGGAATACCCAAGAACTTGAAAGGAATAGATTCCAAGCGACAATGGAGAAAAATTGAAGCGGAATTCAAGAAGTCCTCCGAAACATTTATCCCAATGAGCTTGCTTTTGTGAAAATTGACTTTCAACCCCGAAACAAGTTCAAAGCTCCTTAGAATCGATTTTATACACCAAATATTCCCCCAAGTAGCTTTCCCCATCATAATAGTATCATCCGCAAATTGAAGAATGGAAAAACGAAGGGAATCATGAACATGGTATTCGGTGAAAGAACCAATCTCAACCGCTTTGGCCATCATAGCCGTCAAGCCCTCGGCAACAATTAAGAACAAGAAGGGGGAGAGAGGTCCGGACTAAACCCCATTTTATCCATCATGTACGCCAAGAAACTCCAAGAGATAGAGTCGTACGCCTTTTCCAAATCCACTTTGAACATCAAACAATCCTCCTTACTTCTCTTTGCCAAATCTACGACTCCACAAGAATTGGTCGATCTTGGTGGGGCTCCTCAAAACATTTTTCAAAATGAGTATTAACTTTCAACTTTACTTCCTCCACATCTTCTATCAACTCCCGCTCTCATCCATAAGTAACAAATTACTCCTCCTCCTTCTAAATTTCAAAAGAGAATGAAAATATTTAGTGTTGGAGTGCCCTTCTCTAATCCATCTATCTCTAGACTTTTGGCACAACAAACTCTCTTTCAATCTAATATCTCTCCAAAACTTTGTCAACACCTCCTTCCTCCGGCACACCGCCTCTACATCAAAGGAATTAACAAGAAGAGAATCTATCTCATTAAGATCCTTTACATCATCATCAATATTGAAATCAAGCACCCCAAAGACCTCATTATTCCACTTTCACAAACTCGTTTTAAGCAACTTCAACTTTTCCTTCAACACATAAGCCTTATTACCTCGCACATCCAAACCAGCCCAGCAAGATCGTACATAGGTTCGGAACTCAGAATGATCAAACCAGCTATTAATAAAGTGAAAAGGTTTAGGCCCCCAATCCTTTATAGAACAGAGTCAACAAACTAACCATATAGGACAATGATCCGATATGTCACGATCACCAATCCATTGCCCCGAAATGTTCCATAATGAAATAAGACCATCTGATAAAAGAAACCGGTCCAGTCAGCTCATAGAGACACCACCCGAACAAAAATATGAAAATTTCTTCCCAGTAACAATAACATCAACAAGATCCATATCCACAATAAAACTGTTAAACTCTGCGATCTCCTGCAAATTACCCCCATCCCTCCTACCTTTTCTCTCCTCAACACTAGAAGCAGAGTTGAAGTCTCCAACCACACACCACTCTCCCATATCGAACCTTCCCTTCATCCCCTTCAATTCCTCCCACCTTTTCCGTTTATCAACCAACGAACACGGAGCATAAACATTAACCACATAGATAAGAGTACTACGATATTTAGCACAAACCCCCCACAAAGCCAGTGCCTTTAAACGAGAAGCTAACAGACCAAGAATCTAACAACCAAGAAGACAAGATACCTCCTAACAACCCCCGAGAGGGAACCAAGGACCAATCGAAAAGCTGATTACCCTAAAAAAGACCAATGTGCTTGCTATCTATATGTTCCCTCTTAGTCTCTTGTAAACAAATACAGTCAAACTTACCTCTTCTTATTAGTGAAGGCAATTGGCGACGTTTTGCACTATCCCCCCACCCACACATATTTAGTGAAAGAATGTTCTTGAGACACCGTTGTTTGCCTCCTCCACCTCCGTAACAACTTGGTTACGCTTCTCACCTTCTTCAATCAACCCTACATAATGGTCGTCAATTTGATTACCCTCCACTCCTAGTTTCTTAGCCTCCTCTCATAGCTTTCTAGCCACTACTTTATTCTGGCTAGCCCAAAACATGTTATTCACATTAACAATATCTGTACTATTAATTGAAGCATCACAGAGAACAGTCCCAGCCAAAAATAGAGAAGAATTATTCACTGCACATTAATGCTTTTGTTTCTGAATGTCAACGGGATAACGCCATTCAAAAATAAATAGCCCGTGAAATGTAAATAAAGTGACGCAATAGGCTTTCTCATATCTACAAAGAGGTTCCCAAAAACATATATCTACAAAGAGTAAAAAATGATGAATCATGGATAAATAATAATATGCATTCTTAGACTATGCATATTCATTATATCAAACGGTGTCTCTGAGCAGAAAAGTATTTGGATGACATAATTTTGGTCTTTTTCAATTTAACTAAAGTTCTAAATTCGAATTCAACTTTAGGAATGCATCAGCGTTAAAACTCTTTGAGAGAGAGCTTTATCCATATTATGGTTCTACTCTGCTCGACGGATTAATTTCTATAGTTGCGTGCAAAGAATACCTAATTTACATCATGTGTCCTAAACTTATCTTCCACTTATATTCTTACCATTTCGGATTGGGCTTCGGCACAAGGGCTAATAAGTTTGTTGCTTGAATTGGGCTTTGGCACAAGGGCTAATAAGTGTGTTGTTCTTTAGCACCACGCACACCGCAGAGATCCAACCTCTGAACCCTGTCCAGCAAGATCGCACAACAAGGTTTGATTTCCGCAGTAGACAAACTCAGTGTTGAGTGTTTACTAGTGTGAAATTTGCTCCTAAACACAAGTGGAGATTAGTCTTTTGGTAAAAGCGTTTAGACACTTTTTTTTTGTGTGAACCAGGTATCATCTGCGCGCAACTACAGAGACTAATTCCTCGAGCCGGATAGGACCACAATGGGCGGTAAAGCTCTCCCTCAAGAGATTTAATGCCACTGATTCTCAATGCTAAATTCGATCAAGAATCTTGGTTAAGCTGGAAGAGACCCACACTATCTTATCCGAGCGCTCTTGCGGTATTGTTTAGACACTCTGAGCAGCTAACAATAGGTCGAACAATATGAAAAGAATTTATTCATACTATTAGGTTGTGTTGAGACTTAAGAAAGATAATAAAAAAAAAAGTAAACACGGAAAAAAACAAAACCATATCTTATCCAAGACAAAATAAATAAAAACACTTGAAAATCAACTCCAAGTCTAAGTGCTTATCAAAAAAAAAACTCAAAGTCTAAGTGTAAGTGGTTAATGCACTCCATATTAAGGGGTGGACTCGGTTAGTACTCGCGTTCGATCCCTAGTGATGAAACAAATTAGAGTCAGACTTTACTTACCTCCCGACCAAACTCCAGATTATTCAAGACCCATTTCCTCTGGACATCGGAGGGGTCAAAGACTCCGAAAAAAACACTTGAAAATCAAAAAATTACAAAAACTCTTTTAACCGCTCTTTATTATTTACTAAAAACAATCAATTCGTTACGTAGGGAAACAAATTCAACATTTTTTTGACAAAGAAACAATGGTATTTCCTCTATCTCATCTGACCAGATTCTTTCTTTAATTTCTGCAAATTTTGTCTTATACACTAGTGGTATTTTTTTATTCATTTTTCTTACAAAAAAAAAAGTTTCATAAGAAAATAGTATTTTTTTTGACAAACAATTAAAAGAAACGTGCCTCATTTTTATCAACTTATTTATTTTTAGTCTTTTTTAACTTATTTTTTTGAATACATTTTTAAGTAATCTAATCTATCTAATCTAATATCTATTTATACAAACAAATTTGGATCTCTTATTAACAAGACACATATCTAATTTATCTATTTATGCCAATTGGATCTCTTACCAATTTGGATCTCTTATTAACAAGACACATATCTAATTTAAGGGTAAAAATGTCACTATTTTTTTTCCTTCTTACATTCTCTTTCTTCCTTTTTTTCCTCTTTTTTCTTACACTCTCTTTCCTCCTTTACACTTTTCTCTTACAATCTCTTTATTCCTTTTTTCTTTTTACTTTACTTTTACATTTCCTACAAACAATTCTTCTCTTTCTCTTATTACTTCACTTTAGTTTTTTTAACTAAATTTCTAAATGTATACAAACACTACTCTACTAAAATTACCTATAAAAATGTAAATGTGTCACACTAAACAAAAAACTATCACCTTTTTAGAAAAAGTTATCACCTTAAAATTTTAATTTCTCTCTCCAAAATCTGTTGACACTCTTATTGATAATCTACTATCACCTCTTATTGATAATTTACTATCTACCATAATCTACTAATCAACTAAAATAATCAATTGAAACTACGAGATAACTGCAATGATATATAAAAAAACACGGGTTAACTGCACTGATATATATAAAAAAACACAGAATTAATATTTGCCATTGATAATTAAATTTTTTGAAGATTACTATAAACCTATTATCTAAAAAACAAGAAGCTAGATTTAATGACTATTTAAGCTATTGATTAATATTTAAAACACATATTTCTTATTGATAATCTACTATCTGTCTTTTACTATCTACTATCTGTCTTTTACTATCTACTATAATCTACTAATCAACTAAAATAATCAATTGAAACTACGAGATAACTGCACATATATATAAAAAATACGGGATAATTGCTCTGATATATAAAAAAACACGAGAATAATATTTGTCATCGATAATTAAATTTTTTGAAGACTACTACTACAAACATACTATCTAAAAAACAAGAAGACTTAATGACTATTTAAACAAATATTTCTTATTGATAATCTACTATCTACTATAATCTACTAATCAACTAAAATAACCAATTGAAACTACGAGATAACTGCACTGATATATGAAAAAACACGGGATAACTGCAGTGATGTATAAAAAATCACGGGATTAATATTTGTCATTGATAATTATAATTTTTGAAGACTATTATAAACGTATTATCTAAAAAAATAAGAAGTTTTAATAACTATTTAAACTGATTAATATTTAAAACACACGTGACAAATATTTGTCACTAATACCTGAAAAAGGACAAATAATTGTCACTGATATATAAAAAAACACTGGATAAATATTTCTTATTGATAATCTACTATCTACCTTTTACTATCTAGTATAATCTACTAATCAACTCAAATAATCAATTGAAACTATGAGATAACTGCACTGAAACATAAAAAAACACGGGATAACTGCACTGATATATAAAAAAATACGGGGATAACTACAATGATATATATAAAAACACGGGATAGCTGCACTGATATATAAAAAACACGGGATAACAACACTGATATATAAAAAAACACTGCACTGATATATAAAAAAACACGGGATAAATGACATATTGTTTTTAAATGATACTTTTACATTTTTTTAAATTTTAATATTTATCTATTTTTTATTTGAAACTTCTTTTTTATCTACTTTAAATTTGTCTTTACTTTTACGGGTAATGTTTAGAATATTTAAATACTATCTAAGTTCACTCATAAAAAAAACATGACAGCACTCTTGCAAACGTACGGGTATCCTACTAGTTTTATAAATTAGGAAACTGAAATTAAAAATAGAGAGTCCAAAAAAGTTGAAAATATAAAAAAACGCCACGTGGTATATGGGTGCGATGATCCTGTGCCGTGTCGTGCAAATATTGTCGTCAGTCGTCACTATTGCCGGCCAGCTAATCCGTTTGATTAGGAAGTTTCTTGTGGGACCCACGTGATTTTAACACAAGGATCCAAAATCTAGCTGAATCAGGTGAAATTGATTGGGGGGTGTATTTGCGTTACGATGGGGGTGTGCCCAAAATTAGCGTGACATGCGAGGGTTGGAAACTGGAAAATGAAGACGGGTGTTCTTACTATCCATGTCAGAACTTAGATGATTATGTGTCAAAATTTGTACATGCATTCAGATGAATGTATCTGAACCTATTTCCAAGGAGCAAAATAAGTGACTTAATACTTATCCAAATAAATGTATAAGGAAAAGGAAAAAACAAAAACAGGAAAGAAAAAGTTACAAAGAAAAATATTATTACTTCTTTCTTGTTCGGTACTATAAACGCATATTATTTAATAATATATTTTTCATAACTCTATTAATTTATCTTCTCAATGTCATCATTAATAAGGTTAATTTGGTAAACTAATTCACAATTTCTCTTTCTCATATAAAATTAACTACTTTTCTTAATATATATGAAATGACCCAAAATGACATATAATATGGGACGGAGGTGTTGGCGATATTCTCCTTGAGAAGAGAGGAGAGCGAGAGCGAGAATAACAGAAAAATGGAAAACTGTAAAATGGAAAAACTTATTATTTAGTAACGGTTCGACACCTTATATATAGCTAGTGTCGATGGTGTCGAAAGCTCATATAGCTAGTCGAACTGAATGTGTCGAAAACTTATATATCTAGTTACAATCTAAACAATTGAATTACAAACATATTTCAATATTCCCTCTTAATTCACATTGCTAAGTGACATCATTCCAAGCATTGTCCTTAATTCTTCAAATCTTCCCTTTTGCAATGGCCTGGTCATTGCATCAGCTACTTGAAGTCTGAGCAGCAGTATTGCAAGTTTAGCTTCTCCTTGTTGACTTGATCACGCAAGAAGTGATACCTAGTTTCTATATGTTTCGACCTTCCATGGGCAACAGGATTTTTGGCCAAATCTATTGTAGATTTGTTGTCTATTAGCAACTTCATTACTGAGTTCTTGTGTAGTCCAGCTTTAGTGAGTAACATGCTCAGCCATGATGCTTGGCAGGCTGCAAAGGAAGCAGCCACATACTCTGCCTCACAGGAGGACAGGGCTACTATGCTTTGCTTCTTGGAGCACCATGAGATGGATGCTGTTCCATACATAAAGACATAGCCACTTGTGTTTTTCCTGTCACATTTATCTCCACTCCAATCCGAATCTGTGTAGTCAAACACTTCGACAGTAGCAGAAGATTCAGTCTTGCTAGGGAACAGAATACCATGATTTTGTGTTCCCTTTATGTACCTAAGCACTCTTTTTGCAGCCATTGGATGAGAAGTTCTTGGCTTCTCCATGAATTTGCTGATCAATCTAACACTAAACATAATGTCAGGTCGTGTGTTGCAGAGGTACCTAAGGGATCCAATAATCTGTTTGTAGAGGGTGGCATCTACTTCACTCTCTTCCCCATCCTTCGACAACTTGTTGCTTGTGTTGATTGGAGTAGAATCTGGTTTGCAATCGACCATCTTGAATCTGTCCAGGATGTCTGCTGCATACTTATTCTGATGCAGAAATGTACCTTTGCTTGTCTTCATAATTTCGAATTCAGACATCATCACCTTCTTGAAGGAGTCAACTTCAGTCTCATTGCTGCCAGTCACTAGTAGACCATCTACATATAAGCACATCAACAACTGAGTTTCAGTTCCAGTCCTTTTAACATACACACCATCTTCATTGGTGCATCTACTGATTTTTTGAGCTAAGAGGAATCCATCAATTCTCTTGTTCCATGCCCTTGGGGCTTGCTTAAGTCCATACAGGGCCTTCTCAAGTTTGAACACCTTGTCTTCTTGTCCCTTTAACTCAAATCCAGGTGGTTGGCAAACATAGACTTCCTCCTCCAAAGGTCCATTAAAAAAGTCTGATTTTACATCAAGTTGATGTAGGGGCCAGCCTCTATGACTTGCCAAGACCACTACTAGTCTTATGGTCTCAATTCTGGCTACAGGGGAAAAGACTTCATTGAAATCCAAGCCAGGCTTCTGTAGGAAACCTTTAGCTACTAATCTGGCCTTATACTTGGCCACTTCTCCATTGGGTTTGACTTTAGTCTTGTAGACCCACTTCACATCTATTGCCTTCTTTTGCTTTGGAAGTTCGACTAACTTCCATGTGCCATTTTTCTCTATTGACTTCAGCTCATCCAGCATAGCTTCCTTCCACTGTTTGTTATTAAGTGCCTGCTCCAGACTCACTGGTTCTGCCTCAGCCATCAGTGCAAGGTGATTCAGGTCTCCCTATGTTATAATAGCAGAATCTGGGAATGTATCAAATCCTTCTAGCCTTACTGATCTCTGCCTTTCCCTCTGTGACCTTCTGATAGGTGCTTCAGTAACAGGTGTTTCAGGTTCTGCAGTTTCAGTAGCTTCATTCTGATCATCTGGATCCTGAATCTCATCAAAATCCAGTATTATTGTCCTTTCACAGCCTTCTTCATTCTGAGTATCCCAGTTCCAATTCTTGGACTCATCCACTATGACGTCTCTCCTCTTCACTATTTTCTTCTGCACAGGATCATACAGTTTGTATGCTCCTGTCGAATGATATCCAATAAGGATCATTTGTTGTGCCCTATCATCCAGCTTCTTTCTTAGTTGCTCAGGGACATGTCTGTAACATAATGAGCCAATTATTCTGAGATGCTTGACACTTGGCTTTCTTCCTAGCCAAGCTTCTTCAGGTGTCTTCCCAATCAGTTTTTTTGTGGGGCATTTGTTCAGAATATAAACTGCTGTGGCTACTAATTCTCCCCATAAACTGTGAGGTAGCTTCTTTTCCTTCATCATACTTCTCACCATGTTGAGGATGGTTCTGTTTTTCCTCTCAGCAATTCCATTATGCTGAGGTGTGTAAGGTGAAGTGACTTCATGTACTATGCCTTCTTTTTCACAAAGCTTTACAAATTCATGTGAGTCGTACTCACCACCTCCATCTGTTCTAAGGGTTTTGATTTCACATTCACTTTGCTTCATCATCACCTTAAAGTTCTTGAATGTTTCAAGTACTTCACTCTTCTTATTGATCAAGTACACCCATGTCATTCTAGTGTACTCATCAATGAATGTGACAAAGTAATTGTTACCTCCTAATGAACTGACCTCAAAGGGACCACAAACATCAGAGAATATCACCTCTAACTTCTTTTTTGCTCTGCCTGGCACCTCTGATTTGAAGGAGTTTCTAGGTTGCTTTGATTTGCAGCAGCTATCACATACTTCACCAGGCATTTTCACTGCCGGCAGCCCATGAACCATCTTCTACTCATGTAGTTGTCTCAAGCTATTGAAGTTTAGGTGGCAAAATCTTCTGTGCCACTTCCAGTTTTCATCATCAACAGTGGTTGTGAGGCATTGCTCTTCAATTACTTGCAATTTGATCTTGAAAGTTCTGTTACTTCGCATTGGCACCTTCAGGATCCGCCTCTTGTTTAAATCAAACAAGCTGGGACTGTTATCATCCATTTCGACAGAGAATTTCTTCTCAATCATCTGCCCAAGACTCAGCAGATTACTCCTCATCTTTGGCACATAGAATACTTCCTGAATGTAGCACCACTTTCCATCCTTCGACAGAAACTTTATGGTGCCAATTCCTTCTGCAGTGACTCTGCTGTTATCTGCAAATCTGATTCTTTTACTTATTTGCTTCAGTTCGACAAACCACTCCCTATGGCAGCACATGTGGTTTGAGCATCCTGTGTCGAGATACCATCCATCAGATTTTCCTTTGATCTCATTTGTATCTGCCTTCAGCAACAACAATTCTGTGTCAGTAGCTGTCATGAAGGATAATTCTTCATCATTGTTGCTGGCCATGTTGGGGCATCACCAGTGTCACCACTGCCCTGCCCCTCACACATTGCACAAGTATTTTGAGCATTACAAGTGTTTCCACTATCACAAGTGTTCCCACTGTCCTGCTCATTACTTTCAGCAACTGTTACATTGAGATGAGTGTCTTCTTCAATCTCATCATCTATGACTGCCATCAGCCTTAAGCCTTCTGAGTCAGAGTCAGAATCTGTGCCACCATCGCTTGCAAATTTGGCTTCAGCATCTTTATTCCAAGGAACCTTCTTGTTCTTGCATTTGTTCCTATAATGCCCAAATTGCTGACAGTTGTAGCACTGCACTTTGCTCAGATCGTATTTCTTCTTATCAGAGTTTCCTTGTTCATCTTTCTGCTGTCAGATTCCTTTTCTTTACCCTTCCAGTTTCCCTTTTCTTTCTTGTTGCCTGCCTTCCAATTTCTCTTAGAGGAGTGTGTCAACAAGGCTTGTTCAGTCTCCTTTTCTGAACTTCTCTGCCTAATTCTCAATTCATGAGCCTCTAAGGAACCTTGAAGTTCATCTAACTTCATTTCATCTATGTTCTTGGATTCTTCAATGGAAGTTACAACATAGTCGAAATCTAGAGTGAAGGATCTAAGCACCTTTTCTACTTTACTTTTTTCAGATACAGTTTTACCATTGCCTTTCATTTGATTAGTCAAAGCTACTAACCTTGTGATGAAATCACCAATCGATTCTCCATCTTTCATCTTCAATGTCTCGTATTGCTTCCCGAGAGACTGCAGGCGTATCTTCTTCAGTCTATCCGCTCCTCCATATGCATTCTTGAGGATATCCCACGCTTCTTTTGCTGAATCACAATCAATGATCAGGTTCAAAATGTTTGAATCAACTCTTTGGTGAATCAAGAACAGCCCTCTTCCATCTTTCTTTCGCAATGCATGGTGGTTGTTCCTCTGCGCTTCAGTGGCGTTTGCTGCCAATTGTGGAACACCTTCATCAACGATTTCAAGTACATCTTGAAAACGAAACAGGACCTTCATTTGCGCACACCACCGTTCGTAATCCTTTCCATTGAAAATAGGGAGGTTCGTCGGAATCCCACTGTTGTCTCGCGTCACCATTGGAAGAATCTTTAAGGATGTTTAAAGCTCTGTTATACCAAATTGTTGGGGATATTCTCCTTGAGAGGAGAGGAGAGAGAGAGAGAGCGAGAATAACAGGAAAATGTAAAAACTTATTATTCAGTAACGGTTCGACACCTTATATATAGCTAGTGTCGATGGTGTCGAAAGCTCATATAGCTAGTCGAACTGAATGTGTCGAAAACTTATATAGCTATTTACAATCTAAGCAATTGAATTACAAACATATTTCAATAGGAGGGAGTACTTCAGTAGCATCTAATATAGTTTCTTTACACTCTTCTACGGTTTTATAACATACTATCGCGAAAGCAAGTATTTGCATCTACAGTTCTGTGTCTGAGAAGCTTAACTATTTTTTTATTTTATAAAAAGTTGTATGGAATTATCGCTAAAACCAATATTTTTAAAATTGGACTAGAGATTGAATCGGAGAGACCTCCGAGTCATGATTCAATTAGTTCACTCGGTTCAACCATGTTAAATTAAAAAAATATTAAATTTTGTAGAAAAAGTAAATTTTGTACAATTTGTTCAAAAATTGTAAAAAATAAGAAAAGTATTAAATTTTGTAGAAAAACTAAATCAAAAAATCAAAAATTGTATTTTGGCGGTTCAACTCGTGCCGGTTGACGGTTCAAAGTGGTTGAAACACGGTTCAATCTGGTTCAACTCATTTTTGAACGGTTCAATTGACCTGCTATTTAAATGGGGTTGAACCAGAGTGTCTGATTTTCGATCCAACCGAATGAACCGTCCGGTCCGGTTTTTACAACACCGGCTAAAACACTTAGTTATATAATGTATTAGCAAACCATAAATCCCAATAAAATTCAACAAATAAAGTAAAATAAAAGCATCACAAACCAATACAGTATTCTGAAAATAAGATGAAATCCGGACAAACAAACTCAGTGGGTAACCAACTTTAATCTTTCTGCATAGTGAAGGTCCTCTAGGTTCTAGTTGATTGATATCTCCAAATCAACGGTAGCCTTTGGAAGCATCAACAGAAGATCTGCCATTTCACGGCGGTGAGCCATACTGTTATCATTACCTGTAACTTCATCTTTTAGTATATCAACACTAATCTTTTTCAAGGCTTTTCCACGCATGATGAAATAACTCAGCAAACAAATCTCGTTTGTAGTTCCAGTAAAGCCCCTAAACTCCAATTTCTTGAGATTCAATCTCATGCATTTGTAGACACTTGCTTTCTCAATCCAAAATCTATCAGGGTTAAAATTGAATTCCGGTTCAAAACCCTACGTACAATATGAACAACAAATGTTAAATGATGCTTTAACTTATTTCTTATAATATATATATATATATATATATATATATATATGAATAAAAATAAATTCTATATATGCAATACTCACCAACAAATGTTTCTCTGAACCCATTTCAATGGTGAGGCACTCTAGGAAAGGGCAACTATTTAATACGAATGTGATTCCAATAAACTCATTCTCATGCAAAGCTGTTTTCATTATCAAATGCTTCGCTTTCATGTAACGTTGCATACCTTGATGTAGGGTCCCGGTAGGAATAACCTTCATAACATATTAACATATCATACATACAAAAATGTTAACAAAAGAATCATTCTTAGGTTACCTCAAACAAGTGAATTTATTCTATTATAATGCATTTGTTTAAGATTTTTTTCAAAGATAAAATCAAGTTTTTGATGAAAAAAAGTGTATTTGTATAGACTTCTTTCAAAATATTTGTTAAAAAAAATTTACTCATGAAATTGAAATGTTATATTGACTACGTTTTGGCAAATACTATCTTCGATACATTAATAAGGCAAAAATGCAGATTAAGTGCACTGAATTAATTATTTAATGTACCTAAAAATACATTTTTCTCTTATAAATAGAATCAGCATAGTATTATTTAGGAAGAAATTCAAAATCAATTTTTATAATCATAAACAACTATATAAAATAGGTTATACTTTTCTAAAAAGCATCCAAAAGTAATGTCTAAATTGAATGTCAAAATCACTTTCAATAAAATAAAAATAATCTACCATGTAAAAAAATAATTTTAAAAGAAAGGGTTACGAAAAGTACCTGAAGTAAGTAACTGCAGACAACCAAAACTCTAGCAGTGTAGAGTTCTATCATGAAATTATAAAGAAAATAACCATGTTTTTTGTATTCATATTCTGCAGAAAAGTCAAGTTCAGCTTCTTCCAACTCGGGTGCTCGTATATCAACAGGAAAAACAGTAAACTTCCCACTAAACTTGAAAACTTTCAAGTTTGGTGCATTGACTCTAAAAAGCTTAAAATTTAAATGACAATTTTGGATGACCAGTTTTCTCAACCCTAGACATTCTTCCTCTAAATCAAACATTGTAGAACTAAAGCACTTTGTTAGACTCAAACTCTCAAGCATTTTACAACTTGTTAGAAGAGCCCTAATAGAAGACATCTCTATTTTCAAATAACCTAAAGAAACCTCTTTGAGTGAATGAAAATTGTGCAAATGGGTCTCATCAAAACTGCATTGAAACAACTTCAAATTTTGGAGGCTATTGGTATAAGCATGCAATGGTAACTCAACTGAGGCCTCATAAAAATCATAGGAAAAATCATAATTTTTGTTCCAAAGGGGATAAGTGAGATCAAGCTGTAAATCCTTCACACCATTATTCGTAGCAAATGCGGTGCATTGTTTTATGACCTCACCATAAACATCAGGAATCATTAATCTTAAAGAAAACTTGTCTACGACGACAGTGTTTTTGTGATTATCAATCCAATCTTCTATGAAGTCAAAAAAAGCACTTCTCTGAGCTTCTACAATCTCATCAGGTTGATCAATTTTAACAAAAAATGACTCATCAAACTCTATGTTTGATGTTGACCTTGGAATTTTCAGCCAACTTTTTGAAAGGATAGAAGTTCTCACAGCTTCTTTGAATGGCAAAGATGAGACAATCATCGAAAGCAAAGAGTCTGGCAATGAACTCAACCTATCAATGTTGACTCCCATGGCTATAGAACTTGTTTGTAATATCTCAATGGGAGATTGTAGATTATTCCTATGACATCCTATCCTATGTTATATGAAGGAGGATGGGTGTCATCTCGTATAAGATTTTGATACTAATTTTCCTTCTATGGTATAAAAATTTTCCTACATATTATATGCATTTTGTTGTTAGAACATTTATAGAAAATATATATTAAATCACTTACTATACATGGTTTTAAATATTTTATAGAAAATTACTAAACATGGTTTTAAATCAATTTTGAACAAATGAACTAGTTAACATATTTACTCGCTATCAATTAGAGTAAGAAAATTTACGATTCTTCTAGATAAGAATTAACTAATTTGACAACATATAATGATTTACAAAAAGGTATATATATATGAATATAAAGTATAAAATTAATTATTTCTTCAATAGGTAATATTTATAATAAGAAAGAGCATAATATTTATCAATAAAATATAATCCCATTTAAAAAGATAAGATACAAAAATAATTATATCAACAACATATAATTTCCGTTGGAATTTCTTATAGGCAATGAAATTATACCGAAAATATGACTAAAAGTTTCCTCATCGAGACTTAAAAGGTAAATATTTATTTATAAAAAGAAATGACATTACTAAGACAAAATATAAAAATAATTATTCCAATAATGTATGTTGCTTCGTCGAGATCAAAAACAATGAAACTATACCAATAAAATGTAATGCTTTATTGTTGAAACTTCAAAGGAAGACATAAAAAATAATTATTTTTTGATATCATATTACGTTTTCTCATCGAAACTAAAAAAGAAAATAAAGATTTATAAAAACCAAACTATTCAAAATATAAAAAATATTGATACCAATTATTACAGCCAATATTTTCATGTCATCAAAACTTATAATCAAAGTAAATTAAGAGTAAAGTCATTCATTAAAAAAATATATAAAAGAATAATTATACCAACATTCTCAAAAACAAAATACCCATTTTTAAAGATAAAATATAAAATATAATTATACCAACAATAAGTAGTGTTTTTCCTTCGAGACTCAAAAACAAATATTCATTTATAAAAAATCAAATACATTTATTAAGAAAAATATCAAAACTAATTATGTTGACGTTTTCCTCTTTCAGAATGTTAAATTCAATTATTTATATGGAGAACCGCTAAAATTAGAGATATAACATAAAATGTGGGGGGGGAGAGAGAGAGAGAGAGAGAGAGAGAGAGGGAGAGAGAGAGAGAGAGAGAGAGAGAGAGAGAGAGAGAGAGAGAGAGAGAGAGAGAGAGAGAGAGAGAGAGAGAGAGAGAGGAGAGAGAGGAGAGAGAGAGGAGAGAGAGAGAGAGAGAGAGAGGAGAGAAGAGAGAGGAGAGAGAGAGAGAGAGAGAGAGAGAGAGGAGAGAGAGAGAGAGAGAGAGAGAGAGAGAGAGAGAGAGAGATGACCTAAAGTAAGAGAAGTAAAAAAAAATTTAATTAAGCAAAAAAAGGGGATATGGAACTGCGTTACAACCTTCTGATGCAAAATCTCCTTAGAGAAATGTTGAGATGTGGTGTAAATAGTAGATTTATTTATATGTGTATTCGGCCCAGGCCCGTTAGGTTTTCATATAGTATAGTCTATTTAAACTCATTAGTGCTTGTACTCTTTACACAACAACATATACAGTTAATAAGACGGAACTACAGCTACTCTGTAGTCGCAGACGTAGGCAAACATTGGTCGAACTGCGTGACCAATATCGTCTCTATTTAACATGGTATCAAAAGCCTATGATCACTGGGCCTGAAAACCTAGCCGTCGCGCCGTCACGCTATTGAACCCTAGCTGTCCCGTTGATTGTTCATCCTCAACGGCCCTAGGTGCTACGAAAGTCATACAATCCCTTTCAGCCGTACGGCGTCACTGTTCATTCCGTACGACGTCACTGTTCATTCCGTACAGAAATCACTATTCATCCGTACGGCACACTGTTTATCCGTACGACGCCCTGCTTATCCGTACGCAGATCACTGTTTGTCCGTACATTGTTGCTGTTCGTCCGTACGTCGTACCGTTCATCCGTACGGTGGGTCCTGTTTGTCCATATGGTGTTACTGTTCATTCCGTATCACGCCTTTCTACTGCTCCTCTCTGCTTGTGGTTAGCCTTCCTATTATTGTTAAAAATGAGTTCAACTTCAGAAAATGACAAAAACAAATCTGAATCGACAGGTAAGAGTCTCGTGTCTTATGCTTTCTCCGGCAATCCCTCTATAACAACGGAGAAACTCAATGGTGATAATTATTTGAATTGGTCTGCCTCTGTCAAAATGTGGTTTATGGGACAAAAGCTTTTAGATCACCTCACTAAGAATTCTATAGAGATTGGTAACGATTTGCGTGAAGATTGGAAACAAGCAGATTGTCAATTGGTCTCTCTTTTGTGGCAATCCATTGAACCCTCGTTGCTGGTCCATTATCGTTCATACACCACTTGTTATGATATTTGGCAGAAGGCTAAGAATGTTTATTCTAATGATATCCAGCGTTTCTATGGTGTTATTCATAATTTAGCCACCCTTCAGATGACAGAAGATAACATCATGACATATGCTAATAAAGCTCAGTCAGCAGCAAATGAGTTCAAGCTCCTTGTGACCGACAATGACCCGAAGAAGATGCTTGAAAAATTAGATAATGTGTGTATGATCTATGTTCTTCATGGTCTCCATCAAAAGTATGAGTCAGTACGGAGCAACATTCTTTCTGCATCAGACATTCCCTCAACAGAGGATCTTATCAGGCGTCTCATACGTCTTCCTGGATTGGAAGGAACTGGAGGGAATGGATCTCAGACTAACATAGAATCTTCTGCTCTTGTTTCTAATTTTGCAGGTCGTGGGGTACGCGGTCGTGGTCGTGGGGGTGGTCGAGGAGGTCGTGTCGGAGGACATCCTCAGTGCACTTATTGTAAGAAACTTGGTCATACTGAAGACAAGTGTTATTCCCTTCATGGCTTTCCAGAGAAATCAGTAAATGTGACTCAGGTTAATGATTCTGAACAGAGAAGCACTAAACAAAATGTTCTTTCTGATGAGGAGTATAAGGCATTTCTGCAGTATAAGACTTCCCAGGCTTCATCATCAGCAACAGTTGCTCATTCTGGTAATTCTACAGTCTGTTTCTCTCAATCATCACCTGTTGACTCCTGGATTATGGACACTGGAGCTTCTGATTGCGTGGCTGGTAATCCATCTCTTTTATCCAAAATATCCCAGCACTCCCCTGGTATGCTCATTCTAAGGCAGGGATTGCTATTTCCCAGAGAAAGTATGCTTTGGAATATTTTAGAAGAAACCAAAATGTTGGATTGCAAGCCAATTGACTCTCCTATGGATCCTAATGTCAAGATCCTACCAGATCAGGGGGAGCCATTGTCAGATCCAGGAAGGTATAGGAGGCTAGTTGGAAAGTTAAATTACTTAACCATGACGAGGCCAGATATTTCATATGCTGTTAGTGTGGTGAGTCAATTCCTAAATTCTCCTTGTGACAGTCATTGGGATGTCGTTGTTAGAATCCTGAGGTATATCAAGGGAGCTCCTGGAAAAGGTCTTGTTTACACGGATAGAGGTGATTCAAATATCGTCGCTTACACAGATGCTGATTGGGCTGGTTGCCCCTTTGATAGAAGGTCCACATCTGGGTATTGTGTTCTTATTGGTGAAAATCTAATTTCATGGAAAAGTAAAAAAGCAAAATGTTGTTGCCAGATCCAGTGCTGAGGCTGAATATCGGGCTATGGCGCTTACCACTCAGGAGCTCACGTGGCTGAAACATCTTCTCCAAGAGTTGCGTTTTTGTAAAATAGGCACTATGAGTCTCATCTGTGATAATCAAGCAGCCCTACATATTGCGTCCAATCCAGTCTTTCATGAGCGGACCAAACACATTGAAGTTGATTGTCACTTTGTTCGTGAGAAGATTGTGTCCGGCGACATTGCTACATCATTTGTTGGTTCTAATGATCAATTGGCAGACATCTTCACAAAAGCTCTTCGAGGACCAAGGATAACTTACATATGTGACAAGCTGGATGCCTACAATCTATACGCTCCAGCTTGAGGGGGAGTGTTGAGATGTGGTGTAAATAGTAGATTTATTTATATGTGTATTCGGCCCAGGCCCGTTAGGTTTTCATATAGTATAGTCTATTTAAACTCATTAGTGCTTGTACTCTTTACACAACAACATATACAGTTAATAAGACGGAACTACAGCTACTCTGTAGTCGCAGACGTAGGCAAACATTGGCCGAACTGCGTGACCAATATCGTCTCTCTATTCTTCGTCTCTATTTAACAAGAAAAAACATCAATAAGAAAAAAGAACACTCCCCTAAATTTTATTGATAAAAAAGAGAAAATAAACATAAAACACGAGGACTAAACCAATACCCATGAGCATAAACAACATTGTAACTAAAAGGAAATAAAAACAATCCTATAATTGTGTGCAAAAGCATCACTATAATACTAAAACCAATAAAGAAATTAGGAGTTTGTCAAAAAAAAGAAAGAAATTAGGAAAACCTATAGCTAGGCAAAACCTAACTCATTCCTAAGAAAATCCACATCAATGAAGTTTGAAAAAAGATCCCACAAAAAAATAACTTAAGTTAGTTCCATGATGTACAAGCTTATCAGCGCATGTATTACTCTCTCTATAAATGTGATTGCCAACGAAGTTCATCTGTCTAGTCGAGTATAAACAATTATTCCATCTATTTCTAAGCTTATAGGGAACTACTTTACAATTCTTGAAAGGAAAGACCACTAATTAAGAATCACATTCTAAACCACAAAAACTTTCAACCTTTATCAAAAGCAATCTCTATAGCCAACATATCCCCATGATTTCAGCATGAAGCGCATAGTTGTTACCAATGGGGGCAGATTAAAAACCATGGATAACAACACTTCTGTCTCTAAAAATACCACCAGAAGCAGCTGGACTAAGACAACCTTTAGCATCACCATCCGCATCGCACTTTATCTTGTATGGAGCAGGAGGGATCCAAATAACCTCTTTGATGTTTGAAGAATTTTTGTAATTACCAATGACACTGAAGGCCTTTATAATCATAAACTCAACAATAGAGAAATATTTTATAGATTTATAGATATTTCCTACTAAAGCCACATTGGAAATAATTAAATTGATAACTGAGTGTAAGGGGATCACATGATTTTCAAATCTAGCATGATTCCTCCAGTACCAAATTGCCCCAAAAATGTTAACAATCATAGTAGAGACAATATCACTCAACTGAGGGTGCCAACCATCTGAAGTCAAGGTTAAAATTAATGCTCTAATTAAAAGAAGAAGTATCAATATGGGTGCTCATAGGGATGGCAAAACAGGCTTGGTCAGTCGGGCCGGCCCACTAGCCCGTCAAAAAATGGCGGGTTTGGTTGGTGATTTCACTCCGCCAACCCATCGTAAGATTGATAAACTTACATCTATTCTTTCTAGAGAATAGTATGCTCATATTTGTGTTGAGTTAGATCTTGATAAACCTTTGAAATCTTATATTGTTATTAGGGAGTCTGATTTAGAGTACTAAGGAATTCCTTAGTAATGGTTACTAAATGGGCATAATAGTCATTTTCCCGTCAATGAAAAAATTTGCTAACCACACGAACACTAAATTGTGGTTAGTATCTACTAACCATTGGATTGTTGTATAATGATTAGTAGCATATACTAACCACACAAACACTAAATTGTGGTTTGTATGTACTAACCATTGGAGTGTTGTATAATGGTCACCAAAAAATTTAGTAATTATTAATTCCTTAATATCATAACTCTCTGCCGTTATGTCGGGGTCATAAGCTAATGTTGGAATACGAAGGCCTTCAAATAACCTTGTTTAAATGTGGGAGATATATATGGCCATAAAGATTCTCTTTGTTATGATGATCTCGCCTCCTCAGAGGCTAAAGACCGAAGTAGTTCCCATCCCGTCTAAGTAGAGTTGTCAATTAGGCCCCAAGCCCCAAGCCCAGCCCTATTTGCCTCCAATCAAGCCCCATAAAATTGAACCCCTCTATTAATGGGGATTTTTTAGCCCCAACCCACACTTTTAAATTTTTAGTGGGTTAGGGCCAGGGCTTTGTGGGTTGGCCCCCAAATTTTTTTCTCATTCTTTTCCCACTATTTACACCTCTACTTTCTTTCTTTTACCCCCTTCCTCTTTTCCCTCCCTCCCTCTCACCACCACCTTCTTCTCCCTCTCACCACAACCACCACCACCACCACCACCATCACCATCTCCCACTCACCACCACCACCACCTTCTTTTCCCTCTCACCACCACCTCCTTATCCCTCTCACCACCACCACCACCACCTCTTTTCCCACTATTTATACCTCCACTTTCGTTCTTTCACCCCCCTTCCTCTTCTCCCTCACTCCCATCACCATCTTCCACTCACCACCACCACCACCACCACCTCCTTCTCCCACCCACCACCACCACCACCTCCCACTCACCACAACCTCATTTTCTTCTCACAACTATCACCACCCCCATCACCCACTATCACCACCAACCTCATTTTTTTTCTCATTCTTTTCCCACCCCCACTTCCATTCTTTCACCTCCCCTCCCTCTTTACCCTCACTATCACCACCGCCTTCTTCTCCCTCTCACCACCATCACCACCACCACCACAACCACAACCTCATTCTCTCTCTCTCTCTCTCTCTCTCTCTCTCTCTCTCTCTCTCTTACCTATTGTGTCTTCAGGTAAGTTAAATATCAAATTTCGTTTTAGTTTTCAAGACTAACAAAGGACAATGGGAGGACCTGTAATTTCCAGTTTTTTGTAAAAAAGTAAATAAATTTTTAGGGCTCATGAGCTGGCCTAGGTCGAAGCCCACATAGGTTCGTGGGTAATTTTCAGCTTCGTTGCAAAAAGATAAAATTAAGGGCCTTGGGCTGGCCCTGGCCCACTGGGGCTTGGAGCCTCTGTGGGCTTTTGAAATGTGGGATTTTGGGCCCATGGGCCATGTGGGGCTGGGGCTGACCTGGCCCACATGGGCCAAATTGACGGCTCTACCTCTAAGGATAAAGACCTCCCCCCTAAGCCTATAGCGGATGAAGCTAAATATGGCAATTGGATACATGCTGCCTTGCCTTGCCTCTCGTAGGAATAGGAAACAAAACCAATGGACAAAGAACCTTATTTTGGTTTAAACCTGGTTTTCCACATTTATTTTGTTGATGTCCTTATTTTGGTTGCCCGGGCCTCTCTGGACCATGTTGATCTCACTAATAAGACTCTCATTTCTTTTTATAGTGCCTTGGGTCAGAAAGTCAACGTTGATAAACCTAAAGTTTTCTTTTCTAAGAATTTTAATGATAATAGAGCGACTGCCATTAGTAGTAGACTTGGGATCAGTAGAACTCTTGACTTAGGGATTTATGTTGGTGCTCATATGATTCACAATCGAATGTCTAGACTTAGTTTCAAATTTATTATTGATAAGATGAGGAAGAAACTTTCTGATAAGTAGCAAGTATGCGGTTATATCACGTAATAAAAGAGTTATCGATCCACAGAGACTTGTGTGATTACCAATATAGTTTTCGGTGGTGATTAGCTAAAATGAATGATTTAGTAGAAAGTGATGATTGTTTTGGTTTTAAATTTATAAATAAAAGTGTCCTAGGCTTGTGGTTTCATGACAATGATATACGAATTCAAAATCCCGCATCCATTCTCTATTTTATGTAAGGTTCATATTTTAAGAAGAAGACATTCAATGGTAACTCAAGTTTCCTCTCAGAATACAAAAGTGTGTCTTGAACCAATAATCAAACCTATTCTCATGGTTGATTATTGCCAAAACCCCTTAAGTACAAGCCTTTTTAGTCCCAAGAGTCCTAAAACTGATCTCATGTTTTGTTTCCCTTGTTTAATCCCATATGTCCAATATCAAACTTCACCTCTCAGTTCTTCATTTGATGTTTGGAATAAAACTTTATAATTGATGAGATTAAATTAAAATATAAACTTTAACAAAATAGAGTTTAGACTTGAGATTGTTCGGGGTCTATCATTGGATTAGTCCCACAATCCCAAGATTAAAAGGAGTCTACTCACTCATGATCATAGTAGACAAAAACTTAGAAGAAGATGATGATGAAGACATGGATTGTAAATGACAGAAATATAAATGACGGAATTATAAAGTTGCTGAATTGTAAATGACTTGAATTGTAAATGAAAGCGATAAAGTGCAGAAACTAAAATTGCAGAAAAATAAGAACAAAATTGTAAAGTGCAAGAAGAATAAAAAGCGTAAAGTAAAAGCGTAAGAACTTAAGAGAAAAATATAACTTGCATAAAGATCTTAGATATCACTATGAGAACTGTTTGTAAATGTCTAAGATGGTCCTAAGCACTCAGAAATCCGTGCTTTATATAGGCTAAGAAAAGAGAAAAATGAGTTAAGTCTCATTACAAGCAATGAAATAACAAAGTGTAACAACTTTGGAATCTGATGCAGGATGCACTGGTCATGCCGGACCACGTATTGCTCGTGCCAGATAACGCACTGGTCGTGCCAAACTGTTACTTAATCTTCCAACGGGCAGAAAATCACACACTGGTCGTGCCAGAATACGCACGACACTGGTCGTGCCATTGGCGCACTGGTCGTGCTGAATCACGGATTTGTCGGGCCAGACATTGACAGTGTAAATTTCCAGCTTTCTTGATTCTTTTTGCTCCATTTTTGCTTGAGACTTCTCTTTATACTTTTGGCACTCCAATTCCTGTTGGAGTTGATTGAAATTGGCATTTGGAAAAAGTCCCACATTGCTTAGTTTTGTGAAGGAATAGGGAGACCAAGGCTATATAAGGGGCTCAAGTTCTCCTTTACAAGATGCACCAGTTAGAAACACTTTAAGTTGTATTTGACTTTGTTTTTTCTCTTATACTCTTGTTTTAGAGTGTTGTGAGATGTAGTTAAATATTTTTTTGGAGGGTGTGGGTGTATTGGGGCCATGGGTGTGTTTAGAGAGGTCTATGTGTTGTAACAATTTTCACATAGTGTTATTCTCTGGTTGTTATTAGACAACGGTTCGTGGTTTTTCTCCGGTTCTGCTCATTTTATTTTTCTATGTTGTTTTTCCCCAACAATTCCTTCACTTTTTCTCAAAGCTTGATCTAAAAATAAAAACAAACAATCGGTAGTAAAATAGCTCTAAAATAAAACTAAAGTACCAAATAACTTAATTAAAATAAATACTAGAAAGACAACTAAAATGGACTTATCAAACTGCCCCGTGCTTGAATCTTTGCTTGCCCACAAGCAAAACTATGAAACCCTTTAGACCAATTTTGGAAAAAATTTAAATTCATACAAAAACCTTAAGTGAACTGACGGTCAATTTCAGCACTTTTTCTTTGGTTCGAGACTTGCTACTTGAGCTTTTTGTGAATTAAGAGACAAATTGAGGTATCAACACATTAGAATCGGATATTTGATTTTGTTAATAAATATTAAATATAATGAAAAGAACACTATTGTCCTCCTGCCACATAGAATCAGCAAAAATCAAAACAAAAAAGGAAAAACGTGTGCTACAAGAATAGCAGACAAGCAGCGATGATTCAGTGCCTACGGTTGCAGAGACAGAGACAAAACTTAATTCGGTTTGAAAGAATCAGTGTCGTGTTTTTTATGCATGAATGAAATGAATGGAACCTTCATGAGGTGGTTGTATACATATTGAGTTTGGGATTAATCAAAAGGAATGCTTACAGCTTGCGTCAGGTACACTAGTAATATGCCTCCAAAGATCCTGCTGGCTCAGTTTTTTTATTAGCCTTTTTTATTTTTGGAAACTTGTTTAAATATTAATGTTATAAAATATATATAGAGACTAGAGGTACAACTTCAGAAGTACAATTTTTAAATATTAATATTATGAGATTTAGATATGATTGAGTGATTTGCACTCGGCCAAACCTTTATTTATAATTTTATATATTTTTACTTCTTAAGTGCATAAATGGTATTTCCTAGGTACATGACTAAGTGCTTGAGAATATTTCTTAGGTACATGATTTGACTATGTACATGAATGTATTTGCTATAATTCTCAATGGTAGCACTAAAATCACATTTGACTAAGATCTTCCACAATGGAGTACCTATCATTTTTTTCCTATAAGTGTGACATACGTGTACACATCACTCATTTATACTTTTTAATGTTGGTTCTTTATAAGCACCCCATCTCTCCAATCCAGCACCCCAAAAAATTTACTAAATGGGTCTCACTATAATCCTATGTCATGGTGAAGAGAGAGAAAAAAATAAAAGGTTGTGGCATATGGGACCCGGAGGGAGAGAAAAAATAATAGATAAAATTGGTTTTAATAGTGGGGCCGCAGAGAGAGAGAGAGAGAGTGAGAGAGAGAGAGAGAGAGTCTTAGTAGAAGGACTCCTCCTTATTAATGAATGATTTTATTTTCTCCACATTCGTATTTCTTATAGCAAACTCTCCTTATTAAGGAAAAAAGAGTATAAAGACCACCATTGTGGATGCTCTAACACACCCCTGCAGGATTGAAATGTCGTCAGAAATGCCAATCTTGTTTCGTAAGTAGTGATGTCGAACTTTGGAAAATGGTTTGGTGAGACAATCCGCAAATTGGTCGGTAGGTGCTAACATGGTGAACTTTGAGTTTTCTAAGTACAAGTGTCCTAAGTATCTCAATTTTCTTTTCCTCTATTATGCCTCGTTATCAATGTTCAAGTAGTTTTAAACCTGATTTCAAACTTGAGCCTTGGCTTAGATTTAGAGTTTTCGACTAACATTTAACTTGAAGGTGCACTCCTTTTCATTTCTATCATATATATAGACTTATTTATTTAAGTTTTATCGTGCATTTGATCTATTTCTCTCTAATAGAAGAGAGAAATGAAAAGGAAAAGACCTGTATATTAGTTTCTGATGAAACATTGATGTCTCTACTTGTACCTTTTAGGTTCATATCTTCAATTATGACCTTTAAAATAAGTCTCATTTGTCTTTTGCTTCATAAAATTCAGGCTTGCTAAGTAAGCTTCTCTCGAGTATGTTGAGATCCAAAACAAGACGGAATTTTATTAGCAAATTCAGAGTCTGCAAGATTACTTATTCTATATTATTTTTGGTTATTGGTGTTCTACTGTTCTTATTGCTTTGGCTTTTAGTTGTTAACTACCAAGCTTCTTGTATTCTTCTCTTTGTATCAAATATTTTAAATATTTCAGGAGGTCAGAAACCATATAGAAATGAAGTGTGTGTTGAGTATTCTACTGTAATTCAGTTGCATTTACATATACTGTTTTGGCTTTATTTGTAATAAGGGTATATTTGTAATTTCACATTGTAACTAAGGTTAATTGGTTTTAGTCCATTTTGAACCAGTTGGTGTTTGGCTGGCTACGATACTTGTAATAAAGTCACTTGGTCACAATTAATTCAATTAAGTTTTTACACTCAATTACTGTAGCTTTCCTTTTTTCTCTCTGAACCCGTGTGTGCTAGGGTTCCGTTTTCCTCTTCTCCCTTAATCCAAATTCCTCTTCTCTGTGTGTGTGTGTGTGTGTGTGTGTATGTCCAGGATCTGTACATGAAAATATCGGTGAGATTCAAAATGGTATCTAGAGCTTTGTGAGGTCTGGGAAACACGAGTGATCAGTGAGCTTTGTGCGAGATCTCGTCGCTTCAAATCGCATCGGTTTGAAGCGCGAATCGAAAGGAATCAACGATCCTGATTCCTAGGGTTAGGGGTAAACACGAGCGATTGTGAGATCCTGAGTGAGTGAAACACAGATCCACGATGAACGGAGGAAACGGAGGGTTCAATACTCATCTCCCTGTGTTCGACGGTTCAAACTGGAACCGGTGGTCGATCCAGATGAGGGTGCTATTCAGAGCACAGGATGTGCTAGATCTGGTGAACGACGGCATGCCTGAGCTCGCGGAGAACGCAACGGAGGCGCAACGCAATGCGCACCGAGAACGGAGGAAGAAGGACCAGAAGGCGCTCTTCTACATCCACCAGTGTGTAGATCCGAAGGTTTTCGAGAAGATCTCAGAGTCAACGACTTCAAAGGATGCTTGGGATCTACTGGTGAGATGCTACAGGAGGCGATGCGAAGGTGAAGAAGGTCAAGCTACAGGCACTGCGCAAGCAGTACGAACTGCTCTAGATGAAACCTAGTGAGAAGGTAGGTGACTACGTGTCTCGCGTAGTCACTGTGACAAACCAGATGAAAACCTGTGGAGAGACGGTTACAGAACAAACAATAGCGGAGAAGGTACTTCGATCCCTCACTCTTCAGTTTGATCATATTGTGGTAGCTATTGAACAAGCCAAGGATACCTCTGCAATGAACTTAGAGGAGTTTCAAGGTACCCTAGAGGCACATGAAATGCGTCTCAGTGACAGAGGGCCTGAGAAAGAAAGTGATCAGGCTCTCAAGGCTCAAACTAGCAAGCAGGGATCAGGGGACAAGTCAAACTGGAAGGCGAACAAGTGGAAGAATAAGAAACAGCAATGGCTGAACAAGAAGAATACTGAGGGTAGTACTGCAGAGAAGGGGGAGTCTGCTGGTAAGGGAGGGAAGAAGTATGAGAAGGGGAAATTTGATAAGAAGAAGATCAAGTGCTTCAACTGTGACAAGTACAGGGCACTTTGCAGATGAATGCTGGTCCAACAAGGAGAACCAGAAACAAGAGGCTAACATAGCCAAGAGTGACTCTGACAATGAGCCAGTTCTGCTGATGATGGAAACAGCAGCTGTCACTGTGGTGGAGGAGCTGTGGTACCTAGACACAGGCTGCTCCAACCACATGACAGGGAATAAGAGGTGGCTGACAAACTATGACAGCAGCAAGAAGACCAGGATCAGGTTGGCTGATGACAGGTACTTGCAAGCAGAGGGTATGGGAAATATCATGGTGAAGAAGAAAGATGGTAAATCAGTAGTGATAGAGGAGGTCTGGTATGTGCCTGGCATGAAGAGCAACTTGATGAGCGTGGGGCAACTCATTGAGAAGGGGTTCTCAGTGAACATGGAGGATGGACTGGCTGCAACTCTATGACAAGAATAAAAGGCTGATTCTGAAAGTCACACCTAGAGAAGAACAGGACATTCAAGGTCAGCATCAAGGCAGCTGAGACTGAATGCTTTGCTGCAACTGAAGGTGCAAGTGATAGTGCCTTATGGCACAAGAGGTATAGCCACCTAAATTACAAAAGTTTAGGTATTTACATACAAAAAACCTTGTTGTAGGAGTTCCTGTAGTAGCTGCAGTTGACAAATCTTGTAATATTTGCATGAGAAGCAAACAACCAAGGCTGCCTTACTCATCAGAATTGCCACCCAGGGCAACTCATGCCTTAGGTGTCGATACATTCTGATGTGTGTGGGCCCTTGGAAGTTCCCACCCTAGGAGGAAACAAGTATTTTGTTTCCTTTGTAGATGAATACACTAGGATGATTTGGATTTATCTGATCAAAGCAAAGAGTGAAGTGTTTGATCAGTTTAAGAAGTTTAAGAACTTAGCTGAGAAACAGAGTGGCTGCCAGCTTAAGATTCTCAGAACTGATGGTGGAGGGGAGTACAACTCAGCAGAATTTAAGAAGTTTTGTGAAGATCAAGGGATTGAGCATGAAGTGACTACCCCCTACACGCCTCAACACAATGGAGTGGCTGAGAGAAGGAACAGGACATTGATGGACATGACAAGGTGTATGCTGAAAGAGAAGAGCCTGCCTAAGAGCCTTTGGGGTGAAGCTGTTACAACAGCAGCCTATATCCTCAATAGGTGTCCAACCAAGAGACTCAAGGAAGCTGTCCCTCTTGAGGTGTGGTCTGCCAAGAAGCCAAGTGTAGGACATTTGAGGATATTTGGAGCATTGTGCTACAAGCACATCCCTGATGAAAGGAGAAGGAAATTGGATGACAAAAGCTCTCCAATGATCCTTGTTGGATACCATCCCACAGGGTCTTACAAGCTGTATTGTCTAGCATCCAACAAGATTGAGTTCAGCAGGGATGTGGTTGTAAGGGAATCTGAAAGTTGGGACTGGGAAGGTGGCAAAGTCAGCACAATTGCACCAGAACCAGTGCTGTTTGATGAACCTGAAACTGAAGCACCAGTTCAGGAACAAGAAACTGCTTCTGCTGCAACTGAAGTGACTCAGCAACAGCAGGAAAACAGTGATTCTGACTCAGAGGAGGATCAGGTGGTGCATGCAAGGCCTCAAAGGCAAAGAGTGCCTCCAAGGAGGCTAGCTGAGTATGACTTGACAGCGGACAACCAAGTTGACAGTGAAGGGGAACTGGTACAGCTTGCAATGTTAGTAGATGTTGAGCCACTTAGCTACACAGAAGCATTGAAGGAGAAAGTGTGGGTGGCTGCAATGAAGGAGGAACTCAGCTCAATAGAAAAGAACAAGAGCTGGAAATTGACTGAGTTGCCTGAGAATAAGAAAGCAATTAGTGTCAAATGGGTGTTTAAGGTGAAACTGAACTCAGATGGCAAGATTGCAAAGCATAAGGCTAGATTAGTAGCCAAGGGATTCCTTCAAAGGGAAGGACTTGACTACTTTGAAGTGTTTGCCCCAGTTGCTAGGCATGAGACAATTAGGATGGTGATTGGTCTAGCTAGCAATAAGGGATGGGGACTACACCACCTAGATGTAAAGTCTGCCTTCCTAAATGGTCCATTGGAAGAGGAGGTGTATGTGTTGCAGCCTCCTGGATTTGAGAAGAAAGGACAGGAACAGCTAGTGTATAAGCTGCATAAGGCACTATATGGCCTTAAACAAGCACCTAGAGCATGGAATAAGAGGATAGATGCCTTCTTCCATGAACTAGGCTACAAGAAGTGCATAGTGGAGTATGGAATCTATGTCAAAGATTCTGAAAATGGTGATAAGACCTTGATCTGCCTCTATGTTGATGATATGCTGATCACAGGAAACAACATTGCAGAAATCAACAAGTTGAAGAAACTGCTGAATGCAGAATTTGAAATCACAGACCTTGGAAGGGTGAATTACTTCCTTGGGATGCAGTTTGTGCATGAAGACAGTGGGATAATACTGCATCAGGCTAAGTATGCTGGGGAAATCTTGAAGAGGTTTCAAATGGTGAACTGTAAGGCTGTTGTGACACCAGCTGAGGTCATTTTGAAGCTGGAAGCAGATGCAGATGGTGAAGAGGTAGATCCTACACTGTTCAAACAGCTTGTAGGAAGCCTGAGATATTTGTGCAACACAAGGCCTGATTTAAGTTACTCTGTGGGAGTTGTCAGCAGGTTTATGAGCCAGCCCAAAATGTCTCATTTCCTTGCTGCAACAAGGATTTTGAAGTATCTTAAAGGCACGGTTAAGTCTGGAATTTTATTCCCAGAGGGGAAGAAAACTGGTGAAGCTGATGGCAGCTTAGTTGGGTACTCAGATGCTGATTGGTGTGGGGACAAGGTGGATAGAAGATCCACAACTGGCTATGTGTTCTTGTGGAACAATGCTCCAATATCTTGGTGTTCCAAGAATCAACCTGTGGTTGCATTGTCCTCTTGTGAATCTGAGTATATAGCAGGTGCAGTGACTGCATGTCAAGCAGTGTGGCTGAGCACACTGATGCAGGAACTGCAAGTGACAGTGAACAGCCCAGTTACATTGCTGATAGACAATAAATCAGCAATTAACTTGGCCAAGAATCCTGTGCTACATGGGCGCAACAAACACATTGATACTAAATTTCATTTTCTGCGTGAACAGGTTGAGAAAGACAGCATTGCAGTAGCCTACTGCAACACTCAGCAACAGGTGGCTGACATAATGACTAAAGGGCTCAAGTCTGAGCAATTTCTGAAGTTGAAGACTGAAATGGGCATGATCAACTTCTGAATCTATGTGACTGAAACTGTGACTGAATTATGGGAGGGTGTTGAGTATTCTACTGTAATTCAGTTGCATTTACATTTACTGTTTTGGCTTTATTTGTAATAAGGGTATATTTGTAATTTCACATTGTAACTAAGGTTAATTGGTTTTAGTCCATTTTGAACCAGTTGGTGTTTGGCTGGCTACGATACTTGTAATAAAGTCACTTGGTCAGAATTAATTCAATTAAGTTTTTACACTCAATTACTGTAGCTTTCCTTTTTTCTCTCCGAACCCGTGTGTGCTAGGGTTCCGTTTTCCTCTTCTCCCTTAATCCAAATTCCTCTTCTCTCTGTGTGTGTATGTCCAGGATCTGTACATGAAAATATCGGTGAGATTCAACAGTGTGCACTTGAGAGGTTTGGTAGCTTAGATCTCATTTTGCATTCATTGCCTTCAAAATAAGGATGAATCACATTTTGCTGCTTATTTGCTCGCCCTTGTGCTCAAAAGCAGTCACCTTTTGCATGATCGTAGAATACATTTGCAACCATGCCAAACAAGTGTTTGCTCTAAAAATATTTTCCGGTGTCAATTGTGATCATTATTAAATGTAGATTTTCTTCTTTCCCTTGCATGGTGCTTGCACTTTTATTAAAGTATAAAGAGGGATGCTCTTGGATAAATAGCTGCTATCGGTTTGAGCTTTATAGGAGGAAAAGCCTCGATGGCCAAAATTGATTGGCTTCTCATTTTTGAATATTTTTCTAATGACGTAGCCAAAGAAAAACGAGCGAATATAAGTTTGTTCTGAATGTTGATAAAGAAAAGATGGACAAGTTTGTTCTAGATGGGGTTGAAAGCTCTCCAAACAAATTTACAGTTTCGGTTTGATATAGTTGTACATTTTGTGTTTTATTGAATCTTATGGAAAAATTTATTTTACACTTTTGGTTAGATAATGACTTTTATATTTTTTTTTGATTGCTTGAATGTATTCGACAGGTTAGTTTTTTTTTTTTTGAAAAAGAAGACTTTTAATAGCGCTGTTACCATACAATAACGGTTCTTCAAGAAAGCGCTGTCAAATGCTACATGTTTTATAGCGAGCCCGTTAACAAGCACCATAAAAAACACAAATTTAACCCCGCTTGTACTATACAATAGCGCTTGCTAAAGGAAGCGCTATCAAATGCCTAGTTATATTAGCGCTTAGAGAGCCCTATAATAGGATTGATAGCTACTATATCGGTAAGATTTATAGCGTTTTTAAGAGCTCTCAAAGGTGAAAATTAGCGCTATAAAAGGTGTTTTTTTGGCGTAGTGTAGTAATTTTTGTTATATGCATTAGTTAGTATTTTTATATTTTGTTATTTGAATGATAAGAGCTTAATACATTACTTCTATTCATTCTCAATTCAAATATATATATATATATATATTTTAAACCTGAAGTTTAATAATATTCTACATAGATTTATCATTTACAAGTCATCTGGTAGCATGTGTGCTTATTTCTGACTGGCAACCAGATATAATAGAGGACTCTAGAAGAGCTATTGTATTGTTACTTAGAGAAACAAAATTACACATTGATATTGTTTTATGTTCTCTCAAGTCTCATAGAAACAAATTAAGTTTTAAGGATACTCATCTAAGTGGATATACCAAGTTGAAGAATAAATGAAGAAAATCTTCAATGTCTGTATATCATAAGACTTACTTTAGAAAATACAAACATGTATTAGAAAAGATACATGTTCTCCTTTTGATTTGTACTACACGCATATTATTACAACATCTTATACTTTAAACCAAAAGTTTATAGATAACAGTAACAACCCATGTATACCACCTATGATCAGTAGAGCTGTCAATTTGGCCCACATGGGCCAGCCCACATGGCCCTAGGGCCAAAAGGCCCATGGGCCCAAAAGCCCACATGAGCCCCAAAAGCCCTAGTGGGCTAGGGCCAGCCTAAGGCCCTTAATTTTCTGTTTATGCAACGAAACTAAAAAATTACCCACGGACCTATGTGGGCTTCGGCCTAGGCGAGCCCACGGGCCCTAAAATATTATTTATTTTTTTACAAAAAATTTGAAATAATATAAGAAGTGATGATTTTTTTTAGGAAAAAAAGTGATGGTTATTGTAAAAAAAACTGATGATTTTTTTTAAGGAAAAAAGTGATGGTTATTGTCAAAAAAATTGATGATTTGATGAACTTTTTTGAACTTGTTAAAAAAGTAAAATGAAAAGAGTATTAAAAGTTTTTTTTTTACAAGTAAAAGTTTTTATTATAAAATCGCCGATCTACTCTGGCAAATTAAAATCAATAAATCGTTTTTTTCATATATGTTGAGTTAATGTTTTTTTTTGCAATCGGTGGTGTGGTTTTACTTTTACTCTTTATTTGTGTTTCTTTTAAAAGCCACTACGAAGATGCATTGCGTGCGTACCGTGTAATGTTTGCTTACATGATTGTATTGTATTGGTTAGTATATAAATATAATAGAAAGTAGAAAAGGTGAATCAGTTTTTCAATGAAAGAAAAAAGGAGGTGGTGATGGTGGTGAGAGGGAGAAAGAGGTAGTGGTGGTGGTGGTGGTGGTGAGAAGTAAAAGGAGGTGGTAGTGGTGAGTCGGTGATGGTGGTGATAGTTGTGAGACTGAAAATAAGGTTGTGGTGGTGGTGGTGGTGGGAGGGAGAAGGAGGTGGTGGTAAGAGGGAGGGAGAAGAGGAAGGGGGTGAAAGAATGAAAGTGGAGGTGTAAATAGTGGGAAAAGAAAGAATAAAATTTGGGGGCCAGCCGACAAAGCCCTGGCCCTAACCCACTAAAATATTTAAAAGTGTGGGCTGGGGCTAAAAAAAACCCATTAATAAGGGGCTTCAATTTTATGGGCTTTGATTGAGGGCCAATGGGGCTGAGCTTGGGACTTAGGGCCAAATTGACACCTCTTATGATCGGGACATAATGGCCCAACCAACACAAGTCGAGAAGCCGGACCATGACTAAGTAACATAGGAACAAAGTAAACAACTCCAAAATCATGGAAACAACAACTCAGTATTGCACTAACACCATAGAATTCTAAAACTTGCTGAAAAAGACAATGGCATATTATTGGTGCTGTGAATAGTGCCCAAGCCTAGGTGTGCCACATACGTATGAATAAAGGACTCTGAAATAGTTAATGTAAAAGATACAAACATCGTTGCTAATAGGGGTGGGTATGGGTACACTTTTACTCCACCAAAGCCACGACCCAATCCAACTCAACCCACGAAATGTGGATTGGTTTAGGTCTGGGTCTGAAAAATGAGAACCAAACTAACCCAACCCTATGGGGATAAAAATCTCTCTTAGGTTTTGATGAAGAAACCTCGTAAGGGATTAAGTTTTCTGATTAGTTGTGATATAACAAATTTGTTAAGTGCAAAGAATAGGTCACTAAAAGAGAAAAAATATTATACTTCCCAAGCACCAAAACATGTAAAAGTCATAGGTAGTTATGTCTTGAGAAACTTCAGGTCTGAAAATGTTTGACTAGGATAAGGTTGAGAAGGTTTCAACCTTTTAGGTATTAACTTACTCAAACAGAAATCAACCATCTCAAGTCAATGTCATACCCCAATTTTGTCCGGCTTAGGTCAAAACCCTAATTTTCCAAAAAATAAATAAATTGAAGATCGAAGAGCCTTATGCACTACATTTCGGATCCTAGAAGGCATTCCAAGGTTCTTGAAATCGTTTTTAGGGTTGGAACGCATTTTTCGGGCAAATTAGGGTTTTAGAGCCAAAAAGGGTATTTTGGTCAATTATAACGGTTTTTCTTTTTTCGCTTTCAAAAAGGCTCAAAAATATGTATAATTAAAAATAGAAATCTGAAATCAAAATATAAAAATGAATAACAAAATAATATTGGATGCTTATTGTATTTTTAGAATTAGGGCTAATTCCTTTTTAGGTGTTTTTGCTTTTATCCATTTTTGGCTAAAGTGAGCACTAATTTTACAAGCAAACAACCTCCCTCACTCCATCCTCATGCTCCACGCCACCCATCACCATCAGCCCACATCAAGTCATTTCTTTTACAAGCACACCTTTGAGTCCAATAACATTCAATACACAACATACTTTTACCTTCCTTCTCTCTACACCACTAAATACACACTAATTTCTTTACTTCCCTCTTTCAACTTTAAACCCATTAGATCTTTGAAATTCAATAAGAACAACTCACTCCTCTCCTCCCAAAGAGCCCAAGAAACCGTAGCCCCTCTCCCCTTCCTCACTTCCTCTTGTTTTTCTTTCATCTCAAAGGAACCTTCCCATTTTCTCCTACACCAAAAACCCTAACAAACAACTCACCTCATTTGCATCCCTCTTTCACATACTCCCTCCATTTCTCATTCAAAGTTCAAGCATCATCATCAAGTAGGTACTTCTTTGAAGGATATTGGAGTTTTGTTGATTTGTGTCTAGCTTCATCTTCTCATCTCACTTTCTAGCTCAAAGCTAAGGTAATCCTTAAAACCTTGCATCATCTTTGAGTATTTCCTCAAAAATATAAAAAGCATTCATCCTATCATCTTCATATTCTCATATTGTTGATTGTTGTTGGTGAGAGGTGTCATAAGCACTTTGACAAGCACTTAGGGAGGCTTGGGTGCTTATGGTGCTTCTCACCCTTTAATAAATGTTGATTTGTGTTGATCTTAATCCTTGCCTTTCATGAAATAAAATGTGGTTTTATGGCATGTTGTATTTCGCATACTCTCATAAAAATGTGATTTACTAGTTGTTGTTGTGTTTTCTCACATTTCCTTGCATATTCACTCATGTTTGCATAATTTTCACAAAATAAGAAACTCATTTCAAGCATGATAACATTCGGCCATGGGCCTAGGTTTAGGGTTCTTGAATGCTTTTGTTTATTTCATGATTTGGGGATGAATAATAGTTGATTTAGGGTATGTATGCTCCTAGGTTCTAACATAAAAAAATTAGGGTTTGGGTTTGCTTTAATAAACTTGTTTTTGTTGATGATTGGCAAGGTGATTCACACTTGTGCACTTGTGCACTTAATCTTAAGTGTGAGGATTGACCAAAGTGATTCAACATTCTTTAATAAATTTGCTTGCTTATGATCATGATTGAGGCAACTCTTTTCCTTAAGCTAACAATTTCATTGTCCACTCTCATATAAGAATATCATCAACACTTAGATAGGTCAATTCCATACATTGCATCTTCAAATAGATGCGCATTTAGATTCCTTTGCGTCTTGTAGAAATATTTGAGTATGGTTATCACCTAGCATCTTCCATTAGATGTGCATTTAGGTTCAATCTTGCCTACTCTTGTATTCTTGCTTAAATGCCCAATTCAAGTCCCTCCCTTGCTTACCTTTGTGTTGTGATCTAATATGTGTAGTTTAGGCTTGATCTTTGTTTGCGAATTCAAATGTTGTTGCTTAATGATTTAATTCCAATGATCGTGTTATGCTTGAATTCACTAATTCTTTCTTGCACTCATTGTTTTCATTTCTAAACGACCGGGCATAAAAATGGTTACTAGTGGCAATCCATCACAACCTTTGTTGGTTTGATTGTCATGAAAGCCTCAATTTCAAAAGAATTTTCGTAAGCATAAAGCAAGCTACTAGTGATAATCCATCACAACCTTTGTTGGTTCGATTATCATGAACGCGTCCAATTTCAAAAAGCATTTTTCTAAGTATCAAAAAATCAAAAACAAGTTATTAGCGGTGATCCATCATAATCTTTGTTAGCTTGATCATCATGAAAGCTTTCATTTTCAAAAGACATGTCAAAAAGATTTTTCAAAGCTCGTTAGAACTACGTCGCTTTGATTCCCATTTGGGATACGTAGGAGCGAGTCACATTCTCGTCAAGCGCAATCATAAAAAGTTTAGCATTTGCATAACAAAAAGAAAAGAGTTATTTTCATAACAAAAAAAGAATCACTTTTGCAAGCCAAGATCATTTTCAGAACGAAGACCTTTTCCCTTTCTAAAAATATTTTCAACCCATCGTCGCTAGCAGCTAATCAGAACCTTTGTTCGTCTAGCCATTGGTGGCGATGTCTTTTTTTCCCAAAAGAACAACAAGCGATGATCACTCATAACCTTTGTTAGTTTGATCATTCGTGCCAATCAATCTCTTTCGAAAACCACTTTCAAAAAAGATAATAAAAATGAGTTGTTATCAATAGTCCATCAGAACCGTTGTTCGTTTGACTAGCGGTATAACTCTCTTTTTGAGTATTTAGTAGTGATTCATCATAGCCTCTGCTAGTTTAATCATTCGCTAATGCTCGTCCTATTTCAAAACTCACTAAAAAAGATAAAAAAACAAAAACTTTTCAGAAAGACAAAAAAGAACTACGTAGCTTTGAGTTCTCCATCGCACCGGGAGATACGTAGGAGCGGGCCTTGTCCCGTCAAGCGGTTTCTTTTCTAAAAACCCCTTTTTCCCCCTTTTTCATAATAAATAAAGATTTCCATTAAAAATTTTCCAATAAGAAGTAGAGAGGCAAAATTAAGTATTTTCAAGTCAACACACTAAAACCACACACCTAATTAAAGGTTCCCTCTCAGTAGAGAGGACGTGTGGGGTGCTTACACCTTCCCTGCGCGTAACCGACCCCCGAACCCTATTCTCTAGTTTCGCAAGACCAATCGCTTTCCAAAAAAGGTTTTCCTAATATTTTCCTTAATAAATATTGGTGGCGGCTTCATTGTTTTAAAAAGTTGTGAACGAAGAAGGTTCTCCCTCGGGGACTTTTTCGGGCGCAACAGCTGGCGACTTCACTGGGGAGTAAAAAAACATTTTTTTCAAAAGTGGGTCAAGCCTAATTAATTAAGTGTGTGGTTTGTGTGATTGATTTGAGCATCTTGCTTTGCCTCTATTCTTCTTCTTTTTCATAAGCATGTTGCATCCATATGCATTCTTCTTCTATGTTTGCCTTTGTTTAAATTAATAGATAGTTACTTCTTTGCTTAAATGCTTAGTTCCCTCATGCATATTTCCCCTCTCTTGTCATGTCCCCTTCTTCTTTGCCCGCTTTCTTGAGGTAAGTAGTGCATTATTGTCGGCACCCTAGGTTAGTTGTATTTGATTGGTATTGAACCCTAGGGTAGACGACATGTTATTGCTTTCTATTGCCTGGACTGTTCTGGATTTTCATTTGCAGGTGGGGTAGTTTTAAGGAAATGCCCTTCGCACACACACACACTTGTACCTTGAGGCTATATGATTAGAGAAAGAGACCATAACCCAGGTCTATTAGGATACCATAGGATGAGTGGATTCGAGTAGTGGGAGCCCATCAGGACCTTTGTCCGTTTGGCTACTCGCGAAAGTTTCAATCAGAGTTGTGCTCTTTTATGATGCTTCGTATCTAGCAGTTTGCTGCATTTACGGGGATTTTCATGAGAGGGACTGTGGCTCTGATGGCCTTTGTGAGGGTGTGAATGGAGCTACATGAGAAGATTATCTCTAAAGTGCCTTAGATCACAGGTTCTACCCCCTTTTAGGTCACAAAGGCTTCCCAATTTGTGTGCTGCATTGTTGCATTTCGTCCAGTTAATTTTTCCCTCAAAGATTTTCAAAAATAAAAAAAAAGATATGATTTTCCCTTAAACACCTATATGAGGTGGCATATAGTGTGAAGGTTTTCTAAATTCCGCCTGTGAATACCATCCTTATGCAGAGACCTCAGAAAAAAAAGAAGTATCTTGCATCCTGCATCATCGCATCATTGCATCATTACATCATTGCGTCATTTGCATTAAATAAAGTTCCAATTTTGAAAAAAAAATTATTATTCATCTTGCATTCCCTTTCATTACATAAAGATAAAACAAAAAACAATTATCATCTGCATAGCATAAGCATTTCATTTATAACCATGCAAAAAAATCCTCGTCAAGATCATCCAAGACGAGGCATTCATGCATAAGCATTATTTCAAAAAAAGACACAGTAGAACTACGTAAGCTTTGATTCCTCATTACAACGGGGATACGTAGGAGCGGGTCATACCCCGTCAAGCACATCCTTTCTAAAACCTTTTTATAATAGATCATTTGCATCTCCAAATAATTTTCAAAACCATGTTCCAAAACTAAAAATGAAAAAACGAAAAGTTTCTAATGCATGCATCTTCTCTAAACAAAGAAAAAATAGAAAAGCTCTTCATGTAAAAGCTCAATGAGTAAAAGTGCACCTTCGAATGACGAAGGGTAATATCTCAAATTTGTTTGTGCACTACAAATTTGAGATGTTACTCTACGATATCGGGGCACTTTGACCCTATCAAGTGAGGTTTGTTTTCGAATAAGAGAATAAGTTTGAGTTAACCAAATGTCGAAGCATTTCAGTATATTGCGTGAAGTAGTGAGTCAGGATCCACTCAATGTTTCGTGCAAGTTACTCAGGGTAACGACAATTGGTTGCCTCACATCATCATTTGCATACATCCTTGCATTACATAAAAGCAAAACTTTCAAAAAATCATCATAGTCTTTTCTTTTAACGGGCTATATGAGGTGATGTTCCCAAAATTTCAGTATGTCAAGTCGCATTATCGCCGTCATTTTCATATAAAGACATCATTTGCATTGCATAAAACAAAAACTTGATAAAATTCATACATACATTTTTCTCCATCTCACTTAGGTTTGTCAGGAGTGCATTCTCCGCACGTGTGCGTTTCTATTCACTAAGGCTTTTCTTTTTTTTTCACTAATTTTCTCGAAAAATCCAAAAATCGTGTCTTAGTAGAAGCGCGTCTCATGCATTATTGTTGTCCTTTTTCACACATCATGAAAAATAATACATTAACCTCTCATTTTGCATGCATTTCCATTCAATAAAAACCATGTCTTCCCACACATGTTTTTTTTGTGAGTATCATGCATTTCATTGCACAAAAAATGAAAACAAGAAAGCATCTCATTCATGAATAAAAATCATCATCAAATTTATTCAAAATGTAGCATTCATGCACCATTTCATTAACCTCATCACTTTGGTTCAAATACATCATTCCTCCATACATGCATCTTTCAAAAAAGGAAGGGGCATTGGCATTTCATACTTTGCCTTGCCTCTAAAAAAAATCATCATTTAGAAAAAAGCATCATTCCTGCATCTTTCATCATTCAAAAGAAAAAAGGGGCATTGGTATTTCATACTTTGCCTTGCCTCTAAAATAAATCATCATTTAGAAAAAACATCATTCCTGCATCTTTCATCATTCAAAAGAAAAAAGGGGCATTGGTATTTCATACTTTGTCTTGCCTCTAAAAAAAATCATCATTTAGAAAAAACACCATTCCTGCATCTTTCATCATTCAAAAGAAAAAAGGGGCATTGGCATTTCATACTTTGTTTTGCCTCTAAAAAAATCATCATCATTTAGAGAAAAGCATCATTCCTGCATCTTCCATCATTCGAAAGAAAAAGGGGGCATCGGCATTTCATATCTTGTCTTGCCTCTATAAAAAATCATTTTGAAAAGAAGCAGCATCCTTGCATCATTCATCATCCAAGGATGCATTGGCATTTCATATTTCGTCTTGCATAAAAAGAAAGCATCAAAAAGAAAAAGAAAAAAAAAACTTTTAGAATAATCACACTTTTCAAGTGAATATGCTTTCATGCATTTCATTTTCATCATGTATACATCATAACGTTTTCATCCATGCATTGCGTCAACAAAAATGTTGTGATGTTCTTGCAAAGTAATCTTTCCTTTTGGAAAAGTTTACCCTCACTCATTTGCAAACTCAAGGTGTTCCAAGACACTCAGTTTTTTCACACCAATAGCTCATTTGTATTTCCTTCAAAAAAAAGACATTACATCTCATCCATTCCATGATAAAAGACTGAAACAGTTCATCAAAAAAAAAGGGTTTTCATATCATGTTTTAACCAATGTTAACTCTCTGTGAAGCGTTCTTCTAGTAAGCATGCATGCCACGTGCAGTTTCTCTTGTTTGAGTCAGTCAATTTCCTTCATTTATCATCATTCCCCATCCAAGTCTAATCCCGCCCCGTCCACCCCTAAAGCGCATATTCTCTCCCATCAGTGCATACTTGACTTTTGGTTCATTCTCACTAACACTTTAAGTCCTCCATGCTGGGGCAATTCTGTGATCACTAATTTTCCTTGTCGGTACCATATTCCCTTAGTGCAAATCTTTCTAAAAAATACATAATAAATAAAAAGATAAAATAAGCTCGCTAGGCTGAAAGCCCGCAAAGGGCGGCCTAGGCAAAAAAAGAGCGCCCGGTGGATTGAAAACTCGCAAAGAGCGGTCCAGGCAAAAAAAATTAGGGCAAAAGAGCAAACACATGAAGATAGATAAATTATTGTCCTAAAGTTAAGTCTTACAGAAATAAGCAATCAGGACTTGAAATTTGGCCATCTCTCCATAACCTCAAGAACCTAAAATCCCAGAAAATCCATTTCCTACCCCTCTTAAGGCAAAGATTCAAAATCACAAGAATACCCTTTGTTATCCATCTTAAGCCAAGAAAAGCCCAAGATATTCCCATCACTCTGGACGAGGGTTAATTCCACATCAAAGATGGTATATCATTCTCACCCAAGTCAAAAGGAAAGGAAATCCACAAAAGGAGGGGAATAACAAAGTTCAAAGAGGAGAATCCCAAAACGAAGATTGGAAGACATAGGGAGTATAAATTAAGAGTCAATACATTTTGTCATGAAGCATAAGAGCTCCCCTACAAAGAGGCCCTCAGATTCAATGGGTTCAATCACTTTCCCTTCCAAAAAGGCCCTCAGATTCAATGGGTTCAATCACTTCCCCTTCCAAAAAGGCCCTCAATTCAATGGGTTCAATCATTTCTCCTTTCAAAGAGGCCCTCAGATTCAATGGGTTCAATCATTTCTCCTTTCAAAAAAGCCCTCAATTCATTAGGTTCAATCAATCCTCCTTTCAAAAAAGCCCTCAATTCATTGGGTTTGGCCATATTTTCTTTCATAAAACCTTCAAACACCTCATTGGGTACGACCACCCCCAAACACTTCATCAAACTTAATAACCATTTCCCTCACAAATCATTGACCATTGGGCAACACCGAAGAAGACCCGTCCTCTCCATCAACCCCAAACACTTCATTGAGCTCAATCATCCCCTTCTCCATGTCACAGCCCTAAAAAGTCCATTCCGATCAATGACTAATTGCCTTCGTTTTCTCAAGTTTTAATTTTAGGACAAATAAGTTTATCTATTTGCGACGTGTTTGCTCAAAAAGAAAAAAACAAACAAGCAGAAAAAAGAAAGCTGCTCAAAAAGAAAAAACAAACAATCAAAAAAGGAAAGTTGGTAAAAAAGTAGAAGGACTTGCACTCCAAGAGGCATTCGTGTTGCATTAAAACAAGGTCTAGTGGTCACCAAGTGGAGCCTCTCATCATACTAAAAAGTCAAAACTTTCATTGCATTTGAATTGTTCTTAAAGAAAACCAAAAGTGTGTACTAGGGGGCATTCCCTTCACCTCTCAACTTTGGGGAGGTTTGTTCATTGCCCACCCCATTCATATATCACCCTCAGTTCATAACCATCACCATAACTCTGTCGCCTTTCACAACCACACTCAAAGAAACCATTTGAAATGTCATTCGAAAGTGGGGCAAGCGCGTTCCCATTCCTTCGCCTCATTCATTCCTACAAAACCTCACCGGGGCAATCTCTCAACTCACTATCCTAAACAAGGCCTTGTCATTCAAATTAGGGCAGCTTTGTCTTTGTTATGACTGGGGCAACATCAAACTTTATGGGTTGAGACAAAATCTCTTTTGATCCACCTTCCCTTTCAAAAGCCGAAGCATTCCCAATTCATCATCTTCTACGCCCCTAGTTGTTGTCACCACTAGACAGGGGCAAACTATTCACTCATCAAAGACCTGAATTGGGGCAATCTTGTATCTCTTGATCCCTCATAAGCTTCAGCAATAGCCATGTCGGTCATTCCTTCACTTGCCATAAATGTCCATGCCCTAAACCAATTCCCAATTAACTGAATCATTCATTCACATTTGCACTCCTATGCATGCTTACTAGACAATGCTTCAAAAGAGAGAACACAAGTTGTTTACGTGGTATCCAAGATTCAGTCATCATGGAAAGAAAGAGAAAACAACTGAGGTTGTTTGTAAATAAAAACCTTGAGAACACCGGAGTTTGAATCAAATTCAATTTTTCAACAGAATGGGCAATAGTCATCTCAATTCCTTGCATTCAAAGTCTCGCATCTCATCTTCACAAAATGTTTACCTCATGCACCTAGGCATTTCAATCTATTCATTATGGGATATGCATCGAAGCATTACATTTGCATCTTCACATTTTGTGCATTCATCACATAGCAAAAAGAGAAACGTTCCACGTCAGTTGCACCACATTAATACTTGCATTTGATAGAGGAAAATAGTAAAAAAGAAAAAGCAGAAATCTTTTCATTGCATTGGCATCATATTAATGTTCGCACTTCATAAAAAGGAAAAGAACAAAATCATCCCATGTCATTCACCCTTTCACAAGGTACCAATCATTGCATGCGCCATTGCATCATCAAAATTCTTCAGACCATTAGATCGATACAGACATATGTTGACCCATAAACCAGGCCTTTGTGTCCATAATTCAAAGCTACTCCCTTGATCCCAGGCGATCCTCATTTCATGAGCACATCCAGTGTTGACTCTCACTTGCAAACTCCAAACAAGCAACAAAAAGAACAGAAACATTCCCTGTCATCCAGCATTCCATATCATTCATCATTTCATAAGCATTCCTTTGTCATTCAATCCTCAAACATTAAAGCGGTGCATTTGCATCATATTAACATTAGCATTTCCATAAAAGAAAAAGAACAAAAATCATTGCATCAAACATCAGAGCATTGCATCATATTAATGTTTGCATTTCATAGAAGAAGCAAAAAGAGACAAACAGAAGTTAGAACCGGAGCATTCCATTCATCAAAGCATCAATCACCGCATACACTTGCATTCAAACGTCAAAGCATTATGTTGATATTTGCATTTCATAAACTACAAAGAAGAAGCAGATACAAAAGAACAAAAGCATTCCATAATATTCAAGACATCAATCATGGCATACGTCTGCATTACATGTGTCATTCATTGCATTGCTAAGCAAAATGCGGATGAACACAAGATGTTAATCCTCATGCCTAGTTCTAAGAATCAGCACTTCAAGTGTCAATCTTCAATCTAATTCTCAAATCAGTCATCCCGGACTTGTCAGTCTCAAAATCTCATTCCCAGTCACTCCTTCAGTTCGGAGTTCAAATGCCCTCGGGTCCCAAGTGGTTCATTAAAAGCACGCTAAATGTTCATCCTCATTTACTGTTTTCTCATCAGCACGCTAAGTGTTCATCCTCATTTACTGTTTTCTCATCAGCACGCCAAGTGTTCATTTACTGCTTTCTCATCAGCACGCCAAGTGTTCATTTACCGCTTTCTTTCTAGCAAACCAAGCATTCATCATCATTGCATCAGACATCAAATCAAGTCTCAAAATACAAAATCATTTTCAATAAATAGGAGACTAGGTCGAATGTACATTCGAAATAGTCATCACCATAGGACACTTGAATTGATCACTCAAGAATCCTAAGGTCCCCATGCCAAAAAAAGAAAACAAACAAAAACATTCAGTGTCGTCTACATCATAGTAATGTTTGCATGCCATAAAACAAAAAGAACCAAAATTCATCATCCCATCAAACATCCAAGCAATACAGTTGCATCACATCAATACTTGCATCTCATAGAAGAAAAGAAAGCTAGAACATCCCATGTCATTCATCATTTCATGTTATTCATCATTTTATAGCAATATTCCCATTTCATAAAAAAAAAAGCAAAGAAGAGAAAGTTTTCCTTTGCATGTCATTCCATTAAAATACATGAGCATTCCATGTCATCAAACACCAAAGCTTTGCATTCGCATACCCATGATTCTTAAAAGAGCAAAAAGAGAAGCCAAAAGAGAGAAAAGAGAAGAGCCAAGAGAGCAACAAAAAGAAAAGAAAAGAAAGAAAAAGAAAGAATAGAAGCTAGAGAAAGAGAAAAAGACATATAAGAACAGGAGAAAATCATGCATTCATCAGACATAAGCAAAAGAAAAAGAAAATCATGCATTGCGTACAGACAAGAGAAGAAAAAGAAAATCATTGCATTCATCAAGCATATAAGAACAGTAGAAGATCATGCATTCATCCGACATAGACAAAGGAAATAAGAAACTCATCATTCATCATAAGAAAAAAGAAAACAGCAATCATGGCATTTGCATTGCATGCATTTGTTCATTTTCAGCTACAGGTAAAAGAGAGGATGAACACTTCGGTGTTAGCCCTCGCCCCCAGATTCCAGAAAATGTTCCCCCAAGTTGGGAGTTCAGAAAGAAAAAAAAAAAGAAAAGAAAGAAATAGAAAAGAAAGAGAGAAAAGAAAAGAGAGCGCTCAAGCGCGCATTGCGGATTGGAGCACAGAGATCATCGCTCCCTTCTGCCCAGGTCTCACATCGTGTACGAGCAACGTGATGGACCGCAGCCCCATGCGAGGCGCAACGGAATAGTTGTATCAAGCCTAAGATACAGTGGACGCCGTGCATTGATCTGTATATCAGTTTCGGAGCTGATAACGATCCCCCCGGTCGCTCGAAAGGCCAACAGGAAGAGCGTGCTCCTCAAAGCCACGCGCAAACTCGGATTCATCAAGAGTCCATTTAAGGATTACAGGTTTTAGGCAGCTTGGGCAATTTACCGCTTTTTGCACGCAAGTGTCCATTTTACCTTTTCTGTCTACACGTCAGTGTTCATTTACTATTTTTGCATCGACACAAAAGTGTCTATCTTTCTGAAAAAATAAGATAACAAAGATAAGCAAAATAGAGAAAAAGGAAAAAGAAAATTCGGATTTCCCCAAGTGGACAAAATTGGTATAGTTTTTGAGTTCTTTATTTCTATTTTGCCTCGGAATATGTTTCGGCCAATTCATATTCCTTGTCAAAATCCAAATAAAGAGGGGCAGCTGTCATACCCCAATTTTGTCCGGCTTAGGTCAAAACCCTAATTTTCCAAAAAATAAATAAATTGAAGAGCGAAGAGCCTTATGCACTACATTTCGGATCCTAGAAGGCATTCCAAGGTTCTTGAAATCGTTTTTAGGGTTGGAACGCATTTTTCGGGCAAATTAGGGTTTTAGAGCCAAAAGGGTATTTTGGTCAATTATAACTGTTTTTCTTTTTTCGCTTTCAAAAAGGCTCAAAAATATGTATAATTAAAAATAGAAATCTGAAATCAAAATATAAAAATGAATAACAAATTAATATTGGATGCTTATTGTATTTTTAGAATTAGGGCTAATTCCTTTTTAGGTGCTTTTGCTTTTATCCATTTTTGGCTAAAGTGAGCACTAATTTTACAAGCAAACAACCTCCCTCACTCCATCCTCATGCTCCACGCCACCCATCACCATCAGCCCACATCAAGTCATTTCTTTTACAAGCACACCTTTGAGTCCAATAACATTCAATACACAACATACTTTTACCTTCATTCTCTCTACACCACTAAATACACATTAATTTCTTTACTTCCCTCTCACAACTTTAAACCCATTAGATCTTTGAAATTCAATAAGAACAACTCACTCCTCTCCTCCCAAAGAGCCCAAGAAACCGTAGCCCCTCTCCCCTTCCTCACTTCCTCTTGTTTTTCTTTCATCTCAAAGGAACCTTCCCATTTTCTCCTACACCAAAAACCCTAACAAACAACTCACCTCATTTGCATCCCTCTTTCACATACTCCCTCCATTTCTCATTCAAAGTTCAAGCATCATCATCAAGTAGGTACTTCTTTGAAGGATATTGGAGTTTTGTTGATTTGTGTCTAGCTTCATCTTCTCATCTCACTTTCTAGCTCAAAGCTAAGGTAATCCTTAAAACCTTGCATCATCTTTGAGTATTTCCTCAAAAATATAAAAAGCATTCATCCTATCATCTTCATATTCTCATATTGTTGATTGTTGTTGGTGAGAGGTGTCATAAGCACTTTGACAAGCACTTAGGGAGGCTTGGGTGCTTATGGTGCTTCTCACCCTTTAATAAATGTTGATTTGTGTTGATCTTAATCCTTGCCTTTCATGAAATAAAATTTGGTTTTATGGCATGTTGTATTTCGCATACTCTCATAAAAATGTGATTTACTAGTTGTTGTTGTGTTTTCTCATATTTCCTTGCATATTCACTCATGTTTGCATAATTTTCACAAAATAAGAAACTCATTTCAAGCATGATAACATTCGGCCATGGGCCTAGGTTTAGGGTTCTTGAATGCTTTTGTTTATTTCATGATTTGGGGATGAATAATAGTTGATTTAGGGTATGTATGCTCCTAGGTTCTAACATAAAAAAATTAGGGTTTGGATTTGCTTTAATAAACTTGTTTTTGTTGATGATTGGCAAGGTGATTCACACTTGTGCACTTGTGCACTTAATCTTAAGTGTGAGGATTGACCAAAGTGATTCAACATTCTTTAATAAATTTGCTTGCTTATGATCATGATTGAGGCAACTCTTTTCCTTAAGCTAACAATTTCATTGTCCACTCTCATATAAGAATATCATCAACACTTAGATAGGTCAATTCCATACATTGCATCCTCCAATAGATGCGCATTTAGATTCCCTTGCGTCTTGTAGAAATATTTGAGTATGGTTCTCACCTAGCATCTTCCATTAGATGTGCATTTAGGTTCAATCTTGCCTACTCTTGTATTCTTGCTTAAATGCCCAATTCAAGTCCCTCCCTTGCTTACCTTTGTGTTGTGATCTAATATGTGTAGTTTAGTCTTGATCTTTGTTTGCGAATTCACATGTTGTTGCTTAATGATTTAATTCCAATGATCGTGTTATGCTTGAATTCACTAATTCTTTCTTGCACTCATTGTTTTCATTTCTAAACGACCGGGCATAAAAATGGTTACTAGTGGCAATCCATCACAACCTTTGTTGGTTTGATTGTCATGAAAGCCTCAATTTCAAAAGAATTTTCGTAAGCATAAAGCAAGCTACTAGTGATAATCCATCACAACCTTTGTTGGTTCGATTATCATGAACGCGTCCAATTTCAAAAAGCATTTTTCTAAGTATCAAAGAATCAAAAACAAGTTATTAGCGGTGATCCATCATAATCTTTGTTAGCTTGATCATCATGAAAGCTTTCATTTTCAAAAGACATGTCAAAAAGATTTTTCAAAGCTCGTTAGAACTACGTCGCTTTGATTCCCATTTGGGATACGTAGGAGCGAGTCACATTCTCGTCAAACGCAATCATAAAAAGTTTAGCATTTGCATAACAAAAAGAAAATAGTTATTTTCATAACAAAAAAAGAATCACTTTTGCAAGCCAGATCATTTTCAGAACGAAGACCTTTTCCTTTCTAAAAACATTTTCAACCCATCGTCGCTAGCAGCTAATCAGAACCTTTGTTCGTCTAGCCATTGGTGGCGATGTCTTTTTTCCCAAAAGAACAACAAGCGATGATCACTCATAACCTTTGTTAGTTTGATCATTCGTGCCAATCAATCTCTTTCGAAAACCACTTTCAAAAAAGATAATAAAAATGAGTTGTTATCAATAGTCCATCAGAACCGTTGTTCGTTTGACTAGCGGTATAACTCTCTTTTTGAGTATTTAGTAGTGATTCATCATAGCCTCTGCTAGTTTAATCATTCGCTAATGCTCGTCCTATTTCAAAACTCACTAAAAAAGATAAAAAAAACAAAAACTTTTCAGAAAGACAAAAAAGAACTACGTAGCTTTGAGTTCTCCATCGCACCGGGAGATACGTAGGAGCGGGCCTTGTCCCGTCAAGCGGTTTCTTTTCTAAAAACCCTTTTTCCCCCTTTTTCATAATAAATAAAGATTTCCATTAAAAATTTTCCAATAAGAAGTAGAGAGGCAAAATTAAGTATTTTCAAGTCAACACACTAAAACCACACACCTAATTAAAGGTTCCCTCTCAGTAGAGAGGACGTGTGGGGTGCTTACACCTTCCCTGCGCGTAACCGACCCCCGAATCCTATTCTCTAGTTTCGCAAGACCAATCGCTTTCCAAAAAAGGTTTTCCTAATATTTTCCTTAATAAATATTGGCGGCGGCTTCATTGTTTTAAAAAGTTGTGAACGAGGAAGGTTCTCCCTCGGGGACTTTTTCGGGCGCAACAGTCAAGAACAATGATTCTGAAGATGAACAAAGCTTCTCAATATAAACAATGCATTAAATATGTTTCTGAAGCCAAGACACCAACATAAATGACTTGTGAAGGTTTAAATGCGAGTCCCTTGATCCAAGAAATATTCCTAGGAAGAGGAGAGACAGTTCATTACAAACTTCAAAAGTGAGAAGCTTTAGTTCTGCAAAAAAAGTACAATAGAGAAGGTACAGTGTGCAGAAATGGTAGTGTACTTGTTGCAGGTCTATGTCACACCTTTCCCATGATCCATTGGGCATTTTCAACGGCTATATTACAGGCCTATGTCACACCCTTCCCATGATCCATTGGGCATATCAAGGCCAGAAATTTGAAGAGTGAAGTTATTGAGGCAAAACCCCTAAGATATGTTTTGATGAGAACCAATAGTTTTGATAAGCTTTTTAAACTTTCTGATTCATTAGTGTTCTAATAAATCTTCTTGAGTGATCTTTTAGACATGCATGAAATCATAAATCTCAAGAAGAACATGTGCTTTATCTAAGCACATCATGGGAATATAGTTTGAGCTTCAGAAGATATCTGTGAAGCTCAAAGAGGTGCTCAAAAGATAATATTAGGGGAACAATCTCATATGGGCTGATATGAATCATGGGAAAAACCACTTTTTAAGTTTATTGAATAAGGGCCCGTTTGTTACGGATTAAAAAATAAGTGATTTTGTTGTTAAATAATTTAGAGATTGGTTTTTAGAGATTTTAAAGAAAATGAGAAGTTGTTTTTTGTTTGTGTAACATATTGAAAATCACTTATTTTAAAAAAATCATTTTTAAAAAAATAATTTTTATGAGAAGCTACTCAAAACAGTTTCTCATATGAAGCAGTTTTTAGATTATTTTCAGCTTTTCATTTTTTTTAAGAATCTATAACAAACGGACAGCATGTCGTCATAAGTGGTTATTTTTTTAAAAAAAATAGGTGATTTTTTCTTAAAAAGAGCAGTAACAAACAAGCTCTAAATCATGCATCTAGCCTAGAATGTAGGCTAGATGCATTATTTATTCAATGAACCTAAAAAATGATTTTTCTCTTATAAAGTGGACTGGAGGGAGTATTAAATTAGAATTCACACATTCAATGTGTTATTAATTCAAAAGCTATTATAATACTCCCTCTGATCCACTTTATAAGATAAAAATCATTTTTTAGGTTTATTCAATAAATGATGTATCTGGTCTATATTATATACTGGATACATCATTTATTGAATGAACCTAAAAAGTTATTTTTCTCTTATAAAGTGGACTGAAGGTAGTAGTATTTTTCTATTTTGTAGTAGCTAACAAGGCCTTTTACCAATAAGGGTTTGTCCGGGCGCTAATGGCTCTAATCTCACCCCAAGTAATCTTGGGTGTGGGAAGAACTGTGTTGGGACAAGAAAACCACGCGGACCGGCAAAGTGGGGTACAGGTGCAAAAAAAGAAGCTAACAAGGCTTGTTAAATAATTAACAATAAATTAAATATTTAATAGAGCATATTAAATTTTTATAATCTTAAATATTGATCATTTTTATTTTATGTTTCATAACTCATATTTTATTATGTGTTAGAACTCATATTTAATAGAATGTATTAAATGATTGACACTAAATTAAATATTTAATAGAGTATAATAAATGTTTCTGAATTTATATGATGTTTTGGTCATTTCACTCAAATTAAGAAATGCACTTATTTTTGTATGGAAAAGAGAAATTATGAGTTAATTTATAACGATATAGGAAAGATAAATTAATAGAATTGAATAGGTTATTAGATAATGAAGGATATTATAGGAAAAGAAACATCAACGTTGTATTGGTATTGTAAAACATCATGTAATATGGGATAACTTTTTTTTGGCTAAAATATCATATAATATAGGACAAGGGAACTATTTAAAGATTGATTTTTATATTTTTTTATTTGTCTTTAATTAGAAGAGTGTTAATTTTTTTTTTGTATAAACTGGGTATCCTCTACGTGTAACTGTAGAGACTAATCTCTGGAGCCGGGTAGGACCACAATGGCCGGCAAAAGCTCTCTCAAGAGATTTAACACTGCTGCATGTCCAAGGCTAGATTCGAACCCAAGACCTTGGTTAAGCTATAAGAGAACACTACCATCTCATCCAAGTGCTCTTGGGTATTAGAAGAGTGTTAATTTTTTTTTGTTACCATGTCATTGGTGTGTAGTTTTCACCAGCTTTGCCGATGACTAATCTACGTCGGGGAAACTGGTTGGCCACGAGTTTCCGGCTTTGCCGTCCCATGTGGTTCTACCCTCCCTAACAGAGTTTTTGCCACACCCAAGATTCGAAGTCGAGACCTTGCGGCGGGATCCAAGTCCAGTTACCACTTGGACCAACCCTTGTTGGTTTAGAAGAGTGTTAATGTTTTCGATTAAAGTCAACCGACTTTTGTATATATTTTTTCTCCATTAAAGATAGTTTGATATTCAAGAGAATTAAATATATTAATATACTCTATTAAATTAACTTAAACAAACTCATTTATGAATCATAATGTTTTTTGGTGTTGAAGTCATAAATTAATAATGAGATTAATGTATCAGCATCATGATGTGACACAAGTGGTAGATACTTGGGTCCATTAAATCGTTTGGTCTTCATTCGATCCCCAATCGACTTGTATGAAAAAACATCTGTCTGCAATGGTCAAACCCTTAAATGCATCTTTGTTACCTCGAAGGATTAGTCTCTAAAACTACGTGTGGATACCCTTATTTACCAAAATTTGATAATACTGTATCACATCTAATTTATGTATAAGAGATAATCCTAAAAGCTAATTTAATGAAGAGAGAGAGAGAGAGAGAGAGAGCTTTATTTTCACTATACTTCAATAGTTTTCTAAAATAAAAACACATAAGCACCCAAGAGTGCTTGAATGAGATGGTTTTGGTCTCTTCCTGCTTAATCAATGATTCAAATTCAGCAGCGTTAAAACTCTTGAGGGAGGGCTTTGCCACCAATTGTGATCCTACACTCCTACCTGACTCGAGGGATTAATCTCTACAATTGTGCGCAGAAGATACTTAGTTTATAAAAAAAACACATAAGCAATATTCATATATTATTTAGAATATTAATATATATATATAATGATAAAATAAACCCAAAAGATTTTATCATAAATATTAATAAATGGTAAAGTGGATACAATGTTACACTTTCGAGCTTTATCATATTTAAAAAAAAGTTTAGCTGAGTTGGGTTTCAGAGAGATTCATCGAAAATTGAAAAAACCTCAAACTTTCTACAATAACCTATTATAAGAATTTTTTTTTGGTCAAGAATTATAAGAAATTTGAATGAATCTATTTACAAGTCAAAGTTCAATATATTACCAAAATTGACTCTTTCACTACACCTTCCTTGTTTATTTAATGATGATAAAAAGCAACCATTTTTTAATATTTTATTTGGAAGTTATGAAAAACAAAAGTGATAAGTTAGACCAAAGAGGATCAATCACTTGTCTAAAGTCAATCAAAATGTTGAGAGTTCACACTTTTCTCATGTCATGCGTCTATAAAAACAAGTCCTCTTTGTGATTGAGATATATATCTCACTCTCAAATAAAAATACTTCTAATTCCTGTCAAGTATCAATACTCTCCCCTGTCTCTCTATCACTATCTCTATCTCTCTCTCTCTCTCTCTCTCACACTCACACACACACACACACACACATCATATCAACACTTTCAATGGAAAGTGAGGTTGTGAGAAAGAATGGGACTGTGATGAAGTCCTCATTCAGTAGTCTTCCTAAGGAGCTACATACAGTAATATTTAAGAAACTATATGGAAAGAGTATATCAAAAGCCATGTGTGTCTCGAACATATGGCGCGATATAATTCTCAATACAACCATCCCGAAGATGCCACAACCTTATTTGTTGACAACTTGTTTGTCACCCCATCCATTTGTAGATCTGGGAAAACTCTTCCTGTGGTGCTCAAGTGTCATGCATTGTCAGGTCTCTCCCAAAGAGATGATTGACAGTTGCAACGGGTTGCTCCTATTCTGTCACAAGGGTGGTGAGGCTGCGAACCTCAGACATGGGGCTTACCACTACTATGTGATAAATCATGTTACAAAACAGTGTTTTGCTGTTTTGAAACCTACAAGAACAACCTCAGAGGGGTATTCATATGCTGCTTTGGCTTATGACCCTTCTGAATCTTGGTTTTTTAAAATCATGCGTTTCTTGGATTGTCACCATGTGAGTATTTTCTCTTCTAGAAGTGGTCATTGGGACACTTTAACTCTTAATTTGCCTCAAGAGGTTACTAGGGCTCGTTGGGTTAAAAAAACGGTATACTCAAAGGGAGCAATTTATAGGCTCTCTCGATCTGGGCATTTAATGAAGTTTATGGTTGATAGACAAGCGACTATTGACGAACAAGCAATAGCATTACCACTACCACCTGCTTCTCTTCTAAAAAGATGTCACTGGGACATAAATGTAATGCGTGGCAAACTCTTGTTTTCAATGTCTTTAGGTGCCTATTTCTTTGTTTTTGAACTCCTTGAAAGTGATGAAAGGGGTGTTATCTCCTACAATTGGGTGAGAATTCATAGCATCAATGATCAGAATCTACGGAATCTCAATTTTTATGGTAAGGTATTGTCATATCATCCTTATCATGGAATTGCATTTTTCAAACGTAGAGCTCTCCTCCATTGCTACCACATTAATGGAGATGAGAGTTACGACATTGATGGAAAAGAAGACGTAGGACCTCATCGAATTCGATATAATGGAATGTTGTACGATTATCTTAAAAATTGTGGACTTCCATTACTTCAATGCTCCATCAATTTTTCTTGCACCTTGGATACGGAGGTAATTGCACTATTTAAAATTTTTATCATAGATTTAATTACTCTTTCATTTGATACAATTCATTGTTGCTCGCTCTTAATTATTGAAACTTTTAAATTTGACTTTGCAAATAATGAATCCACGGTAGATAATTTAATGTGAATTTATGTGCAATTAAGATGCACATTAATGCACACGTCACATTAATTAAACATTTGTGATTTTAGTCACTTTTTTATTTTTGCTTTTACAGCGCCGGAGTGTCTTCCGATGGCTTCCCATTCCAGAGTAGTATCGAAGGTAATAAACAAAATCAAAAATTATCTTATTCATTCTTTTTAATGGACTTCTCAACAAATGTTTGTGTTATTATTGAATACCAATTTGTATATGGTTGACTAATTTTTCTTCATGAGAAGTGTTTTTTTGCAACACTCATAGATATAAATCCAAAATGATTATTGAATTAAGTCCCTTTCGTAATGCCTAATGAAAGATGTGAAATGATGAATTCTACGATCACGAATGACTTATTATATGTACTTTGTGTTCTTGCAGTGAAAGAAGGTTCTTTAACATGGACAAAGCAATTGATTGGCAAAAACCTCTAGTGTTACTCCCAATCAATATTTGTCTTTAGTGTTCATTGGGATGCCCTTGAGTATGCGGTTATAAGCTTATTATTAATTTATTGTTCGAACTCCAAATCAAATAAATTAAATGCTATTTTTACTTTTAATGTATACTATGAATGTATGGAACTCTATTTGAAATAAATTAAATGTTGGGTGTTACAATAAGCTCATTAATGGAACTCTCAATTCAAATTGATTAAATATTCAAACTTTTAATGTATGGAACTCCAATTCAAATAAATTAAATGTAGGGTGTTACTATAAGCTCATAACTTATTTATTAATTGTTGTCTCACTCTCTCTTTCTTACACGACACAACAAATACTTTAGACGATCAATTTTTATGTGGTTGAATTTTTACTTCTATTACATGTTTCTTAGAAACAAAACAATTGCGAATGAAACATAACAATTAATTACATCAATCGTTCTAGAACATTTTACTAAAAAAAGGGTTATTTTAAAAAGCGCACAAAGGAGATGAGAACAACTCTCCTTCATAACCTGCTTATTTGAAACAAAATATGAAATAAATGATACAATAATTTCAGGGAGCTCTCTTTTTTTTTTTGACCAATGTCAGCTCTCTGTTGTCCCCTAACCATCACTACATTACTAAAATAATGATAATGTAGTACATATAAGAATAAAACTCAAGGAAATGAGCATAATAAACTCATTTAAATAAGATACAATCAAGCTTAACCACATTATTTTGTTATTGCCAAACTCAAATATGAAACATATAATCTCGGCTTTGCTTGATGAAATTTTGGCTTGAACGTAACGATGGTTAGATATCATTAATCGACAAATGGTGTCCTAACTTGCCTAACCACGCAACACTTTCGACTCTAAAGGGAGGCTATTTCTTGTTTGTCAATTTATTCAATTGAAGTGATCATCATCTGGAACAAGCTATGCATGTTCACTATCAACATTTTATGTGCATAGAGAAGCATTACTTCCAAAATATCAAAGTATAGAAGTAAAATAAAGGAACCATCACATAATTATGACATCGCAAGTGATCCTGTGGGTTTAAAAGAGGTTCAACAAAAGGGGACACACTAACGCACTTCCAGGCGTGAGCCAATGCTTTGCAATTATTTTGGCTCTTACATAATTGTTCTGGACTAGGCCAGACCCATCAAGGAAATTAAGGGCCCTACTTAGCAGACCAAGACCATTGGACCCTAAAAATAACTTCTTATGCCAAATGAGCGTCGGATATCAAAACTCCCTTCATCCAACAATCAGGATCTTGACTACCTTTTTGGACATTCTTGCCTAAAAATACGCCCCCACATTAATGCAAAATGTACACATTTATACCGCATATCATATTTTCCCTATGCTGACTTAAGCATCAGAGTGTGTCCATGTACCACACCCACCGCCGGATCAACGCGAGGAAGAGAATCTCGGCGTTGCACTTGGAGTACTCTAGCTTCTCAGTCAGCTTTGTGAGTAACTCGGTCTATTACTCGACCAAGACCTACATCCAGTACAGTTCAATAATTGAAGCATACCATGCGCCTCTCAGGACGGGTCAAATCTTTAAATTTATATTTTAGGAACATCCAAGCTATTTTTTATCTAGCCTTTAAGCTATTACACCAATTATACTAATCTTTAAATTGAGTTTTGTTCCATTTTTATAATTCCAACGCTAATGTACAAATATTATGATAAAATTCTCACATGCAACATCTAAAAACCCTAGGCTAATACAAAGAATAAGAACATGACATTAACATAAATGCATTAATAAGGATATAGATTTAATCATAAAGAGGGTCATAAGCCCTTACATAACTCAATCACATTTGAATTTAAGTTACATAAGGTCTTTTGATTACCATCATTAAATTAAATATCAATTAAAAGTTGTACACAAGTTCAGAGTAATAAAAACTAAAGCAGAATAAACAAAGGACCTGATTAGTTGATTAGGTTTTTGTTTTGGCTGAGATAAAACTTGTGGGTCAGCAGCCAAACAATACACTTTTACGCTATTTTATTTTCAAACTACGTTTTGTGCCTTAACCTCCATGAAAGCCTAAAACCCTAAATCAATCAATCTATATATGTAAAGAAAACCCCAAAGGAGTGTAACACCCAAGTTAATTTTCAATTACTTTATCTACTAAGTGATTCAGTTCTTCTTTAATTGATTGATTGTGAGATTGTTATGGGAATTATTGTGGCTTAGTTGCATTAGTGTAGGAGAGGGGATTACTGGGATAGAGTGGTGATGAACTCATTAAAGTGCTAAAACCTCATTTAATTTGTCTTAACCCTTTTACCCCCAAAGACCCTTTTGTCCCTCATTAAACAACACATAAGACATGTGAGCTGAGGGAAAAACAACTCACACTCATTTGGTTTTCATTTTAAAATCCTCTGCTGAAACCTTTTCTTTAAAACGACTTGAAGAGTAGAATTTTTTTTAGAGAGAAGAGGCGAGAATGAAAGGAGAAGAAGGAGGGAGTATGAGCTGGTTCTTCTCTCAACACAAATCCAATCTTCTTCACACATCAACCCTCATTTCCTTCTCTTACCCTCTCTTCAATCAACTAGAAACCAACAAACCCCCAAACATCACCATCTTAAACAAAAACGGAATTTAAGATATCACAAGAAAACAAAGGGAAATCGAGTTTGCATGTGAGCTTGTTGGGGTAAGATTGAAGTGTAAATCAAGCATGTTTGACATGATTGCCATGAATATTGTGTGAATGAACCTTGATGTGAGTTAATTAGTATGTTATACAAGCAATTAACAGTAGTACTAAGTATTGAGAGGAGTTGAACTGCATAAGATTTATTATTTTCACTCAAAAACATAAAATGGGAACTGCTGGGAAATTACATGGACCGTGTCTTGAAGAGCACGAGCCGTGTCATCATCTGGTCCTGTTTTGTTGCTTTCGCAGCATGGACCATGGCTTTTAAACATATTGGACCATGTCTACCTCTGGCCAGGCCTGAAATTTTGATATTTTCTCCTATGAAACTAGTGCAATCCAACTTGATCCTTATAATCCAAGTTATGTGAATGATTCAATGTCAACCTTTATCAGTGTAATGAATTATATCTGATGATTCAATCGAGTGAGAAAACCAATAATCTAAAAGTATTCATAAGACACTATGAGATGACGATCCAAAGTTATGAGGTAGCATATTTGGAATATGAGGTCATGTCTCTTGAGTTCAACGCCCAAGATTGTTACTCGAAAAAATTTGGGTTGGGTTCTCCGCTGAAATTATCTTAGTTCAATTTCTCTTGGATTACGCTAAGATAAGTTTATAAGTAAAAGACATCAAGAGGTAAACGGTGAGGAGTCGCGAAAGAACTCACTGAGATTGTAAATCTCACTATTTATATTATTGTGTTTTTAAATGGACAGAGTAAGACCGAACAAGTCAAGGAGAAGTAAGTTGTTGTTGTGATTACTTGAGTTTAAGAGGTCCTTAAGGATCGAGTATATTTTCTTAGTGCACCCTAGTTAGTTGTTATGTATTGTACTTTTGATATCATAATCTTTGATTGTTGTAATCAAAGTTAATGTACTATGTAAAACCGTCTTTTGAATTTGAACTATGGGTGTCAATACGACTCAAGTAATCTGTTTTCAGTTATGACTTGGAGTTATCCGTTAGGTGTTTATGCATTTTGGAAGTTATAGAGATGGTTTATTCCCATCTAGATAAGTAATTTCAAATCCATAAGCGGTCATATCTATGATTTTATTCAAATGGTTAATAGTCTAGACTTTACGACGTCTAAAATCTAGGATGTTACATTTTGGTATCAGAGCAGTTCGACCTTGCCGGGCTTAATAATTTTTAGATAGATTGAGTTAGTTGGGACTTAGGCGGTTAGTTGCCATAACTTGTCAGTATATTGTGTGAAGCATTGAGTCTGATCAACTCAGTATTTCATACAAGGTACTGAGAATGATGACAATTGATTTTCTTAGCCCCGACAACCTTTGAAATCCGAATCCTAGGATTCCCGGACCTCTCTTGATTAAAGTTACAAAGCAGAAGCAGTGGGCTACGGACGAAGGTGTGGCAGGAGTAGATGGACGTTAATGGTAGCTCTTGGAGGGATGTGTGTGTGTGTGTGACCTATCAAAAAAGAGAGCAACCTATGATCAGTAGCGGTTTGTTCGGTAGGTCAGGTTGTTGGTTCCTCATTCAGGGGAATGGTTTCATCTCAGCAATTTCAAGTCAAACAAGCATTAGTCTTATAGGGCTGATTTTGTTTCATGTATGTCTCCCAAATCCATAAGAAAATGATCTGCAGTTGCAATACTTTGTCTTCTTGGTCTACCTCATCCTATATCCAATGTTGGTGGGAGTTTATGAATCCAAGATTTGTAAATTTTCCTAGTAAGTCTAGTCCTATAAAAGAGTCATGATACTCTCAGAAACCTACCCTAACTGTCAAGAGTATTCTTCATAGTTCCCGTGTCTTAGTTAGTTTTGTTTCATATTGGGGATCGCCATATATCACCTAATGTGGATAATTAATTCAATTCTTATCAGTGTAGTAGGCTATGTTGACCATAAAGGTAATGTTCCACCTGAACCCCTAACTAAAGAATTTATAGAGCTTGAACCCTCTGTGTTAGGGATATTCAATTGGTATATCTTAAAAGATGTACTTGATCTAGTGCGTTCCTTGTGGAGGAAAGTTCTTTGGGGATGATAGTGTGTGGCATATGATATTCCCCTTCAATCTATTCTGCTTTGAGTATGTGATCCTACTGAAGTGTATGAATTGGTTGAATTTCATTCTTCTTACGTGTTGCTGAAATGAGTATGTGATCCTACTCTCAGGTGTATGAATTGAGGATTAAATTTGGTTTGTGCCGGCATTTTCTTGCACTATGCTTGTTATGAGTGAAATTGAATGAATTCTGATGTTTAATAGGATGGTATGATAGTTAGGATTGAGTGGAAGACTTTGGGAGTGAGTTCTTTTCCACAAAATTGCCATTTTTAACTACGAATGCTTAGGGTTTAGTTTGAACTATGTGCATTTCTGAATATTGTGTGGCATTGTTGATTAGAAACCTAGCTCATTGCAAATTGTGAAGTTGGGCAATGAACAAATAAGCTTCATATGGTTTAATTGGAATACATACAATTGATGTTCTATGTTGTGTTGATTGTTTTGTGGGTTGTTTTGATTGATTATAATTGTAGTAATAAAGTATTTTGGATTGATCGAGGGTTTGGAAAGGTTTTGGTACCAACAAGATTGCGAAAAATTTGAAAGAATTATGTGTTCTAGTGCTGCACAGGGAGCACGAGTCGTGCTAGTATCTGTCTGTCACATTTTCTTGACAGCATTCCGACTGTCTTATTCGTAACTTTTGATCCGAAACTCCGATTTAGGTGTTTTTGAATGTGTTGAAAAGTTAACGAAAAGTTTTAAAACTATAATCTAACTAATAATTGTATTTTTAACATACTCTAAAAACTATTCTTAATCTATTGTAACCATTATACTTGATACATAGCAAAAACATCATTGTGATACATGAATCTTTATTGTGATTGGGTAATATGTTACCATTGATTGATTGATTATGTTTTGAAATCTTGGAGATGTAATTGTGTAACCTATTTTGCAAGTTTGGTGTTTTGAAAAAGTTTGTCCAATTGATATTTATACGTTTGAAATGAATTGAATCCGCATGTTACATCTAATAGGATGAGCTATGAGATACTAGGATGACGATCATATGGTAAGTGTTCAATGTGATGTGGAGATTTGATGTCGATAGCCATAATTGCAACATGCTCTACATGATTTGACTTGAATTTAATATATGCATTGAATGAGATATATGACTTTTGATGGGACTAAACTGAATTGAGTTCGCATGATTAATCTTGATAAGATAGATAAGAATGAGAAAGATAAGAGTTGTTACGTACGTATTGGAAAAATCATTCAAATTTTTACTAGCCTGAGTTCATGATGAAAGAATGTCTTATTGTAATTGAATCTAGTCGACATCACATACTATGATTGTAAATTCGATTCCTACCTGATACTACTATGGTTTGTTGTTCCATGATTCTTTGTTTACTCATACCATGGTTTAGCCCTATATACATGATAATTCTTTTCATTCCTTGTGCATAATGATGTTGCTTTGCTTTACACATGCTTTTCATGATATTAAGTCTCTTGGAGAAAAAATATTTCCCTCAAAGGTGTAATAGATAAGACTTGAACAAATTTTTAGGACAAAATTTTTCAAGTTGGGGTAAAATAAGTGATTTAGTTCTTCTTTGATTGATTGATTGCGAGATTGTTATGGGATTAATGTGTCTTAGATGCATTGGTGTAGGAGAGGGGATTATTAGGATAGAGTAGTGAACTCACTAACGTGTTAAAACCTCATTTAATTTGCCTTAACCCTTTTACCCCAAAAGACCCTTTTGTCCCTCATTAAGCCACACATAAGACATGTGAGCTGAGGGAAAAACAACCCATACTCTTGTTGTATTGTTCATCTTCCTTTCAAATTATTTAACAAAATTGTTTCGGATTTATATTTTAACATGAATACAGAATTAAGTTAGAAAAGATCTGTTATGGATTGGCCCAATCCACAATAATGAGGCCCAACACCAAATACAGATCCATCAACCGATGGTTGAGATCGCAACGCAAGATCGGACGGTCCTGATTCATCAGGTCAAACACCATCAAACTCTATAAATAAGCATTGAATGCTTCATTAAAGGTACACACTCTTTCCTACTCTTCACCTCTAATTAGCTCTCTGGCTGACTTGAGCGTCGGAGTGTCCTCGCAGGTACCACCTGTCCCGGATCGGAAGCGGAGCTCGGTCGATCAAGACCATTAACTACCAACTATCTCGGATCGGACCTTGTGTCTAAGATCGGGTACAAGTCCAGAGATACGGTACAGAACATTGGCGACCACAGTGGGAGGACTTGTACTCTAGTTCCTCTCCCATCTCCTTGATTGACGATGGCTCCGACCTTACGACATAGGACTGTCCTGAATGTCGGGGAAGGGCCGGTCCTGCAGCAGGTGACTTCGGAAGAAGTGGCGGTCATCTTACCCCTTAGCCCGGTGCATGCTCGAAGCTCGGCTACGGCTATGGTGCATGGGAGCCCATCCCGGAACCGGCTTCCACCTCCCCCTCCGACCGTCCAGGTACCGGTCGATGCTGTTCAACAGCTCATCCTTTTCCTAAATCGACGAGCCGAGGTCGACCAGCAGGAAAGACAACGCTACACCCAGTTAGAAGCTCAGGTTGCTGAGACCCGAGCTCGTAACATCCCGGATCGGAGTTCCTCTCTGCGCAACTCTTCAAGTGGAACGACTCATGGCCGCGGCCGCCGCCGATCTCCGGCTTGGGGGAGATACCATCACCGCACTCCACCTTGTTATAGAGGAGCGCGGGGATCGGAGATTCCCCCAAGTCGGACCCCGGATGATTCCTATGGTCCTGAGGGTTCCCCTCGGCCTAGCTCGTTTCTGTTTTCCTCTTCTCCGAGGCGACGTTCCAGAAGTCGGAAAAGGTCTCTGAGGCAGGAACGTCGACGCCCTAGCTCACGGGGGTCCCCCGGCAAGTATGGCTACCGACGATCTCCACCCCTTGAGAGGTCGGCAAAGCGTAAAGGACCCTTTACAAATAAAATCGACTACTTTCCGGTGCCCAAGCACTTAGAGAAGCCCCCTGAAGGTCTGAAAATGCATGACGGGACTGGCGATCCATATCGCCATCTCGACTACTTTGACACGGTTATGCAATACCGCAACGTTCCAGAAGAGATAAAGTGCCGAACTTTTCCCCTCACTCTAAAGAAGGCGGCTCTAGACTGGTTCAGGGCTCTTAAGCCAAATACAATCTCCTCTTGGGATCAGTTGGCCAAGCTTTTTTCTGCACACTTCGCCCACTCGAAGATGAAGCCTAAATCTCGGAAGGTATTGCAGGCAATTCGGCAAGGAGAAAATGAGTCCCTCCGGGACTATATAGAGAGATTCAACAGAGAAGCTGCTCAAGTTCGGAACCTCGACGACTCCTTCCGTCTTTTCTTCATGGAGGCTGGCCTTCGTGAAGGAAGTCTATTTCAGATAGACGTCGGGGTCAACCAAGTTGAGTCGCTTGCCGAGTTCCTCCAGCGATCTCAGAAGTATATCGATCATGAAGAAGGGATTAACGCAGGAAGGCCACGTTTCTCCTAGGTCTCGGAATGAGCCTACGGGCGTGATGTAATCCGACTTTGTAAATGTTTAACCATCTAATATATATGGGTCGGCTACAATTTTCCTCACATTTATTGCTTAGTAAAAGTAAGTTCCGAGGTTGGATGAAAGGATTTGGGATCGGTCGAGCGATCGCCTTAAAGTTTCACGCTAAGACTGGAACTCCACCTAGGATCGGAACTCCGGATGGTTCCTACTGATCCGAGGGTTCCCCTCGGCCCGGCTCATCTCTGGCTTCCTCTTCTCCGAGGCGACGTTCCAGAAAGCGGGAAAATTCCCCGAGGCAGGAACCTCGGCGCTTTTGCCCACAGAGATCCTCCGACTTTAAATTGACACCTCGAGTCCCTCAGGTGGTCACATTTTAAATGGCCGAGTTTGCCATTACCCTGAAGGGCGAGTTCGATCTGGGCCGAGTCCCGGTAAACTACCCTGAAGGCGACTTTAAATTGACACCTCGAGTCCCTCATGTGGTCACATTTTAAATGGCCAAGTTTGCCATTACCCTGAAGGGCGAGTTCGATCTGGGCCGAGTCCCGGTAAACTGCCCTGAAGGCGACTTTAAATTGACACCTCGAGTCCCTCAGGTGGTCACATTTTAAATGGTCGAGTTTGCCATTACCCTGAAGGGCAAGTTCGATCTGGGCCGAGTCCCGGTAAACTGCCCTGAAGGCGACTTTAAATTGACACCTCGACTCCCTCAGGTGGTCACGTTTTAAATGGCCGAGTTTGCCATTACCCTGAAGGGCGAGTTCGATCTGGGCCGAGTCCCGGTAAACTGCCCTGAAGGCGACTTTAAATTGACACCTCGAGTCCCTCAGTTGGTCACATTTTTAACATTACCGAGGCTGGTGGCGAACACCCTTGCTGGTATAAGCCCGGCCTCGAAGATCTTTTGACAAGACCCGTATCTCGGGCACTCTGAGGCTGGGGGCAGACACCCTCGTTGGTATAAGCCCGGCACTCAAAGATCTTTGACAAGACCCGTATCTCGGGCACTCCGAGGCTGGGGGCAGCCCTATTTGTAGCTATAAGCCCGGCCTTGAAGAAGGTCGCCACGAAGGTCCGACCTCAATTTCAAAAACTCTCACAAAGTCCATATAAGGCATCAAGTCTAGCTCTCCCCAAGACGACCCGACTTGGGGGGTAACTGTTATGGATTGGCCCAATCCACAATAATGAGGCCCAACACCAAATACAGATCCATCAACCGATGGTTGAGATCGCAACGCAAGATCAGACGGTCTTGATTCATCAGGTCAAACACCATCAAACTCTATAAATAAGCATTGAATGCTTCATTAAAGGTACACACTCTTTCCTACTCTTCACCTCTAATTAGCTCTCTGGCTGACTTGAGCGTCGGAGTGTCCTCGCAGGTACCACCTGTCCCGGATCGGAAGCGGAGCTCGGTCGATCAAGACCATTAACTACCAACTATCTCGGATCGGACCTTGTGTCTAAGATCGGGTACAAGTCCAGAACGAGATCTAATTTAGATTCATGTTTAGGCGTAAATTCTTATTGCAATTTTTGGAACTCAATTCTGGATTCATGTTAAAACATATATTTGGAGCGCACTTTTTTAAAACTACACTCGAGAATCGTCTTTAACATGAATCAGGAAGCCAATTTGTATTATGGAATTACTTAGAAACATTATTCCAGAAGGGGAGAAAATTTCTGATTCATCTTACTCACTTTTGTGGATTTCACATAAATATGAGGAAGAAATTTGGCTAGGGGGGGGGGGGGGGGGGGGAGGCAGGGGGTATTGGTTGGGAATATTCCACCTACTCACGGTTACTATCCTTATCTCCTCGCAATCCATGACTTTGAGATCCAAAGCCAACTCGCGACCCTAATTTGGACAATTATATATACATTAAGCTTTTTTTTGACACATACTATACATTAAGTTTTTTTTTATACGAAATTTTGGGTGAGGGGATAGAGCCCCGATCCAATCCAGGAAAGATCTTTGGGCTCTTTGAGCATTTACAAAGGGGACAAGTGGAGAGTTGAACCTGATGCGACCTCTCGAATACAACTCCTGTCAATTTTCTTTGACAATTAGGGGTGGGCACGGGTACACTTTGGCCCAATCCAACCCAACCCGTAACCCAATCCAACCCAACCCACAAAATCTGGGTTGGTTCGGGTAAGTGGGTTGGGTTGGTTTTAAAATAGGGAGATCCATAGAGTACGGGTTGAGTAGCGGGTCTGATAATTTAGAACCCACTAAACCCAACCCAACCCAACCCATACCATTATGACCTCACATATACTAGTTTTTTCATTGTGTGAGACCTTACATATACCAATTAATAACCAAAGTCTAGGTGCACAGAACTCTTACATAAATTCCCAATTTCATTCGACCAAGCATCAATTTTAAAATTAATTCCATTCATCCTTGAAAACGTGTTAAAGAGAACTTAATTTAGTCTACCTTAAAAATTAATTCCGAGGTAAAAATTAACCAAACTCTAGGTGCAGAGTACTCTTAAATATATATGTAGTTGAATGCGACTTATAATTTTCTTTTGTATTTGGTTTAATTAGTTCTAATGGAAGTCCAAATTAAGGCATATTATTATTTCTTTTTCAATTTTTCTTGAAAAAAATATTTTATCAATGAAACCAGTACCCAACCCAACCCATTTGAGATCGGGTTGAGTTGGTTTGGGTCACACGAAAATTTGGGTCTAATTTTGTGGAACCAACCCATAAGCAATTTGATTGGGTTGGGTGTTTAAACGCATCAAAACCCACCCAAATCACCTGACGCCCACCCCTATTGACAATAATATATACATTAAGCGGTTTACTTATTTTATTAAGTTTATATTATTTTATGTTTCCACATTTTAATTCTGATCAACAAATGAACGTTTCCATTTTGATTAGAATAATATAAATTTTAATATTTTGATTAATATAATATAAATTTTAATATAATTTTAATTTTAATATATTAATATAGTATTAGTATTAATATTATTTTGTTTGTAATGTAAAAAAATTATTTTATGTGTGTATATATATTAACAAAGGATTTGTCAAAAAAAACTTAACAAAGTTTTGTGGTTTGTCTCTTCAGTTCACCACCTTTCTCCATCAACAAGCTGTTACTCATTTCACTCTTACTGCTACCAGTCAACTGTACTTGTAGTAACTTTCCGACCGCGTCTTTTCAATTCAAACTTCTCTCCGTCGCGACTTAAACTCCGTCACTTTCATTCCGGCGAAAATCCGAAACTCACTCAACCAAACGGTACGTTAGTTTCCGTTGCGTCTCACTCTATCTTCGTTTTCAGTATAACTCTACAAAGTACAAACCACTGCTTTTACTTGCTCATTAATTTTACTTTATTACTGAAAATCGCTGTGAAAATATTGTGCATGGATTTTGATTGCTTTCTAGGGTTTCATGCTCTTGGTTTTTGGAAATTAGGAACTGGAAACGTTCTCTGCAGGTACGATGCTTGCTTGTTAAGATTCCTTGAATCAGCACGTGCTGATTGATATTCCCGCTGGATTATTTGTGTGTAGGATTTTTAACATTTCATTTTCCTTCTAGAATCAAGAAATATGTTAAAAAAGGAGAAATATAAATGATACTAGAGTCTGTATGGATTAGATTCTGAGTTATGAAGCTTATGGACTGAGATGAGTTTTTGATTTCTAATATACGAAAAGCTTTAATAAGTTTTGTAGGTACTAGTAGTACTTAGGAAGACGTTAGCAGAGAGATTTTGAAAAAGTAGATTTTTAACTTTTATGAAAGCTATTATTTAGAAGACTCATAGTCATTAAAGTTTATCCCAGACCACCTTTTGGTTTATTTGAGTTGTTTTGTTGTGTTATGTTGAATGTGGTCTATGGAGTTTCAGTTTATTTAAAAAACTTTAGTATTTTGTTGCAGTCAGCGGCAGAGCTAGACATTTGCCATCAGGGGGCCAATAGCCAAAGACACAATGCTAATGACACACTATGTCACATGCAATAAGCAGCATATCAATGAAAAAATGAATAAGACAAACTTTTTTTGAGGAGGGGGGCATGGCATCATACCCATGTCCCCCTCTCTCTACCCCTGATTGCTGTTGTTTTTGCTTCTTTTTGTTGATGGTGAGAATTGAAGTTTATTTATTGGCTTGAGCCATGAGCTGTTTTGTTTTAAGATTTGTTGCCAGGGTTGATTTGAAATCAAAATGAAAAATTTTCACGATTGCAAAAGTTTGCATATCTAATTGGGCATTTATCTCATGCATGCATGCATTTGATTTGATATGTATACATTTATAATCATGTACTTATGCCTGACCTGTGAAATCAACCAAGTTGAACATGTTTATTGATCAATAATTTAAGAACTCTATTTGGAAATGACTATGGAAAGCTGGAAACCATGAATTGTTATTATTACTTAAGATTGTTGTACCGATATGGGTTTGTGTATCTATATGATATGACACAATATATTGTTCATATTTTTTAAAAAATTTAACTGTATGTGTGTGCATGTGATACTGGTGAATTATAATCATTCCTAATATTACAAATCAAATTAGCAACATATATATTGTCATTCATCATTTCAGTATCCCTCACATCCACTACTCACCTCCCCATTAGAAATTATTCCTTATCAGTTTGGTTGAAATTCACCAAGTGCTTGTCTACTTTGTCCCTTTCTTATTTTGCTCTCTCCTTGCTCTCCACCTGTTAACCAAAATTAAAATTCTGAGAAGGAATATGAGGCTCACTTGTCATCTCTGAAGTTGTGCACATGCAAAAACGAATAAGAAAAAGGAAAAATACCAAATATCGTAGCTGCTGCACATGATTTTCATCAGTTCATTGATACACATGTGATATGGACGTGCCATTAATTTTAGAGTATCAATTCAAAAATCATGTTCTGAAAAATAATGTGCTGATTTGGCAGTCTAACAATTAAAAGCAAAGTGAGTTTGAGACCCCTTTCGGCTTAGAGATTTCTTAAAAAATCACACATGCTACATGGTAAATATGCATTTATTCAGTTTATTAATTATGCAATCAACAGCTTTGTTGGTTTTATCTGGTAAAAATTTCCTTTTCTATAAAAATAAAAAAGGTTACATGGTGCTTCAAAGCTCCTGTGATTGTAGGGTCCAGGTGTAGGAAGCCTTATTCTTTTGGTGAAAACTGAAAATGACGTTATAGGATAAAGTGTCTCTGGTTTTGATACCTCTATTTCAGATTATGAGCTTATATCATAGTTACATATTAACCTAGTACCCTAGTCTGCCATAATTTTTCCTTGAATAAATTTTGGTTTCACAAGGGATGGGTGTTTCATTACTTGTTCTCTTTAATCTTGCTTACATGAAAATTTCTATCCCTTTTGCAGAACATGAGTAACTTGGTTGAGAGGCTTCGTGTAAGATCCAATCGCAAGCATTATAATATAGATGAGTCAGATGATGATGCTGATTTATTGCCCAGAAAACGTGGGGAAACTCGGGAAAAGTTTGAGAGGATTGTTAGAAGTGATGCAGTAAGTTACATTCTTCCTTTTTTCTCTAACCATTTTTATTTGATTTATTTTTCCCCTTATTGTACTCATTTTTCTTAAATTTTGTTTACTTCTTTGGTACTGTAGTGTTGCATGCACTGCTTTGATAGTTAATGCTATTTTTGCTGTACTGCAAGTAACCCATATTGGAGCATTCAGTCAAACTAGGCATATTCTTGATGAATTTTAAAGAGGTTGACAATTCTTTGACATAATATCTAATAGATTTGGATCTAGAATTCCTTGATAGAGAGGAACAAAGAACACCGAGAAATGAAAAAGTAATTCTAAAAAACCAAATTGTACTTATGAATTGTGTCGTGCTGAGCAATGTACTCAGACTTATATACATGTAGGAGTTAGTTACTCAACTGTAGATAGTTGTCACTAGCTACAAGTCAGTGAGTAACTATGTGTATTACATTCATGCTGGAAACACAATGAAGCTAACACACTAACATCTTGGATATATATCTAACAATATTTATTATGATAAGTGTTGTTGAGAATTTTTTCTGTGTACACTTAATGTTTAGATTCTAATACTGTTTAATTTGGTATGAATCTATATTTGCTAATTGCTAATGCATACAAAACATTTACGACATAGATTTAGCCCTTCTTGAGATATAATACGTCGGTTTTACTTTTTATTGTTTTTTGTGTCAAATCATCCATTGTAAGCTTCTTATCTTTGTAACATTGAGTTCAATTTCTTGTTGGCTCTTTACGGCACAAATTTTTGTCCCATACAACAGCATAGGCCATATAGTTGCGTGGAAAATTTTTCTCTAAAGCTTGATTGGTACTTTTATATAACAAGTTAAATCCAAAGCACACCTTCATTTCGTTTGCCTAGCTTGAATCTTCTACTTCACACCCCTCACTATCATTTTGTATGATAGACTTAAGATACTTCAATCATGGCACTTTCTCCAATTTTTTCTCTAAGCTAGAATTAGTGCATATCTTTCTAGAATTAGTGAGCCTTATGCTCCACTGTAGGCATCATCTTACATATTTGATATTGTATCTTTGGACAAGGAAAGTAATCACTTCCTTTCTTTTGCACCCCTTGTTTTGATGTTTCTTTCCTTTCACAACAGAAAGAGTATTTATGCCAAGCTTGTGGTGAGAGTGGAAGTCTTCTGAGCTGTGAAACATGCATTTATTCTTTCCATCCTAGGTGCTTACTCTCACCGCTTAAAAGCTCCCTTCAGGACAACTGGAGGTGCCCTGAATGTGTAAGTGTTTAATCCTTTTAACAAATGTTCTTCTTGTTTGATGTCTTTATAATACTGTTATTCTGTGTGTGTGTGCAGGTTAGCCCACTTAATGACATTGATAGGATATTAGATAGTGAGAAGCGTCCCATGGTAACTGGTGAATGTGATACCGCAAATTTGGTCAAACAATATCTTGTTAAATGGAAGGGATTATCATATTTGCACTGCACCTGGTAAGTATATAGAAACTCATAGGCTTTTGTTATTTTTCAGCGTCTCATGGCCCTTGTGAACTTTTTAAATTTCCATTCCTCAATCACACCCCATCGTTTGTTCTATCACTACAATTTTCAGTTTTAAATAATATTTTAATTTTATGATTTCAAATACCGCTTATTATGCCTTTATTTGCTCTGAATTTTTTTTATCACTGCGGGTGTTGTCTGTTCACCCGTTACATGTCTTTTTTGTTTAGGGTGCCAGAGGAAGAGTTTCTGAAGGCTTTCAAGAACAATCATCATTTAAAGACCAAAGTAAACAACTTCCATCGCCAAATGGAATCAGTCAATGAATTGGATGAAGATTTTGTTTCCATTAGACCTGAATGGACTATGGTTGATCGAATACTTGCTTGCAGGTTCAGCTATAAGCTGTTTTATTTTGCTCCTTGCTTATATAAAAAATAATGCAGAATGTTTATGTTCTAAATTACTATACATGCTTTTTATTGTTGGATTGAGTTGAAATTCATTTATCCCAGAATGTTAATGGGAATTATGACAGTAGAGTGGTTGTTAGGTTAGGTTCAAACTACTGTTCTTGATGTTAGGTTCACTGGTTGTTCACCTAGGAAGCGAGCTTGTGTTGCCGATTACCAGAAACAGCTGTGTGGGGCGTGGGAGTTTAATAGTTTTGGATCATTTTATAATTTGTTTTAAGATTTTCAGTTAAAGAGAAATCATTTTCCATCTTCATTTTTCGACAATGGGTTTTTCCTCTATGCTACTCCCTTTTATATTTTGATGTTCATATATCTTATTCTCACTCCTCTCTGAAATGCTATTATCAATTGTTTAACATTGACTGATGAGAGAATGTTGACACCGAAGTATGTTGCTCAATGAAGATGTCGGTAAATGCATAATTCATGGAATACTTGTTTAAATGGTACAGGGGTGATGATGATGATCGGAAGGAATATCTTGTGAAGTGGAAAGAGCTTCCATATGACGAATGCTATTGGGAGCTCGAGTCAGATATCTCTTCATTTCAGGCAGAAATAGAAAGGTTCAATATATTTCAGTCTAGGTCTAGGAAAGTATCTTATAGTAAGCAAAAAGACAGTGTTAAGGATAATGCTGAATTGAAAACGCAGAAGAAAGAGTTTCAACAGTATGAACATAGCCCCGAGTTTCTTTCAGGCGGTATGCATTTTAACTGATTATTACTCTGGAAATAGCAAGCTTTTTGTATTTGTTTTATTAGATTTGGATGATAATTGTTTCATATTAATGTAAACGAAGGTACACTACATCCATATCAACTAGAAGGGTTGAACTTCTTACGATTCTCTTGGTCCAAGCAAACTCATGTGATCCTAGCGGATGAAATGGGACTTGGTACTTAGTTACTGTTCCTCTCATGCTATATCTTTTATTCAATCCCTCTAATATTTGTCTCCCTTCCCTTTCTTCTTAATTTGGAGTTTCTAGCAGAAGCTTCACCTTTATCACTCAGTTTTTCATCTTCAGGCAAAACGATACAAAGTATCGCGTTCTTAGCATCCCTTTTCGAAGAGAATGTTTCTCCACATCTGGTGGTTGCTCCACTTTCCACACTACGGAACTGGGAGCGAGAATTTGCGACTTGGGCACCTCATTTGAATGTTGTATGTATACTGGAATTCTTAGTTATATTTCGATTTATGTATTTTCTTTTAATGCATATTGGTTTCTGTAGGTTATGTATTTTGGATCTGCCCAAGCTCGTCGTATTATTAGAGAATATGAATTTTACTTTCCGAAGAACCAGAAGAAGATCAAGAAAAATAAATCTAAAAAAGTAGTTAGTGAAAGCAAACCAGAGAGGATTAAATTTGACGTCCTTTTGACATCATATGAAATGATAAACTTTGATACAGCTTCGTTGAAACCTATAAAATGGGAGTGTATGGTAAGATTCTTCTCACTATCCTAGTACTAGAGCCAGTAAAACTAAGGTGCATTTTTTCTGTGGAAATGTTTTCGGTTGCCATACTTTTTTCACAAGATGACATTTTTGTAATTATTTGTGAGTGAAGACAGAAAATGAAAAAAATCCACAAACCAAACACATCCTTAATTTGGCAGTTGCATCTATTTCTTACCTTCACATTCTCCTTTGTGCCTCTGTGCTTTTGTGCATAATGCATTGATGCTAACAGCTTAACATCTATATCTACATGCAGATAGTTGATGAAGGTCACCGTCTAAAAAACAAGGATTCTAGATTGTTTTCTGCATTGAAGCAATATTCTAGCAGACATCGTGTGCTTTTGACGGGAACTCCTCTTCAGGTTTATTTTAAATTTATGTCATTGTGCTAAAAAGCTAATTGGTACGAATGAGAGATGCACGAGAAATGACAAAAGTGTTCATCTGTTGGATTGGATTTCGGTTTTAATCTGTTTTGACTTCTATTTATTTTGAAAATACAAAACCACTGTATGTGTTTACTTGTATCAATTCGTAGGTTATAAATACTATCTCTCTTATGGTATAGCAATTTTTCTCTTATTAATTCAATGATGTCCTAATTTTTTTGAGAATTGGTTAACTTAGATGTAGCTTTGTTTTGTTTTTGGATTTCCTGATTGGGTTGCCTAGAAAGATTGTTTTATTGGTCTTGTGACTATTACTATGAATTTTATTTGGTAAGTTGGGTCATACATATAGTTTCTAAAGGATTCATGTTTTTAAATTATATTCATATTTTAAGATATACGTGTATTTAGTGAACTAATGTTATGTAAATGTTAAATATATGGAAATGTGCACCAAATAACAGCTGCTTATTTGTAAACAACTAAGTTAATGAAGTTATTTTAAAATTCAATTCTTCCAATTGGAACTTAGCCTCTTGAGAGCACAGCAAAGTTATGATACAACCCAGTATTGGATAGTTGGAATAAATCTTTGTATGTTTTATGGATAGATGACTGTGGTTTTTCAATACTACTTGGCTTTGCTCCCATTAAAGTGTGTGGCTAGATTTTAAATCTTCTGTTTAATTTGTCTAGTAGATTTTCCACTTTCTAGTGCATATTATTGATTTATATATCTCAGTTGCATGCATTAAATTTTATCTACTAGAGGTCGAAGCCTACTTGACAACTTTTCTGATGAATTTCAGAACAATCTGGATGAACTTTTTATGCTTATGCACTTCCTTGATGATGGGAAGGTTAGTATGAGGACTTGTACTATAAAAGAAAGTATAATTCTTATGTTATCTAATATGCCCATGAAGTTGAAGATTAACTTATGGACTTTCGATTGGCTTCTGGTAGTTTGGAAGTTTAGAGGAGTTCCAGGAAGAGTTTAAGGATATCAACCAAGAGCAACAGATTTCAAGGCTTCATAAAATGTTGTCCCCACATCTCCTGAGAAGTATACATCATACTCTTGAATAAGTTACATATTTTCACCTAAATTGAATTTCAGCATCAATTTATGCTCAAGATTTGTTATACTAGCTTTGACTCAGTTGGTTGAGGTCATTTATTGTATTAGTCTTTGCATGCTTCCTTCATTGTTCCTTGCATGGATGATGGTGAACTTGTTTTCCCAGCCATTGATGATTAGCAGATTTCACAGCAGTTGCATTTTGTCAAATTTGTCTGATCTGAGATTAATTGTGAAGGATGTCTTTTGGTTATCATAAACTTAAAGAGAATACGTGACATCAAACTTCTCAGTTAAGAAAGTTACTGGCTGTTCCTGATGTATTGTTTGTTTGTTTGTTGATTTGTTCTGGACTTATATAAAATATAAATTGCAAATTGTTGATCATCCTCTCTCAATCGGTGCGTCTTAAATAATCTTGTACTTACAGAAATTTGGTCTCCGTGATTACCCTTACAAAAGTGGTAGATACTAGAATTGTAGGTCTTATTTTCATCTTATACTGATATTATATATTAACTGCAAAAGTAATGAGTGGAACTTATTGGAATGATCTATGTTAGAACTGGTCGCAAGAGTTTTCTAAGATATTGACTTTTCTAGAAGAAAGAACTGAAGGGCTATTACCTACGATATTGTTTGGATTCCCTTTTTCAAATGAAATGCATGAGTCACTATAGATTCAGATAGTTAGATTTGGTTTTCTGTAACATTTCACTAATACACAGTTCTTATAATATTCTGAGTAGTTGGTAACTTCTTTATATAGAAAATAGGAACATCTGAATTGTCGACTCAAATTTTTTATACCCCGTAGGAGTGAAGAAAGATGTGATGACAGAGTTACCTCCTAAAAAGGAACTTATTATACGCGTTGAATTGAGCAGCAAACAAAGAGAATATTATAAGGCAATATTGACTCGTAATTATCAGATATTAACTCGCCATGGTGGTAAACAAGTAAGGTTCATACTTTAGTAAACTGAGTGTCTGTGTTTTATGCGTAACGTTAGCTTCATGAAGAAAGAACCAAAATATCTCAACTGTATAGTAAGTGTTTTATATGTTTTTGAATCAGATTTCGCTTATCAATGTTGTTATGGAACTCCGTAAGCTCTGTTGTCATCCCTACATGTTAGAAGGAGTTCAACCAGTTCTCAATGATGCAGTAGAAGCATACAAGTAAGCTCCTATGCTATTATTTCTGAGTGCCATTATGGTTGTTGTACATCATGAAATACTGGTTGCTCTGCTTATGTGGTGCTACTCTTGTTTCTCATTTTATTTGCAATTGAAATTTGTAAACTTTAATAACTAAGATGAAGTATTATTATTCCCATGTTCAAACACTTTGTTAGCACACATTTGAATTATAAAATTGTTTTCTGTTTTTGTTGAGCTAATCTATCTCTACCTTGATTGAATCACTATTCTCCTTTTCATTTCTTTGTGATAGACAGCTGCTGGAATCATCGGGGAAGTTGCAATTGTTGGACAAGCTGATGACGAAGCTCAAAGAGCAGGGACATAGAGTCCTCATATATTCCCAATTTCAGGGTATGCTGGACTTGCTTGAAGATTATTGTTTTTACAAGGTATTCATATGACAGTATTCAATGTTACTGATGGTTTGGTCTCTGCAGAGTTGAGTTTGAATTTTTCTTTGTGATTTGAATGCTTTTCTTTTTGAAAAACACTAGCATTGGCAGTATGAAAGGATAGATGGTAAGGTTGGCGGAGCTGAAAGACAAGTACGCATTGATCGATTTAATGCTAAAAATTCTTCAAGATTTTGTTTTCTTCTTTCTACAAGAGCTGGGGGATTGGGGATAAATCTTGCAACAGCTGACACAGTTATTATATATGACAGGTGAAATTTTGAGTTACCTTTTGCTATACCTTTTTATGTTATTATATTACCCTTCTTTACTTGATAAGCACCATGAATATATTTATATAGTGTACATGATCAGTTTTCTTAATTCATTTCCTTAACGAATCTTACAAAATTACAATATTGTTAAGTATGCTCACATTCTTATGATAAACAATGGGAACTCTCATAGTTCTTTGTTTGATGCTGGCAGTGCATATGATGCTGAAAGTTCATTTTTTTTGTGCTGTCTAGTTTAGTTCAATTTTTTTCACTAAAATTTCCTGATCAAACTGTCAATCCGTAGTGATTGGAATCCTCATGCCGATCTACAAGCTATGGCCAGAGCTCATCGACTTGGGCAAACTAATAAGGTTGGAGCTTAATTTTCATTATTATGCTGATAACTTTTGTGGAGCTGAAATATCACAGAACTTCTTGTGTTTCAGGTGATTATTTATAGGCTTATAACACGCGGAACAATTGAAGAAAGGATGATGCAAATGACAAAGAAGAAAATGGTGTTAGAACACTTAGTTGTAGGGAGGCTAAAGGCTCAAAATATTAACCAGGTAAATATTGATTTAAAAAACAGTAAAATTCTGTGGTGTCTTAGTCTAACCTGATGATAACAATTTTCTTTCATATTGCCGAAGTCACATGTATGTGATTCCAATTGATTATATGCTCCCCTCTAGCCTCGTTAACTTTATTTGAAAGAAATACTTAATTATGAAACCAGGAGGAAAATGGATGTTGACTGGTTGTTTACATTGTTATGAATGGAGGATGAAGGTTCATGGAATCAAGCCAAAAATCTGCCATAAAAGTATGGTGGATGGCATTGTTGCCAATGGTGGAAGCTTGGCAGCACTGCTAAATGTAATATAATAATATATAATATATAATATATATAATGTATGTCAAGAACAATAAATTAAAAATATTACAATTCATAAACTAAAAGAAATTGTTGCAAGTTATAAACTAACAGAAGTTCATCGGAAAGCTATAAAAAGGTTCATTGGAAAGCATTACACCATCAATTTCGAGTAACAACAAGTTAATAGACAACAAGAAAAACATGAATTAGAATTCTTAAGTAAAAAACCTGAACTGTACAATACTAAGCTATTTATAGAAAGAAACTAGGAGCACCATAAGCTAGAGTGCACCCTATTACATATTAGAAAACCCAATATATCTAGGCTAGGCAAGTGGATCAATATAGCCAAATTCTTCTCCAATCAAGTGAGAACAAGTGGCAGCTTCTAGAAGGCAAGTGGATCAATATAGCCTAGAAGGCAAGTGGATCAATATAGCCAAATTCTTCTCCAATCAAGTGAGGACAAGTGGCAGCTTCTAGAAGGCAAGTGGCATTTATTCACATGGGAATGTTCCTCTTGGTGTCAGCCCCATTCTTTAATTTTATCAATTCTACTATCTCTATTAGCCCCCCTCAAGCTCATGGGGAGAGTTGAGGAAGACTCTGAACATTGAGCTTGTCACGAAGATTGCAGAAAGCAGTCTTTGCTAGCGGTTTAGTTAAGATATCTGCAAGCCGGGCTTCTACAGGGACATATGTGACCACTAGAGATTTGCTAAGCACCTTTTCCCGGACAAAAAAATGTCCAGTTCCATGTGCTTAGTTCTAGAATGAAGTACAGGATTGTGGCTCAATGCCACAGTAGATTGATTGTCACAATAGATCACTGATGTATGAATAGGTATCTTGAGTTCCTGCAAAAGAGACTGCACCCAAAGCACTTCAGATGCTGCTAGTGCTAAGCTGCGATACTCAGCTTCAACACTTGACTTAGCCACTAATGACTGTTTCTTGGACCACCACGACACAAGGTTGGGACCAAAAAATACACACACACACACACACACCAGATGTGGACCTCCTATCATCAACATCGGAGGCCCAATCAGCATCACAATAGGCCTGCAATGAAAAGGAACCAGTGCTGGCAGCAGGATGAAGCGCAAAGCCGAGGTCAAGAGTTCCCTTGAGATACCTTAAGATCCTCTTAACAACAACCCAATGAGACTCCAAAGGTTGAGCCATAAACTGACATGCCTTATTAACTGCAAATCCAATCTCAGGCCGTGTAATTTTAGCATATTGTAATGCACCAACAATTGACCTATAAAGAGAGGGATTCTCTAAGTAATCAGAACCAAACTTGGATAGCTTGACTTTAGCTGGCAGAGGTGTGGAGATTCCTTTAGCTTCTGACATGCCAGCCCTAAGTAGAAGATCCTTAAGATATTTGGATTGGTATAGGTGGTGCATTACAGAAGGTAAGAACATTGTTCAACACATTAACATTCGGGTGGCGTAAACAATTATGCCATAGGGATGATAAGGTGACAGTGTGTGTTTGTACAATGTTGGGGAATTGAGGGAGACAACTAGCTGTGCAAGGGAAGATGTGAAAGAGGTAGAGCCAATAGAGTTTATAGTCAAACCTTGTCTGTACCTAAGAAGACATGCTCCTGCCCTGCTATAGGAGTAGAGGTGGCCAGATTGTTAGGATTTCCAGTGATGTGGTGAGAAGCACCAGAATCAACAATCCAAACAAGTGCAGCATTGGTGTAGCCAACAAATGCAGGAACTGCTACTCCCGGATTTGTCCAAACAAGTGCATTCTGAGGTGCAACATTCTGAGGTGCGGGGCGAATGTACTGATAAGGATTGCCAAGCTGTGGTTGCTGATAAGGCGCAGTATGTAGCATAGGAGGAGGAGCATATTGTTGATCAAAACGATGCCAACAAACAGACACATCATGTCCAACATGGTGACAGACCTGACATTGAACATTACTGCGTCCTCCACCACGACCAACACAACCTCCACGGCCTCTCTAACCACGGCCACCACGATCGGAGTGACCTCCACCACCACACGAGGGAGGATCAGATGCAGAGTAATTCACTTGAGCAGTATCTGCTGTAGGCAGTGCAGTACTAGTAGATGGAGGTTTAGCTTGAGTCAAATTTAAAGTAGAGACAACGTTAAGAACTTCAGTTTGCCTCAGAACACGCTGCTCATGAGCAAGAAGCAGAGATTCGATTTCATCATATTCAAACCAGTCAGTCTTGGTTGAAATTAATGTCACAATAGATTCATATTCAGGAGGAAGTCCTTGTAAAATGACATCCAGAACTTCTTGAAGCGCAACAGTCTCACCAATAGACAACAAAGCATCTGTTATCTTCTTGACTCGTGCAAAAAGTTCAACAATCGTTTTGTTACCTTTCTGCGTGCTTCATAATTCTAATCGCAGATAGCGTGACTGTGCTTTGATCTTGGCTTGAGAGTTGCGATGTATCTTCTCCCACAGTTGCCACATTTGACGGCAATCGATCACTTGTGCGAGCACCTGAGGCGTGAGAGACGACTGAAGCCAAGCCAAGAGTAATTGATCTTGTAACTCCCAGTCAACGAATGCAGGATTTTCAATTCCTGCTTCACGATCTTCATCAGACAGAAACTGCAGTGGAATTTGTGGAAAAACACAGAACGACGAAGCTTGTGAGCGCGCAGCACCGATTCAACTAGTTGTAGCCACACCGGAAAATTATCACCATCTAGTTTGGCGGTGATCTGATAGGCGAACGACTTGAACGGTTTCATCGGAGTGATTTGTGACGAAGGAACTGGCGATGCCATTGAGAACTTCAATGTCGCAGTTATGCGATGCGAAGTGGAGCAGGGCGAAGAAACGAAGGATCGAAAATCAGATTCAATGGATTTTCGAGCTTACTGATACCATGATAGAAACCGATAGAGAGAAGTAAATTCTCCATAATAGAATTTCTGTATTTTCATTGATGATAGTTCTAGTACAATACTAAGCTATTTATAGAAAGAAACTAGGAGCACCATAAGCTAGAGTGCACCCTATTACATATTAGAAAACCCAATATATCTAGGCTAGGCAAGTGGATCAATAATTCAATATAGGCAAATATGGTATATTTGGGAAATGGGAGGAAGGTGGGGGAAGGAACAACCAGAAAATTCATGGAAAGGGAAAAGAGTGGAAGGTTAAGTAGCATCATGGAAAGGGAGAAGAGTGGAAGGTTAAGTAGCAAGTTTCCTCCCATATCTTTGTTATTTGATTTCAAGTTTGAGATACGCTTGCCATCATGTTCAACATGAATTTCTCCCTAAATACCATTCTTAATTATGAGTTTGGAGTTTTAAGTTCTTAATAATGAATGGGCTATATCTAATCAAACATAGGTCTACTTTGGATTCAAGCACTTCTCAATTGAGAAAAATATTTGATTTCTAACTTATGAGAAAGCCTATACAAGCTTCTAGGTGATTTTTTGAGAAGTTAAATGGGAAAGTTTGCAAAAAAATTTAGGTGCAAAAGTGCATTTCAACTTACATCGGAAGCTATTAGTTAGAATACCCATAGTTATTTAAGAATCTTTTCAACTTTTCTTTTCCTATGTTTTTGTTGAAAAGTTTATCCAAACTGGCTGATAGTATTATTGAATATTTGATGGTAACTTCTGATTATTATCATGCTTAGGAAGAGTTGAATGATATCATAAGGTATGGTTCAAAGGAGTTATTTGCTGATGAGAATGACGAAGTAGGCAAATCTCGTCAAATTCATTATGATGCTGCTGCTATAGATAGGTAATAAAGATTTCTATTCTGTGAGTGTAGAATATGTTTATACTTGAGAATTTCATTTCATGCATATTTCCTTATAATAGATTGTTGGATCGCGATCAAATTGGACATGAAGAGGCTACTTTGGATGATGAAGATGGATTTCTGAAAGCCTTTAAGGTTGGCTCTCATTCATATGATCTATCATATATATTCTTGTGCTTCCAAATTTTTTCCTGTCTTGGTTGCTCCCCTTTGGTTGGTGGAGCTGAGGTGAACTTGACTTGTAATCCTTCATTCATGTTTTATCATATAGGCAGGACAATGTCAGCATACTTAACTGTCACGTGTACATTCAGTTATGCTGACATGTCCTTGTCACGAGCTATTAACTGAGCAGAACACATCTAAGTTAGGTTTTGTGTCACTTTCTCACCTACTTGGCAACAAGTACTTGAGAGGAATTGGACTTAGTTACGTGACCATGCATCTTAGATATATAATAATCCAACAATGGTGTTTCTGATTATGAAAAAATCTTCAGAATCATTCATCCCCATTACTTTCTCTTCCTTAACTCTCAACATTAACTTTTCATTATTACAACAAATAATTGCATGGAGTCATTTTGCTCTCGTTCTTTTAGCTTCTTTGATTTAAATTTGATCAGTTGGATATATGTTGTAGGTGGCAAATTTTGAGTACATTGACCAAGTTGAGGCTGCAGCAGAAAAAGAAGAAATAGATAATAAATTTTCTGTGACCAGCTCAGAAAGTAAAACTTACTGGGAGGAGTTGCTAAAAGACAGATATGAAGAGCATAAAGTTGAAGTGGTTGATGCCTTGGGCAAACGGAAGCGAAAGCGCAATAAGTTGCCGGTATGTTGGTGGTGTTTACTTATTCAAGTTCTATTAATCTACAACGGAAACTGTTTTGGTTCTTCTTGTTTATAACGACAAATGGGTTTGTACATCCCAATACAATCCGTTTTTGCTCTAATGCTGGTTTCTATCTTATAACCACTGCATCCTGTTTATTTTTTCATGCTGAAGATTTGTGGAAATAGAATGTTATAGGATTTTGGTAATGAAAGTCTGTGTTTACAATTCGTCTCTCCTATCGACCGTGGTTTTTTGTTAAGGTTGTATCTTTAATTTTCTGACTTCCAGATGGTTTCTTTTCAGGGGGAAGATTTTGGTGGTCTAGAAGGTGTAAGCTCTGATGGTGAGGATGGCAGTTATAAAGTGGATCTTACTGATAGTGATTCAAATTCAACTGGAACCACTACCACCACTACTACTACTAGAAGGCCTCACAAAAAGAAAGTTCGTGGTACATACCAATGTCCAAAACTCACATATTATTTCATTGATGATAATGGACTTCGATAACATGTCCTTGACTGTGATGTTAATTTTTATTGGCAGCAGCAGATCCACTTCCTTTAATGGAAGGTGAAGGGAAAACACTAAGAGTACTTGGTTTTAATCAGAGTCAGAGGGCTGGCTTTGTTCACATTTTAATGAGGTTACATTCTAGTTGTTGGTTTATGATTATGTCTAGTCTTTTCCTACCCATTTATGTATTAAAAAAAGGGTTTGCACGGAAATATCTGCATTTTATCTCATTTGGTGGGTTAATAACAGATTTGGCGTTGGTGATTTTGACTGGAAGGAGTTTACTTCTCGCATGAAACAGAAGACTTATGAAGAAATCAAAGAGTAGTACTCTGTTTTTTCAATTAACATATTACATGCTATAATTTAATTTACCATTGTTTTTTTATGCCAGAACTTGAATCTTATGGTATCCCTTTTTGGGGGTGGGGGTCAGTTGGGTCTAAGTATTCTCAACAGAAAACAAAATTAGTAGCAATATCATATTGATAAAAAATATATTTATGGATTATAATTAGACTGATCTTGATTATACTTGTTTATCTTTGTAGTTGTACATATGCTCGTTCAGGGAATATGATAGTTGGTTACTAATTACTTGTCTCTTTCTCTATATTATACTACATGGTTATTTCAAGAGGTTACGTTTATAATCATCTCATTTTCTTATGACCTCTATAATTGCAATCATTCCTTTTTATGTACTTGTTCTCATCAAAATTAATTTTTCTAAAATAGCGTTATCATTTATCAACATAAAAACAGAGTTATGAATAAAGCAAGATGGCAAAAATAAAAGAGAAAAGAGTTCTACAAACCTATGAACAAGTCCAGAAAAATATTTGCCTCTTTGGAGTCTCCTTTAATGTCTTTGAAATTTAACAAACACTGGGGTTTTTCACAATTTACTACACGCAGGTGCATGAGTTTATGGCATCGGCCTTTATTGTTATTGGATATATGAGCATCAATGAAGAGAGTACGCATGTGCTGGCTTTGTATTTGATCCAATAAAGTATTTTTTGTAAAAAACATGGCCTATACAAGGGTTGAAATGTGCCATTAGAATCTATTTCATAAGTAGTTTGATGGGGAGGGATCCTCTAACTTTTTGGAGGGAACTTCCCCTAACTTTGTATCTATCTCTCCCTTCTAGTATATTCTCTCTCATCTTATTTCCCTCCATTTCCCTCCATTTTTACTTTTCTCTCTCATAAAAAAAAGACTAAAGTTAGGAAAAGGTAGAGGTTGGAAAGTTTGAGGATCCATTTCCATAGTTTGACAGTATTTTATCATATGGTTTTTACTATCATGTGGTTTATATCACATCTTAAATCATTATTTGTGAGCAAATTTGATATCTACACTTTGGACAGGTATGGAACACTATTATTAACTCATATTGCTGAGGATCTAAATGATTCCTCTACGTTCTCAGGTGATAGATCATAGATCCTTAATTCTGTGATATTTTCTCTCAATCTCTTCTCTCCTATAAGTTCTGTAAACTAATTTTCTGTCTGTTGTAATGTGTCTGTAGATGGTGTTCCAAAAGAAGGACTTCGAATACAAGACATACTTGTCCGGATTGCGGTTCTTCTCCTGATAAGGGAAAAAGTAAGTTCATATAAAATTGCTGTACGTTAATTTGTAATACTTTTTTGTATGATGCTCTTTGACAGATCCTCGCACACTTAATATGACTGCTTGTGTTTCTAATGGTTTCAAAATTAGAAATGCTTTTACCAAAAACTCCTCTCTTGTAATGTTCTGATAGGATACCTAGCTGGGAGGTTATGTTTTGTTAGTAGGGAGTTATAAGTGGGAGTTAGTTAAAACTTAATAATCAGTTAGATCAGATGAGTTCGTTAATAATTAGTTGAGATGACGATCCAGAGCACTAGGCTCCTAACTCAAAGTATTCTTTTTAATGTGATGACGATCCATCTCAATGTACTTATATTGTAGCCACCTTTCGTGACACGGCGCAACAACGTGATAGCGCACTATTATTAACCTAGGTATGAAAATAAAATGTTTGGTGAAAATTGCCATGTGAGGTTATAAAGGTTTGCAATGATTGAGATGTTCATGAGCATTACCATTGTATAAAGAAGAAATGGTGATACCAAATTATGTTTTATCTGATGGTAATATTATTGAAAAAATGGACAACAATTAGGCCTATTTGGACTTCAAAACTTAGTATGACTCGGATCCCAGATCGAGTGAGTACTCGATTAGAAAATGAATTGCAGGTATGTTTCCTAAGTCGATAAGACTCACAAAATAGAGTGGATAATTTGGACAGACTTTGTAAGTTTGCAAGGCTAGGGTGACTTAGTTAAACGATACCAGAAGAATGAATCTACGATAGTGATAACATGAGCATCAGACTTGAACTCCAGTCATTCAGGAAAAGTAAACCTTTAGGGTGTGTTTGGGAGTTTGGAGGGGAGGGCATAATGATGAGGAGAAAAATTATCCCCCAAACCCACCCTCTCCTAGTTTTTTTTAACCCCTCCAAAACCCTCCAAGTTTGGGGGATTTTGGAGGAGTTAAAAAAATAAACTAGGAGAGGGGTTTAGGGAGGCTTGAGGGGATAATTTTTCTTCTCATCACTAAAGAATTAACACTATAAGTCTCACACTCTCCCCTCCTCTCCAAACTCCCAAACACACCCTTAGTGAAAGATATGTCATAGTCAAGGGAGCAAGCAAGTCAAGCAACTAATAGAAAGCAAATTAAACAGGGAGCTTCGAACATATAGTATAGAATCAACTGGCAAGGCTGGAAGAGGTTGGGTATGACTCACCTCTTTGTACAGTGTTTGAAAACCATTTGCTAAAGTAACTCTTGGTAAATAACACAAGGCGTAAAGTTTAGAAACTAAGGATTAATTACATGAGATGTGATTGTTGGCATCTGTATCAGTTGCCGAACGGACAAATTGAAGGAAATTGGGAGACACAAGTAAGGAATTACCAATGACTGCAACAAAGGCAATTGAACTTGAGGGCTGGCTGATGCTATGGAGGTCCTGCCAAATTTTCTTTTGGCAGCAGAGGTTGGAAAGTGTAGAAAATGCACTAAAAAAGAGGAACATGAAGGTTGTTAGAATATAAAATAATATATCATAATATCTATATATTATGATAGAATATCAATTATGATTTGTCATATCAATTAGTATTAGTTAGTATCAATTAGGTTTATTGAGTCTTAAATGTAATTGATTCCTATTTTATTATATGAGTGTGCTCTATTATAGACACACAGAGACAATCACATATTCAACAAAGGTGAACAAAAACCAGGATAAAAAATGGTATTTGAAAAAGAAAATTGCACCAATGGACAGTGGTTTCCCTGGGTAGGTTTAAATTATAGCTACCTTTCATTAAACTCTAGATACCCTATTGAGGAAGAAATAAAAAGAAAGTATGCAAAAGAATCTTTGTATTACATGATAGAGTTGTTGTTGGAATTCAAGTGAGTTGTTAGTCTCACATTGACTAGGAATGAGCTAAATGAAGGATATACAAGAGAGGTAACTCATATACCCTATGCCTTAAGGTTTTGATGGAGATTTGGTGTCAAAGTCTCTTGGTAGTCTTGGACATTAGCTTGTTGTTGCTCCCGGTGCTCCCCCAGGACTCCCCAATAATTGTGTTATACATACTCCCTTTGGCCTTATTTTTATCGACAAGATAGCCTCAAAACCTAATCCAACTCTATGTAATATCATTGCTCTAAAAAGACCCCTTATAAATTTTCTTCTCTTTTCCAATATGAGTGCAAGTCCCAAGACAAGACAAAAAAGACCCTTTTAGTAATTATAACTCATTTTTAATATAAAATCAAGACAGTAAAACTAACTTAAATATCTTTTTAATTTATGTAAAGTTAGGTAATTTTGTTTATAAATAAGGCCGGAGGGAGTACATACATACACATCGAAATGAATTACAATAAATACAAAGATCAATGTTACCTTTTTCACCATACTTACATTAGTCCTAACTGTTAATATTTCTTCTTGTTTATGAATATGATTCCTTCTTCTCGGAATATGAATGACAGGTGAAGTTTGCATCAGAAAACCCTAGCACTCCACTTTTTCCAGATGACATCTTATCACGCTATGCCGGCTCGAAAGGTGCAAAGATATGGAAGGAGGAGCATGATTTAGTGTTACTGCATGCTGTTTTGATGTATGTCTTTTAATATATCATTTTGTCTATCATCATAGCCATAGACAATTCGATCACATCTTTTCATACTCTCTCTCTCTGTGTTACCGTTTGTTTCGTTTAGTGATTTTTTTTTTGCATTGTAATTTTTTTATTAATCCAATTCCTTAACATAGCTCTTTTTCCATTAAGGCATGGGTATGGAAGTTGGAAAGCTATTGTTGATGATAAGGATCTGAATATTCAGAAGGTCATTTGTCAGGAGTTGAATATTTCCTTTATAAATTTACCAGTCCCAGGACAAGTTGACTCTCAAGTGCACAATGGTGCAAATATGACAAATGTGGTATCCACCTGCAGCCAATCCGGTGAAAACGGTAGGAGTAAAATAACAGCAGATGGTGCAAATATGACAAACGTGCAATCAGCCTTCAACCAGCCTAGGGAGAATAGTGCGAGTGACATGGCTGTTGATGGTGCACAAGGTTCTAGTGATGGTAGGAACCAAGAACAGTTGTGCCAAGAGTCCTCTGTATTATGTCAGTTTAGAGAGATGCAGAGAAGACAGATAGATTTTATTAAAAAGAGGGTTTCTCTCTTGGAAAAATGTCTCAATGACGAGTACCAGAAAGAATACTTTGTAAGTGCATTAATGTTTCATTTTACACAATCTTTTTGGTACTTTTTCCCCTCTTTGGATACCAGAGAACCTATTTTTCGCACATTGAAGCTTTCTCCTTTGGCTGAATATTTTAGATAATACTTGAGTCTTGTTTTAGATAAAGTGTGGGGTATTTTAGATAAACTGTTGGTGATTATTGTCAGCGTTCAAGTACTATTTTTTTTTCTTGTTTTGGGTAAAACCCAAAATTTGGTACCTCTGATTGTTCACTGCATCCGATTTTAGTCACGAGCCGCTTGATCTTCTCTAGAGAGTTATTGATCTCCTTATTTTGTATTCTTTTGTGGCAAGAGTTATTATTTGTCATCCTTTCATTCTCGTCCATGTGTATTATTTTTAACTATTACACCTCTAGATTGAACTATATCTTTGTGTTATTTTCAACTATTGCCATAAATTATAATGTCGTTATCAATCCTTAATCATAGCTCATCCATTCACTTACACGGTTTGTTTTTTTACCTAGTGTGTGGATCATACAATAATATGCGAAGCATGATTAGTCTCTGAATAAATTTTCTTGACTCGCTTGTGGACTGACTAAATAATAAACCTTGTCTGCAGCGTGATATGAAAGCAAATGAGGTGACCAATGAAGAGCTTAAAAATGAACCTATGGGCACCATTGTACGAAGTTGCATATTAGGGGAAACTCACACCCAAATGATTGGTCAATTGCCTCAACTTGTAGCAATAAGTACGAATTATTCCTATTCGTTGACAGATCATAGCAATTGCCTAGTTTGCATCAGATAATTTATCAATATGTTTTGTATATCTGTCATTTAAATACTTGCTATTTTCTTTTGAAGACCTTTTCTCATAATTTTCTGTTGTTATTTGCATACCCAAATCAAAGATTTAATTGTAGTTCTTCCATTTTTTGCAGCTTCAGAAGAAATTTCTACTTTTGCTTGTGATAACGATCCAAATCGATTGAAGTTACCTCATCTTTACAATGAGGTAACAAAGCCTTTGTATCTCCATTTTCTAGCTGTGGTTTTTTTTAAAAAAGATTGTTGCATTATTACACAGAAAGGTAGGGAACAGTCATATGCTGAATCCATATCACTTATCTTCCTCTCTGGTTGGCAGATGTGCAAGGTCATGGAGGATTCAGTTCCAACATCTTTGGCTAGAGAACTCACGGAAGTCAATGCTATGGAGAATTTCCATCAACTGGAAACTATTTATCAAGATATCAACAGAATTCTAACTCCACAGAATGAGCCCACTTCAGAGCCAATAGTCAATTCTGATCGCAAACCAGATGTCGTATCACCAAGTCTTCCAGAGACAAGGAACTGATGCCGAAATCTGATGCAGTGATTATTTTTTTGGGGTGATTGAATACAGTGTCCAATGCTATTAGACAATAGTCTTAAATCGTAATCAACATTTTTTTGGGACTAATTAGAAATTAAGAAGATACATCAAAAAAAGCACCATAGCTCATGCAATAGTAAACATCGCTTCAGAATTCATTGGAAATGGTTTTTGTTAGTTTCTAGTAAGACTTCTATTTTGTTTGATGAATTCCAACAGTTTGATCCGGTGTATAGTTGTTGCATAAATTACTCTTGTGCAATCTTAGATGAGTTCTTGATGCAGTCATGCAGCTAAAAGTACCTAAACTAAATGGGATTTGGATTCAATGCCTCTAGATTCGGTACCTTTAGGCTTATTAAGAGAGACTGAGAGAGATAGACTAAATTACCCAAAGGTATGGGTGCCTTTCTCGCCTTAAAGGAACCCATTCCCTCCCCAACTAAATATAGATGAAATTCTCAAAAGATGAAGAGGGTAATAGGTAAATCCCTCCTATAGATAAAAGAGCTATGAGGTTGAAGCCACAAAGCAAATTAAGGCACGAAAGATAGGAACTAGAGATGGCGAGTACTTTACCTTGGCAATGTGAACACAATAGCATCAAACGCTCTTCTAATGGCGACTAGAGAAATGCTATGAACAGTCACTCATACACTCTCCTTTAGACACTCTCTTAAAGTCTAAATAGCATATTTGGTCATTTATCTTTGCTCTAAGTTTTATTTTGATCATTTATCTTTTTTTGTCTCATTTTGGTCCCTCATCTTTTATTTCTATTTCATTTTGGTCCATTTTAGTGTTTTCCATCCATTATTTTTAACGGACGGCACCCTGGCGTCTTAAATGGCAGGGTTGACTTCAAAGTTAACTTGAAACTCATTAAGTAATGTGGCAAATAGGGGACAAAAATAAAACTTAAAAAAACATAGGGGACGGAATTGACAAAAACACAAAATAGATAAAGTGGAGTTTAAAATGAATCTTTGAGAAGACAAAGGGTTGTCGTTGGTGGAGGGAACCGGAGTCACCATTGGATAGGATGTGGTGAAGTGGTTGTGAAAAATCTAGTTGCCGATATTACTGTGGAGGAGTTGATTCAAGTACGGGGAGGAGGGTTTTCAATTTGAGATTCAGGGTTTTCTGCAAAAAGGGAAGAAGATGAATTAATTAAGTTTTTGTTAATTGGTTAATTTAATTTTTGTTAATTTATTTTTGATTTAAAAGAAATAAAATGTCACACCATTTACTTAAGATGCTACATCAGCCGTTAACTGTTGACGTTTACCTACGAACTACATTATTACCTAATTTCTTATGCCTCTGCTACTAACAACCTACAATTTTTATTTTGATAACAACTTACAACCCAAAATCATAGCAATAGCTTCTGTTAGGTATTTTTATTTTCTTAAAACATGTTATTCTAATGATTAAGTGTTATTGTTACTCTTATCACCAAAACTAATAAAATAAGTTGCTGATTTGCAACGAATGTGAGGACGTAAGCTAATCGATTTCACCGCTTGAATGGTTGTCGACCTCCTTCTTCCTTCTGTGGAGAAAATGATGATCTCGAAACGGGGGCATTTTGATCGAAGCCCAATTGAGTGTTTAGGGTTTTAAAAAAACTATTATCCGTCTTAAATTTGTTTAGTCGGTTACAAGTAACAATTTAAAAAAGGCTTAAATATGTTTTAAGCCCCTACAAATATAGCGTGTTTTGGTTTAGCCCCATTCACTATACTTACATTAGTCCTAACTGTTAATATTTCTTCTTGTTTATGAATATGATTCCTTCTTCTCGGAATATGAATGACAGGTGAAGTTTGCATCAGAAAACCCTAGCACTCCACTTTTTCCAGATGACATCTTATCACGCTATGCCGGCTCGAAAGGTGCAAAGATATGGAAGGAGGAGCATGATTTAGTGTTACTGCATGCTGTTTTGATGTATGTCTTTTAATATATCATTTTGTCTATCATCATAGCCATAGACAATTCTATCACATCTTTTCATACTCTCTCTCTCTCTCTCTGATACCGTTTGTTTCGTTTAGGGTATGTTTGGATGGAGGGTTTGGGAGGGGGGGGGGAGGGGAGGGGAGGGCTTGATTTTCAATTCTAAATTGAGGAAGCTATAAAATGTTTCTAAACAAAAATGAAGTGTGATTAACAATGTTTTATCATTATCTATCATGTTTTTTTTAATCAAACAGGCAGTCAGCCCGAATTTATTAATAAAATAAAGAGAGATATAAAAAGCACAAGGGGTACTAGACCAAAACCCTTAGTAATAAGGACAATAATAGAATGCCCAACAAGGCCTCTAAAATAAACAACCATAGAACTCTAATGGAAGAAATTCTAAGGCGAACAGAAAACCCGAAAGGAGGCAAGGCAACACCTGAGAGTCCCCACACAACCTCCACCCACCACCTCCTGAACTCACACTCCAAACCACAACAGCCTGCATCACCTCGCTATCCTCACATTAAGCACATCACAAAGCATCGAGGTTAGAGGTGGAGGCCCTGAGACGATTGGGAGGGGGCAAAGAAGCAGAAGGCAAAGGGGGAGGAGCCCGGCGATTTGCAAACTGCATTCTGGCGTCCGACAAGGTACAAACTATCGAATCAGCACCCACCGACAGCACACCCCCAGACATCCGGCGCCGTGACTCCAGCCACCATCGCGAAGTCGTGCTACCGGCCAACACCGCGACAACACCTAGCTTGATCGAGGTAGCCGAGCCACCAACCACCACCGCGGCCTTGCGCCCCCGGCCAACACCGTGGCACAATCAAGCAAAACCGCGAGCGACAGGGAGAAGTGCCCACGACAAAAGGAGAGGAGACGTGACTGCGGGTCCAAAGTCCGAAACGACAGCCACCATTGCGAACATCAGACAAACCACCGTGAACCACCGCAAAACACCGCATCAGAACCAACCCCTGCGCAAACAGAGCCACAAACCACCGCGAACAGAAGCACTCCATAGTACCTCCAAAAGCGCGCAGATCCACCAACAGGGAGATCCGACCATCAACGCCTCGGGGGAGAGGCCGTGGACGTCACAGAGGAGATCAGATCCGAGGAAAGGGAGCCCCCAACGGCGGTTCCAACCCAAGCAGCGCCCAACCCATTTTTATTAATTTACAGCCACTGGAACAACCGAAGTCGAAGATCCAACCACGAAACGGCGACGGCGCAAGAACTTATCCAGATCCAGATCGCGAAGAGATCCAAATCGCTTAACAACATATCCAACAGATCCAAAAGAGAAAGAACATCCAGGAACATCCAGACCGAAGCCACAGCAGCGCAGCCACAGCAGTGCAGAGGCATCGCGGAACACAGATCCATAGAGAAGGAGCGCAGATCAGAGGAACAGACTCAACCAGACCGAAGCCAATAGCGACAGCAGGGCGAAGGAGCACTGAGAGGAGAGGGGAAGAAACCAGGGAGGGAGCCCCCCCCCCCTCCCAGCGGCGGCGGCGCTACTTTCTTTCTCATTATCTATCATGTTATTCTTTCAATTTTTTAAAATCTCAAATAGATATTAAAATATAGACCAAGCCCTCCAAACCCCTCCCATCCAAAACCCTCCCAAATCCCCCTCCCAAACATACCCTAAGTCACTTTTTTTCCTCTTTGGATACCCGAGAACCTATTTTCTGCACATTCAGGCTTTCTCCTCTGGCTGAATATTTTAGATAATACCTGAGTCAAACTGTTAGTGATTATTGTCAGTGTTCAAGTATAGATTGAACTATATCTTTGTGTTATTTTCAATTATTGCCATCAATTAGAATCTCGTTATCAATCCTTAATCATAGCTTATGCTTTCACTGACAAGGTATGTTTTTTTACCTAGTATAGATCATCATACAGTAGTATGCAAAACATGATTAGTCTCTGAATAGATTTTTTTGATTTGCTTGTAGAGACTGAATAAATAATAAACTTTGGCTGCAGCGTGATATGAGGTGGTGGCCAATGAAGAGCTTAAAAATGAACCTAAGGCTACCAATGTAAACATTTGCATATTAGGGGAGACTCACACCCAAATGATTGGTCAATTGCCTCAACTTGAAGCAATAAGTACGAATTATTCCTATTCATTTACAGCTTTGCTTCACAGTCAGATCATAGTAATTGCCTAATTTGTATCAGATAATTTATCAATATGTTTTATATATCTGTCATTTAAATAAAGTACTTGATATTTTCCTTTGAAAACCTTTTTCTTATTCGCATACCCAAATTAAAGATTTAACTGTAGTTCTTCAATTTTTTGCAGCTTCAGAAGAAATTTCTACTTTTACTTGTAGAGTTGTTTAAAGTTTGTTTGTGTCTGAAGCAATTGAAAAGTTCCAGAAGAAGAAGGGAATCCTATCTAATTGAACTCATTCTTAGATAGGATTGATCTGCACTACCTAAAGCTGCCACCATATTACCTTGTTGATTTGCCACATAACTATTTCTTCTCAGATTCAGTCTATATATTTCTGCACCCATTTCATAAAAAAATTTACTCCCTCTATTTTCATATATAAGTAAAAGACAGCTACACAGGCTTATTAAGATTTAAAAAAAGAAAAAGTGAAGCAATTAATAAGAGTAAATTTGGTACATTAACTAAAATAAAATTGACTTGTTTATAATTGATAACATGACTTAGTAGATGTTGAAAAGCTTACTAAGCCACATTCTCCTTAGTAAGCTTTTCAACATTCATCAACTCAAGAATCTTCTTTGGTACATACCTATGCAAGCAAAATAATAGATAAGAAAGTTGCTTGATATTCACCCCAAGACAGATAAGTAAACAAGAAAGAGAGCATGAATGAAAAATGTCTTCAAAATAACAGCAGATTTTTCATATCATAAAGACACATCATGATTTTTTATGTCTCTACGAATGCAACATGACCACATTTAGGGTCAAATCAGGCATGTTTAACTATGATTCTCTATAATATCAAGAATCGCGACTCGACTCCAATCGTGATTTAAAACCTTGCACTTAATTGAGTAACAGCAGCGAGAAACTTGCAGTGTAGCTCGACAGCCAAACAACTCGAGGCTTTTTATGCGCTGTTGTGTCCTCATTGTTGAGCTCCTTATTATCATCGCTGCCGTTATCATCATCACTATGTTCCATTCTTTTTTTGGATGACTTTTCATTTTGATTTTCATTTGCTGTTACTGCTGAATTATGTGTGTCTTCTTGATTTCTGATTTTGGCAATCTTTTTCCTAATTACATGCTGCCAAATGTTCTGTAGCTTGTTAATTCTAACAGGTTTTAACAGATAATCACAACCTCCATGTGCAATTCCCTTCATTACCATCTTTGGATCATCATTTGCAGACAATACTGTTATCAAACAAATTATAATGTTAATGAATAATTATAATTATAATTATATCATAAATCAATAACATAATATATAATAAAATACGTATGCGTATGGGATATGAAGGAATACGCGTATAATACATTTATTTTTTTACTTTAAATTAAGTTCGGTGTTATACACATATAATATATTTAATTTAAAATAAAAAAATAAATATATTATACACGTATTCCCTCCGTATCCCATACGCATACGTATTTTGGTACATTTTTTGTGATCCACTTTTTGATCCAAATAGCATTACTCTTTTTAAAATTGGATAGTAGATTCAGCCTCTAAGATCTTTGAGTCATGATTTAATAAGTTTATTGTGTTCAATCATAATTATATTAGATGACTAATAAATAAATAAATAAATATTATATTTTGTGGAAAAAGTAAATAAAAAACTAAACAAATTATTTTGAACGATTACCAACCAGGGTTGGTCAAGTAACTTGGTTCGGATCCCACCGGCCAGAAAAATCGGGTACTCATGACCAGTTAGGTTTCCTAGAGTAGATTAGTAACTTGACACGGTAACCAATTTTTTTTGAACATACCATCTAATTCTTATTTCAAGTTAAATGTGGACGACTCATGCAACTCTGATAGTAAATTTTCATGTTATCGCTTCATTAAAGAAAAATTCTTTGTTTGATTCATAGAGCGCAAGTTTGCAGGTGCACATTTACCCTATTTATAAAAAGACAAACGCTATTCTCAAAAAAATAAATAAAAAGACAAACGCTTTAAAATTGAATATAGCTAAAATTGTAATATATATTGTGGGTGCGGGGCGGGCTGGCACCATAGTGCCGCGTGCCCGCACCTATTTATGCGGGTAATTACCTGCTCATTATGAATAATTTCTCATGTGCGTAAGAGGAGTACAAAGTGTACTCAAATTCAATAAGAAATCCAAAACCCGGGTTCAGTGTGAATAGTTTATGGCTCATCTCTATCAAATTTTGTGTTTAAATATATTTCGCAGTACTAAATAAAATCGTTATATTATTTTTTTTCCGAATAAAGTATGGTTATTTGTTTGTTTATTTATTTATGATTGTAAAATTTTATCAAAATAAAAAATATATATATCATACTTTTGTAATCAAATTAAATATGTCAACCTTCGGAGGGGGATGAGCTTAGGAGAGTGGGGGATGAGCGATGTTCGGATGGGTGGTTTGAAGCGAATGTTAGAAACGGTATGGGCGATGGTCATATCTTGAACTTTTGGGACCACCATTGGATAGGGGAGCGCCCGTTGAAACCGGATTTCACTGATATATTTGCAGGTTGTTCTAATAAGAATGCGAAGATTGTGGAATTGGGAGTGTGGCATCAGAGTCGCCGGCATTGGAACTTGTCCTCGGTTTTGAACGATGTTCAACTTCATAGTGACGAATGGAAAGTGCTACTTGATATCTTAAGGGAGGTGAGCTTAAATTGTGATGGAGCAGTTTTTGGAGCTGGATCTTAGAGTCTTCAAAACATTTTTCAGTGCGCTCTTGTTACCAATATCTACTGTCATCCGATCCAACTTTTCCAGTGGTTAGTGACAACGTTTTTCAGATTATAAAGCCCTTTGGAAGACTTCAGTTCCATCAAAATTTCTGAGTTTTGGATGGAGATTACTTACTAATTCATTACCAGTTCGTGACTTGTTGGTGAGACGACATATCATCCAAACGGAGGAAGGAGCAGTCTGTGTGTTTTATAACAACTTCAGAGAGGAAGTCCAACATCTAATTCTAGATTGTGATTTTTCTCACAATGTGTGGAGTGAGGTTGGGCGATGGCTCGATATCGAGCTGCCTAGTTCCTATAACTTATCTCAACACTTTATCCTGTTAGGCAACTTCTGTAGAGGAAAAAAAGCTAAGAATATGCGGTATTTACTCTGGTTGACAACTTGTTGGTGTCTCTAGTTAGCCCAGAATGAAGTCTATTTTAGACGAGAAGAAGCTAAGATTGATTCGGTTGTGGTGCATATCAAGTACTTGTCTTGATGTTGGTTTTATTTTTGGGGTGGGAAGAGATTCTAACTTGTCTCCGCCACTATGGTGGAACAATGCTCTTACTTGTATCGACAATTTCTGATTTCCTTTTGTATTTGTGGTTTTGAGCATTCTCAATGCTCTGATCAATGAATCATTGCTTAGCGAAAAAAAAAATGAAATATGTCAACAAGGTCAATGAGGTCCTCGACTCTAATAAGCCATTTACAACTTAAAAAGACAAGATACTGAATGACTATTATGATTTTTCTCTAATATTTAAATATTAATTATAAATATCTATTTTTCTCTAATACACGCTTACAGCCGACTCTTGCATAATGTTAACTTTCTACTTCTTTATTACCATAAACTTATTGAAATATGCTTTGTAATTCAATTGCTTGTAAATATAGATAGGTGTAGTAAGTAAGCCTTTTTATGGGCCTAGTCGAAAGTGTGGGCCTGATCGAAATCATGGGCCTGGCTTATCTATATATACGTAGTAGCATGTACAGTTATTATCACTTTGTGTAGAACGATTTTACATAATACAGTTTTACTGCATCATTGTTTTGCCCTAGCTTTCTCTTCTCTCTAGCGCTCTCGCTCCTTTCCCTCACCCATTGCGCCGTTATTCCCCAACAAACTGGTATCAAGAGCTTTAAAGATCCTTCAAGATCCTTCAAGACTCATGGCAATGCGTGATAACTCTAGGTATTCCGGGGAACCTCCCCATCTTTGATGGAAAGGATTACGAACGGTGGTGCGCGCAGATGAAGGTCCTGTTTCGGTATCAAGATGTTCTTGATGTCGTGAATGATGGTGTTCCACCATTGGCAGCAAACGCCACTGAAGAGGTGAGGAACAACCACCATTCGCTGAGAAAGAAAGATGGAAAAGGGCTGTTTTTGATTCACCAAAGTGTTGATTCCAACATCCTAAACCTGATCATTGATTGCGATTCAGCAAAGGCAGCGTGAGATGTCCTTAAGAACTCGTATGGAGGAGCAGATAGATTGAAGAAGATACGCCTACAGTCGCTCAGAAAACAGTACGAGGCCTTGAAGATGAAAGATGGAGAATCAATTGGAGAATTCATTACGAGGTTAGTAGCTCTAACTAATCAAATGAAAGGCAATGGTAAAGCTGTGTCGGAAACAAGTAAAGTCGAAAAGGTGCTTAGATCCTTAACCCAGGAATTCGACTATGTTGTTACTGCTATTGAAGAATCCAAAAACCTAGATGAATTGAAGTTAGATGAACTTCAAGGTTCCTTAAAGGCTCATGAATTGAGAATAAGGCAGAGAAGTTCAGAGAAAGAAACTGAACAAGCCTTGTTATCATACTCCTCTAAGAAAAACTGGAAAGCAAACAACAAGAAAGAGAAGGGTAAAGAAAAGGGATCAAGCAGCAAGAAGAAAGAACTGTCGAAAGTGCAGTGTTATAACTGTCAGCAATTTGGGCATTATAGGAACAAGTGCAAGAACAAGAAAGTTCCTAGAGATAAAGATGCTGAAGCCAAATTTGCAAGTGATGGAGACACAGATTCTGACTCTGACTCAGAAGGGTTAATGCTAATGGCAGTCGAAGATGAGATTGAAGAAATTGTTGAAAGTAGCGAGCAAAACAGTGGGAACACTAGTGAATGTGGAAACACTTGTGATGCTCAAAATACTTGTGCTATGTGTGTGTGGCAGGGCAGTGGCTAACACTGGTGATGCCTCCAACATAGCCAGCAATGATGATGAAGAATTATCCCTCATGACAGCTACTGACCCAGAATTACTGTTGTTGAAAGCAGACACAAATTCGACTGAAGAGAAGTCTGTCGAATGGTATCTCGACACAAGGATGTTCGAACCACATGTGCTGCCACAAGGAATGGTTTGTCGAATTAAAGCAGATAAGCAAAAGAATTAGATTTGCAGACAACAGCAGAGTCACTGCAGAAGGAATTAGTACCATAAAGTTCCTATCGAAAGATGGTAAATGCTGTTATATTCAAGAGGTATTTTATGTACCAATGATGAAGAGCAATCTGCTAAGTATTGGGCAGATGATTGAGAAGAAATTCTCTGTCGAAATGGATGATAACTGTCTCAGCTTGTTTGATTCAAACAAGAAGATGATCCTGAAGGTGTCGATGCAGAGTAACAGAACCTTCAAGATCAAGTTGCAAGTAGTCGAAGAGAAATGCCTCAAAACTACTGTCGAAGAGGAGCACTGGAAGTGGCACAGAAGATTTGGCCACCTAAACTTCAAGAGCTTGAGTCAACTACATGAAAAGAAGATGGTTCATGGGTTACCTGCAGTAAAGGTACCTGTCGAAGTATGTGAGTGTTGCTGCAAGTCGAAGCAACCAAGAAACTCCTTCAAGTCAGAAGTGCCAAGCAGAGCAGAGAAGAAGTTGGAGGTGATATTTTCTGATGTTTGTGGTCCATTTGAGGTAAGTTCATTAGGAGGGAACAAGTACTTTGTCTCCTTCATTGACGAATACACTAGAATGACATGGGTGTACTTGATTAAAAGGAAGACTGAAGTACTGGGAGTGTTCAGAAACTTCAAGGTAATGATTGAGAAGCAAAGTGAATGTGCAATCAAAACCCTTAGAACTGATGGAGGTAGTGAGTACAACTCACATGAATTTGAAAAATTCTGTGAAAATGAAGGAATTGTACATGAAGTCACTTCACCTTACACACCTCAGCATAATGGAACCGCTGAGAGGAAAAACAGAACTATCCTCGACATGGTGAGAAGTATGATGAAAGAAAAGAAGCTTCCTCACAGTCTATGGGGAAAACTTGTAGCCACAGTAGTGTATCTTCTGAATAAGTGCCCTACAAAGAGATTAATTGGGAGGACACCTGAAGAAGCTTGGCTAGGAAGAAAGCCAAGTGTCAAGCATCTCAGAATAATTGGCTCATTATGTTACAGACATGTCCCTGAGCAACAAAGAAGCAAGCTAGATGATAGAGCACAACAAATGATCCTTGTTGGCTACCATTCGACAGGAGCATACAAGCTGTATGATCCTGTGTCGAAGAAAGTGGTGAGAAGCAGGGATGTCATAATAGATGAGTCGAAGCATTGGAACTGGGAAGAAGGCTATGAAAAACCTACAGTGATGGACTTCAACGAAGTTCAGGATCTAGATGATCACAATGAAGCCACTGAAGCCGAAGAACCTGAAGAAACTGTTGCTGTCGAACCTATCAGAAGGTCACAGAGGGAAAGGCAGAGATCAGTAAGGTTAGAAGGTTTCGACACATTCCCAGACTCTGCTATTACATCAGAGGGAGACCTGACACACTTCGCACTGATGGCTGAAGCAGAACCAGTGAACCTGAAGCAAGCCTTGAATCACAAACAGTGGAAGGAAGCCATGATTGACGAGTTGAAGTCAATAGAGAAAAATGGTACTTGGAAGCTAGTCGAACTTCCAAAGCAGAAGAAGGCAATAGGTGTGAAATGGGTCTACAAGACCAAAGTCAAACCTAATGGAGAAGTGGTCAAGTATAAGGCCAGGTTAGTAGCCAATGGTTTCCTGCAGAAACCTGGTTTGGATTTCAATGAAATCTTTGCCTCTGTAGCCAGAATCGAAACAATAAGATTGGTAGTGTCATTGGCAAGTCACAGAGGCTGGCCCCTACATCAACTTGATGTAAAGTCAGCATTTCTCAATGGACCTCTGGAGGAGGAAGTTTATGTTTGCCAACCACCTGGTTTTGAGTCGAAGGGACAAGAAGACAAGGTATTCAAGCTTGAGAAGGCCCTATATGGACTCAAGCAAGCACCAAGGGCATGGAACAAGAGAATTGATGCTTTTCTCTTAGCTCAGAAGTTCATTAGATGCACCAATGAACATGGTGTATATGTTAAGAAGAATGGAACTTCGACTCAATTGCTACTGTGCCTGTATCTAGATGATCTACTAGTAACAGGCAGCAATGAGGTCGAAGTCGAAGCCTTTAATAAAGTGATGATGTCTGAGTTCGAAATGAGTGATCTAGGACATTTATCATATTTCTTAGGAATGGAATTTACAGAGTCGAAGAAAGGAATATTTCTGCATTAGTCGAAGTATGCAGCTGATATCCTGAAGAGATTCGACATGATCAACTGTAAGGAGGTTTCGACACCAACTGACACAAGCAACAAGCTGTCGAAAGATGATGAAGGGATTGAAGTAGATGCCACCCTCTACAAACAGATTGTGGGATCCCTGAGGTACCTGTGCAACAATCGACCTGACATTATGTTTAGTGTCGGAATGATCAGCAGATTCATGGAGAAGCCGAAAAGCTCCCATCTAGTAGCTGCAAAAAGAGTACTAAGGTATATAAAGGGAACACAAAGTTATGGTATTCTCTACCCTAGCAAGTCTGAGTCGAAGAATAGCGCTGAAGTGTTTGGTTACACAGACTCCGACTGGAGTGGAGACAAGAGTGATCGAAAGAGCACAAGTGGGTATGTCTTCATGCATGGAACGACACCCATCTCCTGGTGCTCGAAGAAGAAAAGTATAGTTGCGGTATCCTCTTGTGAAGCAGAGTATGTGGCTGTTTCCTTTACAGCATGTCAAGCATCATGGCTGAGCATGTTATTGGTCGAAATTGGGCTGCACAGGGTCGAAGCAATGAAGTTGTTGATCGACAACAAGTCTGCGATAGATCTCGCCAAGAACCCTGTCGCACATGGTAGGTCGAAACACATAGAGACCAGATATCACTTCCTACGTGATCAAGTCAACAATGAGAAGCTGAATCTGGAGTATTGTTGTTCGGAACTTCAAGTAGCTGATGCAATGACCAAGCCATTGCAAAATGGAAGATTCGAAGAACTGAGAACTATGCTTGGAATGATGTCACTTAGCAATGTGAATTAAGAGGGAATATTGAGATATGCTTTGTAATTCAATTGCTTGTAAATATAGATAGGTGTAGTAAGTAAGCCTTTTTATGGGCCTAGTCGAAAGTGTGGGCCTGGTCGAAATCATGGGCCTGGCTTATCTATATATACGTAGTAGCATGTACAGTTATTATCACTTTGTGTAGAACGATTTTACATAATACAGTTTTACTGCATCATTGTTTTGCCCTAGCTTTCTCTTCTCTCTAGCGCTCTCGCTCCTTTCCCTCACCCCTTGCGTCGTTATTTCCCAACAAAACTAAGGGCCTTCTTGTAAGGAAGGAACAAACTAAATGTCTTTTTTTTTACAAAACAAAATAAATGTCTTTAATTAAGCATTTACGTTTTTTATTGTTAAAGTGCATTTATGATTTGTTTTAAGATTGTTAGGAATATCATCCTGAAAAAGAAAATAAATATTCTTTCATAATGCTTTCAATTCCCTTTTTACTCTTCAAAAAGAGAAATCGGATACACCTTATAAGTGGATTATATAGCATTATTTTTATGAGGGAAATAGGTTTTTTTTTTCCCGATAATTGAAGGAGTTTTATTGATGGATAGAGAACTATGAAGCTCTGATACTTTAAAAATGGAGACGTACTCGTGTCGGATACGTATCCGATACCGATACACACCCGATACTTTCCGATACGTACCCAAAGAGTATCTAATAATTTTTTAATTCTTTTTAAAAAATATTTGACTCGATACTTTTGAGATACATCTTTGATACTTCTTACCAACTAAAGATACTTCTCAGATACTTTTTCGATACCTCTTACCAACTAAGCACATGATTGTCACTCATATATGATACACTTTAATACCTCAATAACTAAAAGACAAAATTATATGTTTTTTCGTAATACAATAATAGAAGAAATAATACATTGTGATATGAGTGAGATAAATATACGTAACTATCTCTACTTGATAAGATCATAAGTATTTATTTCTACAATGTGATGAATATATATTGACTAATGATATGCTTATGTTTTATTGACCAATTACGTACTATTATGAATATATTAGTCTATAAAAAGTCATCTATTTCTGGACTGACTATTCGTATTATACGATTTCGGGTGGTCTCAGTTACTTGTCCACCATTACTTTTTATCAAGGTTGTCAAAACCGGACCGGACCGGGCGGTTCGACCGGTTGAACCGGGAACCGGACCCCTATCCGGTCCAGTTGAACCCCAAAACCGGATTGCTGAAGAACCGGGAATTGAACCGGAAATTCGGCCAAAAACTGGGAACCGGTCAGAAACCGAGAACCAGACAGAAAACCGGATTTTTTTTTATTTTTCTTAAAAAATGGTATATCATGTTGATTTTGGAAAAAAAATGATAAATGATTTTGAATTTTGGTATATGGGATATTTTTTATACTTTTTTATAATTAAATTGATAAAATAAATAAATAATTAAAAAATAAATGTGTACACTAATATTACTATGAGAGTATTTACATTATACTAGTATCTAACTATCAATGATTGTTGAATATTATAATTTTATTATGTCATACTATGATTTTTTTTGTTTTTTATCCTTTATATATTGTAAAAAATATATTAAATAATGTATTTAATTAATTCCGGTTCAACCCCCGATTCAACCGGTTCAACCAAAGAACCCCTGAACCGCTACCTCTGTCGATTCTATTGATTTTTTTCAAATTTTGCAAGTTGTATTAGCAAAGTATAAATGTGCAGATAGCAAGGGGCCCAGCCCAAACTTGTGAGAACCCGTGCGGAACCCAGCGGGCGTGTACTGTTGCTACACGCGGATCTGGAAACTGGTCAGGAGCTGGATCAGTATATAAGCCTAACTGAAACCCTAATTGTTCATTTCCGTCAAGACTTTCTCTCTCCCTTTCTTGAAACCCTCCGTGTTCTCTCTTGCCTTCTCCACTGAACTCTCCTTCCTCCTCGAGCTTCCTTTTGATTTTCTGTTTCTGATCTTGGAGATTTTGAAGCTTGTAAAGCTTCAAAACTTTGATGCTGGTACGCGATGAACAACCTGATACAGAGAAGGGTGAGATCCTGACACTTTATTGAAACCCTAGTTTCAAGCTTCTCTGATGGCTCTCTCCTGCCTGGGTTTTACACCGGTCACCAGCCTTAAGGTAAACCTCTTGATCTTTTCTTTAAATGCTTTCTTTAACTGCTTGTGGTAACGAAACTCTAATTCCTGTGTTTTGCTTTTCTGTATGAACTGCTTCTAGATCTGGACACAACACACTTGAAACTTCACGAAATAAGGTAGATCTCCTTTCTTAACCTCTGTTTTGTTTCTGTTTGTTGTTTGTTGATACACAGTGAACCCTAACACTGTGTCTTGATGTTTTGCTACAGGTCTTCGTAGATCTGTTGCCTGGATCTTCAACAAGAGGTAAAGAACACTCCTCTGATCTTTTCTTGTTTACTGAGTTGTTGCTGTGCTGAACACTATTAACCTTCTGAATCTTGTGTTTTGCATGTACTGGATCTTCACGCCTTGAAGATCATCAACGGTTTGATTCTCACACTGAGAAACAAAGGTAATTTCTCACCCGCACTCTTTCTTTGTTTTCTTTTCTGAGATTTTTCAGTCACTGAAAATCTATACTAACCACTGTGTTCTTTTTCTTTGTATGTGAGACTGAGATCAGCCACTTGCTGAAGGAAGAAAGATGGCTCACACACACTGAACAGAAGATGATTATGCAGAAGAAGAAAAATGGGAGCAACAGAAATTAGGGTATAGAAACTTTGAATAAAATGCTTGTAAATTTTATTTCATAAGACTGTGAATAAAACTGTACAGATTGTGCCTATATATACAATGTAATACACCCCTCAGTGGGTGGTTATAGTCAGTTACAGTGTAACTGATTTGTAACTGCTTTTTCTTTAAAACAGAAATTGTAATAGCTGTATAAACAGATAAACAGATTTCTGTTTATAATGACTGCCGGGGCAACGACTATCTGGTGTATGATATAGTCGTTGCCAACTCCTGAGGTTATTTTAGGTTTTTATTAAAAAAACCAATAGGTTCAATGTCCGATCCGGTTTTGATTACCTTGTTTTTTATGACTAGTCACTCATATTGAGATATGCCTTGTAATTCTATTGCTTGTAATTTATAGGTGTGAATAGTAACCTAGTTGAAATGGGCCAGTCGAATGGGCTAGTCGAAATCATGGGCCTGGGCCTGTTTCATTGTATATAAATATAGACGTCAGTAGCATGTAATTGATAACCCTACTTTTATGAAATTCAGTGCAGCTTTTACCTAATATTATATTGCCCTAATTATTCCTCTTGTCCTTGGCGCCGCCACTTCCTTTCTTGTCGCTTTCACGTGTTTATCCCCAACAAACTGGTATCAGAGCTTGTTAGATCCTTACAAAATCTATCAAGATTCATGGCAGCGCGAGACAACTTTGGTGGAGGTACTCCGGGGAACCTCCCAATCTTTGACGGAAAGGATTATGAACGATGGTGTGCGCAGATGAAGGTGCTGTTTCGATATCAAGATGTTCTTGATGTCGTGAATGATGGTGTTCCACCCTTGGCAGCAAACGCCACTGAAGCGGTGAGGAACAACCATCATTCACTGAGGAAGAAAGATGGAAAAGGGCTGTTTTTGATTCACCAATGCGTTGATTCCAACATCCTGAACCTGATCATCGACTGTGATTCAGCAAATGCAGCTTGGGACATCCTAAAGAACTCGTATGGAGGAGCAGATAGGCTGAAGAAGATACGTCTACAGTCGCTCAGGAAGCAGTACGAGGGCTTGAAGATGACAGATGGAGAATCGATTGAAGATTTCATTACGAGGTTAGTAGCATTAACTAATCAAATGAAAGGTAATGGTGAAACTGTGACTGAAGTAAATAAAGTTGAAAAGGTGCTCAGATCCTTAACCCTGGAATTCGACTACGTTGTTACTGCTATCGAAGAATCCAAGGACCTAGATACATTGAAGTTAGATGAACTTCAGGGTTCCTTAGAGGCTCATGAATTGAGAATAAGGCAGAGAAGTTCAGAGAAAGAAACTGAACAAGCCTTGCTTTCATACTCCTCTAAGAGAAACTGGAAGGCAGGCAACAAGGAGAAGGGTAGAGAAAAGGGATCAAGCAGTAAGAAGAAAGAACAAGGATCTTTCGACAAGAAGAAGGGAGACCTGTCGAAAGTTCAGTGTTACAACTGTCAGCAATTTGGGCATTATAGGAACAAGTGTAAAAACAAGAAAGTTCCCAGGGATAAAGATGCAAAAGCCAAGTTTGCTAATGATGATGACTCAGACTCTGACTCAGAGGAGTTAATGCTGATGGCTGTCGAAGATGAGATTCGACTCGATGAAGGAATTGCTGAAAGTAGCGAGCAAAATAGTGGGAACACTTGTATAAGTGGATTCACTTGCGATGCTCAAAATACTTGTGCAATGTGTGTGTGGCAGGGCAGTGGAAACACTGGTGATGCCTCCAACATTGCCAGCAATGATAATGAAGAATTGTCATTCATGACAGCTACTGACCCAGAATTACTGTTGTTGAAGGCTGATGCAAATTCGACTGAAGAAAAGTCCGTCGAATGGTATCTCGACACAGGATGTTCAAATCACATGTGTTGTCACAAGGTGTGGTTTGTCGAACTGGAGCAGATAAGCAAAAAGATAAGGTTTGCAGATAACAGTAGAGTTACTGCTGAAGGAGTAGGTACCATAAAGTTCTTGTCGAAAGATGGTAAGTGGTGCTACATCCAAGGGGTATTTTATGTACCAGATATGAGGAGCAATCTGCTAAGTATTGGGCAGATGATTGAGAAAAACTTCACCGTCGAAATGGGTGATAACAGTCTCAGCTTGTTCGATTCGACCAAGAAGTTGATCCTGAAGGTGTTAATGCAGAGTAACAGAACCTTCAAGATCAAATTGCAAGTAGTCGAAGAACATTGCCTCAAGAGTACTGTCGAAGAGGAGCACTGGAAGTGGCACAGAAGATTTGGCCACCTCAACTTCAAGAGCTTGAGTCAACTACATGAAAAGAAGATGGTTCATGGGTTGCCTGCAGTAAAAGTACCTGTCGAAGTTGCGAGAGTTGTTGCAAGTCGAAGCAACCAAGAAACTCGTTTAAATCAGAAGTACCTAGCAGAGCAGAGAAGAAGCTAGAGGTGATATTTTCTGATGTCTGTGGTCCTTTCGAAGTATGCTCCTTAGGAGGGAATAAGTACTCTGTCACCTTCATTGACGAATACACTAGAATGTCCTGGGTGTATTTGATCAAAAGGAAGAGTGAAGTACTAGAAATATTCAAGAAGTTTAAGGTAATGATTGAAAAGCAGAGTGAATGTGCAATCAAAATCCTTAGAAGCGATGGAGGTGGTGAGTACAATTCTCATGGATTTGTCGAATTCTGTGAGAAAGAAGGAATTGTGCATGAAGTCACTGCACCTTACACGCCTCAGCATAATGGTACCGCTGAGAGGAAAAACAGGACCATCCTCAACATGGTAAGAAGTATGTTGAAGGAGAAGAAACTACCTCATAGTTTATGGGGAGAACTTATACCCACAGCAGTATACATTCTGAACAAATGCCCCACAAAGAGATTGACTGGGAAGACACCTGAAGAAGCTTGGCTAGGAAGAAAGCCAAGTGTCAGGCATCTCAGAATAATTGGCTCAGTATGCTATAGACATGTCCCTGAGCAACTAAGAAGCAAGCTGGATGATAGAGCACAACAAATGATCCTTGTTGGCTATCATTCGACAGGAGCATACAAACTGTATGATCCTGTGCAGAAGAAAATAGTGAAAAGCAGAGATGTCGTAGTAGATGAGTCGAAACATTGGAACTGGGAAGAAGGCTGTGAGAAAACTACAATGATGGACTTCGACGAAGTCTCTGATCGAGATGATCAGAATGAAGAGGTCGAAACTGAAGAGCCAGAAGAACCCATTGCTGTCGAACCTTTAAGAAGGTCGCAAAGGGAAAGGCAGAGATCAGCAAGACTAGAAGGATTTGACACTTACCCAGATTCTGCTATTACAGTAGAGGGAGACCTGACACACTTTGCACTAATGGCAGAAGCAGAACCAGTGAGCCTGGAGCAAGCCCTTAGTCACAAGCAGTGGAAGGAAGCAATGATTGACGAGTTGAAATCAATCGAGAAGAATGATACTTGGAAGCTAGTCGAACTTCCAAAAGAAAAGAAAGCCATAGGGGTGAAGTGGGTCTTCAAGACCAAAGTCAAGCCAAATGGAGAAGTGGCCAAGTACAAGGCCAGGCTAGTAGCCAAAGGGTTCCTGTAGAAACCTGGATTGGACTTCAATGAAGTCTTTGCCCCAGTAGCCAGGATCGAAACCATAAGATTGGTAGTAGCATTGGCAAGTCATAGAGGCTGGCCCCTGCATCAACTGGATGTAAAGTCAGCATTTCTTAATGGACCTCTGGAGGAGGAAGTCTATGTTTGTCAACCACCTGGTTTTGAGTCGAAGGGTAAAGAAGACAAAGTCTATAAGCTGGAGAAGGCCCTGTATGGGCTCAAGCAAGCTCCAAGAGTGTGGAACAAGAGAATTGATGGATTTCTCTTGGCTCAGAAGTTCATTAGATGCACTAATGAACATGGAGTATATGTGAAGAAGAATGGAGCTTCGACTCAGTTGTTGTTGTGCCTGTACGTAGATGATCTACTTGTAACTGGCAGCAATGAAGTCGGAGCCTTCAAGAAAGTGATGATGTCAGAATTTGAAATGAGTGATCTGGGACATCTATCATATTTCTTGGGGATGGAGTTTACCAAGACAAGTAAGGGTATACTCCTGCACCAGTCGAAGTATGCAGCTGATATCTTGAAAAGATTCGACATGAGCAACTGCAAGGAAGTTTCGACACCATCAGACACTAGCAGCAAGCTGTCGAAAAACGACGAAGGGATTGAAGTAGATGCCACCTTGTTCAAACAGATCGTGGGCTCCCTGAGGTACTTGTGCAACACTCGACCTGACATTATGTTTAGTGTCGGAATGATCAGCAGATTCATGGAGAAGCCGAAAAGCTCTCATATGGTAGCTGCAAAAAAAGTACTAAGGTATGTAAAGGGAACACAAAGTTATGGTATTCTGTTCCCTAGCAAGAGTGTGTCGAAAAATGGTAATGAAGTGTTTGGCTTCACTGACTCCGACTGGAGTGGAGACAAGAGTGATCGAAAAAGCACAAGTGGGTATGTCTTCATGTATGGATCGACACCCATCTCCTGGTGCTCGAAGAAGCAAAGTATAGTTGCGTTATCCTCTTGTGAAGCAGAGTATGTGGCTGCTTCCTTTGCAGCATGTCAAGCATCATGGCTAAGCATGCTACTGGTCGAAATTGGAGTGCACAGGGTCGAAGGAATGAAGTTGTTGATCGACAACAAGTCTGCGATAGATCTCGCCAAGAATCCTGTTGCACATGGTAGGTCGAAGCACATAGAGACCAGATATTACTTCCTGCGTGATCAAGTAAACAATGAGAAGCTGAATCTGGAATATTGCTGTTCGGAGCTTCAGATAGCTGATGCAATGACCAAGCCATTGCAAAAGGGAAGATTCGAAGAACTAAGAAGAATGCTTGGGATGATGTCACTCAGCAATGTGAATTAAGAGGGAATATTGAGATATGCCTTGTAATTCTATTGCTTGTAATTTATAGGTGTGAATAGTAACCTAGTCGAAATGGGCCAGTCGAATGGGCTAGTCGAAATCATGGGCCTGGGCCTGTTTCATTGTATATAAATATAGACGTCAGTAGCATGTAATTGATAACCCTACTTTTATGAAATTCAGTGCAGCTTTTACCTAATATTATATTGCCCTAATTATTCCTCTTGTCCTTAGCGCCGCCACTTCCTTTCTTGTCTCTTTCACGTGTTTATCCCCAACAACTCATACATAGGTGTGTCGGTTGTCCTCTTCCTTTCATCCATGTATTTTGTGTGATTTTTTTTATCTATTTGGGCAGTTTTTTTTTTCATATCTATAAAATGCAATATTTCAGTTTTTCATCTTTGTTTTTTTCTATTTGTGTTTTTATTCTATTTTATTTTTTCTGTTATGTTTTTATATATTTAAATTTTAATTTAATTTTTTATTAAAGTATCCCAGCCGTGTCGTATCTTGATTTTCAAAATTTTCTCATATCCCCGTATCCGTATCGTGTCGTATCCCGTATCGTATCCGGTATCCAGGCTTCATAGATAGAGAAGTAGTTTGAGATAGCTTCCACTGTCGGTGACCACACATTAGGATGTGACAAAATGTCACTTCACCGAGGTAACAAAACAAATATACTCCCTCCATTTTCGAATATAAGCAAATATTCCCATAAAGTCATGTTACTAAATATAAGCAAGTCAAAGCTTTTTTCACTTAATCTACCAAATTTACCCTTACTTTTACTTTTACCAATACTTACAACTTTTTTACTATATTCAATGCAATTTTTTTAATAAAAAATGAAAAGGTTGAGTGCTGCAGTTGCATTACGTGTGTGTGATGGTCTTCATCATCATCATCATAATTGCTGCCTTCCTCTAGACCATGTTGGGCTTCAAAAACTTCTTCCATAGAAATGTTATCCATAATATTGTGTACATCACAGTCACCATGAGACTCATTATAAGAAGCTTCTTCTTCTTCATTTGGTGACATGTTTAAGTCAATGAAAGGTGCTCTGTTTTCATTCTGTAAAACAGGTTCAGAATCATTGTAGGGAGTGTTCAAATCAACATCTAGAGGCATGTTGTATTCAATAGTTGAAAAGTTCTACCTTCACCATGTTTAACATTCTATATATAGAGCTTTTTAAGTGGCAATGTTCTATTTCATGCTTCATATTAGTAAAAAATTAGCGGAACTTTCAAATTTTGAGGTTTGTGTTTAGTAAAATTTTTGGCGGTAACCTATTACTTTTGCCTTAAAAATGAAGTTAATTTAGTCTTAAAAAAAGAAGAAGTTGCAGATGTGAAATGGAAGAAGATGGGAGTAGAAAAGCCAAGAAGATTTCATGAGTGGAGTAGTAGTAAAGTTCTACGGCAGCAAGCCAAAGGGAAAATGATGTTTACACTCTTCCCTTGCGTATCACAGCAAGCAACTGAGAAATGATGATTGTTTAACACTTCCTACAAGAAAAGACAAGAATAATATTGGAAAGGCTAAATAGCACTTTTGGTCGTTTATCTTTGCTCCAGATTTCACTTTGGTCCTTTATCTTTTTTTTGGTCCGTTTTGGTCCTTTATCTTTCATTTTCGTTTCACTTTGGTCCTTTATCTTTTTTTTGGTCCGTTTTGGTCCTTTATGTTTCATTTTCGTTTCATTTTGGTCCCTCACGTTATTATTTAATTCAATTAAAACATTAAAACAATTAAAACAATTAAAACAAAATTATTTTAAAACAATTAAAACAATATTTTGGTCCCCCACCGTGAACCCCCCCCCCCCACTATTCATCATCTTCAACCTCAAATCACTATTCACACATAAACCCCAATTTTTGTTCCACTCACCTTAACCCAACCAAACTCTAATTTCTTCACTCCAAGCTTGCAATCAATCACTCAATGGCATATCCCTAAGCTTTCAAGACAAGAATGAGCCAAGAAACTCAACATTCCTCATTTCTTCACAATATTCGAAAATGGTGAATTTGTGTAGAGTGAGTTGATGATGATGATGTTGGTACCAAATCGAAGAGGAAGTAATGCTGAACGTTTTTCGTGTTGGAAGGAAGTCGTTTTGATGAGCCTTTGGACTTCGTTTTTCCTCTTCTTCTCCTTCACCCATTCTTTTCTCTTCTTTTTTCCTTTTCTCTCCTTTCTCTCTGTTTCTCTTCTTTCTCGCGTACCTTCCTTTTCTTTCTTTCTTTCTATTCTTTAATTCTCACACACACACACACACACATATTGTTTTAATGGTGGGGATATGAATGGTTGAAGATGATGAATGGTGGGTGGTGGTTTTTGGTGGCTGACGGTGTGGTTCACGGTGGGGGGGGGGGGAGGGGTTCACGGTGGGGGACCAAAATATTGTTTTAATTGTTTTAAAATAATTTTGTTTTAATTGTTTTAATTGTTTTAATGTTTTAATTGAATTAAATAATAACGTGGGGGACCAAAATGAAACGAAAATGAAACATAAAGGACCAAAACGGACCAAAAAAAAGATAAAGGACCAAAGTGAAATCTGGAGCAAAGATAAAGGACCAAAAATGCTATTTAGCCTATTGAAAATTAGCATTAACTTTTCAATGTTTATTAAAAACAGTGCTCCGCCGTTTTTTGCCTATAATCAAAAACGGAGGGAATAGCATGTCTAGCACAAGCCCAAGATGCACCAAGAATCCAAGCATTACACCTCCTTTGTCAAGAAGCGTTAAAAAACACCTCAGAGACCCCTAACAATACCAGATATGGAGAGTAGCATGAAACACCAACACCTTGAAAAGGAACCCAGTCATTCACAAACAGATAGATATATAGAGTTGACGTCCAGTTTCAACTTTCAATCATGTTTCGCGTTATTTTTCTTTGTTGGCGTGATTTCTAGTCCTAGCGGACACATCCATTCATTTATTTTTTTTGCACATAAAACAAATACAAGGCTTTTCCAAAAATATTGTCGAAGCAGGGAACTTAAAACACGTACGCCAGCGACATTATTACCAAGAGAAAGACAAGAGACACAACCATTGCACCATATACAATCTTTAGTCAAGCTATAATCACAACTGTATATAATCATAATCCAAATCAATATTTTAGAAATATCTCCAAGAAATCACAGTAGTCTATGATGTTAGTGAATTTTGTTTAATTAATCCTTCAAGTTTTATAAGTATAGTCTTTTACGAGATGAATTCCACAAAACTTTAGGGTGTACTTATAAAGTTTTAGGGAGTATTATGAAAGATTTTTACAGCTTTTAGGGACTAATTATTTTCTTATAGTTTAGAGACCACATAGGTTGAGAAAGACTGTTAGTTTAGCCACTAGATTGAGCAAAGTAAACTCGCTCGTTGGAAAGCAAATGTCCTATCTAGAGTAGGAAGATTGTGCTAATGAAATCGGTGCTAAATAGCCTTCCCCTCAATTACATTAGTCTCTTTAGGGTGTGTTTGATTTGCTAAAACACAGGGGATTGGACTGGACAACTCCAATTGTACCCTGTTTGATTTGAAAAACTGTTCATAGTACTGGACAGCAATGGGGGTAAGGGACTGTTCTCTTATCTCTCTCTCTATCTTCTCTTATCTCTCTTCTCTATCTTCTTTCTCCTCTATTCTCTCTCTCTCTCTCTCTCTCTCTCTCTCTCTCTCTCCTCTTTCCTTCTCTCTCTCCCCCCACTATCCCTCTCTATCCTCTCTCTCCTCCTCTCCCTCATATCTCATTCTCCTCTCTCCTTAATTTCTCTCTCTCTCTCTCTCTACATCTCATCTCTCTTCTATATATCTCCTCATATCATTATCCCCCTTCTCCCTCTTCCTCTATCTCTGTCTGTCTGTCTCTCTCTCCTTTATCCTCTATCCTCTCTCCCTCTTCGGCCTCTCTCTTTTCTATCTCCCTCCCATCTCTCTTCTGTATATCTTCTCATACTATGGCCTCTTCTTCCCTCTCCCTCTCTCTCTCTTATCCTCTCTCCTATCCTCTCTCATATTAGTTTCACTATAATTTTCTAAATATATTATAAATTATGTTATATAAAATCATTATAAACCGCATAAAGAGATTTATAGTAAACTTTACATTTTTTTGCTTGTGTTATCGAGTGTTCACCTTCTTTTGAAAAGGTGATGAAAATAGGAGGAGTCTCCCCTTGATACGTTGGGAAATAATACAAAAACCGAAATGCCATGGAGAGCTAGGCGTTGGAGACTAGGTCATTAAAAACGCAACGTTGTTGTTGTTGTTGTTGTTGTTGTTTAAATGGTGGTCGAGATACTCCTCCAAAGAAGAAAACGCGAGAACTATATGCTCAATATATAAGTTGGATGTGGCATATGAGAATCGGAGTGGGCAACATAGTAAAGTTTTGGAATGATCCATGGATAACTGATTATCCTTTTGAAGGACATTTTTCCGAGGCTTTTCACTCTATCACTACAAAAGAATTGGGAAGATAAGGAGTGGCTTGGAATAATAATACTCTAAAGGAAGTTAATTAGGAATTAGGACGATACATCAAAAAAGGCACCACAGCTTATGCAATAGTAACAAACATAGCTTCAGAATTAATTGGAAATGGTTTTTGTTAGTTTTTGGTAAATGCTTTATTTTGTTTGATGAACTCCATTAGTTTGATCCAGTGTATAGTTATAGCATAAAGTAGATTCAGAAGTACTTTACCTTAACAATTTGTGTAGCCAGATGATTGTCGAAATTTCTCTTATGCAATCTTAAATGAGTAGACAGGCCTGCCAGAAGCAATGAGTATCATTAGTTGGAACTGTTTGGGCCCGAGTAACCCACGAGCAGCTCCGTCACTCCGTGACCTTGTTCAGACGTACCAACCAGGTGTTATTTTTCTTTGTAAAACTTTGGTACATACTAATAAAATTGAGGAAATTTGAGTTAGGCTTGGTTATGATTCGTCGTTTGCGGTTGATTGTAGGGGGCGAATGGTGGCCTCGCTTTGTTTTGGCGACACCCCTTTGATTGTACAATGACTACTAATTCATCTAATTACATTGATGTGAAGGTTACTAGTGTGAATGGTCCTTCGTGGAGACTTATAGGTTTTTATGGCTACCCAGATAGTAGTCGTAGACGTGATTCGTGGGATCTATTGAGGAACTTGGCAAGGGATAACTCTCTTCCGTGGTGCATTGTGGGTGATTATAATGATTTATTTTCCAATGATGATAAACGAGGTAGTGCGGATAGAGCTCCTTGGCTTTTGAGAGGGTTTAGGGATGCAATTCAAGATTTCTTACTCCATGATATTCCCATGCAAGGACATCAATTCCCATGGAGTAGGGGAGAGGTACGACTGACTTCAAAGAGGAGTGGTTGGATAGAATGTTTTCTAACACAAGATTGGCTCGACTTATTCCCAAATAATTGTCTTATTAACAGTGTTGCGGATAGATCGGATCACACTCCTTTGTGGCTTCAAATTTGGGAAAGAAGACTCCGAGGGGCTCCTCGTCCCTTTCGGTTTGAGAATGTGTGGCTAGATGAAGCGGATCTTCCGGTTGTTGTTGGTGACAGTTGGTCTCGACGTTGGGGGGGGGGGGGAATTCATGAGAAAAATGGAGAACTGTACTTATGTTATTGATTTTGATTCCTGGGGCGGGAAGTTGAGGTCCAGAAATAGATTGGATATTAAGAAATGTCGAGAGGAGTTGGAGGAATTGAGAAGCTCTACTAACTCCGCAAGCACTCTTCAATACAAAGAGGTAAATTCTTTTCTTAGCTCTCTTTTAGCTCAAGAGGATGCATTTTGGAAGCAACAAGCAAAGGTGCACTGGTTACGAGATGGCGACACAAATTCAAAGTTCTTTCATGCTATGGGAAGTGCGAGACGTCGTCGTAATGCAATTCTATCTTTGACTAGGGAGGATGGATTAGTGATGGACTCTCACGGGGAGTTGGGAGGAGTTGCGCACGCATTCTTCACCTGCTTGTTCGAGGGGGTCCGGGTTCAATATGATCCGGCTCTTGATTGTTTGAATCTAAGGTTACTGATGTGAATAATGAAATTATTTTAGCTCCATTTGATATTGGTGAGTTCAAATCTGCTCTCTTTCAAATGCGTTCAGACAAAGCTCCGTGCCCTGGTTGGTTTGAATCCCACTTTCTTTTAGCGTTCTTGGAACTTGTGTGGCCCGGAATTATTTCACTCTGGTGTAACTTGGTTGAATAATGGTGAGTTCCCCCCTATGTTGAATGAGGCAAATATTGTGCTAATTCCAAAAGTCGACAATCCAACATCTATGCGTGACTTGCATTCGATTGCCCTTTGCAATGTTATTTACAAGATTGCTTCGATGGTGCTTGCTAATAGGTTGCAGAATATGCTTCATAAATGTGTTTCAACAGAGCAGACGACTTTTGTGGCTAATAGATCTATCTTGGATAAGGTAATGGTAGCCATTGAAGTTATTCATCATATGAAGTGTAAGGTTCAAGGAAAAGTGGGTGAGGTGGCGCTGAAAATTGATATTAGCAAAGCTTATGATAGGGTGGATTGGGGGTACTTGAGAGATGTGTTGTTGAAATTAGGTTTTCACGAGAAGTGGGTAAGGTGGATGGCGATGTGTGTGGAAACGGTACACTACTTAGTGCTTATCAATGGGGAGAAGGCCAGCTCTGTCTCACCAGGGAGAGACTCAGGCAGGGTGACCCACTGTCACCTTACCATTTTATATTGTGTGCAGAGGGACTTACAACTCTACATAAGAATCGTGAGGCTCGAGGAGAACTTCATGGAGTCAAAGTGTGTCGAGGGGCCCCAATCCTGACACACTTATTATTTGCAGATGACTGTTTTTTATTCTGCAGGGAGAGAAGGGTTTTGAAGGAGGTACTTACAACATATGAACAAGCCTCAGGTCAATCAATTAATCTGCAGAAATCAGAAATTTTCTTTAGCAGAAATACTAATGTCGCTACGAAGGAGGCTGTCGTGGCTATCCTAGGAGTAACAAAATGCTTAGGCAGTGGCAAATATTTAGGCTAACCATCTATGGTGGGTCGAAGTAAGAAGCGATTGTTTGGTTATCTCAGAGACAGAGTATGGCGCAAAATTCATAATTGGTCAGGTTGACACTTGTCAAAGCAAGGACGGAAATTCTTGTTAAATCCGTAGGTCAGGCAATTTCAGCTTACTCCATGAGCACTTTCCTCATCCCCACGTCTCTAAGGAGGAGATGGAAAGGATGATTAATTCTTTTTGGTGGGGTTCGGATAGCAGTACTAGAAGAGGGATTAATTGGCTTAGTTGGGATAAGTTGACTATGCGTAAGGAGTTTGGAGGAATGAGCTTTCGTCATTTTCACGGTTTCAACCTAGCCATGCTAGGGAAGCAAGATTGATGTTTATGCACCAACAAAGATGCTATTGTTACTCGCGTCTTCAAAGCTAAATATTTGAACTTTTTGGGAGCTCGCTTGGGCCATAATCCCAGTTATGTTTGACGTAGCATCCATACTTCACGGGAGTTGGTTAATTTCAGAGTTAGATGGAAAATTGGAGATGGCACAATATCGATGTGTGGAGTGATCCATGGATAAAAGGGGAACAAATTATTTTATCTTATCAACGATGGTTCCTGGCACCGAGACACTGAATGCGAGCAGCTTATTTGATACAGGCACTGAGAGTTGGAACACACAATTGATCACACAGCTTTTCAATTCTGAAGACCAAAATCGAATTCGTGGTATGTCGCTTCGATGCAGGGATATGAACAACACTCTGGTTTGGAATCGAAGTCGTGATGGTCGATTTTTGGTGAAATCTACGTATTATGTGGCCATGAATGAGTTCATAGATACTTCCGAGCTTCGAATTGCAGGAGATTGGGGATTAATTTGGAAGATGCAGATTCCTTCAGAGGTAAAGCTTCAGCTATGGCGATCTACAAAGAGGCATTTTACCCTGCCGGTACAACCTGCGACGACGGCGTGTACAATGCCCGGAGGAGTGCCCACTATGCGACATTGCGGTGGAAGACGAGTGGCACCTTTTCTTCGGCTACCAGCAAGCGGAGGTGGTGTGGAGGACTGCGGGGCCGTGGAATGATGCCCAGTCGGTGATTCTGGAAGCTGATGGTTTCAAAGATGGTTTCTTCAAGCTCTTGGCAACGCTTCAAGAGGGCGCTAAAAAGTCCTTCGCAATGATGGTATTGTGTTTGTGGAAAAGACGCAACGAAAAAATCTGGAAAAACATCACCAAACCAGTTCGTCTCTCGCTTCAGGTGGCTTTTGATCTTCTGGTGTAGATGAAATTCGTTTCTCCAATAGTAAATCTTTAGGTCTCTTGTTAGAGTGGGAATTTCATCTACACCATTCACATTTCTCATTTGCAAAGTAGCTGTTATAACAAATTAATTTTATTTCTCTTACTAACCTTTAAGACTAACAAAATAATTAATTCATGTAAAGTAGGTTTGATCTCAAGTTTCACACTGCTGAAATAGTTATTGCTTCAATTGGAATGGAAAAACTTCTTGATGCTAAAATAATAATGGAATGCTGTTGGTAACAAAACACTTGTATGCACAACTAATTAAGAATGATATCAATTCCATAAACTGGCCTATAAATGTAAAAGCCCTTAGAATAATCTAGAAAATACCAAACAAAACTTGGAAAAGAGAGTATACGTAGACTTGTCGGTCTAAACTATGTTTGGATATTTTAAAACGAACGAAATAAAGTGGAACGAAATAAAGCGAAAAGAAACAAAATTCATCAACAAGCACGACATGATGCCATATACATAATATTGCCTGACTTGCTCTCACATAGATTTCCCACCAGAGTAATTATCAAATACGTATCCATCAAATAATTTCACATTGTCTGATTTCTGCATCAAATAACAATACTTTTATTAGACAAATACATAGAAAGGAAGGATCAAAAAGCAAAATAGAGAAAAATGTATCATGAGTTAAATTTGTTACCTGTTTTGAGATCAACATGTCTTCCAATGAACCAAAACTACTAGAAATGCCAATGCTTTGAAACTTCTGCTGCTGCTGCTGATTCATTCCTAAGGGTTCACCAAAACTAAAGTCCAAACTTCCTTCTAAATCACCACCAGCATTCGCGGAAATTGAAGACGAAACGATTGAGCCACCAATGACATTAGAATGGTTCATTCCATCTTGATTATGATTAATCCACCGTTGTAATGATACATTATTGCTAACACCTTGTGAATTAATATTAGTCAATGAATTCATCATAGGTGACTTCATAGAATTTGACCAAATATCATTGCACATTCCATTGTATGAACCAACCACTTTTGGTTCCAACATTAAGGCATTGTTTGGGATATCCAAAAATGGAGAAGCTGTGCAACCCATTGCTACTTTACTTCTATAATCTGAGAGTTTATTGGTGAAGTTTTGCATTGGACTAACAGAAATTGGCATTCCTTGAACAGCATTCGGGTTAGCGCGTATTAGGGTTGATTGGAACTTAAGCTGATGATCATTGGTAGAGTTGTTTAAATTTTGTTTCTGAAGCAATTGAAAAGTTCCAGAAGAAGGTAATCCATGCACATTCACATTGGAAGCATTGTTGTGAAACTGTCTTGAACCATTCAATGTCTGCAAGTTTCCAATTTCACTAACAGATCTCATTCTTAAATAGGATTGATTTGCATTACCTAAAGCTGGAACCATATTAGCTTGTTGATTTGAAACACAATTATTTCTTTTCAGATACAGTCTATATTTCTGCAGCCATTTCACAAAAAAAAAAAAAACTAATTAGGCTTCATGATTTAAAAAAGGAGTTATTAGCAATTTTTTCAATTTAGTCCTTGACATTTACGGTATATCAATTTAGTCCCTCTGTTATATCAATTTAGTAACCCTATTTTGCAAAAAGAGACTAAATTGAAACAGTTTTACAAAAGTCAGGGACTAAATTGATATATCGTAAATGTTAGGGACTAAATCATAATAGATAAGAAAATTACCTGGAGATGGCTGGCCACATTCTCCCTAGTAAGATTTTCAACATTCATCAAATCAAGAATCTTCTTTGGTACAGCTTCTGCAAGCAAAATAATAACGACGATTATTATCTATAATATCAAGAATCGCGACACGACCTCAATCATGATTTAAAACCTTGCACTCAACATTGACTACTAATCAAGAAGCAAGAAGAACTTACTGTCGCCTAACTGATTAACAGCAGCGAGAAACTTGCGGTGTAGCTCGACAGACCAAACAACTCGAGGCTTCTTATGCGCTGTGAAGTCCTCATCGTCGCTGTCATTCTCATGCTCGTCAATATTCCCGTCATCGTCATCATCATTATCATCACTATGTTCCTTTCTTTTTTTAGATGACTTTTGATTTTCATTTGCTGTTAGTGCTGAATTTAGTCCATTGCAGCTATGAGAATTAGGTGTGTCTTCTTGATTTCTGATTTTGGTGGTAGTAATCTTCTTCTTTCTGATTACATGCTGCCAAATGTTCTTTAGCTCCTCAATTCTAACTGGTTTTAACAGATAATCACATGCTCCATGTGTAATTCCCTTCATTACCATCTTTGGATCATCATTTGCAGACAACACTGTCATCAAACAAATTATAATGTTAATCAACTCTGTAGCACCGAGACTTCGAGTTGAAGACGTGTCCAATGTCAGACATGTATTGTATTATTTGTACTTTTCAAACTAAAACAATGTCTGCGTGTCCGTGTCGTGTCATGTGTGTCCGTGTCGGTGCTTCATAGTTAATTGAAGCTGATAGAGATAATGAATTTACTTACTTATGACAGGTAAGTCCATTTCAAGTCCAATAAGCTCAAGAAGCTTAAATCCATCCATGTCTGGCATGTGAACATCACTGATTACTAAATCAAACTTTTTCTTGTTTTTTCGCAACAAATTCAGCGCCATTATTGCATTGTTTGCAGTGGTTACTGCAACCAACCATAACAAAAATAAATATCATTCTGATAGAGATACAAACCATAGCATAAAATCTATGAAATTTTTAACTAAAAAAAATAACTTCAATCAGATAGATCGAAAAGAGTTACATTATATACGGCTACCAAATAATCCTATTAATTTGAATTCAATTAAATCTTTGAAATCCAACAAACAACATAATAAGATCATCAAAGATCAGAAACCCTGAGAGAAATTTAAATAGATAGATATATTTGATGGAAAAATTGTAATCTCACACATATACATATATACATATAAATATATGTATCTCCAAAAACTTAGGGAAAATCATGTGATAAGATTTCCTGTCAACTAAAAAATCATATGATAAGATTTGAGGCATGAGAAACAAATAATAATGATAATAAGTTATAAAAAGAAAGGTATATATATGAGAAAAAAAGAAGCATACCTTGGTATTGACATTTTTGAAGGAGAGTCTCCAAAATCTTAAGGCAAATTCGATCATCATCAACAGCAAGAACACTCATTCCAATAGGAAACTCGTCTCTTAATTCATCCATCTGAATATTCTTGAGAGAGAAAAAGAAGCAAAGTAAGTAAGAATTCTTGAAAACTTTTTATGTGTGTGAGAAAGAAAGATTCAGAATCTTGAACTATATATATATATATATTATAATGTTGTATTGTGAGGTAGCGTATCATATATATGAATTATATGATCATAGATAGAAGATTAGTGATGATGATGAGAATTGAGAACGTATACCTTCCTTTTCTACTTAGATACAAAAACAAGGTATGAGAAGAATCACGGTTTCAAAATTTTCTGAGAAAGAAAGAATTGAAATTGAAGTGTTGTGTTGTGTTGTGTGTTACTCACGTATTGATAAAAAGAGTGAAAACAGAAAACTTTGATAGTGAATATATTAAGGATGTTATTTATGACCGTTATTAATTACCTTCAAATTTATTTTTTATGAGTATCTGTTAATTTAATTTTCACGATTCTTTCTGTTAATAAAAATTGTTTCTTGATTCTTGCCATAATTACTTCAAGTTATTCGAAATTTTTGCTAATGATTTGAAATTGGTGTCAATCACACAGCAATTTACTCTCTGTCTAAGCAATTTACTCTCTGTCTAAGTAATTATGAAATTAAATATTAAAAATTAATTTTGAAAAATTAGTCGCCTTTCTTTGGAAGGACAAAAATACTCTTGTTTTTTTTTTACTGTATGTCTAATTCATGGTTATGGAAATTATTCCTATTCCTATTCCTATGAATAACTATTCTCGGAGAAATAATGTGGGAAACTTATTTAGGTAATGGCACAAATTTGTGGGTGCATATTTATCACGAGACGAATGCTTCTAGGGGAAGATTTTCTTTTAGGGTTCATGACTCTTGTCTTAATTTCAATTTGCGTAATTTTTTTTTTTGTCTATTTAGATTAAATGACAAATAAACACAAATCAGCTTATATTCGGGTTCAAACTCGAGAGTTGACATTTCCATATCGCTAAAATTGTCAATACAACCAATATTTCAATTTGTGTATTGATATAATGGGGTGAAAATTATATGTTCTCTAGTTATTGCAATAGTTAGTAATAAAAAAATATATATGTTCTCTAGTTATTTTTAATTCCTTTCCCTGAATAAAAAAAATCAACTAACATGTAGTAAAAATAAGAGAGTAAGTAAATAAAAAATTCTAAAAAGTTTAAAGTTCTAAAAAGTCAAATACTATTAGCACAAAAAAATGCTAAAAACTCATCATGCCCAATAATAATAATAATAATAATAATAATAATAATAATAATAATACTAATAATAATAATAATAACAACAACAAGAAAATTCATATGTACGAAGCATGCTCACACGTACGGATACAATAGAGAGAATCACAAAATTATATAAATATTTTGTCTAATTTAAAAAAAAAACAATTGTTATTAACATAAATATAAAGTTAGATTCATAAATATTAAAATCAAAAAATTACATAATGTAAAGTTCTTCTCTACGAAACCCGGTGTTTAAATATTTTTTTGATATAATTAAGAAATTGAGTATTCTCTCCGCGCAACTCAATCAGGTGTTTAAATATAGTTTTCAAATAAAGTAGGGTTGTATGTGTGTGTATTTATTTATTTATTTTTATTTCTGGTTGTAAATTTTTTTAAAAGTTAAAAAAAATTCGTATTTTTGCAATCAAATTAAAGAAAGACTTTCAATTACACTAACATGAATAAAGACTTTCAATTTGAAAGCAACGAAGAAAGGCTTTCCTTTATTTTCTATAGTGTTTACCCAAAAAAGAAGAAAGGCTTTCAATTACACTAATATGAATAGATTTTTTTTCGATAATTAAGAATTTGTTGAAAGCGTCTAGTCAAAACGACTAGACAGAGAAAATGTACAAGTCACTAATGTCCCATGCAACTCAAACGCCGACTCCCCAAGGAGGAGAAGACAAAACGAAAGACCTAAACAAACCACGCTTAAAAAAGATGAAGAGAACAACTGTTAAAACCACACGCTAAAAAAGAACGAAAAGAATCTAAAAAAAACGAAAAGACATCCCCAATTGACACCCGAATTAAAGCAAGCCAAGAGAGTCAACCAGCACTAAAACTCACCAGAACAAACAAACAAACAAACAAACAAACAAACAAACACCTAAAGACACCAATCTACACCAAACACTATAGGAAAAACAAAGACGCCTGAAAAGAGCTAGAAAAGGTGAAAAACCATATGTAGCGCTTAGGGGTGGTGGACTTCTTCATAGAGCTCCTCCAAAGTTTTGATAGATTTTGAGTAAATTCCTCCTCTAACTCAGCATATAATCCCAACAGCTTACCAAGTTCTCACGTTTTCCTCGCTTCAACTGGCAAATGCCGAAATTGTTAGGCGGGATGTCATGTCCCGGGTTCGAACCCGAGACCTCACAGTTGTGTGCGTGAGTTTCTAGTGGCAATTGCCACTTCGTCTACAAATCAAAAAAAAAAGAAGGTCCTCATCAGAATCCTCTTGAGAACTAAAATCTTTGCTGGGGCCTCGACCTTTTTTGTGTTTTTGGGGCCTCGATATGAAGAAAATGGAATAATAAACACAAAGGTTGAGAGATTTATTAATAGATTGAGGAATTCCCCTTCCATTGCTTTAGGGTTTGTTAAAAAATCATCACAATACAGTACTAGCTGAAGGGTGCTAATGATATTGGGATTTTCAGTGAATATAATTGACAACTTTGGCTATGCAATAACATGGATAAAAATCAAAAATATGAGGGCATAACAGATTGGCACATTCTATTCGGAGCGACACCAGAACAGACTTGGAGAGATAGGAACAAAATCGTTTTTTCGCAAAAGGATTCGACGACACAAGCAATTTATGGTAGAGTAATTGCCCATTTGTTTTTCTTTCTAGTTTTCATGTTGTTCCCTCTTTTCTGAGTGGTGTATGTCCACTAAAGGAAGGGGTTGTGTGTTAATCACTTTCAAACACACTTAACTCGGAGATTATGCAATCCCAAGAAGATAGCTCGGTTTGGTGAGCTAATAGACACCGAAGAAGTACCTGCAGAAGGTTCATGATTCAAACTCCTGAAACTAACATTTCCCTCTTCGCCTAACTAATTAACAACTAACATTTGCTTATAAAAAAACTTGAAGATTTTGTTCCCTCTTTATCTCTTTTGGATACTAGACGAGTTCGTTCCTTCTTTTAGACGAAGATGTTCCTTCTTTTGGACGAAGATTTTGTTCTCGTGGAATACAATGACGTGAGTTTGCATTCTGCGGTCGATATGAGACCTTGGTGGTAGACGTTCTTTGAGTTTTGATTGTGTGTCCGTTACGAATTGGAAATCAATCATTATTTTTTTGCATAGTGATCTTTCAATCCTTATGAATATTCTATATTCTCTAAGATTTTTTAGACAAATCATATTCTAAGAATTTTTTTTGACAAAAATATTCTAAGAAAATTAAAACTTTAAATTTGTAAGATTTGAATAGTAAACTACTTTTTTTCCCTATGTTCTTCTAATTTATGTACTTTCAATCCTGATTAATTTTTGTACAATATTCAAATGTTACAACTGGATTAAGTACATAAATCATTGTTTTTCCATGATTAGTTTTTGCTTAAAGTTTTAAATTAAATCATATTCTAATTTATGTACTTTCAATCCTGATTAATTTTTTTTAATAAACTACTTTTTCAATAAATTAGTTCTGATCGAAATGCTTTGTTTGTAATTCAAATGGATTAAGTTTGTAATTCTATTAAGTTTTTGATATTGTAATTACATAAAAAAAGATATATTTTTATTGTAAAACAATTAAACTAAATCTTTGAAATGTCTGTCTCCTTTCAACAATACACGCTGACAGCTGACTTTTGCATTTATGCTGTTGGAATTTCAATTTGCCTATAGGAGTAACTATTTTTACCGTTGACATATTATGGTTTTGATAACCCGGGGCGCCTGGGGTGAGCGGTTGGGGCTCATCCTCCCTTAATCAATGGTCGGGGGTTCGATCTTCGTCATGGGTATGGAGCAGCGTTAAATACCTCGAGCCAACTGTCCCACCCTTCGAGGTGCCTACAATCTAGCGATGAGACTAGTCACTACAGTCGGCGGTGGATACCTTGGGTAAAACCAAAAAAAATATTATGGTTTTGATTGCCAATTAGCAGAGAATATTTAGCCTTTTAGTTTAATGCATTTAAGGAAAATATGTAAGCTTTATTATTGTTACGGAATTTAATTTAATGTTAACTCTCTGTTTCTTGAATACCATAAACCAAGGGCCTGCTTGTAAGGAACAAACTAAATGATTTAAATTAGCATTTACGTCTTTTTTGTTAAAGTGCATTTACGAAATCACCAAAAAAGTGCATTTATGATTTATTTTAAGATTGTAAGGAAATCATCCTGAAAAGGAAAATAAACATTCTTTCATAATGCATTTCAATTCCCTTTTTATTTTACAAATTTACAAAAAGAGAAATAGGATGCAATTCATAAGTGGATTATATAGCATTTTTTTTAAGAGAGAAAGGGGATTCGCTACTAGAAAAATTGTTTATAAAAAGGGATTTTTGGGATAGACACTTATATTTAGTTACAGAAATCAAGATTCACATCAAGTTTTATTAGGTATACGTTTGCGACGAAGTTAGAGACAAAAAATATCTCTCTTTAAAATTTCTGTAACAAAATCCGTGACGAAATTATTAAAAACATTTAGACTTAGATTTTGAGAGAGAAAGTTTTCTTTATGTCGTTGCTAAATTTCTCACAAAAGCACACGTTCCTCACAAAAACACGTTCTTAGTCAATACTTTATAGTATTGCTCTAATGCCTAGTAATTAGCCAGTATTTCTTGACCTAAAGTTATATATCTTCTGATGTGAATGTGATTTTAGTTTGCTAATGCCTAGTCAATACTTTATAGTATTGCTCTAACACCATTTTCTTAGAATTTGTTGGAGGTGCGGGCAAGAAGGGGAGGATGTTTGGTTTAGGTCTTGAAGGCAGAAAATACAAACCTTCTTGCAAACCATCTATTGGCATATTTGTGTCTGAATATGAGCAAATGAGGACCAAAGTTTCTAACTTGACAACTAAAAATAAAAGCCTTAAGGAGTAATTGGATGAGATTCTTGCAACACATGACCAAATACGTCAATTTATGGAGACTTTTTGAGTCATTTGCCTCCTCTCTTGCCCTTACTTGCACCTACGAATGAAGATGACTAACAAGATGATATTGAAATTTATGATGACTTAGATGAAGATCTTTGATATGTCTTGTGCTGAATTAGTTCAAAAACTAATAGTATTATGAAACTATATCGTTCCTTTTTCTTTGATGAATTAACATTTACACATGATAGATTATGTTTATAAACTTTGCTAGTTATATGAAATATGTTTGTGGGGTGCTTCTAGGGTGGGGGAGCAAATCAAATCTCTCACCGGTGAATCACTAAAATTAACCATAGGATGTTGTGTAAAATGCTATGAATGGTTAAAATTGAATCAAACAGTATTAAATCTCAACCGTTGATGAATTTTTTTACTACATCTTACAGTCATATTTAATGGTTCACTAGTGAGAGATTTGATTTGCTCCCTCACCCTAGAAGCACCCATGTTTGTGTGCTATTTAATTTTTTTTAAAGATTTCTAGGCATGTGTTTTAAACTAGATAAGCATAAAATATATAGCTAATATAGCTTTATATTAAATTGAATGTGTCGCTGATTTGAGATGAAAAGTGTTAGTGACAAATATTATATATATATATATATATATATATATATATATATATATATATATATATATATATATATATATATATATATGATTGTAACTGGGGTGCAAATGGTACACCAACCCTTACCGCTCGCATAAGTGATTGAGGAGCTCCAAAATGAAACTACAACTCTGTCTATGACAAAATTAGCCAGCATGGCCAAAAGGAACCCCGCGTGATAATCACCCGATTGCATGAACAATTTTTTCGATAATTGAATTTTTTTTATTTATGGCACTTAGCATAAGCAAAACGCAAAAGCTAGGATAAAAGCACACCGCGAGAATCTCGGATCACGATTGACTGCAGTCAGAATTGACTGCAGTCACAGCAGTTAAACATTTTATACCCATTGGATCTCTAAATTGGGAGATCCTGGCCATCCAATTTTTCTTTTAAAAAAAATAAAGAAAAATCATTTTGGGAGAGAGATAGACTAAGGCTACTGCAGAGAATCACAATCCGAGAATCTCCCCCGAGTTGTTATAAAACACCACAATACAACTAAGATCTGCACCCAAAGATATCAATAATTCCTATCCAAATGTTGCTGGAAAGGCCTCCTGTTAAGATCCAAGTCTCCAGATATATATCAATAATTCCTAATTAATTTTTTAGTTTTTTATACGTGTTTTTAATTTAAAATATTAATAAAATATTAAATTGTTCTAACTTTTATACTTTCTAACCCAGAGCGTGGGGTTCAGCGGTTGAGGCTGAACCTGAACCTCGCTTAACCAAGGGTTGGGTGTTCGATCCCTGCCTTGGGTACGGAGCAGCGTTAAAACTCTGAGCCAGCTGTCATGCCCCTCGAGGCACCTACAATGAGCGAGGGATTAGTCATTGATGTCCGTGCGGTGGATACCCGGGTTTACCCAAAACTTTTATACTTTCTAAATATTAAAATATAAAAGTAAATATGAAAATATAAAAGTAAGACTAACTTTTATATTTTTTATATTTAAATGCTAAGCTTTTGTTTTTTAATTTTACTTTTATATATTTTTTCCAATTTTACTATATCTTAATTTATATTTTTACTAGCTTTTAATAAATTTTTGGGGTCCCTGCGGGTACCGTGGGGATCCATGGGGATGGGGATTGTAACATCCTAATCTTTAGACGTCATAAAGTCTAGAATGTTAACCGTTTATACAATTAGAGATGCGAACTCACTTAGTAATTTGGACCAAGTAAAAACATTGAGGAAATAAGCCTCCTCAATGGGGTTCCTTGATATAAAACTATCCAAAATTCCGCATAAGCTACATAACGAAAATTAGATTCTTACAGTCGATAAACAATCGATGTCCAAATCTTAAGTAGGGTTCACATTACAACTAACTTTGATTATAATATCAAAGATCCAGTCTAAAGGGGGTACATCACATAAATTTGGGAAAGCTAAGCAAACATAAGTAACTTGATCCAAAAGGATCCCTCGATAAACTAAGCAGCTACATCAGCAACTACTTCTCCTCAGTCTGCTTTGCTTTGCCCTGTACATCTGAAAACACCACAAACATAAACAGTGAGATTACAAATCTCAATGAGTTCCTCCAAGACCCCTCACATTTCCTCTCGATGTTTTTCTAAATTCAGTCGTTTCCTTTTTATATTTTTCCTCTTGTTACCTCGTAGCACAACCCGAGAGATTATTTCTCAATCCCAACAGAGAACTCAACTCGTATAGCTATACCGAGTAATGCTAGACCTTGACTTATGGGCTCATGACTTCCCTCCACCAAGTGTGCTAATAAACCTCTTGGGATTGTCATCCCCCTCGTATTTTTTATGCCTTTAATTATCCTTTTTAATTATCCTCATTCGGTTTATATATATATATATATATATATATATATATATATATATATATATATATATATATACACTACGACATACATAAACTGTAACCTCGTTTCAATGCATACAGAACTTTCAAGAAGGGTAACGTTCACAAACAAATTACAAGGTCCTCATCAAATAAATACGGTAAATTCGAACATATATAAGTTTAAAGAATCCCATCTATCATCATACCTCATAGGGATTGAATTAGAATGGTCGTACAAGGTGTTTGAGGGTCGAAAAGTGATAAAAGGATGAGAAAAACTGATGCTAACACGGGCCGTGTCAGCTGGTTTGCAGAAAAAGTTGCCCAAACCGAAACTGACACGGGTACTCGTGTGGGCTCACATGGACCGTGTGGCAGCATCAGAGCCCCCATTTTGCAGTTTTGTGTCTTACTCCTCAATCACCTTATGCTCAATCCATTCCAATCCTCGAACAACAACAATAAACCACATAATACCATGTTCTCATACATCAATAGAAGTGTTTAAAAATCATCATAGTCTCAATTTAATTTTCCTAACAATTAAGTAATCATGGACACACCCAATGTGACTCAAGAACTCAATACAAATTCATTTGTGACTGAAATCAGCAGCACCAACAATCAATTTCAGCATGCAACATACTAACATCAATTCAAAACCATTTAAACACACAAAATAGTGAGGAACTCACCTCAAATGGTTGCACAATAACCATCAAGCAAGCAAAATGTGAATTTTGAGTACAAAGCAAGTTCCTAAGTAAGCTTTTATCAACTCCACTAGTGAGACACTAGCACTCCAAAGTGGCTACCCAAAGTCTTCAATTCCAGCCCTCACACTAACATGCAATCTACCGAAACCCTCAATCAAACTTCCTAGCTCACATGCATGTCGAAATGTGAGTGAAGAGGAGTGATTCTCCACAATTGCCATCTTGGGGTTCTTTGTTTGTGGATTTTTCTAATGGGAGAAGAAGGGGAAATGAGATGAGTGATGCAAAGTGTTTGAGGGTAAGATACTTTCAATGGGTGGAGTGGATGGTACATGCAAGCTTCTCCTTTGCCCTTTTCTTTACTCTATTCGAATTTTGTTAACTCAACTTTCCTAAAATGTAATGATGATGATGGGGCTCAAGATGAAATGGAAGTGAGTGTGGTCTGAATAAATTTCAGAAATGAGAGTGGGAATGCATGAGTGTTTCAAGCTTGGTTTCCACTTTCCTCTCCTCTCCTCTCTCTCTCTCTCTCTCTCTCTCTCTCTCTCTCTCTCTCTCTCTCTCTCTCTCTCTCTCTCTCTTCCCTCCCTCACTAACTCCTTTCTTTCAAAAATTCAAGTGGCTGGAATGTTTTAAAAGAAAAACACTCCCCTCCCTTTATTCCTTCAGCTGAGTTGAAAACTATTGGGCTTGGGTAAGGACCTTTGGGTTCTATTTACTAAAGTCAGATTACTAACTGCACCTCTTCTTTTTTCTAATAATGAAGTATCTCTTTTAAGCATCCATTCACAAACACACAATGCACACTAATTTTACATTCAAGCAAGCAATTCAAGGAATTATCAATTAATAATCAAGCAATTAACTCAATTATCAACCAATCCTCAATCCAAAAATAATTTAAATCATTTAATAAGATTCAATCATCAAAGTAATTAAAATAATTACTTTGGGGATGTTACAAGGATGGGGAGGAAAACTCCCCAAGGCAGGGATCGGGGATGGGGACGGGGGAAATTTGGGAGGCGGGGACGGGGAGCGGGGGAGTACGCTATGCCCCCGCCCCGCCCCATTGTCACTCCTACCTCCACCCCATGCATAGAGCTATGCTAACAAAATATACAATATCACGATAAAAAGTAAATACTCAAACTAGTACTTGAGAAAAATAGACTTATTTATTCATTGAGAAATAAAAAATATCAATTTAGACCTTAAATTGGTCAAATTAGTCCGGTTATAATAATTTAAAGGATATTTTAATCCTCCTTAAAGACAAATTTGACTAATATTTAAATTTTTAAGGCTGAAGTAGTACTTTTCGTGTCTTAGAGAGTAAAAAGTCTGTTATTTTAATTGGTTTAAATATCATTTTGGTCCCTGTAACTATAGCAAGTTTTTGTTTTAGTTACTATAACTTTTTTCCAAAAAAAAAAATATCCTTGCAATTTATAAAAGTATCCATTTTAGTCTTTAGTGCATATGTGTCACATTTTTATTCTGTGTGGCAGTGGCTGACATAGGTAGGGTGCTTAGATGGCTGTCAACGTGGTTTGAAGCACTCAAATCCCTAATTTTAGTTTCCCAACATACACAAGGTAGAGAGAGAAAAAAACTCTAGAGAAAAGAAGAAAGCGGGGAGAGGAAGATAAAAGAGGAGAGAGACTGAGGGATGAGAGACCGTCGGGCGAAAGGAAAGAACGAGATGGAGGGGCGGAGGTTGGGCTCGCGGTGGTGGTGGAGAGGGCGAGTCTGGTGGTTTGTGGTGGTTTTCTGGCGAAGAAGGAGGAGGGAGAGGTGGTGGTAAACTAAGAGAGGGTGACGAAAGGGAGAGGTGATGGAAGAAATAGAGAGGGAGATACCAAGAATAGTGTTGAGAGAGAGAGAGAGAGAGAGAGAGAGAGAGATCAGAGGAGAGGGTTGTGGTGTGGTGGTTCACGGTGGTGCTCGCCTGTAGTTTTCTCCCTCACTGGTCTTTGTTTCTTCTCTTTTGCTCCTTTGACCCTTTTTTTTTTTACTCTTTTGCTCACATTTCCTCCCTGAATCAACTCAACATTCTCTATTGTTGCTGGTGGTTGCAATAAGATTGAAGGAAACAAAGCTGCAGCATGTAGTGGGGTTAGGGAAAGTGAAACTAGGGATTTGTGTGCTTCAAATCCACGTTGGCAACCATGTAAGTACCTTGCACATGTCAGCCACTGGTACACAGGATAAAAATGTGATACATCATCACTAAAACCACCTCAGGGATTAAAATGAATATTTTTATAAATTGCAAAAAAAAAAATGTAGGGACTGAAATGGACATTTGCTATATTTGTAGGAGCCAAAATGATATTTAAACCTTTGTAATTTCATACTTTAGCTTTTTCACGTGTGTATTTAGTGTTACTATTAGAAGAGACCAAAAATAACAAAAATTGGATGAATAAAAGAGCAATATTAGTATTCATTATTTCTCTCGTGTCTCTTATAATTTTGTACGTTTATTTGAAAAATATAATTTGCTTATGGGGAAAATTCTTCTTTCTTTATGGTGGGCAAAAGTAAATTTTGTGTGGTATTAAACTAAAATATTTTTATTTTATGGGAGCAATTACCTTTGTTAGCTTCTGAAAAGACTCACCATTGATGTGATCCATATTTCAGTTCCACATCTTCTCCATGCTTTAGTTTCTTGTCTATACACCCATTTGTTGCATCTGTGTCTTGTCAGTTAATATCAAGCGCAATGGACCTAGGTCAAAGGGGTCAAATTTCTTTAAAATAACGTACCACTAAAAATATAATAAATATGAAACTTTAATATTTTTAATTAAATAAATTACACAACTTATAGTTATCTTTTATGCACACGGGAGGGAGAGTAATTGATTGTGGTTGTGGACTGGGTGCAAAATTAGGGGCTCGGGTGCAAATTATTTTTTAAAATCTTTTCGATAGGGAGTAAGTCTAATTTTATTTTTTGAGGGTATGCGTTTGACCCGCACTCACCTGTGGAGAATGTCACAGCAGTCTTGGATTACAGGGAGGATAGCTGCAACGTTGGATTTCTTGAGAACACAAGTGATAACAGTAAGAGCATCTGAGAAGATTTTGCAGTTTAACATGCCTTTTCCGTGAATCAGCTGCATGCCCCATCTTAATCCCATCGCTTCAGCAAGTATATGATCTATGGATAGAGAATCTTTCTTGCAGGCACTATAAAGAATGTTGCTGGATTGGTCCCGAATGCAAACACCCCAACAAGTGAAGCCTCCATCAAAACAACCTGCATCAACAAAACAAGTATACACATGATCATGGAGCAGCATCTCAGCCCCATCAGGTGCAGACCTGGGAATCTGCCCCCTGCTAGGGTTGGCCAAGTTAAACTCATGCACAAAATCAGCAGTAGTAGCTGCAATTCGGACAGGATCAGGAACTTTTTTGTTGAACACAACATCATTCCTAGCATGCCAAAATTTCCCAAGAGTAATGCAAAATAGTTGGGCTCCATAAGGATCATCACAAGTTAGTCAACTAAGGATCCAGGTATTAATATCAGTTTGGCTTGGGATATGAGACCCCAAATGAGATGCAAAGAGGGTCATTTTGATTAGACTACAATCCATGAAAGTGTGAACAATGGTCTCATGATGCAGGTGGCATAGAGGGAACATGGGGTCAACAGCAATCCCCTTCTTACACAGATTGACCTTGCAAGGGAGAATTCTTTTAGACAACCTCCATAAGAAATTCTTGACTTTGTTTGGGAGCTTTGCCTTCCATATTTCCTTCCATACTTTATCCCCATTTTGATCTGAGCTACTAGGGACATTTCTCCGTTTCTCCTCAGCTAAGGCATGGTAAGCTATTCTCACTGAATAGGTTCCATCTCTTTCCCACTTCCAAACAAATTTATCCTCAGGCAAGCTAAAGGAAATCGGAATACCGACAATTTTGGCTGCTACATCTCTAGGGAATTCTTGGAAGATTTTTGCTCTATCCCACTGCTTCAACTCAGAATCAATAAAATTAGATACCATGTCACTCGAATACAAAGTAGTGTTAGGATTTAAAGGTCGAATACTTTCAGTGCCAGGCACCGACTTGTCATGCCAAGTTCTCACACTTTCCCCATTACCAATGATCCATCTTCCCCCCAAATCAATCACCTTCCTAGCACTAAGGATACTCTTCCAGGCATAGCTAGGTTGGTGGCCAATTGTGGCATCCATGAAAGAACCCTGAGGGTAGTATCTGCTCCTCAACACAGATTCCAGCAGAGAAGACTCACCTGAAAGTAATCTCCAGCAATGTTTCCCAAAGAGGGCAGTGTTGAAATCTTTGAATCCTCTAAATCCCATTCCCCCTTTTTGTTTAGAAACAAGGAGTTTTCCCCAACTAATCCAATGAATTTTCCTATTCTCCTAATTAGAACCCCACCAAAGCTTAGCTAGCATGGAATCAATGTCATTACAACAATATATAGACCAAAACTTTGACATATGAACAATATATATTCTTTCCACTTGTAAAGTTGTTTTATATATAGACCACCTCATAGCATTTGGTAAAGAGAAGTGTCTCCTCATTTGGAGTCACAATGCATTGACAATTGTCACACTCAGTCATGAATGATTGCATCTCTTCACTCAAATGTATTTAAATGAATAGATATAAATGTTCATGAAAGAATACAACCACTAGTGGAAGCTACTAAAGAACACACCTTTAGAACATGAAACATTGTGTTTTTCTTTCACTTTTGTATTCTTGGATTCCTATTATTTTACAAATCCCCCACAGAAGATCATCAACCGACCTACCTATGAAGATAGAATTACGAGTCTCCCGATGTCATCACTTCCTTTATATTTCTTCTCATTTTACAAAGCACTCAAGAAGGTCTTAGATGAACTCACTAAGTTACAGAGACAATTTTTGTGGGCTGGCGTGGTTGCAAGAAAATATATTTTGCGGGTCAATTGGGAATCAGTTTTCAAGCAAAGGGGGAGTGGAGAGTAAGGGATTTAGAAATTGCAACTTTTTAATTTAGCGTTACTTGTCAAGTGGAGGTGGAGGTTTACTAATGTGCCCGAGGCAATCTGGTTTGATCTTTTAAAGGCATGATATGGAGACTTGGCAACGTGGATTGTGTTCCCGGAGAGATTCGGGGTCAAGTAATTACAAAAAGAGCTCTTTGTGGTGGCATGACATATGTTCTATTGGTGCTGGTAACTCTTCTCTTGATGCATTATATCTTGAGTTGTATAACCTGTCTTGCAACTGTGTTGATATTGTAGCAGATATGGGAGAATGGCACGATGATACTTGGGTCTAGAAATGGGCCTAGGCATGATATTTAACTGACCAAGAATTGGGACTAGCCTGTGTTTTGGAGGAAATCATGGAGGGGTTTACGCCCAATCTTGTAGTGTTGGACATAGGTGGTGCTGGGCGCCAAATGTAGTAGAAGGTTTCTCAGTAAAGTCTTGTTATTGTATGTATATAATTACACAGTGGTGAATGCAGATTTCATGAAGCCTGTGAAAATCCATATTTTTGGGTGGAGATTGCTACGATGAAGATTGGCAACTAGGGACATATTTGTTAGGCGTGGAATTATTGAGACACAATTCAATGTCTCAAGTCCATTCTACTCCCTCCGGACTCAATTATAAGCAAAAATAACTACTTTCACACATATATATGATAGTAGTTTTGTGCATTTAATTTCATTGAATTCATGGACAAAACAAATAGATTTACTAAACTATCCCTAATTAATAATCATCTTCTCACAACATTTATAATGAGCTAATTTAAGGGTAGTTGTGGAAAAATAGCATTAAATATGGGTAGATTAATTGAGATTTGCTTATATTTAAGTCCATCAAAACTAGACACTTTTTTGCTTATAATTGAGCCCGAAGGGAGTATTTTGGAACTGGTGAAAGATTAAGTAATGTGTTGTTTGGTTGTAAGGTTGCTTATGAGGTGTGTAGTTTAATAACAGCGTGGGTGGGTGTCTATGATGTCCCTCAAGTAAAAAAAATGGAAAGTAAGATAAATTATTTGGCTCGGTGCCACTTTATTTGAGGTGCTAAAAATGATGTAATTTTTAATGGAATAGTTGTAGATGGCACATTTTTTTTGAATATAATAGGGGCTCAAAGGCTCGAAACGAAAACCACGAGTCACACGGAAACTAATCTAGGAGTAGAAACTCCAATACAATCATCATATAAAAATTGTAAAATGCGCTCCGGAGGGTGCTCCCAAAAGTGCATGTCTTCCCCACCTTCACATGCAATACATGCCAGACCATCGGCCACCATGTTGGCCTCCCGATAAATATGCAGGATCTTGACTTGCCATTGACGCTGCAACATCTGCTGGAGGCGATGTACCAGCCCCCTACCCATCATTGTCCCGGAACCATTGCCAGTCAATTGAGAAACCACCGCCTTAGAATCCAATTGAAGCTCGACTTGCCTGTATCCTTTGGTCCAAGCCAACAGCAACCCTTCTAAGGCCCCCCAAAGCTCCGCAATATAGGCGTGAGTCTCGCCTATGAACTGCGTGAAACCCCCAAGTCACCTACCATGATGATCTCGCACAAGCCCCCCACAATCGCTAATACCACCACCCGCCTTTGACGCACCATCTGTGTTAACAGTGACCCAGCCATCAACGGCAGGCTTCCAAGACACTAAAACCGTCTCCTTAACTCCCCCCTGAGCAGGATTTAACTGATTCTTCCCCACCTGATACTCATGAACATATCTCTGAACCACCGTTGCAGGAAAGGCCGGTCTAGAGAAGCTAGGATCATGCATTGTTCTATTACGCCACCCCCACAAGAAGAAACAAGTTGTTGCCCACACATTCCTCCATCCCGAGCCATCTATTACCCCTACGTTAAACCAGAACCAGGCCTCAAAATCATACCCAAAGAAATTGGATCTCATATCTTGCGGCACCAACAACTTCCAAACAGCTATAGCAAGAAGACAGTCCCACAAAACATGGATAATAGTCTCATCCACCCCAACACAATGATAACAACCTGAAGTATCCCCACTCCACCTACTACAATACACTCTTGTTGGAAGTTTACCATGCATTATCTGCCACGCAAAGCTTCTAACTCTCTCCGGAACATCAAGCTTCCAAATAGTTTTTCAATTGACCTCATTGCCCAAACTCGTAGCATTCCGAAGGTAAACATACGCACTAGAAACGGTAAAGTTACCAGCTCTCTCTTTCTGCCAAAAGAGCAAATCCGACCCCATAGAAGGAGCAGGCGCTGGCATGGATAACAGTTTGTTATACATCCGACCTGGTAAAATATGATGAAGCACATCCAACTTCCAATTATTATGCTCATCAACCAAATCCACCACCCTCAAGTCATGCATGGAAGCAGGAACCCCAGTCACCAACTCACACAAGAGTTTATTACTATCAAGCCACTTATCGAACCAGAAGCTAACGGCAGTGCCGTCTCCAATAGACCAAGCCCATTCACTCTTGATATCCTCCAAACAATCAGCGATGGCCCTCCACATATGAGAATCAGTTACTTTGCATTGCACCTCACCCTGCTCCCAATTGTTTCTCCCATACTTCCCTATTTGCACTTGGCTCCACAACTTATTCCTTTCGGCCTTGAGGTTCCATGCTAACTTCATGATGCAAGCTTTATTCATATCAGTTAAACGTCTCAGCCCTAGACCACCATTGACCTTAGGGAGAGTGAGAGTATCCCACTTGATCATATGCAAGCGACGCCCTTCATTGTTATCCCCCCAAATAAAGCTTCTTTGAATTTTTTCAATCTCTCTTAAGCACACCTTTGGTATGGGATTTGCCATCATAGTATAAGTAGGCATAGCCTGAATAACGGACCGAGCAAGAGTTACACGCCCAACAAAGGATAAATGAGTTGTTTTCCACCCGGAGAGCTTGTGATTCACCTTCTCAATTAAGTAATGAAAATTCTGCCTCTTAGGGGCCCGCCCCAATAACGGAATACCCAGATACTTCCCCATAGCTTGTGTAGTATTAAACCCAGACATGCGCTCCAACCTTCTACGAGTCACCACATCAACATTCTTAGAAAAAAATAAGTTAGTTTTCTCCTGACTCACCATTTGACCAGACATCCCACAAAACTTGTTGAGCGCATTTAAAACGCTAGTCATAGTTGCAGCTGTCGCTTTACCAAATAAGAGCAAATCATCCGCGAACATTAAATGAGAGACCTGAGGCCCAATCCGCCCTGCCCGAATTGGCACCCACCGACTAGCTTCAACCTCCTTCTCTATCAAATGAGTGAGCTTGTCCATACACATAACAAAGAGATAAGGGGACATAGGATCACCTTGCCGAATACCCCGTTGTGGAGTAAAGCTCTCAGATCTTCTACCATTCCATAACACATTGGTATTTACCGTAGAGACACACTCCATAATAAGATTGCGTAAACTAGGAGGCATTCCTAACTCACTCAAAACCAAATTAATAAAGGACCAACGTACCTTATCATATGCTTTGGCAAGGTCCACTTTAATAGCAAAAAAACCATTCTTCTCTCACATCTTCCCCATCGAGTGAAGAAGCTCCTGGGCAACAACAATATTCTCATGAATGCTTCGAGTGGGAATAAAGCTAGTCTGGTAAGGGGAAATAATACTCGGCATGATAGGTTTCAGCCTATTGACAATAACCTTTGTAATGATTTTATAAGTCATATTACAAAGGGATATTGGCCTGAACTGATTAATAAACTCCGGCCTAGCAATCTTCGGGACGAGACAAATATCAGTATCATTTACTGCAGCCACACTTGTTGGGAAGCTCCACGATTTCTTCACAAAGTCGCAACAATCCTTCCGAATTAGCTCCCAATTTGTTTGATAGAACCCAGCTTGGAAGCCATCCGGACCAGGGGCCTTCCAAGGCTTCATACTCACGATGGCCTGAGTAATCTCGTCATCCGTCACCATAGCATCTAGCTTACGCACAACCCCATCATCCAGCGCCTTAAATTGGTACCTCATCGTAGGAAAGGAATCCGTGGCTTCATTGTCAGTAAACAACTCCATAAAAAAAATTGTTACATGATCTTTGATCTCAGCCTCATTCTCCATCCACCGCCTCTCACTATTTCTAAGCATAAGGATTCGATTTCTCTTTTTCCCGGTTAACCGCTTTGAGCTGATAATAACGAGTATTACGATCCCCGTCATGTAACCATTGCGTTCTACTCCTTTGGAACCACATAAGCTCTTCTTGATACAGAACATTATGTAATTCGGTTTGGAGCTCCTTTTCAAGATTAGAGAGAAAACAATTCATGTTACCAAGGCTAGTCTGTCTTTGGATACCATCAAGCCGAGCTAACAATTGTCTTTTCTTCTTCTTAACCGAACCAAAAACATTATGACTCCACCCTCTAAGATGATCCTTCATACTAACCAACTTGTCCTCCAGCCCCCCATTAGGATGCCAAGCCTCTTTCATCATTCTTGCAAAATCGGAATGCGTCACGCACGCACTTTCAAACCGAAACGGCCTAGTCTCCCTACCTCCATCACTCCCATGCAAATTAATAAGAATCGGATGATGATCCGAGAAGTCCACTCTAGTAAGAACTTTAACAAAAGCATTTGGAAAAGCTAATCTCCACGAGATGTTGCACATACCCCTATCCAGACGAGCAAACATCCGGTCATAAGTACCATATGTTTGGCCCTTTCAAGTAAATTTAGAGCCAATTGAACCCAAATCCATTAAACCACACTGCTGGATTCGATTTGGAAAAAGCTGGCACTTCCTCACGTTGAGCGGAGCACCCCCTTTCTTTTCATTACTATCACAAATATCATTAAAATCTCCAGCTAACATCCAGTTGCCTTGCATAGTATTTGCCATTGTAGCTAACCCCACAATTCTGCGCGCATCTCTTCAACCGGACTAGCATACACAATAGAAAAGAACCAACTCCTATGGTCATGCATAACGACATTAAAATGCAGAAACTGAAAGTCATTTCTATCTTCAACCATCAGCACTAAATCAGTCTTCCAACCAACCGCAATACCCCCCGCATAGCCTCTATTTTCAGAGAAACTGAACCCATCGTACCCAAGCCGGCGAAAAGTATTTTGAGTACACAAGGGATTACACCGAGTCTCATTGATAGCAAACACCTCTGGGCAATGCACATCCACAAACTGCTTACAGTTCCGGAAAAGGTCCGGACTAGCCGCCCCACGGCAATTCCAAATTAAAATTTTGTTTAAGTCCATAAACAAAATATTAAAAGGAGCAATCAAACACGCTAAGCAACATGAAGACCAGGGGTCTCCATAACCATAGCCTCATCATAATCTTCAGTACCTACTGAACTGCCCATCTCTTGTGCATCCATGTATTCTTTGAAATCACCACGCTCCTCATTGTTGCTGCGAGCATTAGGAAAAGGGGGGGGGGTGTGAATATCGTCGTTCTGTGTATCTGGTGGGCGAGGGGGGTGTTGAAGCCCAATCTCCATGTGATCAATGGGCCTTGGTAGCATTAATTCTGAGCCCACTTTACTTTGTCTTCGGCCATCCAAGTGCTGACCCAACACTCCGACAACACCTGTGTTACTAGTGTCGCCATTTTGCCTTTGACCGGGCCCCACTGACACCAAATTATTAGCTTGCCTATGCATATCCTCATTATTCCTTGAAGATATCTCTCTCTGCGCATGTGGGACCACAAGATTTGACTTTAATTGGTCATGAATTTCCACATTTGTCTCATTAATTGCTTGATTGGATTTCCCCCTATTTTTCCTAGTCACATACGTAAATGGTGGCCTCTCCTCATTAATTCTTGCATGATCCATGCCCTCTCCATGCACCTCCTCATTATTATTCCCCACGTTTTCCGCACTATCTCCAAGAATTCCAAATCGTGATCCTGAATTAATCGTTGTATCATTAATGGTCGCAGGTAAAACCCTACCCGTCGACGGCACCGTCGGCCCTCCGCCCCTATCTTTCCCACGCCTTGGCCATCTCTGCTTCTGAACTACCTGCCATGGCCCATCCTCTTTCACGTCTTCACCTCTAGGCTCAACATTGCCTGTTGCGCGCCCCTCCTCTCCATTGTTAGCTCCCCCATCCTCCGTAACCTTGTCCGGACACTGGTCTTTATGGTGGCCAAATCTCCCACACACCATACACAACATGTGTAGCCCTTCGTATTCGATCTTGTAAAAGTGGTTCTTGATTTCAAACATAGCCAAAAGTGGCTTGTCTAAATCAATTTCCACACAAAGCCTTGCATACTTCCCCCTAGCCAATTGCTCCGTTGTCTTGTCTACTTTGACCGTCTTGCCAATCCGATTACCCAAGAAGACTAGGAAATCTGGATCATAATACTCAATCGGAAGCTCCGGAAGCCGCACCCACACATTAACTCTGTTAATCTCTTCCTCGTCTGGCCGGAAGTTCGGTTTCCACTCCCTCACAGTGAGGTAATGATCATAAATCAACCATGGACCATTTGTCAAGGCCTTGTTATGGTCGTCTGGACTCGAGAGGCAAACCAAGAAAAATTCACCTCCAAGATCAATAATGTTCATGACACCTTTTCGAACCCACATCTGGTTTAGTCGATTTTCTAGAGCCTTGACTCCAATCCGTCTGCCAAGAAGTTTAACAATCAAGCCTTGTTTCCATGGCCTGCACAATCGCACCTCGACTCTTGGTGGAATAACTATCTCCGGGCACTCATAGCCACCATGAGTTTTTTCCACGATTTGCAAATCCATACACCCCATAGTATACTCTCCATCATCCCGAGCCTCCCCCATGTGTCCTCCTTCCTCATCCCCTGTATCGACATCCTCCTTATCCCCGGCATGGAGCCCCATAACCGTCTCCTTGTATGATCGCTTGCTTTGAACCTCCATGGGTGGATCGCCAATATCAGCATAGCTCACCAGACCCGTGAAGGTTGTTGCAAACGTGTGCTCCCCACCTTTCACCTTCTTCGTACTGCGCTCCTGGAGGTCCTCCTCCTTCCGAGAGATGTCCCGGTCGCCAACCACCGGTTGTGCGCTCATCGCGGCCGCCAAGAACAAAACTTGCCTTTTTTGGCAAAACCCTAGCAGAGCCTTTGAGTATATCAGTTTAACTGTTTTTCTTAATCAGATGGCATATTTTTATTTAATCGAATAGTGATGGTGTCATGGTATTGGTTTAGTGAGAAGGTGGGAAGGAACTTGAATCTGTCTTTTGCTAATTGGCATTCCTCCCCCTTGTAATGTCATAATTCGATATGACACACTTGTATACGGGTTTTAGTACCCCTTATACTCACTTGAATAAAATCATTTTGCTTGTAAAAACCTTTAGTTTTTATGTTTTTATTATTATTTTGACAAACGATAAACCTTTAGTTTAAACTCGAAATATTTTCTTATTCATTACTGATCCATAATCAAATTGATGTTTACGTATGCAACGCTAATACATAGACAACGTACGTGGCACCGTATGCATCTCTCTCTCTCTCACTTACTTTTTATCTTCTACACAACTTACAAATACATACAAAAATCAAAAGATGTATTTGACATTAAAATTTTGATGTCTAGAAAATATTTCTCATTCAAGAATAAGCAAACATCATAAATTCAAATCAGATAATTAATTCTGTATATGAGAATTACAACATGAAATAAAACTTGGTATAGCCATTAGTGTCCCCATGCATTTGAAGCTGCCATACAAATACAACACAAAGAAACAATATCAGATAATATTTTCACAAGACGTCATACTTACGAGTTAAAAATATTTTTAAGATAATTCTTTTTTGATTTTTTTAGTATGAATAAAAAGAAGCTTTTTTTTTTGGTGAAGAGAATAAAAAGGAGTTGAAAAGAGAATACCTTGTTTTGAGATGGTCCAATCCTTGTCCTTCCCAAGAGCCCAAAAGAAATAGCCCTTTAAGCCCATTGACCTAGCAAACCGAACCTTAGTTGTTATGGATGGCCCATCATCATACCCAATCCAAGTAGTGCCAGCATAAGAGTAAAAAGCCACAGCAGCCTTATCATACACAACAGTAGCACCAGTCTTTTTGTTAAACTTCAAGATTTCATCGTAGTCTAGAGTACCATCTGTGTCCGTGGCCGGTCCAACCGCTTCGGCCCCAACTCGATTAACTTTCGGATCCTTCAGTTTCCATGCCCTCCCATATAACGGTAAACCCATAACCAACTTCTCCACTGGTACACCCGACTTAATCCATGAATTGATTCCGAAATGGGTGCTTATTTGAGAACTTGGGTCAAACAAAGCAGCATTAAAGCCCGTATTGTTGTCCCACGTACCGTGATAGTCGAAACACATTGGACTAGCCCAATCCAAATATTGTTTAATGGCTTGGGCCGGGTACGATCTCGGCCCATCACCAATAAGCCTTATTGTCGAGTTATAGTACACAGCAGATGTCAAAAGCAAACGCGGTTTTCTCCCAACCTGAACATCAGACACCAAAGCACGGTGCCATTCCTCGTACAACAAACCAAGGTTAAACATGTCTTTTTGATCCCCCGGAAACTCCCAATCCAAGTCAACACCATCAAACCCATACTCTCGTGCCACGTTGATGGTCGAATCTATGAAGATTTTTCGATTTTGTTCCTTACTAGCAATTTCAGAGAAAAGAGTTGAATTACTACCACCTCCTCCTAGGGAAAACAGAGTTTTCACCGGCGGGTTACGGTAGCGTAGCCCTTTGATGAACTGTGGGATCAATTTTTTGTCGGATTCGGTTATATCGAGCTTATAGGATGGGTCGGGTTGGATGAAAGCATACAAAATATGAGTAAAGTACTTTGTGTTAACCGTAGAAGCTGAAAATTCACCACCTGATGGCCAATATGCAGCTCTAACACCTCCATTAAATGTTGTTGGGTGGTGCAAATTATCTGAAGATTCAGCAAACGCATGGAAAGGGAGGTTCATTAGAACAAAAAGGGGTGTGATTATAGCTATGATTCTTTGGACGGCCATGGTTAATGTTATAAGAGTACGAGAATGTGTATGTCAATTTATATGGTATAGACAAGGAAACAAGTGGATATTAATTTATAAAGTTGGGTGGTGTTGGAAAATTGGAATTTTATGATTGAACTTTTATGAAGGGTGTGGTTTGAATTGAAGGTTCCACTAAAAGAGATAAACAGCAACGGGAAAAAATCAAAGAGATGGAACAAAAGTTGAACAAGGCAACCAATATAATACAAGTCAACGGGTCTAGATTAATAATGGTGCACACCACGAGGTTCGGCTATAATATTTTCCTTTTTTTTTTTTATAAATTGGATATCCTTTGTGCCCAAAACTAATTCATTTAGTTGAGTAGGATCACAATAGGCAGCAAAGGCAATGTTGGATTTAAACCCACGATCTTGATTAAGCTGGAAGAGATCCAAACAGTCTCATCCAAGTACTCTAGAGTTCGGCTACGATAATTTTTTTTTTTGATAAACCAAGGTATCTTCCACGATGATTGTAGAGACTAATCATTCGAGATATCTGAGATCCATTTAATGGGTTGACCTCTTCCAACAAATATTTTTCCATACACACTAGCCAGAGATCGAATCCATAACCAAATAATTAAGTGACTTGAGTATCTAGATGTGTGTCACATTATATTGGTTCGGCTACTATACTTTCAAATCTTGTAAAAGTTGAACTTGCTTGTATTTTACTCGTTATATTAATTGAATATGTACCAGAAATTGCCTCATTTTTTGATGTATGTGAAAGGAGGTATGTAAACAAATTATGCCGAACAAGAATAAATAAATTCCATTTAGTTATTTATTCTCTTGGAAGGTCCTTATGAGAATTCAAGTGCAGTACGAATGGAGACCAATATTTAGTCTCACATTAGCTATGAATGAGCTATATGAATAACATATAAGAGATGAGACTCATATACTTAACTTCTTAAGGTTTTTTGTGGAGATGTTACATTCAAGTCTCTTGGTAGTCTGATTCATTGGCTAGCTCGTCGTTACTCCCAGTAGTCCCTCGAACTCTCCCACCGGGTCAAACCCCACTTGCTAATGGAGCATATAGCACGCTGTTTTTTTGTTGTTAGTGTTGTACGCATTTAGTGCATTTGTTGTGTGACCACTGATGTTGCAATCCATTAACATATTCATGGTGTATAAAATATTCAATATAGATTTTTTTTTAATATTGGGCATAACTTTTTTTTATAAGCAATGTTAGCGGGGGTGGGGGAATGCTAGTTTTTGGGGTTTAAACCCCAGACCTCCTTCTTGCACTCTTTTGGTGCACTCATTCGATATCCCTTAGCTCGATCGCCAACTGAGCTACCTACTTGACATAACTTGTGCACACTATACATTAGCCAAATAAGAGGAAGCATTAATATCTTAAACAAACTGATGTACGCTGTTATAAAAATAAGTAGTAGATTATGTCAAAAATAAATAAGTAGTAGAACATGATGCACAAACTGATGTACACTCTTTAACAAACAAGAATCGACAATGAGAAAAATCCTCTAAAAACAGGGAACTTAAAACTATATAAGAAACACAGTCGAAGAAAAATATTCAAGGCCTGTAACAAACTTACGTAATACAAAGACCTTAAGCTATGCATTGCTTCTTTTATTAATGTTTTATTGGGTCTGTATATGTTTTTTTTTGACATTTGAATATGATATTGGAGACAAATACAGTAGGCTTGATTGATGTTTTAGAGTAATGAAATATAGATAAGAGAAAATAAAAAACAATAAGTGTCCAAAAGTACATATATGTCGGTTCTGGTAAATGGCAGTTCTGTCAAAGAGTTTAAGGTGAGGAAGGGGCTAAGACAGGAGGACCCGTTACTACCGTTTTGGTTCACTAGAACATGATGCACAAACTGACGTACACTGTTTAACAAATAAGAATCGGCAATGAGAAAAATCCTCTAAAAACAACGAACTTAAAACTATATAAGAAACACAGTCGAAGAGAAATATTCAAGGCCTGTAACAAACTCACGTAATACAAAGACCTTAAGCTATGTATTGCTTCTTTTGTTAACGTTTTTTTGGTTCGGTATATAATTTTTTGACATTTGAATATGACATTGGAGACTATTGTTGAGAGATTAATCAGTGAACGAAAAGATTACTGGGTTAAGTCGCGAACTATGTCGCTCTCTTTAAAATGTTTCACAGTACCGCTCAAAGTTGTGCAAGCACGCTATCAGCCATAACATCCTCAGGATAAAACAACCTATATGAAAACTATTACGAAAGACCACTGCACGGTGAAAATTCGTTTTAGACTTACACTCTCGAGAATGTTTCGAGTTTTCGGTGCGGTTTGGAAACTGAGGAAAGGTCTCTATTTATAGGAGAGTGTTACCAGTGGTACGTTTATAGTTGCTGCTATTCGCGTGCAACAGCTAGAGCAAAAGGCGCAATAGAGAAAAAACGCAACACCTCTTTGATTGGAGCGAAAAACGTAACGGCTCTTTGACTGGTCAAAAACGCGTGAGACAATTAAGGGATATGACTGTTGGCGACTTAGTGAGTAAGCAAACTCACAAAAATAAAAAAAATTAATTACTTTTTTTTGGGAAAAATAATTACACCACTTAGCGTAAGGCTAGCCCAGCCGGGCGGACAGCGGTCGCGTGTGTGTGCATTCTCTCTCTTTCACACTTATAAGCACTCTTAAAGTGTCTATTCCTTTCAATGCGGGACTTCTCAATTCACCAAGTTCCAACCATCCTTCGCTTGAACTTTTTTAAAAAAAGGGTTTTAGAAATAGCGTCAAACGCCTCCATAAGATTGTGCATAAACAGAAGTGTCTAGCGATTCGAACCTTTGCATAGTGATTAGGATTTAGATTCAACAAGAGTGACATGTAGTCTTGAACTCTATCTTTATTATCAAAACCACACACAATCTTTTCCATGAGTGTGTATTCTTAAAAGTTCACGATTTAAGACCACACAACAATCCTACAACATAGTCAATGTCGGATCTAGTACAATCAGTGGCATACCTTAAGCCACCAATGATGCTCGCATATTCCATTTGTCAAACACTGTCATCAGTGTTCTTAAAAAGTTTGACACTTAGATCATATGGTGAGCAAGAAGGTTTAACATCCAAGTAATTATATTTCTTTAAGATCTTCTCAATATAATGAGATTGATCCAAAGAAATTTCCATTCTCGGACCTAGTAATATTCATACCAAGGATTACACTTGCTTCTCCAAGGTATTTCATATCAAAGTTGTTGCACAATAGTGATTTCACTTTATTTACAACATGAATGTTTGAGCCAAATATGAGTAAGTCTTCTACATAGAGACATATGATAGTGAAAATGTCATTTTCCATTTTGTAATAAATACATTGGTCACTTTCATTCCCTTTAAACCCACTCGATATAATCAAATTATCATACTTCTCATTCTCATGCCACTGTTTAGCAGCTTGTTTAAGACCATACCGAGACTTATCTTACTTACAAACCTTATTTTCTTGTCCATGAATTACATAACCTTGAGGTTTCTCCATGTAAATTTATTCTTCCAATTCACCATTTAAAAAAGCAGTTTTAACATCCATTTGGTGTACTACTAAGTTATGAATAGCAGCCAAAGAAATTAGTACCCTTATGGATGTAATTCTAGTAACTGGTGAACATGTGTCGAAGAAATCTATATTTTCTTTGCCTAAAAAACTGGGAATCATACTCAGTTCCTCATTCAATACGAAATCGCTTAATCATTATACCAAATTGTTTTTCAATTTTTGTTATGAAAACTTTGAACATGTCAAGCACTTCACTTTTATTTTTATAAGATATACAAAAGTGCAGCCTGAACAATCGTCAATAAAAGTGATAAAATAATGTTTACCATTTCTGGTTAAAGTTCCGTCTAATTCACATATATCAGAGTGAATTAAATCTATCGGCTCAGATTCTCTAATTACTGATTTATGCAACGTTTTTGTTATTTTAGCTTGACTACAAAAAGTCGCATTTTTGTAAACCATGAATTAATCCTAAATTGCTCATATTAGAAATAACATCTTTATTAACATGACAGAGACGAGCACGCTAAATATTAAAATCACACAACATATAAAGAGAAAAAGAAATTTTATTCATTTCAATATTAATTTAAACATGCCATCAGTGGCGCACTCTTTCCTAACAAAAATACCATTTTTAGTTAAGGTATACAAATCCCTCCAATAGTCTGAGTGAACTCTGCCTTGTTCAGAAGAAAACCAGAAACTAGGTTCTTTCTAATCTCTAGAGTGTGCTTCATGTCTTTTAGGATCAGAGTCTTTTCAGAAGTGAATTTCAGCTCCACATCTCCAGTACCTGCAACAGTAGTGGTGTGAGCATTGCCCAATAACACTTTCTTATTTTCAGCAGTCGTGTATGTTTTAAACATAGCCAGGTAATTGCATATATGGCAAGAGGAGCCAGTATACATCCACCAACAAGGTTGATTTTAGAGATCATAACAACAAATTGCTCTTTAGTCGGGTTAGCCTGCGGAGTAGGATTTGGCTTGTTCCTATACTTGCGTACCATATGACCTGGTCTCCCATAATTGAAACAATTGAATGGAGGAGCAGCATTATTTCTAGGTGGTGGTGGTGGTTGAGGCTTAGGATTTGGCAACTTTGGAGGGTTCACATTCTTGTTGTGGTTCTTTTGAGGCTGATTACGATTCTGATTCTTGAAAGGTTTGCCAGTTGGCATCAGAATCGCTCTTGTTTTCTTGTTGTTGTATAAACAATCAAGACTTCATCTTTCTGATCTTGTTTTCGAGATTCCTCCTCAATTCAGACTCGGGTTATCAGGCTTTCTAGAGAAAATTCTTTGGTTTTGTGCCTGAGAGAATTTTTAAAATTCTTCCAAGTAGGTGGTAGTTTGTCAATTATAAAAGCTACTTGAAACTGCTCATCTAAGGCCATGCATTGAGATATAATTTCATGAGCTATTTTATGAATCTCATGTGACTGAGTCTCAAAAGATTTGTCATCAGACATCTTATAATTGAGGTAGCGGCTCACAACATATTTTCAAGCGCCAACTTCCTCAATATCATATTTCTTTTTCAGAGCATCCCAAACATCTCTAGCGGACTTACAAGTGTTGTAATAATCATAAAGAGCATCACTAAGTCCGTTACGAATACAATTCTTACAGAGATAGTCATGTTCCTTCCATAGAAATATTTCCTTAGCTATTTTATCATTTTCTTCCTTTTCAGTTGTTTCTTTCATCATAGGAATATCATAAGTCAAAACATTGGCAACCTTTTTCACAGTTAAGAAAAACATCATCTTTTGTTACCAACGATTGAAGTGACATCCCTCAAACCGAAACAGTTTGTTTAAGTCCGGAGAGTAGTACCAGTGTCAGTATTTTCTTTGGTAGTCATGGCTAATTTGAAAACATCTTTAATTTGTTGTTGAGAGATTCACGAAATTGTTTTTGAAAAATCAATGACCAAAGAGATTACTGGGTTGAGTCGCGGACTAGGTCGCTCTCTTTAAGACGTTTTGCGGCACTGCTCAAAGTTGTGCAAGCAGGCTATCATCCACGACGTCCCCAGGATAAAATAGCCCAGTTGAAAACGGTTACGACATATCATTGCACAATGAAAATTCGTTTTAGAAATACACCCTCGGGAATGCTTTGAGTTTTCGGTGCGTTTTGGAAACTAAGGAAAGGTCCCTAGTTATAGGAGAGCGTTGGTACTAGTACGTTTGTAGTTGTTGCTATTCACGTGCACCATCTAGAGCAAAAGGCGCAACAGAGAAAACAGCACAATAGTTCATTGACTGGAGCGAAAAATATAACAGCTCTTTAACTGGTTAAAAACGCGTAAGACAATTAAGGGATCTGACTGTTGGCGACTTAGTGAGCAAGCAAACGCACAAAAATAAAAAATAAATTAAATTTTTTTGGGAGAAATTAATTACACCACTTAGCCCAACACAAGGCGCGTGTGTGGTGGTCATTTTGTGTGCGTTTTCTCCCTTTCACAAAATTGAGTACCCATTGGGGCCTAACCCAATGAGTCAATCTCCACACTTATAAGCACTATTAAAGTGCCTATTCCATTCAATGTGGGAGTTCTCTATTTTTCAACTCACCAATTTCCAACAGAGACAAATATAGTAGGTTTGATTGATATTTTAGAGTAATGATATATAGATAAGAGAAAATAAAAAACAATAAATAAGTGTCCAAAAGTACATACGGTTCTCGTAAATGATAGTCCTGTCGAGGAGTTTAGGGTGAGGAAGGGGTTGAAACACGGAGACCTGTTATAACAGTTTTTGTTCACTATAGCGATATAGAGGGAAGGTTGGTTCATAGGGCAATAGAGTTAGGAAGTTTTCAAGGCTTTGAGGTTGGGTTTAATTTACACTATTCACTACTACAATTTATGGATGATGCTGGGGAAAGGAACGTGGAGAATTTGTTGAGTATCTGTTATACCCCAATTTTGTCCGATCACTTTTTTTTCGCAATCATTTGAATTTAGTCCGCGTGTCATAGGTCCCCGGGAATATCGTTACGAGAACGGTATTTTAAACGCTTTCAATACTATCTTGTTTTAACTTAGGAAAATGCGTGTTGTTTCGTTCAATTGGGCCTACGCTCAATATGTTGGGCCGGTTTGTCTAATTTCGGCCTATGCCTAATAGTTTGGGCCAGTTTTAATAAGTGGACTTATGTCTAAGGTTTTGGACCCAATTTAATCCTTCAACTCAAAAGCCATAAAAATAAAATAAAATATGTTACAATATTCCAAAATATAATAAAATCAAAATTAAAATTTAATTTACAATAATCCAAAAATACAAAAAAATAGAAAAGCGAAAATACAAAAAAACAGCAGCCACAACAGCTTCTTTGGGCCTGTTCTTGCTGAGCAAGATTCCTCAACAGGTCCAAATACCTGAAATAGGAAATAAAATCAGGTCAGAATCAAGTTTTCAATTTGCTAAACCAAAAATTTGCCTATATAAATAAGCTGGATTCAGACCCAAAAAATTCACACAGACAAAAAATAGACAGAAATTCAGAGCAAAAGATTAGGGTCTCACACTAAAACCCTAATCATCCAAACACCTAAAAATCCTGAAACGAAACAACGAACAATAAGCAGCAGTAGTAGTAGTAGCAGCAAGCAGCAGCAAGCAAAAGGAGAATATCAGAGGCTGGAAAAAGGTTGGTGTCGTTATTAGTTATTCAGTTTTTATGATAAAAAAAATGCTTCGTAGTTAGATCTCAAAATGTATTAAATATGTTAGCCTACTCTTTTTATCATACAGTGGACTACGTTCACTAAAATGTTAGTAATCCTGTTTGCGTAACCAACCTTGGCTTGTCTTGCTGATAAAAAATGAGTAGTTTGTATAAAAAAGGGTTTAGTTTTTGTGTTGTTATAATCAGCGATAATCATGTATAACTAAAGGTTAAAAAATAGATCAAAAACTAGAACTGATCTTCTTCAAAAAAAGCAATCAGTAGAAAATAACATAGAATCAAGATAGAGTAAAAGATAAAAATCCAAAAGAGATGAAAAAACGGACCGGAGTTTCAAGCCATCACCGCCATCGTGACCACTTTCCTTCTTTCACCGTCGCCGCCGTGAACCGCCCATAGACCACCACGACGTCGACTTCCTTTCGTCCTCCTCGCACCACTGTTGTCAACACCCATCCCCATCACCATCGTGACCATCATCGGTCTCGCGCCGTCGTGCGCTCGCCGTCCTCCCTGTCGTCACCAAAACTCCATCGTGATCCTCCACCGTTCTCGTTTCTCATTCTCTCTCAGTCGTTCTCTCACTCATCTCCGTTGCCACACCCCACAGTTTGCTTTCTTCGTTTCTGTCCCTCTCTCCCCTCATTTATTTCTCTCTCCTCACCGTGTCTCTATCTCTCTCTCACCGTGTCTCTATCTCTCTCCTCACCGTGTCTCTATCTCTCTCTCACCGTGTCTCTATCTCTCTCCTCACCGTGTCTCTATCTCTCTCTCACCGCGTCTCTATCTCTCTTCGCATTTCGTTCATTCTCCTTCTCTCTCTTTGTTCTGCGATTTTTTTCTCTCTCTGTTCGCCGGAAATCACTCCCTCTCTCTCCAAAAATTTCGTCTTTTCTCTCTCCAAAAGAGTTGGCTGCGCAGCAAATGGAGAAGAAGAGGTGGAAATTAGGTTTAGCTCTTAAGTGATGCGTTTTATACCCTCTCCCATTTCTATTTTATTCTAACTTTAATTTTTATAATCAGAATCATTTTTTACACCCCCTGCTTTTCATTATCACAGGCCCCCACAAGCACATCTTTTAAGTTCACAAAAAAAACGAGGGCTCGCTAACTGCACCCCTTTCTTTAAATACAACCCCCTACTGCTTTACGCACCCCTTGTTTAATAATACACCCCCTACGCAAGCCCATGTTCTCGCAGGCCAGTTCAGAAAAACGAATTGGGCCTGCTGCTTTCAACACCTCCCCTTTTAATAATACACTCCCATTTTGTTGACTTCACCCCCATTTTACTATTACAACCTCGTTTCGTTTTTCTAGTTATTTTTTTTACAAAAAACCTATAAAATACATAAATAATTTATCTAATTTCCAAAAATATAAATAGGGGACTAAGTCGACTGTACAGTCGGGTTAGTCTGCTTTTTAGGGCCACTGATGAACCGTTACGGATCATGTCCTAAAATCCCTATTTAAAACGAACAATTTCTAAATTAAAAAAATACAAACACATTTCTTTCCACAAATCAATTTTTAAAATAGGGGACTAAGTCGGCCGTACGGCCGGGTTAGTCACCGTTTTAGGACGAATGAACCGCACGGCTCATGAGTCCTAAAACCCCTATTCAAATAAAATCAAACCACCACACATCAAACTATCTTCCAAACTTCAAAAAAACTCCATTTTCACAAAGTAGGGGACAAAGCCGACTGTACAGTCGGGTTAGTCATCATTTTAGGCCAAATGAACTGATCACTCACGAATCCTTAAATCCCTAAATAAAATACACCAACAAACAAAGTTTTCTACCAAGAACTACGTGTGATTTGATTCTCTACCAAGAGATACGTAGGAGCGGAGGGCGGCCGACCACTTTTTTGTATATATGTTTGTTTGTTTTGCAGCTTGGGGGTATTCTTTATCTTTTGCTCCTTCACACACTCCACTATCACACTTTTGCACACACGTGAGAATAGTCTTGTACCTGGACTGGAGAATAACCTAAGTTAGAACGAGACTTGCCTATTGTTGTGATCAGTGTTCTTAACTAGGGTCGTTGGCTCTAGGAACCTTATGTAGGACTCTTTAGAGCTACCATTTGAAAGGTTCACTCAACAGACAAGCCCTAGACCTATTCTCTAAGGAACCCTCGTAGGACAAAAAGGAGCCTCATACCCTTGCATTCAAACAAACACTGATACATTTTTTCGGTCTTCTTAAAAGAAAAAATTTCAAAAAAATCATATGTTATTTTGGCAAATTATTTTTTTAGCATACCTCATGCATTTTTACCTTTCCCTTTTGCATGGCATAAAAAATTTTTAATTATTGCACAATAACATTTCATTTTTCATACATTTCTATAACCGCCAGGGAATTGTAAGACTTTCTTTCTGACAAGATGGATCAAACATTTGCATTAATAAAATAAGTTTCTTTCAGTTCTGCGTCAAACAAAAACTTACAATTTCCCCGGCGTAACACGAAATCATACATTTGCATTTCATGCACATTCATTCGTTCATGTACTACGTAAAAAAAAATTAAGCTGGTTCATCAACATCGCTACCGGACTCGTTCTCGAGCAAGAAAAATGGCCGAAGAGGATAATCAGGCTCTGAGAGAAGACATTGCAAAACTGAAAGATCAAATGACCGAGATGATGGCGCTGAAAGATCAAATGGCTGAATTCGTGAAACTCCTCGAGAGAAGAAATGCAGATGAAGGTTCTTCGGTAGGGAATACTGAGAACAATGCTACAAGTCTTCCTCCACCTCCCGGCTCCGAAACTCCAGATACCACTGGAATAAATGTCCAGGGCTACCAATGGCCCCCTTACGGTCTCCCAGCTGGTTATGCAACTCCTACTATGGAAGCCAATCCACAGGAAGGACCTTTGGGATTAGCTGGACCTTCAGCTCAAAATGCAAGCGCAGAGATACCACCAGTTCAATTCCCAAATTCTACCAGTGCACCACAAATCATTCCACAAGGGCACACCGTTCCACCAATGACAAGCCGTCAAGCTCATATGCTCAACCTTGGGGACCCTTCTCATTCGCATATCCCAAATGCGAACCTAGCTGTGGTTCCGATGATTCATTCGTACTACAGTATGAGCGGGTTTCCTCATGACCACCTTACAGAGGATCCTCAGTCAAGAGATAAGCTGCAAATGCTAGAGGAACGTTTAAAGGTTGTGGAATGATTCAACGTTGGGGCAAGGGATGCATATGATCTGTGTCTCGTCCCAGATGTGATTATCCCACCCAAGTTCAAAGTGTCTAACTTTGACAAATACAGAGGGGTAACTTGTCCTGCTAGCCATCTGACTATGTATTGTAGAAAAATGGCCGCATTCGCACACGACGACAAACTGCTCGTCCATTACTTTCAGGACAGCTTGACCGGGGCAGTCTCAAGCTTGTACATGCAGTTGGAACGCACCCACATTCAATGTTGGAAAGATCTGGCTGATGCTTTCTTAAAGCAGTACAAATACAACATCGATACAGCTCCCGATAGAGCACAATTGCAGAATATGGTGAAAAGAAACAACGAAATCATTCAAGGAGTATGCCCTAGCGTTGGAGGGGATTGGCAGCGCAGGTAGCACCGCCTCTACTAGAGAAAGAGATGGTATTCATGTTCATAGATACGTTGCAATCACCCCTCTATGATAGATTAATTGGGAGCGTGTCCTCTAACTTCTCAGACATGATGACCATAGGGGAAAGGTTGGAAAACGGAATGAGAAACGGGAAAATTTTCTACGGTTCGGCCGAAACCAATAACCCAAAGAAGCCCTTCGCGGGATTTGTTAGAGATAATGAAGGGGAAACCAATTCCATAACAGGATCAGTGAAAGCCTCTTACACTTCCAAAAACCATCCTCAAGCCCTGCACTTCTCTACCCAAACCACTAAAAGCCATAAACCACCAAACTACCCAGAAGGGAGACATGTACAGTTTGATCCAATTCCCGCATCCTACTCAGGTCTGTTCGACCACCTCACTAGTCACAACTTAATCTCCCCCACCCGATGAGGCCCATTGAACCTCCTTTCCCGAGAGGCTATGACCCAAACGCCACATGCGAATTTCACGCAGGCGCAATTGGGCATTCAATAGAAAACTGCAAGGCACTGAAACATGTGATTCAGGATCTGATCGAATCCAAATGGTTGAGCTTCAATGAGGATGCTCCGAATGGAGGAGCTAACCCTTTGCCAGGGGCATGAGAAGTCATCCGTCAATGCTTTTGAAGGCAATCAAAGGGCTAAAGACAAGCATCATCAACCTTGTGCGCCTTTGTCCTGCAACTGAAGCACTCGTGAATTGGGAGATTGTTGATTTTCTTGTGATTTTCAGTTCAAAGTAATTTTATGTAATGCAAACCCTATGGCCCTGCCCAAAGCCTTAGGACATTTCAATAAGGGCACGCATGTTTCTTTCCGGTATCAATATTAATAAAATAGCATTTTGAATTCTCCAATAAATTCCTTCTTTGCAAATTTGCTCGCTTTACTTTTTCTTTTATCCTTCTTCAATTTCTACTAATGCAGATCTAAATAACTTGTCCTTGAAAATAACAACGTCGGTAACTCATATCATAGCTTTGATCGCCCCATTAATCAAACTAAGGAAGATGTTGAAGATAACTGGGAAAACTCTTCCAGAGGTAATGAGAATAATCTAACAAAAGGATAAAGTGATCCAGCCTCGCGTGGAATCAAACGAAATGATTAACTTGGGCACAAAAGAAGATAAAAAGGTGTTAAAATTAACATCACACCAAAAAGATAGCAAATCAAGAAAGTTCGCTTACATCACCTTGTCTGACATAAGACGCCCACTGGTGTAACAAATCCGTGATTGTCAAGAAAATTGGTCTGCCGTTACTGGCTTTCCTAAAAGATCGTCACAGACAGTGGTGAAAGGGCTATGTAAGGACTCCAAGTCAAGCATCATGATCCCTTCCCATACCGCCCAAAAAAACAAATGGGGCAGTTGCAACAACAAACAAAGAATATCAGGGATGATAATGACATTTCACCTTACATGGCGATCAGACCTCGTTCATACCTCAACAGGGGCAACCCCGTACGATGGGAGTAGTACTTCCATTAAACCTCATCAAACAAAAGAGCGGTTGTCTTACGTCATATCGGAAAAGAACAAAGAAAGCTTAACAAAAGAAGGTTCGTCCTCAACAATTTTAAGGAGATTTGGTGCCCAAGAAAGTCATACCCAAAAGGATTCCCGCAGGAGATGGACCTCGAACTATAAAGGGCCTTACGTGGTAAAGAAATCATTCTCTGGAAGAGTCTTAATTCTCACAAAAATGGATGGGGAAGACCTCCCACTCCCGGTGAACTCTGCCTAAAAAAGGAGTATAGAAAAATGAGAAAGATGAGCCAAGCAAAAATAAGCTCGCTAGGTTGAAAACCTGGAAGGGCGGCCTAGGCAAAAGTTAGAGCAACCCGGTGGATTGAAAATCCAAAAGGGAAAATCCAGGCAAAAATTAGGGTCAGGAAGTTGGACTAAACAAACATTGAGACAACCAACACTTCCAAAAGTCGGATGATGAGTGATCAAGGTCGTGAACATGGGTGGCCGGCACCGTTACTTCAAGGACACTAACTACCGAGAAGTCTGCTTAGTATTTCAGCTTTCCTATTCTTTCAATGAAATTCCTGACGTAATCTTAAGTCGGTGTGCCTTCTGCACATTTGGCCTCCAATGTCAATATCAAACACTTTCCTTTCTTTTTACTTCCGTCTATTTTTGAAATGATGTTTTGTGATAATTGATACTGTACTGTGATACAAGTGGCATAATCAAAAGCATTACAATCATTACGAAATTTCCGAGAATCACAGAAGAGATATAGTCTTTCATTAAAACACCTATAAAGAAGAAAGGAATCGCAGGAATAGAGCAATAAATGCGCGATCATCTCAAATGATAAGTCCCAGTCATGTGCAATTGACCTAGCAGTACGAATGCACTTGATAGCCTCGTAACCCCATGTCGGAAGTCTTGCGAGTTGAAGGACCAGCAAAAAAGAGAGGCCCAAAAAGAAAAGCAAAACAAAAGACCAAAAAAAAGGCAAAAAAGAAAAACCAAAAGAAAAAAATCACCCACATTGCATTCATTACCCCCACCAAAGCATAAATCATTCCATCATGCAACCATGCATTTCATCGTAGCACCTGCAACTAAGCAGTACAATTGCATTCATATCTTATCTGCATTCACATACGTTGTTTGTCAACCCCCATGTTCCACCAACTTCAACTCATATCATCTGCCACGTCTCATTCATCCCATCGGACACCTACCATTTCACATACCCATATTGCACGCATGCATCATTCATCGCAATTTTAGACATGCCAAATATAAATAACTTTTCCCTTCTCAGGTAAATGCATTCATTAGGTATGTTCTAGGCAAGTACGCCACGTGTCAATCCCAATAGTTTGTTCCGTCAAAGTCAGTGCTCCAAGCACAGGTCTCATATCACAATTCAGAGTCTCAGACCCCCAGCGGTCCTTCGGAGCCCAAACGCTCCTTCAGACCTTCAATGGTCATTCATTCCAGATCGCACGTCGCGTTATCGAGCAACCGACGGATCATCCGACCCCAGGTCCTTCAGTTCAGTTCGAACTAATATGTCAAAGCAACGACTTCGAACTCTACCTTCAAGATCACTATGTCGACACTGAGCGCGATGGATCATCCGACCCCAGGTCCTTCAGACTAGCTGTGTCAGCCTAAGACATGGTGGACGTCCTTCGAGGTGAGCAAATCAGGTCAACGACTTGATCTTGCCCCCATGGCCGCTCGAAAAAAGCTACCCCCAGCAGACCATTTTACTAGTACCATTGCTAGTTTGTGCTCTTTTGGACCCCCAGTGGTCCTTCAAAGCCCCAGTGCACATTCGGACCCCAAGTGGTCCTTCAGGGTTTAGGCAACCCCTTGGAGTCCCGGTGCTCCCGTAGAGCCCAAGTGCTCTTCCAAAGCCCCAGTGCTCCTCCAGATCCCCAGTGATCATTTCTTTATTGTTCTCGGTTAACACGTCAAGTGTTAATCGTCCCTCATTTCCCTAACTCATCTTCCCCCTAAGCGGACAAAATTAGCGTCTATTCTATCTTTATTTTATTTCTACTACGAAAATCTGAAAACCATTCACCTTTTCTAGTAAAATATAAATAAAGAGGGGTAACTGTTATACCCCAATTTTGTCCGATCACTTTTTTTCGCAATCATTTTAATTTAGTCCGCGTGTCATAGGTCCCCGGGAATATCGTTACGAGAACGGTATTTTAAACGCTTTCAATACTATCTTGTTTTAACTTAGGCAAATGCGTGTTGTTTCGTTCAATTGGGCCTACGCTCAATATGTGGGCCGGTTAGTCTAATTTCGGCCTATGCCTAATAGTTTGGGCCAGTTTTAATAAGTGGGCTTATGTCTAATGTTTTGGGCCCAATTTTGTCCTTTCAACTCAAAAGCCATAAAAATAAAATAAAATATGTTACAATATTCCAAAATATAATAAAATCACAATTAAAATTTAATTTACAATAATCCAAAAATACAAAAAAATTGAAATACGAAAATACAAAAAAATAGCAGCCACAGCAGCTTCTTTGGGCCTGTTCTTGCTGAGCAAGATTCCTCAACAGGTCCAAATACCTGAAATAGGAAATAAAATCAGGTCAGAATCAAGTTTTCAATTTGCTAAACCTAAAATTTGCCTATATAAACAAGCTGGATTCAGACCCAAAAAATTCACACAGACAAAAAATAGACAAATTCAGAGCAAAAGATTAGGGTCTCACACTAAAACCCTAATCATCCAAACACCTAAAAATCCAGAAACGAAACAACGAACAATAAGCAGCAGTAGTAGCAGCAAGCAGCAGCAAGCAAAAGGAGAATATCAGAGTCTGGAAAAAAGGTTGGTGTCGTTATTAGTTATTCAGTTTTTATGATAAAAAAACATGCTTCGTAGTTAGATCTCAAAATGTATTAAATATGTTAGCCTACTCTTTTTATCATACAGTGGATTGCGTTCACTAAAATGTTAGTAATCCTGTTTGCTTAACCAACCTTGGCTTGTCTTGCTGATAAAAATTGAGTAGTTTGTATAAAAAAAGGGTTTAGTTTTTGTGTTGTTATAATCAGCGATAATCATGTATAACTAAAGGTTAAAAAATAGATCAAAAACTAGAACTGATCTTCTTCAAAAAAAAGAAATCAGTAGAAAATAACATAGAATCAAGATAGAGTAAAAGATAAATATCCAAAAGAGATGAAAAAACGGACCTGAGTTTCAAGCCATCACCGCCATTGTGACCACTTTCCTTCTTTCACCGTCGCCGCCGTGAACCGCCCATAGACCACCACGACGTCGTCTTCCTTTAGTCCTCCTCGCACCACCGTTGTCAAAACCCATCCCCATCACCATCGTGACCATCATCGGTCTCGCGCCGTCGTGCGCTCGCCGTCCTCCGCGTCGTCACCAAAACTCCATCGTGATCCTCCACGGTTCTCGTTTCTCGTTCTCTCTCAGTCGTTCTCTCACTCATCTCCGTTGCCACACCCCCATGGTTTGCTTTCTTTGTTTTTGTCTCTCTCTCTCCCCTCATTTCTTTCTCTCTCCTCATCGTGTCTCTACTCTCTCTCACCGTGTCTCTATCTCTCTCCTCACCGTGTCTCTATCTCTCTCTCACCGCGTCTCTATCTCTCTTCGCGTTTCGTTCATTCTCCTTCTCTCACTTTGTTCTACGATTTTTCTTTTCTCTCTGTTCGCCGGAAATCACTCCCTCTCTCTCCAAAAATTTCGTCTCTTCTCTCTCCAAAAGAGTTGGCTGCGCAGCAAATGGAGAAGAAGAGGTGAAAATTAGGTTTAGCTCTTAAGTGATGCGTTTTATACCCTCTCCCATTTCTATGTTATTCTAACTTTAATTTTTATAATCAGAATCATTTTTTACACCCCCTGCCTTTCATTATCACAGGCCTCCACAAGCACATCTTTTAAATTCACAAAAAAAACGAGGGCTCGCTAACTGCACCCCTTTCTTTAAATACAACCCCCTGCTGCTTTACGCACCCCTTGTTTAATAATACACCCCCTACGCAATCCCATGTTCTCGCAGGCCAGTTCACAGAAACGAATTGGGCTGCTGCTTTCCACACCTCCCCTTTTAATAATACACTCCCATTTTGTTGACTTCACCCCCATTTTACTATTACAGTCTCGTTTCGTTTTTCTACTTATTTTTTTACAAAAAATCTATAAAATACATAAATAATTTATCTAATTTCCAAAAATATAAATAGGAGACTAAGTCGACTGTACAGTCGGGTTAGTCTGCTTTTTAGGGCCATTGATGAACCGTTACGGATCATGTCCGAAAATCCCTATTTAAAACAAACAATTTCTAAATTAAAAAAATACAAACACATTTCTTTCCACAAATCAAATTTTTAAAATAGGGGATTAAGTCAGCCGTACGGCCGGGTTAGTCACCGTTTTAGGACGAATGAACCGTACGACTCAAGAGTCCTAAAACCCCTATTCAAATAAAATCAAACCACCACACATCAAACTATCTTCCAAACTTCAAAAAACTCCATTTTCACAAAGTAGGGGACTAAGCCGACTGTACAGTCGGGTTAGTCATCATTTTAGGCCAAATGAACTGATCACTCACGAGTCCTTAAATCCCTAAATAAAATACACCAACAAACAAAGTTTTCTACCAAGAACTACGTGTGATTTGATTCTCTACCAGGAGATACGTAGGAGCGGAGGGCGGCCGACCTCTGTCAATTGCACTAATAAAAAACCTTTTTTAGTCTTTTCCTAAATAGTCCTTTTCTTCAATTCAAAAAATATCGAGTCTTTTCTTTCTTAGTTTCCTCTAATTCACAATAAAAGGGTAAAATAAACATTTTCAAAATTAATATTCTTTCCTACAACTAGTTAGCAGGTAACCTTCATTTGGAAGGATGTCGTGGGGTGCTAATAGCTTCCCCACGCATAACCGACTCCCGAACCCTTATCTGGTCTCAAGGACCCTTATCCTTTCCAAAAGAGATTTTCCAATGTTTGCCCTTAAACTAAACTTTGGTGGCAACTTCTTTTTGAACCTTCGAGGAATCCTCACCCGGATTTTTCGATCGCTACAGTATCAAACTAGTTTTTTGAAGTTTTGAGATGGTTTCGGGGTTAAGGGTAAACTTTCACAAGAGCGAGTTGTTTGGAGTGAATGTCCAAGAAGACTTTATGGAGATGGCGTCAATTTTTTTATCTTGTGGGATGGGCTCACTACTGTTAAAATTCCTTGGGATCCCCATTGGAGAAAATCATAGGTGTAGCACGTGGAAACCGGTTTTGGAACCAATGCGATTTAGATTGTGAACATGGAGGGGAAGACGTCTCTCAATTGGAGGTAGAGTTACTTTAACCAATTTTGTGCTTTTTTTTTACACTTAACAAACTTTGTGCTTAATAGTCTACCATGGTACTTTTTTCTCATTCTTCAAAGTCCCTAAAGCCGTGTGTTGTTGGAGATGATAAAATTAGAAGGAAATTTTCTGTGGGAGGTAATGAGGATGAAAGGAAAATAGCATGGGTGTCTTAGGTGAAGGTGTGTAAATAAAAAAAAAGGAGGATTGGGTGCGAAGGACTTGGAATTATTCAATTACTCCCTCCTTATTATCAAAGTGGAAGTGGAGGTGTTTGACGGATAAGAAGCCATTTGGAGAGGATTATTAGAGCATAGATATTGACATCTGTCAACATGTTTTTCGTGCACGAATATTGTTACTCGAAGGAGGTTGAACTCGTCATGGTGGCGAAATATTTTTTCATTTGGAACCAGTTCTAGGATCACAACAGAATGTTTTCTTAGATACTATTAGTTGTGTGATTGGAAGCAGGATCGAAAGTATTATTTTTGAAAGCATCAATGGATTGGAAAGGCTCTAAACATAAGTTAGGGAGTGAAGGATTCTGGATATGGAACCTATCTTGAATTAGAGTGTTGGAAAGAGATGATATTGTCTCAATGCAGATTCTGAATGATATTATAACTGAATTTCAGCGAAGCATGGAACAAGATAAATGGCAATGGATGCAGAAACTACAAGGAGCTGATAACATAAATGCGGAATTGTCGAACAGGTTGAGGGTTGTGGAAGACAGTGATGCCATCAAAGGTTCTGGTATTTGGTTGAAGGGTGCTTCTTGGCAGATTACCAACTCATGAAGCACTTGAAGCGAGAGATATATTTTTTCGTAATCATAGTTGTTGCTGTATGTTTTGTTGGGAAAACATTGAATCAATGAACCACTAGTTTTTTCAATGTAAATTTGTGTTGCAAGTTTGGAAAAGAATTTGTGATTGGCCGGGGTTTTAGGTTCTGAAGGGGTGGGGTTGGACCATTTTTTACATTTTGGGAGGTTTGGTGCAGGAAAAAATAACACATGGTTAAATATTTGGGCAAAAAAACGAATTTGGGGTAAAAAAAAATTATTTACCTAAATAATACACATTGTGGGTTATATACCAAAATAGGGCAAATTTTTTTTTAATACAGAAGTCGCCCCCCAGGGGAGACTTCAGTACTAAGTTTTGCAAATTTTTTTAAAATCAGTTCAGAAGTCGCCCCCCCAGGGTGACTTCTGAACTGTGTTTTTTTATTTTTTATTTTATTATATATTAAAATATAAATACCTAAATAAACTATAAATAAATTTATAAAAATTATTATACCTATTTATAATTTAATTACGTTAATAGTTACGAAAAAAAATTAAGAGATTAAAAATTAGAACATAATATAATATAGAAAAAGACTGAAATAAACAACAAAATTTGCAGAAATACAAGAAGAGGAAAACATGATTTAAACTAATTCCACCAAACATTTTATGCTGGAGGGAAAACCCGACGGATGATCTCATCGGCGTAAATTTTGGTTTGGACGCACAATTCGACAGGACTCCGAGTATGAGGTTGAAACATCTCATGGTGGTGAAACATCTGTCGAACGTCGCCGTCGCTCTTGATAGTCATTAGGCCCCACCAAATATGATTACGTTCGCCGATCCGGAGGAGGCGATAAACGATACGAGTGATTGTTTTCTCCTCATCCTCCAGCTGCGCCTTTTCCGTTAGTTTTTCACTCAGTTCGGCGAAGGTGATGTTGTTCTTAAGCCTGGAATAAATGGTGTTTGGACCACTAAAATACACACCATCTTCTTCCCTGTCCAGAACATGGGCCTGACAGTGAAGTGTACAGTAGTGGTTGATGACTCTTTCCTGTATGATTTGTTGTGGTGCGGGGTGGTCGCAGAAGATGCATGATTTCTTCCGGAGTGCATATTGTGTCCACGTACAGCTCCAAGATACTACGTCCCATTGGAATGTTAGCATGAGCTTCCATCACTGCGCGAACGTCGTCGTCTCTTCGGATGACAGAACACCTGTATGTAGAGGGTGGGGTATTAGCTTGAGTATGTAGAGGGTGGCTTGTGTTAAGGTCAATGGGTGTGTTTGAGGATGATGGTGCAGAGTGATGGTGAGGTGTTGAAGGACTGTAATGCATGTCAGTTTGGGATGATGAAGGATTGAATTGAGGGTAAATAGGTGGAATGAAGTTAGTGTATGGTATTTCTGTTTCTTGAGAAAAACGTACGTTCAGTTGTGATGAAGATGGAATAGAGTGCGCGTGACTTACCTGGGTGTAGTTAGAAGGAGCCTCAACCAAATCTGCGTATATTTCTGGTGTACATATACCAAGGTGTCTATCTTTCTTTGAAATGCTCTATCATAAGTTCAACATCATCGTCGGAATTTATTTCGAATCCCCCATAAAAGGTATGGCCAGTACTGAGAGTTGTGGGGTACCGATATGTAAGACTACCAACCATTTTTGAATGGTCAGGAGAGATTTTTTTTTCAATGGCTTGTTTAACTTGAGCTAGTTTGGATTTAGAGTTGAGTTTGACAAGGGTGTTGTTATCACACCTAAAAAAGATACCTTCAGTATTTGTTTTTTCAACATAACCATTGTAAAAGACCGTGATGAAAACATTCGTTGGAGCCATTGACAAAGTTGGGAGTAGGAGGGTGTGTTTGAGTTTGAGTTGGTAGTAGGAGAAACTATGGCACTTCGGTGTTTAGTGGTGAGAGATTTAGGGGCTATTTATTGAAATTTGAATGGTCTAGATTTCACCCATGGTTTTGAAGGCCAGGATTGCACCGACACTTTTAAAGGCCAGGATGGCACCGACACTTTTAAAGGCCAGGATTGCACCGACACTTTCAATTATTCTGTTTTCTGTAATCATGACTTTTTGGTCAAGGTCTCATCATGGTAGACAAAGAGCATCTCTGCTTTTGTTCCCCACCAGATCAATCATCACAAGCAGACAAAAGAGTCTGCTTTCATCATTTCGCATCATGACAGATGTCAAGACATCAGCAAACAAGTCGTCAATCTAAGGATTCCGAATAGTAGTCCTTTACTGTTTATACCGATTAGTAACCGGTTACTATTCTTTCAATTTCTGTATAAGCGTGCTTAGGCTATTGTTAGAGACACGCTTCATACACTCTTCAAACACACTTCAATTACTTCTCTCTCTAAGTCTAGTAAGAAGTCAGAGCTTGTAAGTCTACTTCTTCCTCTTCTTCAATCTTCAATCTGTAACTCATAGACAGTTCTCTGTCTTTTACGGAAGGCTTTGCCTCCTAATCTAACTTTCTTTTATTTATTTATTTGTTGCTTTCCGTATGCTACCTACTTCTCCTCTGTCTCTTTAATATTTTTTATGGAAGGCTTTGCCTCCTAATCTAACTGTCTTTTATGCTACCTGTCAGCATGTCTAACAAACTTATACAGAATGCTGTGTAAGGCAGCTACATGCTCCTCACGCACAATGGGTGGATGTACTCTTTTGTTACAGTCTTGGGTCTGGTACCGCATGCCGTTCCTAGCACCAGACTGCAACAGTCCTTATCAATGGCCACTAGCAAAGAGGTAAAAATTTGACACAACTTATGAATACGAACAATTATATTTCTTCTTTATGTTAACAATTTATTTATTTTTACTAGATGGGTTCGCACGCCACTTAGCCACACCAAGTGTCCATCAAGCCTTGTTTTGTACAGATCAACAATAGACCGCATGACACATGAAGATTTTGAGTGGTTGCCATATCGGGAATTCAATTTCCCAGAAATAGCATTTCGGCACTACGGCATATGGACTACAAACACGGCTATGGTCTGTTTCCATATGGTAGAATGGCACCATGCGGATAGAGTGACCTTGCAATTTGGCCTCGTCCAAGACATACCATTAGCACCAAAAGATATGAGCCACATGCACAACATCACCATGCAGGGACAGACTGCTGCCAATTAGGCTGTATATCATAGAGAGTCAATTGATTTATGGAATGATAGACAAAATACATGTGTTGTGGGTCGACCGTGCTTTGCTAAACCGACGCAGTCAGATAAATACATGCGCTGGTTTCTAAAAAAATCAAGGCCATACATTTCATCCGTCCAACATCTAAGGGATCCACGTGGTCTTGCAAATGTTGGTGATGTGGATGAAGAAGATGAACAAGACGTGCCAGCTCCCCCAACTACTCAAACCGAACTTCGAGAACGTAACCGTAATCGACATCGACGTGCACCACCAACTCAACAGAGGACCCAAGAAGATGTGCCTCACCGCCACTCTATCTCCCACACACCAACATTCCAAGAAGATGTGTCTCACCGCCACTCTATCTCCCACACACCAACATTCCAAGAACATACTCCTTTTCAAGATACATATCGACATTCTACGACCGAAAGGGACCCCGATATGTTCTATGAGTGCTTTGGGGTCCAACTCGGCTCTGCGCAATCTATGGCGTTGCTACGTCAAATTCAAGACCAGGCCGGCGGTGCTAGTTCTTCATCAGTTCCCCAATATTTTCCAGAGCCACCGCCCCCTGCCCCTACTGAGGAAGAACAACAACCACCACATCGGCATCAACGTCCACGGCGTGTCCCCAAACCTCGACAGTGTGGAACTGGGTCTCATCTTCTTCGTTAATTTTTTTCTGTACTGTCTTTTTTAATTATCAGTGTGGAACTGTCTTTAGTTTAATTTATCAATTATTGTAATTTTAAATTAACTAACTTATTAATTTTAAGATTTTAATCTTATGTCACATTTATTACATTTGGATCAATAATTTACTCTTTTGTCTTTAATAGTGCTTTGTGCAGATTGCACATTGTAAAGTGTGCATCGTGCAGAGTGCATAGTGCATATATAGTGCAGAGTGCACTATTATAGTGTGCATTGTGCAGAGTGCACTGTTAAAGTGTGCATTGTGCAAAATGCAGAGGTCTTAATTTCTTTAATGGTCTAGATTTGGCCGACACTATTTAACGGTCTAGATTTTGCCGACACTATTTAACAGCCTACATTTTGCCGACACTATTTAACGGCCTAGATTTTGCCGACACTATTTAACGGCCTAGATTTTTCGTAAATATTAACGTAATTAAATTATAAATTTATTTATAGTTTATTTAGGTATTTAAATTTTAATATATAATAAAACAAAAAAAATAAAAAAAGACAGTTCAGAAGTCACCCTGGTGGGGGCGACTTCTGAACTGATTTTAAAAAAAAAATTGCAAAACACAGTACTGTACTAAAAAAAATTTGCCCTATTTTAGTATATAACCCACAATGTGTATTATTTAGGTAAATAATTTTTTTTTTACTCTAAATTCGTTTTTTTGCCAATATTTGGTGTGGTTGGCAACAACATAGAGCATTTCGTTAGAAAGAAATGGTATTTTGTTTAGAGCATCGATTGGTAACATAGATACTATTATTAACAAAATCAAATGTACTTGTTGGGGTGATTTATGTGTAACGGGTAGAAATTTGGGACTTTCTGTTTTTGATCGGAGGAAAAACTAGTAGATTGTTTACATCTTGTATATTTACTATCTGAGTTGTAACGGGTTGGAGCACCCTAGTATTTCGGTATCAATATATTTTCTCATATAATATATATATATATATATATATATATATATATATATATATATATATATATATATATATATATATATATATATATATATATATAGTGTCGGACAACAACCATATTGTCAAAATAACATAACTCATAGTATGTGAGATTACATTTTCTTGGGAAGCGTGCTATTATATAGTGACTGAGTATGGATTCTATCTTGAGGGCAGAAATTATCTACCTCAAGGTAGCGAATCCATTTCCATAGTTACTGGATGGAATTTGTGAGGAATTATACACCTTGGATCCAAACCGGTGGTTAACCAAGGGAGGCTAACTTTATCAATAACAAGAATGGTCGATCAACCTTGATGTTGTTAAAGGGTCTCACTTGGTAGGAGGACCTCTATTGGCATAGGCCTGGTACTCAGCCTATCTCTCATAGGGTCTAACAAAATAATGCAAATTAAATTGGGAAAAGTAACAATTTGACAAATTTATACACTCTTCTTTAACCCCGGAACATTTTATTTTATACAACTAAATATAGAAGACGTTATCATATATTTTGACGTATATCAAACTACCAACTATTCATGCCACAAGTGAGAATAGTTTCACTATGCTAAAACCAATTTTAAGACAACGAATCCTCTAACCAATCATTGCCCGGATACGGGATACGATACGACACGATATATAGATACGGGAAAATTTTGAAAATCAAGATACGATACGGCAGTGATACTTCAATAAAAAATTAAATAAAAATTTAAAAATATAAAACATAACTAAAGATACTTCACTTTACTAATTGACAATTGCTCATAATATTCAATAGATATAATCAGATTTACAAAAAAGATACTTGTAATCAAAATAAGTAAGCATAGTTAAATGTATTTTCCCCACCCATTTTAAAATATATTCTTCCTAAAATAAGCCACACACTACTATAATACCTAAAATAAATTAAAATAAAAACATGCATTAGAATTCAAAGTAGGACTATTCTAATTCCAAAACAAATAGTAATACACAAATATCAAATAAATATAAATATAAATTTCAGGATACTCCCAGGATACGTATCCAATAAGTATCTGGTCATTTTTTGATTTAAAAATAAATATAAATTTCAAGATACTCGCAAGATACGTATCCGGACGTATCCGACAAGTATCGGTATCGGATACATATCTGATACGGGTACGTGGCCTATTTTGGAGTATCGGGGCTTCATAGCCTCCAACAAACATCTATTGGGCCGCATACCCACGATAATGGATCTCGATCTATCATCCCTAAGTGAGAGAACTTTGCGCGGATTTTTTTTTGTACTCCCATCAGATGACAATCTACCCCCATCGACCCTGCGAAAAGACGTAATTGCCCTTCACAAAATTTAAAAAACCCGAACGTGTGTTGATTTCAATTTTTTTTGGAAATCAGATTTATGTATCTGTGAGGTAAATCCGATTTCCACTAAAAATTTTAAAAATTTAAAAGCGGATTTATTTAAGATGGGGGTAGATCCGCTTTTAAAAATAACAAAGCGGATTTACCTTAGGTGGGGGTAAATCCGATTTTGTTATTTTTAGGCTAAAGTGCTCCCGGGGTCCCTTATCTTTATTTAAAGTAACGAATTAGTCCTTTATGTTTTTTTTGTCCCAAATAAGTCCTTTATCTTTCAAATTTTTGACACATAAATCTTTTTCCGTCAACCTCCATCCAACTTTGTTAACAGTGCTTATGTGGCGTGCTGACTCATTATTTGATTAAGCGGCATGTCAATTTTATTTTTGTTTAGCTTTTATTTTTATTAAATTAAATTATATGCCACCTAAGCAAAAATAAAAATGACATGCCACCTAATTAAATAATGAGTCAGCACGCCACATAAGCACTGTTAACAAAGTTGGATGGAGGATGACGGAAAAGGATTTATGTGTCAAAAATTTGAAAGATAAAGGACTTATTTGGGACAAAAAAAACATAAAGGACTAATTCGTTACTTTAAATAAAGATAAGGAACCCCGGGAGCACTTTAGCCTTATTTTTAAAAGCGGATTTACCTTATATGGGGGTATATCCGGTTTTAAATAACAAAATCGGATTTACCCCCACTTAAGGTAAATCCGCTTTGTTAACCTAATTAATAAATAAATCAGTTAAAAAATTAGATACGAATTTCGACCGTCTTTTGGTTCTGTTTAGTGTGTAGTTCGTTAACACATGACGATGTTGTACGTCGAGCGAATAATTTAGGCTAAAAAAATCAGTTTTCGGGCAACCTACTCAAATTATAATGAAACCACAGCCATTAAATCCGGAAAAAATCAAGAATCAAAATCCCAAATTCTATTGTTTACTATTTTTTATTAATTGTTTTAATTTTTCAGAATTTCCAAAAAAACTAAAAAAATTTGCATAACCTTATTTTGGTTTTATTAGATTTTTAGTTGTGTTTTTATAATTTTTGGATTAGTTTTGACTCTTTAACAGATTTTTAGTAGAATTTTTATAACCTTTTTTAAAAATTTAAATAAAAAACAATTATTTTTAATAACAAAATCGGATTTACCTTAGGTGGGGTAAATCCGAATTTCTTTTTTAGGGAAATCGGATTTATCTACCCACTAGGTAAATCCGATTTTAAAAATAACAAAGCGGATGTACCCCAATCTGAGTTAAATTCGCTTTGTTATTTTCAAAGTCGGATTTACCTATTGGGTAGATAAATCCGATTTGAGAAAGTAACAAATCGGATTTACCTTAAATGGGGGTAAATCCGAGCGAATTTTAGTTGGCCAGGGGTATTTTCGGGTTTTAGAAATTATGTGGGGTTATATGAAATGTGATGGGGGTACAAAAAATCTCATAAGGGTTTATCTAACTACTCATTACACCTAGCATTTAAAGTTAGGACTTTTATTTTGGCACACCCCCTCATAATCTCCCACTCCCCAAGTTTTTAAAAATCCGAAAATACCCCCACTTCCAACCTTTCAATTTTCCTTCCTCTTCTCTCTCACTCTCACCACCACCTCCTTCTCCCTCTCACCACCACCACCACCACCTTCTCCCTTGTCAAAAATGATTCTGCACATTATATTACAAGTTCGGTACCAAGGTACCGAACCTGTATGCTCCCATGGTACCGGCAATGTGATGTTTCATGCTTAACACACTTAGTACCTTAGTACCGAACATGTTTTAGTACTTTGGTACTGAATTTCTAATATGCAAAATATTGTAACGCACGGTACCAAGATGCAGTACTAGTGCAGTATTATGGTACTGAACCTATAGAAAGCGCAAAAAAAAGGACGAAACGAAGATGAATGGAAAAATTATATAGTTTAAGGGTATTTTAGGCTTTTTACCATTTTAAGGGGGCTGAGAGAGTAGTAGGGGTGTGGCATAAGAATGGGCCTTAGAGTCCAGAGAAAAACTTACACGGAACATAGGGCTTATGCAATGTATAGATTGTTTTACAGTTGGGTTTTGCTTTTCCCACACCCCCTCCTACTCTTTCACACCCCTTAACAAATTTTATTCCAAAAATAACCTCGCGTGAGATGCTGCGAGGACGTGTTTTATGACTGTTCGAATGACCTTGTTCGAACAGGTTCGCATGACCTCATGCGAACAGTTTAAAAACGCCCAAAAGGGTGTGAAGTCAAAATTTAACACACTCGAACGATGTCGTTCGAATGTGTTCGAACGAGGTGAAAAACGCCCAAAAGAGTGTGAAGTCAAAATTTAACACACTCGAACGATGTCATTCGAACCTGTTCGAATGCCCGTGTTCGAACAGGTGAAAATTCGTGAAAAAAAAAAGGTTTGGCCTGGCCTTTTGGTCTTTTCACACCCTTATGGGGTGTGTTTCGAGTAGGAGGGGGTGTGGGAAAAGCAATACCCTTACAGTTTTCCTGCTTAATATATATACATTGCTAAACTTTATAAAAATGAGCCCAATCATTTCTGTGGTTAATGTTTAGGATGTTAGCATTTGGACCCCAACGCCATACCCTCCAAATTTAGAAATTTCCAATTTTGCCCTTGAAAAAAATTCCATCAAAGTTTCCCAACCCCATCCCACTCTCACTTTTTCCGAATTCGGAAGTAAGCATCGTTTTTTCTGTTTTTTTTACGTTCCGGAAAAATGGAGTATTGATTTTTTCGGTATACATTTTATTTTAAAGTATTCCTGAAAAAACAAAAACTTGATTTTTCTGATATGTTAAACATTCCGGAAAAATCAAGTTTTTGTTTTTCCAGGTATACTTTTTTTAAATACAATGTACACCGAAAAAATCAAAGATATATTTTTTTTGGTATATTAATAATTCTAAAAAATATATATATTTGATTTTTCCAGAATTAATTTTATTTTTATAAAAAATACTTTGATAATTTTATTTTTGGGGTATTTTATTGAAATTTTAAATTTTACTCCAGGGCCAAGATATAGTGGAGCGAATGGGAGAGTTATCTGCAGGAATGGAGACCGCGAAGAGACCTCACAACTAGACCGCAGTGATACTGATCCGAGAGAACGGGGTCACACGTCGTATCGACAGAGAGCCAAGGTACGCCGAGGTCGCGGTTGTCGACGAGTGGAAGATGAGGTGGCCCAGTAGCCTATGAATTTCGACGCGGAGGAGCTGAGGAGCAATATATAGATGATCACACTAAGGTGCATGTCGTGGATAACAAATATTAATTTAAATTTTAAAATTATCTCTGTCGTGGTGAATGTGTATAATGTATCTACACAGGGGGGCCGTATGATCACTGGTATGCATATTTGTTTCATTCAAATAACAATAATATTTAGTATTATAAAAATTAAATTAAATTAATTAACAAAACAAATATTTAAAAAAAAAATTACATTCCGGAGTAATTATCAAAATGGGGGTAGATTGTAGTTAAAGGTTGCATTGGAATGGGGTGGGTTGTGTCAGGCCATATTTGAGAAAGAAAAAAAAGGGATTTGGGGGTTATGGATTTAAAAAAATGGAGTGTTGTTAGCAATTGCTAAAAGAACTGAATAGCGCCGAGGGAAAGCATTATTGACCCAAATTAAAAGGAGGCCATGTGTTTACCATTTTAGTGGGGTTGCTTCCATCACCTCCTTTTTTCGCCAATTGCACCCCTACCCTTTACTATCCCAACTTACCTTATCCATATCTCTTTCTCCCCTACTCCCACTTCCACTCTCACATTTAACTTTTGGCAACTGAACTATTGGTAAAAGATAATGGTTTAAATATTTTTTTAGTCCCTATAAATATATCTTTGATTCAGTAGAGTTTTTGTAAAATTAAAAACTTGAATTCACTTCCTGCAAAATTAAAACATATCCAATTTGATTCTTAATGTAGAGTTTCTGTAAAAATATAAATTTGATTCACTTCATCCCAGTGATGTAGCTCAGTTGGTTGGAGCTATGGACTTCTTTCGCCTTGCTTCCCGGGTTCGAAACTGGTAGGACAAATTTCCCAATTCTAATTTAGGATAAAAAAAGGTAGGACAAATTTCCCAATTCTTCTTCCCTTTTAAAGTTATTGACATGCTTAAAAAATAGTTGGAGACCTAATTAAATTACAAGGTGAATATGCAATGAGCTATATGGTTCAATATTTAAAAACTGGAATCTTAATATCTATCCAAAAACTCTGGAATCTTGTCTAACGCCATCAAAACATTATCCTCTAACTTGTTGGATGTATTTTCATACAAAGCATACAGATGATGAATATGTGTTGATTTAGTAAAAAGAAAAACATGTGATGGATATTATTGGATTTGGTTGTTGCATTTAATATAAGAAATTATGAATAACTTCTGCCGCATTAGATCAAAAAGAAAAAGTATAACTGATCCCACACGAAGTTGACTTACTATTTCAAATGCCACTTTTGAAATAAATTAAAGAATTTACTTGCATATTTCTTTTTTTTTCTTTATTTAAAATTATCAATAAATATTTGATAATGAAGTTTGTCAAATGTGAAAAAGATTAATGTGTATGATGAAGAAAGAAAAAGATTAACATGACAAATTCCAAGTTCATAACTCCTACGTAATAGAAAAACTCGAGTTTTATCATTGAAGTCAGCTCAATAGAAAAGCGCACCGAGATTGAACCCATAATAGCCTCAAAAGTCTAAATATAACAATACTTTTTTGTGTTCACTATGAGAAACTATTTATATATATATATATAAATAAATAAATAAGCACACTGAAAATACTCTATAACACCTAATAGAAATCAAATATCCTAATTTCGATAGAATAGGTTAGGAAAAAAAAAGAAAGAAAAAAATCAATAGTACCTCATATAATAATAATAATAATAATAATAATTATATAAAAGCAAGTGGAATGGCACCTAATGATGGGGAAAGCTGAATCTATTGTGGTTTGTTTGAGGAAACATAAAGTTGTCGTTTCTAGTTTGCTTTAGCATTGCCATTTCGCTTTCGTATACTCTAAGGTCATGGAGGACAACTCTTCAAAAACCTATGCAAAGAAAAAAGGGTAACAGAATATTCAACATGCAATCAAGTATGCTTGGAAGAAACCTACACATATATAACACACCACCACCAACCAACAAATAGATGCACTACTACTCTTTCCCTCTTTCCCTTTTTTTAAACAGCTTCAACATTTTAGTGTACTCCTCGTTATATAACAAAAATATTGGATGAAAGAGAAATAATAAGTTATTTTTATACTTTAATTAATTGCATGAAAATTAATTAGTTATAAATATACCTTTATAGGTATTCATTTAGTAGATCTGATTGATTTTCTACACATGGTTCTCATACTAAATCATTGATGAATTGTCAAAAGTACTAAGCACAAAATCATATAACTTCATTATCGAAATACATACATAGTTTGAATCATCACAAATGTGAGAGATCTAAATACATACATGTCGTATATATATCCATCAAATTTTTGCAGTTGTCCAAATCAACATACAAGGAATCTAAATAGTATATTGTATCTAGATTAACATTTATCGCCAACAATATCCAATATGGGTAAATAGTCATTTTGGTCCTTGAATGTGTGGAGCTGTCTTTATAGTCCCTAAGTGTATTGAAATTGCAAACATGTCCATGAGTGTCTCTTTTGTTATTGTAATTTAGGAACTAAATCGATCAACATCAAAATGACTAACAAAAGACATATTCGAGGACCAAAATGACTTATGAAGGAGACACTTGGGAATGTATTTGCAATTTCGATACATCCAAATGGTAGCGCTTCACAAAAAAATGGGATACTCATAGGTGTGTTATCTAACAACACTCATTTGCTTATCTTTTAAATAACATATTAGCCATCGAAATAGAGTAGTGTGATGCACCGTCAAATAATTTCAGATTTTTATGAAATTTGATATATATGATCTCAAAGACAATATCATGTTAATCAACGGTCGGATTGACAATATCACTAAGTTTGACACCTCGTGTCAATATATCCTAACTTATATATATATATATATATATATATATATATATATATATATATATATATATATATATATATATATATATATATATATATATATATTGTGTGTGTATATGTCATGACCTTTCTTTGCTAATTTGAAGCGTGGAGTGATATAAATTGTCATTTCATCTCTATTTGATCCTAAAAATGTTATTTGTGGGCACAAGAACACAAAATCGCTGCGTTCATTCTTTAGGGATTAATATTTCATGGTGTAAGTACCTTAAAGTAAGGGTAAGGGTAAATATCTTAGTGGTCCCTATAAAATTTGGGTCTTTTGTTCTTTGTCCCTAAAAAAAAATTTTTGGTCCCTACATTTTATTTTTTCATAAGTTTTAGTCTTCATGACTTTTAATAACGCTTCATAATATTTAATAGTGTTTTTTTGACCTTTTATAAGTGCTATTAAAAGTCATGAGAGACTAAAACCAAAAAATTTGAATTTTATAGGGACCAAAAGTAAGTGAAATTTTTTCGAGGGAGTAAAAACAAAGAACCCAAATTTTATAGGGACTAAAAACATATTTAACCCTTAAAGTATACAAATTAAATTCATGAAATAACAATAACACCAATAATTATGTAAAGTAATAAAGTATTATGTTGTATACTTTAATTAGATGTAGTACCTGAGATATGCTTTAACAATATTCACACCTATTCATTTGTGGTTATACATCTTGATATGAGAATTGTTCATGGTACTGGACAAAAGTGATGGATTGGACAGGACTGTTGCGCCCGAAAAAGTCCCCGAGGGAGAGCCTTCCTCGTTCACAACTTTTTCTAAAGTCAATGAAGCCGCCACCAATATTTATTAAGGAAAATATTAGGAAAACCTTTTTTGGAAAAAAGCGATTGGTCTTGCGAAACTAGAGAATAGGGTTCGGGGGTCGGTTACGCGTAGGGAAGGTGTTAGCACCCCACACGTCCTCTCTACTGAGAGGGAACCTTTAATTAAATGTGTGGTTTTAGTGTGTTGACTTGAAAACACTTAATTTTGCCTCTCTACTTCTTATTGAAAAATTCTTAATGAATATCTTTATTTATTATGAAAAAGGGGGAAAAATGTTTTTTTAGAAAAAAAAGTGCTTGACGGGACATGGCCAGCTCCTACGTATCTCCCGGTGCGATGGAGAACTCAAAGCTACGTAGTTCTTCTTTGTCTTTTTGAAAAGTTTTTGTTTTTTATCTTTTTTAGTGAGTTTTCGAAATAGGACGAGCATTTAGTGAATGATTAAACTAACCAAGGTTATGGGTAATCACCGCTAAATACTCTAGAAAATGAGGGTCAATACCACTAGTCAGACGAACGAAGGTTCCGATTGACTATTAGTAGCAACCCGTTTTTATTTGCTCTTTTGAAAGTGGTCTTTGAAAGTGATTGATTGCACGATGATCAAGCTAACAAAGGTTTATGAGTGATCATCGCTTGTTGTTCTTTTGGGAAAAAGACATTGCAACCAATGGCTAGACGAACAAAGGTTCCGATTAGCCACTAGCGACAATGGGTTGAAAATGTTTTTAGAAAGGAAAAGGTTTTCGTTCTGAAAACGATCTTGGTTTGCAAAAGTGATTCTTTTTGTTACGAAAATAACTCTTTTCTTTTTGTTATGCAAATGCTAATTTTTATGGTTGCGAAAAGGATTTTTTATTTTCTGCGCTTGACGAGAACGTGACTCGCTCCTACGTATCCCGAATGGGAATCAAAGCGACGTAGTTCTAAGTTGTCTAGAAAAAGGTTTTTATTTTTTATCTTGTTTAATAGCGAAAATTGAGCTTTCATGATGATCAATCGAGCAAAGGCTCCAAGTGACCACCATTAGCACTCCATTGTTAATAATCATGCAAGCAAAGGCTTCGCAAGACTACTAACAAAGTTTGATTTAATAAATAAGTATGTACATAAATAAATAGTATACATCATAGTTATCAGAACCGGACCGGACCGGCCGGTCGGACCGGGACCCGGTGGTCTTCCCGGGCCGGGCAGCGTGCAGGACCGGATCTGCAGTTGGCCCGGTGATGACGTCATCGGACCGGTGAAAATCCGGGTCGGACCGGTGAAAATCCGGGTCGGACCGGTTGATCCTCTTTTTTTTTTTTTTTTTTAAGATGAACCATTTATAAATTTTGCATGTTTTCATAAAAAAGGCTTGGGTGGGGTTCGAACCCCCTCCCTAGTATTCAACATTTCAACTTTTTAACCACTAAGCTATCTATTATTTGTTGATACTGTCCCGCATTCATTAAATATAATCAATTCCGGATATGTTAATTTTTTTTGCACATTCTTTCATTAATTGTTTTGATTAAACACACATTTTTTTGACAAATTGATTCAAGTTCAACACTCATAAACATGTTAGTAAATGTATAATTATAAATAAAATTATAATAAAATTTCTATATTAATAAATGTATACTTTCTTAGTATATATTATAATTTTTTGAATTTATTTAATATAGACCGGGTCATGCCGGTCCGACTAGAGACCCGCGGTCCGACCCCGGGTCTAGTGACCCGGTGCCTTGACCGGGTCGATGGCCGGTCCGGGTCTGATAACACTGGTATACATAATAAATAAATATATACAAAAATAAATAAATAAATTAAATAAATAAATGCAAAACTAACCTCTAGCTGATCAATGCGATCAACGCCGAAACGGACCGAGCAATCTGACCATATCAACCGCGAACCGAACTCCTATCTGGTCCGTTTTCACCCGAAAACCACCAAGTAAAGGACCTCAACGGTCATCCCAAAAATAACTAAAGACGGGCTTTTAATCTAACGGACTGCAAAAGCTAGTCCAAAAGAATTAAAGACAGGCTTTTAATCTAATGGGCTGCAAATGCTAGCCCAAAAGATCACTTACCCCATCAATCACCCATGTCCATAGCCTTTGCATCTCCATCTCTTTTATAGCCAAAGGCTAGGTAGTTCTTGTTTCTCCCAAGCAATGTGGGACTAAAACAACATAGAAAAGCAATTTTCGTTTTTCTCAAACCAGTCATATTGACAACGCGATTTCGGATTCGTTAACCGTTGGATCATCGTTGTTTTTTGACACCAGGTTCATGAGACATCCATCTTCACTTCTACCGTTCGGATCGTCGAAACGAGGTCTGAGGAGAGAGAAATTGCCTTCGCAAAAGTAGAAAAAACCACTCCCATTTTTCTCAAACCAGCCACCGTACAAGTGCGATTCTGGATTCGTTAACTGTTGGATCATCGTTGTTTTTTGACACCAAGTTCATGAGACATCCATCTTCACTTTCACCGGTCGGATCGTCGAAATGATGTCCGAAGAGAGAGAAATCACCTTTGCAAAGTAGCTGCAGTTTTGGGTACTTGGTTTATTTTGTATTTTTGTAACTTTGACATTCCTGGACCAAGTCATGTACATGGACATTCTCCTTTTTTTTTGTAATAATAATCTTTTATTGCACCTCCCCTTTTTTATTTTCTTTTGTAATTTGTATTATTTCTTATCTATTTTATTTTTTATTTTCGTTTTTTTAATTAAAGATATTGTAACAAGAAAAATAAATTAAATCTACTATGTAATTTTTGTGTTGAAAGTTAGGGTTTGGACCTTAGCCGGACGAAATTGGGGTATGACAGCTGCCCCTCTTTATTTGGATTTTACCAAAAAATATGAATTGCGCGAGACATATTTTGAAGGTAAAATAGAAATAAAGAATTCAGAAATTATACCAATTTTGTCTATTTGGAGAAATCCGAATTTTCTTTTTTTTTTTTTTTGTTTTTGTTTTTTTTTTGGAAAGATAGACACTTTCGTGTTGGTGCGAAAATAGTAAATGAACACTGACGTGCGGACTGAAAGGTAAAATGGGCACTTGGCGTGCAGACAGAAAAGTAAAATGGGCACTTGGCATGCAGACAGAAAAGTAAAATGGGCACTTGGCGTGCAGACGGAAAAGTAAAATGGGCACTTGGCGTGCAGACGGAAAAGTAAAATGGGCACTTGGCGTGCAAAAAGCGGTAAATGGGCACTTGGCGTGCAGAAAGCGGTAAATTGCCCAGGCTGCCTAAAACCTGTAATCCTTAAACGGACTCTTGGTGAATCCGAGTTTGCACGTGGCTTTGAGGAGCACGCTTCCTGTTGGCCTTTTCGAGCGACCGGGGGGATCGTCATCAGCTCCGGAACTGATATACTGATCAATGCACGGCGTCCACTGTATCTTAGGCTGATACAACTATTCCGTTGAACCTCACATGGGGCTGCGGTCCATCGCGTTGCTCGTACGCGACGTGAGACCTGGGCAGAAGGGAGCGATGATCTCTGTGCTCCAATCCGCAATGCGCGCTTGAGCGCTCTCTTTTCTTTTCTCTCTTTCTTTTCTATTTCTCTCTTTTCTTTTTTCTTTCTGAACTCCCAACTTGGGGGAACATTTTCTGGAATCTGGGGGCGAGGGCTAACACCGAAGTGCTCATCCTCTCTTTGTACCTGTAGCTGAAAAATGAACAAATGCATGCAGTGCAAATGCCATGATTGCTGTTTTCTTTGAATGATGAGTTTCTTATTTCCTTTGTCTATGTTGGATGAATGCATGATCTTCTACTGTTCCTATATGCTTGATGAATGCAATGATTTTCCTTTTCTTATCTTGTCTGTACGCAACGCATGATTTTCTTTTTCTTTTGCTTATGTCTGATGAATGCATGATTTTCTCCTGTTCTTATATGTCTTTTTCTCTTTCTCTAGCTTCTCTTTTTTCTTTTTCTTTCTTTTCTTTTCTTTTTGTTGCTCTCTTGGCTCTTCTCTTTTCTCTCTTTTGGCTTCTCTTTTTGCTCTTTTAAGAATCATGGGTATGTGAATGCAAAGTTTTGATGAATGCTCATGTATTTTAATGGAATGACAGATGACATGTAATGGAAAATTTTTCTTCTTTGCCTTTTTTTCTATGAAGTGTGAATATTGCTGATGAATAACATGAAATGATGAATGACATGGGACGCTTTAGCTTTCTTTTCTTCTATGAGATGCAAGTATTGATGTGATGCAACTGTATTGCTTTGATGTTTGAATGCAAATGTATGCGGTGATTGATGTTTTGATGAATGAAATGCTCCTGTTCTAACTTCTGTTTGTTTCTTTTTGCTTCTTCTATGAAATGCAAACATTAATATGATGCAATGCTCTGATGTTTGATGCAATGATTCTTGTTCTTTTCTTTTATGGAAATGCCAACGTTAATATGATGCATATGCACTACTTTAATGTTTGATGATTGAATGACAAAGGAATGCTTGTGAAATGATGAATGATATGGAATGCTGGATGACAGGGAATGTTTTTGTGTTGCTTTTGTGGTTTCTTTTCTTTGTTTTCTTTTTTGCTTTCTTTGCTTTTTCTGTGAAATATCTGATGCAAAATGTAATGCTCTAATGATGAATGACATGCAATGATTTTGTTCTTTTCCCTTTTTTATGAAGTGCGAACATTAATATGACGCCAATGCAATGAAAAGATTTCTGCTTTTTCTTCTTTACTATTTTCTTCTATGAAATGCAAGTATTAATATGGTACAACTGATGTGGAACGCTTTCTCTTTTTACTATGTGATGAATGCACAAAATGTGAAGATGCAAATGTAATGCTTTGATGCAAATGCTATAATGAATAGATTGAGATGCCTAGATGCGTGAGGTAGACACTTTTGTGATGATGAGATGCGAGACTTTGAATGCAAGGAATTGAGATGACTATTGCCCATTCTGTTGAAAAATTGGATTTGATTCAAACTCCGGTGTTCTCAAGGTTTTTATTTACAAACAACCTCATTTGTTTTCTCCTTCTTTCCATGATGACTGAATTTTAGATATCACGTAAACAACTTGTGTTCTCTCCTTTGAAGCATTATCTAGTAACCATGCATAGGAGTGCAAATGTGAATGAATGAGTCAGTTAACTTGGAACTGGTTTAGGGCATGGACTTTTATGGCAAGTGAAGGAATGACAGACATGGTTGTTGCCGAACCTTATGAGGGACCAAGAGATACAAGATTGCCCCAATTCAGGTCTTTGACGAGTGAATAATTTGCCCCTGTCTAGTGGTGACAACAACCAGGGGTGTAGAAGATGATGAATTGGGAACGCTTCGGCTCTTGGGATGAAAGCTGGAATGAAAGGGGTTTTGCTTCAACCCACAGAATTTGATGTTGCCCCAGTCATAACAAGGACAAAGCTGCCCCAATCAGAATGACAAGGTCTTGTTTAGGATAGTGAGTTGAGAGATTGCCCCGGTGAGGTCTTTATGGGAATGAATGAGATGAAGGAATGGGAATGCATTTGCCCTACTTTGGAATGACATTGACAACTGGAGTGACATGGGATGGGCATTGAACAGATTTTCCCCAGACTAGGGTGTGTGGGTGGTGAAGAGAATGCCCCAACTTTTGGGTCTGAGTGGTATTCTCAGCGCAAATCTTTGGTTCTCTACTGATGTCTTGACTTTTGGTGTGAAAGAATCCCTACCTGGTGATCACCAAACCTTGTTTTAATGCATCTCGAATGTGCTTTGGAGTGCAAGTCCCTCTTTTTTTATTTTGTCAGCTTTTTTCTGACTGTTCGTTTTTGTTTCCTCAGTTCTCTTTTTTCTGAGGGTTTATTCTTTCTTGATCAGCTTTCTTTTTTCTGATCGTTTGTTTTTCTTTTGAGCAAACACATTGTACATAGATAAGCTTGTTCGTCCTAAGATTAGAATTTGAGAGAACAAAAGCAACCGGTCATTGATCGGAATGGACTTTTCGGGATTGTGGTGTTTTGTGGAGGAAGGAGGGTTAGGCTTAATGAAGTGTTTGAGGCTAATGGGAGGGTGAGTTTTGTTCGGCGTTGATTGACGGTTAATGGTCTATGAGGAAGATGGTTATTGGGCTTGTTTGGGCTCTGTTAAAGCAAATTCGTGTCTCGTGGTAGAATGAATAAGGGGTTTGATGTTGAGGCCGAAGGAAGTGTTTGAAGGTTTATGGAATCAGGTGTTGGAATGATGAAGTGTTTGAAGGTTTATTTAGACAAGGATCTCTTGTATTTTGTGGTAACATGTACCAGCTCACCATTTTCTTTTGTTTTGGGATTTTCATTTTTGAATCCCCATTTTTTTTGATTTTCTCTTTTTCCCCTTTTTTCTTTTGTTTTTTTTTTTGACTCGGGTGAGCTGATAAAAAGTGATGCACTGTTTTTTTTATTTGGGATGATCCTTGTCTAGGGTGATTTTTGGATTTTGGTTTTTCTCGGCTCAAGGTGGGTAGGAAAGGGACTTTCTGGGATTTTGGGGTTTTTGAGGAGATGGCCAAACTTCATTTCAAATCCCGATTGCTTATTTCTATAAGACTTAACTTTAGAACAATAGTTTATCTATCTTTATGTGTTTGCTCTTTTTCTTTTTTTGTGCCCTAAATTTTGCCTGGACCGCTCTTTGCGAGTTTTCAGTCCACCGGGCGCTCCTTTTTGCCTAGGCCGCCCTTTGCGGGTTTTCAACCTAGCGAGCTTGTTTTCTTGTTTATTATATTATTATTATTTTTTGAGAGACTTGCACTGAAGGAATATGATATTAATCAAGGGGAATTAATGATCACAGACTTGCCCCAGCATGGAGGACTTGAACCAAAAGTCAAATACGCACTGATGGGGAGAATATGCACTTTATGGGTGGACAGGGCGGGACTAGACTTGGACGGGAAACTGTGGTAAGGGAGGAAAACCAACGGACCCAAGCAAGAGAATGTACTCATAGCATGCACGCTAATTAGAAGAATGCTTCACAGAGAGTTAACATCAGTTAAAAATTTGTTTTTTCTTTGATACACTATTTCAGTCTTTTGTCATAGAATGGATGGGATGCAGTGCTTGGAACACCTTGAGTTTGCAACCAAGTAAGGATAAACTTTTTCAAAAAGGATGATTGTTTCGCAAGAACGTCTCGCTTCTCATCACACCTCTTATTTTATGCAATGAATGAATAAACAAATTATGATATGCAAGTATGATGCAAATGCGTGGAGAATGACCACTCGAAGAGTGTGGCTTATTCTAAATAATTTTGTTATTTTTAATGCAAGACAAAATATGGAATGCCAATGCGAATGATGCAAGAATGATGCCCCCTTTTTTTTCAAAATGATTTTTGATTTTGATTTTTTTTATTTTTATTTTTTTTTATTTTTTAGAGGCGAGACAAGGTACCAAATACCAATGCCCCCTTTTTCTTTTGAATGATGAAAGATGCAGGAATGATACTTTTCTCTAAATGATTTTTTTTTAGAGGCAAGGCAAAGTATGAAATGCCAATGCCCCTTCCTTTTTGAAAGATGCATGTATGGAGGAATGATGTATTTGAACCAAAGTGATGAGGTTAATGAAATGGTGCATGAATGCTACATTTTGAATAAATTTGATGATGATTTTTATTCATGATTATGAATGAGATGCTTTCTTGTTTTCATTTTTTTTTTTGTGCAATGAAATGCATGATACTCACAATGATTTTCTTTCTTTGTTTTTTAGTTTTGGAACATGATTTTGAAAATTATTTGGAGATGCAAATGATTTATTGAAAAAAGGGTTTTAGAAAAATGTGCCTGACGGGGTATGACCCGCTCCTACGTATCCCCATTGTAATGAGGAATCAAAGCTTACGTAGTTCTACTGTGTCCTTTTTTGAAATAATGCTTATGCATGAATGTCTCATCTTGGATGAACTTGATGAGGATTTTTTTTTTGCATGATTATAAATGAAATGCTTATGCTATGCAGATGATAATTATTTTTTTTGTTTTATCTTTATGTAATGAAAGGGAATGCAAGATGAATGTTTTTTTCAAAATTGGAATTTTATGCAATGCAAATGATGCAATGATGCAGTGATGCAATGATGTGATGATGCAAGGATGCTTTTTTTTTGTGTTTTTGCAGAAAGAGGATATTTGTAGGTGGTGATTTCAAAATTTTCACACTATATGCCACCTCATATAGGCGTTTATTGAAAAGGGAAAGCATATCTTTTTTAATTTTCAAAAATTTTGAAGGAAAAATTGATTGAACTGAATGCAACGATGCAACACACAATTTGGAAAGCCCTTGTGACCTAAAAAGAGGTGAGACCTATGATCTAGGGCAATTTAAAAGGGTAATCCTTCCATGTAGCTCTATTCACTTCCTTACAATGGCAACCAAGAGCTAAAGTCTCTCTTATGATGGCACCCACAATCGTAGAAAGCTACCGAGTGTGAGGCATTATGACAAAGCGCACTCTTGGGCGGAACTTTCATGAGAGCCATACAGACAAAGGTCTACGAATGGCAGTCACTAATCGTTCCCACTCTCCTAGGTTTTTGTTCAGACCTTGGGTTTTAGGCCCCACTCAATGCTCACAAGTATAGGATGTGAAGTGTGTGTCGAGGGCACAACACCTAGGAATAACTACCCTTCCCCCCCTGCAAATGAAAATCCAGAGCAGTCCAGACAAATAGCATGTTGTTTATCCTAGGGTTCAATATCGATCCAATATAAACTAATCTAGGGTGCCAATAACAATGCACTACTTACCTCAAGAAAGGGAGCAAAGAAGAGGGGGACATGATAAGAAAGGGGAAGAAATGCATGAGGGAACTAAGCAAAGAAGTAACTATCTATTGCTTTAAAAACAAACATAGAAGAATGCACATGGATGTAATATGCTTATGAAAAAGGAAGAAGAAGAGAGGCAAAGCAAGATATTCGAATCAATCATATAAACCACACACTTAATTAATTAGGCTTGACCCACTTTTTAAAAAAAAAATGTTTTTTTTTAGTGTCCCCAGTGAAGTCGCCAGCTGTTGCGCCCGAAAAAGTCCCCGAGGGAGAGCCTTCCTCGTTCACAACTTTTTCTAAAGTCAATGAAGCCGCCACCAATATTTATTAAGGAAAATATTAGGAAAACATTTTTTGGAAAAAAGCGATTGGTCTTGCGAAACTAGAGAATAGGGTTCGGGGGTCGGTTACGCGTAGGGAAGGTGTTAGCACCCCACACGTCCTCTCTACTGAGAGGGAACCTTTAATTAAATGTGTGGTTTTAGTGTGTTGACTTGAAAACACTTAATTTTACCTCTCTACTTCTTATTGAAAAATTCTTAATGAATATCTTTATTTATTATGAAAAAGGGGGAAAAAAGGTTTTTTTAGAAAAAAAAGTGCTTGACGGGACATGGCCCGCTCCTACGTATCTCCCGGTGCGATGGAGAACTCAAAGCTACGTAGTTCTTCTTTGTCTTTTTGAAAAGTTTTTGTTTTTTATCTTTTTTAGTGAGTTTTCGAAATAGGACGAGCATTTAGTGAATGATTAAACTAACCAAGGTTATGGGTAATCACCGCTAAATACTCTAGAAAATGAGGGTCAATACCACTAGTCAGACGAACGAAGGTTCCGATTGACTATTAGTAGCAACCCGTTTTTATTTGCTCTTTTGAAAGTGGTCTTTGAAAGTGATTGATTGCACGATGATCAAGCTAACAAAGGTTTATGAGTGATCATCGCTTGTTGTTCTTTTGGGAAAAAGACATTGCAACCAATGGCTAGACGAACAAAGGTTCCGATTAGCCACTAGCGACAATGGGTTGAAAATGTTTTTAGAAAGGAAAAGGTTTTCGTTCTGAAAACGATCTTGGTTTGCAAAAGTGATTCTTTTTGTTACGAAAATAACTCTTTTCTTTTTGTTATGCAAATGCTAATTTTTATGGTTGCGAAAAGGATTTTTTATTTTCTGCGCTTGACGAGAACGTGACTCGCTCCTACGTATCCCGAATGGGAATCAAAGCGACGTAGTTCTAAGTTGTCTAGAAAAAGGTTTTTATTTTTTATCTTGTTTAATAGCGAAAATTGAGCTTTCATGATGATCAATCGAGCAAAGGCTCCAAGTGACCACCATTAGCACTCCATTGTTAATAATCATGCAAGCAAAGGCTTCGCAAGACTACTAACAAAGTTTGATTTAATAAATAAGTATGTACATAAATAAACAGTATACATAATAAATAAATATATACAAAAATAAATAAATTAAATAAATAAATGCAAAACTAACCTCTAGCTGATCAATGCGATCAACGCCGAAACGGACCGAGCAATCTGACCATATCAACCGCGAACCGAACTCCTATCTGGTCCGTTTTCACCCGAAAACCACCAAGTAAAGGACCTCAACGGTCATCCCAAAAATAACTAAAGACGGGCTTTTAATCTAACGGACTGCAAAAGCTAGTCCAAAAGAATTAAAGACAGGCTTTTAATCTAATGGGCTGCAAATGCTAGCCCAAAAGATCACTTACCCCATCAATCACCCATGTCCATAGCCTTTGCATCTCTATCTCTTTTATAGCCAAAGGCTAGGTAGTTCTTGTTTCTCCCAAGCAATGTGGGACTAAAACAACATAGAAAAGCAATTTTCGTTTTTCTCAAACCAGTCATATTGACAACGCGATTTCAGATTCGTTAACCGTTGGATCATCGTTGTTTTTTGACACCAGGTTCATGAGACATCCATCTTCACTTCTACCGTTCGGATCGTCGAAACGAGGTCTGAGGAGAGAGAAATTGCCTTCGCAAAAGTAGAAAAAACCACTCCCATTTTTCTCAAACCAGCCACCGTACAAGTGCAATTCTGGATTCGTTAACCGTTTGATCATCGTTGTTTTTTGACACCAAGTTCATGAGACATCCATCTTCACTTTCACCGGTCGGATCGTCGAAATGATGTCCGAAGAGAGAGAAATCACCTTTGCAAAGTAGCTGCAGTTTTGGGTACTTGGTTTATTTTGTATTTTTGTAACTTTGACATTCTTGGACCAAGTCATGTACATGGACATTCTCCTTTTTTTTTTGTAATAATAATCTTTTATTGCACCTCCCCTTTTTTATTTTCTTTTGTAATTTGTATTATTTCTTATCTATTTTATTTTTTATTTTCGTTTTTTTAATTAAAGATATTGTAACAAGAAAAATAAATTAAATCTACTATGTAATTTTTGTGTTGAAAGTTAGGGTTTGGACCTAAGCCGGACGAAATTGGGGTATGACAAGGACAACTCCAGCTGTACCCTGTTTGATATGAGAATTGTTTATGGTACTGGACAAAAGTGGAGGGCAAGGAACTGGACAATAACCCAAATTCTTGTCCCTTGCAAAACCACAATACAACTTTATGTCCACCCAAAAACTACCAAAATATTATTTCTATTTCGTACTCAATAATCTCTCTCTTCCCTATCTTCTCTATCCTCTATTCTCTCTCTCTCTCTCTCTCTCTCATATCTCATTCTTCTCCCTCCTTTCTCTCTCCCTCTCTCCTCTTATCTCTCATCTATCTTTTATTCTCATGACCTCTCTCTCCCTCATCTCTCTCCATCTCTCTCGGTTTCTCTTCTATTTTCTCTCTCACATTTTTCCTTATAGTTTTTTAATTATATTATAATATTTTATATAAAATTATTATAAACATTATACGAGGAATTATAGTAAATTTTACATTTTTTTTGTGTTGTCCATGTTCACCAAATAGTGTACATGACAAAATAGTTGTCCAGTACTATTCTATCCACTATTGTACTGTCCGGTCTAGTACTTACCTGCTTGCAAATTAAACAGACCCATAGGTACCCATTTCTTGTTCCACTGTCATTATATATGCTTGTTAATATTTTAGGTAGTAATGCTAGTTTAGTAAATAGTTGGATAGTAGAGAAGGCTTTAGTTGATAGTTGAAAGATGATAGTAGTTAATTAGTAGTGTGATGTTTGGAGCAAATGAATAGTTGTATTGCTCTCAAATTGGTCACAAATGACTTGATTACAAATGCTCCCAAGCTTGCCTATTTATAGGTGCTTGAGGATGGTTCTAGATAATTCTACATGATTAGCATCTCTAATATATTCTAGATTTATCTTGTACTTGTAGCTTCTAGGTTTTTCTCTTTTGATATTTACATAGAATATTCTAGATTCTTTTACTTAGTACATGTAATGGTAATTTCTAGAATATCTTTGATCTAGACTTCAATAGAGAAATCTAGAAATTTGCATCACTTCTTTAACACTCCTCCTTGATGCAAACTTTGGAAACTCCAAGCTTTGTTCTTAGTTCCTCAAACTTGACTCTTGGTAATGCCTTCGTAAATATATCTGCAACTTGATCTTCTGTTGTGCAGTACTCGAGATGAATCTGCTTAGTTGTCTCTGCTTCTCTAATAAAGTCATATTTTATAGAAATGTGCTTTGTTCGATGATGATGAACCGGATTCTTTGCCATTGCTATAGCTGACTTGTTGTCGCAGTAGATTGTAGTAGGGAGATCTTGTTGTTCACCCATGTCTTCAAGTATTCTCCGAAGCCATATAGCTTGACTTGTCGCTTCAGCTGCTGCCACGTACTCAGCCTCTGCTGTTGATTGCGCAACTGTTGCTTGCTTCTTAGATCCCCATGAGAAAAATCCCGATCCTAGTGAGAAGGCATAGCCTGATGTACTTTTCATGTCATCAATAGAACCTGCCCAATCACTGTCGGTGTAGCCAAGTAATCTTGAGTTGGTCGTGGTTCTGTACCATATACCAAACTCCTTTGTTCCTTGAAGGTATCTTAAAATTCTTTTTCCTGCTCCATAGTGAATTTGGCTCGGCTTCTGCATGAATCTTGATAGAAGACTTGTGGCATACATGATGTCTGGGCGTGTAGCAGTGACATATAGTAAGCTCCCTATCAAACTTCTATAGCGCGGTGCATCAGCTTCTGGTGCTCCGTCTTCTTTTTGTAACTTCTCATTTGTCACGAACAGAGTAGCAACTGGCTTGCATTCGTTCATGTTGAATTTCTTTAATAGTGCTTCGGTATATTTCTTTTGACTGATGAATATTCCTTCTTTTTGTTGTCTTACTTCTATGCCGAGGAAGTAGTTCATCAAGCCAAGATCTGTCATCTCAAATGTCTTCATCATGTCTTCTTTGAAATTAGCGATCATCTTCGTGTTGTTTCCTGTGTAGATTAGATCATCTACATACAAGGAGATAATGAGAGTATCCTGCTGACCTTGGGTCTTGACATATAGTGTTGGCTCACTCTTGCTCCTCCTGAATCCTTGATTGATGAAGTATTGATCAATTCGGCTGTACCATGCTCGAGGAGCTTGCTTGAGACCATATAAAGCTTTTCTTAGTCTCAGTACTTTATCTTCATTTCCTTTGCTGACGAAGCCCTGTGGTTGCTCAATATAAATCTCTTCTTCTAGCACTCCATTTAGAAATGCAGACTTGACATCTAGTTGATAGATGCTCCACTCTTTTTGTGCTGCAAGAGCTATTAAAGCTCTTATAGTGTCTAGACGAGCAACTGGAGCAAATGTCTCATTGTAGTCAACTCCAGGTTGCTGAGAGTAGCCCTTTGCTACAAGCCTAGCCTTGTGTTTTTGTATTGAGCCATCAGGGTTAAGCTTTGTCTTATAAACCCATTTGACTCCTATGATATCTTTATCTTTTGGATAGTCTACTAGCTCCCATGTTTTGTTTTTCTCAATTGATTTAATCTCCTCCTCCATTGCTTTGACCCATGCTTCTTGTTTTGATGCTATTTCATAGTTTTCAGGCTCAAGTATGGCCAAATTGCAAGTTTCATATATATCCGCCAGAGATCTTACTCGCCTCGGAGTAGATTCTGGTGAGGAATCTTGTTGAAGAGAAGACGAAGAAGGCATACCTGGATCTTCTGTTACTTCTTCAACTTCTTCTTGAGGTTGCTGTACTGGAAGGGAAATGTTGCTTCTCTCAATTTTTTCTTTATCCCAATTCCAAGCAGCAGCTTCATCAACTTCGACATCTCGACTAATGATGAGCTTCTTTGTTTGTAAGTGGTAGACTCGATAGCCTTTTGATTGTGTACTGTATCCCAAGAAGATGCCTCGAATCGTTTTGTCTTCTAACTTATGCCTCTTTTGGTCTGGGACATGAATGTAGCAGATTGATCCAAATACCCTTAAATGTTTGACAGAAGGTTTTTGCCCACTCCAAGCTTCAACAGGAGTCTTATCTTGGACTGCTTGAGTTGGACATCTATTGATAATGTAGACTGCAGTATAAACCGCTTCAGCCCAAAAAGTGTTTGGTAGTCCTTTGTCCTTTAGCATCGATCTAGCCATCTCCATGACCATGCGGTTTCTTCTTTCAGATACTCCATTTTGTTGAGGAGAATATGCGACTGTGGGTTGTTTTTCAATGCCTTCATCCTCACAGAATTTATCAAACTCATGGGAGTTGTACTCTTTGCCGCGATCACTCCTAAGCCTCTTAATGTGTTTGCCACTTTGCTTTTCTACAAGGGCCTTGAACTTCTTGAATATTCTAAAGACTTCTGATTTTTTCTTGATGAAATAGACCCAAGTCATTCTAGAAAAGTCATCGATGAAGAGGATGAAATACCTGTTGTTGGTGAGTGATGGTGTCCTCATCGGTCCACAAACGTCAGTGTGGATGAGTTCTAGCACATCTTTAGCTCTCCATGCATTGCTCGTTGAAAATTGTAGTTTGTGTTGTTTTCCAAGAAGACATCCTTCACATGCTCCACTATCTTCTTTTAGACTTGGTAAATCTTTTACCATATTCTTTTGATATAACAACTTTAAGGCTTTCGAGTTGAGGTGGCCAAATCTTCGATGCCATAGCCATGAATCATCAGCTTGCACCTTCATGGCAATGTTAGTGGTATATTTAAAGTTTATCGGGAAGCTTCTGTTCCTCGTCTCCATCTTTACTTGGGTTATCTCAACCCTTTTACTACTGTTATCATAGATTGTGCATTTATCTCCTTCAAAGTGAAGGACATAGCCTTTCTCCATCATTTGACCGATGCTCAAGAGATTTTCTTTAAGATTGGGAACTAGTAAGACATCTCTAATGAGTCGCGTACCTTTCTTTGTCTCCACCATGACAGTGCCTTTGCCTTTTGATTCCACGGTAGTGCCATTCCCTAGTCGAATATTTGATTTGACAGAGTCATCAATTTCCTTAAAGATGCTCTCATCTTTAGCCATGTGATTGCTGCAACCGCTATCCAAGTACCAGGTTCCTTTCTTGTCGTCGTTGGAATCTTGGGTGGCATAGAAAAGATGTTCTTCACTGTCATGTTTATTCTGGTCATTCTCACGTTCTTCGACGAAATTTGCTTGACGTTTATTTTTGCTATAGCAATTCTTCTCCACGTGCCCAAATTTCTTAAAGTGCCGACATTGTGGCTTTCCTCGCCAGCGACAGTCTTTCTCGGCATGATTTGTCCTCTTGCAGATGCCACATGGAGGATACTCATCTTGATTTTTCTTTGAGAAATTTCTAGAATTCTCTCTATTTCTAGAACTTTCTCCACTACTCTTGTTTCCTCCATATCCTTTATTTTGAGACCGTAATTTAAGCTTAGATTGAAAGGCATTTTCTACAGAGTCATCATCACGCCTACTCAATCTTTGCTCATAAGCTTCAAGAGAGCCCATTAGTTCTGTCACAGATAAGTTTGATAGATTCTTCGTTTGTTCAATCGTCGTCACGATTGGATCATACTTACAGGGAATAGAAACTAGAACTTTCTCAACAATTCTTTTGTCGAGAATATTTTCCCCGTAGGCTCTCATTTTAGAAACAATTTCTTTTATCTTAGTATAATAGTCTTGTACGGTCTCAAATTCCTTCATATTTAATAATTCAAACTTACGCCTTAGACTTTGGAGTTTGACGGCACGTACCTTGGCGGTTCCTTGAAACTCCTCCTGTAGTGTACTCCATGCATCCTTGGCACTATAAGCTCCCATTATCCTCAGAAAAATAGAGTCACCCACGGCTTGCTGCAAGTAATATAGCGCCTTTGAATCTTTTTGCCTATTTTCCTTCAACTCTTACTGCAGCTCAAAGGAAAGAGTTGAAGTATCTGCGGGAGTAGTAAACCCTTCTTCCACAACTTCCATAGATCTTGGGAGAAAAAAAATGTCTTCATTTTAATGCTCCAAAAATCATAGTTTTCACCGGAAAAATGAGGGACTTGGATATTAAATGATGATTGGGTGTTGTTAGCCATGGGCTAAGAAAAATATGGAAGTAGTGTAGAGTGAGGGTAGTGATTTTTAATTGGTAGTTGGATAGTTTATCTACGCCCAGTATATGACCGAACGTAGCTCTGGTACCACTGTTAAAATTTGAGGTAGTAATGCTAGTTTAGTAAATAGTTGGATAGTAGAGAAGGCTTTAGTTGATAGTTGGAAGATGATAGTAGTTAATTAGTAGTGTGATGTTTGGAGCAAATGAATAGTTGTATTGCTCTCAAATTGGTCACAAATGACTTGATTACAAATGCTCCCAAGCTTGCCTATTTATAGGTGCTTGAGGATGGTTCTAGATAATTCTACATGATTAGCATCTCTAATATATTCTAGATTTATCTTGTACTTGTAGCTTCTAGGTTTTTCTCTTTTGATATTTACATAGAATATTCTATATTCTTTTACTTAGTACATGTAATGGTAATTTCTAGAATATCTTTGATTTAGACTTCAATAGAGAAATCTAGAAATTTGCATCACTTCTTTAACAATGCTCATATAAGGGGTACAGGCAATACTGAGAAGATTAACTGAGAGATAATATTGGAGATGCGCGTTGTTACTTGTTAATTGAAATTCAATTGTATGGTTATTTGAATTCTGTCGAATCTGATATAAATTTGAATCTTATGTATATTTAGAAATTCGTGTATGTAATTTTGTTAATTGGAAATTCGTGCAATTTTGTGTTCTCTCCGATATTCTTGTTGTATGACAGGGATACACTAAAATTCTGAAGTTGTTTTAAAAAGGGAATTATAAGTGCTTCTTATGAAGGCAGTGGAGAACGTGTCAAAACAAAAAAAAAAGGGAGAGAGTAGTGCTTCCTATTTGAAGTGTTGCCTATGAAAATGAAATAAGCAACACTTTTAGTATTAAAGTATTGTCTAACTTGAGTGAACGTATAGCGCTTCCGTCAAAAGTATTGTGGATTCCCGACATTCAGTAGCGCTAGTTATGCACTGCTGTTTAGTATCGTTCCTTTAACTTCCTAATGGCAGAAAAACACTGCTAAATCCTTTTTTTTGTATTGCAAGTACGAGAATAAAATTACAACCTGTTTTGTTCATAATAAATTCTCAAATAGTTTAGTTTATATTGGCAAAGAAGGAAAAGAGTCTCGTTAAAACTTTTTGATACAAATCCTCCTAATGGTTTTACGAGCCTTAAAGAAGCTTATCTTTATCTCAACCCGCCTGGTTCCCCGGTCAGATGGAGTAAGTTTATATGGAGTCAAGTCATTCCTCCTTCCAAGTCATTTCTACTTTGGAGACGTATCCATATAAGAAAATGCCCAATGATAAAAATCTCCGATCTCCGATTTGCACAATTGTCTCTATGTGTACCATGTGTGGAAAAACTAGTGAGACTTCTGAACTCCTTTTGTTGCATTGTGATTATGCTTCCAGACTTTGGTGTTGGTTAGGGGGTCTTCTTAAGCCACCTATTGATGTTGGTAGCATTCATATAGTGTTAGGCAATTGTGAAAAAGCATGGAGCTCTTAGATTCATGATATATTACTCACATTGTCTAGGTTATATGGTTTGGCAAGAATCAAACTCGCTTCAATGATGTCTCTTTATTTGGTAACATTTCTACAAGGGTTAATTCAAACTCCATTGAAGAGTTTCCTTATTTAAAGTTCTTCTCGGTGATTGGTCACCCTCCAAAGGCTTCGTCCATTATTGAAGTCATTTGGCACAAGATTCACGTGGTAATCATGGCCCTACGGCCTATGGTGGTCTATTTTGTAACTCGAGTGGGGCAATCATGGACTGCTGCTCGGACTATGTGGGTATTGCTACCTTTTTTGAAGCGAAGATCTTGAGTGTTATAAAATCGATTGAAGTTGTTGTTGAGAGGGGGTGGTGTAAGGTTTGGATAGAGTGTGATTATGCTCTTGTTGTGGCAGCTTATAAGTCCTTTGGTTTGGTTTCGTGGAGACTCAGAAATTGACGGCGCAACAGATATATCCATAACCAATAGGATAAATTTCATTATTTCCCACATATATTGAGAAGGAAATTCATGTGCACATCAGTCATCGATTTATGGCTTTATTAGTTTTGGTTTCAACTGGTGAGATTTACTTCCAAGTTTTGTTTTAGAAGAGTTTAATCGTAATAGGTTAGGTCTTCCGATTATCATTTTCGATAATTCTATTTTCCTGCCAAGGGTATTGATCTAGTCCTGTTGGGGTTTTTTTCCTTATAATGACACCATGGGGGAAATAGTTTAGTATAGAGGCTGATAATTAAAGTGTTAAACCTTAAAAAACTATATTTTAATTAATTTAACTGAAAATTATGGAATGAAATATAAAGATTCGTGTGTCAATTGATATCTTAAGAGTGCACTTTTGATACACCACACATGTCTTTGGGATTTGCCTATGCCATCATGCTTGACTCCTTTTATAGAACTTGCTTGCTTTATATACATTTATCTATTTTATATGGTCATAAATAGAACCAACTTGCATGCATAAAGCAAGCTGAGTTCATCGGAAAACGACTTTCTGGATTCGTGTGTGAAAAGAAATAGTATGAGATTAAGCACAAAAATTAAACAAATTAAGCTTTAGAAGGTGCTAATATTGAAAGAAAGAAAAAGCATAAGATTTTAGCAAAGTGAACACACGATCTTATAGTTATAACTCGTGTGTACGTGACATAGGCCCAACAAACCATGTTTTGATTTGTCATTATCAAAAAGAGAAATTGAAAGAATTTTGAAAACCATTAATTATTGATTTTATAGTAAACACGAAAGTTGTAAAAAAAGAAAAACAGTAAATGTCCAAGGTGGTCCTTGAAAAAATGAGAAGAGAAATCTGATTTCTTAGAAATGAAAATTTCTATCTACTACTCAAAGATCTCAAATTCAATTAAAAATAGTCTTTTATAGAGAAACGTTTATAAATGTCTTTATTTCTTTTAAAAATTAATTAATTTGCCGGACACCTGAGATTTTTGAAAATTAATTGTTTCTTTTCTTTTGTCATAAACTAAATATGTCACTAACAAGGATTGGTTGAAGTGGGAATCCCACTCCAAAGTCTCGGATTCGAACTAAATATATATGTGGTTATTCAAGTTCCCCGACATAGATTAGTCACCGACAAAGTTAGTGAATATTGCGCACTAAACAAAAAATAAACTAAATATGTCTTTCAGCAAAAAAAAAAGAAACTAAATATATCTTTGTGTTTTTCCTTTTGATGACTAATTGTTTTTTGTCAGATTAGACGAAATAACAAATAAACACCATACATATTATCACACGCATACACTTGAGTTTGAACTCAAAAACAGGCATTCTCATATTGCTTAAATTGTCAAGACAACCAACGGAGGGGACTTTGAGCGGCGGCTAATTAGAAAGAGAAGGTTGGATTAAAGAAAAAAGCATTATACATGTTGTCTTTAGAATTAAAGTGCTTTGATGTAGATATTTTCTTACAAGGTGATAGTGAGTGGATGGATTGGAACTTTGTGATTTTCTTTTTTTTTTCGGGGGCCATCAAATGTGGACCTAATTAGATAGACAAAGAGATCTCTTAAAGAGATTTGCTTCTCTATATTGATTAGACAACTAACAATATACTAAGATGAAGTGATTGAGTTGTTTGCTCAATGGGATTTAATCACTTGAAATTCCTAAACTCACTCATAGCCCCTTTAAGGTGGGGTTAGGACTTTTTTTGCCAATCAAAATTTTCAATAAATGACATGTGAAAACGGTAACAATAATTACTAATATAATATAAATATGCAAAAGCCAAAGGTTATGTACCTAATCCATTAGTTTAACATGGAGATTTGATCCTCTTAATTAATAATAATGCTATTCAACATGAAATACCACTATCAAAAGGGCATTAGAGGAACTCCACATCAGTTTCCTCTTTAAAATGTCGGCCATTTGTCTCTTCTGCTACTATTGACACAGCACATCACATAGGAATTTTTTCTTCCATATACACTACTTTCTTTTAACCTGCTTTCATATTATTTATTAAATTAAATGTGAACCAATTTTAGTTTATCCGGCATTAATCAGTTGAAAAAGGAAGAAAGAAAACAAGAGACTGAAGCTTGTTTTAAAAACCGAATAAATTGGATGGTTCAATTGGTTAAACTATGACTCGACACTGTCTACACTTCAGTTATTTCAATGATTGGACGCAATTTTATCTGAGTTTGAACGATTTAAGTCAAATCACATCGTATTCTTTAAAATGATGCAATATCAGTCACTTATTTTCCCAAGCAAAAGATTATATTATCACTCTTTCATCGTTTTTTATATTCACATGTGTCTCTTCATTTTCGAATATCATAAATGATAAACTTTATCATGTCTAGTTAACACGCAACTTAAAAAGACTTGATAGTTCATTTGAATAAATTTAATCTATCTACCACAAAAATTAATGATTCGTTAATATAAAAGTATATTATAACGATATTCTTGCTCTCATTATCTTTTCACAAAACATCCTTTAAAATTACGCAAATCAATAATCTATTCTTTCAATAAGTTTGTATATTATCATATATTTTTTATTGACTTTACACATTTGATCGTATCTGTTAAAGTCACGCAAATCAATGAATCATTTTTTAAATACTCTCTTCCAATACTTTGAGAGACATAGAAATAGAGAAAATGATATTTTTTGGACTAATATAAAAAAAAATTGGTGGTTCAAGGGCTAGGATCACCGGGCAAAGCAGGCTGAAGATGTTGTGGCCCATTATCCCTCCACCGTTAGGAGCCAGAGGTTTGCGCTGCTATGTGAAACCAGCCTCACGCAGTTAGTTCCCTCTCGTCTAGAACCAACGAGGCCCATGCCTTCACACGAGCCCCAATGATCAACTCTCAACGTGGAGCGGGTAAGCCGGTGTAGTGCACCAATTAGTACAACCCAGCAAGACCTGTGTCCCACCAACTTGATGCCCCAGTCGGGGTTACAAGTTGTCGTTACCAGCTCGGCATAGAGAAAAGGATACGATAAATGTAATAAGTGAGTAGTGTGATAGAAAAAATGAAATATTATATGGATATTGAGGATGTTGAAGTGTTAAAAAAAGTTATGGTGAATTTATTATGCTTCGGTTTAAACATAAAGTGATGAGGTAGAAATATTCACATGCAGGTGTTTATGTTGGGACAATCTTATAGCAAATAGGGACACGGTGGCTTGAGTGATGTACTTTCTTTGACAAAGGAAATTAAAGTTTGTCGACATAGACTATGTTTGGCTTTGTCTGCTAAATGATTAAGGTACTTCAGTTTTAGGATACGCGTGATCCTTATCACTCCATAACATTTGTTCAGCTCCTTCTAGTTCTATTCTAGTGACCAATGGCCAACTCCAAAGGCTGTGTACCTTATTGCTGGTTTATTAGAACTACATGCATGAGCATATAACAGACACACACAAATGTCCCCACTATATTATTAAAGAGCAATAACATGGTATATAAGTCTCTACAACCAGCCACGTGAGTTAGAGCACCCCACTTCCCAATGGAAGCCAAAAAAAATGTTGGAGGGCATTTCAAACGTGCTCTCTCAATAAATTATATACTTTAGAGCATCTCCATCCATAGTATGGTTAGATAACCTCTATAAAATCGACTCTACAAAACCACATTATCTTTTAAAAAAAATTAAGCAATTTATACATATTTTACTTCAACGGGAGAAAAATAAGTCTATGTATTTCTTTGTTTGTCGAAGACTAAATTTGGTATTTACTCTTAAAATTATAACTTGAATACCAACATTGGCTTGTTGAGGTGCTAAGCGGCCTCAACCCTTAGTAAAGAGAACATGGTCCGAATCTAGTAACCGGTTAAAATTGATTTTGAAGAGAAGTGACTTATGTGACATTTTTTATACTCAATGTAAGTTTCATATAAATTTAGGATATAAATTTATCAACTTAACACTTTGTTTTGACACTTCTGTTGGGGATAAACACGTGAAAGGGAGAAGAAAAGGAAGTGGCGGCGCTAAGGACAAGAGGAATAATTAGGACAATATAATATTAGGTAAAAGCTGCACTGAATTTCATAAAAGTAGGGTACAGATTACATGCTACTGACGTCCATATTTATATACAATGAAACAGGCCCAGGCCCATAATTTCGACTAGCCCATTCGACTGGCCCATTTCGACTAGGTTTCTAACTACACCTACTATAATTACAAGCAATAGAATTTCAATATTCCCTCCTAATTCACATTGCTGAGTGACATCATCCCAAGCATCGTTCTCAGTTCTTCGAATCTTCCCTTTTGCAATGGCTTGGTCATTGCATCAGCTACTTGAAGTTCCGAACAGCAGTATTCCAGATTCAGCTTCTCATTGTTTACTTGATCACGCAGGAAGTGATATCTGGTCTCTATGTGCTTCGACCTACCATGTGCGACAGGGTTCCTTGCGAGATCTATCGCAGACTTGTTGTCGATCAACAACTTCATTGCTTCGACCCTGTGCACTCCAATTTCGACCAGTAGCATGCTCAGCCATGATGCTTGACATGCTGCAAAGGAAGCAGCTACATACTCTGCTTCACAGGAGGACAACGCAACTATACTTTGCTTCTTCGAGCACCAAGAGATGGGTGTCGATCCATACATAAAGACATACCCACTTGTGCTTTTCCGATCACTCCTGTCTCCACTCCAGTCGGAGTCAGTGTAGCCAAACACTTCATTACCATTCTTCGACACACTCTTGCTAGGGAACAGAATACCATAACTTTGTGTTCCCTTTACATACCTTAGTATTCTTTTTGCAGCTACCATATGAGAGCTTTTCGGCTTCTCCATGAATCTGTTGATCATTCCGACACTAAACATAATGTCAGGTCGAGTGTTGCACAAGTACCTTAGGGAGCCCACGATCTGTTTGAACAAGGTGGCATCTACTTCAATCCCTTCGTCGTCTTTCGACAGCTTGCTGCTAGTGTCAGATGGTGTCGAAACTTCCTTGCAGTTGCTCATGTCGAATCTTTTCAGGATATCAGCTGCATACTTCGACTGGTGCAGGAGTATACCCTTACTTGTCTTGGTAAACGCCTTCCCCAAGAAATATGATAGATGTCCCAGATCACTCATTTCAAATTCTGACATCATCACTTTCTTGAAGGCTTCGACTTCGACTTCATTGCTGCCAGTTACAAGTAGATCATCTACGTACAGGCACAACAACAACTGAGTCGAAGTTCCATTCTTCTTCACATATACTCCATGTTCATTAGTGCATCTAGTGAACTTCTGAGCCAAGAGAAATCCATCAATTCTCTTGTTCCACGCTCTTGGAGCTTGCTTGAGCCCATAGAGGGCCTTTTCCAGCTTATAGACCTTGTCTTCTTTGCCCTTCGACTCAAAACCAGGTGGTTGACAAACATAGACTTCCTCCTCCAGAGGTCCATTAAGAAATGCTGATTTTACATCAAGTTGATGTAGGGGCCAGCCTCTATGACTTGCCAATGCTACTACCAATCTTATGGTTTCGATCCTGGCTACTGGGGCAAAGACCTCATTGAAATCCAAACCAGGTTTCTGCAGGAACCCTTTGGCTACTAGCCTGGCCTTGTACTTGGCCACTTCTGCATTGGGCTTGACTTTGGTCTTGAAGACCCACTTCACCCCTATGGCTTTCTTTTCTTTTGGAAGTTCGACTAGCTTCCACGTATCATTCTTCTCGATTGATTTCAACTCGTCAATCATTGCTTCCTTCCACTGCTTGTGACTAAGGGCTTGCTCCAGGCTCACTGGTTCTGCTTCTGCCATTAGTGCAAAGTGTGTCAGGTCTCCCTCTGCCGTAATAGCAGAATCTGGGTAAGTGTCGAATCCTTCTAGTCTTACTGATCTCTGCCTTTCCCTTTGCGACCTTCTTAAAGGTTCGACAACAATGGGTTCTTCTGGCTCTTCAGTTTCGACCTCTTCATTCTGATCATCTTGATCAGAGACTTCGACGAAGTCCATCATTGTAGTTTTCTCACAGCCTTCTTCCCAGTTCCAATGTTTCGACTCATCTACTACGACATCTCTGCTTTTCACTATTTTCTTCTGCACAGGATCATACAGTTTGTATGCTCCTGTCGAATGATAGCCAACAAGAATCATTTGTTGTGCTCTATCATCCAGCTTGCTTCTTAGTTGCTCAGGGACATGTCTATAGCATACTGAGCCAATTATTCTGAGATGCTTGACACTTGGCTTTCTTCCTAGCCAAGCTTCTTCAGGTGTCTTTCCAGTCAATCTCTTTGTGGGGCATTTGTTCAGAATATACACAATTGTGGCTACAAGTTCTCCCCATAAGCTATGAGGTAGCTTCTTCTCCTTCAACATACTTCTTACCATGTTGAGGATGGTCCTGTTTTTCCTCTCAGCAGTACCATTATGCTGAGGCGTGTAAGGTGCAGTGACTTCATGCACAATTCCTTCTTTCTCACAGAATTCGACAAATCCATGAGAATTGTACTCACCACCTCCATCGCTTCTAAGGGTTTTGATTTCACATTCACTCTGCTTTTCAATCATTACCTTATACTTCTTGAATATTTCTAGTACTTCACTCTTCCTTTTGATCAAATACACCCAGCACATTCTAGTGTATTCGTCAATGAAGGTGACAAAGTACTTATTCCCTCCTAAGGAACATACTTCGAAAGGACCACAGACATCAGAAAATATCACCTCTAGTGTAACATCCCCTTTCTAATTTATAATTAAATGAACAAATATCAGAGTCACCTCAGAAGGGCGCTACATTTTTCTCACCAAAAACAAATAACAAATGATTTGAAATCCTCAAAAACATTTAATCTCAGAATAACATTAAACAGCGGAATCTCAAACTCGTGCAACATCACCATGAATAATTAAGACATCAGTCTCCAGCAGTAAACAACATAATAAAACATAAACGACCCCTAAAACCCCTCCCCGGTGCTACGCATCAGAGCCGACACAGACCCAACGCGAAGGAGACTACACCTAGCAATCCTCCACGAGTGCTAACGATCACCTGCAGCGTTGCCACACAAGAGCAACATTCCAAGCAGAAGGGGTGAGTTTAACAGAAATAATAAGCACATGACAGCAGTACATAAGCAGCAGGCACAACACGGCAAACACGTATATACCATATCACACCACAGCACAAGATTCATATCTCTATCAAACATAAAACGCCAACCACAATAGTTATGTACACATGGACCATGAAGGAATGTATGAAATGCAACCCCTCCGGGCATATGCATGCGGTACCGATCTCGTAAAGGCCACGACGGGCACAACTCGTAATAAACATCGTGTTGTAGCATCACAGCTACCTCGTAAGAATGCATATGACAATGCGACTCATGACTCATGCACCAATTACATCAACTCAAAACATTCAATTAATAAATACTATATCAACATATCTCGTTATAAATCATTTCATAAAAATACCACGTGTTGTAGCATCACATCTACCTCGTCACATAACCACAACAAAGCACGTAACAAATACTATACCACATTAACAACTATCTCGTGTTGTAGCATCACAGCTACCTCGTAACATAACCACAACAAAGCACGTACAAATACTATACCACATTAACAACTATCTCGTGTTGTAGCATCACAGCTACCTCGTAACATAACCACAACAAAGCACGTACAATTACTATACCACATTAACAACTATCTCGTGTTGTGGCATCGCAGCTACCTCGTAGTTTCTCACCAATAAATATTTCAGCTCATCAATCACACCATAATATACTCACCAACTCACCCACCACTCACACCAACACCAATTTCAATTAGGCCAATTTAGGATTTAACACAGCATAGGGAAAGTGAGCAAAAAATTGAAATTTAGACACTGGAACACCTCAGCCCAGAACCACCAGTAAAATAATCCATTTTTGCATAAAACCAAAACATTTGGATAGACACTGAAATTAGCTTCGAAACGCATTTTGAACCGTCAAATTTGGATAACCGAGTCAAAAGTTATGTCAAAAACAAATTTGGGACAAAACCGAGACACGTGCTGAAAACGACTCGGAACAGCAGAAGATTCTGGTGCTTCGCGCGTGGAGCGCGACTTAGGCGCAACTGGAGCGCGAAACGGCAGAAAATGCCCAGTAACTTGCGCTTGAAGCGCGACTGGAGCGCAAGTGAGGCGCAAATTGGCAGAATTGGCAACAGGCGCCCAGACAGCAGCAACAAAGCACAGATTGACAACAACAATGGCGCCTAAGGCGCCTAGGGTCCTTCAAACTCAATTTTCTTCCAAATTCATATGTTCAATCATTCAATAATTATTTCAAACACCTCAAATTCACTCTCATATCTTCAATTACACATTTTATCAATTATTTGGCATACAATACAAATCTTACACACATCTCATAACTCTTGCACATTTCAACAAACACATATAGGGCATCAACTCAACATACATTTCAATCACACAATAATCCACATCTCAATCACTCAATTTCATATCCACTTTAATCATGCAAATACACAACACCTAACTACCCATAAACCACCATCATAACCCATTATAACCGTTAAACCCACCCTTACCTCGAATACGTAAGCTCCTAGCACGAAGAAGATAGTCACGCACGTAAACACCGCAACACGAACGATCTCCTCTTCACGAAAGAAATTGCGAAAACCCTCCTTTCCTCTTCTCTCCTTCGCGACGGCTCCCTCTCTTCTCACTCTCTCAACTTTCGATTTTTTTCTCCACAATGAAACCGTGAGAGGGTTTCATCTAACCCTCGGGGTTTAAGCTGTGGGCCTTTCACGCACTGGGCTCACAGTTACACCCCCACTACTACTCGCTCCCACTCCTACACAAAATATAACATTTCCCTCTCTTGTTAATTAAATTGTCACTCACTTATTTACTACCCACCACTCCTCATTTAAATCCAACACCCTATTGTTATTTTAATACAACCCACCAAATACCACTTAATTAAATTAACTAAATAAACATTTGAATTATTTTTGGGGTGTTACAACTCTCCCCCACTTAGTATATTTTCGTCCTCGAAAATCTAACCAATATGAATATAGTAATGCTCTAACCAGTTCATACCCAAAGGTTACCTCTAATCCACCCAACGGCAAACCAATAAAATTCACAACAAAGTCTTCGTCGAAAATCGACAAGGGACACAGCGAACACACATCAGAACACAATACATCACACAATACCAGTAGGGGCATCTCCCCCACTAGTTCACTTACCATCAGCAGCTTCTGTTTACCTGTACCTGCAGGAACAACACTACAACACAACCAATGGTTAGGACTAGAAGACAACAGTTGGTCGTACACCGACACAACGACTCGACGACTTGGCCGGACGGACCAACCATTGCTCTGATACCACTAATGTAACACCCCCTTTCTAATTTATAATTAAATGAACAAATATCAGAGTCACCTCAGAAGGGCGCTACATTTTTCTCACCAAAAACAAATAACAAATGATTTGAAATCCTCAAAAACATTTAATCTCAGAATAACATTAAACAGCGGAATCTCAAACTCGTGCAACATCACCATGAATAATTAAGACATCAGTCTCCAGCAGTAAACAACATAATAAAACATAAACGACCCCTAAAACCCCTCCCCGGTGCTACGCATCAGAGCCGACACAGACCCAACGCGAAGGAGACTACACCTAGCAATCCTCCACGAGTGCTAACGATCACCTGCAGCGTTGCCACACAAGAGCAACATTCCAAGCAGAAGGGGTGAGTTTAACAGAAATAATAAGCACATGACAGCAGTACATAAGCAGCAGGCACAACACGGCAAACACGTATATACCATATCACACCACAGCACAAGATTCATATCTCTATCAGACATAAAACGCCAACCACAATAGTTATGTACACATGGACCATGAAGGAATGTATGAAATGCAACCCCTCCGGGCATATGCATGCGGTACCGATCTCGTAAAGGCCACGACGGGCACAACTCGTAATAAACATCGTGTTGTAGCATCACAGCTACCTCGTAAGAATGCATATGACAATGCGACTCATGACTCATGCACCAATTACATCAACTCAAAACATTCAATTAATAAATACTATATCACCATATCTCGTTATAAATCATTTCATAAAAATACCACGTGTTGTAGCATCACATCTACCTCATCACATAACCACAACAAAGCACGTAACAAATACTATACCACATTAACAACTATCTCGTGTTGTAGCATCACAGCTACCTCGTAACATAACCACAACAAAGCACGTACAAATACTATACCACATTAACAACTATCTCGTGTTGTAGCATCACAGCTACCTCGTAACATAACCACAACAAAGCACGTACAATTACTATACCACATTAACAACTATCTCGTGTTGTGGCATCGCAGCTACCTCGTAGTTTCTCACCAATAAATATTTCAGCTCATCAATCACACCATAATATACTCACCAACTCACCCACCACTCACACCAACGCCAATTTCAATTAGGCCAATTTAGGATTTAACACAGCATAGGGAAAGTGAGCAAAAAATTGAAATTTAGACACTGGAACACCTCAGCCCATAACCACCAGTAAAATAATCCATTTTTGCATAAAACCAGAACATTTGGATAGACACTGAAATTAGCTTCGAAACGCATTTTGAACCGTCATATTTGGATAACCGATTCAAAAGTTATGTCAAAAACAAATTTGGGACAAAACCGAGACACGTGCTGAAAACGACTCGGAACAGCAGAAGATTCTGGTGCTTCGCGCGTGGAGCGCGACTTAGGCGCAACTGGAGCGCGAAACGGCAGAAAATGCCCAGTAACTTGCGCTTGAAGCGCGACTGGAGCGCAAGTGAGGCGCAAATTGGCAGAATTGGCAACAGGCGCCCAGACAGCAGCAACAAAGCACAGATTGACAACAACAATGGCGCCTAAGGCGCCTAGGGTCCTTCAAACTCAATTTTCTTCCAAATTCATATGTTCAATCATTCAATAATTATTTCAAACACCTCAAATTCACTCTCATATCTTCAATTACACATTTTATCAATTATTTGGCATACAATACAAATCTTACACACATCTCATAACTCTTGCACATTTCAACAAACACATATAGGGCATCAACTCAACATACATTTCAATCACACAATAATCCACATCTTAATCACTCAATTTCATATCCACTTTAATCATGCAAATACACAACACCTAACTACCCATAAACCACCATCATAACCCATTATAACCGTTAAACCCACCCTTACCTCGAATACGTAAGCTCCTAGCACGAAGAAGATAGTCACGCACGTAAACACCGCAACACGAACGATCTCCTCTTCACGAAAGAAATTGCGAAAACCCTCCTTTCCTCTTCTCTCCTTCGCGACGGCTCCCTCTCTTCTCACTCTCTCAACTTTCGATTTTTTTCTCCACAATGAAACCGTGAGAGGGTTTCATCTAACCCTTGGGGTTTAAGCTGTGGGCCTTTCACGCACTGGGCTCACAGTTACACCCCCACTACTACTCGCTCCCACTCCTACACAAAATATAACATTTCCCTCTCTTGTTAATTAAATTGTCACTCACTTATTTACTACCCACCACTCCTCATTTAAATCCAACACCCTATTATTATTTTAATACAACCCACCAAATACCACTTAATTAAATTAACTAAATAAACATTTGAATTATTTTTGGGGTGTTACATCTAGCTTCTTCTCTGCTCTGCTAGGTACTTCTGATTTAAACGAGTTTCTTGGTTGCTTCGACTTGCAACAACTCTCGCAAACTTCGACAGGTACTTTTACTGCAGGCAACCCATGAACCATCTTCTTTTCATGTAGTTGACTCAAGCTCTTGAAGTTGAGGTGGCCAAATCTCCTATGTCATTTCCAGTGCTCCTCTTCGACAGTGGTCTGGAGACAATGTTCTTCGACTACTTGCAGTTTGATTTTGAAGGTTCTGTTACTCTGCATCGACACCTTCAAAATCATCTTCTTGGTCGAATCGAACAAGCTGAGACTGTTATCACCCATTTCGACGGTGAAGTTTTTCTCAATCATCTGCCCAATACTTAGCAGGTTGCTCCTCATATCTGGTACGTAAAATACCCCTTGGATGTAGCACCACTTACCATCTTTCGACAGGAACTTTATGGTACCTACTCCTTCAGCAGTAACTCTACTGTTATCTGCAAACCTTATCTTTTTGCTTATCTGCTCCAATTCGACAAACCACTCCTTGTGACAACACATGTGATTTGAACATCCTGTGTCGAGATACCATTCGACAGACTTCTCTTCAGTCGAATTTGTATCAGCCTTCAACAACAGTAATTCTAGGTCAGTAGCTGTCATGAATGACAATTCTTCATCATCATTGCTGGCAATGTTGGAGGCATCACCAGTGTTTCCACTGCCCTGCCACACACACACATTGCACAAGTATTTTGAGCATCGCAAGTGAATCCACTTATACAAGTGTTCCCACTATTTTGCTCGCTACTTTCAGCAATTCCTTCATCGAGTCGAATCTCATCTTCGACAGCCATCAGCAGTAACTCCTCTGAGTCAGAGTCTGAGTCACCATCATTAGCAAGCTTGGCTTCTGCATCTTTGTCCCTAGGAACTTTCTTGTTTTTACACTTGTTCCTATAATGCCCAAATTGCTGACAGTTGTAACACTGAACTTTCGACAGGTCTCCCTTCTTCTTGTCGAAAGATCCTTGTTCTTTCTTCTTACTGCTTGATCCCTTTTCTCTACCCTTCTCCTTGTTGCCTGCCTTCCAATTTCTCTTAGAGGAGTATGAAAGCAAGGCTTGTTCAGTTTCTTTCTCTGAACTTCTCTGCCTTATTCTCAATTCATGAGCCTCTAAGGAACCCTGAAGTTCATCTAACTTCAATGTATCTAGGTCCTTGGATTCTTCGATAGCAGTAACAACATAGTCGAATTCCAGGGTTAAGGATCTGAGCACCTTTTCGACTTTATTTACTTCAGTCACAGTTTCACCATTACCTTTCATTTGATTAGTTAATGCTACTAACCTCGTAATGAAATCTCCAATCGATTCTCCATCTGCCATCTTCAAGCCCTCGTACTGCTTCCTGAGCGACTGTAGACGTATCTTCTTCATCCTATCTGCTCCTCCATACGAGTTCTTTAGGATGTCCCAAGCTTCCTTTGCTGAATCACAGTCGATGATCAGATTCAGGATGTTGGAATCAACGCATTGGTGAATCAAAAACAGCCCTTTTCCATCTTTCTTCCTCAGCGAATGGTGGTTGTTCCTCACCGCTTCAGTGGCGTTTGCTGTCAAGGGTGGAACACCATCATTCACGACATCAAGTACATCTTGATATCGAAACAGCACCTTCATCTGCGCACACCATCGTTCATAATCCTTTCCGTCGAAGATAGGGAGGTTCCCCGGAATACCTCCACCAGAGTTGTCTCGCGCTGCCATGAATCTTGATAGATTTTGTAAGGATCTAACAAGCTCTTGATACCAGTTTAATGGGGATAAACACGTGAAAGGGAGAAGAAAAGGAAGTGGCGGCGCTAAGGACAAGAGGAATAATTAGGACAATATAATATTAGGTAAAAGCTGCACTGAATTTCATAAAAGTAGGGTACAGATTACATGCTACTGACGTCCATATTTATATACAATGAAACAGGCTCAGGCCCATAATTTCGACTAGCCCATTCGACTGGCCCATTTCGACTAGGTTTCTAACTACACCTACTATAATTACAAGCAATAGAATTACAAGGCATATCTCAATAACTTCTAGTTAAAAACAGTTCCAAGAAGGTAGTTCTGTATGTGAGCTAAGGGACATGAATGAGTTTGAAGGAGAGGTACAGGGCTCAAATCTTGTAAGCTAATATTTCTCCTACCTCTAACTAATTACTAACTACCAACATTCGCCTATAAAAAGAACTTTTAGCTAAATTGAAGTTTTGAAATTGATCTGTACCGTATCTCGTGCCTTGTATCCGATCTTGGATACTAGGTCCGATCCGAGATAGTTGGTAGAAGGGTCCTTGGTCAATCCGAGTTATGCTCCGATCCGAGGTGGGGTGGTACCTGCAATGATACTCTGACGCTCAAGTCAGCAAGTGAATCAACTGCAAGTAATAGAATTGGGAAATGTGTACCTTTAATGCAAGTATTCAATGCTTATTTATAGGTTTTGGGGATCAATGTGAACCATTGGATCTAGGTCTTTGATCTCCACCATTGGTTAGTGGATTTGGCCTTTGGTATTGGGCCTTAGTGACAAATATAAAAAGCCAAATCTGTAACAGTTTCCCCCCAAGTCGGGTTGCCTTGGGGCGAGCCTGACTTGATCATGCCTGGTCCGGGTTTGACGTACCCTCGTTGTCCGGTTTGTATATGTTGGTTTAAGAGACCACGGCGGACTTCCGAGGCCGGGCTTATACTCATGTTAGTGCTTTGCCCCCAATACCGGGCCTACAATGCTCTGCGCGAGCTTGAATTTGGGAGCCAAATATATGCGGCGACCTCCCGAGGTCGGGCTTGTACTCACCTGAGTGTCTGCCCCCATCCTCGGAAAGATCATTGAAGGAGAACCGAGTGACTCGAGGCAATCTCTTTATGGCGATGCTTTGATTCCAGCGACTGACATCAATGTTATTGATGGGGAGCGTCGTTCGGAGGTGACTAGAGTAATGATGGCGCTTCGTTTCACGCGCGTGTCATAGAGGCAAGTGATGGGACGCGTCGCTTAGGCCCAAGCCCAATTCGTGGCCCTTGGTTCCCTATATATATGGGTGCACTACAAAAATTTCGGGGATTTCCGACGGACATCATCTGCCGGTAATGGCCAAAATCTGCCAGAAATTGGACATTACCGACGGATATTTTCCGCCGGAAATTCGCCCGCAGGTAACGGTTACCGGCGCATTTTTCGCCGGTAATCACCCAAAATCCGCCAGTATTAATTTTTTAAAAATATTTATTTTAAAAATTCAGCTGGTAAATTAAAAAAAATCCGCCGGTAAATTAATATAAACCGCCGGTAATTTATTTTAAAAATATTATTTAATTTTTTTAATTTGTTTTTAATTTATTCCTTTTTTAAATTCGTTTATTTTAATTTATTTCTTTTTTAAAATTGGTTATTTAAATTCGTTTATTTAACAAAATTAATATTATTTTAATTATTTAAATTCGTAGATTGAATATTTGAGAAGAGAAGAGATTAGAGAAAACAGAAATGTGAGAAGAGAAGAGATTTGAGAAAAATGAAGTGTATGAATGTGTGAAGATTTTGAGAAGAGATTGAGAAAAATGAAGTGTATGTATGTGAGAAGATTTGAGAAGAGATTGAATGAGAAGGAAGAAGAAAGAGGAAATATAGAAGAGAGATATGTAGAGAAATTTATGGAGATTGGAGAGTATGAGAAGGAAATAAAGAGTGAAATGAGAGAATGAGAAGAGTGTAGGAGAAAGTTTTATTTATAGGAAATGAGAAGAGTGTAAAAAAATAAATAAATATTTTTTGAAAAATCCGCCGGAAATGTGCATTACTGGCGGATTTTTCCGTCTGAAATTACTGGCGGAAAAATCCGCCGGTAATGCGCATTACCGACGGATTTTTCCGTCGGAAATTACTGGCGAAAAAATCCGCCGGTAATGCAGATTACCGGCGGATTTTTTTTTTAAAAAAATAATAATTTTAAAAATCCGTCGGTAATGCGCATTACCGGCGGATTTTTCCGTCGGAAATTACCGGCGGAAATAAAAATCCGTCGAAAAACCTATTTTTTCCGCTGGAAAATTCCTGCGGAAATGCCAAATTTACGCCGGAACCGTACCGGCGGAAAAAATTCGTCGGTAATGCGCTTTTTCTTGTAGTGGTGGGAGCCTTCTTCATTTGCACTGGTTTTTTGCAAACTGCTTTGAGCACCGATCCTAACATCGTTACTCAGTGTCTTCTTCTTCCGAACTTCCGATTCAAGATACCGTGGCGAGAGTCTCAGTCTTTCGGTTCAGCTAGATCGTTAAAGTACGCAATCAAGTTCAGTGACACCGAGCTTCCGACTTCCGAGGTTAGTGCCTTTTTGCTCATTTTTTGCCTTATGCTCTAGCCGGGACTTCTTCAAGCCCGTATCTATTTATACAGAGTGGGGGTCGTCAGGTCGAGTTCCGACTTGGTTGTGGACCCACTGTTCAGCACTCAACTTGACTTAGCATACCCTTATCTCTACAGGTCCGATCTGGCTAGGACAAAACAAACCTGCAGGGTTGTCAGCACAGATCGTCCAAACATAGCCAAACTGATGGCTTTCGATCCTAGAAACCCGAATGAAGTGCGCGCTGGAGACTCCGGATCGCCTGGTCCTGAAGTTCGGGAGGGACTTGATTCCGCTCCCAATACCTTTCAAGTGGAAGATCGCTCTCCCGCGGTCCCCAGCAATGAACTGTTGGGGGAAGGTCAAGCAAGTGAGGAGCACCCTGGGGATGTGGTGATTCTTGAGTCGGATGAGTCCGGTGCTGAGCGGAACCTAGAAGAGCAGGGGAGCACAAGCTGGAGCTCCGATGACAGCGAGAACGAAGCCGAGGTCGGTGTGGAGGGCTTTGCTGAAAGCCGAAATAATGAAGGCGGTCTAGGAAACAGTGGAGATGATCCTGGAAAAGAGGGAGATCTTGGACATGATGAGGGTGATTCCGACGAGTATTCTAGCACCGGAGTCGGGGCGGTTGATGTCCCCTTGATGATACCTTTAAATATCCCTCGGGAATATTCTTGGGTATCGGAGTCGTTGAGGGAGGTCCGATCTTTAGAAAAGGCAGGAGATGATCTGAGTTGTGTTGTTAACCAGATTTCTTCGAAGAGGAATCAGATATGGAACGTGGAGGGCATGGGAGAAGACCAGCACGTTGCTGTTTGGCCACGAGCTCTCAAGTTCGTCATGTATGAGGTGACGATCTCGACATGAAGATCAGCCCCCCGTTCGCCCCCTCACAAATTCACCCCAACGCATGGGCCTTCATGCGAGCTTCCGAGTTGGTGTGCATCCATTTGGAGAGGTCGATCTCAGCCAATCTGTTCTTCTATCTCTTCGAGATAAACAGGAGGCACGAAGACGGATCTAAAGATCGGTGGGAACATGTGAGCTTCCAAGCTAGGAGGGGCCTCAAGGTTTTTATGCCCTATACCGATTCTTTGAAAGGAAATTGGAAAAATAAGTATTTCTTCATCGAGCATGTGAACGACGAAGTTGTAAGGTACGTCGGTAAGTATAGCGATGATGGACGACCCCTGGAGTCCACAAAGTTTCCCATTGGGTGGTCCCTCTCTCACTTTGATCGCCCTCCTCATGCGTATACGGTTAGCTTGAGCAGATTAAGTGGTGTAGACCAGGAGTCCTTGGTGATCCTAATCATTTTCGCCGGCCTGATCTCCCACAAAAATCCCAAGAGATTTGGGATTGACACGGCAAAGTTGGTCGAGGCGGACTCGAAGTCAAAGGTGTTGGCAGCGCTTGGTAGGGTCGGATGTTTGATACCGTGTCTTTATCATTGATTTTATACTTTTTCAAGATCGGTTCCCCTAATGCTTTACAAACTTCTTTGTTTTGCAGATAGCATGGCTCCTGACAAGTTCGAAATTTTGAGGTCGGCCGCAGAGAAGAGGGCCGGCCTGCAACAGAGTGGCTCCGATGCTCAGCAAACTCCCCAACAAAACCCTCACCGGGAGGAGCCTATACGATTCGTTCCTCTCAACACCGTGACAGTGGGGACTGTTGCGAGCGCTGAGGATCAGACTCCCGACCTTCAACATCGGAAACGCCAGCAAACTTCGGGGCACTTAGATCAAGCCTCCCCCTCTCAAGCCCGAGGAAAGCGGGTGCGAACAGGTCCAGGCGGTTCCCCCAGGGCGTCGAAGAAAATTCTCCATGAAAAGGGCGGATCAAGAAAGCGCAAGTTTGCGAGATCTTCCAGCATTTCGATAGATGGCGATTTCTTGAAGAAGAACCTGAAGGAATACCGAGTCGACCTGGTGGAGGTCGCTATGAAGCTATTCAGGTACCTGGCCGATGTTTCCAAGTGGCAGAAGGAGGAGGCTGAAACCCGGGTTAAAGGTAATAGAGGGAAATTATAGTCACCTTGACTTGTTTCTGATGGCTCCATTCCTAACTTAGCATTATTTTCACTTCCTTTTATTTCAGGGGCTCTGAAAGAGAGAGACGAGGAGCGAGCTCTTAGGGTAGAAGAACAGAGGAAGTACGAGTCACTTTCTTCCACTCTTGTAAAGGCCCAAAAATACCTTTCCGGCCTTCGAAAGGAGAGAGGGGAACTTGTGACAGAGAGGGACTCTGCTCTCCACAAGAACAAAGAGCTCGAACTCCAAATTACTGCGCTGGAGACCAAGGAGAAGGCGGCTGAAGAGCTGGTTACGAGTTTGAGGGGTCGGATTTCCGAGCTAGAGGCCGGGATGGAGAAGGCCAGGGAGGAGAGCGGTTCCCCAAGATCGGCTTGCGGAGCTTGAAGAGAAATTGAGGCAGGCCGAGCTTGAAAACATCATCATAGCTGCTCTCGAAATGGCCGGGGAAGATTTTGAAAAGGCACTCGCTCAAATCGCCGTGGTTCACCCTTCGCTGCCCTTTGATAAAGAGATACTGAGTGTGGACCATGACGTGGAGGGGGCGAGATCGTCAAAACCTATTCCATCTCCAAGGAGCGTATCGTTGTTTACCCTTGCCCGTCCGATGCTTAGTCTATTGTCGGGGGTAACACTTCTGTGAGTGGTTTCCGGGTTCCGGGTGGAACCTGCATGTGGCGAATATGTTCCAGGCAGAACTGGTTTTTAATTGTAATCTGAAAGCTTTTTGAACTTTGAGGACCCGGTCGTATCCAGGGTAGCCTGTAATATGTTGGTTATTTTGATTGCATGCATTTCTGGTTTAAATTACCTTGGCTATGCTTTATTTCTTGCATGTTAATATTGTGTACTTGTGTTTATTTTCGCTCAAGTAACGTACGTCGCCTTTGGGGCAGTTTACCGGGACTCGGCCCAGATCAAACTCGCCCTTTAGGGTAACGGCAGCCTCGGCCATTGATCTTGGTGATCTTAAATCCCGAAGATCATTGCAGCTCTTTGAACAGTTTACCGAGACTCGGCCCAGATCGAACTCGTTCAAGGAGGGTCTACGACAACCTCAGTCGCAGATTTTTTCGAACATTGTGCATCGGATTCCGGTTTTAATAGGGGTCCTCGATGCGACCATGAGATCGTTCCAAGAGGGCTCCTCCTAACCTCGGAACTCCGGACTAAAGTCGGCAGCAATAATGGATAATAATGGAGGGTAATGTTAATGTATTTAGATGAGAGTGTTTAAAAAATCCGAATACAGTTTGCTCTTTAAGGCAAAAATTAACTGTAATACTACTTCAGTTTGGCCGCATTCCAAGTCCTTGGGATCGGTTTCCCTTGTAGGGTCTCCAACTTGAAGGCGCTACTACCGGTCTTGGATACGACCCGGTAAGGTCCTTCCCAGTTGGGAGCGAGCTTCCCTTGAGCGGCATTCTTTTGACCGACGTCGGCTCTCCGGAGCACCAAATCGCCGACCTCGAAATCCCTCAAGACAACTTTTGAGTTGTACCGGGTTGCTATCCTCTGCTTAATCAATGCTTCTTTGAAGGAGGCTCTTCCCCGGACCTCGTCGACGAGGTCGAGGTTCTCCCTCAAAGCATGGTTATTTTCCTCTGGCGATTTTGGATGGAGCGTTCTCCAACTCAGCTCTCTGATCTCAACTGGGATTATAGCCTCGCTGCTATATGAGAGTCGGAATGGAGTTTCTCCCGTCGAACTCTGCGGGGTGGTCCTGTAGGGCCATAGTACATAAGGCAATTCCTCGACCCAATTACCTTTGGCCTCGTCAAGCCACTTCTTCAATCCGTTGAGGAGTACCTTGTTAGCGGCCTCGGCCTGCCCATTAGTTTGGCGGTGCTCTATCGAGGTGAACCGGTGTTTAATTTGAAGATCGGACATGAGCTTTCTGAATCTCTTGTTAACGAACTGAGTTCCGTTGTCAGTGATCACTACCTCGGGAATCCCGAATGTGGTCATGATGTTCTTTTTGAAAAACTTGATGCAATTCCTTGCGGTGATAATGGCTAATGGCTCGGCTTCAACCCATTTTGTGAAGTAATCCACCGCCACTATTAGGTATTTGACCTGGCCGGGGGCAGTCAGAGATGGCCCCAGAAGATCGCTTCCCCACCACGCAAAAGGCCATGACGAGGTGAGACTAGTGAGCTCGGCAGGAGGTGCCACATGAACATTGGCATGGATTTGACATCTCTTGCATTTTTTAACATGGTTTTTCGCATCGGTTTCCATGGTTGGCCAAAAATATTCCGCCCTCAAGGCTTTCCGAGTTAGGGACCGACCTCCGAGGTTTTGTCCACAAATTCCTTCGTGAATCTCGGCCAAGACATAATCTGCTTCCTCTCCTTCAATGCATTTCAATAATGGTGCAGAGAGGCTTCTCCTGTAAAGTGTTCCTTCAATCACAGAGAAGGACGAGGCCTTTCTCCTGATCAATTTGGCTTCACGAAAGTCCGAAGGCTCGTCCCCCGACTCAATGTACTTCATTATTGGCGTAGTCCACCCATTGCTTTCCTCAACCACGTTGATAGAAAGGGAGAGCTCCGGGATAGGGAGCACACTGGGTTTATTCAGCGTCTCTTGGATTATAGATCGGTGATTTCCAGGAACTTTGGTGCTTGCGAGCTTGGATAGAACATCCGCCCTGATATTTTCCGTTCTGGGAACGTGTTTAACCTCTGTGATCACGAACTGAGCCAGCAACTCTCGCACTCGGGCTAAATACTTCTGCAAAATTGGGTCCTTTGCTTCGTACTGCTTTTCGATCTGCGAGACTACCAACAAGGAATCAATGTTCAAGGTGACCCGAGTAACTCTAAGGTCAAGGGCAAGTCGGAGCCCTGCTATGCATGCCTCGTATTCTACTTGATTGTTTGAAGTTGGGAAACCAAAAGTGAGGGACACCTCGATTATGACGCCTGTCGGGCTCTCTAACATTAACCCGGCACCACTTCCTTTTGGATTTGAGGTTCCATCTACATGGAGCGTCCAGCACTTGCCTTCGGGATTTGCGGGGGTCATTTCTGCGACAAAGTCGGCAAGTACCTGAGCCTTCATTGCTGGCCTGGAATCGTACTTGATTCCGAACTCAAAGAGTTCTACTGCCCATTTGATCATCCTGCCCGCCAGGTCGGGTCGGTGTAAGATTTAACGGATAGAGTGATTTGTCTGTACCACGACCTGATGAGCGACGAAGTAAGGTTGGAGGCGACGCGCCGCGATGAGCAGAGCAAAAGCGATTTTTTCAATTTTCTGGTATCTAATTTCTGGCCCTTGTAGAGCTTTGCTCACAAAGTATACCGGGGTTTGACTGGTGTTCGTCTCTCGAACAAGAACGGCGCCAAGCGCTTCCTCCGATATTGCTAAATACAAGTATAAGGTTTCTCTCGGGTTAGGATCAGTGGCTCGGATAAAACCTTTGTAAGATGGGAGAGGGCCTCGTCCCGCTCCGGGGTCCATTCAAACTTTGCTTCCTTCTTAAGTAGTTTAAACAAAGGGAGTGATTTGATCGCAGCATTGGAAATGAAGCGAGATAGTGCGGCGATCATACCATTAAGCTTCTGAAGTTCCTTTTTAGTAATTGGGGTGCGTATCTCGGTTACAGCTCGGCACTTATCCGGGTTGGCATCGATGCCTTTCTCTGTGAGGCAGAAACTAAGAAATTTCCCAGCTCGGACTCCGAAAGTACATTTCTCCGGGTTCAACCTCATCTTGTTCTTCCGGATTTCTGCGAAGATCTCTTCAAGATCGGCTACGTGGAGGCTCTCACCTTCACTTTTTGCGATCACGTCGTCGAGGTAGACTTCTACGTTACTCCCAATTTGCTTATGAAAAACTTGGTTCATCATCCTCTGTTAGGTAGCTCCCGCATTTTTCAAACCAAACGGCATAACCCGATAACAGAAATTACTGCGGTCAGTCATGAAGGCGGTCTTCTCTTGGTCGGGAGGGAACATTGGAATTTGGTTATACCCGGAGTAGGCATCCATAAAAGACAGTAAACGAAAACCTGAAGCATTATCGACGAGGCGATCAATGCTAGGAACAAGGAAGGCGTCTTTTGGACAAGCCTTATTAATATCGGTATAATCAATGCACATGCGCCATTTTCCATTATTTTTCTTGACAAGTACAGGATTGAAGAGCCAAGTTGTATACTTGACTTCCTTTACAAAATTGGCATTAATTAAATCGCCAACGACCTTGGCTGCAGTAGCCGCTTTCTCCTTGCTTTGAGCTCTCTTGCGCTGGGGGACCCACTTGGCATCGGGTTAACAGCTAACCGGTGACAGGCGACCTCCAGGGGAATCCTGGGCATACCTTCCGTCGACCAGGCAAAGGGCGAGCTTCGCCTTAACTTCGTCAGAAAGATCGGAGCCGATCATGACAGTTTTGGCTGGGTCATCTCCCATTTGGATTTCCACGAATTCTCCGTCAGGTTGAGGTTGCCTGGTTTTCTTCTTCAGTTCTCGGGCAAGATCGTCATCGCTCTCTTCTTCGGAGCTGTTAGGGTCGTACCTCGCCTCAAGGTCTGTGACATTGACATCAGCAGCTCTGCTTTTCCTTCTCTTCTCGGAATCTTTCTAGGCTTCTTCTTCGAGGGAACCCCCTTCCTCGGTTGCCTTCTTATCCGCTTTTACGTGCAGATAAAAACATCTTTGGGCGGACTCGAGGTCGGCATCGAGGGTAATAACTCTGTTGCACAGAGAGTAGAATTTCATCTTCAGATGAACTGTTGAAGTTACCGCTCCGAGCCTTCCTAGGGCCGGCCATCCAATGATACAGTTAGACAGAAGGACACGATAAAACCAGGAATTTGGTCTTGATTGTCCTCTCCAATGGCTCTTCGCCATAGGTGACCATCATTTCCAAATAGCCGAGTGGTTTGGTCCGGGACCCGTTGAAACCCGAAAGATCTGATCCCCTGTAATGGGTGAAGTCTTCTTCAGAAATTTGCAGCTTTCTCACGAGATAGATAAAGATAATATCTGCCGAGCTTCTTTGATCAACACGGATTCTTCTTATTTCATGGTTGGCCATCACAGCCCTGATCAAAAGAGGCACATGCTTGTTGGGCTTGCCATCTAGCAAATCCTGATCACCAAACGCTAAAGGAGGTCGGACCGAAACTGAGGTTACCGCCGAGGTGGAAGCAACACTCATGATCTCCTTCCATTTTCTCCGATTCTGAGATGACCATCATTACCGACCGACCTTTGGACTTTCTAAAATCACGCTCATCCTCCGAGCTTTGTTCCTTCTCTTGTCGAGCCTTACCCTTCTTTTTAGGGTCGTCTTTTTCTTCTTTAACCTCTCCTTCCTGCCGAGGTGGCTTAGTCACGTACTGGCTTAATTTTCCCTTCTTGATCAGATCCTCAATTTCATCTTTCAAAGCATTGCAACGATTGGTGTCATGTCCTTTACTCCAGTGATACCGACAATACTTGTTAGACCGCTGCCCCGGCCTATGCGGGAGTGGATCAGGGAACTTGACTTCCTTGAATTCTGCATTCATGCATTCCGCTAAGATTCTAACTCTGGACTCATTGAGATCGGAATAATGCTGGTGGCGGTTGCGAGACATGGGTTTATTATCATTCCGAGTCTCCTTATCACCTCCAGGTTTGGATCCTCCGGGCTCGGCATCCGACCTCCTTGCAATTGCTCATTCTTCGTGATCAATGTATTTCTGAGATCGCTGGAGGAACTCAGCAAGTGACTCAGTTTGATTTACCCCGACATCAATTTGGAATAGACTTCCCTCACGGAGACCGGCCTCCATGAAGTAAAGTCGGAAAGAGTCATCGAGGTTCCGGACCTGGGCAGCCTCCCTGTTGAATCTCTCAATATAGTCTTGGAGTGACTTATTTTCCCCTTGCCGAATTGCCTGCAAGACCTTTCGAGATTTTGGCTTCATTTTGGAGTGGGCGAAATGAGCAGAGAATATCTTGGCTAGTTAGTCCCGGGAGTATATCGAGTTCGGCTTGAGAGCTCTGAACCAATCCAAAGCCATCTTCTCAAGGGTGAGGGGGAAAATTCGACACTTAATTTCGTCTGGGACGTTACGGTACTGCATCACCGTATCGAAGTAATCGAGGTGGCGATCGGAATCGCCAGTCCCATGATGCATCTTCAAACCTTCCGGGGGTTTCTCAAAGTGTTTTGGCACCGAAAAGTAGTCAATCTCAGTGGTGAAAGGTCCTTTCCGAACTGCCAATTTCTCCCGGGGCGGAGATCGTCGGTTGTGGTGTCTAACAGGAGATCTTGGAGAGTGTGGGCGTCGACGTTCATGCCTCGGGGATCTTTCCCTGCTTATAGAACGTCGCCTCGGAGAGGAAGATTCCAGAGACGAGCTTCATTTAGGGGAACCCTCAGGATAGTAAGTATCATCAGGGGTCCGGCTTGGGGGAGTTCCAGATCCTCGCCCTCCTCTACGACGAGGTGGAGAGCGGTGGTGGTGTCTCCTCCAGGCCAGAGATCGGTGACGCCTGCGACTAGAAGTCCTTCTACTTGAAGGGTGGCGCTGAGGAGAAGTTCGGTCCGGGATATTGTGAGCTCGGAGTTCGGCTATCTCCGCTTCCATTCGAGTGTAGTGTTGGCTCCTCTGCTGACCAGCCTCGGCCTGCCGAGTTAATAGCTGGACGAGCTGTTGAACAACATCAACCGGCACCTGAACAGTCAGAGGAGGAGGCGGAAGTTGGTTCCGGCCCAAACTTTCGGGGACCATAGCCCTGGATGAGTTACGAGCATGCGCGGAGCTAGGGGGCAGAGTGACTGCCACACCTTTGGGAGTTTTCTACTGCGGATCCGGTCTTACTATTGCGCTTGAGACGTTCCTCTGTCGTAACATAGGAGCCATCGTTGACCAAGAAGATGGGGGAGGGACTAGAGTATACGATCCTCCCACTGTGGTCGCCAATGATCTGTACCGTATCTCCTGCCTTGTAACAGATCTTGGATACTAGGTCTGATCCGAGATAGTTGGTAGAAGGGTCCTTGGTCAATCCGAGTTATGCTCCGACGCTCAAGTCAGCAAGTGAATCAGTTGCAGATAAGAGGATTGGGAAATGTGTACCTTTAATGCAAGCATTCAATGCTTATTTATAGGTTTTGGGGATCAATGTGAACCATTGGATCTAGGTCTTTGATCTCCACCATTGGTTAGTGGATTTTGCCTTTGGTATTGGGCCTTAGTGACAAATATAAAAAGCCCAATCCGTAACAGAAACAAAATCAGTTTGCCCAATTGTCCAACATTTTTTTGTTATCGTGTTAGTGTTATTGGTGCGCATCCACCGGCTTTGTTAGTGAATAATCCATGTTGGGGAACCTGACTGGGCTCGTGTACTCGACTTTGTTGGTCCGTGTGATTCTCTCATCTCAGTGGAGTTTTTGTCACTCCCAAGACTTAAACTTGAGACATTGAGGTGGATCCGAATCCAATTCTCCAACAAAAATCAAACATATGTATTTTTATTAAAATTAAAATCGCGTTAGGTAAATACAAAATCAATTATTAAACTTTTCATGGTCAAACCAAACACACACTTATTAAACTATATTATTTTGACAACATGGACACTTCAGCTTATAATACCTATTCAGTTCACTTATTCCATATCCATATATATAGGATAGTAATAGGAATAAAACCATTTGTCTGTCTCTAAAATCTACCCCTACTTTTTATCCATTTAAGGTGTCAACTAAAATTCCTTATACCTATCCATCAAGGTGAAAAGAAAGCATCTACAATGGAAAGACAAACCAAAGATCCATACTACTATGATAGAGATAATCTAAGCATCTTCTCTACTCAAGAAACTCCAACAAGTCCAAATACCCCACTTCAGAATCCACTTGAAAAGAAGAAACAACAATCCATTGAAGAAGAAGAGGAATCAAAAGTTGATACTTTATTAGATCTCAATATATCTTACAATGATTCTTCTCTTGTTTGTAGTCAAGAAGGACTAGAACTCAATCTCATCACTTCTTTGGATGTGGATTCATCAGAAAACCCTTTTGGGTCTGAGGCAGAACGGTCTGAGGCAGAAGGTTCTGCCTCTGCCTCAGACCCGAGAGTTTTTTCTTGCAACTATTGTCATAGAAAATTCTATAGTTCACAAGCATTAGGAGGGCATCAAAACGCGCACAAAAGAGAAAGGTCAATAGCGAAAAGAGGACATAGATTTGGAACACAAATGATAGCTTCAGCAACAGCTTTTGGTATTCCTCTTATGCATAATAAAAGTTATGCAAATATAGCTTCTTTGCCTCTTTATGGTGCTTCTTCTTATAGTAATAAACCACTTGGAATTCAAACACACTCTATGATTCATAAACCTTCTTCTCATGTTAGTTTTGGAAATTCTTATGGTTATCATCATAATTGGTCAAGACCAATTATAGCATCATCAAGAGGAAGTGTTGGTAGATTTGAAGTGGTTGATACTATGATGAATTCTTCTTCTTCTTCAGCTAATAAAGAAATCAGTGGATTTTTTGTTAGTGATGGAAAACATTTGAAGACTAATAATAATCAAGAAGATATGAAGCATCTTGATTTATCTCTTAAGCTTTGAAGATGGATTTGTTTGTATTCATGGTTAGTGATTTTAGATCAATGTAGTTAAGATTTTTGCTAAACTTCGTTTTTTTTCTTATAGTGTGAAATAGGATTTTGTGTAGATTAGTTTATTGGAGGATTAATGTTTTTTTTACTTGTTAATGACTTTATAATCATTTAGCTCCTGTGAGGAGTGTTTTATTGAGTTGTAACTTTTTGTGTTTGTTATGTCTTTTTCTATACAAGATTTTTCTACCTTATTCTGTTAATAAATAAAAGTTTATTCAATGAAGGTTTTTCAAGTTCCTATACTCCTTTCTGAATTAGAATCTGCCACAAGTGGGTCCATTTTCACAAATCATAATGGAAATATGAACCAAAATAAACCAAAATTTGAAATTTATCTGTAATTAGAATGGAAAATAAGATTAATTTTCTTTGACAAGGGACTCGAATTCGAATCTCATTAGGATAGCTTTGATCTTGCTTACTGGTCTACTCAGCTTGACTAGGAACACAAATAGGAGAGTAATCCCATATTCCCATGCTTGTGTACAGAAATATGTTCATACTGAATTGGTCACAGAGAATAATTCTGATCTAATATTTAGAAGCTATGTTCAATATAATTTCTAAAATACAATTCATGGTGTTCCAAACTCTAGTCCCGTCATCGTTTTCAAGGTATTGTCTGCTATGATCCACATTGGAGCCGTCATGGTTTTGCTCTTAGTTAAAAAGAGCCTTGATTCTCAAACAATGTGGGACTATTTGGTGTACATGAACACTAACTCCCGGGTCAAAGTCAAGGGGTTAAAGAGCTCGTGGGCGGCTAAAGAGCCTGTCGACCCCTATCTGGCATGCCAATGTTCCGGCCTTAAGTCTCGACATCGTTTTCCAAGGTATTGTCTACTTTGACCCACATGGGAGAGTCGTCACGACTTTGTTCTTAGTTAAAGATATAGGTGTACGTTTATAGACTTCTTTTGACTTTGATTCCGAAGCAATACGAGACTTTTTAGTGTACCAAAACACTTGATTTAGTTAGCTTATGATATATGTGTAGCTTGCATTACTTTTGACGGAGAGTTGCTAGCAACACATTCTCTAACACACTATTTTGAACACAAACAAAATAGAGTATGTTTGGATTCGTAGCCATGGCTTCAATCAATAGCGCATCTCGGGAGGTGACAACCACAATTTTCTAGAAGCTATACAACGAAGCTTCAATGCCAACGCAGTTTTCACCACAATTTTAAGGACTTCGCCGAATAGGCTATAAGAGAGTGTGTATTCAAATTAGAGTGTTAAAGAGGGTGCTGCTTTTCTAATTTCATAATCCATATGGAACAAGTAAATATTTCATTAAAAAATCAAAAAAATCTAAATATACCTTAAAATTTATATTTAGAGTTTCTCCTCTCTTCTGACAATAAGATTCCAGTTTCATGTATTAAATCATAAAAGTACAGGGACCAATGGCAAACTGAGTATGTAAATAAATATATGAAATTTCTCATTATAACAAAGACTAGACTAGTGGGGTTATGATGTGGATAACGTTATAAACATATAATAATATTCTATAAAAGAAATTAGATGTTATGTTTGTCCACACACATGTTGATGTAGCTTAGAATAAGACTTGCCCTATTATATAGGGTTTTAGCATAAGAAGACTTTTTTTGTCCTATATGAGGTTCATGTACTAAGTCACTATCATCCAAGTAACCTCAAATCTAGGAGAGATTCGTTGGTACATCAATACCTCAACTCAATGCAAAAGGACAAAGGATTTTACGTTTGTATAGTAATTAACTAACGTGGCTGTCAGCCATTAAAACCTGCCGTCCCATTCACACAGCTGCAAACAAACTAGATACAACAGGTTTATTTCACATGGTTTTTTTTATAAAGAAAATTTTAGGATCAGATGATAACGTCTCAATATAAAGTAGTGAAAATCTCTGGATTCTTTGAACATTTACGAATAGAATTAGGATAGTATCACCTAAAAGACTATTTGGGACTTGAATATGCAACTTGTCGAAACAAATCATGTCATCATATGAAGTGTAAGGTAAAGGGTAAAGTTGGAGAGGTTGCTTTGAAGATTGACATAAGTAAGGCGTATGACAGGGTGGATTGGGGGTATTTGCGTGGTGTTTTATATAAGCTGGGCTATCATGAGAAATGGGTGCGATGGATGGTTATGTGTGTTGAAACGGTTCACTACTCAATGCTTATGAATAGCGAAAAAGTTGGTTCAGTCTCACCTGGAAGAGGACTCAGATAGGGTGGCCCACTATCACCTTACCTTTTTACTTGGAATTAAAATGTGTCATGGAGCCCTTATCCTGACACACTTACTTTTTGCAGATGACTGTTTTTTCTTTTGTAGGGCTGATGATACTGAGAGCAGGAAATTAAAAGAACTTCTGGAGACCTATGAGAAGGCTTCAAGGCACTCCATTAATCTCCAGAAGTCAGAAATTTTTTTCAGCAGAAATACTTGCCCGACTCTACGGGATCGCGTGGTGGCTAGCTTAGGCGTTATCGAATGTCTGGGTACTGATAAATACTTAGGCTTACCTTCCATGGTGGATCGAATTAAGAAGCAACTCTTTGGATATCTTAGAGACGGAGTTTGGCATAGGATTAACAACTGGTCAGGCAGGCATCTTTCAAAGGTTGGGCGGGAAGTTTTAGTGAAATCAGTAGCACAAGCCATTCTAGCTTACTGTATGAGTACTTTCCTTATTCCCACATCACTCGGGGAAGAGATGGAAAGAATGATTAATTTCTTTTTGAGGGGTTCAAATCGTGGCTCTAGGAGAGGCATCAACTGGCTGAATTGGGACAAATTGACCATGAGGAAGGAATTTGGTGGTATGGGTTTTCGTCATTTTCACGGCTTTAATTTGGCAATGCTAGGGAAGCAAGGTTGGCGTTTAAGCACCAACACAGATGCTATTGTTACTCGTGTCTTCAAAGCTAAATATTTTCCTAATGGGAACTTCTTGGGGGCTCGCTTGGGCCATAATCTCAGCTATGTTTGGCGTAGCATCCACACTTCAAAGGTATTTGTTAAATTTGGAACAAGATGAAAAATTGGAAATGGTACTACTATTAATGTTTGGAGGGATCATTGGGTCAAAGGAAGGGATTCGCCCTTTATAACTTCTCCTATGATTCCAGGACATGAGTCTTTAACTGTTAGTGCCCTCTTTGCTACGGGGGATGGTTCTTGGAATACACAACTTCTTGGGAAATTTTCAATCCGATGGACAGAGATAGGATTCTGGGAATCCCACTTCGGTGTAGGGGCGAGGAGGATGAGCTGATTTGGAACAAAAGTCGTGATGGTCTTTATTATGTAAAATCTGCATATTATACGGCGATGAATGCATTAATAGACAGCCCTGAGATGCGTGTTGCAGGTGACTGGAAACAACTCTAGAATTTGCAGGTACCCGTAAAGTCCGGATTCATCTTTGGTGTGCTGCTCGTGGTGTTTTTCCGTGCCGTCTCAATCTCCGTAGGCGCGGTGTTAACTGTCCAGGAATATGCCCAATGTGTGATTTGCATAATGAAAACGAATGGCATACCTTCTTCGGTTGCAACAAAGCGGAAGAGGTTTGGCGTTCAGCCGGCCCGTGTTTCCGTGCAGTGTGCTTTGGACTTTTTAATCTAGAATTTTTTGTTCAGTTCACATTTACGTGAATTTATCTAAACATAAATCAGTATACATTCAAATCACTTTCATTCAAACCCATTCTTTATAAAATCATTTTTTCACCGTAGAACTAAACATAAAATTAGCTTTTACATTAAATAAAATCAATTGAGTGATTCAACTTTTATTATTCAAACAAAAAAACTCTTCTGAACCCATTTTTAAAATATGAGAAATGATAATGAGTACGAAACGAACTCACAAGTCTTGCATTAAGAGTTATGCAACCGCGTATTTTTATGCAACACTTAGTATTTTTACCATGCTAAAACTTAGCAACCATTAAATGTTAAAAAAAAACTTATTTTCTGACACTTCGTACTAAATAGCGGTGTCGTACTAAAATTTACAATTTAAAATTTGTCGAAGCCTTAGTCCACTGTAAAAATAAAAAACACAACTGACAAATAAATGTGATTGAAAATTCATGTCATTCAATTTTAATTTGCTGATGGTTAAGCCATCAGTGATTTCCGAGGCATACTGACAACTTAGAGCCCTAAAATATTGAGTAAACCCTCAATTTAGTCCTTAAACTATCACAATTTCTCATATTTGGTCCCCTAAACTATAAAAATGTAATAAATAGTCTCTAAACTATTATAAATTCTTCAATTTAGTCTCTGAACTCTCAATTTAGTCCTTAAACTTTTTTATATAAAATTCATTAACCTACACTAAAAACAGTTGAATACTGACAACTATTTACCAATGACCACGACTCCGTCAATAATCAAATAATTACTGACGGCTTGACCGTCGATAACCAAGTTGATAAGTTTTTATTTTAAAGACTGCCTAGCACTCCATAATAATAAAGCATATTACAAAGCTTAATCAATGATAAGTGGGATTAAAGTTTTAAGTGGTTTGGTCTGAATTTACCAAGGACTAAGTCGTCGGTAATAGTAAAACACATTAGTGACGATTAAGTTTGGTAGATGGAAGAAAAACATGTAGAAACAAAAAGAAAAGAAAAAACTAGGACCTTAGATAAGAAACTCTCCTGCATCATCACTAAGAAAAGTATGCAACCCCTAACGAGGCTGCTCCAACAAACAGAGGACCAGCATCGTTGGATTGATCACTAGAAGCACCAAGGTTAGCCAAGAAGTCCGCACAAGCATTTCCTGCATGCAAGGTTGAACGAGCCGAAAGCTCCACTCCTTATTGGCCAAATCTTTGATATTCTGAATAAGAGCCGCAAACTAAGGCCAAGGATCGAGGGGTTGAAGCACTAAAGAAATATTGTGGAGAGAGTCCGAGTAGCAGACCAGATTTCTCACACCTGACTCCCACACTAGGGATAGACCATAAAACATCGCCATCAATTCCGCTTGAAGATTATCCGAAACACCAAGATTATCGTAAAACCATCGAGCCAGACAACATCCACATTGTGCAGCAAACCACCAACTCCAGAGGGACCCGGATTTCCCAAACTACTTCCATCCACATTTAGAATAGTAGAACTTTCCCTAGAAGGATGCCACGATACTTCTCTAGGATAGGACTCTTAGGAGAGCAAGAGTTCAGATGAACACAAAACCTTATAAGAGATGATGTTAAGGACCGTTAGTGATGATTTAAGTTATCAACAAATATGATTTTGATTCCAAATTTTACAGTTTAAAATTTACCGAAGTCTTAGTCCATTGTAAAAATAAAACGCATTACTAACGAATAAATGTGACTAAAAATTCAAGTCATTCAATTTGATAAATGCAATTAAAAATCCAAGTTGCGCAATTTTAATTTAACGAGAGCTAGGACGTTTGTTTTCAAAATGCCTCATAAAACTCACCCTCAAATCAACACGCATTCCCTAACCCCAACACCATTGTAAACACTGCAAACACAAATAGGGAGAGGGGAGGAGGAAATGATGGTGAGAGGAGAGGCTTGGGCAGCCACCTTGGCGACAAAGCAGTCGATTTAGGAGTGTTTAATGGTTCGGACAAATCTAACCCAATTCAAAATCAACCACAAACCGACCTCTTTGGTTCATGCATTTTTCGTTTTAGGTCACACTCAAACCAACTCAAACTAACTTGTAATAGTTTGGTTTGCGCAACGAATTTCAAAAAACAAACCTGTGGACCGGACCACTCGAACCAAAGCACAAAGTGACTAAGTATACTCGATAACTATTTTAAAAGTGCAAGATGTCATTTGCATAGACATTTTGTAATCTATGATTGAGTTGTAAGATTTTAATACTTTGAATTGAATAATTATTAATGAGTTTGGGTTTGATTAAGTGTATTTTCTAAATCTTAGATTTTTTTTCACTATTTAAAAGTGTTTGAATATTACGAAACAAAACCCGGCTTTTTATATTTAAAAAAATTAACATTTTTTGTGTATGAAACGTGAGCGCAGTCCGAATGAACCCATTCAATATCAGATTGATTTGGTCTAGGTTTTGCAACAAAAAAAACACAAAATCTGAAACAACCTAACCCAAATAAATGTAAACGGTTTGAACAACTAATTTGGACAAATCCAACTCAAACCGACCCGTGTACAGCATTAGTTGAATTGGTGAACTAGATAACTGATTAGTGACTGGTCCAAGTAGGTGAATAGACGGGTTATGCAACTGACTTGAAATGTTCCTATCTCTCATCCCCAAACCATATAGCCTTACTCTAAAAAATATGTTGAGAAATAAGACAGAAAGTAGCATTATATGGATCTAGCATCATGAATACTCACGTCAAATCATACACCATGTTAAAAAGAAATGTTATCAAAATATATTACATTTAAAAATGACAATAACACATTTAGCAAATGCAAGTTCAACCAATATAGAATGCTACAAGATGTAAAAGGTGCCAAGATAAGAACCCAAATAATATCAAGGTTGACACAACACAATCTGAAGTCCACAAATAAATCACCATTCATTTGGACAAGTTAGCAACCTCAGAATAAGCTTTGCTTATTTTAGACTACACAGACCCATACGAAGAAAGAAAAATGGATAATGAACACAGAACATTAATGCAAGGGACACACAAAATAGACAAATAAGTTGTTTCCAAGCATAGGAGTTATTTAGCTAAGGTAGATCTTACCCTTACTCATATCACAAGTCAAACAAAAGGTCTCTTGCCGTGGCATCAATTTACAGGTTCTCAACCTCGTACTTTAACCCTTACAGTCACTTCTTGACATCAAAAACAAATTCATACTTTAATTTGTTAGTTGTTAGTTACTAAATTTTCTGATAAATTTCTTAATTTCTTCCCCTAAAAGCTCCAAAACAAAATAGGAACCCTATTGCTCAACATGATTAAGGTATTTTTACATGACTTACAAAACAAAGAAAACTATGCAAATACTATGATTTGTAGTTGCAAAGCTTACCTCTCTATTTCTCGGAAGTCTTGAAATAATCCATCCATTGAAGAAGTTCAACTCTATCCTTGTTCATCATTCATTCATATTATAACAGTGTAGGAAAACAGGGTGAGTTCATTATTTACTGCCTTCGCCTCCTAATGCTCAACATTCTCAAGGCATCGCCCTCAAATAAATAAATTGATGGAAACACTACACATCAAACGGGTTTTTACTAGAGAAACTAATTCCTACGGTGCTTCCATCAATTCTAAGGTGCCAAGCTTACCAGTCTATTTTTCCACAAAAGCCTTGAGACTGTCCATCCACCGAAGAAGTTCAATTCTATCCTTGTTCATCATATAATCTTGTAAGAAAGCAGCGAGTTCATTATTTATTCCCCTTGTGTCCAAGTACTCATAAAAGTTGTCCTGAATCTTAGGGTTCAAGTTCCTGAGATCAACAATTGAAAATATCTGGGACTTTAATAGATGTTTTGCATTGCCAAATTCAGACTAGCATAGTTAAACATAAAACTTTTGGCCAGTGAACCCATGAACAAAAATAAATAAAAAAGTTCAGGGTTTGGTTGGTTTTTATTTTCACTTTCTTTTCTCAACTTTAACTATATACATGTCACCTTGCTTTCACTTCCTTTTCGAAGTTTTGTACAAAAATCAGTATAAAAAAACCTATACAAAAACTTTAAAAAATAGTAAATGAAAACAAGGTGCCATATTTCTAAGAATGTTTTGTGAAACCAGTGTTGTCAAATTGCGGTCAAAGCAGAATGGCACGACGGATTTTCTGCCATAAATCGCCATGGCAACAGTATAGGTTGCAATTTCATGTTGATATGGCAAAATTTTGGCCAACCATCTTCCATAAATCGCCATAAGCCATTGACAACATTGTGTGAAACCAATCAAAACCTTAAACTTTTAATATATCATCTCACCAGACAACAAATGTATGATAGGCACAGGTAAAAATGCAATTCAAACCTGAAATCAGGTCCAAGGTAAGGCAAAGCTGACATTTGACCACGCCTTAATATGTAAACCTTCTCAACATTTAAACAATCAGGCCATGCGGAGCAAACAAACTCCAATTCATTGCCACCTTCTCCTTTTGATATATCCACAATTAAACTAAGGTGAAGTCGCACATTCACCCCTGAACTGTCATCTCCAAATGCAGGAACATTTTCAAACCCATCAAACATTGTTGCTTCAATTTTGATATCTTCACTATCCCCAAACTTTCCCCTAATTGTAACCACCTGCTCTCCAGGTCGCTCTTCAACAATAAACGAATTGAATTCGGTCACAGGCTGCATAAATTAGAAAATACATCATTTTAATTAAACAAAATCAGCATTAATGTTAGAGTAATCACAAAGAAATCAAATCATTCTCATCGATTTCCTTTGAATCAAGTACATTTATAAACATAGCTAATCTACATTGTGTGGTTGCTATGAAGTAACTTATCAAATTAACAGATTTCAATACCAGAAAAATTGAAACTAAAATCTAACCTATGCAACACTGACGCTTCAGCCGAGTTTCATATTGAAGACATGCCTCGTGTTCGACACGTGTCATGTCGGACACCGAGACTTCAATTACTTCTATTTTCTCGGATTATTATTGGTGTTTACGTATTTGTGTCCGTGTCAGTGTCCGTAATCTAACTGAATTGGTTGGTACTTGGTAGTTATACACTAAAGTACCTTCAAACATAATTAATTAACTACGGATTCTTATCTTCTATCAATTAAAATGCAGAATTACAGTTGCAGATAAAACCTAATAACTATAATACCAACGATAAATAAATAAATAAAACCAAATACCTATAGTGGCAAATTTAATTGTTTTTTCTAGAGCTAGAAAGATTTCCAAGTTCAAAGGAAATGTGGTTGGAAGAAGAAGAGTAGGAACCTGATGTGGAGGAGCGTAATCGGCCTGGTACTCGATTTCGTTTCGAAGTATTCGCAAAATGTTGGATTCGAAGGGCGATTTGGTCATTGCCTCTGCTGCATAAGTTCGGTTACCGAAACCGAGGGTTCGAGAAACTACGCTACTCGCTCTAGTCACTGAACAGGGTGGAGAACAAATTCGTTTCCACCTATGAACTCTTTGAATTGTTCGAATAAGTGTAGCCATTGATTCGGATTTTGGAATCAGGTAGTGATGAAAATTGAGAAAGGGAAGGGGTTTAACGGTTTAAGCTTTGTCTTTCACCGGCAAGTCTGTTCTGTAGATTGCAATACGACATAGTCGTTAAACATTCGGGGTCATTAATGGAGAACAAGAAGTGGGCCTATGTAGGAAGATTGGGCCGATGTCATTGGCCATCTCGTTATTAAAAAAGGCACATACTTCCTACAGCCCCCCTCTACTCACAGGACACCCTCACGTGAAATGCGCTCCAAACCCCCCCCCCCCCCCCGGCGCGCTGCATTTTACGGTACTAGAATACCGAATTATTTGGGTTAGAGTGCAACTATACAAGCTAGCTAGGTAGAGATATCAGAAGAGAGTGCAGCTTTGGTCTTTTCAGATATCTCAAGTTTTAGGATGATTTTTTGACAAAAAAAATTGAGAGATCTGAAAATTTCTAGGAGATTTTTTTTACCACGAGAAACATATATCATTTCATTATAAATAATGTTGGTAATACCATATGGTCTGAACTCGAGAAACTTAGAGCTAGCATATAATCTCGATGCTCGAGCAAGCGCGTTAGGAACAAAATTTGTTTGTCTTCTAATATAGCTAATCTTATAGCTTTGACATTGCGCAATGATAGCCTTACACTGAGAAAAAACGACAGCTAATTCTGTATTTGAGAGAGGAAAAATTATTCACGCCATTCACTACAAAAAGGCAATCCAACTCAATATATAGTGACTGATGTCAAATTCTTTTCTTGAAGAAAATAAATAGCTTGTACAAGACCTGTTGCTTCCGCTTCTTGAGGACTAGGTGACCCATGAAACCACATAGTTTTACCACCTTTATAGCTGTCATGTTCATCTCTAATGTAAAGCCCAATACCGTATTTGTTCTCAAAAAAATCTGGGAGATGAAAATTACAATTTTAAAAACTGTTTTGTCTTATAAAATTAACAAAGAATTTTTTAAAAAGAAAATTGAAAACTATAATTATTTTTAAAAGGAGATTTCAAATTTTGTTTTCAAAAATGTTATATATCAATTATTTTCATTTACTATTTTCAAACTGTCATTTTGTTTTTTCTGCCTTGTCCACATTCCTTGCATTCCCCCCTCTCCCTCATCCATATAAGAAATCTTTTCCAAACTCTGTGACCTTAAACCAGACATCCATGCAAGGACACTCAAATTGAAATACGGTGTGTGTTGTTTGGATTTCAAAAATTAAGTGTAATAACAGTTTTAGAAGCTAAGGCTAAGCTAATTGTTGTTAAACTTTGTTACAAGTTGGTAGGGTTAGTTAACCCCAACTAACTCGGGTTCCACCCTATGTATAAAAGGAGAAGGATTAAAAGAAATGAACTATTACCTTTGCCATGCCTTTGTGTGTGATTTTTCTCTTCTCTATTTTTAAGTCTCTGTTTTCATTGAGAACCTGGACCGTCATGGACATTTGGGCTCGGCACATCGCAAGTCGGACCATCTTCCAACTTTACATAAAGACCTCGGCCCAATAAGAGAAGAGGCCCGATGAACTGGACTAATTAGACAAGCCTTCAATATGCGACACGTGGAACTTGGCATGGAGGCCAACACATCGGATAAGGACGGCAGAACTGATGAGGTGTAAGGACCGACCATACACGTGGCAACACCGGAAGACTCCAAGGAAAACCGCCCAGAGAAGTTACAGCAAAGCTCGGTTATAAAAGGACAAGCCCGGTGAATGGAAGGTGGAGAGACTGGTACAGAAAACACATGTAAACTAGGCACGCCGGCATAGCCAAAACGCTATCCGACCTCCATTGTAACAATCCGAGTTCATCAATGAAACTCTATACAAGAACATTGGCGCCCACCGTGGGGCCCGGTAAAATAATTCCCGGGCCACACCTTTTTGTTTGCATCTTCAAAATCCAATTGACCAACTTTGTTCATCACCGATTTGTTAACCAATTCCGTTAACGCCTACTTCCAATACATCGGAGCATTTTTATCGAAGGTTCAAGTTGATAATGAACTCGAAGAAGCGGCGTAGGGAAGATTCGGTTCCAAGATTTTGAATATATTGCTTTTTAATCATGGAAAGTGATATCCGTTCAATCCGTAACCATCAAGCGTAAAGGAATTTCAAGTTGGTAACCATCCGAGAACAGAACGACTTTCAAAGAAACATTGAATATTACGGACATCGCAGAATTGCAGAAATTCGACAAAATTCCTGTCCACCAAAGAAAATTCGCTGTCAAACGTCAGCCTAAGAATTGCAGAATCCCGGCAAAGCATAAAGCCACTCAGTCCCGAAAGATGTTTCCTATCGGTAACTGTTATCGTCATTGGCACAAAAGCATTCAGTCCAGATAAGTTCAAAATTGTTATTATTATTACTATGATTGTGATTACTATTCTCATCATGATTATCATATCACCCGTCTTTAATTGTTGCAAAATATAAAACCTGCCATTTTCGCCAGAATGCTAAGTGCAATGGCCTTGGCAGTTTATCAGCCGACGCGGTTAGTTTGAAGCTTTTCATAAAAACTAATTTTGAACTTGAAAAATAACTGCTCATTTCATTAGCATATTTGGTTCCCACAAAACTAATTTTTACGCATGCCACACTCATCCATCATGTCTTAAACCGCAAGATAACTGCATATTATTATTATATTATTTTATGAAAACATATACTTTGCACCCAAGTTATCTCTCCAAGTTATTCAAATATTTACTTGATGAATTTATGAAGGTGATACATCTTTTCAAACGATAATGTGACTATCTTACGGTACCACGCGCATATCTCCAATGCAGTCAACTTTTTACCAAAGAAGGCACGTCTTCATCACATCAACTTCGGACAAATATGTACGCTGATTTTGGCATATTCAAATCAGGTTCTGAATTTCTTTAGTTTTTCCCAATTTAATTATTAAGTTAACATGACAATTATCACCTTCAAGATAAGCATGTTATCATTATTATTATCCGTTGTTCTTGATTATGTTATTCTCCTAAAAAAGGTTTTCACTTATGATGATTGTACCTATAATTATGATCCTGTTCTTCGTATCCAACGTCAGGAAAAATATGAGACTTTCAAACTACTTATAACACCGCTTGATTCGAGCTATTATGTATCTTTCAACCACTATACTTTTTCCCTCCTGGAAAACAACTTCTTCAAAATCGCTAAGTTGTCATCAACTTCAGCATTTTACTTTCAATGATTCTTTGGAATATATATGCCCAATATTGATTTTTTGAAAAGGAAAAATTATTTTATAGCATCTTGCTACCCTGAGCCTTGTATTTTTGGACGTTAATACATGGATAGTTTGTATTCGTTCAAAGAAACTATTTTATTGATTATACTGAAAACACAAACGTTAATCATAATGTTAATTTTGTAACCGATGGTATTGCTTTGAATCGACATAACCGTAGCATTAGCCGTCACTATGTCAGTCATCTGAAGCAATTTAAAATTTTACACCAACTCGGTTGTCTTATATCCTCAATTGCGTAATATAAATTCTCCACGAGACAAGGGTTAATATTTTCCTTTTAAGGAATACTCCCACTTGCAATCTATGAAGCAAGTGGAAATCATTCATGGGTTAAAACTCTTAGCAAAAAGAGATACTCCCTCTTACTACATCTAAAGTAAGAAACAGAACAATTTACAACTCACCTCTGCAAAGTCTTTAGTCGAGGTCATTTCGAAACACCTCGGCAAAGGTCAAGACAAGTGATTTGTTCAAAATCCCATACGACAATGATTGGAGATCCACGGCCTAACAAAATAAAGGTCAAACCAATTTGGGATGACGTCGGGTTAAAACTCTTAAGAGAAAGAGATACTCCCTCTTGCCGAGATAAGGTAAGAAAAAGGGAACTATTGGAATGAACAAATGGATCCGGTTCTACTCCATGGTTACCCCCTCGAAGTCCTTGTAAACTCGAGGTTTACTCACTGAAGTCCTTATAAACTTAAATGATTCACTCTAACTACTAACTACTGGTAAATTCGGGAAACTCGCCGGAGTCTTTATAAACTCGGCCAAAATTCTTCTACTATTGAGCCGCAGTGATAACACAGACACTCGGCCAAAATTCTTTTGTTTCACCCCACAGTTACCCCCTCTGAGTCTTAATAAACTCAAGGTAAAATTAAACTTCTGAGTCTTAATAAACTCGGCCAAAATTCCTTTCTGCACGCATACTGCAACTAAAAAGCAAAATGCAGTGCTTCAAGGGTTAAAACGCCTCTATTAAAGGGATACCCCCATTCACAATTTCAAAAGCAAATAAAACAGAATCAATGGACACCAAACCTCGGCCAAGGTGGACCAAGCTCGCCTCGGTTAGGGACAGTTCACCCATCGATTATCTCCTCCAATTCATTTTAAACTGGAGATCTCGGCCTCATCATCATAAAAGGTCAAACCAGCACAGGGACAATTGGAGGCAGTAGATTGTAACTTACTATTTCTAAAGTAAGTAAAAATCAACCGTTGGATAAAACCGTCAAACAAGCATTAAGCCCATGGTTCCTCCCCTAAATCATAAGTCGGAAATCCGGTTATTCCTAAACTAAGCTGGTCACCGACTGAGGGGATAAAATGAAATACTTGCCCAAGCAAGTGCACACCTCAAAAACAACTCGGTCAAAGCATGTAAGACCAAGTGTACCCCTACTATGCCACGCTTGGGGGGCTCATTGTGCATTAAAATTGAAATGCACTCAATGAAAATTGCTTACAAACAGATCCCTTTAAATCACACATAGCTTAATGCTCCCGTGTTTGAGGGAGGTTAATTATTCATATAAAGGTTTGGGGTCCAAAACCTGAGCAAATAAAGGTTTGAGATCCAAGACCTGAGCAAATGCAATGACTTGGCAAGGAAGCAAATGCAATGACTTGACAAGGAAAAATCAAGCAATTTACTAAAGGTCAAATCTCAAAGAGACGCCCCTTCTCGGCCCATGTCGAGTAAAAGACTATTAAAGATCAAATCTCATTGAGATTCACCTCCTCGTCTCAAGTTGAGTAACACACTATCCCAAAGTCAAATTCCCCTGGGACAAACCAAACCTAAACAAAAAGGAAAGTCACCAGGTCGACAACCATTATAAGAAACAAGACAAACCATCGGGAGGTGAGCCAAGGGCCAAACTTCCATGAGGTGAGCTAGGAGCCAAAACTCCACAAGGTAAGCCAAGAGTCAATCCTACATGAGGTGATCCATGCGCCAAACCTTCCAAAAGGCAACACTACCACTGTACCAATGATCGCAAACCACCACCGAGGTCAAGTCCCATTGGGATGAAGAGATCCACACAAGGTCATCTTTCATGAGATAAATGAAACCGAGTTAAACACAAACATAGTGCATCCATTTAAGGGCCATTGATGATAATAAAATCGTGCCTCGGGGGGCTCGTACCACAACTCGTCGAACGAGCATAAAGAATACCTTATTGACCTCATCCCTCAAGAGCCACCCATGCAACCATTTTTTAAATGCAAAAAGAAAAACCATCAGATCGGACAACGACTACAAAAGATTAAGAAGCCTAAAGACGACCTATAGCCAATAAAGCCGAGCTAGGGAGCTCAACCACAACATCTACCGAACACATAAGGTGAAGTTCTTTGGACACTTCGGGCATGGTAACCTCACACATAGAGGGGTGCACAACAGGAAATACCTAGTCGGCACTCACCCAATTAAAGGTCGCGAATCCACGAAAAGCATGCAACACGTTACTGGTGAACCAACTGAGTAGAGCTCGCGCACACTAGAGGGAGCTGAAACAATCGAGTTACAAAGGAACTCGGAAACAAATTATATACTTGAGACCATATCAAGAATAACCGAACAAGCTGACACCAGGTTTTATTTCTCCTTACAAGTATTTAATTAATTATAGTATGAGCATCTAGTTTCTTATGGATTCATGAAAACCGTCGAGTTCGTCATCAACTCGGCCAAAGACCTCCCATAACCGCAATGATAACAATGACATTCGGTTAGAGGGTAATTTATTCACCCATTTTTTATTTATTTAAATTTGACTTCGATGATTTGGCTGTTGCCTGAGTTCATGATTTTACCGATATAACAAAGTCTCATTGAATATCAATGTATGTACATGTCCACTGGTTAAGTCGGATGGACTACTGCTCTTCTTCTCATATGATTGCAGGTTCACTTCAAGATGCAATGTCAAATAAAGCTCGGCAAATACTCCAAAAGAACTCGACAACAATCAAGAACTTTAAGCGCTTCACCCTTACAGAGCTCGCGCTTGGGGGGCTGTGGACCGTCATGGACTTTTGGGCTCGGCACATCGCAAGTCGGACCATCTTCCAACTTTACATAAAGACCTCGGCCCAATAAGAGAAGAGGCCCGATGAACTGGACTAATTAGACAAGCCTTCAATATGCGACACGTGGAACTCGGCATGGAGGCCAACACATCGGATAAGGACGGCAGAACTGATGAGGTGTAAGGACCGACCATACACGTGGCAACACCGGAAGACTCCAAGGAAAACCGCCCAGAGAAGTTACAGCAAAGCTCGGTTATAAAAGGACAAGCCCGGTGAATGGAAGGTGGAGAGACTGGTACAGAAAACACATGTAAACTAAGCACGCCGGCATAGCCAAAACGCTATCCGACCTCCATTGTAACAATCTGAGTTCATCAATGAAACTCTATACAAGAACAGAACCTTTCCTACAAGACTAAAGAGAAAGAGAGTGATTTTGAGCGAGAGAGAAGAAGAGAGAGAAAATGAGAGGGAGGGAGAGAGAGAGAAAGGGAGTGCATATTGTGTTTCGCTCTCCGTGTTTTGCCTTTCGTGTTTTGCCCTATCTCTTTGGGCTTATTTTTTGCTGATGGGCCTTTTGTTGTTTGGCTTAACATAAATTGGTATCTAAGAGCAAGAACGATTTTGGGGTTTCGGGAAACACGGGTACAGTGTGAGATTGCGTGAAAATCGGTTGTTGATTTTTTGGGTTGGGAAAGTTGAGTGAAATTGTGAGTTTTTCAATGATGTCTTTGAGTTGAAATCTTTTTACCCAATTACCAAAATTTGATGGCAAGAACTGGGACAAATGGAGCATTCATATGGCCTTATTTGGGTTTCAAGAAGTGATGGAGATCATCAAGAATGGCTATATTGTGTTTGGGGAATATGCAACTGATGCACAGAGGGAAACGTACAAGGATTAGAATAAGACAGATTGCAAAGGCTTGTATGTAATTCATCAAAGTGTAGATGAGGCTAACTTTGATAAAATTAGAAGTTCAAAGACATCAAAACAGGCCTGGGATATTCTTGAGAAGTGTTATACTGGTGGAGCAGCTGTCATTAAGTTAAATTGCAAGCTTTGAGGAGGCAGTATGAGATGATGCAAATGGAGGATCAATAAAAGATATCTGATTTTTTCATCAGATTGTGTAGTGTAACAAATGTCATGGGTTTGAATGGGGAGCAACTCACGAATCAATAAATCTGTGAGAAAATCATGCTCTCTTAAACTCCTAATTTTCATTATGTTGTGTGTTCTGTTGAATCAACTAAAGACGTTGTTGAAATGACAGTTGAAGAGCTTCAAAGTAAACTAGAAGCAAGGAAATGAGGTTGAGTGAAAGGAATAGTGATAAGGACAAAGATTAGGCTTTACAAACCCAGGTAGTGAAGAAGAAATGAAGTAAAGATAAGAAGAAACCAGGAAAGAGTCATTGGATTGCAAATAAAGACAAGGGGAAAGAATATGACAGCATGAATCCTCCAATCAAAGAGGAGGAGGGTCTGTTAATTACAAAGGAAAGAAAAATGGTGAAAATAAGAAAGAAAGTCCACTGATATAACTATGAAAAAATGGTCATTATGCAAATGAGTGTTGGCCTGGCAAAGACATGAAGGATAAGGATAATGAACAATAGTGGCAAAAGAGAATTATGATTCAGGTCCCGTAGTTTTCATGATCACCACCAATGAAGGCAAATCAGTGATGAGTGGCATCTGGTATCTAGATACTAGGAGTTCAAATCACATGACAGGGTAATAGAAACTCGTTGATTGACTTTGATACCAGTAAAACAACCTGTCAAACTGAAAAATAGTGGAAATATGATTGCAGGGGGTGTGGGAAACATAGTTTTGCATAGGGCTGATGGTAAAGTTGCCTTGATTGAGACAGTGTTGACATCTTCTTTGTCAAAGAACAGAACCTTCAAAATCGGTATCAGTATTGTAGAAGAAAAATGCCTCAATGCAGTACTACCTGATCAAGAAAGTCTTCTTTGGCATAGAAGGTATGGAATCTCTAAAATTGTGTTACCTGATAATTCTTGTATTGTGTGCCTAGTTGGTAAGTGGTGGCTGAAAAAGTGTGCAAGTATACACAGTCACAAACAAGTAGTATAAAAGATCGAACCCACAGGGATTGGATTAACTCTTGTAGTTTAAAAATGTATAAATTAGTGTGAACTATACTACTCACAAATTGGGATGATGGTGATAAGAAAATAGAATGCAAATAAGTAATAGAATGTAGAGGAAATCAATTGAGAATGAGAGTTGAGATGTCTTTATCAAATAAGTCACTTTCAAGAGTTTTGTGCATTTAAGTGGTGCAGGTGCACTGGATGCAGCTGCATCAGTATGTGTTTTTCAGTCACTTTCTTCAGAGTTTCATTACAAGCTTCTTATGTCTAGGCATGCTAAATAAGTTCACTCCTGTCTCTTAAGTACCCACTGAATCACCCTAAGGACTATGTTATTCTATGTCTAGGACATAACATGGAATTAGCAAAGGTTTCTTTATTAAAACAAGTTAATAAAGACTTTATTAAAGCACTCACCCTTATTAGTTCTTGAGTTCTTAATTGTAAATCATATCTGCTTTTACAAATCTACTTATTTCAAGCGATCAACCTTAAAACAAGTGTTGAAAGAAGTATTACACAAGAACTAAAATGGATACATCATATAAAAGCACAATAACTTACTTAAAAGATCATTATAAGGTTAGAACATCTCAACTAAAGAAATTTAGCTCATGTTAGACATTGCAAGACATATATAAACTGAATAGAACATGTTTATATAAGTGAAATCATAAAAGAAAGTAACAAGGTAAAGGTTACACAAATTGGAGTTCTTTTGCATGAATTTCCAAGCAATGCTGGTGCACTGATTCCCTACACTTAGCTAGTACTACGTGGACGTGAAGAAAGAAGTTGTCGATTCCTTTCTTACCTTCCTGAAACTTAAAAACTATGTAAAACTAATTCTAAGGATATCTTATTGATATCTTGAGGTGTGTTTACAAATGAGAAGTGGGGGTCCTTTTACAGCCTTCAAAAGGTGAGACTTCCTTGGAGATTAAGTTAACTTTGAGAAGTTAACTATGGTTAAGTTTCTGAACTTCAGACAGTAGATTGAATCTCACACTCAAACACAAATGGAGGTCCACTAATGGATGGCCAAGTGTCCCTAAGTGAGTGACTCTTCAAAGCTAAATTCTATGGTAGGCGCCGAAATATGCAAGTTGCATGTGCTCCATGTGATCCATGACTAAGCATGATGTCATAAATGAAGTGCTGGTGCATTGGTATGATTTTATGGTGCTTCTTGCATTTGAAATCTGTTTTCAGTGCAGGTGCATTGTCTTAATCTGGTGCAGCTGCATCAAGTGCAGGTACACTGTTGTTTCCTGGTGCAGGTGCCTCAACTGCAGGTGCACTGAACAAACACATCAAACATACCAATATATACAAAATGCTTAAATCATTACTTAACCCTCTTTAAAACTTAGAATGTTGTTATTTTATTTATGGACTTATATTTAACACTTAAGTTACTTGAATTTGAGCAATTTATTTAGGTTTAGATGTATAAATAACTCTATATAAAATGGAGTTATCAGTAAGCAACCTATATTAACTTTCAAACCTAATTTAAAAATGAGAGCTAAAAGAAGTGTTGAATATGATATAGTTTGACATATGTGGTCCTTTTGAGGTAGCATCCATTAGTGGCAAAAAATACTTCATCACATTTGGGGATGAGTATTCAAGAATGTTGTGGATGTATCTAATTAAGGCAAAGGGTGGGGCTTTGTAGATTTTCAAAATGTTCAAAGTGATGGCTGAAAAACAAAGTTACAAGATGGTGAAGATTTTGAGAACCAATGGTGGAGGTGAATTTACCTCCAAAGATTTTGAAATTTTTTGTCTCAGCCAAGAAATTATCCATAGAGTTACTTCTCCATACACTCTACAGCACAATGGCTTAGCTGAGATGAGGAACATAAGCATTATGGACATGGCCAGAAGCATGTTAAAGCAAAAATAATTGCCTCACTAGTTTTGGAGAGAAGTTGTGATGACAACCACTTAGTTGTTGAATTGATCCCCAAATAAAAAATTGAAGGAGAAGGTCCCAGAAGAAGTATGGTCAAAAAGGAAGCCGGATGTGAATCACTCGAAGATATTTGGTTCTCTTTGTTATGGACATATCTCGGATGCCAAGAGAAAGAAGTTGGAAGATAAAAGCAAGCCTTTGATTTTGGTAGGATATCACCCTACTGGAGCTTATAGATTTTTCAATCCTTTGAATAATAGGACTGGAATAAGCAGAAATGTGGTTGTTTTAGAGAAGGAAAGTTGGGGTTGGCTGAAAGGAATGCAAATTAATTTTGGGAACTCAGTTACTCTTGATTTGCACAATGAGGCGGAAAATATAACTATTTAATGATGCTCAAGATGTGAGTTCATGTGATGAAGATGATCCCGTGCCAGAGGCTCCTAAACCATAGAGGTAGAGACATTTTCCCAAAAGGTTAGCTTAACTTGAGCTAACAAATGATGCTGAGATAGATGATGAAAGTGAATTGGTATATTTTGCTATGGTGCATGACTCTGAACCTTTAGATTTAAAAGCTGCTTTGACAGAAAATGTGTCGAGGGAAGCTATGAAAGAAGAGCTGAATTCCATTGAGAAAAAGGAGAAGGATTAAAATAAATGAACTATTACCTTCGCCATACCTTTGTGTGTAATTTTTCTCTTCTACGTTGTTTAGCTTTTGTCTTCGTTGAGAATCTTTCCTACAAGAACAAAGAGAAAGAGAGTGAGTTCGAGCGAGGGAGAAGAAAAGAAAGAAAATGAGAGAGAGAGTATTGTGTTTTGCTCTCGGTGTTTTGCCCTATCTCTTTGGGATAATTTTTCGCTGTTGGGACTTTTGTTATTTGAGTTAACGCTAACAACGTGTTCACTCAGAAATGCAAACAAAAAATAATTTAAATTACATGTGTCCTAAGTTAAAAGAAATATACTCTTAAATTAAATAATGTACTTTTAGACTTAATCAAATAAAGACCCAAAATATTATCAAATCATTGGTAAAAATATTAGTATACTGCCATCACTAGTGGAAAAAATGCATTTTATAACTGTCATTTATATCAGTTAAAAATGGTCTGATGTTAAAAGTGACGCGGTGGTAGTTTTGTAATTAAAATTACATTTTTTATATCGGTTGTCACACGAACCGTTATAGAAACTTAATCTTACATCTTTCATATCGGTTCTATTCCATAACCGTTATAGAAAGTGCAATAATTTAGGCTTCCATAACGGGTCACAAAAACACCCGTTGTAGAAGCGCAAAAACTTAGGTTTTCATTCGCAGCTTCCACCATTCGCTCCCTCTACTCTCATTCGCGCAGTACTCAGATCTCCCTCATCTTCCACCGTCTATCCCTTTCACCATTCGCTTCCACCACCGTCTCTCCCTCTCATCATTCGCTTCCACCACCGTCTCTCCCTCTCACTGTGTCTCGTTGCTGCGCCTCCTTGCTGCGTCTCGTTGTGTCTCTCACTCTTGCTACAGAAACAAAGGGGAGAAGACACACAAAAATGAAAACGCAGAAAACCCTAGCTCGCCGCCACACCATTCACCGGTCACCGCCGCGCCATTCTCACCCATCGTTGATGCCAAGGTAGAAACCCTCATCACTGTTATGCTTGCCTCTCACCGTTCTCCAGGTAATCTCTTTAATGTTTTTTCATCATTGTTTCGTTTACTTTGAGATCCATGGAGTTCTGAATTCGAGATCCATGGAGTAACCATCCTAGCACCTAACAGATCTACCGTCTGCATCCTTCGTCGTCGTCTTACTGCGATCCTTCATCTTTGCCATACCTCAATTCCGTTATCAACGAAGCAGGAGGTTGGAAAGACAGCAGGTGTTTGGAGAATAGCCGCTATCAACGAAGTAGGAGGTTGGAAAGACAGGTGGTCTTGTGGTCCTGCTAATCTGTTTCGCAAAATGGCAATGGAGATAATAAGGAACAAGGTTAGCCTTTTCACTCATAGTCATATACTGATACTAGTACTAGTATATATGTTCTGAATTCTGATGATCTTTTCTTTTATTTTGTCTTTCTTATATTTCTGCAGAAAGTGAGGTTTTGGAAGAAAGTGTATGTTATTTACAGCTTTTTCTTTGTTCGCAAAATCATAGCTCACATGGCCACTTTCTGCTTCTACTGTCTCATAATTCCCCTCACAATTTTAGTCCCTGAGGTTCATGTTCCAATTTGGGGTGCTGTTTATATTCCTTCCATCATCACTATTCTCAATTCAGTAGGAACACCAAGGTCTGGTTTTTGCTATTGTCATTTTTCTTACCATATTATATCTTAGGTTTTGTCCCGTTTTGCAAAAGTTTCTTACCATATTAGTTCAATTGCTATTTTATCAATACGTAAGATGCCGTTGTTTGCACTTCTAGACTCAGTCCAGGGCTGGTAAGTTATTTTGAGTTGTAATTCTTCTATCTGCATAACTTCTTTGGTATTTCTAATATTTAAGAACGATTGTGTAGTGCTTTTTCCCGCAAAATATCGCAGCGCAAATCAGCACACCGATCTTCTTTGTAAACGCAGCTTATGACTCATGGCAGGTCAGAATTCTCTTTCTCAATAAACATTGATTTATTTTTGGAATGGTGTTCTTTTGGAATGTATTGGTGCTACTAAAATTAAACTATGTTTATATTCTTTCATCTATTGGTGGGATCATTTAGAAGGTCTATTAACATTGGGTGTGATATATAAGATGGTAAAGTAATGATCATCAGAAAGAATCTTAGTGTTGCTTTTGGCACTTTATGTGCAGTAATTTCTCTGATCCTCAACCTGTTTCTTTGATTCAGAGTAAGAACATTTTGGCACCTGGTGTTGCTGATCGTCATGGCAATTGGCGTAACTGCAAGCTCGATATAAACAATTGTTCACCTAATCAATTAACCGTAATGCAAGGTGAACATTTTTCTGATCATGACTTGTATGCCACAAAAATTTGCTGATACCTAAAGGAATTTTCTAATCTTCTATACAACCTTAGTAAAATGTCTAAACTTTAAATCCTTTTCTGACTTGTATGGATATCATTAATTTTTCAACAGTTTTGTGACTTGACTTTAATGCATGAATTGATTTTCAGCCTTCAGGACAGATTTCTTAAAGGCAATTAGTTTTCTTAGTAACTCTCCATCAAAAAGGACAGTTCATAGATGGATGCTATGCTCACTGTCAAACTGGAATACAAGAAACATGGATGAGAAATGACTCTCCTGTGTTGGCCAATACGGTGAGAAATAACACGTCCTTTTTGTATTGCTTTATTAGTCTTTAACTTATATTCGAGGGGCCCTTCCTCTGTAGAAAACAAGAGTCTTCTTCATACCAAGTAGGGATCCACTACTGTTTCCACTACTGTATACTTCTTTATCTTTTCCAGTAGCTTTCCAGTAATCAGTCCCTCTTGCTCTGTTTGTCCTTAATCCTGTTGGGTATTTTCTGTCCCTTAAACTCAATAAATACCACCCCCCTCTCCCCCATCTTCGCCACATCTATACTCCACAGAACACAAACAACAACATCATTAACTTACTAATCTTTCGTTTTCGTTTTTTAGGGTTTGTGTGATTTCGTCTTCCTTCTCTCCAAGTATTGTAACTGTTTTGTAGCTAAGAAAACACATCTATGAACCCCAATGGAAGGACTGATCCTGAGACTTTCAAGGCATTAGTTCCAGTTGTTGAGAGCTTAAACAAACGGTGAATGAGATCTGCTATTCCTTCTTTTTATCTTGACTTTTGTTTCTTTTTTTTCAGAGTTCTTTCAAAATCTTTGTTTGTAATTTTTTTTCTAGCGGAACTAATATGTAGTCTTACATTAGATAACGTGCTCTATGGTGGCTTTTTTACATGATAGTAAGTAAATGTTGGGTTAAAGGATAGATTGAATTGCTTAACTTGGATAAATGGCTTATTAACATTTATACCATTCTTACTTAATTGTTTTTCTAGTCAATCTGGATACCTGCCTTTCAGAATCAAAGTTGAATTTCCATTTTAGAAAATGAATAGTCAAATCAAATGAGATACTTCATTTATTCAGTCATCTACATTTTGTTCTAGAATTTGATTCCTAATGGGTGAGATATGAACTTGAAATAAGTATTTGAATTATGTTATGGACTAAAACTTTATCCTTCTTATGTCTGTTATATAATATAAATATAATAATGTAATTTGATCAATTTGCTCTGTGCAACTTTTTATGGAATTTGCAATTGTCTGTGCTGAAATTTGCAGCAAGCCTTGTTCAAAGTATAAAAAGGAGATCACTGGCAGTGGAATCTTTGCTGCCAGTGGAAAAAATGACACCAACGAAGATGGGAGTGTCAAAAGTCCCTCAACTAAAGCAGGATTACGAATGTACCAGGTATAATTTGTTACAATTTTATATTAGTTTAATAGTAGTTATGGCAGATATGAGAAATATATAGCATTTTCATTGTCTCTTCACTATTTTGCTTCATCACTTGAAGTGTTCACTACACTATTTCGCCCATTTGACAGCTCTAGTCGTTTTAGACTTTTTAAAATATTTTACTAATAGAATTCCATTTTACAGGGAATTGCCAATACAAAGTGGTGGGAAGGTCTTAAACTTTATATACAGCAACAAGACATTCAAAACAAGAGGAGGTGTAACAGCAAGAAGTGCAACAACCAATGTTATCACTCATCCAGGTTACAAGCCAACTATGAAAGCACTTAATGCAGCACCTTGCAGTCCAGATGAAGTAATATTCAGTCCTGATTATCACCAATCACTCTACTGTCACCTCTTATGTGGATTAATCTTCAGGGAAGAAATTGAATTTATATGGGCAACATTTGGACACAGTCTTGTCTCAGCTTTCAGAACTTTTGAACAAGTGTATGAAGAGGTTTGTAATGATATCAAAGAAGGTGTACTTTCAAGCAAAATCACAGTTCCATCTATTAGAGATGCTATGTCAAAATTGCTTAAACCAAATCCTGAATTAGCTAACTTGATTCTCAACAAGTGTAAGGGGTTAAGCAACTGGTATGGTTTGATACCTGAGCTTTTTCCAAATTCTAAGTATGTTTGTGGAATATTGACTGGTGCAATGGAACCTTATGTGAATAAGTTGAGACACTATGCTGGTGAGTGTCCTGTGGTTACTACTGATTATGGAGCTTCTGAAGGGTGGTGGTTAGGAACAAATCTTAATCCAAGAGTACCTCTTAAGTTGGCTACTTACACTGTGCTTCCTCATATTGGTTACTATGAATTTATCCCTTTGAATGATTCTAATCCAGTTGGGCTTACTGAAGTTAAGGTTGGAAAGGAGTATGAACTTGTCATCACTAATCCAGGAGGTATGTTCCAAATTCTTCCAAATTAATGAAATATCACATTAATATATACTCTTAAATTGCATTTTTCTTCTTCTTATATATGGAATTAGAGGAGTAAAATATAAGATTATTTCTAGTCTATACAATTTAATTATCTTATAAACTTGGATAATTTGCAGGTTTATACAGGTATAAGCTAGGAGATATGGTGAAGGTAATGGGATTCCATAACTCAACACCAAAACTCAAGTTTATTAGAAGGAGCAATCTTATACTAGTTACATTGATTTATCCAAAGAACCGGGGCACTATGTTATTTTCTTGGAATTAAGTGGTGAATCGGCTAGTGAAGAAGCACTTGGTGAGTGTTGCAATGCAATGGATAAGGCTTTTGTTGATCATGGATATGTTACTTCAAGAAAAGTCAATGCTATTGAAGCTCTTGAGCTCAGAGTTGTTAAGAAAGGAACATTTCAGAAGATTCTTGATTATCGTGTTGGATTAGGAACAGCTGTTAGTCAGTACAAGACACTAAGGTGTGCCGGAAGTAGGGGTGTTCAAAACCGAACCAAACCAATATGAGAACCGCAAACCGAACCAAACCAAACCGAAAACCGCAAAAAACCGATTTTTAGCGGTTTTGTTCGGTTTTTTTTTCACTGAACCGAGCGGTTCGGTTCGGTTCTCGGTTCTCATTTAAGAAACCAAACCAAACCGCTAAAATCCTATTTATAATTTTTTTTTGTTATTACCCAGCCCAACAACGCAGGCAGCGCACAGCCCAACAACAACCAGCCCAATCTCATCTCACTCAGACACTCACGCTCACGCACACCAAACCCTATCAGATTCAGATCTCATCTCACAGCTCACTCACGCAGTCACGCACAAACCAAAACCCTATCTGATCTCACTCAACGCAGCGTCGCAGACTCGCACTCGCAGCCTATCACTCAACGCAGCGTCGCCGTCGCAGACTCGTAGTCGCAGCCTCTCACTCTCAACGCAACCGATCTCTCTCTCTCTCTCTCTCTCTCTCTCAATGCGCAACCGTGAGTCACCACTCACCACCGTTACTGATCTCTCTCTCAACGCGCAACCGTGAGTCACCGTTACTGATATCTCTCATCTCAACTCATAGGTTCGATTCTTGGACTGCCAGATCTTGATTCATTTTTTCGTTTCTTTCTCAGTTCATTTTACTCATCTCAGTTCGCATTTCTTTCTTTCTCCATTGCGTTGTTGTACTGTTAAATTTATTTATGGAAATTTTTTCTCAGATTGTGAACTGCTTGATTTATGGAATATGTATGAACTGCTCGAATATATATGCTCAGATTGTGAAATGCTCGAATATATATGCTCTGTTGTTATGCTAGTCAGGTTTATGTCTTACTTCATTTTTGATTCTATGTTTGAATATGCTCAGATTTTCGCATTTCTCAGATTGTATCAGTTATGTTCTGCTTCATTTTTTATTCTGTTGTTATGTTCTGCTTCATTTCTCAGATTTTCGCATTTCTCAAATTTTCGCATTTCTCGCATAGTCAGGTTTTCGCATTTCTCAGTTTGTATCAGATGGTTGATACCGAAGTAAACTCAGTTGCTGCCCCAGATGTTTCTGTGATCGAAAATCAGGTAATTGCTCCCCTATCACAATTTAATGAATCTGAATAGTTGCTGCCGTAGTTGCTGCATGATTATGTTATTACATTGTTATCTAATGTTCTATTTTATGTCATTTGCAGGCTGAAAATAGCCCTTCACTCATGCCAACAACGGAACTGCAAACTATTAATTTGGAAACCGTGGAAGGTTCCAATCCTCAAAAGAAGAGGAAAACCAGAGAAGCACCTACAAATGCAAATGAAGAACCTAATGGTGGAGATCCAGGTAAACGAAAACCTTGTAGGCCTAAATCTTGGGTTTGGGAATATTTTATTATGTTTCATCCATAGCTTTCTATGTCAGACAAGTACAGAATTGTTAAACAACTACAGAATAACCTTTCTATGTCAAATAGCTTATTTTTCTTGAATATCATTTTTTTAATCTGCTGCAAAGTGCCTAAAGTCAGTTAATTGTTAAGTTTTTGATCAAAAGTGTTTTCTTCTAGCACTTGTTTTACCACATACTGATGTAGTGTTGTTTGGTTTTTTTTATATCCACATACTTATTGACATCTTGAATTGGTGGAAGGTAAATTCTACTAAATACCCTACTCTTGGTCTAATGGCTAGAGATATATTGGCTATGCCCATATCTACTGTTGCTTCGGAGTCCGCTTTCTCTACTGGAGGTAGAGTTCTTAGTTCTTATAGGAGCTCTCTTACACCACACACTGTTGAAGCTTTAATTTGTGCACAAAATTGGCTAAGATCCTCCCCTTTGTCGGTGGATATTGAAGAGAACTTGGAAGACTTGGAAAGGCTGGAAGAAGGTATATATGGTTTGTAAATTCTGTTTTGTGAAATTACAATTATTTCTTTTGTCTAATGTTTGTTAATATATTTGATATATTCGTAGAACTTGCTCCGATCCCACAACTGAATGAAGGACTTTCTGATATTGAATCAGATGACGATTAGATGTATTTTCGAGCTAAATCAAATGAAATGGTATGTACTTGAATCCGGTTGAATCTTGTTAGATTTTATTACTTTAGTATTTGTTGATTTTAGTTACTGATTTTATTTACTGATTTGCTTTGTAGGACACTTGCTGGAGTAGTGGATACGGATAATGCCTTTGGAGACTTGCTGGAGATTGGAATTATGTTTGAATATGTTTGCTGAATTATGATGCTGAATTAGATTGGAATTGGTGCCTTTGTATACGGATAATGCCTTTGTATTATGGTGCCTTTGTATACGGATAATGCCTTTGTATTATGATGCTGAATATGTTAGATTGGAATTATGTTTGAATATGTTTGAATACGGATAATGCCTTTGTATTATGATGCTGAATTAGATTGGAATTGGTGCTGTGGAGGCCAAATTATGTTGAATTATGTTGAATTAGATTGGAATTATATTGGTGCTGTGCTTTTGCTGTTAGATTGAATTATATTGCCAGGATAAATTATATTGGTGCTGTGGAGGCCAAATTATGTTGAATTAGATTGAATTATATTGTGAGGACAAAACTGAACCAAATTATGTTTGAATTACGTATAAATCATGTTTTGTCTCGTCAAAAACTGAACAAAACCGAACCAATCCAAACCGCTTTGGTTTGGTTTGGTTTTTTTTTTAAGCCAACCGAACCAAACCAAACCGCATCTATTTTTACCTCGCGGTTCGGTGCAATTTTTTGTTCAAAACCGAACCAAACCGCACCGCGAACACCCCTAGCCGGAAGTCGCACCACCGCGACCACCATGCCGGCGACCACCATGATAGTTTTGCTTAGTTTATGTTAGAAGTAATTTTTTGGATAGTTTTGGTAATATGTTATCACTATGTACGCCAGGCCCCATCATGTAAAACATTTTTTTATGGAAAACAATTGATGTTGTGCCGAAGATTTTGTAATATGTACTTGAGATTGTGATGTTTCATTTTTTAATTATATGAATATTTGAGATTATACAATATATTGTCTCATGTATGCTGATCAGAAACACGTTTTTTTTTTAAAAAAAACTCCACTTTTAATATCGGTTCCACTGGATAACCGATGTTAAAAATACTTTTTATATCGGTTCCAACAAAAAACTGATGTCAAAAATACGCTTATATTTGATAAAAACGGACTTTTCATAACGGTTCTAGGTGCAACCGATATAAAAACAATTTTTCATAACGGTTCAGGAACCGATATGAAATGTACCTATTTTTTATATTTCCTTTTTCGGCATCGGTTCAGGAACCGATATGAAATGTCAATTTTAACCGATATGAAATGTTTTTTTTCCATTAGTGCATGCATAGAAATAAGATTTAGATAAAGTAGATAAATGCATATTATTTTTTATTAACATATATAATTAACTATTTTATAAAAATTGGGAACCGATAATGTATGTAGTAGTCCATATTATAATTTGTTGGCAAAAAGACACTTTTGGTTCTTGATGTTTATCCAAAATTATGGTGTGATTCCTTATGTTTTTTCTTTCTTTGATTATTTATGTTTCAAAAATGTAACAAAGTAACTATTTTATTAACTTTGTAATAATGTTATTTCTTTTAATTGAGTTAGTTGAGGCGAAAATATTTGGTTATTTAAAGTGATAATAGACCAATTTGAAACTTACTAAAATGATAAAGGACGAATTTGAAATCACTTAAAAACATAAATGACTAGGAAAGTTTTTTTTGATAGGCAATGTTGGACCTCCTTCTTGCCCTCCTTCTTGCACTCCTTTGGTGCACTCTTTCGATATCCCTTAGCTCGCCAACTGAGCTACCTACTTGAGATAAATGACTAGGAAAGTTAATAAAATGATTACTTTATTAAAAATTTGAAACATAAAAGACCAAAGTGAGAATAAATATAATGGAACAAACTAAAATTTTAGATAAACATAAGGACCAAAAGTGTATTTTTGCCTAATTTGGTCCAATTTGTACAAAAAATCTGTTTATTTAAAAATTAATGAAAACCGATCAAAAATTGGTCAAAACTGGTAAAAATCATCAAAAAAATTGTGGGTGAACCAATTAAATTGATCTATACGAAATTATAAAAATACATAGGATTTAATTTTATACACACTATCAGTATACAAATGTTTTACACTATCGACTAATTACAATTTGTCATGTCATTAAAAAGAAGTGAGTCAATAAATAATTACTTTATATGTCACTCATAAATTGTTATTGGTTGTGAGTGTAAAAAAAGTTACATCGAGTGTGTGGCAATTAAACTCAAATACATATACACAAACTTTCATATTTATCTTTTAAATATTGATGTAATAATTATTTTTTTATAACAATAATCATTTTATCTTGACTGTATGTGTTGAAAATTGAAGTGGTTATTTAACTGGTGAATGCGCTACTATGGTTCAATAGCTGTAAAAAAACATCGTTCAATAAACCAATAATATTTTTTTGTCCAAAAAACATTAGTAATTAAATTTATATGGTTCAACCAAGGTTCAATATTAAAAAACAAACCATGGTTCAATAAACCAATAGTATTTTTGTCAAAAAAAAACATTAGTACTTAAATTTATAATTTTAATATTACCTGAATATTAAGTAATAAATTTAAAATTTAAAATTAAATCAAGATAAAATTTTTACGCTAAATCCCCATTAAAAAAATTTTTTTTTTACAAATTTCCGAAAATTTGTAAAAAAAATTTTTTTATTTAAAATCGCACAAAATAATTGTAACTGAACGTGAAATCAAATTACGCGAAATAATACAGTAAAAATACAAAAAATAATACAACTAAATGTTCAAAATCTGTAAAGCAGCCAACACACTATCATAGACACCCTCAGGAATGTCGTCGACTCCGTCGACTGACAAAAGACGATCATAGGAATCCTGGACATGCGTAGCTGCTGTCATCCTGGACTCGAAGGGAAGTGGAACAACATCCTCAGCAGCTGTAGGAGAAGGCGGAGCCGGAGTCGGGCGGGGAATGGACACCTGGAAGTACCATGGTAGGTACTCGTCATCACAAGCACCCTGGATGACTGGTCCTACTGCCAGCAGAACTCTGCTCATCTCGGGGCCCTGCTCTTGAATGCTCGCCTTGCTCTAGGTTTCCTGTTCTGGTTGCCACTGAAAAAAGCAAAAAAATTAATTAAAAGGGAATTCCAAAAAAAATCAAAAACATTCCGGAAATACCATTTTTAAGGTATTTCCGGAATGTTAAATTTTAGGGATTTCCGGATATATCTCAAAAAGAGGTATCCGAAAAGACCTCTTTTTGAGGTATCCGGAAATCCCTAAAATTTAACTTTCCGGAAATACCTTAAAAAATGGTATTTCCAGAATGTTTATTGAAAAAATATGTTTCGGAAATACGTCTATTTCCGGGAAGTTTAGGGGAAAAACTCTGTTTTACCGAAAATATGATGAAATGATAAATGATTTCGTTTTTTAAAAATTTTTTAGGGGTATTTTGGTCCATTTGATTGATTGGGGGTTTAAAAAAAAAAAAGGCCCTACAGTCAAATACTAACATTTAATATCCATTTGACACTGCATAAAGGGATGATGGTAAACATTTTGCCTGATAATAATGCATCCCTCAAAAAGTAATAAATAAAAAGCGAAAGGCACGGAACAAAGCAACCACACTACAAGATTCTTCTTCTCTTCTTCTTCCGAAAGCGAAGGAGAGCAGAGCATCCCTTTTCCCCTTATAAAATGAAAAAGAAGAATCACTAAAATCAGAGAAATCTTCCAAGGGTTAATAATATTATTTATTATTCTCACTTCCCAATTTTACCCTTGGATTTTCTCTAGATTTTCCATTTCACCCTGCTAACGTAACACCATAGACACAAAAACCCCATACATACATAACATAATATAACCTAACCAACCGTCTGAAGAAGAAGAAGAAGAGAAAACGTCGTCGTTTGTATTCACTATTCACAATGTTGTGTAATTTAGTTCCGTTACCGCGTAAGAAAAAAACCGGTTCGGTTCCGGTTTATCTTAACGTTTACGATCTAACCCCAATTAACGGTTATGCTTATTGGTTTGGCCTCGGAGTTTACCATTCTGGTGTTCAAGGTAATAATAATCTCTCTCTCTTTTTCATATTTTGGGTTACAAATATGAATATTGATTTTTAATTTTTTAGGTTTGTTAAATTATGCTAATTTTACCGCTTGTTTGATAGAAAAAGCTTAATCCTCTGAATAGGTTAGTTTCTGTTAAGGATCATGGTGATGGAATTTAATTGAATAATCTATTCTTTAAATTTAAATAAGGCTGAAGTTTATTGGTTTAGTTTAATTTTAATTTAAAATCATAATTGGAGTTTTCATTGAGCTGGATATTCAATTAGGGAAAACTGAACAGTAAAACACTGAAATGAAATCATACTAATGTAGATGTAATGTATGAGAGTCTGATTTTTTAGGAATTCATTCATAGTTTGCTGTATTATTTTGCAATACCTAACTTTATAACTATAATGACTTATGGTGATTTTGCAGTTCATGATGTTGAATATGCATTTGGAGCACATGAACGTGATACTACTGGGATTTTTGAAGTGGAGCCTGGACACTGTCCGGGATTCACGTTTAGGAAATCGATATACATTGGATCGACGGATCTAGGGGCGAAGGATGTTCGTGAATTTATGGAGAAGCTAGCAGAAGAGTATCGTGGGAATACCTACCATCTTATCCAGAAAAACTGCAACCATTTTTGTAGTGATGTTTGTGTTAGATTAACGGGGAAGTCAATTCCTCGATGGGTTAATCGCCTTGCTCGACTCGGTAAGGGATTTATACAACTCTTTTGTGATTACTTGTTATGTTTCGTCCTATTTGTATGAAATGGTTTTTTACTGCAAGATGGCATGATGATTGTAAGGGAAAATTTTGTCATGTATCTTTCCTGTCTAGAAAAGGGTGTTAGGGATCAATGTGCTAGCTCACCACTACTGTCTAAAATGCTTGAATGTGTCAGACACCGAAACTGACACTAATACTTCAGTTACTTGTATTTTTCAAAGTAAAATCGATGTCTGTGTCGCGTCCGGTGTCTGTGTTAGTGTTTCATAGGCACCAACACTCTTTTTGCCTCCTTTAAAACTTAAAAATACCATAGGCTCTGGCTGTTTCTAATTACACCACAGTCTACAGATTTTTGCATTTAATATGTACTTATTTTTTACACTAGCTGTTTCAATTTCTAACGGTAAGTTCCGCTTCTCTATGAAGGTTTTCTCTGCAATTGCGTTCTTCCACCGAGCCTAAATGAAACAAAGATTGGACATGTTACATCAGACAAGGTTCAGGAAGGAGAAAAGAAAAAATCAAGAAATCAGTCCCGCAGGTATGAGGTTTCCTCCAATCCTCCAATGTCTACTAATAGTCAAAGACATTGCCTCCCACCATCTTCATCTGTAATTAACGCTTCTCCATCGCCAACCTTAGCAGTAAAGTAAAGCTTTGACAGGAGTTAGACTCTCAAATATAGGTTGTTAGAATCATGTAAGCTACCGAAGATGGGCAGGAAAGCAACATTTTCATCTGCTCTATCTGTGTGTTCTTCTGTATATCTTTATTTATGTTGTGATGGGAAAAATGGAATGGCTGTTTTGTCTCTGTTCTTTTTAATTGTCTGCTTTCTCTATGGAATGGAAAGTCTCCTTTGCTTCTAGACTTTCTTGGGGTACGGAATCTTGCTGCTGTAGAATATAGTAATGTATTCATTGTATTTGCTGTACTGTGAATTAATGCAAGACAAGTGGTGAGTTGAAGGCAATATAGAGTTAAACTAGCAACTAACAAGTAACAACAAAATTTCTTAATCTTGTACTCTAGAAATTTATTTAGGGTATTCATCTCATCCAATCCATCAGGATTTTATTGAATTTCTCTGTAATGTAATTTGTAGAGACCAAATTAGCTTGAAATAATGTGCTAATGTTACTTTGTTCTATTGAAACTGAATGGAAATAGCCCTGGGATGTTTTAATTTGCATGGTTATTATCCTTTAAACGCATGGGGTTTTCACGGATATGTAAGTGTTTATTTGATTTGTGGTTGAAAATTGTAATTGGCCAATGAAGGTTTGTCTAGTTAGTAAAGATACAACTCATATCTCACAAGATAGTGAGTTCGAACTCTGCTGTCAATGTGAAGATCTCTTTGGTTGTCGTAGTGAGGATCTCTTTGATGAATAATCTATATGTACATTTTTAAGTGTTCTCTGAGACGTCGTTCGACCCAAACTTATGTGTTTGCAATTGTAAACCAAGATAAGGCTACAGCAAATTGTTGGCTGCCAATGTTTTATTAAATGCAAATCAATGTTGTGGGGGAAAAGAATACTTAGGTAGATAAAGAATTATAGATGAAGCTGATAATTAGCTGCCACCTCAGTATCTTATGAACTTGGTCTTAGTTTTTGCTTTTGATGTATTATTATTGTTCAGTGGTTGCAATTGCAAACTATCACAGCCTGTCAATTTGATGATTGCTACTGATTGAAACTCACAGCTAGTTAACTGAATAAGAACGTTAACAATTTCTTTTTCCTACCCCACACCCTTTTCTTGCTCCCTTATATTTTAGCTTGTATAGTAGGATTGCAAAGGATAACATGTAACCACCTTATTATTTGTTTCCCCCATACTTTTAGACTCGCATGATGACAAACGTCGCGTGAAAGGATAACTACCAAAAGTACCAACAAACTTATTTTGTTGTTTTCCCAAATCATACTCTTGCTTGTGCGTGTGTTTTTTTATTCATTCCGTTAATCTGTTTTGGATAGGGATCCAAATAAATATGTCGTAGAGGTTTTATGAATTTTGGAAGTGATTCAAAATTTAGCACGTTCAACTTATGAGTTTTAATATTGCTAAATTAGATTTATATGGTTGGCAATCAACAATTTAGGGGTTATTATCTGACCTGGATTTTCTGCCTATGCAATCGCCTTAGTGTGTGTTTAGTCAATATTTTGGACAAGCCATAATCAATTCTGAAAACAAAAACATTTAATGTGATTGAAAAGTATTATTAATGTTTTTAGCTTGTAAAATCGCCGAGGATAAGATTGGTTTTGAGTGGTTAGACTTTTTTTCCGATAAGCAAAAATTATATTAAAAGGGGCGCAAGCGGGCACCCAAACTGATACAAATACAATGAGCCTCATTAAAACCTCTCTGGGCCAAAACCCATGGGAAAAAGAGTACCCGAGAAGAATGAGACAAAAAGTCAATTACATTGAGTCCATACAAACACGAGGATTACCCCACCAATCAGAGATCTTAAGATTGGAATTGCGACCTTCTACGCTTATGAACCAAGTCCATGTTGAGTGGTTAGAATTGATTTGGATAGAATCCCACAGCTCTTAGCTTTTCTGTTTGGTAAATCAGTTCGAGATGTGGGACCCACACAATCTAAGAAGGTTTGGAACCACATCCAAACTCGCTTAACATGCGTCAAAATAGAATCAGCTAGTTATAACTTCTAGCCCACCGTGGATATCCACCGCGATTTCTGTATAGACCAAACACACTATATATTTATATAATAAAAGTGATTTTTACATTCATCATCCAAACGAAATCAATTCTTTTAAAACCACTTATAATTAGAGAAAAATAAAGAGAAGATCAAATTGCCATATTCATAAAAAAAATATCATTACCAAATGCAAATCAATTTTTAAAACATCATTTTCTTAATATCAATTCCTCACAATTAATTCTATGAGTACAGCAAATCACCACCATAATTAGCTTTTTGGGTTGAGTAGATCTATCATAATGTTTTTTTTTACCAGAAGATCTATCATAATGTTGCGAATTCATGTGAGGGGAGAAGGTTTTATTCCATGATTCTCATCATTTTAGGTTCTTCTTCTCATCATGGTTACAAAGTACAAAATTGGTATTAAAACATAGTTAAATCGGCACATACAGAAGATTGCATCAAGAGTTATGTATGTTGTTTAACTCTCACATGTGGGATTCTCAACACACCCCGACATTTTGGAAATAAACAATTAGAGTCTGTGTGGTCTAATAATAGGTGACTCAATAGATCTTTTATAGACTTTGATTAGATTTTAGAATTTTAGTTCTGTCTAACTCAATTTTACAAAATCTTGTAAAGCGAGAGATGTTTTCTACTTACAAACACTATTTTCTTATCATATCACATACGATACGAGACTCTCAAAGAGATTTTCCAAATTAGCTACACAGTCATTTGATAGATCAATAAGATCATCATATTTTCTGCTGAGTGAGTGGTACTCATCGATCATACATGTGTGAATAAGGAATAAAAGAAGGCTGTAAATAGTAGTTGTAGATTTATTTATATGCTTATGCTTTGGCCCAGACCCGTTAGGTCTTCTTAGAGAAGGCTATTTAAACTCTCTTGTACTTTGTATTCAGATTATCGAAACATTATCAATAAAACGGAACTACAGCTACTCTGTAGTCGCAGACGTAGGCAATCTTTGGCCGAACTGCGTAAACAATATCGTGTGTTATGATTGACATGGTATCAGTAGGGTTTCGATCATCTAGCTAATTCCGTGTGTTTTTTTTTGGTCAGTGACTGTTCACGTTCGTCTGTTTTTTTTGGGGCTTTCTCCGTACGCCGTCGTACGCCATTGGTTCTCCTGGCTCGTCCGTTCGCCGTCGCCCTCCTTGGTTCTCCTGGCTCCGCCGTGCGCCGTCGCCTCCGTTTTCGTGTGGCCTTCATTACAGATTCGTGGTTTGCGCTGTTGGGCCCTGTTCGCGATCTCTCCGTTCCAGATCTCGTCGTTTCAGCTCCTCTCGTTTCAGATCTCTTCATCGCGCCGTCGCGCCGTTGCTCTGTCGCGCGTCCTCGGTTGCTCGCTGATTCTCAGGTCGCCGTCGCTCGCTGTTTCTGGTTCTGCGCGTGGGTTCTGGGTCGCCATCGCCGTCGTTTGCTCGCTGTTTCTGGTGGCGCTGTGGTTCTGTTCGCGCCTCTGGGGTTTGCTAGCGTGGGTCGCTGTTAGCGCGTTCTCCTGTGTTCCTTCGCGTGATCCTGTTCCTTCGCCATTTCTTTGTGTGGTTTGTTTGACTTTGGCCATTATCCTTATTATTAGTATTATTATTTCAAGCTACAGTATTTTTTTAATGGCTTCGGAAGGAAGAGACAACTTTTGTGTTCGCTTTACTGGCAAGAATTATGCTGCTTGGGAATTTCAATTCAAGATGTATGTCAAAAGAAAAGGATTGTGGAGTCACCTTGATGGGATTTCTAAGGCGCTTGAAGCTAAACCTGCCTTAGACGCGTGGGAAGTCCAAGATGCTCAGATTATTTCTTGGATCCTCAGTACTATTGATCCTCAGATGATCAATAATTTGCGAGCATTTTCAACTGCTCAGGAAATATGGAATTATTTGCAGCGTATTTACAACCAGGACAATACATCAAAGCGTTTTCAATTGGAGTTAGAGATCGCCAATTACAAACAAGGTACTTTGTCAATTCAAGAATATTATTCTGGTTTTTTAAATTTATGGACAGAACACTCTGCTATTATATATGCTGCTGTTCCCAAGGCGTCTTTGTCGGCCGTTCGTGATGTTTATGATACTAGTAAACGAGACCAATTTCTCATGAAACTTCATCCGGAATTTGAGGCCGTTCGAGGTGCTCTGCTGAATAGGAACCCTGTTCCTTCCTTGGATATCTGTGTTGGTGAACTGCTCAGGGAAGAACAACGTCTGAATACTCAAGGAACCATGCTTTATGATCCCGTCCATTCTGAACTTGTGACTGTCGCGTATGCTGCGCAGCATAGAGGCGTGGGCCGTGATATGCGACAAACTCAATGCTTCTCCTGTAAACAATTTGGGCATATTGCTCGTAGTTGTCCTAAGAAAGTTTGCAATTACTGCAAGCAGCAGGGTCATTTCATCTCTGCATGTCCTACGCGTCCTCCACGACCGACTAGGCGTCCGGCACATGCATTCCATACCACTACTACCTCTACCGCTGGTCCTTCCACCACTGGTTCATCTAGCTCTGCTGTTGGTCCTTCCACCACTGGTGCATCTGATGGTGGTGCTCTTCAACCGGAATTAATTCAAATGGTACTATCTGCTCTTTCTGCCTTGGGTGTTACTGGTATGTCTTCTTTCATTTCTTGATTACTTGACTCTGGTGCATCGAATCACATGACGAGTTCCTCTGAACTCCTGCACAATTTACGTTCTTATATTGGTAATCGAAAAATTCAAATTGCTAATGGGAGTACCCTTCCTATAACGAATGTTGGAGACATTAATTCTGCTTTTAGAAATGTACTGGTAGCACCATGGCCTTGCCTCAAATTTATTGTCTGCTGGTCAATTAGTTCATGAAGGCTGTGATGTTCATCTTACTCCGGATGGTTGTCTTGTACAGGATCGGGTGTCAGGGAAGGTGATCGCGAAGGGGCCTAAAGTTGGAAGAGTGTTTCCACTCCAGTTTAGTTCAAACCATTTATCTCTTGCTTGTAATAGTGTTTTGAATGCATGTGAGGATTCGCATAGGAAATTGGGCCATCCAAACTCTGTTGTTTTGTCTCACTTATTTAAGACTGGTGTGTTAGGTACTAAACTGATAGATTCTAGTACCTCTATTTCATGTTCTGTTTGCAAATTAGCTAAAAGTAAAACTCTTCCTTTTCCGTCTGGTGCACATCGTGCTTCTACGTGTTTTGAGTTGATTCATAGTGATGTTTGGGGGATTTCTCCTGTTGCTTTTCACGCTCACTACAAATATTTTGTCACCTTTATCGATGATTATAGTCGTTTTACTTGAATTTATTTTCTTAAATCTAAATCTGAAGTGTTCTATATGTTTAAGAAGCTTTTGATGTATGTTGAAAATCAATTCCAAACCAATATTAGAACTCTTCGGTCTGATTCAGATGGTGAGTATATGTCTCATGAGTTTCAGAAGTTTTTACAGAAAAAAGGTATACTGTCTCAACGATCTTGTCCCAATACCCCTTAGCAAAATGGTGTTGCAGAACGCAAGAATCGTCACTTGTTGGATGTGACACGCACCTTACTTCTGCAGGCCTCTGTTCCATCCAAATTCTGGGTGGAGGCTCTTTCAACAGCTGTCTTTTTGATCAACCGTCTTCCTTCCACGGTGATTGGGTTTGATTCTCCTCACTTTCGCCTTTTTAAAACTCAGCCTGATTACAACAGTTCACATACTTTTGGGTGTGTATGTTTTGTGCACCTCCCATCCTCTGAAAGACATAAGCTTGGAGCACAATCTGTCAAATGTGCATTTATGGGGTATAGTCAGTCTCATAAGGGTTTTGTGTGTTATGATGTCTCTAACCATCGTTTTCGCATTTCTAGGAATGTCACATTTTTCGATTATCAGTCTATGTTTCCTTGCTCTTCTCCTGGTTTGAATGATATTGCTATACTTCCGCAATTTTTTGATCAAACAGGACTCGTTCCCACTTCCCCTTCCGATACCGATCCTGATCCTGCTCCAGATCCTGATCCTGATTCAGATCTTGTACCGCCGGCACCACGGCGTTCTGGTAGAACGTCTCGAGCACCTGACAGATACTCCCCAAACAGGTTTGGTTCCTCACATACTGCTTTAACTGCTTCTCTAACTGGCACATCTATTCCTACTTGTTACTCGCAGGCTGTTAAAGATGTGTCTTGGGTCAAAGCCATGAATGAGGAACTTCAGGCTCTTCAGGACAACTTCACCTGGGATATTGTTCCTTGGCCTCCTGACATCAAACCCATCGGCTGTAAATGGGTTTATTCTGTGAAATTGAATTCTGATGGATCTCTCAATCGGTATAAGGCTCGATTGGTTGCTTTAGGCAACATGCAGGAATATGGTATTGATTATGATGAGACCTTTGCACCGGTTGCTAAAATGACTACTGTTAGAATGGTGCTCTCTATAGCTGCTTCTAATGGGTGGTCTCTCCACCAAATGGATGTCAAGAATGCATTTGTTCATGGCGACCTGACTGAAGATATTTATATGACTCCCCCTCAGGGCCTTTTCTCTTCATCTAAGGGGGTGTGCAAGCTCAAACGATCTCTATATGATTTGAAACAGGCACCTAGAGCATGATATGCGAAATTCCGTTCCACTCTACTTGGGTTCTCTTTTACTCAAAGTTAGTATAATTCGTCTTTGTTCATTCACCGCACATCTACGGGTATTGTTCTACTCCTTCTTTATGTTGATGACATGATCATTACCGGTTTTGATGCAGCATCCATACAAGAAGTTAAACAAAAGCTTCAAGCCTCATTTCAAATGAAAGATCTTGGTCCGTTACATTATTTTCTTGGACTCGAGGTTCATTCTACTTCTAAGGGCATATTTCTCCATCAGCATAAGTATGCCACCGACCTTATTGCTATGGCTGGCCTCGAATCCGCTAATCCTGTGAATACTCCTCATGAAGTTAATGTTAAATACCACCGTGACGAGGGTGAACTTTTGACTGATCCGCTATTGTATCGACAGCTCGTAGGTAGTCTTAACTACTTAACCATTACTCGACCAGATATTTCATTCGTTGTTCAGCAAGTAAGTCAGTTCATGCATTCTCCTCGTCATCTTCACCTGGCAGCGGTTCGTCGTATTATTCGCTACTTGAAAGGTACCTCTCAACGGGGTTTATTCTTTTCTAATGGAACACCCCTTACGTTGAGTGCCTACAGTGATGCTGATTGGGCTGGGTGTTCTGACACTCGCCGCTCTGTCACGGGTTGGTGCATGTTTCTTGGTTCTTCGTTGATCTCTTGGAAAAGTAAGAAGCAAGCGAGAGTCTCTAAATCCTCAACCGAATCGGAGTATCGTGCTATGTCTACGGCATGCTCCGAAATACTTTGGCTTCGTGGTCTTTTGGGTGAACTTGGATTTCCTCAAACCGAACCGACATCTCTATGCTGACAATACAAGTGCCATTCAGATTGTTGCAAATTCGGTTTTTCATGAGCGTACTAAGCATATCGAAGTTGATTGCCATGCAATTCGTCAAGCCTACGATAGTCACGTTATATCCATCCCTCATATCAATACTCAATTTCAAGTTGCAGACATTTTGACCAAAGCTGTTCCTTCTCCACGCCATCAGTTTCTTGTCAGCAAATTGATGCTCCTTGATGACCTGCATCAATTTGAGGGGGATGTGAATAAGGAATAAAAGAAGGCTGTAAATAGTAGTTGTAGATTTATTTATAAGCTTATGCTTTGGCCCAGACCCGTTAGGTCTTCTTAGAGAAGGCTATTTAAACTCTCTTGTACTTTGTAATTAGATTATCGAAACATTATCAATAAAACGGAACTACAGCTACTCTGTAGTCGTAGACGTAGGCAATTTTTGGCCGAACTACGTAAACAATATCGTGTGTTATGATTGACAACATGGATTACTCATCGTGTTTACCGGTAATCAAATAGTAAATATCTGAACTTCTTTATAAGTTTAGGATTCTTCACGATGAAGCAATGAAAAAGTGTAAATAGTCGGTTTAAGTTTTTTTTTTGAAAAGGGAAAATATTCATTCATAATATGAAACCAGTAACATTACAATCAGATCGAACAGCAAGTGTTGTGGCATTCCCCGTTCACGTTTTAGAATTGATCCTAAGATACCTAGTATCCAAGTCAAAGGCAATATTACATAAGTAAAGTTTGGGCCAGATTAAGACTACAACAAGCCCACCATCTACTCCTACCAACCAAGGCAGCAACTTCCACCTATGATTTGCGGCCAAATAAGGGAGAGAAACCACAGTCTTTGAATCTATCCACAGAGGAGAGGGGGAGACCTCCACAGAGGGAGGAGAGGGATTGCCGCCACCACTCCCTAGAGAAAAACCCTAACAGAGAGCGTGTGGGCATCCCGTATTTATTGACTTTGTTAAAGAAGTAGAATATCTATGGTCGGTTTAAGTTAAAATATCTTAAAAGAATATTGTTTCGCCGTCTACTTTACTAAGATTTGTATTATATTAAATTAAATCAATGGTGCATATGCTGTGGAACCCCATTTGCAAAAATGTAACTGCAAAGCAACCTAAAGCAAGCACACAGAATTGCGACAGTAATGATTCCTAGTTTGAAGGTTAGCAATGCTTTTATTCTGCAATTGAAGACAGGTTTCAATTTAATGATGATGATATTGATACATCAACCACGCGAATTCGATGTTGGCTCCTACTTTACGGACAAACAAGGAGCGTGCGTGTGTCCACCAAGAAGATAAATTATACTCCCTCCGTTCCCCATTTTTGGTATATTTGATCTTTTTTATTTTTGTTTCAAAATAATAGTACTTTTAGAAATTTAATATACAATTCACCAATTTTTTTCAAATATACCATTTATATTTATTGAATTTTTTTTAGTGTTCCAAAATATGTATTAATTGTCGCAACACTATTTTATTTTAACTTCAATTATTCCAATACAATTATAAAGGGGGTATTTTCGTATTTTGCTAACACAAATTAATTATACCTTAATTTGTGTGTAACAAGCCAAAAATACCAAAAATTAGGAACGGAGGGAGTATAAATTATCTCCGTGAGTTCCAAATTAAGAAAAAAAAACATTTGTTTTACATTGTTTCACCGTCTTTTGAGTTCCAAATCCTCATTTGACTCGCTTCACTTAGAAATTCAGAATTCAATTCTAGCATAAAACCCCAAAACCCATTTCTACACATTTTATTTAAAGTTGTTTGCAAGTCTTGCATGCTATGGATTCTGAAAGATTGGAGGCCTAGGAGCTGAACTTAGGTTGGAGGAACATTAGGAGTGGAAGATTGAGCTAGAGGCAGAAGTTTGGGAGCTGCATTTCGAGTTCAAAGTTAAGTAGGTTTGAAGAAGGAGGTATGTTGCTGGAAATTTCTGAAGAAAAATAAATAAGGGTTTTACCATTTTAGAAGCTTTGCATGCTTCAATTAAGACTGGATCTGGAACCTGGAACTTAGGGTTAGTTAGATTAAAGATTATATCTGAAGGTTGAAGTCATGGTCAGCATTTTTGGAGCTCAATTTCGTGATTAAGAGTGGTTTGACATTGAAATCTCAAAGCTTACAACAACTTCTGCACAAAAATAGTTTTGACTATCTTTGGTATATTCTTCGTAACTCACTACACAGACCTCATTTGAAGTTCACTTTTGTTTCTTTAGAAACTAGACACAAAACCCTTCAAAATAGGCACAAGAATGAACTTATTTCATTGAGTATTGAGGGACAAGTATGCTATGTTAATGAGATTGATACTTGGACTCCTATGACATGTCAAATTCGTGACTCCATTGTGTGTGAATGTGTTAGTTGGAAATTAATAATGTTTTTCCCTTTACAATGATGTGAATCAAAATGTATGTTGTGTTGTTGATTTGTGATGCATTGTTATCGTGATTGTGAGTTTTATGATGTTGAATGTGCATTTTGATAAAGTAGTTTGGATTGGCAAAGATAGGAGAGAATCAAAGGAAGGTGAAAAAGGATTGAGATTTTAGAAAACTGAAATTGTGATGAAGACACGGGCCGTGTCACTTAGACACAGCTAACCGTGTTAGGGACAGTTTTGGGACTTCATTTATTCTTTTTCACTTATCCATTGGTACTCCTCCTATTTAGGCGAATCCCATATGAAAAACATGATGAATATTAATTATGCTTTAAATTAATATGATTCGGTTACTCAATTATGTATTATGATTCGAACGCGTGCGAAAAAACAACCAATGGTCTATTCATAAAATACTATGGGATGACGATCCCGAGGTAAACATAGCACACTTGAATAATCATTACTCCTAAGGTCCAGACTCAAGATTGTTGACTCAGCCGAAATGTTGGGTTGGGTTTTCCGCTGAAACTAATTTGTACTTAGATTTTCGTCGGAGTTGTGCTATCGAGGATATTGAACATTAAAATAAAAAACTAAAAGAGATATAGATATATGGTGAGGTGTGACGGAAGAACTCATTGAGATTGTAATCTCACCATTTAATGTTTGTGGTTTTACAGATATTTAAAGACGGTCTTGTTTGACGAAGATGAAGCTATGAAGTTTAGTTTACAAATGAAGTCCTTATTTGATTATAAGGCACAATGTATTGAGATTTTACGTTTCCCTAAGTTTGGATTAAAAGAATGTATTAGATTGTAGTGGTTTATTTATACTACAAAGTTAGGAAGTTCTTATAATATTTATTTGTCTAAAGTATTATAAGAACGGTGATGTATTTTTTAATCTGAACTTTGAGCTGCGTACCTCTGATTAATTACAAAATGTAATATGCTATGATTTATGACGTCCAAAAATTGGGATGTTACAACACTGCTTTACATGACCAAGACACGAAACTAACAATCAATAATTCATTCTTCCATGTGTCTTTCTCCACCCTTCTGTTAGTCCCATTGTAAAATTATGAACTTTTGAATTTTACTGGGGGAATATGTCTCCATAGTCTTCTATATAGATTTGTCCCTGTGTTCAGGGACAAATCCAGGAATTTATTTAGAGGGGGTGGGGGATTTTGTAAAGTATGGTCCTCCATACAATACTGTTTGTCCTCACTTAACTCTCAACAAGTCCTTATGTTTTTCATAAAATTTTGGGTTATGATTCTTTATAGACTTAAATATATGTTACCCTCGTGCAAATATGCTCATTATCCATTTACCCTCCTCCGAAAAAAAAATTAAAATACACCTTGCAATTATTAAGTGTTTCTAGTTACCCCCTGCTGTTAGTTTTAGCTAACAGCGTTAAGTGTAGACTGACTTGGCTGCCATTTGCAGGGGTAACTAGAAACACTTAATATTTGTAGGGGGTAACTAGAAACACTTAATATTTGCATGGGGTAACTAGATCCCAAATGGCAGCCAAGTCAGCATAGACTTAACGCTGTTAGATAAAACTAACAGCAGGGGTAACTAGAAACACTTAATATTTGCAAGGTTTATTTTAAAAGTTTTTTTTTGCAGAGAGGTAAATGGGTAATGAGCATATTTGCCGGGGGGTAATGTATATTGAAGACTTATTTATAAGAATATTAACATATTATATAAAGAGTTCAATTAAATTAAATTTCACCATCCGTAATAAAATATAAACAAAAATATGGAGGCATTTAATCAATTTTTAATGAGACTAGAAGGAGTATAAGATAGTACCTATTTTATTTTTTATTTTCATATTTATATAGGAGTACCACTTTTTAATGAATAAATATCCTTTAGGTACCCTGTAGGCTTTTTTTGACAAAAGGAAACTCATTTCATTCATAATCAAAGTTGCAATACAGGTAGGACGATAATAAAAAATAGGCTAAATATCATTTTTGGTCCTTTATCTTTGCTCTTGGTTTCACTTTGGTCCTTTATCTTTTTTTTTGGTCCGTTTTGGTCCTTTATGTTTCATTTTCGTTTCACTTTGGTCCCTGACGTTAGTTTTAGTTAGCAGACGCCACGCTGGCAGTTAACTGTTGACGTGGCCGTCTTAAGTGTTACTGTGACGTGTCATTCATTAATTGATGTGGCAAATAATCAAATGACACGTCAGCATTTAAATTTTTTAAATTTTAAAAACACAAAACATAAATTAACCAAAAACTAAAAACACTAAAATGAAACAAAAATCAATTTCCTTCTTATCAATTTCCAGCAACACCAACATCAATCCCTTCAACCATAAATCTTTGCTGGAACGATGAACAGCTCCCAATTGAGAACTGAACAAAAATCAATTTCCAGCAACTCCAAGTGAATCGTTCTTTCATCTCATCATCAAAAATCAATTTCCAGCAACACCAAAAATCAATTTCCAGCAACACCAAAAATCATCGTTCTTCCAACATCATCAACACATCGTTCTTCCATCTCTCTTCTCTCATCTCTGAAACCCAGAAAAATCAAAACATAGAAACCTAGAAGATCTGGAAAATGGGTTTCGATTTGGGATTGAAATCGAAACCTAGAAAAACCCAGTAGAACGATGAAGAAGATCTGAAAAATGGGTTTCGAATTTGGGATTGAAATCGAAACATAGAAAAACGCAGAAGAAGATGAAATTTTTGGTGTTGCTGAGAAACGAAAACGAGAAACTCTGATGTTGGTGTTGCAACGTTCTCCACTTTGTCTAATCTGGAAGAAGCAATAGTAAAAGAAGCAATGAATGGAACGTTCAATGGTCTGTTCTCTGCTCTGTGCACATCAACACTGAAAGTTTCTAACAAAGTTTTGAAGCCATAGGCTATAGGCTTTGCTGTAGATGTAGTTGAAGCCATGATTTTTGTTTATTTATGTTTTTGAAGCCATAGGCTATAGTGAAAGTTTCTAACAGTTCCCAATTGAGAAACCCAGAAGAACGATGAAGAAGATTTTGTTTATTTATGTTTTTGTTTATTTAAGTTTTTGTTTATTTATGTTTTTGTTTTAATGACACGTCACAGTAACACTTAAGATGCCACGTCAGCAGTTAACTGCCAGCGTGGCGTCCGTTAACTAAAACTAACGTCAATGACCAAAGTGAAACGAAAATGAAACATAAAGGACCAAAACGGACCAAAAAAAAGATAAATGACCAATGTGAAACCAAGAGCAAAGATAAAGGACCAAAAGTGATATTTAGCCTAAAAAATATAGGAGCTAGCATATTGCCTCGACTCTCTAGTTAGAGAATGAGCGACTGGTTTGCTTGCCTCCGAATAAAACAAACCCTATAGTTTTGTAAACCAGACAATAAAGATTGACATGTTCTTATGATAGTACCAAATTTAGTTACATATCGACTTGTGCCTCTAATACCATCGACTACCGCTTTGCAATCAAGCTCGATGGTGACTCTTTGGACATTCAATTCTTGTAACCAATTTGTTGCTATCAGAAGACCCAGCACCTCAGCTTCTTGGGGCTGAGGAGAACTAGTAAACCAAATTGTCTTTGCCTTGACAAAAGCTCCAGATGAATTTCTAATACACATTCCCAATCTGAATCTGCCATCATCAAACATTTGCAGCATCCACATTGCATTTGACAGTATTGGCCTCCGGTTTGGTTCAACGCACTACCTCAATATTTCGTTGCTGCTGTTGCGGAAACGAGGGAAGATGTTTCGTACGTCTCGCTTCTTCCCAATGATGCAACAGATCAAAAGCCTCGCTAATGGAAATGCGAAGGGGTTTCACCGTGTTCTCTCGAATCTTCTCATTCCCTCTCTTCCATAAGCACAAAATCATCACAGTAACACACTTTCGTGGACCATTTTGGAGAGTTGCGAGAATTTTAAACAAACATACCTTGAAACCATCTCCTTCCTCTACAATCGGTTGGAGCAAGTTCCAAAGCCCAACACTGCGCCAAAGAGCTTCCGCCTGGGGACTTTTGAAAAACAAGTGCCAGTCACTTTCTTCCTCTTCCTCGCAAATTGGACAGTCGCCCGGGCAGGGGACGTGACGTCGGTGAAGATTCGTTTGGCAAGGCAAGACGCCCCGAGCTGTCCTCCATAGATGGATTTTGACTTTGTGCGGAACTTGCAACAGCCAAATTAATTGCCAATCCTCTGAGATGTGTAGATCTGAGCTATCAATTAGTTGAATCATCGCCACATAATAACCAGACTTCACCGAATAACGACCGACTCTGCTGCAATTCCATAATAACTCGCCACGAATTTCACGGCAATGTAATGACATGCCCTGAATCCTATTTCCATCATCTTTGTTAAAAAGTTGTGTAATAGCCGTAAAGTTCCAAACCCCGGTGTTTGCGTCAAAAAGCTGTGAAACTGTAAAGGGCTCCGTACTTGTAACCGTCAAAGTAGTAACGTATGGACTAGTACCTCCTTTAAGCCAAGGATCAATCCAAATATTGATATTTTTTGAGCCATCTCAAACTTTCCATCTAACTTCAAATTTGACTAATACCTGTGAAGAGTGGATGCTACGTCAAACATAATTGGGATTATGGCCCAAGCGAGCCCCCAAGAAGTCCTCATTTGGGAAATATTCGTCTTTGAAGACACAAGTAACAATAGCATCGTTGTTGGTACACAAACGCCAACATTGCTTCCCACAAGCAAGAAATCGATTCTCCACCTGCAATTGTGAAGCACAAAATCGATTTCTACATCTTATTTTTCAAGCAATAAATCGATTTTTTATACACTCTTTTTTAAGCAAACAATCAATTCTTCATTTGTGTTAATTGCTCAAACGGTCATATTTTTTACGATCCCTATAAATAGGATTAGGGTTTTCACGTTAAACACAGAACAACAACGCACAACCTACAAATCAAAAGAAGAAAAGAACAGAACTCTCACAGTCATATTTTACGTTCTTCATCTTTGAATCCAAATCTCTCATCTCTCTCAACTACAATACTGTTATACTGCTTGAGTGATTGGATCCTAGTTTTCAATTGTATTCATATATTCTTGGTTGTTGTGAAATCCTGGGAAGTTCTCTTGGGTAATTCAATCGGGGAGATTGGATTGTAGCGAAATCCTTAGCGGGGAGCTTGGGTTCTCAATTTGGGGTGTGGTAGCTATAGGGAAGTTGCTTGCTTGTAAGACGTTGAAGAAGTTCTTCTCATATAGTGGTTATTATCAAGTCCACAGGTTGCAAAGCTCGAGGCCGAGGACGTAGGGCTTTTATCTCGAACCTCGTAAAAATCTCGGCGTATCTCTTTCCCTTATCTTTACTTTGCTTTTCATTATTTTTGTTTATCGTTACATTTGATATTATTGTGGTTAGCGTTCAATATCACTGTAATTGGCTCTCTCATAGTTATAGCTTGCTTAGGAATTGCATATAGTTCAAATCCTATTTTCCACATCCGACTTAAACGTGCATCGTTAACTTTATGAATATCAAAAGATTTCATTTTTAGCATATAACCTTATTCACCCCCCTCTAAGGTTATCATATAGTCCAACAATTGGTATCAGTAGCTGGAAATTGCATATAGAGCTTAACATCTCGCAATTTTTTATTATGGGTTCATTTATGAAAGAGGGGATGTCCTTCAATAAGCCACCCCTGTTCGATGGGACTAACTATGACCAGTGGCGAAGCCAGGATTTTTCTAGAGCCTGGGCAAGAAAATTTCCCGCCAGTTTACATATGACATAATATATACATAATCATAAAGTGTGCTAAATAGGAGAGATGAAATCTAACCTGTCAATAGAGTGCTAAATAAAATTAGGAGGTAAATGCCCTTTCCGAGACTTCTTTCGGGTGAATGTTCGCATAATATCAACATCTTGAAGTGACTTGAATATCTCCCGCTCGGTGTAACATATCATCAAGTCATTGAACCACTCATCGTTGATCTTGTTGCGTAATTTAGACTTGATAATCTTCATTGCTGAAAAAGCTCTTTCAACGGATGCTGTCGACACCGGCAACAGCAAAGCCAACTCAATGAGTTTGTAGACCAATGGAAATACCAAATGTTTCTGAGTTTGAACCATCTTCATAGCCAAACTTTCAATATCTTCACAAGAAGTAAAGGAAGCATGCATTTTCATGTGATGTACATAATTGTCAAGTTGCTCTCTTATTGTTCCACGATCATCATCAGAAAAGTCAGCATGATAAATATCAACAAGACGAGCAAGTTTATCAATATCAAACCTTGAGAAAGAGTTCTTGGGGTCAAGACATGAGAAGCAATTCAGCACATTGTTACTTCCTTCACTAAACCGGTGATCCATCTCCACACATATTTTGTCAATAGCAACATAAAAAATCTCTGCACGATAATGGTGAAGATTAGTGATAGTTCTCCCTTCTTTTCTTGAACGACCCCGAATTGGTATTTCTTCATCCATATTTGGCACCGGAATACCTTTAGCAACACAAAATTCTTGGACAACAAAAAATAAATTATCCCAACCACTATCTCTCAATGTGGCCAACCGAGATTTGACATCATCAACTAATTCCATAGCAAGCACAATGTTTAGATCTTTTCTTTGCAAGATTTTTGAAAGCTCATTTGTGATACCAAACAACTTTAACATCAATTTCAAAATGAAAGCAAATTTAAAGCTCTCCATTTTTTCTATCAAACCCGCCGCTTGAGATGGTCCACGTCCATCTTCATCAACAATACTAAGCACCTCTAACACGGAGGACCACAACTGATCCAAACGAATCAAGGTAGTATAATGTGAACCCCATCTAGTATCCCCGGGTCTAGCGAGACTAGATGATTGGTGCAAGCCCATTCCTTGAGATATCTCACCACTCTCAAGTCTACTCAAAATATCTTTGCGCCGTGCCTCCGTCAAAGCATCCCTTCTCTTGCAAGATGCACTTGTTGTGGTTACAATCAAGGAGATGTACTCAAAGAAATCATGAATAGAATTGCAACTACTAGCAACGGACACAACCACCAATTGCAAACGGTGAGCATAGCAATGGACATAGAAAGCATAAGGGTTTTCATCTAGAATCTTTCTTTGCAAACCATTAAATTCACCTCTCATATTTGAAGCCCCATCGTACCCTTGCCCTCGTATCCTTGAAATAGATAATGTGTGACGATCAAGAATACCATAAAGAGCATCCTTTAGTGCCTCAGATGTAGTATCTTTGACATGATGTAGAGCAATAAATCGTTCCACAACTTTCCCTTTGTCGTTCACGAACCTAGAAAACAAATTCAACAAGGTTATATAGAGGCATAGAGAATTGTCTATCACGTGACTCATCAATACAACTACTAACCTCAACATCACCGCCATTTGCTCTTTGACGGATATATCACGTGACTCATCAATAAGCACAGAGAATTGTCTATCACCAAGCTCTTCCATAATCACCTTCATAACTTCAATGGCACAACACGTTGCAAGCTCCTTTTGAATGTCAGAGGAAAGCATTGTGCAATTTTTTGGACCACGGACAAAAGCATCTCTCACTTTTTCATTACTAGATTTTACCCAATCTACCATCTCTCTAAAATTGCCCTTGTTTAGAGAAGTAGAGCTTTCATCATGGCCACGGAAAGCAATGCCTTGTGCTATGAGGTATCTAGTACAATCTACAGAACAAGTCAAACGGATCTTATATAGTTCTTCTGATTCCCTACTTGCTCTAGCAAAGATACTTGTCACACTTTGTCTTTGATTATTATAATCGTCATAGTGCTTCATACATGAGTTGTGCTTACTATCATGCTTACCAATATGATCTTTAAAGCCTTTATATGCATGCTTCCAATCTTTAAATCCGTCTTTGTTGAAGACTTCATACCCAAAGTGCCCGGCCCTCCCGGGCGACTTAAAGAGAAAGCAATAGAAATAATAAGCTGCATCCTTGGACTCACTGTATTCAATCCATGTATAACTCTTATACCATGAACTACAAAATGCTCTTGAATACTTCCCAAATTGAGTACGAGGGAAATTTGTCAAATTTGGTTGCGTTGGACCCTTCAATATATACGCCCTCCTCACTTGGTCTTGAATCTCCGGAGCATACTCATCAATTTGTTTCCTACATCCTGGATCACGCACAATGTCATTTGGATTAAACTCATTGGCCGCATTAGGGGGCATTTCTTCTACTTCGGCTTCCGGTTGCACAACATTCGCATTCTCAATAGAACTTCTAGGTACCAAAAACCTCCTCATCTAACAAATTTTATGATCCAAAAAAAGAAACTATGTAAAAAACAAATAATGATCAACATATAAGGAAACTAAAAAAGAATCAACAATTCTACACAAACTAATGTCTCAATAACTTCAAAGAGTCCAACGCAATAATTTACACAAACTAAAAAAGAATCAACAATTCTACACAAACTAATGTCTCAATAATTTATTTGGAATAAAGAGTAGGGATTAGGAATATACCTCAAATAACTTCAAAGAGTAACATTGAATGTGTGGGTACTTTTCCCTCTTTTTAGAGCAAAAACCCTAACTCCAAAATACTACCCAAAGAGAGGAATGAGTTGGTTTTCCTTAAAATAGAGCTCAAATGTAAATGATTTAAGCTTGGATTGGACTACTTGAAGTGAAAAGAAGAAGAAAAGGAGAGGGAGAGTGTCGTGAGAGAAGAGAGGAAATTTGGGGGGGGGGGGTTCTGTTTGTCGTGAGAAAAGAGAGGAATGTGTTGTGTTTGCTTAATTGCTTTGTTTATTTTATTTAGTTTTTTATATATATATTGGGCTTTTGGGTTTCATTTAGTTTTTGGGTTTTACTTTTTTTTACATTGGGCTGGACCATTCTTTTTTTATTTCACACCCACTGTTTTACTATTTTTGCCCCTGGTTATGACTAAAAATCAGCTATTGGGTTGGGGGCTTTACAAACAAAGTAGAAGTTGAGCCCGGGCGCGTGCCCGGGCTAGCTGGGCCCTAAAATCGCCCCTGACTATGACTATTGGAGTAGTCGAATGAAATGTCATGTGCAGGCTATAGATTTCAATTTATGGAGGATCATTGTTGATGGACCACTCACTCCTATGAGAATCAAGATTACTAAACCTGGGGTTGCTGCCGAGGGAGATACTACCAAATCTCAAGCTATTGGTGCAGCTGAGGAAGTACCTATTGAAGATATTTATGCCATTGACTTGAGTGAACTGAGAAAGCCTGATCTAGAAACAATCTCAATGCCAAAGTAATGAATATTCTTCACCTATCTCTATGTGAAGAAGAATATGGAAGGGTGATGTCAGACAGCCAAGGAAATTTGGGACTGTCTGGAAGAGACACATGTTGGTACGAGTCAAGTGAAGGACACAAAGATTAGAGTTCTCACTTCTGAGTATGAAGCCTTCAAGATGAAGGAAGGTGAATCTGTTGCAGCTATGCACCAAAGATTGAACCTGATAGTGAATAACTTGAGAGCACTTGGGAAGAAGTATTCAATGAAGGATTTGAATGGGAAGATTCTTGCATCCTTGACTAGTGAGTTCTTTCCCAAGACTTGTGCTATCACTAAAGCCAAAGATATTGGCACTTTACCTCAAGAAGACTTGATTGGGTCACTTCTTGCATTAGAGGTGGTGTTGACCACTAAGAAGACTCAAGAAAAAGAAGCGGTCAAAGAAAGGAAATCTCTTGCTCTTGCTACTGCCAAGACTTCTAAGATGGAAAGGAAAGAGGTTGAGTCTGATGAAGAATCCGATGATGAAGACATGGCTATGTTTGCCAAGAAATTTAAAAAATTCATGAGACTCAACAAGCTTGGGAAGGGTGACTATTCAAAGAAATCCGGGTACAACAAAGGAGATAGTTATGAGAGAAGAGATGATCAACCAAAATGTTTTGAATGCAACAAACCGGGTCATCTCAAAGTTAATTGTCCAAAGCTAAAATCCAAGTACCCACAGAAGAAAGCCATGAAGGCTACATGGGACAATACTGATACTGATGGTGAAACAGATGAAGAAGAGGAGGTTGCAAATGTTGTTTGTCTTATGGAAAATGACACCCCTGAGGCTACATGGGACTATCTTGACACTGATAGTGAAACAGATGAAGAAGAGAAGACTGCCAATGTTGTTTGTCTTATGGCAAATGACACCCCTAAGGTAATCCTTGCTAACCATAGTCTTTCTGATTCACTTGAGCATGATGACTTTTTTGATGATGTGTATAGTAGTCAAGACTTGAGTGAGGCTTTTGAAGATCTTTATAATGAACATGAAACTCTTTTGGTTAAATCTAAGGATTTGACAAAGAACAACAAAAGCATGCTCACTCAAATTGAGACTCTTGAGAAGGAGGTAGCTAGGTTGAAGAATGAGCTACATAAAACTAAACCTTTCAACCTTGAGCTTCTTGAACTTAAACAAAATTTTGAAAAAGTCAAGGTTGAAAATGAAAATTTGAAAGAATCCTTAAAAAAGTTTGAGGTTGGTGAAAAGACCTTGACCAAGTTATTCACTTCCAACATGAATATGTTGATAGGAGAGGTATTGGGTATGAAGGTAATTCCACCACCTCTGATTTGAAAAAGAAAGTGATTTTTGTATCTGTTACTTCAAGTAAGACACCTACTGTTTTCTCTTGCACTTATTGTCAAAAAGGGAACCATAGCTCTCATAGATGCCCTATTCGTAGATTGTGTGAGTTTGGTACCCTTATACCTGCTTGTAAGAAACCAAGGGGATTGTGAAAAAAAAAACCCCTTGAGAACTAACCCCCAAGGGTGAGTTTGGTACCCTTCTACCTGCTTGTAAGAAACCAAGGGAATTGTGAAAACAAACCCCTTGAGAACTAACCCCCAAGGACCCAATAAAATTTGGGTACCTCGTACTAGTTGTTAATGTTCCTTTTGCAGGTTGGTCAGTCATCCAAGAAGAAAAATGTGTGGATGAGTTGATAGTGGGTGCTCAAGGCATATGACTGGTGATGCTTCACTATTCTTGAAGTTGAGCAACAAAGCTGGTGGATCTGTAAAGTTTGCCAACAATGAATCTTCTCAAGTAATAGGTAAAGGTTGTGTGAGTAAGGAAAACACAATCAAAATTAAAAATGCTTTACTAGTTGATGGTGTCAAAATTAACTTGCTAAGTGTTAGCCAGTTATGTGATAGTGATTTTGATGTGTATTTTTCTGTTGATAAATGTGTTATTACTCATAGGACTTATAAACTTTATATTACCTGGCTTTCGAGAAAATAATGTGTATTATGTTGATTTTGACAATGTGAGTAATGATATTGTATGCATGCCTTCCTTGCTTGATGATGTGATTCTGTGGCATAGACGTCTAGGACATGCTAGTATAAAACATTTATCTAAGTTGAGTAAGAATGAGCATGTTAGAGGTCTACCCAAGTTGAAATATGAAAAGGGTCAATTGGGTGATGCATGTCAGCTAGGTAAGTTGCATAGATCTTCTTTCAATCCAAAACCAGTTATTTCCATTAACAATGTGCTTGAATTGCTCCATCTTGATTTATTTGGTGAAATTGATGTTGTAAGTCTAGGAGGGTCCAAGTATGTCTTCGTGATTGTAGATGATTGTTGTGGTGTTTATATACGCAAGTATACGTAGTCACACAAGTAATATAGTAGAAAGAAAGGTCGAACCCACAGGGATTGGTCTTAATTTATAGTTGGAATATCTCAGGGAATTAGTGTGTAAAGTAAGTCACAATATTGAGAATAGTAAAATAAGGAGATAAATTGCTTAAGAAATAATTATGGAAACTATATGGTAAAAGATTAGTTGGACTGCTTTTGCTTAGTAAATTTCTCTTCTGTGTTAATGCTATAGCATCTGATGCTATAGCATTGAGTGCTATAGCATAAGCTGCGTGCCTTTCGGTCACTTTCACCAAGGTTTCGTGACAAGATCCTATGTCTAGGCTTCAAGTAAGTTCACCTTTATATATTAAAGAACCCATAGTGTTCACTCTATGAACTAAGCCCTCCTATGTCTAGGTTTGGGCAAGGATTGTTCTAAATGTCTTTAGAACAACCACTCACTCACATTAATCTTTGAGATCTTTTCATAAACCATTTCTGAATTCATGAATCTACCTATTTTAGTTGGCCAGTACCAAAACAAGTTTGGAAATATGTAAACACAAAGATTAAAATGCATACATCAAAATACTATATCATTAACACATTAGGATGTCATTACATAGCTTAGAAATCCAACCAAAAGGTGTTTAGTGTTGGAGTATATGATAACCTTAGAGGGAGGGTGAATAAGGTTATATGCCTAAAAATGAATTCTTTTCAATTTTCAAAACATTAACAATGCTCGTTTAAATCAAATGCGGAAACTAAGATTTAAACTATATGCTGTATCTAAGCAAGCTATACTTAACACAAATCCAGTCACAGTGCAAAATTACGCTAACGCTGCTATTATCAAAATTCACGATAAACAGATATTTATATTGAATGCAGTGCAATAATATAACAATAGACAAAGATAAACGATAAAGAAAGTAAAGAGAAGGGAAAGAGATACACCGTGAATTTTACGAGGTTCGGGATAAAAGCCCTACGTCCTTGACCTCCGGCTTTGCAACCTTTGGACTTGATAACAACCACTATATGAGAAGAACTTCTTCAACCTTTTACAAGCAAGCAACTTCCCTATAGCTAATCTCAATTTACCCAAATTGAGAACCCGAGCACCCTGCTAAGGATTTCGCAACCACTTCAATCTCCTCGATTGAACGACCCAAGAACACTTCCCAGGATTTCGCAACCACTTCAATCTCTCCGATTGAACGACCCAAGAACACCTCCCAGGATTTCGCAATAACCAAACAATAGATGATTACAATAGAGAAACTATGATCCAATCACTCAAGCAATATAACAATATAGTAGCCGAGAGAGATGAGTGATTTGGATATGAAGAACTTGAAAAATAATTTGACAATGAAAAGTTCTTTTTTTCTCTTTTTGTGATATGGAAATCGTGTAGTGTTGGTTGTGTTTTGAAAGTGAAGCCCAACTCCCTATTTATAGGATTTGCAAAAATATGACCGTTGGAGGATTTTGTAAATTGTTAGAATCGATTATGTTCCTGAATAACTAAGAGTGATAATCGATTCTTTGTTCTAAAAAAGGAAATAACTCATAAGTGAGTAATCGATTGATTTCTTTTTGAAAGGAAGCATGAAATCGATTCTTTGCTTAAAACAAGGAGTATGATAATCGATTATGTGTTTTGAGAAGAGTTGGATAATCGATTACTTGCTTTATGGAAGGAAGCATATAATCGATTATATTCTTTCAACAAGTAGCTAAGAATCGATTATGTGGTTTGCAAAAATAGGAGTGTAATCGATTCTCTTCTTTAAAAACACAAAGTCGTTAATCGATTGTTTTCTTTCCAAAACATATTCCTTTAAAAAATCCATAGGCATAAAATCAATTATGTGCTCTGTGAAGAAAGCATAAAATCGACTATATGCTTTAAAACATTTTCTCATGTTACGTGCCTTGCCTATGCATGCATGCGTTTGTATAAAATATTTTTCTAAGCTTTTAACACAACAGTTTTATTAGAAAAAATCATCTCTCAACTACTACTAAAAGTTATAGACCTGAAGTGATAGGATCTTACACTGTGTCCTATCAAAAGTAGATTAACAATTAGGTCTTGAACTCTAGAGTTGCTTCTCCTCCAAGCCGCTACACTTTAAGATATCCTGCTCTTTAATTCTTGTCCTGTACTTTTATACAACTGAAACCATTAGTAGACAGATTGTAATTTGTTATCATACAAAACAAAGAGTGTTTGTCCTTGGTTCAACATTTAGCTCATGATAAATAATGTCAACAACTTACAAACAGAGGGGTTCATATCACTAAGACAAGAAATAGAAGAAGAATGTGCAGAAGATACACTCCTTCAACTTCCACGCGTGTGCTGGTGTGCTGACAATGCTATAGCATGAACCAGGCAGAATCTTCAAGTGGTTTGAGGATGAATTTTCAATGGGTGCAAAGGAACGGTTTTGTTACTTGTATGTTTCCTCTCAAAACCAGAGAATTTTCGTGCTCCAGAATGTATCTTAAGTGCAGAAGTTAGGCTTGCTTTTATAGTTGAGTTTTCCCTCCTATCTTGCAAGTGGATGAAGCAAGTGGATCTTCTTTTCACCAACTAAAGGTATGTTGTCCCCCCATGGTAGACAAGTGGTGAAGTGCAAGTGGTAGGAGGGTAGCTGCATCAGCATGGTTTGTGGCAATAGGGAGGCGCTGACTGGACAGGTTAGGATTCACTGCAGATCTGCTTTCTGCTGCTGTCTTCAAGTGGGTCCCAGCTCTACTGCGCACATGGATGCTATAGCATCTGATGCTATAGCACTTAGACAGAAAACACTAGAAATTTCACAAGGGCACCATTTGTGCCAAATATATTCCAATTCAGTTCTTGATTCCCTTTTTCCTAATTAAACACAAATATTTACATAATTCCTAGCCTAAGCATGCAAATTAACAATGATTTACGAATAGAAATGCATAAATAACTTTACAAATGGAGAGTTATCAATGATTATTCTAGGTATACTTGGGTCATTCTACTTGAAAATAAAAGTGATGCTTTCAATGAGTTTGCTAAGTTGTGCAGAAAGTTAGAGAATGAGAAAAGCTTAGCCATCAAGGAAATTAGAAGTGATCATGGAGGAGAGTACGAAAATTCATCATTCAGGACTTGGTGTGAAAAGTATGGTGTTCATCATAACTTTTCACCTCCAAGGACCCCTCAACAAAACGGTGTGGTGGAAAGGAAGAATAGAACCATACAAGAGATGAGCAGAACAATGTTGAACGAGCACAACCTACCCAAATATTTTTGGGGTCATGCAGTTGATAAAGCATGTCACGTGCTCAACCGGGTATACTTGAGGCCATCTCTTAACAAGACGCCATACGAGTTGTGGAATGGTAGAGCTCCAAATATTTCATACTTCAAGTTTTTTGGAAGTAAGTGCTTCATTCTCAACACAAAAGATAAGTTGGGTAAGTTTGATGCAAAATCAACTGAAGGTATTTTTATGGGCTATTCAACTCATATTAGAGCATATATTGTTTACAATAAAATTGATAAATGTATGCAAGAATAAATACATGTTTCTTTTGATGAGACTAACCCTTTTGCTAAGAAAGTTGATGATGAGGATGAAGTGGTTGGTGTGATCAAAAACAGAATACCTGAATCAAACAGTGAAAGTGTGGAAGAAGCCGAGGTGAAACTGGAACCTCAAGAAGAAGCTAAAGTGGAACTAGAGCCCCAAGACATCGATGACCATCTCCATGGAAGAACACATGATGATTTACCCAAAACTTGGAAATCAGTTCGAGATCATCCCATGGAGCAAATTATTGGTAGTCCATCAAATGGGGTAACAACTCGTTCTTCTCTTAATCATTTATGCTTTCATAGTGCTTTTGTCTCTCAAATAGTTTCCTAATAATATTAAGGAAGCTTTAAATGATCTAGAATGGGTTGTGTCAATGCAAAAGGAACTTGAACAATTTGAACGGAACAAAGTTTGGCATTTAGTTGAAAAACCTGTTGACAGAACCGTTATTGGTACTAAATGGGTTTTTCGCAACAAACTTGATGAAAATGGTGTTATTTTATTAAATAAAAGCCGTTTAGTTGTTCAAGGTTTTAACCAAATCGAAGGGGTGGATTTTGAAGAAACTTTTGCTCCGGTGGCTAGGTTGAAGTCCATTCGCATAATATTGGCATTTGCTAGTTACATGGACTTCAAGCTACACCAAATGGATGTCAAGAGTGCCTTCCTTAATGGTTTTTTAGAAGAAGAAGTATATGTAAAACAACCCCCTGGTTTTGAAGATTTCAAAAACCCAAACTATGTTTTCAAACTTGACAAAGCACTTTATGGATTAAAACAACCTCCTAGAGCTTGGTATGAGAGACTAAGCAAACATTTAATTGCAAATGGTTTCAAAAAGGGTAAGATTGACTCTACCTTATTCCTTAAAACCAAGGGCAAACATATCATAGTAGTTCAAATTTATGTCGATGATATTATTTTTGGGTCTACTAATGATGATCTGTGCAAGGGGTTTTCTGAAATGATGACTAGCGAGTTTGAGATGAGCATGATGGGGGAGCTGAATTCCTTTTTGGGACTTAAAGTGAAGCAAATGAAGGAAGGAATCTTCATATGTCAAAACAAGTTTTCAAAGGAGCTACTAAAGAAGTTTGACATGAGTGATGCAAAGGAGATTGGTACTCCCATGGCGACTGCAACAAAGTTGGATAAGGACGAGCAAGGTAAACCAGTCAATGAGAAAATGTATCGAGGTATGATCGGTAGTCTCTTGTATTTAACTGCTTCTTGACCTGATATTATGTTTGTTGTGTGCTTATGTGCTCGATTTCAAGCATGTCCCCAAGAATCACATTTAAAATCTGTAAAACGGATTCTTAGATATGTTAAGGGAACCATAGATTTCGGAATGTGGTACCCGAAATCGAATCAATTTTCTTTGGTCGGTTTCTGTGATGCTGATTTTGCTGAATGTACATTAGATAGGAATAGTACTAGTGGAACCTGTCATTTCTTAGGGCCTTGTTTGACTTCCTGGTCTAGTAAAAAACAGAACAGTGTTGTTTTGTCCACCGCTGAAGCCGAATATGTGGCAGGTTGGAAATTGCGTTGCACAAGTTCTGTGGATGAAACAGACTTTAGGGGATTTTGGTTTGTTATAAGAAAATGTGCCAATTCTATGTGATAACACTAGTGTCATTAACATTGCTAAGAACCCCGTCCAACACTCTAGAACTAAGCATATAGAAATAAGGCATCATTTCATTAGAGACCATGTTTCTAGGGGGAGCATAGCATTACAGTTTGTAGGCACCAATGACCAACTAGCGGATATATTCACGAAACCCCTCGCCGAAGCTCAATTTTGTAAGATCCGGAGAGAGCTCGGTATGCTTGATTTGGCCAGCTTAAAATGTGCTATGTGCTTGTTATGTGTCTTCCCTCCTTTTTGATGAAAACAAAGGGGGAGAAAGACTTGCTGCTCTGCTTGTTTATTTCAATGTCATTGGATTAGTTTTTTTTTATGCTTATGCTAAGGGGGAGCTTTTGCCATTGTTTCTTGTTTATCACCTCCCTATGCATAAGGTAATTTATTATCATCAAAAAGGGGGGAGTTTGTTGAACCAAGGTCAAACACTCTTTGTTTTGTATGATAAAAAATTACAATCTGTCTACTAATGGTTACAGTTGAACAAAAGTACAGGGCATGAATCAAAGCATAGGATATTTTAAAGTGTAGCAGCTCGGAGGAGAAGCTACTCAAGCGTTAAAGACTTTGTGTTATTTTGCTTTCGATAGGACATGTGTATGATCCTATCACTTTAGCTCTATGACTTTTGTAGTTGAGAGATGATCTTTTAAAATATAACTGTTCTGTTAAAAGCATGGAAAAATCTTTTATATAAAAGCATGCTAATAGGTTAGACACATGAAGAGTTGTTGTTTTAAAGAAAATAGATTCATCGCTTAGTGTTTTTAAAAGAACTTGTTTTTGAAGCAAAGAATCGATTATTGATTTGCTGTTTCAGGTTAGAAATCGATTTCCTATTATTTATAAAGCCAGAAATCGATTTCATTCTTCTTTGTTTAAAGCAAGAAATCGATTTCCCTCATGCTTTTAGAGCTAGGAATCGATTTCTCACTCCTGGTTTTCGAAAGAACTTGTTTTTTGGAAAGAAAACAATGATTGATGACTTTGTGCATTTAAAGCTGGAAATCGAATTTGCTCTCTTTTAAAGAGAAGAAAAATTGATTCCTCACCTGTTTATTAAAGAGGAAAATCGAGTCCTCACCTGTTTCCCACGGGAAAGAAATCGATTCTCCACCTACAACTGTGAAGCACAAAATCGATTTCTACATCTTATTTTTCAAGCAATAAATCGATTTTTTATACACTCTGTTTTAAGCAAATAGTCGATTCTTCATTTGTGAGAATTGTTCCAACGTTCATATTTTTTACGATCCCTATAAATAGGATTAGGGTTTTCACGTTAAACACAGAGCAACAACGCACAACTTACAAATCAAAAGAAGAAAAGAACAGAACTCTCACAGTCATATTTTACGTTCTTCATCTTTGAATCCAAATCTCTCATCTCTCTCAACTACAATACTGTTATACTGCTTGAGTGATTGGATCCTAGTTTTCAGTTGTATTCATATATTCTTGGTTATTGTGAAATCCTGGAAAGTTCTCTTGGGTAATTCAATCGGGGAGATTGGATTGTGGCGAAATCCTTAGCGGGGAGCTTGGGTTCTCACTTTGGGGAAAATTGAGATTGGTGTGGTAGCTATAGGGAAGTTGCTTGCTTGTAAGACGTTGAAGAAGTTCTTCTCATATAGTGGTTATTATCAAGTCCAAAAGGTTGCAAAGCCCGAGGCCGAGGACGTAAGACTTTTATCCCGAAACTCGTAAAAATCACGATGTATCTCTTTCCCTTATCTTTACTTTGCATTTCATTATTTTTGTTTATCGTTACATTTGATATTATTGTGGTTAGCGTTCAATATCACTGTAATTGGCTCTGTCATAGTTATAGTTTGCTTAGGAATTGCATATAGTTTAAATCCTATTTTCCGCATTCGATTTAAACGTGCATCGTTAACTTTATGAATATCAAAAGATTTCATTTTTAGCATATAACCTTATTCACCCCCCTCTAAGGTTATCATATAGTCCAACATTAATCATTCTCTCCATCTCCTCCTCGAGTGACGTTGGAACAAGGAAAGTACTCATACAATACGCCGGGATAGCCTGTGCCACAGATTTGACAACAACTTTTCTTCCTGCCTTAGACAGATGTCTGCTAGACCATTGATGAATCTTGCGCCATAACATGTCACGAAGATAACCAAACAGATTCTTCTTGCTGCGACCCACCATAGATGGTATGCCTAAGTATTTGCATGTGCCTATACATTCAGTAACGCCTAGATTTGCCACGACACGAGTTCTGGAATCTTCACTTGTGTTCCTGCTGAAGTAGATATTTGATTTCTAGAGGTTAATTGATTGACCTGAGGCTTTCTCGTAGGTTGTTAGGTACCTCTCTGAGATTCCTGCTCTTCTTATCATCCGCCCTGCAAAACAAGAAACAGTCATCTGCAAATAATAAGTGCGTGAGGATAGGAGCTCCCCTACACACTTTGACCCTGTGTATATCCCCTCTCGCCTCACTATTTTGAAGTAAAGCAGTGAGTCCCTATGCATACAATATGAAAAGGTAAGGTGACAGTGAGTCACATTGCCTGAGTCCTCTCTCTGGCAGTGGCGGACCCAAGACCTTGGGTAAGGGGGAGCAAAAAAAATTCATTATAAAAAAGGTTGGATCATAGGTTTGCTCAATTTTTTTTACAAATATCCTCACTTAGTTTACTAAAATTAAGGAATCAAGTTATCCAACTCCAAATTTATTTAAGAGTAAATCACCAAATTAGTCTCTAAGTTTACACTTTTTTATCTATTTAAGTCCTAAAGTATATGAAAATAAGAAGTAGTCCGTAAAAGTATGTAATATCGGTAAAATTACTGCCTAAAGTTTTATAAATAGTATCTTCTTATGGAAAGTAATATGACAAATTTATTAAAAATTGGGTGCAAATTTAAGGATGTTAGTGCAAATTTTAAATTTCAGGGGATTCAATGTTTTTATATATAGGGGTATTAGTACAATTATTGTTATTTTCAGGGGTTCAACTGAACCCCCTGAAAGCAACATAGGTCCCGCCACTGCTCCCTGGTGAGACAGAACAAGCTCGCTCTCCATTCATAAGCACTGAGTAGTGTACCGTTTCAACGCACAGTCATCCAATTCACTCACATGAAATTGCTTATTATATTCACCAAATTGCTTATTTATACTTCGATTTAAGCTGATTCCTATGTTTCCTTTTTATATTCACCAAATTGCTTATTTATACTGTGTTGCAGATAACATGTCGGGGCCTATGTCATTCCTGCAAATGAAAGAATTGGCTAACCGCAAACGTGAAAGAGGATCCGGTTCCCGACCTCCACCTCAAAAGGACGCCCCATTGGCTGAAGAGGAAAATGAGGCCCCCTCGAGCCAGAATTTGGAACATCGGAGTAGGAAAGGTAAACAAACCTCTTCCAACCCGCCAAGAGGGAAAAAAAGATCGACCATAGATCTTGAAGCCAGTGAATCACCCTAATCTACTAAGAAAAGGAAGCTCGGAAAGGAAGGTCAGAAAAAGCCCATGTCACCAGTGTTTTCCCTAGACGGGTTCATGAAGGCCAACTTTGATGAGTACTGCAAGGATCCTTTGGGTGCTCTCACCCAAGTTCTGAAGCATGGGTCTGATCTTCACAAACAATGGAGGCAGGAAGCTGGGGAAAAAGTGAAAGGTAATTTTCGATCATTACTTAACTTCGTTCTGATTGACTTGCATCTTATGACTCTTTATTGTCTGCAGCTGCGAACCAGGAGCGAGACGACGCTCTTAGATTGATGGATGAGGCAAAGAAGGCTCTAGAACCGACTTTGGCTGCCTTGACTAAGCTTGAGAAAGCCAGGGACGATCTGAAGCAAGAAAGGGACCAAGCTTTCCTTAACCAGAAGACGGTCGTGAAAAGAGCGGAACTAGCTGAAAAGAGAGCTGAGAAAGCAGAAGCCGGTCTTGAACTAGCCTAGAAGTCGGTGTCAGATCTTCAAACTCAGGTGAGTGAGCTTGAAAGTAATCTTAAACAACTCAAAGAGGCAAAAGATGAGAGGACCACCATGTTCAAGATGGAAAGATTATGAAGCTCGTGAAAGGGACAAAGGAGTTTGAAGTTGTAGCCCCCCGCCCTTGAAAGTTATTTTTATTTTCGTTTTAACATCGGTACTGAGTCCATTCCAGTACCAATGTTTTGTAAGACAAACTTGAGGTCCCGGCCGTATCCAGGGAATTTATGTTTTCTTCTTTTCTCTTAAATCGTTTATCTAACCCGATTTACTTACTTCGGATTACCAATTTTAGATTAGTATAAATTACCACGTTTAACATATGTGTGATTTGTGTGCTCTCCAAAGGTGCAGTTTACTGGGATTCAACCCAGATCTAACCCACCTAAAAGAATCGTGACAATACATGGCCACTAAATGTGAGTATTAAAACTCGTATCCCGGTTTCTAGGGAAACGCAAACGACCGTAGCGTCGGTCTCATGCCGCCCTATGTTCAGTACCGTCGGATTTCATATAATGATTGTGCATAGGTGAACAAAAATGTGAAAACATCCATGGCATTTGAGCCAATTTATTATGAATGGCCCTTCACAGGAATCAGAATTCATTCAATCATACATGCGTTAAAAACTATGGTACTTGCATAATTTTGTGGCATTCCAAGTTCTTGGAATAGGTTTGCCCTTCATGCTTTCCAATTCGAAAGCGCCATTACCGATCTTAGAAACGATCCAATTTGGTCCTTCCCAATTAGGTGCCAATTTGCCTTGAGTAGAGTTTTTTAAACCTACATCGGCTCGTCGAAGTACCAAATCTCCAACTTCAAAATCCCTCGGTATCACCTTAGCATTATACCGGGACGCAATCCTTTGCTTGACCACGAGATCATTAAATGAAGCTCGATCTCAGATTTCATCGACAAGATCGAGTTCTTCTCGCAGAGATTCTTCATTGTCTTTGGGTGGTTTCGGGTGAGTAGTCCTCCATGTCATTTCACCGATTTCTACTGGGATGACAGCTTCTGTTCCATAGGAAAGTCGGAAAGGTGTTTCTCCAGTTGTACTTTGAGGAGTGGTTTGGTATGCCCATAGAACATAAGGCAATTCTTCAACCCAGTTACCTTTAGACTCGTCGAGTCACCTCTTTAGACCCCTTAAAATCACTCTTTTGGTAGCTTCGGCCTGCCCATTGGTCTGTGGGTGTTCCACCGAGGCGAAATGTTGTTTGACCTTAAGATCGATCATGAGTTTTCTGAAACCCTTATCTGCGAACTGGGTTCAATTGTCACTGATCACGACTTCCGGAACTCCGAACCTGGTCAAAATATTCTTCCTGAAGAACTTGATGCAGTTCTTGGCACTGATGATCCTTAATGGTTCGGCTTCGACCCATTTCGTAAAATAGTCAACTGCCACAATTGGGTACTTGAATTGACCAGGTGCGGTTGGGAATGGCCCAAGTAGATCGATTCCCCACCACGCAAAAGGCCATGGTGAAGAGATACTACTAAGCTTAGTTGGTGGGGGCCAGATGAACGTCGGCATGAATTTGACACTTTTGACATTTCTTCACATAGTTCTTCGCATCAGCTTCGATAATCGGCCAATCCACTCTTAGGACTTTCCGTGCCAACAATCTTCCCCCGAGGTGTTTCCCGCAAATGCCTTCATGTATCTCAGCAAGGACATAATCGGCCTGTTCTCCCAATATACATTTTAGTAAAGGCGCGGTGAGGGACCTTCTATAGAGAATGCCATTCAAAACCGAGTAGGACGACGCCTTTCTTCTCACCAATTTTGCTTTCTGTGAATCCGAGGGCTCAACCCCTGACTCGATATATTCCAGAATTGGTGAGATCCAGCTCTTGCTCTCTTCAATAACGCAGATTGAAGTCAATACATTAAGCTCAGGCTCAATAGTTGGTTGATCCAGTGTTTCCTGGATCACAGATCGGTGATTCCCAAGAGCCTTGGTACTAGCCAATTTAGAAAAAATGTCGGCTCTAGCTTCTCGGCCTCTTGGGACATGCTTAAACTCTATGTGCTCGAAATGACTTAAGAGTTCTTTAACTCGGCGAGGTATTTCTGTAAAGCCGGGTGCTTTGCTTCGAATTGGTTCATGATCCGAGAAACCATCAAGAGCGAATCCGAGAATAGTTCACAATGCTTCACCTTGAACTCTCGGGCCAGTAAAAGTCCGGTGATGCATGCTTCGTATTCTGCCTGATTATTGGAAGTCAGAAATCGGAACGTGAGCGATACCTCGACCATAACTCCGTTAGAGCTTTCTAATATAAGACCGGCTCTGCTTCCTTTGGGGTTTGAGGAACCATCAACATGTAAGATCCACAACTCGTTGTTATCAGTGATTGGAGTCATCTTTGCCACAAAATCGGCAAGTACTTGAGCTTTCATCGCTGTCCTTGGTTCATATTTAATGCCGAACACGGAGAGCTCTACAGCCCATTTGATCATTCTTCCTGCTAAATCAGGTCGGTGTAGGATCTGACGAATCGAATGATTCGTCCGTACCACAATCTGATGAGCGACGAAATAGGGTCGGAGACGACGTGCTGCAATTAGCAAAGCAAGAGCGTTCTTCTCGATCTTCTGATATCGGACCTCTGGACCTTGCAATGCCTTACTTATAAAGTATACGGAACTTTGTCCGGCCTCCGTTTCTCTTATCAGTACAGCGCCCAAAGCTTCTTCCGAAACCGCTAAATACAAATATAAAACTTCCCCTTCTCTTGGTCGAGTTAGGACCGGTGGTTGCGACAGGGTAATTTTAAGCTGATCAAGCGCTTCTTCTTGCTCCTTAGTCCATTCAAACTTAGCATCTTTTTTTAATATTTTAAACAGCGAGAGAGATTTGAAAGCAGCATTTGAGATGAAACGAGATAACGCGGCGATCATACCATTTAATTTCTGCACTTCCCTTTTTGTAGCTGGTGTTCTCATCTCGGCAACGGCTCGGCATTTGTCCGGGTTAGCCTTTATGCCTCGTTCCGTAAGATAAAAACCAAGAAACCTCCCAGCTCGGACACCAAAGGTGCATTTTTCGGGGTTTAGCCTCATGTTATTCCCCCGAATCTCGACAAATAATTCTATGAGATCGGATACATGAAGATGATCTTCTTTACTTTTTGCTATCATATCGTCGAGGTAGACTTCAACAGTTTGACCTATTTTTTTTGAAACACTTTGTTCATCATCCTCTGATAAGTGGCTCCAGCGTTCTTTAGACTGAATGGCATGACTCGGTAGCAAAAGCTACCTTGGTCAATCATAAAGGCGATTTTTTCTTGATCAGGTGGATGCATCTGAATTTGGTTATATCCGAAATATGCATCCATGAAAGATAACAAACGGAAACCGGAGGTGTAACACCCCACTTTCATTTAAATGCTTATTTAATTATTTGTGTGATTCATTTGATTAGATTTATTTGGTAGATTTAATTAAATAGAGATTAAGTGGTAAAAATAACAATAGAATTAATTATTATTACATGATTAGTATGAGTTGGTCCATAGAGGGGTTAGAAAATAATTAAGTGAGGTGGATAAGCCCACCATGGTATTCAAATTAGTTAGTAAGAAGAAAAAGCCCAAAAGAGTGGTAAGTCATGAGAAGGGTTTAGTGATTAGGGTTTCATTGAAGATTAGCGCATTTTAGAAAAAAAAAAAGAAGAGGAACGACTTGGAGAGTGAGGGAGAGGCGTGAACCAAGAACAAGAAAGAAAGGAGAAGAAAACGTGATTTCCAAGCAAGGCAAGGAGGGGAAGGGCAAGCTAGAATTTCGTGGCAATCCTAAGGCTAGAATTTAGAATTCTTCTAAAAGGTAAGGGTGGGATTTAATTCAATATAAGGGTTTATGAGGGATCTACATGTGGGGTTTTAGGGTGTCTTGATCACCATATTGTTGTCTTGAAAAATCGCATGCCCTATGATTGTGTGCCTTGTTGAGTAATTTGATGTATGCTTGATTTCCTCACATTCCTATGCCTAAATGATATGTTGTTATGCTCATAATAATAATTGTTGCCATATGATGATTTGTTGTTGAGAATTTATGATTTTGCATGTCAAGTGTTAGAGCAAATGCATAAGTATGTGGTGTTGAAATTGTTGTTTGGGAATTGATCATGATGAGTTCTACTTGTTTATGGTCTGTGTGCATTTCTGGACACTGTTTCGGTTTTTCTGAAACTGATACTGTTTGGTTGATCCAAAAATTATATGGCTGTTTGTTTTTGAAAATATACTTAAAGCCGGTCGTTTTGGCACTGGTTTCGCTCAATTTGGAGTTGTGTAGCTCAAGTTATGAGTCACCGAAGTTAGGTCAAATTTCTGAAATCAAACTGTGAGTAGGTTCGGTTTTTGTAGGCTTTGTGTTATCAATTGAACTCCGTTTTGAACGATTCTTGTTTCATTGGAAAGTAGACTTAAGTATCTACGAAATAGGCACTGGTTTCACGAAATTTCATTAAGAAATGAGAAAGAAAATTTGGTTGCAAGCTGGGTAGAGAGTTCTGTCCGATTTTGGTACCACAGTGTAGTGTTTTGAAAAACTGTACCAACTGGATACTTATTTTGAAAAATAGAAATCATAGGCAGAAACTACACTCAGAGGGCTTTCCAATGAGTGGTCTTTTGTTGAAATCCGATGTCGTTTGCTATTTTAATTAATTCGCCGAAGTAGGTGTACTGCTGTAGGAATTCCGCACTTGTGCTGTGTTGCCATTCTGTGTTGTGTTGCTGTCTTCGGATCCCTACCCATGGGCGCCACGCCCTATTCTGTTTCTCTTGGTGTTTTGGTCCGTGCCTTTGCTGGATGCCTTGCCTAATCATATTGAGTCATTCCATTCTTTCTCCTGTGCGAATTGTTCACTTTTGCGAAAATTTGGTTGGATCCCCTTCGCTGGGCGCCATTTTCAGGATGTCTTAATTTTCTCCTAAACTGTTTTCGAAATAACTTTTGACTCGGGAGTCCGATTGAGGCGTTTCAAAATGTTTTGGAAAGCTTATCCAGGTGTCTAACTGGATACTCTAATTTTAAGGCATTCTGAACTATTTTTCTAACATTGTTCCCTGGAGTTGTTTTGGTGTCCCGGGATGCCCTTGAGGCGTCTCCGGTGTCTTTTTCAAAAAGTGGTCGTCAATTCTAAATGTTTTGGAAAAGTGATGTGATTTAGGCCTATGGCCAGTGACGTTGATGTGTGATTGTTGGACTACAGCGTTGTCTATTGTTTTAGGCCCTTCAGCCAGTGATGTGATTTAGGCCTATGGCCAGTGACGTTGATGTGTGATTGTTTGACTATTGTGCATACATCATTGAGTCGCATGCATACCATGAACATGAGGCCCTGTGCCAGCGACGATAAAATTAGGTTTTTGGCCAGCGACGATATTTTAGGCCCTTGTGCCAGTGACGTAAATTAGGCCTTTGGCCAGTGACCGTAGGTTGGTACCACATGCATGTGCATTGCTTGAGTCTCATATCGCATTCATATTGCACGACTGATTTGAATGAAGTTGTTTGGCCATTGTGATGTGTTGTTAAAGCGATGTGTTGTTGTGAAAGTGACGTGTTAATGTGTACTTAGCTGTTATTAACTGTTAAGAGTGATGTTGCTTGCTGTGATTAATTGATGTCTTGAGCTTTGTATGTGGTCTTTCATACACTTCTTATATTGTATGGAATCTCACCCCTTTTTGTGGTTGTTACTTTATAGGTTATCCCGAGTGAAGATTGTAGTCTTCCTTTTGCCTGGTGTCGTCTGCTCTGATAGGTAGCACTTGGGGAAGGGTCGATTATTGTTTTTAATTATATTTCGGTTGATGTTGAATCTTTTAGTAATTGGTGCACTTTGCACTTTGTCAGCTGTTGATGTTTTTAATGATGTTGAATAGTTCCGCTGCATGTTTTGAGAAAATTACGAGGTTTTGTTTTACGTTGAAAAATGCGACACTCTTTTGGCGCGAAAAACTCTGATAAATTATGAATAAACGATGGGCGAAAAAAGGGTGTTACATTAGTGGTATCAGAGCAATGGTTGGTCCGTCCGGCCAAGTCGTCGAGTCGTTGTGTCGGTGTACGACCAACTGTTGTATTTTTATTCTGACTATTGTTTGCTTCTGTAGCATTAAGTTGTGATGGCGGGGAGAAACGACGGTGCGATCGCTGCTGCTTTGGAAGCTATGGCACAGGCGGTGCAGAGTCAGCAAAGTGGTGGTGAGAATGCTGAGTCCCGTAGCTTAGCTACGTTTCAGAGAGAGAACCCGCAGGTGTTCAAGGGGAGATATGATCCCGATGGAGCTTTGGCGTGGCTGAAGGAGATGGAGCGCATCTTTCGGGTGATGGACTGCACCGGGCGCAGAAGGTCCGGTATGGCACCCACATGTTGGCTGAGGAAGCCGATGATTGGTGGATGGAGGCCAGTCAAAGGTTGGAGGTCGCAAGTGAGGAGGTCACCTGGGCCGTGTTTCGTAGAGAGTTCTTGAGGAAGTACTATCCGGAGGACGTCCGCGGAAAGAAGGAAATTGAGTTCTTAGAGCTGAAGCAGGGGGATGAGTCTGTAACAGAGTATGCGGCGAAGTTCGTGGAGCTGGCGAAGTTCTACCCGCACTATAGTGAGGCGACGGCAGAATTTTCTAAGTGCATAAAGTTCGAAAATGGGTTGAAGCCGGAGATCAAGAAGGCGATCGGCTACCAGAAGATCCGTACCTTCGCTGACTTGATCGACAGCTGCAGGATATATGAGGAGGATCACAACGCTCATCGCAAGATCCTTAATGAGAAGAACAAGCGTCAGGACCGGAGCAAGCCGTATGCTGTTCCTGCTGAGAGAGGTGGACCGAGAGTTGCTGAGGGCCAGAAGTCAAGTGGGGGAGACACTCCTGCGGGCGTACTGTGTTTCAAGTGCGGGAAGATTGGTCATAAGAGTGCTGCATGCGTGCACAAGGGGAGTGTCTGCTTCAACTGCAACGAGGAGGGGCACATCAGCAGTCAGTGCCAGAAGCCGAAGAAGGAGCGATCTAGCGGCAGAGTGTTCGTGTTGACAAGGTAAAAATTTCGAGGACAAAATTCTTTTAAGTGGGGGAGAGTTGTAACACCCCATTTTCTATTAAATGCTTATTTAATTATTTGTGTGCTTCATTTGATTAAATTTATTTGGTAGATTTAATTAAATAGAGATTAAGTGGTAAAAATAATAATAGAATTAATTACTATTACATGATTAGTATGGGTTGGTCCATAGAGGGGTTAGAAAATAATTAAGTGAGGTGGATAAGCCCCCCATGGTATTCAAATTAGTTAGTAAGAAGAAAAAGCCCAAAGGAGTGGTAAGTCATGAGAAGGGTTTAGTGATTAGGGTTTCATTGAAGATTAGCGCATTTTAGAAAGAAAAAAAAAGAAAAGAAGAGGAACGACTTGGAGAGTGAGGGAGAGGCGTGAACCAAGAACAAGAAAGAAAAGAGAAGAAAACGTGATTTCCAAGCAAGGCAAGGAGGGGAAGGGCAAGCTAGAATTTCGTGGCAATCGTAAGGCTAGAATTTCGAATTCTTCTAAAAGGTAAGGGTGGGATTTAATTCAATATAAGGGTTTATGAGGGATCTACATGTGGGGTTTTAGGGTGTCTTGATCACCATATTGTTGTCTTGAAAAATCGCATGCCCTATGATTGTGTGCCTTGTTGAGTAATTTGATGTATGCTTGATTTCCTCACATTCCTATGCCTAAATGATATGTTGTTATGCTCATAATAATAATTGTTGCCATATGATGATTTGTTGTTGAGAATTTATGATTTTGCATGTCAAGTGTTAGAGCAAATGCATAAGTATGTGGTGTTGAAATTGTTGTTTGGGAATTGATCATGATGAGTTCTACTTGTTTATGGTCTGTGTGCATTTCTAGACACTGTTTCGGTTTTTCTGAAACTGGTACTGTTTGGTTGATCCAAAAATTATGTGGCTGTTTGTTTTTGAAAATATACTTAAAGCCGGTCGTTTTGGCACTGATTTCGCTCAATTTGGAGTTGTGTAGCTCAAGTTATGAGTCACCGAAGTTAGGTCAAATCTGAAATCAAACTGTGAGTAGGTTCGGTTTTTGTAGGCTTTGTGTTATCAATTGAACTCCGTTTTGAACGATTCCTGTTTCTTTGGAAAGTAGACTTAATTCTCTACGAAATAGGCACTGGTTTCACGAAATTTCATTAAGAAATGAGAAAGAAAATTTGGTTGCAAGCTGGGTAGAGAGTTCTGTCCGATTTTGGTACCACAGTGTAGTGTTTTCAAAAACTGTACCAACTGGATACTTATTTTGAAAAATAAAAATCATAGGCAGAAACTACACTCAGAGGGCTTTCCAATGAGTGGTCTTTTGTTGAAATCCGATGTCGTTTGCTATTTTAATTAATTCGCCGAAGTAGGTGTACTGCTGTAGGAATTCAGCACTTGTGCTGTGTTGCCATTCTGTGTTGTGTTGCTGTCTTCGGATCCCTACCGATGGGCGCCACGCCCTATTCTGTTTCTCTTGGTGTTTTAGTCCGTGCCTTTGCTGGATGCCTTGCCTAATCATATTGAGTCATTCCATTCTTTCTCCTGTGCGAATTGTTCACTTTTGCGAAAATTTGGTTGGATCCCCTTCGCTGGGCGCCATTTTCAGGATGTCTTAATTTTCTCCTAAACTGTTTTCGAAATAACTTTTGACTCGGGAGTCCGAATGAGGCGTTTCAAAATGTTTTGGAAAGCTTATCCAGGTGTCTAACTGGATACTCTAATTTTAAGGCATTCTGAACTATTTTTCTAACATTGTTCCCTGGAGTTGTTTTGGTGTCTCGGGATTCCCTTGAGGCGTCTCCGGTGTCTTTTTCAAAAAGTGGTAGTCAATTCTAAATGTTTTGGAAAAGTGATGTGATTTAGGCCTATGGCCAGTGACGTTGATGTGTGATTGTTGGACTACAGCGTTGTCTATTGTTTTAGGCCCTTCGGCCAGTGATGTGATTTAGGCCTATGGCTAGTGACGTTGATGTGTGATTGTTTGACTGTTGTGCATACATCATTGAGTCGCATGCATACCATGAACATTAGGACCCTGTGCCAGCGACGAGAAAATTAGGCTTTTGGCCAGCGACGATATTTTAGGCCCTTGTGCCAGTGACGTAAATTAGGCCTTTGGCCAGTGACGTAGGTTGGTACCACATGCATGTGCATTGCTTGAGTCTCATATCGCATTCATATTGCACGACTGATTTGAATGAAGTTGTTTGGCCATTGTGATGTGTTGTTAAAGCGATGTGTTGTTGTGAAAGTGACGTGTTAATGTGTACTTAGCTGTTATTAACTGTTAAGAGTGATGTTGCTTGCTGTGATTAATTGATGTCTTGAGCTTTGTATGTGGTCTTTCATACACTTCTTATATTGTATGGAATCTCACCCCTTTTTGTGGTTGTTACTTTATAGGTTAGCCCGAGTGAAGATTGTAGTCTTCCTTTTGCCTGGTGTCGTCTGCTCTGATAGGTAGCCCTTGGGGAAGGGTCGATTACTGTTTTTAATTATATTTCGGTTGATGTTGAATCTTTTAGTAATTGGTGCACTTTGCACTTTGTCAGCTGTTGATGTTTTTAACGATGTTGAATAGTTCCGCTGCATGTTTTGAGAAAACTACGAGGTTTTGTTTTACGTTGAAAAATGCGACACTCTTTTGGCGCGAAAAACTCTTATAAATTATGAATAAACGATGGGCGAAAAAAGGGTGTTACAGGAGGCGTTATCTACAAGCCGGTCTATGCTGGGAACGTGGAAGGCGTCCTTTAGGACATGTCTTGTTAAGATTGGTATAATCAATGCACATGCGCCATTTTCCATTACTTTTCTTATCGAGTACAGGATTTGACAGCCAAGTTGTATACTTGACTTCAGTTGCAAAATTTGCTTTGATTAAATCATCCACAGCCTTTGCAGCAGCAACTGCTTTCTCCCCGCTCTGCATCCTCCTTCGCTGAGCTACCCACATGGCCTCCGGGTTTACTGCTAATTGATGGCAGGCGACCTCCAGAGGAATCTCGGGCATATCTTCAGCATTCCAAGCGAAAAGATCAGCATGGCTTCTGAGGCAATGTGTGAGCTCGGTTTTCACCTGTTCCAGCAGATTGGCCATCATCTTCACAGTTTTTGCTGGGTCATCTCCCAGCTGAATCTCGATAAACTCTCCATCGGGTCCCGGGCACTTGATTTTCTTTTTCAGCTCTCGAGCGAGGTCGTCATCCTCTTCATCCTCCGAACTGTTAGGGTCGTACCTAGCATCAAGATCGGCTAGGTTGACATCAACGACTATTATTTGTTCTTTGCCTTTGATTGACTCCTGACCCTGCTCTGGTTGTTCGGCTTCTTCTTTAGCTTTCCGGTCTGCTTTGAGAAACATATAATAGCACCTTTCTGCCGATTCCAGATCGGAGTTTATGGTAATGATCTTATCATTCAAAGAATAAAACCTCATCTTCAAGTGGACTGTTGAAGTAACCGCCCCGAGTCTACCCAGGGTCGGTCTTCCGATGATTCCATTGTAAATGGACTCGTATGTCAGGATCAAAAACTTGGTTTTGACAGTCCTAACCAGAAGTTCATCACCAAATGTCACCATTAGTTCCAGATACCCCAATGACTTGGTTCTCGAACCATTGAAACCAGACAAGTCGGTTCCCCGATATGGGTTAGATCCTCTTCAGAGATCTGTATTTTCCTTAATAGATCAATAAAAAGAACGTCAGTCGAGCTTCCTTGATCCACCAGCATCCGCTTAACCTGGGCGTTTGCCATCACAGCCGAGATTATAAGCGGGATGTGCTCATTGGGCTTTCCATTAAGGAGGTCCCGATCTCCAAAAGCATGTGGAGGGCGATTGGAGATCACGGGACTTGCCGATGTTGAGGCAACATTCTGAATTTCCTTCCACTTACGTTTCATGGTCTTGCCCGAAGCTTCTTCTGGAAATCCCCCAGAAATTACATTTACCGCCGTCAGCCCTTTGGACTGCCGGGTATCTTATTCTTCTTCTTCTTCTGAGGACCCTTCTTTGGGATTTTTATCACTCTTCTTTTTCTCCTCAATTAGGGGTCTCGGCTCTACTTGGTCAGGCTTATTGACATATTGACTAAGTTTCCCCCGACAGATCAGTTCCTCAATATCGTCCTTTAAGGCATTGCACCGGTTGGTATCATGCCCATTACTTCGGTGATACCGACAGTACTTGTTGGACCTTTGACCTGGTATCGATGGGAGAGGATCAGGAAATTTCACCTCCTTGAACTCGGTAGTAGCACATTCAGCTAAGATCTTTGCTCTGGAACAATTGAGCTACATCTTCTTCCTCGTAGTCAATGTATCTCTGGGATCTCCGGAGGAACTCCGCGAGGTTCCGAGGTTTTCGGAGTCCGATACTGATTTGGAAAAGACTTCCTTTCCTGAGGCCGTCCTTCATAAAGTAAAGTCAGAACGTGTCCTCCAAATTTCTGACTGTCAGGCTTCATTATTGAATCTCTCAATATAATCACGGAGGGACTCGTTTTCTCCTTAGCGAATCGCATTCAGCGCCTCTGTCGATTTTGGTTTCAATTTGGAGTGAGCAAAATGAGAAGAGAAAATTGTTGCCAATTAGTTCCAAGATGATACTGAGTTAGGCCAAAGACCTCTAAACCATCCCAAAGCTGATTTCTCCAGAGGTGATGGGAAGATTTTGCATTTTACCTCTTCTCGAGCATTGCGATATTGCATCATTAGCTCGAAGTAATCCAAGTGGTTGTCAGGATCGCCTATTCCACCATACATCTTCAATTCCGGTGGTTTCTCCAAGTGCCTCGGGATCGGACAGTCGTCAATTCTACTTGTGAAAGGACCCCGACGCCTGGAGGATCCACCCCTTTCTGGAGAGTTCTGGTAGTGGTACCTATCTGGCGATCTTTTGGAGCTTGGTCGCCGACGTTCATGCCTCGGGGATCTAACCCGGCTTCTTGAACATCGACGAGGTGATGATGAAGCTAGAGACGAAATTAGCCCCGATGATTCATCCGAATACGACGAGTAATCCGGTGATGACGGGGATGGACTCGGTGGGGAGCGAGAGCCTCGATCCCTCCAGATTGGGGAAGATCGGCTACCTCGACCTCTCCTGCGGCGAGGTGGAGATCGGTGATAGTGCCTTCTCCAAGTCGGGGAGCGACGTCGCCCAGCACTCGTGGTTCTGCAGCGAGGAGATTGCTGACAAGGTGAAGACCGATCCGGCACTCCATTGGTTTGCACTGCAGCGAGGGCCGCCTCCATTTGGGAAATACGAATTTCCTGTTGGTTATCAGCTTGAACTTGTTGATTCAGCAAATGAACGAGCTGTCGGACGGCATCGATTGGAATCAGAACATCTTCCGGAGGAGGAAGGAGACAATTACGTCCCGAGTTCCCCGAGGGGTGAGGGAGCGTTACAGCAATTCCTTCCGGGGTAGATCGTGGATGAGCCGAACCTTGCTCACCACTCTGATGGAGCTGAACAGTTCTAGGTCGCCCACGAGGTGCCATGTCTGGTCAAGGAAAAGAGATGAGAGCTAGATATACTCTCACTGTGGTCGCCAATGTTCAGTACCGTATCGCAAGATCAGATAGTTGGTAGACCGTTCTTGACCAACTCGGGCCTCGGAGGGGGGTGTACCTCCAAAGACACTCCGACGCTCAAGTCAGTAGAGTGAAATCTCTTACAAGTACTAGTTTAGAAATGTGTGTACCTAATTAAACAGTGTTTTCCCCTATTTATAGAGGGGTAGTGTGACGTCTATGATCATCACGAAACCTTCTGATTTGTAACCGACAAATTGTAGCCGTTGGTGGTGTAACGGTCTAATGAGGCCCATGAGAGGTTCAGGTCGTTAAGCCCGATCCGCAAGAGAGCCCATTTTGAAATTCTATAGGTTGCATCACTGAAGCAGAAAAATGAGTGAAAGTTAAGTGAATTATGAAGTCCACTGAAGCAAGTCATGATACATACGCCATTGAGATGCTCTGCTATGCTATGCTCTGCTCTGCTCTAAAGTCTTGTTGGACTGAGTCAACCATATTGGCGCTTAGTACTGGTCACAGACACAGTAGGCCACGAGTTTAGCTGCCAAATGCAAAAGCACCTAAGAAAAGAAAATGTCCTACCTCGCATGCTGTCATTTGATCGAACACTTGACGGGTACATTACGATTACCAATTCCAAACATGTCATTTTAAACCATGGTTCCGTTCAATAGTAGTAGCCGTGGCTGTACTTAATATTGTGGACAATTGCTATCAACTGCAGTTGATATGGCTTCAAATACAAAAATATAATGTGATCTCACTACAATTTATATGCAATTTTTAGCAACAAAACTGCAACTACAATTTAAAATCTAGCCAATAATAGTAATAGCAATTGTAACGTTTTAGCAAATTTAGCAACATCATGCTCAGTAACTACAATACAGAACATGATTACACAAAATTCCATATTGTAGAATGCAAATGAACAACTTCCACATAAAATCAAAATTGCTATCCCTCAACACCTAATAAAACTTCTCTCCCCTACAAAAAAACACAGACCATTTAGATCTTCAAGCATACAAATCTCTAATATTCTTTTCATATATGTTCACCAAACAAATGTGTCAGTATCTAAAATTCCACTTCCTAATTTCTAGCTTTTAACTTCTAACATGTTAGTAGAAATAAGCAAAATGTAGCACAACAAAAACCCTATGCTTTAATCACCTTTTCCAAGCATAAACAAGCAATGAAAATCCAACAGGAACAACTAACTCACTTTCCTCCACACTAGCCCATTCCAAAACAGATGAACTTCCACCAAATGACCCAACAGACGACGACAACGACGAAGACGACATACTCTTCCCTGTTTTTCCAATCTCATAACCCTCTAACAAATTCAACATATTACCAATCACACCCCTCTCTTCTCCTCCTCGCACCTCCTTCTCCTCAAACTTAAACATAAAAACCGCATGCCCATCACTGCCGCCGCCGCCGCCGTTGTTTTCGAATACCCAATCGTGCAAATCCCATGAGATCTGAACAAAAACACCATCAACTTCAACTCTTTCATTCCCTCTAAATTTCCACTTCAATCTCTTCACTTCTAAAAGCCTTTCCCCATCAACACAAAACAACAACCTCGAATTCTTCTCATCACAATCTATCTTTATCTCTCTAACCTTCTCACCAAAAACCACCTTCGTAGCATACGATGATGTTTCATTATTATGTATATCCACATCCACGTGTTCTCTTTTCAGAACAAGCAATTGATGATTCTTAGGTTGTCGTGCTCTGAATTTACCACGTGCGTTTAACTTCTCGTCGTTGTTGTTGTCGCCGACGAGAAGAACAAGCACGTGATCCACCACTACAGCGATGTAGAATTTTGAGTGAGGTTCGGATTCAGGTTCGGGTGATCGTGACCCGAACCTAGCTTTGGAAAGGTTCCAGAAGATGGTGGTGTTGTGAGAGAGTTTCTTAGATCCGTTTCTTTTCCAGAAAACGAAGGGTTTTATGTGGAGGTGAAAAGATGAATTAGGGAGGGTGTGAATATGAACGTGAAGTGTTCGACCTAAAATTGAACGAGACCATGTTAACGAAACGGTGCCGGCGTCTGTTTCATATATATATGTAGTGAGATTAGGGTTTCCGGAGAGCGACGGCGGAGGGTTGTGGTCGGCGGTTGTGGTTTTGGATGGGCGGAAACAGGAAGGGAAAGGGGAGGAGAGGAAGGACATTTGATTCGATTAGTGGGGAGGGGGTGTATGAGAGTAATTAATAATGTGGATGGAGATGAGAGGAATGGGGGGTGGTTTTGTAAATGGGGGGTGTAAAGAGAGACTTGTGAAGTTTGACTCTGACTCTTAGCATGTGTTGAAGCTTGAAAGAGTTTGAACACGGTTCAAAGGAGAAAAAAATGGAAAGAAGGAATTTTAAGAGGGAAGAGTGAAAGAGACGGTGAACATCGACCAGCACCACCACTTGGAATGGGTGAAACAATCACGGATTTGACTGGGAGAATGAATATCTAATGTATGGGTTGCTTTCCTATGTTCGGTGCAATGGATTTTCTTTGTTCGTTAAATCAAATCAAATCAAATTATTACAAAACAAAGGGCTTAAATATATGTTTCGTCATGTAAATATCGTCATAATCCATTTAGTCCCTATAATTTTTTTTTAAAATGGCTCTTACAAATATTAAGCGTTTATAGTTAAGCCCCATGTTAACTTTTGATCCAAAAAAACTGACGTGCCTAACGGAGATGACTTAAGCATGATATCATCAGTGATTAACAGAGAAAGATTGACGGATAAAGATTCTGTTCCGCTTCGGATTGTTCCAAAAAAAAAGGGAATAATTAACGGATAAAGATTGACATCATTCAAAAACGATAATCTTTTTGTTAATCATTGATGATGTCATCTCCGTTAGCAACGTCAATTTTTTGGATAGAAAGTTAACAGAAGGACTTAACTGTAAACGCTTAATATTTGCAAGAGTCATTTTAATTTTTTTTTTACAGGGACTTAAATGGATTATGGTCATATTTGTAGGGGACAAACATATATTTAAGCCTAAAAGAAATAAAGGAGATCATGAAAGGTTGAAACTATTAACGACAAGTAAACGAATTTACCGGGCAGAGAATCTAGAGATGAAAGTATACTCCTATTAGAGTTTCATTCCTCACAAATACTTGTGAGATAATTTATGATAGAAAGTGACACAAACAAAAAGCTAATAGCATTTATTGCATTTATTATTATATTATTTGTGTCACTTTACTTGTGAGGATCCAAACTCCTCGTATTATATTTAAGAAAAATGCTACTACTTGTCTACATTTTTTATAGATAATTTTTTTAGTATAAATCGGGTTTCATCTCCACACAACTGCAGAGACAAATCCCTCGAGCCAACACCTACTAACGAGGGTTGGTCCGATTGGTAATTGGACTTGGATCCCACCTCAAAGTCTCAGGTTAGAATCTTGGTTGGTGCAAAAACTCTATTGGGAGGGGAGAACCACACGGGCCGGCAAAGTCGGGTACTCGTGGCCAGCCAAGTCCCCCCGGTGTAGATTAGTCATCGGCAAAACCAGTGAAAACTATGCACCAAAAACATTGTAAAAAAAAAAACAAATGTCTTTAAAATGGAGTAAAGAAATAAGTCATATTTTAAGAAAAAATGAATAAAAAATCAATTTGAAGTTTTGAACGATTGAACCCAAATTAAGTAGCAGTTCAACTGGAGTTCGATATGACTCAACACAGTTCTGAGCAATTCAATGAGATTGTGCTCCAATTGGGGTTTAACCAAATACCAATTAGTTGGTTCAACTTATGATCTGGTGGATCCAGTCCTGTTTCACAATACTGCTTCAAAGAGTCTTGCAGGTAACTTTACGAGCCCTTTACTATCTCGTTTCATGGTCATCATATGATGCATGATACATCAGGCAGTGTTGCTGGACAATGTAATCAGGCAGCAAGTTTCCAAACAACAAGTTCCATTCCCCACTGCCAAGGATAAAGTGACTTACAATGAGGTTAAGTTCTGACTCAGAGATTTCTAAACAAGTGTTTCTGTAGAAGTTAAAAGATAAAAGTTCTGCAAGACTAATAAGCAAAAAACTAGTTTCAACTATATTTATGAAGCTATTTTTAGAAAAACACACTGTTGTTTTTCAGAACTCCATCAAAAAAACCAAAAAGGGCTATGAACGAGCACTCTAGAATACTTCATTAATAGTGATGTATACAGTACAATCATTTATGTTTTGAAGAGAAACAATTTGACGAGAGCAACTCTAGAAAGTTGTGCACAACAAACATTACACATCCACTTGGCAGGTTTCTCAAGTGTCTATTTATGTGAGTTCATAGTTAATTTGTTTGAATAAATATATATTAGATTAGATATTTAGATAATGGAAACGAACAACTTAAGTTGTCTGCTAAATAGCAATTAAACAGGCTGAAAGACTAGGGTGAAAGATTGTAACTACAAGCCTAAAAGAGGAAAAAAATGCATGTGCTACAAGCCTAAAAAATAATCAGGCCCAGCAAATCCATGAAGGCCCCTGCAGAACCACCAAGTTCACAAACCCAAACAAATAGGAACACATAGGGAAATATATATTTCTAGGTCAATATTCACACCACGTTCGGTCTTTGTTTTTATTATAAGATTTTGGTTTCTAATAATAACTAAATAAAGCAAAAACTAGTTTCAACAATTTGTGAAACTATTTTTAAAAACCTCAGTTCTTTCAAAACTCCATCAAAAAGAAAATGCCTTGGAATGAGCAACTAGACAATACAAGAACAATAAGAATGAATCAACTACAAAATATAGGAATGAGCAGCTGAGAATAGTAGACAGAGAATCAAGTATCAAACAATATTTTAATATTAGTGATGTAAAAAGTACAATTCGATTCAAAGCAATTCTCCAGCAACTACCAGCCACCACATAGGGAGGGTAAAACAGGGCTGAACAAAATTAAAATCATAATTACTCCCACGCAATATGCAAACATAATTTCAAACAAATATTTACTATAATAATCTCAAAAATGGAACACAGATTCACCTTTAAAGATAATCATACAGAAACTGATCAAGGGGTTAAAAAGAACATTCATTCATTCTTGCGAGACGAATACCAAAAATCATGAAATGAATCAAACGAGTGACTTCTTAATAAGATAAAAGGTGGTTTGAATACCACAATCAGATCCATACAAAACAACAATGGTTTCAATAGAAATTAAGCAATACATTATAAACTTTGAACCAAAAGTTGTTTTAGCCTTCAATATGTAAAAGCTAAACCGACTAATTTTTTTGGAAATAAGAAACAAAACAACCTCAAATTAGAACCCTAGTTTGGTGCGACGCCAGTGACGGCGCTTAGCGTTGTACCTGAAGAGAAGACATAGATGTAAAACACAAATAATTAGAAAGAGAATAGGGTTTAAATGCAGAGTGATTGAGAATGTAATAAAAGAGAAAAAAAGGTAACAAACCTGATAGTGTTATCGGTTCTCATACGGATCCAGTAAGGGATAGGTCTGTTCTGCCTCATCTTCTTAGCAAGCTTCTTCTTTATTCTGAATGTCTTGTGTGAAGGGTGCAAATACAGTTATCAAAAAACACCATTTCAGAAGCTAAATCTCAAATAATCACAGAATTCAGGGTTAGAATTAGAGAAATATGTTGTATTTTTGAGACAGGGAATGGTGCAGAGAGTACCATTTTCGCTTCCTCCTCCGAGTTCGACGGCGCCGAGAGAGAAAGTGAGACGTTGAACCAACGAGACAAAACCCTAATGATACGCTAACTAGATCAGATATGCGACCTAGAATTCAATTGGGTTTTGCTTTTTACCCCCACCAAGATGTCTCTCTGTACTCCCACAACTTTCGTTATTCCAAAAATACCATTGACATTTATTACACTTTTCAATTCTCTGCGTGGGATCATTTTTTTGGCCGTCGGATTAACCTACCGGCCAGGTAAATCCGTTTAGTATTTAATGCGAAATTTAACGGATTTATGAGTTGAAAATTTAAATCTGTTGTTGACTTTTTTTAACGCATAGAATTATATCAAATGGTAGATACTTAAATTTAATGGATTTATGAGTTGAAAACTTAAATTTAACATGATGTGACACAAGTGGTAGATACTTGGGTCCCTTAACCATTTGGTCCTAGGTTTGATCACTAGCCGGTGTGTATGGAAAAACATTTGTTGGGAGAGGTCTGTCATACCCTAATTTTGTCCGGCTTTTTGAAATAAAAGAGAACAATATCGAATTTTTGGTATTTTGTCTTTGCACTTAATTATTTATTAAAAAAGCTAAAATAAACTTATCTTCATTACTTTTTATATTTGGTGGATTACTATTTTTATTATTACAAAAAATATAGATCATAATTTAAGTTTTAAATAAGAATTAAGTGTCATCGGATGCCATTATTGTATTTTTAGAAGTAGAGCCAAGTCCTTTTTAAGTGCTCCTTACTTTTTACATTTTTGGCTAACTTGCTACATCCTATATTCTCCTCCACAAGCAACCCCTGCTACACTTCTCCCCACGCCACCTACTCCTCCAAATCTCCCATTTACACAAGCTCACATTATTACACAAAGAGGATATTCTAAATACACACTACTACATAAAGACATACTAAATATACACTAGTTGGTTGCTTCCCTCACCTCACTGATTCACGCCACCTTCTACACATCTCTGAACCCAACAACCATAATTACACCTTAGTTATTCTGCTTCTCTTTTCATGATCTGTACAAACACATCAACCACACTTTCTCTATAAAGTGGAGCACTGACTGAAGAAATGGAGAGCAACAGAAAATAAAAAAAGCAATGTAGAGCATGAGGTTTTTTATTATCCCAGAAACACTTCCCTCATCCATTCCATGATAATCTTTCAGCCACAACCATCCCTACAACAACAACAACCACCACCACACAACAACAACCACAACCACTCCCATAACCCACAACACCCCCACATAACCACCACTCCACAAAACCAAGAGCCACCACCGCCGGAGTGTCGTCGGAGCCCCACCGGAGCCACCTTCCACCACCAAAACTTATCCCACACAACAACACAACAATCACCAAACAACCACAACACCATTATCACCATCATTCACCTCATCACCACCACTATCTCTTTCTCAACACCACCACAAGCATCTCTACAAGAACAACAACCACCACAACAACACTCATCACCACCACTACCCAACAACCACCATAACCACATCACCACCACTACCCAACAACCACCTACAACACTACACTATAAAACACCACCACAACCATCTCTACAAGAATAACAACCACCACAACAACACTCATCACCACCACTACCCAACAACCACCACAACAACACTCATCACCACCACTACCCAACAACCACCATAACCACATCACCACCACTACCCCCACAACCATCTCTACAAGAACAACTACCACACAACAACCACCACTCTCAACACCACAACACCACCTCACCACACAAAAAAACTTTCTTTCTCTCATGGCAAAACTCTCTCTCTCTCTCTCTCTCTCTCTCTCTCTCTCTCTCTCTCTCTCTCTCTCTCTCTCTCTCTCTCTCTCTCTCTCTCTCTCTCTCTCTCTCTCTCTTTCCATGCCTTGTTGATACGGCTCTAGTTTGAGTAGTGAAAGATTAGGCTTAGTTTTTGTTAAGTTTATATTGCTTCTCATCCATTTTATTATTTGCTTTGTTTTTTTAAGTTTAGTCAGGTTGATATTCGCACCACCCCTTTTGATAATACCACCCAATTTCGTTTTTAATTTAAAAAATCCAGAATGATATATACACCCCCTGTTCTACTCACATACAACCCCATTTTGCTTTTTTATTTTATTTTCTTAAAAGCCCATAGTGCTATTTACACCCTTTGTTTTACTTCAACATCCCCCTCATCATTCTTGCATTCTTCTCAAAGATTCATCTCCAAATCTCTAGAATCAAGCTCAAAGTTGAAGATTAAAGAGTAGATTCAAGTGGTTTAGCACTCATTCATCTTATTTCTTGCTTATTTAGCTTGGAGTTAAGGTATATTCTTGAATCCTAACATCATCATCAAAGTTTCAGCACCAAAAATGTAGATTATCAATTTGTTTTTGCATACCAAGCATTACATTTAAAGTCACATCTTATGTAAATATGTTAGTATAATTGTTGTTGTCGAAGGAGAAATGCATTTCAAGCATTTTGGCAAGCACTTTGGGAGGCTTGGGTGCTTGAAATGCTTCTCCCTTTTGGAATAAATTGTATGTTGGTGCTATTTCACTTATTGCTTGCATTTTCATGAATAAAATGGTGTTTTAAGCTCATGTTCTTTTCGCACCTTAGAGAAAATTAGGGTTTATGTGATTCCTATGCATTTCTTTGCTTGATCATGTGAATCCTTGCAAAAAGATTAATCTATGTTGTTCCCTTGCATTATCTTGTGTTTTCATGAATAAAATGAGATTTAGGGTTTATGGTTAGTTTCGCATATTAGAAAGAAATTAGGGTTTATGAGATTAGATGCTTGAATTCATTTGTGCCTACCATTTCCTTGTCTACTCTCATGTGGAATCATTAATACTTAGATAGGCTCATTCCTTACATTGCATCTTCCACTAGATGTGCATTTAGATTCCCTTGCGTTTTGTAGAAATATTTGAATATGGTTCTCGCCTAGCACCTTCCACTAGATGTGCATTTAGGTTCAATCTTGCCTACTCTTATATTTTTGCTTAATGCCCAATTCAAGTTCCTTCTTTGCCTATTTGTGTTGTGGTCTAACATGTGTAGTCTAGGCTAATATTTGCTCAAGAATTCAAGTGAGATTGTTGCTTGCCTAAGGATTCGATTTGCATTCATTACTTTCTTTCCTAAATAGTTTAGCATGAAAATGGCGACTAGTGATAATCACCCATAACCTTTGTTAGTTTGGTTGTCCTAAGAGCCTAAATTTCAAAAACAAAAAGATGTTTTCATATGCATAAGCTACTATTGATAATCACCCATAACCCTTGTTAGTTTGATTATCATGAATGCTTTCAATTTCAATAGATACTTTCCTAAGCATCAAAAGTCAAGGCAAGTTTTAGTAATGATCACCCATAACCTTTGTTAGTTTGATCATTATGAACGCCCTTCACTTTTCAAAACCGAAGCAAAAAGACTTTCACTTTCAAGGCTCGTTAGAACTACGTCGCTTGTATTCCCATTTGGGATACGTAGGAGCGAGTCACATTCTCGTCAAGCGCAACCATAAAAATTAGCATTTGCATAACAAAAAGAAAAGAGTTATTTTCGTAACAAAAAAGAATCACTTTTGCAAACCAAGATCATTTTCAGAACAAAAACCTTTTCCTTTCTAAAATTATTTTTAACCCATCGTCGCTAGTGGTTAATCAGAACCTTTGTTCGTCTAGCCATTGGTGGCGATGTCTTTTTCCCAAAAGAACAACAAGCGATGATCACCCATAACTGTTGTTAGTTTGATCATTCGTGCCAATCAATCTCTTTCGAAAACCCCTTTCTAAAGAACAAATAAAAACGAGTCGCTACTAATAGTCAATCAGAGCCTTTGTTCGTCTGACTGGCGGTAGTGACTCTCATTTTCAAGAGTACTTAGCGGTGATTACCCATAACCTTGGTTAGTTCAATCATTCACTAAATGCTCGTCCTATTTCAAAAACTCACTAAAAAAGATAAAAAACAAAAACTTTTCAGAAAGACAAAGAAGAACTACGTAGCTTTGAGTTCTCCATCGCACCGGGAGATACGTAGGAGCGGGCCTTGTCCCGTCAGGCGCTTTTTTCTAAAAACCCATTTCTCCCCCCTTTTTTTTTCATAATAAATAAAGATTTTCATTAAGAATTTTTCAATAAGAAGTAGAGAGGCAAAATTAAGTATTTTCAAGTCAACACACTAAAACCACACATTTAATTAAAGGTTCCCTCTCAGTAGAGAGGACGTGTGGGGCGCTAACACCTTCCCCGCGCGTAACCGACCCCCGAACCCAAACCTCTCAGTTTTCAAAGGCCATCCGCTTTTCCAAAAAAGGTTTTTCTAATACTTTCCTTAAATAAGTATTAGTGGCGGCTTCATTGTCTTAGGAAAAGTTGTGTACGGGGAAGGTTCTCCCTCGGGGACTTTTTCGGGCGCAACAAGGTCAACCCCTTAAATGAATCTCAAATACCTCGAAGGATTAGTCTCTACGGTCGTCGTGGAGGATACCTTGGTTTACCAAAAAAAAAAATACTTCTGTTGTATTTATTTTTAAAACCAAACAGATTTCAGTTTTTGAACATAAATCTGTTTTTCAGTTTTTTACGAAATGGAGTTACGTACAAAAAACATAAATATGTTACACAAAAACGTGAAAACAGATTTATGTTCAAAAACTTAAATCCGTGATTGTCTATTTTGTTAAACAGATGTACCTATTATATACATAAATCCGTTGTATATAATAGATAAATCTGTTACACATTATTTTTATTATATTTACTTAATTTTTTTAAAAAATGTTAAATTGAAACAGATATGGATACGGAGTCACAGTTGGTTCCGTTCTCGATAGATACATCAGGGTCATTCATGACGGAGGTGGTATATTTAATTAATTATTTTTAAAAAATGTATGTAGATTATTAATTAACTAACTAACAATTGTCTATTTTGTAGCTATTTCCAACATGTGATGATATTAGACGTTGGGTCAGAGACATTGGGAAAGGCATCGAAGTTGTCATTATCATCCTTAGATCTGACAAAGCTGTAGGTAAAAGCGGGACGAGAGATAAATTTATATTTGGTTGCGAGAAGCATGGAAATTTCAGCAATACTTCTAAAGTCATCGGGTCAAAGAAGCGTAATTGTCCGTTTAATTTGAGAGCTACATGTACGGTTCGTGACGGGGGTTGACGTTTGAGGGTTAGGTGTGGACTCCACACACATGAGCTGCTTACAACCTTAACCGCCTCCGCATTGTTTGGGCGGTTAACGGAGGAGAGAAGGCTATGGTCGATGAACACACTGCATTGAGGGTTGCCCCAAAAAATTGTATGAATGCTTTGCAGAAGAAATTTGCATGTAATGTGACTTCTATGCCCCCAACTATATAGGCAACGTTACATCTACAGGTCTTCCTTGAATGATCCTAGAACTGATATTCAAGAGCTGATGAGATTGATAGAATCTGAGAAGTATTTATGTTGGAGCAGAAAAGTTGAGGGCACAGATGTGGTCAGTGACTTAACAGCTGAATCTGATTGACGTTTCACTAATATTTTGGCATTTGCTTTTGGTATTTAATATTCCTTATATTTTTAGATCTTATATATTTTAGAATCTGAATTTAATTTATATATTATTTTAGAAAACAGAATTATCTTATCAACTTCCATATAATAAAAACAAGTGCTAGGAAAATGTCCAAATTAGACATTTTAGTATTTTACCATTTGTCCAATTTCAAGGGTATTTTCGTCAATTCACCGCAAAACGACAAAAAATTTCAGCTTTTCTGAAAAAGTTAGCTTTTCTGCAAAAGTCAGCTGCCAGTCAGCCACTGACGCGTCTAAAAAAAACAAAGCTTGAAAAGTTGTTTTCTGCAAAAAATTACTCTTTTTTTAAAAATAAAAAAAAATTATTATTATTTTATTAAAAGCTGCTGCTGCCACTGACGTGCGCAGTCAGCTTTTAATAAAATAATAATAACATTTTTTTTCAAAATAATAGTAATAATTTTTAAAAATATTATTAAAAAAAAGTAACTTTTTTTAATTACTACAAAACAGTATTTTATTATAAAAATAATAATAATTTTTTTAAATTTTTTTTATGAATATGATTATTTAATAAAATAACAATAATATTTTTTTATTTAAAAAAACAGTAATTTTTTTTTAAAATTCTTTTTTTAAAAAAAGAATCAGTAATTAATTTAATTTTTATTTTTTAAATCAGAATTTTTTAAAAAAATTCTTTTTTTAAAATAACTATTTTTTTTAAAAATCATTTTTTTTCTAAAAAATCCTAATTTTTTCCTTTAATTTTTTTTTTAATTTACTATAATCTACTCAAACTAATAAAGCCAATTAATTTAACCACTACTTTGCCAAAAAAACAATACTGCTAACATGAGTGCAGTATGGCCGGTGATAAAAAAATGCCAACAGGAGTGCCAACAGGAGTGATAACTAGAGCGCCAACGGGAGTATCGACTTAATTACTAAAAAGGAGTAAAATGCCAACGGGGGTGGCAACGAGAGTGGCAACGGGACTGCTAACATGAGTGCCAACAGGAGTGGCAACGAGAGCGCCAACGGGAGAGGTAACGAGAGCGCCAACGGTGGTGCCAACGGGAGTGCCAACGGGAGAGCCACCAGGAGGGCCAACGAGGATGCAAACGGGAGGGTCAACGGGGAAGCATATTTTACCTCTAATGTCCAAATACATTATTATGGATCAATGTAATTCTGATTGTCAATCTCCTTTAATTTCTTCGACTCAATATAATTTTGATTTGTATGTTATATGACATAATACCTATCTCTTTCCACTTTAAATTTCAAATCATACATTTTGGACATTGTTCACAACTTATGATTATCTTCCAAATTAATATTATGACTTCATGGCAATACACCGACCATACAGTACGGTAAAATACTAGTTAATTGATAAGTCTGTTTTTACAAATTAACTAAACGGAATTATCTATTCACTAGGTAATTCCGTTTTGGAAATTATCAAAACGGAATTATCTATTCACTACGTAATTCCGTTATTACAATCTTAAGAAGACAGAATTAAGTTTCTTAAAGTTACTTCCGTTGTGTTATATTAAAACAACAGAATTATTTCACACATTAGTACTTCCGTTACGCATTTTTTCCAACCAACGGATGTATCTAATTAAAAGATAAATCCATTATGTGTTTTTTCCAGAAACGGATTTACCTTTCAGTTAGATAAATCCGTTAGTTCATTTTATTGAGGGCATTATGGGAATAACAAAAATTGTGGGGGTATAAGGTGAAATCGCGGGGGTACAAAAAAACCCAGAAACCAAAGTGTCATCGTGTGACTAAAAGGCCCATTCGGTTTAATGATTTTGTTTGGCTCATACTCTCTACAACACCTCCCTACTCACTGCACATCCCAAACCTCAAATATTCTAAAAATATCCTCACATGAAACGCGCTTCCAAAATACTGCATTTTGGCTTGGTACAATTTTTGGCTTGGTACAATACCGTAGTACGAAACTGGTACGGTACTATACTTTAACTTTCCTTGAAAACATCAGGCTGCATCGGTAAGCATTGCATTATATTCATCCTCAATGAAATACAACCTAGAAAGATGCCCTTTTAACGTCTTCATTTTTAAGTAATTTCCAAAACAAAACTAGCTCAAGCTATTGCAAAACTAATCTTCTAGCTAACACAATCCTGCAATTCTAATTTAATCAAGCAAATGGAGTTCTTCTTTATGAAAGGAAGTGATTTGAAAAGGGAATGGGTATTGAACATCCTCCTCCTTAAACCATGTAGAAAACAAATATTGATCTGGAGGAAGAATTCTGCAATTCTTATGCTCAAAGCTATTATGAGAGCGGTCCGACAAATTGAGACGAAAGGACTCTTTGAAAAAGTTCCATGGAACAACAAAGTGAAGCCGTGTGAAAAAAATATTCTTATTAATTCTTTTGATAGAAGATAAATAAATACAATCAAACAAACGCGAGAGGGGTTTTAGCATAAGGTTTTCTCTTGCATTAAAGTATCTGTAAAAATGGAGATTTGAATAATCTTTGTAGTTTATTTGGCTTAAAATTTTGAACAGGAAACCGATGCAGACTGCATAGAAGAACCGTACCCGTTCGGTACTATAGTACTGAACCGTATCCAGGAAAAAAAAGGATGCACTGATAAATATCATTTTCATTAATGGCATTTTGATCTTTTTCGCAGGTTTTAGGGATGTGCACTGAATAGAGGAGGGGTGTAGGAAGTATTGCCCTTTTGTTTAGCTAGGAAGTGTCATACCCTAATTTTGTCCGGCTTAGGTCAAAACCCTAATTTTCCACAAAAAATAAATAAATTGAAGAATGAATAGCATCATGCATTACATTTTGGGTCTTAGAAGTCATTCCAAGGTCTTTAAAGTCATTTTTAGGGTTGGAATGCACTTTTTAAGCAAATTAGGGTTTTAGGGTCAAAAAGGGCATTTTGGTCATTTTTCGCAAAAAGATGATTTTCTCGCCAAAAATGCGCATCCACAAAGAGTACATTTTTATTCTATCAAGGATAATTTTTGTACAATTTTTTAGAAAGAAAACCCTAATCAAAAATAATTAAAATGTATTTTTCCGTTTTTAGTGCATAGAAAAATAAAAAGGACCATTAAATATTCCTCAATTCTTAAGTGACAATTTTTATTGTCATGGGGGACTAGAGGGAATATTTTATGGTGCCCAAAAACATGTAACACATTTTCAATAGTTGCATTCCCATTATTTCCCATGACCAAAATTCAAACTCAAAATAAGGAAGTGTCTTCAAATAAGACAAAAAGACCAAAAAACAAGTTTTTTTTCCTTCTTATCCCCTCAATTTCGAATCTCTCTCTCTCTCTCTCTCTCCAATTTCTTCCACACTCTTCCATTATACCCTATTTGGTAAAATACTCCACTCACTTACACTAACCCCTTCATAAGAAAACCCAAAGTTCCCTCTTTGGTAACAATTTTTCCCTAAAAGGCCCTTAACCCTACCTCACATAAAATATCTCTTCCAAAATAAGAAAATTCATTTTTCTTTTTCCTTTTTTTCCTTCTTCATTTTCGCCCCCCTCTCTCCCATACTCTTCATTTTGTGCTTCTTCAATACCCTTAATCCATGTGAGGATTAATCTCAACCCTTGATTCAAAATTGAGACTCAATCCTAGAGCACATTAAAAGCACAAAGACTAAATTACCCTTAGACCTAGTTTCATCCTATAAATACCCCCCTCATTCCCACACCTATGGATCCTTTTTTTTGGCTTCTCATTCTCCTACACAAAACCCTAGCACACCAAAGCTTCCCCCTTCTCCTCTCTTCTTGCGAAACTACCCCCTTCTCCCTCATCCATTTTTCTTCAAAAATCAACCATCAAATCCTTCATTTCTTGTTAGATCATCATCACTCCTTCCATTCTCTTCAAGGTTGCATCATCAAATTGCTAAGAGCTAGCAATCTTTGTGTTCATATCATCTCCTTCTTCATTTCTTTGTGATTTTGAGGTAAGCCTTGAAACTTTGCATCCCATATTTAGTTCTTCTTGCATAATCTCTCTTCTACTCCCAACTCCTTCTTGATTGCTTGTTGTTGTTGCTTTGAGGATCCATTTCAAACATTTTGACAAAGACTTAGGGAGCTTTGGGTGTTTGAGATGGGTCATTGGCCTTGAAGGAGTTGTTCTTGTGCTTGATTAATTTCCCTTGCATTTTCTTGTTCATGTCATGAATTGTAAGTTGAATTTTGGGCTTGATTTTTGGTGTATGAGGCTTCGGTTTTGAGCTTATAGATTTAGGGTTTTTGTTGCCTTTTTCTTTCCTTTAATTTATGTGAAGAATAGATGCATGTTTTGCTTGATAATTATCTTGTAACATGGCATGATAATTTAGGGTTTAGTCATGTACTTTGTTCTACATGTTGATTGTGAATCTTGACATGAAATAATTGTGCCTATTTTTGTGCTTGAAATAGTTGTTTGATCTTGTGTAAATGAATGCAATTGTATCAATGTGTTTTTTTTTATTATTTTTAACCACTCACTTACTTTTTACTTTACCATTCATTAACTTTTTACTAAAACATAAAAAGATTTTACCACTTCCCATTTACCTCATGCATTTTTACTTTACCATCTCATTAAATATTACCATTCACTTCATGCATTTTTACTTTACCATCTCATTAAATAATTACCATTCACTTCATGCATTTTTACTTTACCATCTCATTAAATAATTACCATTCACTTCATGCATTTTTACTTTACCATCTCATTAAATAATTACCATTCACCTCATGCATTTTTACTTTACTTTTCACTAACTTCTTACTTAAAGTTTTACAACTTATCAACTTGCAAAAATACCCAAAACATTTTCACATTCATGCATCTTCATTCATACTTAGTTTATGTGACACTCTCATGCATCCTCATATGCTTATATCTCTTGCATCCTCTTATGCATCCTTGTATGCCATCCATTCATAAATAAAGTTCTATGCATCCATTCCTTGTACACTCATGCACTTACATGCTTACCTAATCATGCATCCTTGCTTACATATTCAATCATTTAACTTAAAATACTCTATGTTTACAACCAATTGTATTCACTTGTTCTTGATGACATGTAAATGTCTTGACTTGATTGTGTGCCCTCCTCTCCACTTGTATGACCTCCTAATGGAGACGTAAGTCTACATGCATGTTGTAGCATAGAGCCATTAGGGTAAATACAATCCTTCTTGCACACACACAATTACTTTGAGAACTTTGTTTTGCATCTTTAATAATTGAATCCTTTGATTGTATGGGCATGTTTAATCTTGGTTAATGAATAATATGTTCATGTTTGCTTGAGTATTATTCATTCATTTGAATTTGGTTATGGATTTAGAATTGGCTTGAAATGTTCTACTCCTTTTCTAAAACCCATTTCCTAAAATCATTTCAAAACAAAAGGAAACTTTTACTTTCAAAACAAAATAAATCAATCGTCATTAAACACCAATCGCGCCGTTGCCGATTAGGTTGTTAATGATGATGTTGTTTTCAAAAGAAGTTAGTAGCGAAACCATTCTAACCGTTGTTGTTCGGTCTTCGCGAAAGCTCAGTCCTTTTTCAAAACCAAAAGATTAGAACTACGTCGCTTTGATTCCCGTTTGGGATACGTAGGAGCGAGTCACGTTCTCGTCAAGCGCAACAAATAAAAATCCTTTTCGCAACCATAAACAAATCATTTTCATAAAACAAACCAAAAAGTCATTTTCAAACCCATTGTTATTAGTGACTATCACTCAAAGCCTTGGCTTGTTTGATTGTCATGAACACTATCCAAAGTCATTAGTAATGATCACTCAAAGCCTTTGCTTGCTTGATCATTATGAAAGCTCTTCCCCTTTTCAAACATTTTCAAAACCAAAAACCAAGAACTACATAGCTTTGAATTCTCCATCGCACCGGGAGATACGTAGGAGCGGGTCATGTCCCGTCAAGCAGTTTTTCTAAAAACCCTTTTTTCCTCCCCCTTTCTCGCCAAAAATAAAATTTTTATTAAGTTTTCCCATTCATTCTTCAAATAAATAGGCAAATCTAGATATTTTTCAAATCAAACGTTAAAACCACGCATTTAATTAGAGGTTCCCTTTCGGTAGAAAGGACGTGCGCGGTGCTAACACCTTCCTCGCACGTAATCGACCCCCGAACCGATATCTCTAGTTTTCAAAAGACCATCCGCCTTGTTCAAAAGACCTTTTTTCAATGTTTTGGTCTTAAAATTAAAATATTGGTGGCGGCTTCAAAAATTTTCCACGTTGTACATTGAGAAACCCAAACCGAGATTTTTCGGGGTGCAACAGGAAGCAAGCCAGCAACATGTATTTTTTGGACTTTTTCTTATGCAACACCCCCTACCACTTTCTCACCCCTTCAAATATGTGAAAAGTCCAAAATATATTTAAAATATAAAAACTTTCCATTCATCTACGTTTGGTCCTTTTTAATTTAAAATCCACCATGGAATGTCTGCGTGTCACGCCACGTTGGATAAGTGACTGACAACTCAGAACTAATTTTGACCAAATTAAAGGGGGACTATGATTTTATAATTTAGGAAAGGCTTAAATATCATTTACCCCCCTGTAAATATCACGTTTATCCATTTATCCCCCTGCAAAAAAAAACTTTTAAAACAAACCCTACAAAATGTAACTGTATCTAGTTACCCCCTGCTGTTAGTTTTGGCTAACAACGTTAATATTTGCAGGGGGTAACGAGAAACACTTAATATTTGCAGGGGGTAACTACCCCCCACTTAATATTTGCAGCGGGGTAACTAGAAACACTTAATATTTGCAGGGGGTTAACTAGATCTCAAATGTCAGCCAAGTCAGCCTAGACTTAACGTTGTTAGCCAAAACTAACAGCAGTGGGGTAACTGGATACATTTACATTTTGCAGGGTTTGTTTTAAAAGTTCTTTTTTGCAGGGGGTAAATTGATAAACGTGATATTTGCAGGGGGTAAATGATATTTAAGCCTTTAGGGAAATAGGGGGACTAAATTTGTGGGGAAAAAGTTGGGAGACCAAAATCAAGAGTTGATGAAAATAGGGGGACCAAAACTGTAATTAAGCCTTATTTCTATTTTTAAATTAGTAATTTAGCTAGTGAGTAACTCAAATAACAATAACAAGCTGTCAACAAGTATTGTGAATAACATAAATGTAAGTAAGCAAGTAAAGATAGATGATAAGTAGAAATTCAGAATAAGAGTAGTTGGAATGCTTTTCACTAAGTACATCCTTTAAAATAGAACAATACAATGTCTGATGCTATAGCATTGGATGTTGTAGCAATTGGTGTGTGCCTTTCAGTCACTAACGTCAATGTTTCATTACAATGGCTTATGCCTAAGCTCTAAATAGGTTCACCCATGTATATTAAGCTCCCACAGAATTCACCCTATTAACTATGCTTTCCCATGTCTAGGTTTAAGCATGGGTTGTTCTAAGTGTCCTTAGAACAACCACTCACCCACATTAATCTTTGAGTTCGATTTATAGACCATGTCTGAACCTATAAATGTACTTTTATTTAGCTGATCAATTCTAAAATAAGTATTGGAAGAAGTTTCATGCAAGGGTTAAAATACTAACATCAAACATTATATTAAAACTATTAAAATATCATTACATAACTATAAGCATCCAACTACAAGTGAGTCAGCTCATGGTGAGCAACAACACAAGAAATAAAGCACAAAGGGGTTACCTAAAGCCATAAAACCGAAATCACAAAGAGAAGGAAAATACTCCAAATGATGAGAGCCCCTTGTGATGCTATAACATCGCTCACAGCATCCCAAGTGCAAAATTTCTACTTTTTATATTATGTGGTTACATGCTTGTGTATAGATCACGTGAATATTATGTAATAACATTCATGCCATTTATTGATAAAATTTAATCACTGTTTGTTACTTTGTTATTTATTCACACACAGATGCGTAGCAATGGCATTCACATGTTAGACAGCGACTTTAATGCTCTATCACTAAGATATGGGAAATGCCATATCCTAAACATGTTCTTGAAGAAATGAGTGGTTTGTAATTAATTGGGTGCACATTTTTTTTGAAAAATCAAACATGACAAACGACAATTTTTTTAATAAACTTTATGTATGTCAATATGAAATATGAACACCAATGACCATACAAATATTTTGATGCAAGACATTTCAAGCTTTCTAAGCTATTTTCATGTTGGGTTTACGAAGAAGTCCCACCTTTTATTGTTTTGTGTGACTTAGTGGGTAATCAATTTGAGGTTAAAGTTGAAAAATATGGTTACAAAACATATTTTTCTAATGGATGGAAAACTGTTGGGACTTTTTATGGGTTATACCTTGGTGGGAGGATAAAAATGATGTGCCTAGCTTGTCGTAAGTTCATAGTCCAAGTTATAAACAATTTTGGTGATGAGATAATGTACCCTATAATAGCTACGCCAATTGGGGTGGGTAGTTTTGCAAACCCTATAAATATTCCCGATGATGGGGGAGGGGGAAGACACCTTAATTAATGAAAATGCATGAGGGAACTATGTACTTCCACACATTGCGTAAGAGTCTGTCTTTGAATCTAACATGTTGGTAAGATTGTAGAAAATGCTAACAACATAATTAGTTGTCGAATTTTTGTTAGATATATGAAATTTTGGTGGTAGATTGTGTCTTTATTTTCAAGAATTGCCTCAAAGTTCTTGTTAGTCAGCTTTGCCTATTCTATCATCTGAAGTTACGTTGATTGATGAACTTGAAAAAAATGAATGTGTTATTTTAAGCATGACATTAAAAATCCATCTTATGGTGGGTTGATAAGGTGTTGGATGAGGTTTTGTATTGTGAGAGGACCGAAGACGGTCAACCAGTTAAGTTTGTTGTAACTTATTCAAATTCTGATGTTCAAGCATTTTTTTCCTTTTTTTTGTGTTTTTGTTTTTGTTTGGAGAGCATTTCTGAATAATTTAAAGCCAAATATGCGGCGGGGTTAGGGGGAAGAAGCTAGGTTCGGTGCAGTTTTTCAAACTTGGTTTCATCGGTGGCGGACCTATGTGTATCTTAGTTGAACCCCCTAAGGGGAAAAATTGGTACTAGTAATTTTATATAAAAAAAAATTTGAACACCCCAAAATTTTAAGTTTGCACTAGTACCTTTAAATTTGCACCCAATTTTTAATAAATCTGTCTTATTAATCTCCGTAAGAGACTACTCATAAAGCTTTAGGAAGTAATTTTACCGATATCACATATTTTTACGGAGTACTTCTTATTTTCATATACTTTAGGAGTTAAATAGAAAAGAGCATGTAAACTTAGAGACTAATTTGGCGATTTACTCTTAAATAAATTTGGAGTTAGATAACTTGATTCCTTAATTTTAGTAAATTAAGTGATGATATTTGAAAAAAATATTTAAACAGTTTTATGAACCAAATTTTTTATAATGAATTTCTTTTTTGCACCACTTGACCAAGGTTCTGAGTCCGCCACTGGTTTCCTATATTCGATGGAGTTTAAGAAATGGAAATATGCAAAGGAGAAAAAGAGAGAAGATAATGGGACACCGTCAAAATAAAAATATAGCGGATCATTTAATGCTTTATCGGTATGCCATTTTTAGCAAATAATTTTCAGCCACATATCGTTTCCAGTTGTTCAGCTATTTATTCTTTTTAGGCTAAATATATATTTTGGCCATTTATCTTTGGGGTTGTGGTCACTTTGGCCCTTTATCTTTTTTTTTTCTCATTTTAGACCCTCATGTTTTTTGTGTGTGTCATTTTGGCCCCTGCCGTTATGTTTATGTTTTTTTAGGCAAATTTTTAAGGACGAAAATGAAATCAATTAAAAACATAAGGGCCCAAAATGAAATCAATTAAAAACATAAGGGACTAAAATGAAATCAATTAAAAACATAAGGGACCAAAATGATAACGGCAGGGGCCAAAATGACACACACCAAAAACATGAGGGTCTAAAATGAGAAAAAAAAAAAGATAAAGGGCCAAAGTGACCACAACCCCAAAGATAAAGGGCCAAAATATATATTTAGCCTTCTTTTTATTATGTTATGTTGTGTCAGCTAACTAACTGTGTATTAGTAAGTTGTAAATTTGTTTGAATGACCGTGACTAGTTTTGGCCCTAATGCTATTTTGTTTATAATCCTTTCTTTTAATAATTTTTTTTTAATCAAACAGGCCGTCAGCCCGAATTTATTAATAAAATAAAGAGAGATATAAAAAGCACAAGGGGGACTAGACCAAAACCCTTGGTAATAAGGACAATAATAGAATGCCCAACAAGGCCTCTAAAATAAACAACCATAGAACTCTAATGGAAGAAATTCTAAGGCGAACAGAAAACCCGAAAGGAGGCCGGGCAACACCTGAGAGTCCCCACACAACCTCCACCCACCACCTCCTGAACTCACACTCCAACCCACAACAGCCTACATCACCTCGCTATCCTCACATTAAGCACATCACAAAGTATCGAGGTTAGAGGTGGAGGCCCGGAGACGATTGGGAGGGGGCAAAGAAGCAGAAGGCAAAGGGAGAGGAGCCCGGCGATCTGCAAACTGCAATCTGGCGTCCGACAAGGTACAAACTATCGAATCAGCACCCACCGACAGCACACCCCAAGACATCCGGCGCCGTGACTCCAACCACCATCGCGAAGTCGTGCTACCGGCCAACACCGCGACAACACCTAGCTTGATCGAGGTAGCCGAGCCACCAGCCACCACCGCGGCCTTGCGCCCCCGGTCAACACCGTGGCACAATCAAGCAAAACCGCGAGCGACAGGGAGAAGTGCCCACGACAAACGGAGAGGAGGCGTGACTGCGGTCCAAAGTCCGAAACGACAGCCACCATTGCGAACATCAGACAAACCACCGTGAACCACCGCGAAACACCGCAAAAACACCGCATCCGAAACAACCCCTGCGCGAACAGAGCCACAAACCACCGCGAACAGAAGCACTCCATAGTACCTCCAAAAGCGCGCAGATCCACCAACAGGGAGATCCGACCAGCAACGCCTCGGGGGAGAGGCCGTGGACGTCACAGAGGAGATCAGATCCGATGAAAGGGAGCCCCCAACGGCGGTTCCAACCCAAGCAGCGCCCAACCCATTTTTATTAATTTACAGTCACCGGAACAACCGAAGTCGAACACGAAACGGCGACGGCGCAAGAACTTCTCCAGATCCAGATCGCGAAGGGATCCAAATCGCTTAACAACATATTCAACAGATCCAAAAGAAGCGCAGATCAGAGGAGAAGGAGCACTGAGAGGAGAGGGGAAGAAACCGGGGAGGGACCCCCCCCCCCCCCCCCTCCCAGCGGCGGCGCTGTTTTCTTTTCTGTGATGAAAATTAAAAACACTGAAAACTAACCCCCTTTCTTTTAATAATTAAAGTTGTTTTTATCCACTTTAAGATATTTGTTTAACAAAAAAATAATGCATATATTTTTCGCTTGTTCGATATAGAGATATAAAACGGCCCTTTAGCCCTCTTTTTCAACCAAGAAAAAATAGAATTTTTAAAATTGAAAGTTACATTCTTTTTATAATATTACACATTTTATTTATTTATTAAATATGTTTTGGCTCCCCCAATATTATTTTGGCTCAAGATCCGCCACTGCCTATAGTGCATGTGTTAATGTACGTGAAGTGATATCCATTCTAGAAGAATGTTTCGGTGCATTGTACTATGAGATACCAATATATGTTCCGACTACTGGAAAGCAAGTATGCTATAATTTAGCACGAGCACCAGTTTTGTTTGAATCAATCATTGTTCATTTGTGATCAGCGAGGTGGAACTGTAATGCTTGTTCATTGATGTTGAATATGACGTCTTTAAAATGCTTACACGTATTTCGTGCACTTTATCGTTCATCTCAAATTGATCTCAAATTGGAGAAGGATTATCTGCTTGGTTGCTGCATGAGCTATTCTAGTGCTCTATCAAATGGTTGACTTTAATTTTAGGAGCTTCAATCCTCATTTATTTATGGGTCAGGATAGATTTTCCTTTGGTAGTGCTAAAACTTTGACACTCCGATCTACAATGATTGCCGAGTTCTACATTTTCAAAAACGATAAAAGGATGGCAACTACTAAAGTCAAAGTCCCTACACAAGCGCAAAATGTGGGAACACAAATATCCCTTTTAAGTCTTGGATTTATCTATGAACCTTACAAACCTCGTGAGAAAATCCCATTTTGGAAAAGATGGGTTCACTAGAAGTGGCCAGACAAGAACCAAAAATGACATTATTCTGGAGCTCAAAAGTGCCTATGCCTTTCTGAAGTTAAGAAAAACATGATATTGTAAGAGCAAGTTCTACAATCAGACGGTCACTATGTACAAGGAGATAAACACAACGGTGACAAAAGATTATTAAAGAAATCAGTTTCTGAGAATATGTTTTTTTTTGAGTTTGTTGTTATGATACGAACTTGCGTGCTCGTGTGATTGGCGTTGACCGAAAAGACATGAATAAAGTATTTATTCATCTTACTCTTGAGATTTTGGCTAAACAAAAATTTGAAGCATATGACCCAAAAGGTTTTGTCGTCGCTGGAGATAAAAAAAAAGGAGGTTCTTGTCCGTGATATATGGGTTTTTGAGAAGTCTATGTTTCACCCTGGAGCATACTCGCGTATGTGTGGACGGATATCTCCGAAAGCGTGCTGTCTCCTTAGAAAAGGGAGCAAAGATAATGGTAGTCCTATTTGTTCATACGTTGATACTTGTTACTGTTGACTTTTGAGAGCAATTCTTCTATTTGATTTGCCACGAAAAAATCAAGTACGGGGTAAACCTATCCAAAGTTTGTTCTTTGAATGAAATTCATTTGTAGTTTTTACCCAAAAAAAAATTTTTTTAGTTGTACCAAAATAGTTTATATTAGATAACAAATATAGTAGGGTTAAGCCTTGGCGAGTAACATATTAGATAACAAATACCAGAGGTGCCCAAAGAAGCCAAGATTTTGATATTTTTTGGTTTTTTTTATTCAAAATGTATATTAATGCAATACTTACCTACCTAGTAAGTTTGTCAATGTAACTAAGAAGCCAAAAGAATTCACCTAGCTAACCCCTCCTTAGTCCTGCTAATCTATAAAAAAAACTAGAATAGGATCCGTGCAATGCACAGACATATATTTTATTCTGAATATATATTTATATATAAATATATACCTTTTTTATATCAAATGAAATTAATAGTTTATTAAATTAAAATTAAAATATTTTTTTAAAATTTATTAACATAAATTTATGAATTAAAATAATTTAATAAAAAAATGCTTAGCTGAATTATTAATAGATACTCGGTCAATTATGTTTCAATTACGCGTAGAGTATACCGATTTGCACAAAAATAAACGATTCAACCAATTATATAAAAAAATAATTAAGTGTTGTTGAACAAATGTAACAATTTGAAGATTTAAATAACACATTATCTTAAATACTTCATGCATAATGAAATCAAACATGTTTAATTATATTTCTTTGGTTTAAAAAAATAACAAAAACGAAATTACTAACACTTTATGTTTAGCATAAAATTCTCGCTTATATATGGATGAAAATCTTATGTGGAGATATGAGACAATAATACAAAGGTAAGTGGTCACCATATTTAACATATATTTTATTCAAAATATATATTTGATATATAACATGTACCATATAAAAAAATTATATCAAATTGAATTAGTAGTTTATTAAATTAATTAAAATAATTATTTAAATTTTTAAAGAAAAATTGGAACTTAAAATAATATATTAGAAAAATGTTTAGCTGAGTTATTTAAGCCAATTATATAATATAATTAGGTGAAATAAAAGAAAAAATAAGTGTTATTAAACGAATGCAACAGCTGGAGGTTTTTTTTTACAAAACAGACAACAGAATGTTTAAATAACATATTATCATGAATACTTAATGAATAATGAAACCAAACGCATAGCATTAAATTCTCGTTTATAGATGTCATGAAAATCTCATGAGTAGATGAGATTAATCGTTTATATATCTCATGAAATTCTCGTTTATATATGTCATGAAAATTTTATAACGAGGTGAGACTAATTCTCGTTTATATATGTCATGAAATTCTCGTTTATATATTCAGAAAGTGTTTTGGCAAAAAAACTAAATATTTGAGATTAATTGGTTTGTATTATCGAAGCAAAATGTTTTACACCATTAGTCAACAAATTGACTTAGTAAATTTTTGTTTTCCCCTATTAAAAAAATAAGTGTTGCCCCATGAAGACAGTTTTTGTAACATCCTAAATTTTAGACGTCACAAAGTCTAGAATGTTAACCAATTTATTAAAGCAGAGATACGCAATTCTAAGTTTGGATTAAAACTTTCAACATATCCTTCATAGGAGTCCAACTTATACATAAGATAATAATCTCATTGTCCTATTCCATGGAAACTCCATCAAACTTACAATACAATCCCTCTCTTATATTGTACAATACTTAATCCATTTTTAGATGTACATATATACATATCCTATTCCCCAATCAAGAGGTTACATAAAACTCATAGCCGACAATTAGTCGGATACATCAATACATAAATACATTAAACAAGATACATCATCAACATACTCCTCATGGGAAAACTTCATAGCTAAGCTCAAAGAGCTTCCTCGCGCTTTTGCCTTTCTTCAATTGCTTATCTGTAAAACACAATATAGATAATGGGTGAGATATATAAAATCTCAGAGAGTTCCTCGGCGTTACCTCACTATACATATACTCACGATATCTTTAATTACACTCTTTCTCTTAGCATAATGCAAACGAAATCTGAACAACATCGCTTTCAGCAGAGAACCCAACCCAACCTTTTTGTTGAGTAACAGTCCTGGGCCTTGGACTCGGGCTCATGACTTCCCTCTCCAAGTATGCTACTTTAAACTTGAGATCACCATGCCCCTCGTGTCTTATGTATTTTTTTTATTTGAAATGGTTTCTCAACGTCATACTGAAGATAAAATGATACTATGTAACAACTAATACTATACCGATAAACAATAGAATCTTTTTTCTCATCCTATAAAGTTTTATATATATATATATATATATATATATATATATATATATATATATAGAGGGAGTTGTTGTGCGAAAACAATATGTGCAAGTATACACAGTCGCAACAAGTAATAAAGAGTAAGTAGAGATCGTTCCCACGAGGTGTGTTGAGTTAATTTCTTGGCTTAATTACAGTTTTGGTCCCCCTATTTTCACCAACTCACGATTTTAGTCCCCCAACTTTTTTTTCACGAATTTAGTCCCCCTATTTTCCCAAATGGTAAAATCATAGTCCCCCACTAAATTTGGTCAAAATTAGTGCTGAGTTGTCAGTCACTTATCCTATGTGGCGTGACACGTAAACATGCCATGTTGGAATTTAAACTTAAAATTCTTATTTTTATTTTAACAATTGTTTTTTAATTATAATTTATAATATAAAAAATACCAAACACAAACTACACAAACCGAACACCTTCAGCGCAACAAGATCTATCTTTCCTTTTCCTTAGTCGCAAATTGATTTTCCAGATGCATAACATCATCGCAAATTTATTTTCCAGATGCATAACATCCCTTTATGAGCTTCATCTTCTTACCCCACACCTTCTCACTCTCTTCCATTTCTTTCACTCCCTCTAAATCAACACCAATAAAACACTGAATTAGCAACACTTAATCAATAAAATAAAACAACACTCTCTCTTCCATTTCTTTCTGTCATTTCTCACTCTCTTCAATAACAACACTGAATCAACAACAACAAAGCACTTCTAAACACAATAACAGAACAATCAAAAAGCCAACACTATTAGTCAAATCCATCACAGATCTGAAACCCTAGATATGAAACCCAAATCACTGTGTTTGTGTGTGTGTGTGAGAGAGAGAGAGAGAGAGAGAGAGAGAGGGAGAGAGAGAGAGAGAGAGAGAGATCGAAGGTGAGGAACTGAACAAGGACCGATGTTAGAGAGATTTTGAGAGGGATGAGAGATAGAAGGGTGGGCTCGCGGTGGAGAGAGAGTGAGGGCAGTTGTGGCCATGGTGGATGAAGTGGTGGTGGTCTCCCTCTTCTATGTTTTGGAATTCTCCCCCATTTCTCTTCTTTTGTAGTCTCTGACGTTGTTGTTGGGATTTTGAGAGATTGTTGTGAGAGATAGATTGTAACATCCCCAATTTAGCTAATTTCATTTATTGAAATTAGCAAGAGGTCACAAGATAATTGATTAGCTAAATTATATAAGTTAGCGTAATTAATTATATGTGAGATGATTGTCATGAGATAGATAAATTGACTGTGTTTAGTTAAACAATTATGTGAAGTATTATGTGTGTTATTGATTGATGATATGATAAAAATTGGTTTTAAGAGGGAATTAGAATGTGGGGGAAAAACAGCCTTTTACTGTTGTTTTAAAACCTCAGCTAAGTACACCCTCCTTCCCACACTCTCACATGACACACACACACACACTCATAGTGCTGAAAGCATAAAAATTGAAAGAAAGAGAAGCTGAGAAAGAGAGAGGTCGCGATAGTGAGAGAGAGGAGAGGAGGAGAGCTTAGGGTCAAACCCTTGATGCATGTGAGTCCTTTAAACACCATTCTTCTCCATTTTCGATTTCCTTTCTCATGATACCAATTTCATTAGCTGAATCATCCTCTTTTTCAACTTGCCATTTTTGAAACCTTGAAGATCAAAGTGGAGCCTTGAGAAGTTAAGACCTTGCATGTCACCATTGAAGCTCCATAAGCAACCCTTGAAGTTCAACATCCATATTAGAGTGCATACACTAACTACATTGCAAATTGGAACAGTTTAGGAAGGATTTCAGTTGTTGAGTCTGAGTTCTAGACCATTGGGTAGCTTGGGTTCGAGTGAGAGCACGATTCGGTGATTGTTGATTTTCGTTCGGGTGACTCACATTACAGTTTTTGTGATTTTCATCACAATACGGCGAGTTCTATACTCGCTTAGGGGATTGTTTTCGAATTACTCCTTGCTTGTTCTGTTCCTGTTTTCAGTTTGCAAGTTTCGTGTTAAAAATCGAACTTCGAAATTGTAATGTTTGAGATGTTTGAATGATTGATTATTTGATGATATTATGATTGTTTGAAACTGACTATGTTGTTGTTCTAGGACTGAAATACTATGTTTTGATGTTTGGGGAATTGACCGGGATAAAATTGGAACGATCGGAACGACCAAGTTTTCATGAAAGATCACAGTTCTGGGATACTGATGAACACGCACGGGTCGTGCGCCCCAGTGGCACGGACCGTGCGTTCCGTTCGCAGGTTTCTTGTAAAATTTTAAAAACATGGCACGGACCGTGCGTACTCTTCGGTGTTCGTGTTCAAAAATTTTGAAAACGCGCACGGGTCGAGCGCCTTAGTGCATGGACCGTGCGTATGCTTCTGTTACCCAACTTCGAAATACGTCTTAGGCCTTTCTGAACGGTTCCAATTGCATTCTAATCCCTTCCCAAATCCTAGGTATTGAAGAATAACCCTGTAATTCGTGGAAAACACGTCGGTATAAATTGAGATAATAAGAATGTTTTAAGTTAAGCTAAATGGATGTTAGAAACCACGTGTGAGGTCATGATTAATGTTTATGCGGACTAAATGTCCCTTGAGGTTGAGGTTATGTTATGTTATACCAAGTATAAAAGACGCCCCAATGCAGGTGTATTTATATTTATATAAATTGAGGTCTAGGGTGACGACCCTATTGAGGTTAGCGTACTAGGGGAGGGGAAGTCATGAGCCTTATGAACCTAGGCCCCTTGAGGTTTGCCCTCAGTTTATGGTAAGCGGATTGGGTTCACCGGAAATATAGACAATCATTCACGGTGATATGCTAAGCAATGTAAAGAGGTTTCACGTGGCTATTATTTTAGCTACGATTTATGAGATGCATAATGAACCGATAGAGTTTTAGTGAGGGGTCTCGATAGGACTCACTGAGATAATGTTTATCTCACCCTTTATATGTTGTGGTTTTTACAGAGAAACAGGGAAATGCAAAGGCAAAGAGGCACGGCTAGACACGATGTTCCAAGGATATGTTGCAATTTTAATTTATATGCTTATGCTGAGTTTTCCCCAGTTGTCTTTGTAATTTCGATTGTATGACTTATACATTGTTAAAAGTTGTAAATCATTTCCTCTACTTATGTTCCGGATGTTGAACACTAGGGACGCGACAGGTTTATGAACATAGAACTTAAGTATTTTAAGTAACTCTATGTTATATTATGAATTGAGGTGACCGTTTGATGAATATTCATCGAAGTTTTTAGTTGTGTTCAATATCTAGGACAGGAAGTTATCTCTGATGTATGCTAAGTTGTGCATTTTAGTATTTCTACAATTTAGAAATATTAGGGTGTTACACAGATCTTGACATGTTTCCTTCGTTTAGGGTTTAAAAAGATTTTGACAAAAAAAGGGGTTCAAAAAGATGTTTTTTTTTTATTTCTAATTTTATTAAACAAATAGATTAAAAACATTTGTTAAAATAAAAAAAAAATATTAATTTAAAATTCACCATGGCATGTCTGCGTGTCACGCCACGTAGGATAAGTGACTGACAACTCAGCACCAATTTTGACCAAATTAAAGGGGGGCTATAATTTTATAATTTAGGAAAATAGGAGGGCTAAATTCGTGGAAAAAAAGTTGGGGGACCAAAATCGTGAGCTGGTGAAAATAAGGGGACCAAAACTGTAATTAAGCCTTATCTCTATTTTTAAATTAGTAATTTAGCTAGTGACTAACACAAATAACAATAACAAGTTGTCAATAAGTATTGTGAATAACATAAATGTAAGTAAGCAAGTAAAGATAGATGATAAGTAGAAATTCATAATAAGAGTAGTTGGAATGCTTTTCACTAAGTAAATCCTTTAAAATAGAACAATGCAATGTCTGATGCTATAGCATTGGATGCTGTAGCAATTGGTGTGTGCCTTTCAGTCACTAACGTCAATGTTTCATTACAAGGGCTTATGCCTAAATGTAACATCCTCAAAATAATTAGTAGAATTATTTGGGTGTTAACCCAATTAAATTAATTTAGTACTTGACTGGTAAATTTATTGAGTGCTAAAATTATTTATATGTGTGTGTGTGTGTGTGTGTGTGTGTGTGTGTGTGTGTGTGTGTGTGTGTGTGTGTAAATTAAAGAAAGAAAAGAAAGAAAGAATGCGAGAGAGAGATACAGAGAGGAGAAAGGAGAGAAAGAGAGAAAAGAAGAGAATGGGTATGGAAGAAGAATGGGAGAGAAGGGATAGATAGGTTCATCAAAACGTCTTCCCTCCAACACGAAAAATGATCAGCGTTCCTTCCTCTTCAATTTGGTACCAACATCATCACCATCAATTCACTCTCTCTCACTTTGCCATTTTCTAATTTAAGAGGAAAATGGAGGTTTTTGTTGTTCAAGCTCAAAGGAAAGCTTTGGATGGTGTTTGGGAGCGAGCTCAAGGCGGATTGCGCAAATATTGAAGTCCGATTTGGGGTTTGTGAAGAATCAAGAGGTTAGGGTTCAAATTGGGGTTATGTGTGAATAGTGAATTGGAGCTTGAAGACGATGAATAGTAATTTCATGGAGGTTTTGTGATTGATTGTAGGTTCAAAGGTTGGGAGCGGATTCGATTGGCGTCGGAGCGTAAAGTTTATACGGGGAACGTTCGTGTGGTTATGTCGGAAAAGCGATTTCGTGGAAAGTCTCGACTATTTGTGATTTTCATCACAATCGGTGAGTTTTACTCACATTTAGGATTATTTCGTTTTACAATAAATTTTACGTGATTTGGTTTCGAAAGATTTGGACTTAAAAACCGTTATTTGGAAATATATCGTATTTTTATAAAATTCGTCTAGTTGAGTTTTTGATTGGATTGATTGATTGTGTGGTATGGATTGGGTCTGTTTTGATGGTTGTTTGAACTGTTTTTAATCGGAAAAAGAATCGGAATTGAGCGGAATAGCGAATTTCGCAAGAAAACAGAAAACCTGCACTTTTCTGCAGACGGTCGCGTCGCGACCCGTCCCCATCGCATCGCGACCAGGCCCAGTTTTGTCACGCAAAAAGTTTCTGTCGCTTTTCGCGTCGCGACGGTAGCAGTTCGCATCGCGACGCTTTGCAGATTTTCAGCAACTATTCACTGATTTTATTTTCGCGATACCTTTTGATCCGGGAACCCGATTGAGGTGTTCTAAGATGCGTTTGAAAGCTTATTCAGAGGCCTAACTGAATATACAATTTAAAAGGTAAAATGAACTGTTTTTGAAGTTGAAATTGTTTTGAAAAACTGAATAGTAGTACACGTGTGCGGATATGTTTTATTAATAATAAACCGGATTATGAGTCCTACGTAGTATTGTATAACCGACGCCAAATGATTATTATTTATTCGTCTAAACCGGACTACGATTCACGATATATATATATATATATATATATATATATATATATATATATATATATATATATAATATCGACTATAGGAAACGACCCAATGCGGGTATTATGTTCGATTAACGGTAAAATGTAGATGGACTAAATGTTCATTGAGTGTAGGTGAACTAACAAGTTATCGAGTGTAGATATATTTAATATATATCGAGTTGGGTGACGACCCATGTTAAAATACTAGGCGGGGCAGTCATGATCCCTTACCCTAGGCCCGTATACCATTAGGGAAAGTACTATTGGTAAAGGGGTTCACCGGGATTACCATGTCTGGGGTCGGTGTTGTGTTAAAGTCATACAATACGGTTCACCGGGATTACCATGTCTGGGGTCGGTGCCGTGTTAAAGTTATGTAGTGTAATTCACCGGGATTACCATGTCTGGGGTCGGTGTTGCGCTAAGTTATAGAGGCGTGGTCTATAAATTAAACTACGAGAAAGAAAGAGAGTTTTATAATACGGTTCACCGGGATTACCATGTCTGGGGTCGGTGCCGTGTTATGTAGTGCGATTCATCGGGATTACCATGTCTGGGGCCGGTGTCGTGCTAGGTTGAAATGCGTGGTTTATAAATTTAACTGCGAGATAAAAAAATCAAAGGTTTCATAATTGAACCAAGAGTGTAGTTAGGGGTCTCGGTAGAACTCACTGAGATTGTATCTCATTGTTTATATGTTGTTGTTTTACAGATAAACAGGGAAAGTGGAGATCCAAGAGGCACGAGTAGGTGGTACTCGGATGGTTGCTGAAGACTTAGCTTTATGCTTAAGTGTATATCTTTCCTTGTTATCTGTGTATCAAGACATTTTGTCTTTAGCGTTATGTATTTATTTCCGCTTTCTTGTACGATATTGAACACTGTGTTTCACTGATGGTTTATGGTCTTATTTATGTTTAAGACTGTCCTGTTGTTATTCAGTGAAAAATTTATAGTGGTGTTCAGTATTTAAACAGGAAATATATCTCTGATGTTTTAGGGATGGTGCACTTGGGTAATTTTACTCGATAAAAATACCGGGGTGTTACACTAAACTCTAAATAGGTTCACCCATGTATATTAAGCTCCCACAGAATTCACCCTATTAACTATGCTTTCCTATGTCTAGGTTTAAGCATGGGTTGTTCTATAAGTGTCCTTAGAACAACCACTCACCCACATTAATCCTTGAGTTCGATTTATAGACCATGTCTGAACCTATAAATGTACTTATATTTAGCTGATCAATTCTAAAATAAGTATTGGAAGAAGTTTCATGCAAGGGGTTAAAATACTAACATCAAACATTATATTAAAACTATTAAAATATCATTACATAACTATAAGCATCCAACTACAAGAGAGTCAGCTCATGGTGAGCAACAACACAAGAAATAAAGTATAAAGGGGTTACCTAAAGCCATAAAACCGAAATCACAAAGAGAAGGAAAATACTCCAAATGATGAGAGCCCCTTGTGATGCTATAACATCGCTCACAGCATCCCAAGTGCAAAATTTCTACTTTTTATATTATGTGGTTACATGCTTGTGTATAGATCACGTGAATATTATGTAATAACATTCATGCCATTTATTGATAAAATTTAATCACTGTTTGTTATTTATTCACACACAGATGCGTAGCAATGGCATTCACATGTTAGACAGCGACTTTAATGCTCTATCACTAAGATATGGGAAATGCCATATCCTAAACATGTTCTTGAAGAAATGAGTGGTTTGTAATTAATTGGGTGCACATTTTTTTTTGAAAAATCAAACATGACAAACGACAATTTTTTTAATAAACTTTATGTATGTCAGTATGAAATATGAACACCAATGACCATACAAATATTTTGATGCAAGACATTTCAAGCTTTCTAAGCTATTTTCATGTTGGGTTTACGAAGAAGTCCCACCTTTTATTGTTTTGTGTGACTTAGTGGGTAATCAATTTGAGGTTAAAGTTGAAAAATATGGTTACAAAACATATTTTTCTAATGGATGGAAAACTTTTGGGACTTTTTATGGGTTATACCTTGGTGGGAGGATAAAAATGATGTGCCTTGTCGTAAGTTCATAGTCCAAGTTATAAACAATTTTGGTGATGAGATAATGTACCCTATAATAGCTACGCCAATTGGGGTGGGTAGTTTTGCAAACCCTATAAATATTCCCGATGATGGGGGAGGGGGAAGACACCTTAATTAATGAAAATGCATGAGGGAACTATGTACTTCCACACATTGCGTAAGAGTCTGTCTTTGAATCTAACATGTTGGTAAGATTGTAGAAAATGCTAACAACATAATTAGTTGTCGAATTTTTGTTAGATATATGAAATTTTGGTGGTAGATTGTGTCTTTATTTTCAAGAATTGCCTCAAAGTTCTTGTTAGTCAGCTTTGCCTATTCTATCATCTGAAGTTACGTTGATTGATGAACTTGAAAAAAATGAATGTGTTATTTTAAGCATGACATTAAAAATCCATCTTATGGTGGGTTGATAAGGTGTTGGATGAGGTTTTGTATTGTGAGAGGACTGAAGACGGTCAACCAGTTAAGTTTGTTGTAACCTATTCAAATTCTGATGTTCAAGCATTTTTTTCCTTTTTTTTGTGTTTTTGTTTTTGTTTTGGAGAGCATTTCTGAATAATTTAAAGCCAAATATGCGGCGGGGTTAGGGGGAAGAAGCTAGGTTCGGTGCAGTTTTTCAAACTTGGTTTCATCGGTGGCGGACCTATGTGTATCTTAGTTGAACCCCCTAAGGGGAAAAATTGGTACTAGTACTTTTATATAAAAAAAAATTTGAACACCCCAAAATTTTAAGTTTGCACTAGTACTTTTAAATTTGCACCCAATTTTTAATAGATCTGTCTTATTAATCTTCGTAAGAGACTACTCATAAAGCTTTAGGAAGTAATTTTACCGATATCACATATTTTTACGGAGTACTTCTTATTTTCATATACTTTAGGAGTTAAATAGAAAAGAGCATGTAAACTTAGAGACTAATTTGGCGATTTACTCTTAAACAAATTTGGAGTTAGATAACTTGATTCCTTAATTTTAGTAAATTAAGTGATGATATTTGAAAAAAATATTTAAACAGTTTTATGAACCAAATTTTTTATAATGAATTTCTTTTTTGCACCACTTGACCAAGGTTCTGGGTCCGCCACTGGTTTCCTATATTCGATGGAGTTTAAGAAATGGAAATATGCAAAGGAGAAAAAGAGAGAAGATAATGGGACACCGTCAAAATAAAAATATAGCGGATCATTTAATGCTTTATCGGTATGCCATTTTTAGCAAATAATTTTCAGCCACATATCGTTTCCAGTTGTTCAGCTATTTATTCTTTTTATTATGTTATGTTGTGTCAGCTACTAACTGTGTATTAGTAAGTTGTAAATTTGTTTGAATGACCGTGACTAGTTTTGGCCCTAATGCTATTTTGTTTATAATCCTTTCTTTTAATAATTAAAGTTGTTTTTATCCACTTTAAGATATTTGTTTAACAAAAAAATAATGCATATATTTTTCGCTTGTTCGATATAGAGATATAAAACGACCCTTTAGCCCTCTTTTTCAACCAAGAAAAAATAGAATTTTTAAAATTGAAAGTTACATTCTTTTTATAATATTACACATTTTATTTATTTATTAAATATGTTTTGGCTCCCCCAATATTATTTTGGCTCAAGATCCGCCACTTGCCTATAGTGCATGTGTTAATGTACGTGAAGTGATATCCATTCTAGAAGAATGTTTCGGTGCATTGTACTATGAGATACCCATATATGTTCCGACTACTGGAAAGCAAGTATGCTATAATTTAGCACGAGCACCAGTTTTGTTTGAATCAATCATTGTTCATTTGTGATCAGTGAGGTGGAACTGTAATGCTTGCTCATTGATGTTGAATATGACGTCTTTAAAATGCTTACACTTATTTCGCGCACTCTATCGTTCATCTCAAATTGATCTCAAATTGGAGAAGGATTATCTGCTTGGTTGCTGCATGAGCTATTCTAGTGCTCTATCAAATGGTTGACTTTAATTTTAGGAGCTTCAATCCTCATTTATTTATGGGTCAGGATAGATTTTCCTTTGGTAGTGCTAAAACTTTGACACTCCGATCTACAATGATTACTGAGTTCTACATTTTCAAAAACGATAAAAGAATGGCAACTACTAAAGTCAAAGCCCCTACACAAGCGCAAAATGTGGGAACACAAATATCCCTTTTAAGTCTTGGATTTATCTATGAACCTTACAAACCTCGTGAGAAAATCCCATTTTGGAAAAGATGGGTTCACTAGAAGTGGCCAGACAAGAACCAAAAATGACATTATTCTGGAGCTCAAAAGTGCCTATGCTTTTCTGAAGTTAAGAAAAACGTGATATTGTAATGGCAAGTTCTACAATCAGACTGTCACTATGTACAAGGAGATAAACACACTAATAGCTAACGGTGACAAAAGATTATTAAAGAAATCAGTTACTGAGAATATGTTTTTTTTTGAGTGTGTTGTTATGATACGAACTTGCGTGCTCGTGTGATTGGCGTTGACCGAAAAGACATGAATAAAGTATTTATTCATCTTACTCTTGAGATTTTGGCTAAACAAAAATTTGAAGCATATGACCCAAAAGGTTTTGTCGTCGCTGGAGATAAAAAAAGGAGGTTCTTGTCCGTGATATATGGGTTTTTGAGAAGTCTATGTTTCACCCTGGAGCATACTCGCGTATGTGTGGACGGATATCTCCGAAAGCGTGCTGTCTCCTTAGAAAAGGGAGCAAAGATAATGGTAGTCCTATTTGTTCGTACGTTGATACTTGTTACTGTTGACTTTTGAGAGCAATTCTTCTATTTGATTTGCCACGAAAAAATCAAGTACGGGCTAAACCTATCCAAAGTTTGTTCTTTGAATGAAATTCATTTGTAGTTTTTACCCAAAAAAAAAGCTATAATTTAAGTGTTTTTTTTAGTTGTACCAAAATAGTTTATATTAGATAACAAATATAGTAGGGTTAAGCCTTGGCGAGTAACATATTAGATAACAAATACCAGAGGTGCCCAAAGAAGCCAAAATTTTGATATTTTTTGGTTTTTTTTATTCAAAATGTATATTAATGCAATACTTACCTACCTAGTAAGTTTGTCAATGTAACTAAGAAGCCAAAAGAATTCACCTAGCTAACCCCTCCTTAGTCCTGCTAATCTATAAAAAAACTAGAATAGGATCCGTGCAATGCACAGACATATATTTTATTCTGAATATATATTAAATATAATATATATTTATATATAAATATATACCTTTTTTATATCAAATGAAATTAATAGTTTATTAAATTAAAATTAAAATATTTTTTTAAAATTTATTAACATAAATTTATAAATTAAAATAATTTAATAAAAAAATGCTTAGCTGAATTATTAATAGATATTCGGTCAATTATGTTTCAATTACGTGTAGAGTATACCGATTTGCACAAAAATAAACGATTCAACCAATTATATAAAAAAATAATTAAGTGTTGTTGAACAAATGTAACAATTTGAAGATTTAAATAACACATTATCTTAAATACTTCATGCATAATGAAATCAAACATGTTTAATTATATTTCTTTGGTTTAAAAAAATAACAAAAACGAAATTACTAACACTTTATGTTTAGCATAAAATTCTCGCTTATATATGGATGAAAATCTTATGTGGAGATATGAGACAATAATACAAAGGTAAGTGGTCACCATATTTAACATATATTTTATTCAAAATATATATTTGATATATAACATGTACCATATAAAAAAATTATATCAAATTGAATTAGTAGTTTATTAAATTAATTAAAATAATTATTTAAATTTTCATAGAAAAATGGAACTTAAAATAATATATTAGAAAAATGTTTAGCTGAGTTATTTAAGCCAATTATATAATATAAATAGGTGAAATAAAAGAAAAAATAAGTGTTGTTAAACGAATGCAACAGCTGGAGGTTTTTTTTTACAAAACAGACAACAGAATGTTTAAATAACATATTATCATGAATACTTAATGAATAATGAAACCAAACGCATAGCATTAAATTCTCGTTTATAGATGTCATGAAAATCTCATGAGTAGATGAGATTAATCGTTTATATATCTCATGAAATTCTCGTTTATATATGTCATGAAAATTTTATAACGAGGTGAGATTAATTCTCGTTTATATATGTCATGAAATTCTCGTTTATATATTCAGAAAGTGTTTTGGCAAAAAAACTAAATATTTGAGATTAATTGGTTTGTATTATCGAAGCAAAATGTTTTACACCATTAGTCAACAAATTGACTTAGTAAATTTTTGTTTTCCCCTATTAAAAAAATAAGTGTTGCCCCATGAAGACAATTTTTGTAACATCCTAAATTTTAGACGTCACAAAGTCTAGAATGTTAACCAATTTATTAAAGCAGAGATACGCAATTCTAAGTTTGGATTAAAACTTTCAACATATCCTTCATAGTAGTCCAACTTATACATAAGATAATAATCTCATTGTCCTATTCCATGGAAACTCCATCAAACTTACAATACAATCCCTCTCTTATATTGTACAATACTTAATCCATTTTTAGAGGTACATATATACATATCCTATTCCCCAATCAAGAGGTTACATAAAACTCATAGCCGACAATTAGTCGGATACATCAATACATAAATACATTAAACAAGATACATCATCAACATACTCCTCATGGGAAAACTTCATAGCTAAGCTCAAAGAGCTTCCTCGCGCTTTTGCCTTTCTTCAATTGCTTATCTGTAAAACACAATATAGATAAAGGGTGAGATATATAAAATCTCAGAGAGTTTCTCGGCGTTACCTCACTATACATATACTCACGATATCTTTAATTACACTCTTTCTCTTAGCATAATGCAAAAGAAATCTGAACAACATCGCTTTCAGCAGAGAACCCAACCCAACCTTTTTGTTGAGTAACAGTCTTGGGCCTTGGACTCGGGCTCATGACTTCCCTCTCCAAGTATGCTACTTTAAACTTGAGATCATCATGCCCCTCGTGTCTTATGTATTTTTTTTATTTGAAATGGTTTCTCAACGTCATACTGAAGATAAAATGATACTATGTAACAACTAATACTATACCGATAAACAATAGAATCTTTTTTCTCATCCTATAAAGTTTTATATATATATATAGGGAGTTGTTGTGCGAAAACAATATGTGCAAGTATACACAGTCGCAACAAGTAATAAAGAGTAAGTAGAGATCGTTCCCACGAGGTGTGTTGAGTTAATTTCTTGGCTTAATTACAGTTTTGGTCCCCCTATTTTCACCAACTCACGATTTTAGTCCCCCAACTTTTTTTTCACGAATTTAGTCCCCCTATTTTCCCAAATGGTAAAATCATAGTCCCCCCACTAAATTTGGTCAAAATTAGTGCTGAGTTGTCAGTCACTTATCCTATGTGGCGTGACACGTAAACATGCCATGTTGGAATTTAAACTTAAAATTCTTATTTTTATTTTAACAATTGTTTTTTAATTATAATTTATAATATAAAAAATACCAAACACAAACTACACAAACCGAACACCTTCAGCGCAACAAGATCTATCTTTCCTTTTCCTTAGTCGCAAATTGATTTTCCAGATGCATAACATCATCGTAAATCTATTTTCCAGATGCATAACATCCCTTTATGAGCTTCATCTTCTTACCCCACACCTTCTCACTCTCTTCCATTTCTTTCACTCCCTCTAAATCAACACCAACAAAACATTGAATTAGCAACACTGAATCAATAAAATAAAACAACACTCTCTCTTCCATTTCTTTCCGTCATTTCTCACTCTCTTCAATAACAACACTGAATCAACAACAACAAAGCACTTCTAAACACAATAACAGAACAATCAAAAAGCCAACACTATTAGTCAAATCCATCACAGATCTGAAACCCTAGATATGAAACCCAAATCACCGTGTGTGTGTGTGAGAGAGAGAGAGAGAGAGGGAGAGAGAGAGAGAGAGAGAGATCGAAGGTGAGGAACTGAACAAGGACCGATGTTAGAGAGATTTCGAGAGGGATGAGAGATAGAAGGGTGGGCTCGCGGTGGAGAGAGAGTGAGGGCAGTTGTGGCCATGGTGGATGAAGTGGTGGTGGTCTCCCTCTTCTATGTTTTGGAATTCTCCCCCATTTCTCTTCTTTTGTAGTCTCTGACGTTGTTGTTGGGATTTTGAGAGATTGTTGTGAGAGATAGATTGTAACATTCCCAATTTAGCTAATTTCATTTATTGAAATTAGCAAGAGGTCACAAGATAATTGATTAGCTAAATTATATAAGTTAGCATAATTAATTATATGTGAGATGATTGTCATGAGATAGATAAATTGACTGTGTTTAGTTAAACAATTATGTGAAGTATTATGTGTGTTATTGATTGATGATATGATAAAAATTGGTTTTAAGAGGGAATTAGAATGTGGGGGCAAAACAGCCTTTTACTGTTGTTTTAAAACCTTAGCTGAGTACACCCTCCTTCCCACACTCTCACATGACACACACACACACACACACACACACACACACACACACACACACACACACACACACACACACACACTCATAGTGCTGAAAGCAGAAAAATTGAAAGTAAGAGAAGCTGAGAAAGAGAGAGAGGTCGCGATAGTGAGAGAGAGGAGAGGAGGAGAGCTTAGGGTCAAACCTTGATGCATGTGAGTCCTTTAAACACCATTCTTCTCCATTTTCGATTTCCTTTCTCATGATACCAATTTCATTAGCTGAATCATCCTCTTTTTCAACTTGCCATTTTTGAAACCTTGAAGATCAAAGTGGAGCCTTGAGAAGTTAAGACCTTGCATGTCACCATTGAAGCTCCATAAGCAACCCTTGAAGTTCAACATCCATATTAGAGTGCATACACTAACTACATTGCAAATTGGAACAGTTTAGGAAGGATTTCAGTTGTTGAGTCTGAGTTCTAGACCATTGGGTAGCTTGGGTTCGAGTGAGAGCACGATTCGGTGATTGTTGATTTTCGTTCGGGTGACTCACATTACAGTTTTTGTGATTTTCATCACAATACGGCGAGTTCTATACTCGCTTAGGGGATTGTTTTCGAATTACTCCTTGCTTGTTCTGTTCCTGTTTTCAGTTTGCAAGTTTCGTGTTAAAAATCGAACTTCGAAATTGTAATGTTTGAGATGTTTGAATGATTGATTATTTGATGATATTATGATTGTTTGAAACTGACTATGTTGCTGTTCTGGACTGAAATACTATGTTTTGATGTTTGGGGAATTGACCGGGATAAAATTGGAACGATCGGAACGACCAAGTTTTCATGAAAGATCACAGTTCTGGGATACTGATGAACACGCACGGGTCGTGCGCCCCAGTGGCACGGACCGTGCGTTCCGTTCGCAGGTTTCTTGTAAAATTTTAAAAACATGGCACGGACCGTGCGTACTCTTCGGTGTTTGTGTTCAAAAATTTTGAAAACGCGCATGGGTCGAGCGCCTTAGTGCATGGACCGTGCGTATGCTTCTGTTACCCAACTTCGAAATACGTCTTAGGCCTTTCTGAATGTAACACCCCGGTATTTCTTTAACAAAGAAATACATAAATATACAATTTGGTATAAATCAGAGTATAAAAATTCCTGTTCAGATATACATCTTTACAAGAAACAGCGGAAACTATAAAAATATCACATGATACAAGTTTGAGTCATAAGACCGAATACAGAGACTACATCAGAAATAATCCAAAACATAGATGGAAGATTACATCTCCAACTTCTCCTCGAGCCTGACGACTAACTATGCCGGAGTAGAAGTTACGAACAAAATGAGTCGGAAGACTAACGAGAATTTCTCACAGACCGTGATCGGAGTGCATCCAGCAGCGGATTGAAATAAGGTCACTTCTACCGATTCCACATACTGATCTGCTTTGAAGGATTTGATTCATAATTCCTGATCGGGACTTAACCTGATCGGCATATTATGACTCTGCTAGTCAATGCTGGCAACAGAGTATCTTTACTCAGTTAGCTTTATCATCTGTCACATTGTGACTCGGAAGAAGAAGAATCGGGATCTGTACTTGAAATTTTCTGGAGGGACTTCCTCAACTGATACCTAAACTGGGATTGACTTACTCCAGAAGGTAAGATTTATGATGAAAACGATATCTCTAAAACTCATACGCTGACTAAATAAAGGTCAGGGTTTCGGGTGTTAACTAATTTGACAGATTTCAGTACGCTAACGTTACTGTCGCACAATGGCTTCGGTTGATTTGTACTCTCGATAGGATTTACGATGTCTTATACTGCGACTCACCAGCCGCATCCGATTCATTTACTGAACAGCCGCCCACAATTTCCTCGAACCATCGCGGATGCCCATCACTGTTTCCAAATGTAATATGTAGCCCTCTGCTGCCGTTGCATGTTCTGATGAAACGAGAAGGCTGAGAATCCTATGGTGTAGGGTCTCGGACATTTTCGGGGCTGAGGCAACTATCTGTCATAGTTTTTCAGTAACTTAAATGAAACATTGAGTGGATCCTGACTCAATACGTCACATAATATACTAAAAAGGTCTGACATATAATTGTCTAAGTCCCTAGCTGACTCGATCCTATGTTCTCGACCCGAAGGTCACTACGTCCGACAAGGCCGAACCGCTCTGATACCAAATGTAACACCCCGGTATTTCTTTAACAAAGAAATACATAAATATACAATTTGGTATAAATCAGAGTATAAAAATTCCTGTTCAGATATACATCTTTACAAGAAACAGCGGAAACTATAAAAATATCACATGATACAAGTTCGAGTCATAATACCGAATACAGAGACTACATCAGAAATAATCCAAAACATAGATGGAAGATTACATCTCCAACTTCTCCTCGAGCCTGACGACTAACTGTGCCGCCTGCTGTCCTTATAACCTGTTCTCTGTAAAAACAACAAATATGGATTGGGTGAGACAACTTGTCTCAGTGAGTCCTACCGTGCCCCCTCACTGACACTCGGTTCAATTATTAAACCGTTTCACAAAAGCTGACATAACAATGTCTTATTGATTAATTGAAATGCCGACCGTGCAACAACCACTAATCCCGGCAATTCGTATTCTTAATTCATTAATTGAAACGCCGACCGTGCAACAACCTCTAATCCCGGCGAATCGTGAATTTCTTATTTAGCATAAACCGGCCGTGCAACAACCACTAATCCCGGTTTACAACATTAATTAGGAAGAAATGTCCAGTTATAAATCGAAACGCCGACCGTGCAACAACCACTAATCCCGGCGAATCGTGTGTTTAGTTTAGCATAAACCGGCCGTGAAACAACCACTAATCCCGGTAACCCGTGAGTTGACCACGCCAAAACACATTCAGGGCCTAGGGTGAGGGCTCATGACTTCCCTTCCTAGTATGCTACTTGTCGGGTCGTCACCCAACGCAATACATATGACAATATGCATCAAATTCTCGAGAGTTAGATAATTGATATCTTTTCGATCACCAAATGGATCAATTACATAATAATTGGATAAACAATATCCATATCGATCTACAATCCGTTTTGATGAATTTATAACATCCGGCATTATAATCAAAAACAATTGACATATATAAACATATATATATTCAGTCAGTCCATCACTCGGTGTACCCACACGTATACTAGGGTTTCGGTTTTTCAATCAATTTTGCTTTTGAAGCTCTTTTCAAAAACTTGAGTTGAACAAGTTCAAAATACGGTTGTCAGTAAGGCAATATCCTTAAAATGGGTTGGGAAGGAGATTAGAAGTGATTCGGGATCGAAAGGAGCGACGAAATGAGAAATCGGAGTCCGGTAACAGCAGCTCACGCACGGTCTGTGCCCAGGGGCGCACGACCCGTGCGTGATTTACCAAAACCACACAGCCAACCCGAAGAGGGCACACGGTCCGTGCCCAGGGGCGCACGACCCGTGCGGCCTGTTCTGTTACCAAATTCTAGTTTCTCATTCCGCTTTCCATTTCTCGCCCAAATCGAATTCCGATCGTTCTCCAACCTGAAAATGGATTTAATAAACAACATTCCAGACCATATTCCAGTGAAAGCACTAAAAATCACAATTTCGTAAATTGTTCAACAATTCAATAAAAACCGTAAAAACGCAACATTTCTCAAAAACGGTTTTCGGTTCCAAAAATCTTTCGAAACGGATAATGCCTTATGACTCAAAACCGATATATTTTCAAGACACATAAAAATATCCCTATCCGTGAGTAGAACTCACCCGGTTGACGAGTCCCCGAGAAGTCGCGTCCTCGTTCGAACAACCGAACCGTTAACCACTCGAACAATCCCCGTAGTCACGTACACGCTCCTAGTGCCTCCGCATCTGACTTGATGGGTCCCACTTGCACAACCAGTAACTAAGTCAATCATCCTCGCTACTGGACCCCACTTCAGTATATCGAACTGATGGCGCTCGAGACTTTGGCGAATCGAACTCAAATTTGACGAACGGGCATACTAGCTTCCATTTCCATTTCCCAGAATCAGGACCCAGTTTTGCAATAAGCATAAGTTGGTCAATCCGTGACCAAATCTACTCAAATCAGTGCCCATTGTGAAGATAATTTCGTCTACTTTCAAATGGAAGAAGTTTCACGCGCATGCATCCAGTAGATTGAGAGATATTAACAAAACAAGGTGACTGGTCCAGGACAGTGTTTGATTCTGAAACCGTAACTTGGGGACATGATATCTCCTTCATTTATCCATGAAATCATACGGTTCTTGTGCCCAAAATTAAGATCTTTCTGTCTAGTTTCCAGAGGAACAAGGATCACGATCATCGGAGTTGTGTGCAGGGATATACGATGAAATCACTGAAGGTAGGTAAAACGGTTTCCCAGCTGGATTCTTGATAAATCTTGAATCATCAACCTTAACTACTTGCAAACCACGAATTTGAGCTCAAGAGTTCCAGAAATGGTGAGTTGCAAATGGAAGAGAATGAGGTGATGAAAATTAGTTGGTTAGAAAGAGAAGGAGCAGCTGAATTGAAGTGTCAAGACATTGCTTACATGCATGGAGAATCAAAGAAAACCTCTTCCTCCTTCTTCTTCTCCCTCTTCGCCCCACCTCTCTCTTCTCACCCTTATTTTCTTTTTCTGATTTCAGAACCTCAGTGAAGTGAGTGAGAGTGTGGCTGAGAGAGATAAGTTGGTGAGGTTTTTAAATGAAGGTGAAATTACCATTTTGTCCTTATGTTCAACTCTCACTTCAACTCTTCTTTTCTCACTTCCTCTCTTCCAATTTTATTTCCAAATGGCTGAATGAGAGGGAAAGTAGTAGGGTCAGGTGGTGATATAAGCTGAGGGCTATTTAGATGAGGCGAAATGACCAAAACGCCATTGGTTCGTTAATATCCTCTTAGGTCCATTTTAATCCACCGATACTCATAAATCCCTATGACTTAGCAATTTAAATAACATCTCTATAACCTAGCACGATTAGAACCCAATCCTTTACTTCATCAATGATGCTTTCTCATTTTGAGACGGAAATGACGATTTTACCCTTGTGCTATAATTGTTCATTTAAATTATGACTAAGCCACAATTAAATGTAGAGTAGGATTTCTTTGGACTTTTCCTCGACTATTAATCCCCGAGACATGACCAATTATTCCCACAAATAATTACTCGGTCTTAGGCATCATAGTACGAGTCTTTAAAAATTAGGGATGTTACACTGAACGGTTCCAATTGCATTCTAATCCCTTCCCAAACCCTAGGTATTGAAGAATAACCCGTAATTCGTGGAAAACACGTCGGTATAAATTGAGATAATAAGAATGTTTTAAGTTAAGCTAAATGGATGTTAGAAACCACGTGTGAGGTCATGATTAATGTTTAAGCGGACTAAATGTCCCTTGAGGTTGAGGTTATGTTATGTTATACCAAGTATAAAAGACGCCCCAATGCAGGTGTATTTATATTTATATAAATTGAGGTCTAGGGTGACGACCCTATTGAGGTTAGCGTACTAGGGGAGGGGAAGTCATGAGCCTTATGAACCTAGGCCCCTTGAGGTTTGCCCTCAGTTTATGGTAAGCGGATTGGGTTCACCGGAAATATAGACAATCATTCACGGTGATATGCTAAGCAATGTAAAGAGGTTTCACGTGGCTATTATTTTAGCTACGATTTATGAGATGCATAATGAACCGATAGAGTTTTAGTGAGGGGTCTCGATAGGACTCACTGAGATAATGTTTATCTCACCATTTATATGTTGTGGTTTTTACAGAGAAACAGGGAAATGCAAAGGCAAAGAGGCACGGCTAGACGCGATGTTCCGAGGATATGTTGCAATTTTAATTTATATGCTTATGCTGAGTTTTCCCCAGTTGTCTTTGTAATTTCGATTGTATGACTTATACATTGTTAAAAGTTGTAAATCATTTCCTCTACTTATGTTCTGGATGTTGAACACTAGGGATGCGACAGGTTTATGAACATAGAACTTAAGTATTTTAAGTAACTCTATGTTATATTATGAATTGAGGTGACCGTTTGATGAATATTCATCGAAGTTTTTAGTTGTGTTCAATATCTAGGACAGGAAGTTATCTCTGATGTATGCTAAGTTGTGCATTTTAGTATTTCTACAATTTAGAAATATTAGGGTGTTACACAGATCATGACATGTTTCCTTCGTTTAGGGTTTAAAAAGATTTTGACAAAAAAAAGGGGTTCAAAAAGATGTTTTTTTTTATTTCTAATTTTATTAAACAAATAGATTAAAAACATTTGTTAAAATAAAAAAAGAAAATATTAATTTAAAATTCACCATGGCATGTCTGCGTGTCACGCCACGTAGGATAAGTGACTGACAACTCAGCACCAATTTTGACCAAATTAAAGGGGGGCTATAATTTTATAATTTAGGAAAATAGGAGGGCTAAATTCGTGGAAAAAAAGTTGGGGGACCAAAATCGTGAGCTGGTGAAAATAGGGGGACCAAAACTGTAATTAAGCCTTATCTCTATTTTTAAATTAGTAATTTAGCTAGTGACTAACACAAATAACAATAACAAGTTGTCAATAAATATTGTGAATAACATAAATGTAAGTAAGCAAGTAAAGATAGATGATAAGTAGAAATTCATAATAAGAGTAGTTGGAATGCTTTTCACTAAGTAAATCCTTTAAAATAGAACAATGCAATGTCTGATGCTATAGCATTGGATGCTGTAGCAATTGGTGTGTGCCTTTCAGTCACTAACGTCAATGTTTCATTACAAGGGCTTATGCCTAAATGTAACATCCTCAAAATAATTAGTAGAATTATTTGGGTGTTAACCCAATTAAATTAATTTAGTACTTGACTGGTAAATTTATTGAGTGCTAAAATTATTTATATGTGTGTGTGTGTGTAAATTAAAGAAAGAAAAGAAAGAAAGAATGCGAGAGAGAGATACAGAGAGGAGAAAGGAGAGAAAGAGAGAAAAGAAGAGAATGGGTATGGAAGAAGAATGGGAGAGAAGGGATAGATAGGTTCATCAAAACGTCTTCCCTCCAACACGAAAAATGATCAGCGTTCCTTCCTCTTCAATTTGGTACCAACATCATCACCATCAATTCACTCTCTCTCACTTTGCCATTTTCTAATTTAAGAGGAAAATGGAGGTTTTTGTTGTTCAAGCTCAAAGGAAAGCTTTGGATGGTGTTTGGGAGCGAGCTCAAGGCGGATTGCGCAAATATTGAAGTCCGATTTGGGGTTTGTGAAGAATCAAGAGGTTAGGGTTCAAATTGGGGTTATGTGTGAATAGTGAATTGGAGCTTGAAGACGATGAATAGTAATTTCATGGAGGTTTTGTGATTGATTGTAGGTTCAAAGGTTGGGAGCGGATTCGATTGGCGTCGGAGCGTAAAGTTTATACGGGGAACGTTCGTGTGGTTATGTCGAAAAAGCGATTTCGTGGAAAGTCTCGGCTATTTGTGATTTTCATCACAATCGGTGAGTTTTACTCACGTTTAGGATTATTTCGTTTTACAATAAATTTTACGTGATTTGGTTTCGAAAGATTTGGACTTAAAAACCGTTATTTGGAAATATATCGTATTTTTATAAAATTCGTTTAGTTGAGTTTTTGATTGGATTGATTGATTGTGTGGTATTGATTGGGTCTGTTTTGATGGTTGTTTGAACTGTTTTTAATCGGAAAAAGAATCGGAATTGAGCGGAATAGCGAATTTCGCAAGAAAACGGAAAACCTGCACTTTTCTGCAGACGGTCGCGTCGCGACCAGGCTTAGTTTTGTCACGCAAAAAGTTTCTGTCGCTTTTCGCGTCGCGACGGTAGCAGTTCGCATCGCGACGCTTTGCAGATTTTCAGCAACTATTCACTGATTTTATTTTCGCGATACATTTTGATCCGGGAACCCGATTGAGGTGTTCTAAGATGCGTTTGAAAGCTTATTCAGAGGCCTAACTGAATATACAATTTAAAAGGTAAAATGAACTGTTTTTGAAGTTGAAATTGTTTTGAAAAACTGAATAGTAGTACACGTGTGCAGATATGTTTTATTAATAATAAACCGGATTATGAGTCCTACGTAGTATTGTATAACCGACGTAAAATGATTATTATTTATTCGTCTAAACCGGACTACGATTCACGATATATATATATAATATCGACTATAGGAAACGACCCAATGCGGGTATTATGTTCGATTAACGGTAAAATGTAGATGGACTAAATGTTCATTGAGTGTAGGTGAACTAACAAGTTATCGAGTGTAGATATATTTAATATATATCGAGTTGGGTGACGACCCATGTTAAAATACTAGGCGGGGAAGTCATGATCCCTTACCCTAGGCCCGTATACCATTAGGAAAAGTACTATTGGTAAAGGGGTTCACCGGGATTACCATGTCTGGGGTCGGTGTTGTGTTAAAGTCATACAATACGGTTCACCGGGATTACCATGTCTGGGGTCGGTGCCGTGTTAAAGTTATGTAGTGCAATTCACCGGGATTACCATGTCTGGGGTCGGTGTTGCGCTAAGTTATAGAGGCGTGGTCTATAAATTAAACTACGAGAAAGAAAGAAAGTTTTATAATACGGTTCACCGGGATTACCATGTCTGGGGTCGGTGCCGTGTTATGTAGTGCGATTCATCGGGATTACCATGTCTGGGGCCGGTGTCGTGCTAGGTTGAAATGCGTGGTTTATAAATTTAACTGCGAGATAAAAAAATCAAAGGTTTCATAATTGAACCAAGAGTGTAGTTAGGGGTCTCGGTAGAACTCACTGAGATTGTATCTCATTGTTTATATGTTGTTTTACAGATAAACAGGGAAAGTGGAGATTCAAGAGGCACGAGTAGGTGGTACTCGGATGGTTGCTGAAGACTTAGCTTTATGCTTAAGTGTATATCTTTCCTTGTTATCTGTGTATCAAGACCTTTTGTCTTTAGCGTTATGTATTTATTTCCGCTTTCTTGTACGATATTGAACACTGTGTTTCACTGATGGTTTATGGTCTTATTTATGTTTAAGACTGTCCTGTTGTTATTCAGTGAAAAATTTATAGTGGTGTTCAGTATTTAAACAGAAAATATATCTCTGATGTTTTAGGGATGCTGCACTTGGGTATTTTTACTCGATAAAAATACCGGGGTGTTACACTAAACTCTAAATAGGTTCACCCATGTATATTAAGCTCCCACAGAATTCACCCTATTAACTATGCCTTGTCGTAAGTTCATAGTCCAAGTTATAAACAATTTTGGTGATGAAATAATGTACCCTATAATAGCTACGCCAATTGGGGTGGGTAGTTTTGCAAACCCTATAAATATTCCCGATGATGGGGGAGGGGAAGACACCTTAATTAATGAAAATGCATGAGGGAACTATGTACTTCCACACATTGCGTAAGAGTCTGTCTTTGAATCTAACATGTTGGTAAGATTGTAGAAAAGGCTAACAACATAATTAGTTGTCGAATTTTTGTTAGATATATGAAATTTTGGTGGTAGATTGTGTCTTTATTTTCAAGAATTGCCTCAAAGTTCTTGTTAGTCAGCTTTGCCTATTCTATCATCTGAAGTTACGTTGATTGATGAATTTGAAAAAAATGAATGTGTTATTTTGTTGGACAAGGTTTTGTATTGTGACAGGACTAAAGACGGTCAACCAGTTAAGTTTGTTGTAACCTATTCAAATTCTGATGTTTTGTTTTATATGTGGGTTTGAATAAAAGCCGTGTATATCAAATTAGAATACAACAAGGGGCACCAAAGTGCCAAATGATCACAAATCAGTTCCTAACCCTCTTTTACATTAAATAACACATATTAATTAATTATATAACAATATTGCTTAAGAACTCACATGGCTTTAAGTATAAAAGATATAAATAACTATTATAAATAAGAGTTATCACACCCCCCAAACTTAAAACATTGATTGTCCTCGAGTAATGACACTTGACAAAGAACAAACAATACAAAAACAGAGAAACAAGGGTATAGATTAGCTGCACAAACAACACAACAACAATATCATTATTTATTTTTTTAAAAAAATATTACTTTAGAACTCACATTGATTTAAGTCTAGAAAGCATAAATAACTCTTATAGATAAGAGTTATCACACCCCCAAACTTAAACCATTGTCTGTCCTCAAGTAATGACTTTATAAAGACAAACAAACTAACTGAAAACAGAATAATAACAGCATAGAAAGACAATGTTAGTTGCATCCCTAAATCAAACAGTTTTTTCAAAAATGTTCTTAGTGGCCCAAACTTTCAGATTCACACTCACATACACACACCATTGGGCTCAGGTTCAGTTTAGCTCCTAGCTAGTTTCAATATTCTCCTAGCCTCGGAAAGAGTGGCCTTCTTTTGGTCTAGCCAAAGAATTTTTAAAAAGGAGAGTAGACTAACAACTTCACATAAGACTTGAGGGTCTTCAAAGCACAACAAAAAGCTCGATTGGGCATTTCAGATCTTTGACCAGTGCACTAAATATTGTTTTGGTGATTTCTCAATTTTGTAGCAAGAGATGCTATAGCACTGGTAACTTGATGAATAGATTTAGCTGCAATGCCCTCATTGCTGAACTCCTATTATTTGCATTTTCCTTTTTTTTTGTTTTTTGTTATTTTACAAGATTGGAACAGTTACAACATTTGTTTCGGGCAATTGCAGTTTTTTACAATTTACATGACCATTGACAATACATTTGTAACAATTTGTGAGCCTATAACACTGGCCTTCCTATAATCTTCATATCTAGCCTTAATATAACTGATGCACCCCCAAACTTAGCTTCAAATGCTACTCTCAACTTTTAATAAAACTTGACTAAACATTGGTTAACCGAGACTAACTTCAGCATCAGATCATCCCTAACTAACTAGGTTCCTTGCTAAGCCTAGAGTTTGAGTGTAGAAACAACAATAAAACCAGTCATTATTCAAACAAGGCTACTCTACATATACACTTAATCATCACTAAATTTAACCCAGCAAGAAACATATTCTATTACTGAAAAACTAGGAATTGCAACGGATCATGCTTTCTATTCAACAAACACACATGACATTAACATTTGACATACATAACATTAAACACATTTAAGGTGTAACACCCCGGTATTTTTATCAAGTAAAAATACCCAAGTGTACCATCATAAAATAATCAGAGATATATTTCCTGTTTAAATACTGAACACCACTATAAAATTTTCACTGAATAACAATAGAACAGTCTTAAACATAAATAAGACTATAAACCATCAGTGAAATACAGTGTTCAATATCGTACAAGAAAGCGGAAATAAATACATAACATTAATACATCAGCAGTCGCCTGAGCTCAACCTACTCGTGCTCCTTGGATTTCTGCCGTCCCTGTTTCTCTGTAAAACAACAACATATAAACAATGAGATACAATCTCAGTGAGTTCTACCGAGACCCCTACTAACGCTCTCGATCCTTTTATGAAATTCATTTATAATTCAATGCGTCATCGACTGCCCCGAGACTAATCCCGATGAACCGCATTATATTACACATAGCATTCCACCGACTGCCCCGAGACTAATCCCGGCGGATCTGCTATAACTCAGTGCGTCACCGACTGCCTCATGACTAATCCCGGCGAACACACTACAAAACAACAGTAACGTACCACCGACTGCCTCTTGACTAATCCCGGCGGACGTTACTCAATACTCTTTGACACACCACCGACTGCCTCTTGACTAATCCCGGCGAACCCCTTACCAATAATAGTTTAACTATTGGCATCGGAGCCTAGGGTGGGGGATCATGACTGCCCCTCCTAGTATGTCAACATGGGTCGTCACCCATACCACGTAAATATATTAAATATATCTACACTCGATGACCTGTTAGTTCACCTATACTCAATGAATAGTTAGTCCATCTACATTTGACCGTTAGTCGAACATGATACCCGCATTGGGCCGTTTCCTATAGTCGATATAATATATATCGTGAATCGTAGACCGGTTTAGACGAATAAATAATAATCATCCCGCGTCAGTTATACCGTATTACGTAGGACTCATAGTCTACTTTATTATTAATAAAACATATTCGCACACGTATACTATTGTTCGGCTTTTCGAAACCATTTCAACTTCAAAAGTATTTTATAAAAACCCTTTTGAAACACACCCAAAATCACGGCATTATAAGCCTAATTTCATTATAGGAGGGTTAGGAAAGGATTAGGAGAGGATTGGAATCGATCGGGATCATTTCGGGCAAGTTTGGAAAATTTGGACAGAACACTGCGCACGGACCGTGCTCCCATACGCACGGGTCGTGCGCCCTGTAATGCATTTTTGAAAACAGAAACAGAATGACACGCACGGTCCGTGCGCCTGGGACGCACGGGTCGTGCGCTTTTGACAGCATTGTATTTTATCCCGTTTTCGCAATTTTCGTCGTTCCGACCAATTCCGATACCTGTTCCAGTCCAGTCCTAACACCAGAATAGTACAAAAACATATCCAACGTCCTCACTCGATCAACCAATCCAATCAAAGACTCAACACATTCGATTTTCATCAAAATTCGACATATTTAAAAATAATGGTTTTTGACTCAAAATCTTTCGAAATTAAATCACTAAAAATTCCATTTCAACACGACTCAACCCGAGACTCGCTCCGATCAATTCCTAATCCGAATCAGACAGTATCCAGAAATATTCCAGTCCAGCGAAAGCGATAAAACAGTTAATTAATTAATTCGAAAAACAAAAATCCTAAACGTGAGTAGAACTCACCCTTGACGCGTGATCCACGATCGAGCCGAAATCACCGAGCAGCCACACGAACATTCCCCGCTCCGGCGACACCCAATCTGCTTCCAAAGCTTCCCACTCGATCACGAAACCTCTTTTGACCGAAATGCCGAATTCCTCGAAATCCTCCATGGGCACTATTCATCATCTTCCTCCTCATGAAGCACTATTCATACAAAACCCAATTTTGAACCCTAACCTTCAATTCTTCAAAAACTCCAAATCGGACTTCAATATTCGCGTATTCCACCTTGAGCTCGCTCCTCACCACCATTCTAGGCTTTCCTTTGAGCTTGAACCACAAAACCTCTATTTTTTCCTCTCAAATCGAAAATGGTAAAATGAGAGAGAGTGAGTTGATGATGAAGATCTTGGTACCAAACCGAAGAGGAAGTAACGCTGAGCATTTTTCGTGTTGGACGGATGTCGTTTTGATGAGCGGAATTACCCCATTTTTCCTCTTCTTCTTCCTCCCCCCTTCTTTCTCTCTTCTTTTCTTTTTCTCCTCTCCCCTCTTTTTCTCGCATCCTCTTTCTTTCTTCCCTTCTTAATTTAATTCTTTCCTTTCTTATTAACACACACACACACTTATATTTATTTATTTAATTAATTCTTTCTCCTCTTCACTCACACACACCCACGTATACATATATATATTTATTTAATATATTTGTTGTAACGCGGTCAAATTACCATATTGATCGAAATCTCCTATTTCGATTCCAAAACTTCATTGGTCCGTATTATCCGGTTAACGATCCGATGACAACCAATAAATAATTTTAGCACTCAGTAAATTTACCAGTCAAGTACTAAATTAATTCAATTGGGTTAACATCCAAATAATTCGGTTAATTATTTTGCGGATGTTACATAAGGCCCTCCCCCCAACTTAAGACCTAGCAGTGTCTCCACTTCTCATGCAATTCTAATGGGAGAGGCCTTTTGGACACTACAATACTGAAATCTATTAATTATACAAAATTGTCTGACCCTCAAAGTTCTTTTTCCAAGTTGTCATCAGATCCGCATTTCGTGGGCACGAAATTAAATGCTACATCTAAGTGGCACACCAGTATTGGTCCACTCAATATACACAAGAGAAAGAGAGGTCGAAAGAAAGAGAGAGCTATCGAAGGGAAGGGGGAGAGTGTCGAAAGATTGCAAGAACTGTTTTTGAGAGAATGAATGCAAGAATAGGGAACAACTTTCACATTCAATTGGTATTGACTTATTACAATGTGTATTTATAACACTTAGGCAAAGCTAAATTGAGATTTTACCATTACTTAATTACAGTTAAATGGATTTTAACCAATCACTAAAACTAATACACAATGTCTTCTTAATTGCTAATAAGTCCTACACAAGTTTGTAATTACACCACAATACTCTTCCTTAATTCAAACTTGCAAGGTTTTCAAATCCTTTGTTAGCATGTCTGCTAACTGATCTTCTGTACTGCAGTGCTGCTCCACTGCTAGTTTCCCTTTGGCCACTTGATCTCTTAGGAAATGATACTTGATCTCTATATGCTTGCTCCTTCCATGAGCAATTGGATGCTTTGCTAAATCAATAACTGACTTGTTATCCACCTTCAATCTCATAGCACCTTCACACTTCACTTTCAGTTCATGCAGCAACATTTGTAGCCATTGTGCCTGACTTGCACCAAATGCTGCTGCAATGTACTCATCTTCACAGCTCGACAGTGCTACAACATTCTGCTTCCTTGAACACCCTGCTATTGGAGCCTGACCCATCATGAACATGTAACCAGAAGTACTCTTCCTTGTCTTTTGTATCTCCACTCCAATCAGCATCAGTGTATCCTACTAACTCAGTAGTTTCAGGCCCTGCTGTACTGGGAAACAGAATTCCCCAATCGATTGTGCCCTTGAAATATCTAAGTATTCTCTTTGCAGCCACCATGTGAGCTCTCTTAGTCACTTCCATGTATCTGCTTGCCACTCCAACACTATAGACTATGTCTGGCCTTGAGTGACAGATATATCTAAGTGAGCCAATCAACTGCCTAAACAGTGTCGAATCAACACCTTCATCAGTGGCATCTTTCTGCAACTTCACAGTAGTGTCAGCTGGTGTAGATACAGGCTTGCACTCAAGCATTTTAAACCTCTTGAGTACATCTGTAATGTACTTCTTCTGATGCAGGAAAATTCCTTTTTCACAGGACACAAATTCCATGCCAAGGAAATAAGACAATTTTCCTAGATCAGTCATCTCATACTCGGTCATCATTTGCCTCTTAAGCTTCACTATCTCTTGTTCATTGCTTCCTGTCACTAACAGATCATCCACATACAAGCAAATGATTATCAAGTCCCCATTCATGTTCAATCTTACATACACACCATGTTCAGTCGAACACTTGGTGAAGTTTAGCTTCTGCAGTGAGGCATCAATCTTCTTATTCCAAGCACGAGGTGCTTGCTTGAGTCCATATAAGGCCTTCTTCAACTTCATTACTTTGTTTTCCATGCGCTTCTTCTCAAAGCCAGGTGCCTGCTTCACATAGACCTCCTCTTCTAATGGCCCATTGAGGAATGCAGATTTGACATCAAGTTGATTCAAACTCCATTTTCTCAAACTTGCCAATGCTACTATCAATCTCACAGTCTCAATCCTTGCAACTGGAGCATATATCTCATTAAATTCAAGTCCAGGTTGTTGCAAGAATCCCTTTGCAACCAACCTATCCCTTTGCAACCAACCTAGCCTTATATTTTGCAATCTCACCATTTGGCTTCATCTTAGTCTTGTAGACCCATTTCACATCAATGGCTCTCTTGTTACTTGGTAGATTCACCACCTGCTAGGTTTCTTTCTTTTCAATTGACTTTAATTCATCCACCATTGCTGCTTTCCACCTTGGATTTGAAAGATCTTGATCAAGTGATATAGGTTCTGACTCTGCCATGAGAACCAAGTGCATTATATCAGTAACATCTTCACACAAGCGTGCAGGGTACAGGGCATAGCCTTGCAGTCTTACTGATGGGAATCTTGCTCTATCAGGTCTTCTCAATTGCTCCACATTGTCATTATCCATAGTCTCAACATTGTTTTCATTGACATTGTTCACATTATCATCATCAGGAACAGCTAGTTCAGGCACACTCCCAACAGCTGGTTCAGGTACATTCACTTCTTCCTCATCTTCGACTTGGTCACTGTCGAGTAGAATGCTAGTTACTTTACTAGTAGCTTGCTCAGTTGATTCCTTCCAGTTCCCTTATTTTGTTTCATCTATAATCACATCATTACTCACTACTATCTTCTTGTGAATTGGATCATACAGTTTATAAGCACCAGTGCTATGATAGCCTATCAGTATCATTGCTTGTGCTCTAGAATCAAGTTTCCTTCTGTTTTGTTCAGGCACATGTCTGTAACACAGTGAACCAAACATTCTGAAGTGCTTTACACTTGGCTTCACACCACTCCATGCTTCTTCAGGTGTGATGCCTTCTAGTCTCTTGGTTGGACACATGTTCAGTATATGAGCAGCTATATATACTGCTTCTGCCCAGAACTTATGTGGAAGATTCTTCTCTCTCAGCATACATCTTACCATATTAAGCAGAGTTCTATTTCTTCTCTCAGCTGTGCCATTGTGTTGAGGAGTATATGGAGCCATTACTTCATGAATTATACCCTCATTTTTACAGAAATCTTCAAACTCGTGTGAAGTGTATTCACCACCACCATCAGTTCTAAGCAATTTAATCGAACTATCACACTGTTTTTCGACTAACAGTTTAAATTGCTTAAAAATGCTAAACACTTCACTCTTTTTCTGTATAAGATAAATCCACATCTTCTTAGTATAGTCATCTATAAAGGACACAAAATAGGAGTTACCTCCAATGGATTTGGCTTCAAAGGGTCCACACACATCTGGATGGATGATAGCAAGCTTCTTTGTTGCTCTAGGTGGTATTGCAGATTTGTATGACTTCCTTGGTTGCTTTCCTTCACAGCATTTTCGACATATCTCTTTTGGCTCTTCAATTTGAGGCAAGCCAACCACCATATTCTTTTTCTGCAACATCTTCAGGCTATTGAAGTTCAAATGTCCCATTCTCTTATGCCATTTCCACACTATATCATCTACTTGTGCAACTAGACATTTTTCATCAATAGAGTTCACACCAACCTTGAAAGTTCTATTGCTTGTCAAAGACACTTTCAATACTGCCTTCTCTTTGTTGTCGAAAACTTCCATGTAATTTTCCTTCATGTTCATTGAATAGCCCTTCTCTAGTAATTGCCCCAAACTAAGCAAATTACTCTTCATTTGTGGAACATAAAGTACATCACTCACTATTACTTTTGTTCCATCTTCCCTTCTAATGGCTACCTTTCCAATGCCTTCTGCAATGACACATCTGCCATCACCAAATCTGATCTTTCTTCTCACAGTTTTGTCAATTTCACAAAACCATTCTAAGTGGCTTGTCATGTGATTAGAGCAGCCCGTATCCAAGTACCACCATTCTACTCCACCACCTTCAGTAACTGTCATCAACATCATCACTTCTCCATCAATTGTTGCCATTAATGCAACAGCTTCTTCATCAGAGTCACGCGCTAACTGTGCCTCTTCATTCCTCTTCCTAGGCACTTTAGGATTCACACATTCATCTGCAAAATGGCCCCATTTTTTGACAGTTATAGCATTGAATGTGTTCCTTGGATTTCTTCTTTCCCTTGCCATCACTCTCACCTCCTTTCTTCTGAGATTCTTGCTTAGGATTTCCACCCTCATTCTTGTTACTCTTCCACTTTCCTTTACCTTTCTTCTTCCAAGATTCATTACCACCACTTCTTTTCTTCTGGGATTGTGTAAACAATGCCTTCTCAGTTTCTTTCTCATCTTTCTAGACACCATCTCTGTAACATCCCTTTTCTACCCGATAATTATTTAATAAAATCAGAGTTATAAAATTTTTTCATACTTCGAAAAGAGATGTCACACATTTCATCGATAGTTCAAAACATCACATACAATATATAACACTTGTCAAGAAGGGTCGAAACCCATAACACCAGTTTAATTAACCGCATCGTCAAAATACATCACCACGCAGCGGAAATAGAAATAAGTTTCAAACAATAAAATCATAACGTCCTGAATGGACTCAAAATAAATAAAATGCAACAGCCAAGTCTAGGTTCGTTTCCCCCCTTGAGTGTTACATATCAAAGCAAATGACACCGATTCAGACTAGCAATCACCTGCACGTTACCGCATATGGGGTAACATTCAAACAGAAGGGGTGAGATATCTTCAATATAATAGGTAAAATGATAGGAAATATGCTAGAATATGACAACTATATCTACCACTCCAATACACACATCTAATTCATCAACACACGTCAAATAGTAAACACCACAATCAGTCACAAAATGTCATGACAATGCATGAATGCAACCCACACCAACGGGCATATGCATGTGGTACCAAATCACCAAAAATTTTGCCTGTAAATAGAGGCGTCACCAAAATTGAGAGCTTTCACACCCGGCTCACCAATTCAGAAAATTTGAGCTTTCACACCCGGCTCACTAGTTTTTGAAAAATTTGAGCTTTCACACCTAGCTCCAAGACCAAAGGCCTTCACCAAAATAAATGCACATGCTGTATGCGACACCATGTATGCACACAGACAATCATCCAAAATAGTCACAATGTGACTCACCAAAAATTATTCACCAATATCACCAAAGTTGAGCTTTCACACCTAGCCCAACGACACCGAAACACCAAACTACACGAGACAACGGAACACCAATATTTGGAGCCTTCACACCTAGCTCCCAAAACACCAAGGTTTGAGCCTTCATACCTAGCTCAAACAGCACCAAGACACCAAGATGACAACAAGTTTCCAAAATATTGGGACGACGACAATTTTCCAAAATATTTGAGATGCGACAATTTTTTCTTTTCCCAAAGACGTCAACACTTAACGACTAAGACAACGGCCAACAATTTCCAGAAAAATAGATCACTTTGCCTTAAATTAGAATATTCAGCTAGGCCTCTGAATAAGCTTTCTAAAACATTTTGAAACGTCTCAATCGGACTTCCGAGTCAAAAGATATTGCAAAAACAAAATAGGAACAAAACTGAGAAATATGCTGAAAACAGCGCCCAGGCACAGGGCGCCTAGCAGGCAACACGCTGGAACTGGCCAACAACAGAAACTGGCGCCCTTGGCGCCTAGGCAACACAAAAACACAACAAGACACAGGATATGGCGCCCATGGCGCCCATAGGTGTAACGCCCAAATATTTAATTAAATTATTTAATTAAATGTTTAGGTATTCAATTATTTATTTATTTATTTCAGTTGGTGTAATTATATTAGTGTTTGATTAAGAGGTGTGTAATTGAATATTAGGGGATGGTGTTAGTGATCGGGCTTAAGCTGGAGGAAAGCCCGTGATCCAAGCCCACTAGCTAGGCGCATAGGTGAAGCGCCTAGGCTAGGGTTGTGCTCATTTGCGAATTTGTGTGAGAAAAATAGAGAGAGGAGTCGCGAAATAGAGAGAGGAGAAGAGAAGGAGAATTCGGCGCACCCAAGGGAGGGGCAAGAAGAGGGTTTCGCACATCCAAGGAGAAGAGAGGAAGCCGTGTTGCTGAGGTTTTGTTGGTGACTCGATCAAGAGAATTGGTGCTCTCCTACTATAAGGTAAGGGTGGGGTTCTTCCTTATAATGGGGTTTCATGATGGGGTTATGTGGGGATAGGTCCTTTAATACCCTTTGATGGATTATGATGTTTGATTTGGTGTTAGTTGAATTATAACTAGGTTGGATTGAAATTTGACATTTGTTGGTGATGGTTGTGACTCTAGAACTTGGTGCTCATTGTTGTTATTACTAAACGCATGCTAGGTGTTCGATTAAATTGTTGTTTGGTGTGGTGAGTGACAAATTATGATGATTGACATTGGTGATTAAGGATTGGTGATTTGAATTGGTGAATTAACGAAATTATTGAACCCTAGGGGGCCATGGGCGCCATTGACCTAGAAACTGTTTTTGGCGCCCTGTGCCTGGGCGCCGTGCCTGACCATGTTGCGTAGTGTTCTGTTGCTGTTTCTGGCGCCCTGTGCATGGGCGCCGTGTCTGGTGTGTGTGTGTGCGTGCGTGCGCCAGTGTGTGTGTGTGTTGCTGTGTCTTGGCGTAGGGGCGCTATGGGCGCCTGTTCTTGAGTTGTGTTGCGCGCTGTCTTGGCGCAGGGGAGCCATGGGCGCCATGGGCGCCGTTCCCATGTCTGGTGCCTGTTCCTGTTCTGTGTTGCGTCTGTGCTATAGGCTGTCTGGGCGCCAAGGGCGCCAATCCCTGTGCCATGTTGCGTTTTCTGGCGTGCTTTTGGACTGTCTGGGCACCAAGGGCGCCAATTCCTGCTGTGTTGCCTGTTGGGCACCTCCATGGGCGCCAAATCCTGCTTGGGCGCCAAGGGCGCCATTTTCAAGATGTCTCAATTTTTCCCCGGTTTTGTTTTCGACATATCTTTTGACTCGGGAGTCCGATTGGGACGTTTCAAAATGTTTTGGAAAGCTTATTCAGAGGCCTAGCTGAATATTCTAATTTAAGGCAAAGTGATCTATTTTTCTGGAAATTGTTAGCCGTTGTCTTAGTCGTTAAGTGTTGATGTCTTTGGGAAAAGAAAAACTGTCGCATCTCAAATATTTTGGAAAATTGTCGTCGTCCCAATATTTTGGAAACTTGTTGTCATCTTGGTGTCTTGGTGCTGTTTGAGCTAGGTGTGAAGGCTCAAACCTTGGTGTTGTGGGAGCTAGGTGTGAAGGCCCCAAATATTGGTGTTCCGTTGTCTCGGATAGTTTGGTGTTTCGGTGTCGTTGGGCTAGGTGTGAAAGCTCAACTTTGGTGATATTGGTGAATAATTTTTGGTGTGTCACGTTGTGACTATTTTGGATGATTGTCTGTGTGCATACATGGTGTCGCATACAGAATGTGCATTTATTTTGGTGAAGGCCTTTGGTCTTGGAGCTAGGTGTGAAAGCTCAAATTTTTCAAAAACTAGTGAGCCGGGTGTGAAAGCTCAAATTTTCTGAATTGGTGAGCCGGGTGTGAAAGCTCTCAATTTTGGTGACGCCTCTATTTATAGGCAAAATTTTTGGTGATTTGGTACCACATGCATATGCCCGTTGGTGTGGTTTGCATTCATGCATTGTCATGACATTTGGTGACTGATTGTGGTGTTTACTATTTGACGTGTGTTTATGAGTTAGATGTGTGTATTGGAGTGGTAGATATAGTTGTCATATTCTAGCATATCTCCTATCATTTTACGCTATTATATTGAAGATATCTCACCCCTTCTGTTTGAATGTTACCCCTATGCGGTAACGTGCAGGTGGTTGCGAGTGAAGGCCTAGTTACCTTCGCTAGTCTGAGTCGGTGTCATTTGCTTTGATATGTAACACTAAAGGGGGGAAACGAACCGAGACTTGGCTGTTGCAATTTTATTTATTTGGAGTCCATTCAGGACGTTATGATTTTATTGTTTGAAACTTATTTCTATTTCCGCTGCGTGGTGATGTATTTTTGACGATGCGGTTGTTTAAACTGGTGTTATGGGCTTCGACCCTTCTTGACAAGTGTTATATATCGTATGTGATGTTTTGAACTATCGATGAAATGTGTGACATTTCTTTTCGAAGTATGAAAAATTTTTATAACTCTCATTTTATTAAATAATTATCGGGTAGAAAAGGGGTGTTACATTAGGCAACACAACGCAGGAACTGGCGCCCGAGGGAGGCGCCCAGCAGGCAACACAGCAGGAGATGGCGCCCTTGGCGCCTAGACAGCAAGGAACACAACAGAACACAATCAGGAGCACACCCAGACACGGCGCCCAGCAGCAGGGCGCCAAAAACTGCAACACACACAGGGAACACAACAACAGCAACTCTGGCGCCCATAGCACCCAGGACTCAGAACACAGCAGCAACAACATCCTGACACACGGCGCCCAGCAGCAGGGCGCCAAAAACAGCACCTAGGACAATGGCGCCCATGGCGCCCTAGGGTTCAATAATTTTGTTAATTCACCAAATTCAAATCACCAATCCTTAATCACCAATGTCAATCATCATAATTTGTCACTCACAACACCAAACAACAATTTAATCGAACACCTAGCATGCGTTTAGTAATAACAACAATGAGCACCAAGTTCTAGAGTCACAACTATCACCAACAAATGTCAAATTTCAATCCAACCTAGTTATAATTCAACTAACACCAAATCAAACATCACAATCCATCAAAGGGTATTATAGGACCTATCCCCACATAACCCCATCATGAAACCCCATTATAAGGAAGAACCCCACCCTTACCTTATAGTAGGAGAGCACCAATTCTCTTGATCGAGTCACCAACAAAACCTCAGCAACACAGCTCCTCTCTGCTCCCTTGAATTCGCGAACTCCTCCTCCTCCTCTTCTCCCTTGTGCGCCGAATTCTCCTTCTCTTCTCCTCTCTCTATTTGCAACTTTTTCTTTCTTTTCTCTTAGGGTTTGCGCTAATGACAAGTCAAACCCCAACCCCCATATGCCTAAGCGCCTAACTCATGGATATGGATCGCGGGCTTTCCTCCAGCTTAAGCCCGATTACTAACACCATCTCCTAAAATCCCATTATACACCTCTTAATCACATGCTAATATAATTACACCATTAAAATAAATAAATAAATAATTGGATACCTAAATATTTAATTAAATATTTGGGCGTTACAATCTCCGTTCTTTAACTTCAATTCATGAGCTTCTAAAGAACCTATTAATTGTTCCAATTTCAGCGTATCTAGGTCCTTCGATTGTTCGATTGCAGCAACTATATTGTCGAATTTGGGTGTTAAACCCATGATAACCTTTTTGACCTTCATTGAATCAGTGATTTCTTCACCACAACTCTTCATCTGGTTGGCAAATACAGTTAGCCTATTCACGATTTGCGCTACTGTTTCATTGGGTTCCATTTACAATTGACCTAATTGACGCCTTAAAGCCATCAATTTCACTTTCTTGGTTTGGTTGTCGCCGGCGTAAGTGGTTGCAAGAACATCCCAAGCTTCTTTGGCCGTCTCATATTCAATTATCTTTTCCAAGACATTCGAATCTACACATTGATGGAGGAAGTATATCGCCTTGTCGTCTTTCTTCAATTGTTCATGGTGAGTTGCCCTCGCCGTCTTCCTTGGTGCTGCACCAAGCGGTGTCACTCCACTGCGAATGACATCAAGAACACCCTGATACCTAAAGACAACCTTCATTTGCGCCGTCCATCGTTCGTAATTGTTGCCGTCAAAGATTGGAAGTTTTGCATGCATCTGATCACTGGTTCTTGAAGCTTCCGCCATGTTGCCGTCGCGTTCTCCGTCGTGCGTGGCCATGGATCGTCTTGCTCTGGATGCCAATTTGTTGGATTATCACACTCAATATACACAAGAGAAAGAGAGGTCGAAAGAAAGAGAGAGCTGTCGAAGGGAAGGGGGAGAGTGTCGAAAGATTGCAAGAACTGTTTTTGAGAGAGTGAATGCAAGAATAGGGAACAACTTTCACATTCAATTGGTATTGACTTATTACAATGTGTATTTATAACACTTAGACAAAGCTAAACTGAGAATTTACCATTGCCTAATTACAGTTAAATGGATTTTAACCAATCACTAAAACTAATACACAAAGTCTTCTTAATTGCTAATAAGTCCCTACACAAGTTTGTAATTACACCACAATAACCATGTCATTCGTGTGTAGTTTCCACCGGCTTTGTCGATGACTAATCTACGCTGGGGAACCTGGCTGGCCACAAGTACCCGACTTTGCCGGCCCGTGTGGTTCTCCTCTCCCAACCGAGTTTTTGCCACACCCAATATTCGAACCCGAGACCTTGAAGTGGGATCCAAGTCCAGTTACCACTTGGGCCAACCCATGTTGGTACATTATATAATTTTATTCACTTAAAAATAGAGATGGTTAGCCACACAATGCAAAATAAATAATAACGAACCAAAAATGCCAAATAAAAATACTTTTTGTAATACCCCCGGTATTTCTAAGACAAAGAAATACCAAGAAGTACCTAAACATACATTTTGGTTTACATCAGAGTATAAAAATTCCTGCTTAGATAAACTTTGTTGCAAGAAACAGCGGAAACTCTTACACATCATTAATCAAATTCGAGTCACAAGACCGAATTACAGAAACAACACCGAAATCAAAAACAATGATGGAAGACTAAATCTCCAACTTCTCCTCGAGCATGACAACTGACCATGCCGCCTGCTATCCTTATTTCCTGTGCTCTGTAAAAACAACAACATATGATAGGGTGAGATAACATATCTCAGTGAGTTTTACCGTAACCCCTCACATCACTCGGTTCAATTATAAAACCGTTGCAACATAATTTAATTTATAAACCACTTGCTCATAAAACCGTAGCCCATCACCGACTGTGCAACAACCACAATTTCGGCATCTGATGTGCTATTTAATTATTTCTAAGCCTTGTAAGTTAATTTACAATTACAAGCTTACCAAATCGAAACACCAACCGTGCAACAGCCACAATCTCGGCATCCAATGTGCTATTCATTTATTTTTAAGCCTTGTAAGTTACTTTACCATTACAAGCTTACCAATCGAAACACCGACCGTGCACACAACCACAATCTCGGCAAATCGTGTACTTACTGTAGCATAACACCGACCGTGCACACAACCACAATCTCGATGAACCCCTGTTAGTATCTATTCCATAACGTTTCCAGGGCCTAGGGTGAGGGCTCATGACCTTCCCTTCCTAGTATGCTATTTCGTCGGATCGTCACCCGACATAGATATAATTTATATATCATACCCGCATTGGGCCGACTCCTATTTTCGATATAATCTATATATCACACCCGCATTGGGCCGACTCCTATATTCGATATGATCTATATCTATCGTTGTTCTATAACCCATTTTGATGATTACAATACTAAACATCCGGCGTTATAATACAGTACCAAGTTGGACATCTAATCCGTTTTATTAATCAAAAACATGTACTCACACGCGGTCTACTTTTCGGTTTTTCAAACGATTATAGTTTTCCAAAACCTTTTCTCAAAATCATGTTGATCACCTTCAAAACAATGATTTTATTAAAGTAATATCATCACAATTGGTTGGAAGAAAGATTAGAAGAGGTTTGGAATCGAAAGGAGCGGCGAAACGAAATTTTGGCAACCGGTGGCAGAAGGTCTTGCACGACCCATGCCAGGCCTTGCACGACCCGTGCTAGACTGAAATTCCACATTTCAGTTCAATCAAAAAATCTAGCACGACCTGTGCTATAGGTGCCACGACCCGTGCTGCCTGTAGCAGATTCGTTATTTGTTCGTTTTGTTCCGTTTCGCTTCTCCGATCGCTTCCAATCGAAACCCAATCCAATTTCCAACAAAACAACCAAACATTTCACCAATATACCAGTACAATCTCAGTTCATACAATCACATATAAAATTCGATAAAAACCGTAAAATGTTATTTTCCGAAAAATGGTTTCGACTCAATAATCTTTCGAAATCAAAATACCGATTGCAACCAACATTTCAACAACAAAACATAAACCCTAAATGTGAGTAAAACTCACTTATCGTGATGAGAATCACGAAATACCGAGACGTCGAGAAGTGCTCAAAACGAGAAAACCCACGAACGATCCCCGTGGCACACGAACATGCTAGGAATGCCTCCAAAAACCGAAACCAATGAGTTCAACTTGCACAAACATCAACTCAACTCTCCAACACCTCCTTGAATCAACAATGTAGTTTCATTTATGCTTTGATCTAGTTCTAACTTGAGCATGCAAGGTTCACATTACCCAAAACTCCATCTTCTCCCACTTTGAACTTCAATATTCGAAAATGGTGAATTGAGCAAGAGGAAGAATGAATGGAGGAAATTAGTATCAATGGAAAGAAAAAGAAAAATGGAGAAGAATGGTGGAAAGGAGTCTTACATGCAATGAGAGAGTGATCAGCTCTTCTTCCTCTTCTTTTCCTCTTCTTTTTCGCCAACTCTCTCTTCTCTCCCTCCTCCTATTTCAATTTTATTTCAGTTGGTGTGTTGCTGTAAGTGGGGGTGAGGATGAGTGTTTATAAATGAGGGTAAAATTACCATTTTGCCCTTATTACCAAATCATCACTTAACCCACAATTAACTCATAACCCTTATTAAAATTCTTGATTATGATCTTAGGGAGATTGAAAAAGCATGATTGGTGGAGGGTAATTTGGGTTAATGATTTGAAGAATATGGAAATGACCAAAATGCCCTTGGTTCCTTAATATCCATTTAGGTCCATTTTAATCCATCAAATACCCATCCATCCATGTGACTTAGCAATTTAATTAACATTTCCATAATCCTGGCATGACTAGGACCCAATCCATTATTTCATCAGTGATACTTCTTCATTATGAGGCGAAATGACGATTTTACCCTTGTGCTCTAATTCCCACAACGATTCACACAATTCGGATAATTTGTGTGTATTTCATATAATTGAGCAATTCAATATTGCTTTCGCGAGATTATCATATCCATGACTCGATTTATCATCTAATCGAAGAATAAATTGTCAGTTAATTTCGTAAACCGAAATTTACGAAACAGGGATGTTACACTTTTTTTGGCATAAGGCATTCAAATCTTGTTGGCATTAGGCATTTCAAATTTATCAGAATAAATTATCAGAATGAATTGCCATTTTAATTTTTACAGGCATTAAGGCATTCAAATCTTCAAAGACAAATTTGGAACGTTATCCAAAATTAATGGCCTTTTACACCTTTATCTGCTGACCTCAAATTATTTTCTTTCAAAAACCGTTTCAAATTTATGATAAACTAATATGTATTACCCGTGCGCCGCACGGGTATACATGTTCATTCTGATAAAATACAACCTTATTGTGCATCACTCAATGAATAATACATATCGAGATGAAAGTGTCGTTCTGCTACCATTTTTGTTGCATCTCATCAAAGTCCTCATCACAGTAGAGATAACATTGCTTATTTGTTAACATTGCTTATACTGAGACGTGTATTTGATATGTGAGTTTAAATTTAAAACCTATCAATTTATTTTAAATTTATGAAAAGAGTAAGCTAACATCGAGTTTCATATTTATTAACTTTTACCTGTATTGCATTATAATGCCACCTGGCAACACACCATAATGAAGTGCTTATAAAACTAAGTATCAATAATCTTTAACTATAAAAAAGCAATTCCAAATATAAAATGATCCACTGTTGACAAAGAAATTTGTTAGACTTATGAGTTCAATTCTCATCAAACTAAATATAAGGGATATTGCTTATGGTATCAAACCGATAATCTGTCATACCCAAGTTGGAATTGCCAACCACGACTTGAAGTATCTGAAAAATGGCATTTAATATAGTCGGTAACATTACTTTACGGAAGTAAGAAACATTATTAGAAAGATGAAGACATGTTATGGAAGTAGAGAAGCAAGAAATTCTCCTGTGCAAGGCACTGATAAAAGGAGAAAAAAATAAGTTACGTCAAAACAATGAGGAATAACAAAACCCAATTAGAAAATCCTGGTAACCCTTTAGAAAAAACCAAGAAAGGGACCTATCAAGTAATACTTGATTAGCTCACCATACCTTATTGGAACAATTGGAGGTCTGTTTGGTAGCTCGTTTATGCTCCCAGTTGGCAGGTCCAAGAGAATTCTTGAGGTCATTGACATGCACAATGGTGCATATGCCATGGGGGTTGAAATCCAATGGAGCGGTACCCCCAAATGGGTAACTCTTTTAGAGGGGACGGAGCCACATTTGCTTCCTCTTCTGATGATGCTTTTCTGCTCTTCTGAAACCGTGGAAGACATAACTAAAGCTACAACAGTCTCTTCAATGGCTTGTAACATTGCTTTCTAAAAACCCCCCAAAAGCTTTAATAAGTATTGTAAAATATTTAAAAATAAACCATGAAATAAGAGAAGACCTAATAAGAGGGAGAGGAGAGAAGGAATCCTCACAGACGCTTCCATGGGCTCCGCCCAATGCGCGACCACCATTGCGAGTATGAAGCAGCTCCCCATAAAATGAAATCATGAGATTTTTTTATTCAGATTTGTAAATGATTCCGGAGGTGGTGCCAAATCCACCCTAAAATCGCTTTTGAGTGAGTAGATGAAAGTCAAAATTATTGAAGGGTGGAGAGGCTTCTAAAGGAAGAAGTGTGTGAGAGGTATGAGCCAAAAAATCTGGAGGAGAGAGATTTTGAATTTGAATGTATCATTAAAATCACAATTATCACTATTTAAAACTTTTTGGCTGGACATTAATTTTTTTGCTAGAATTAAGGAAAAATCAAGTGAACGTGTGTTGAAGTACAATGAGAGAAGAGTGTAATGTGAATAATACGTTTGATCTCATACCATTAATTTCGGCCAGGTAGCCTTTATTGTGTTATTGTTGTTTTGACTCATATGTAGCTTTGTTTTGTAGCCGTTCAGATTATACAAATGAATGAGGTGGACGCCACCTATTTTTCTGATGTATTGCGTGGCTTTTTTGATTAGTGACATGGACAGCTTATGTGTACTATTCCTGATTGTATATAATTATGATATGATTATGATTATGATATGATTATGATTATGATTATGATTATGATATGATTATGATTATGATTATGATTATGATTATGATTACTATATATATTCAGATATTTACTTAAAATTACAAACTTTGAATGACGAATGGAAAATAAAAAAACAACGAGACAAAAATGACAAATAAAACAACTATATGTTTTATTTGATAGTACAAAATATCAAGTAACTTACCAACATGATGTGACACAAGTGGTAGATACTTGGGTCCCTTAACTATTTGGTCCTGAGTTGGATCAGTAGCCAGTGCGAATGGAAAAACATTTGTTGGGAAAGGTTAACCCCTTAAATGGATCTCAGATACCTCGGAGGATTAGTCTCTACAGTCGCCGTGGAGAATACCTTAGTTTACCAAAAACAAATATCAAGTAACTTAAAATGACAAATAAAAGTTTGGAATGGGCACAATGTAATCAAAATACACACCTACTTATACAATTGTATGATTAATACAAGTTTTATAATCAAAATGGAATTACTCGATGTAATATATTATTGCTACAGTAACTTGCCATCGTTTATAAAAACTATTTTCCTACTTGACATTTTTTACACCAATTATTAATAGGAATTCATTTTTGGTTGACCAGATATTTCATAACCATAACATTTTCTATATGCATTTAATTTTGAAATATGAATTTCAAATTATTTCCAAATGCATTTAAAGATTTTCAACAATTAGGGTGATACATAAACCGGATTTTAGGGATCAGACATTATAACCAGATCCATATCAACAATCATCCACAACTACAACAGATAACACACACGCATATGCCGATATTCCTATCAACATACGACATCAATGCAATACGTTTTTTTTTGACCAGTTTTATATTAGTGCACTTGAAGGGTCAGCATATGTTCCGCAGAATTATATTGAAAATTTCCCTCCAAACAGATTCTATGTTCATGTTGTGCAAATTTTGAATTCAATTTAGTGAAAAAATTAATGCTTTTAATTTGCAAATCAAGTAATCAAGTAATTCCAACAATTTTAAGAATAATTATTGATTTAATTGAAGGTTTCCTTTTCTACGTCCACCACGTTCAAAATTTAATTCTATTTCAGTTATTCGATCTCTCACCTACAACTAGAATTGCCGAACTGGTTGATTTAATTGTATGAATGTTTCTTTTTCATTCTATCTTCTCTTTTCTGTGTGCAGAGTAAGAGAGAAGAAATGGTGTCACAGGTACAGGCATCAACCACAACAATTGGCCTTCACAGCGCACCCAGCTTGAATACTGGTTGGGTATGCGACACAACTTGAATTCTCTCGCTCTAAAGTCATCATTCTCTTCACAATGTTCGGTCAACTTATATCTTCAACCTAATTAATGCCATGTTACTTCAGCACCACACATGATTTCCATGTATGTGGCTTCTAAGCAAGCCTATATCTGTCACTATTGCGGGTTTCATTTTACCCTTTTGCTATTAACTTCCATTTTTCAATTTTTTTGGCAAAATATGTCTATTGATGCATGATGCAGGTGTATTTACAATGAAAGGACTCCTTTAACAAGTTTCTTGATAATTTCTTCGACTATGGTAATTGTGAGATATATTTCCAAAATATATATATGGATGATTCTGTTTAATATCATGAAATTACAATTGGTCTAATGGTTGGGTGTATGGTTATATGTGCGCTTGTACCTGGGTTCGAATCACTCATGCACCAGTTTTGTTTTTGCTGGATTTGATTTAAGTTAAAATAACGGCTAAAACATGAAACGAAAAGGTGCAAGTTGGATTCAAACACGCGACCAAAGGCGAACAGTCACAAGCCTTCACCACTAGACCAACGCAACGATTGTGATAGGATTTCGTTGTTAACGGTACATAACCGTTTATGGACAGAATTCATTTGAAGTGTTGTATCTCTTCACTAAGTGCTTGAAGTTGTCTATAAATAAAGGCACTTAGAGGGAAGAAACTACAACGAATTTGGCTCTGATCTTAGGCCAAATATCTCTCATTTACATCACCATAAATCATCTTATATTTCTCTAATGCATGAGTGAGATATAAGAAACATAATTTTGTAAACTATTATCAAGAGATAGGCTTGTTGTGATTGTGCAAATCACTTCAAGGTTTCTAAAGTATCCTGAAGGGGATTCGCAAGACACCATATTGCATCAAATTGGTTAGAATTGGTGGGGGCGAATCGAACCTAAAGGTTAGTGTGTTTACACACGCTTTAGAATCAACTGCGGCCGTCATCATCTTCATCATTGATCAAGTGTTGCAGCATCTTCCCCAACAAATTGTTCTCACAGTCTTTAGGTCCAATTTTGCATTTGTGTTGAATGATGGCTGCAAGTTTGAAAGAAGATATTTTTTACATACACCTTAAAAGAGATGACTTCATATATATTAAAGTTGAAGATGATTAATGGTAACAACTTTCTACTATGGTGAAAGGTACACAGTTATTCTATATAAATATACATGATATGTTTGATGAATATCTAAATTTATAAACACATGTATAGATAATTTTAATTCAAGTTTATTCATGAAAATGGTTTGTTTAAACTAAAAATAATTTGTGTTTTGGAAATAGTTTTCATGAATTGGAACTCTAAACCATGTGTTACAAAATTGTGACTACATAGTTAATTATGTTTTACAAACTTATTTGATATATGATACATGTGTGCTTGTATGTTGTTCAATTTTAAATATGAAATTAGTTATATGATTTGTTTTAAATTCATGTCACTGTATATGATAGTACGTTTCATATCAATTATTTTATTGTCATGATGATGTGCAATGGAGAATACTTAGTTGCATGAAATATAGAATGTTTTAGTTTCAAGTATTTGAAGGGAAAACTAAATGAACATGATTTTCATATTGTTTCAATACCAAATTAATTTTGAATATTTGCACTTTTGTATGCTTTTTATAATAGCATGAAAGTAATGTAAATTTACTGCCTTAATTTGTAAGTGCATGTTTTTAGTGATGTTGTTGTGTAATGAAAGAAATTAATATATTTAGAATTGATGATCCCCTATTATATGTTCATAATAATATGAAGAAAGTCATAGGAAATATTAATGATTTTATTTCATTGTTTATTTTCTATTGTGATTATTATTTCTTTTTTTTAATCAAACAGGCAGTCAGCCCGAATTTATTAATAAAATAAAGAGAGATATAAAAGCACAAGGGGGGACTAGACCAAAACCCTTGGTAATAAGGACAATAATAGAATGCCCAACAATGCCTCTAAAATAAACAACCATAAAACTCTAACGGAAGAAATTCTAAGGCGAACAGAAAACCCGAAAGGAGAGGGCAACACCTGAGAGTCCCCACACAACCTCCACCCACCACCTCCTGAACTCACACTCCAAACCACAACAGCCTGCATCACCTCGCTATCCTCACATTAAGCACATCACAAAGCATCGAGGTTAGAGGTGGAGGCCCGGAGACGATTGGGAGGGGGCGAAGAAGCAGACGGCAAAGGGGGAGGAGCCCGGCGATCTGCAAACTGCAATCTGGCGTCCGACAAGGTACAAACTATCGAATCAGCACCCACCGACAGCACACCCCCAGACATCCGGCGCCGCGACTCCATCCACCATCGCAAAGTCGTGCTACCGGCCAACACCGCGACAACACCTAGCTTGATCGGGGTAGCCGAGCCAACAACCACCACCGCGGCCTTGCGCCCCCGGCCAACACCGTGGCACAATCAAGCAAAACCGCGAGCGATAGGGAGAAGTGCCCACGACAAACGGAGAGGAGGCGTGACTGCGGGTCCAAAGTCCGAAACGACATCCACCATTGCGAACATCAGACAAACCACCGCGAAACACCGCAAAACACCGCATCAGAACCAACCCCTGCGCTAACAGAGCCACAAACCACCGCGAACAGAAGCACTCCATAGTACCTCCAAAAGCGTGCAGATCCACCAACAGGGAGATCCGACCATCAACGCCTCGGGGGAGAGGCCGTGGACGTCACAGAGGAGATCAGATCCGAGGAAAGGGAGCCCCCATAGAACATATATTATTTCGTTTTACCATAGAACATATATTTATACATAAGACTGAAATTTGACACTTAGAATCCATGATACATGTATTAGTTATGTGTTAACTAAGGTGAAAATGTTACTTTTCATAACACGGAAATAAATTCTAAAGTGTTGTATTTAATCTTATGTGAAGTATATGACTTACATGTTTGGACCCACCTTATGCAATTAAAAGTTGATTATGACAATCTTTTATGATCAAGTATACTATTGCTATGGACATTTAATACATTCAGTGTATGATATCTTGGATACACTAATATGAGAGTAGATACAAATTGAAATGCTTGTTAATATGTTAATGACAATGGTATAATATGTTAATATAGCAATGATATAAGATATGGAAATTTGTGCATGTGACACAAGATAATCAAATGACTCAAATGTCATGGTTTTGGGATAGATGATCAATTATATCAAGAATATATAAATGCATAGTTATGTGAGTAATTGAATATTCAAAGTGTATAAAAGTTTAAATGAATTTTGCAATTCTATGTCGAAAGAATTTACAAGGATATGATGTTGAAGGCATCATTGGGGATGTGATAGAAGCTCATATCTAATTGATCACCAATAGTGGAAACTCGACTCACTTGGATAAAATCACGTCTTGAGTTCAATGATGAAAGTACACTATAAGAGTGATTGAAATACTTGATAATAGATGCATCCCAAGGTTATAAGTACTTGGACCATAAGTATAAAGTTGGAAGGTTGAGTTTTTGCTCTTAATAGACCTATAGCATATATGTGCTGAAGTGCTTATTATGGGAGTGCTTCCGATAGAGTCTACCTATATGAGAGTGAAGTGAGGCCGCTTCTTGGAGACTAAGGGCTTGACTCTTAAAGCTCTCAGGAAAAGGATACATGACACAAGGTCTAAACAAAAGTGTCATCTTCATAATTCTTTTGATAGTACCGATATTTCATGCGTGAGTTATGCACACTTGTTCTAATGAATAGTTGGTTCAAAACTTGTCTACCAATGTCTATTTGGGATAAGTGGAAAACTTAATTCACTAAGTAATGGTTCAAATCGTAAGATACCATTATCTGAAACCATGATATTTCCAGAATTGTGGGATTTAGTTATATTTTGTAAATGGTGGGGGATTGTGAGATATATTTCCAAAATATATATGGATGATTCTGTTTACACTACAAAAAAACAGCGTATTAGCGACGGATTTTTCCGTCGCTAACACTACTTTTTCCCTCGCTAACAACATTTAGCGACAGAATTAGCGACGGATTAATTCCGTCGCTAAGAAGCTTGTCGCTAATTATTAGCGACGGATTTGGTTCCGTCGCTACTTAGCGACGGATTAATCCGTCGCTAATTCCGTCGCTAACTACTGCCACGTGTTAGCCTACGAATGAGCTAATTAGCGACGGATTTCCGTCTCTAATTCCGTCGCTAATTGATGCCACGTGGTTGTGTCTGGTTAGCAATATTAGCGACAGAATTCCGCCACTAGTTCCGTCGCTAATGACCCCTGAATTTTTTAAAAAAATTTTGGAAAACCTGGCTTTTAATTTTTGGAAAACCTGCTTTTTAAAATCGAAATGCGAAAAACCTGTCTATTGCGCAAAACCCTGTCTATTATAAACACTATAATTAAGATAAATGCGAAAACCTGAATTAACAATAAAGTCGAAATCAACAATACAATCCCAAATAACAATAAAATCCGAATCAAAATAAACTAGTTCAAAATGTTAAAACATAATACTTAAATATCAAACGAATACAACAAAGTCCTAATAGGGATTATCATCAGACCCCTCAGACTCAGACCCATTTGGATGTTTGCGGTTATAATACTTCAATATCTTCGCTTGCGCACGGGTAAAATTCAAGAAGTCTTCCTGCAAGGTTGTCTGCACCTGTTCATGAGTCTGCAGCCGCTGCTCCTGATCCTGAATGACCTGTGCCTGAGCCTGCACCTGCTGCCTCAGTTGCGCGGTCTCGTCAGCTGTAGCAGGAGGAGGAGGAGGAGGAGGCCCACTGCCAGAAGGCCCACTAGTGTCGAAGTGATCAACCCCAGAGTCCAATAACGGCGCCAAGGGCCCCGAACCATACAGGCGACCCTTATTCGGCCCGCCTACCGCCATCTTCCAATTGCGGTTCGCCAGAGCTATGATATCAGGGGGAAGTGGACCAAGTGAGCCAGGGTTCCAGGTCCCCTGAGTCGGCTCAACCATCGTCTCACTAACATCCTCCTGTTTTCCATAACCAGATAACATAGCATAATTAGCGTTCCATTTTAAGAAAACAAAATTATTTAATACAAAACAAGTTGTATATACCTGAGTTTTCCTAGAGCGCTCATCAACATACTCCGTAGTACCCTTCCTCAAATGTGTTGCCCTGTGAAGCTCAGGAATAGTGATATCGCGTCCAGCCTTCTTACTCTGTAATAATGAAACACATTTTCAATTATTGCTAATCACCCTAAATAAACTAAAATACCACATACTTAAAATAATTTACCAATCTGACAGCATGCTAAGCCTGGTTGACGGAGCCGCAATAGTGAAGCGAGCCACCCTTTTCAGAATTTCTATTCTGCTTGGCCTTTTCAGCCTTTTCTTTGTAGCTCTCAGTAGCCCAAAGTTCCTTGTAGGCATTCCAAACACGGTCAGGGATGTATTTTGGCTGCTTATCTTTACAACGCAGTTTGTAAAGCAAATCCGACAATTGCTTGCCCATTCTTTTGAAAAAAAGCTTCTGCACAGCTACATCATGTTCCGGCAGCCACGTCAACTTAGACTGTATTAAGCAAAACAAAAATATGTATTATTATATTTAACATAAAAAAATTAAAATTAACAATATATGTAATGACATAATTAACTAACAATTACCTTAAACAAATCCAAAAGTTTTCCCCTTTCCTCATCATTGACTTTTGTCCACTTTTCATGATAAGTTTTAAAATACATTTTCTGAATGACATATGTGATATGCGATGAAGCGGCCTTCGCAGGAAGCAACCTGCATAACAAAACATATATATCAAACAATAAAACACACACACACACACACACACATATATATATATATATATATATAAGTCATTGCATAATTAATTTAAACTAAAAAATTCAAACAATACTTACGCGTTACCATAGGGATAGATGACTTTGCGTTTGATACCATCATTGCCGACAACTACCTGCACATCCTCTTCATCAGTCGATGAATCTGAATCAGTAACACCAACATGGGGCTCATCAGTATACGCATCACCATGGGGCTCAACTGGTGTAGGCATCGATAACCCTGGTGTAGGCATATACCCAGGTGGTATACGCATATACCCAGGTGGTATAGGCATATACCCTGGTGTATGCAACCCTGGTGTAGGCATATACCCCCCTGGTGTAGGCATATACCCAACTGGTGGAGACGTAGGCTGAACCACCGGTGGGGAAATTGGAGAGGTGGTCTGAGGCGTTCCAATAAATGAGTTATTCACAATGTTAACTAATGTCACCTCACGTTGTCTACGACGATGATGCCTCTTCCCATGTCTCGATGGGTCCGAACTTTCTCCTGGATGCATATCTATGAACAATAACAAGACTCTAATAATAATGATAACAAGAACAATAATATAATCACGATAATTTCAACATTAATGTAATAATGATAACAACATTAATACTAATATAACGACGATAATTAGAACATTAAGTGGTTCCAAAAACACTCTTTGGTAATGAACCAAAAGCAATGGGAAGCAAACACTCCATGAATACATGGCAATCATGACTTTTCATCCCATACATCTTCCCAGTGTTCACATCCGCACATCTTGCAAGGTTAGAAGAATAACCATCTGGCATCCTCAATCCCTTCAACCATCGACAAACATCAATTGCTTCTTCGGGTGTTAGACAATAATTAGCTTTAGGTTTTAACATCTTGCCATTAGTCATTTGCACCAAATTCAAATTGGATCGATGTTTGCTACAGTAAAGAGCAGAATCCATTCTAGCTTTATTATTGTCTTTGGTTCTATCTTTCACATTCATCACAGTGTAAAATATGTTGTCAAAGAAATTCTTCTCGATGTGCATAACATCAAGATTGTGTCTCAATTGATTATCTTTCCAATATGGGAGATTCCAAAATATGCTTCTTTTTGTCCAGTTATGCAGTCGTCCATAACCGTTCAATCGGGAGAGCACACCTACCTCTGTGGCTTGTGGCAAATCGATAACTCTCATCCAGATTTCACCTGATGTCAACAAAGGCGGTGGCTTATCTCTTTCGACTACCCCATCCTTGAAGGCCTTATTGTTCTTTCTAAATTCATGACCCGACGGTAAGAATCTACGATGCGAATCAAACCAAGAACTCTTCCCCCCGTATTTCAACGTAAATGCTTTTGTGTGTTCCATGCAGTGGGGACATGCCAATCTACCGTGAGTCCCCCAACCAGACAACATACCATAAGCAGGGAAGTCATTTATTGTCCACATCAACGACGCTCTCATCATAAAATTATTTTTTTGTGTTGCATCATATGTCAAAACACCACCCCACAATCTCTTGAGATCATCAATTAGGGGTTCCAAAAAGATATCAATGTTAGCTTTTGAATTGGTTGGACCAGGTATCATACAAGTCAAAAACATATAAGGTTTAGTCATGCACGTCTCAGGAGGAAGATTGTAAGGGGTAACAATGACTGGCCAACAGGAATAGGGCGACGCTGATGCTTGGATATATGGAGTAAATCCATCAGAGCACAAGCCAAGTCGAACATTTCGTGGGTCTGAGGCAAAATCTGAATGCACTTGATCAAAGTGTTTCCACGCTTCACCGTCAGATGGGTGGCGTAAAATGTCTGAGGTACGCCTATTCTCATAATGCCACGTCATTTTCTTCGCAATTTCAGCCGATGCAAACATTCTTTGCAACCTTGGAATTATAGACAAATAGAACATCGACTTTACAGGGATGGGTTTATAATTACGTTTTCCCCCTTTACGAACATGATACCTCGGCTTTCCACAGAATTTGCATTCCAGTAGTGCATCATCGTTTTTACCAAATTCGTTATTGTAAAACAACATGTGCCCATCCACACAACAATCAATCTTCTTACATTCCAATCCCAGTTTCGAAACTAACATCTTTGCTTCATAATAATTTTTTGGCAAATTATCCTTATTAGGTGTCGCATCGATCATCATTTTAGTCACATAATCTAAACTCAACTCAGAAATATTACTCATGGACTTGAGAGCTAAAAGCTTCACAGAAATAGATAATTTTGACTCTGGCGAGCCTTCAAACAACGGTTTGTTTGACTCCCTTAACAAATTATAGAATCTCTGTGCTTCTTCATTTGGAAGTTCATCATGATCGTCATACTGAGGTTCATCAAATGGCACATTCACCCTGAGACCATCACAAATCATGTTTTCCATCGACTCAAATTGTTCATTAGATGGAACAACACCACCAGAATTGCTTGAAGCCCCTACGTGAAAATTCGGAAGTACTTCTCCATGGTCCACCCAAATCTAATAATTAGGCATAAACCCAAGACGATACAAGTGCTCCCTGACTTCATCATCAGTACTAATAGGTACACCCTTGCATTTAAGGCATGGACATCTAATCCCCCCTTCCTCTTTAGTTAAATCATGTTGCCATGCTACCCTGATAAATTCTTCAACCCCATTTACAAAAGTTTCCTTTAAAAACGCTCTTCCCGGATATAACCGATCATACACCCAACCACGATTCAATTGACTCCAATTCATCTACACGCATTTAAAAAAATGTTTTACATTCTCATAACATTCCCAATATAAAACCAATAAAACCTCACCCTTTTCCATCAACAACACACAATAACAACATCAAATAGTCATCTAACCTAGGGTTCATCAAACATCAAAACAACAATTTAACATCTCAAACGACATACACATTACCATTACACATTTTTCAATTAACAACATACACATTTCAAAATTAACATACACTATCTCCAACAACATACACATTTCATACACTTACAATTACACTATCTTAAACACATACACTATTCAATTACATTTTTCAATTTCAATTCAATTCCAATTACTTCATTCAATTACAACTTTCTAATTAACAACAACAACAATTTTATTCTACAATTCTAAACACTATCTTAAACACATACATAAACCTTTCAAATTTCACAATCATAAATACTAATCTTAATATTTCTAACAATAAAATTTTATCCTATAACAACTGAACAAAAAATCAATTCAAAAATAAAAAATAAAAAAAATTAACCGTGACTGTGACTGTGACTGTGGTTGCTGTCCGGTGCGGTGGTTGTCTGGTGACTTGCGAAATAGAGGTCCGGTGACTGTGTGAAATAGAGAGGCAGAAACAAAATTAGTGAAAAATAGAGAGAAAATCGTGGAGACAGAAAGAGACAGAGAAGAAACAAACCTTGGTAACGTGGATGGTGGTGGTGCGGTGGCGTGAACGGTGGTGGTGCGGTGGCGGTGGCGTGGACGGTGGACGGTTCGGAGAGGGAGAGTCTGAGAGAAAGAATGGAGAAGAGGAAAGAATGGAGAGAAAAGGGGGCGGTGGCGGCGGCGTGGACGGTGGCGGTGGCGTGGCCGGTGGACGGAGAGGGAGAGGATTCGTGGAGACTGGAGACAGAAAGAGTGGAGAAGAGGAAAGAAAGAGAGAAAAGGGGGAGGGATCCGGCTTTAAATTTTTTTTAACAGTTAGCGACGGAATTAGCGACGGATTTCCGTCGCTAACTTTGGCCTACGTGTCAAATTGAAATGTAACGGACAGTGGCACAATTTTCAAAGCTTAGCGACGGATTATTAGCGATGGAATTCTGTCGCTAATCTTTGAAAATTGTGCCACGCGTCTATTAAACTGAAACGGTTAGTTACGCAATTTACTATGATTAGCGACGGATTATTAGCGACGGAAATCCGTCGCTAATAAAATTCAAATTTTTCGTTTCTGCGCGCCTTGTCCAATCCGTCGCTAAATAAGCAGAATTCCGTCGCTAAATTTATAAAACCAGTTCCGTCGCTAATATTGTAAAATTCCGTCGCTAATGTTTATTTGCGACAGAATGTAGATCCGTCGCTAAATTCCGTCGCTAATCACTAGTTTTTTTGTAGTGTTAATATCATGAAATTACAATTGGTCTGATGGTTGGGTGTATGGTTATATGTGTGCTTGTACCTGGGTTCGAATCACTCATGCACCAGTTTTGTTTTTGCTGGATTTGATTTAAGATAAAATAACGGCTAAAACATGAAACGAGTTTTGCATTTTCAGGTTGTGTAGTTCAGCTGAGAAACACATCAAAGAAGTTTGATACTTTACCATTAAAGTTTCATTTCGTAAGACGAGTTCTTATTTTAGTTATTTAGTTATTGAATCCTGGAATGTCCTTCATTATTTTTAGAATTTAGATCGTATGAGATTTATTTGATATGTAGGAACATGTTGAACCATAGAGTTGCAACAATCAATCAAGATTTTTTTGACTGAAGTTCTTGGTAAGGCATCCTTTAAAACATGAATTGTTGTGTCTTAACTTTCATCTACAGTTTAGTACATTGTCTGTAACAGGAAAAAGTATATTGTAGTCCTCATAAAGCTTCTTCCTTATGTTTCTAATTAACCATTTGATGAGAGTTGCAACCAACGTTTACTCAATATTGTCTTCAACCCAAACTCTACATTTTGAGTGACAAAATTTTTTATTGATATTGTGCCGATGTATTCCAAATATGGAACATTGGAGAACATTGGCCCTTTGGACTGAAACGTATTTAGTGGTAACAGTTACTAATTAAAATAAGGAGAAATGAAAGTTACCAACATCATTAGCCGCATTGTCTAACCATGCCAATAAAGAGAACATGTGCGAAGTACAATAGAAGTCAACTAACTGAAAGTTTGTGATGTACAACATATACAACCGAGTTAGCAAATCCGGCGCCAATAAACTGAGACAACCTTGGGGGAAAGCTCTTTATTTATAGTTTTAAAATTTGAAAACACTGAAGTAAAAAACATCCCTTAGTATTTTTTTACTTGAATATTAATGTTAAACTTTACTTGAATATTTTTTTTTACTATATATTAATAATTAGAACAAACTTCGTACCAAAAAAAATAATTAGAACAAATTTTCATTTAACATAATTGTATTGACCAATATAATGTAGTTTTTTTTGGGTCTACTTAGATGAAATGGCAAATAAACATCACAAACTCACATACACACCACCACTGCTCACACCTGGGTTCGAACTCGGGAGCCGATGTCCACATGTCGGCGAAATTGCCAACACAACCAACAGTGAGGACACCAACCCATGGTAGTTAGATTTTTTTTTTTCCGATAAGCTTGTAGTTAGATTGTTAATTGTTAATAATAATTTAAATATGATTTTGTATTTAATTTATTTTTAGACAACTTATTTAAAAAATTGTAATTTTTTTTGGTATACAAAACATTTGTAATGTGATTGAGATTAATATAACACATATATTTTTGTTTAAAAGAATATATTTAATTCTTTTTCAGTTTTATAGATAAAAGCAAGTGACTATCTCAAATCAGCATAGACAGTCTTTATTATATTTATGGCTATTTCAAATGAGACTTTTTATACATAATCCAATTTCCATTTGTGTTAGAACGTACTATTAAAAATTGCATTTTTAGATTACATATATAGTTTTAATTGAATTTATGGCAATCAAATCATTTAATATTTAATATATTACAAAAATCTAATTCGTTTCTCAAACAAAATATTTGAAAAACATTTAAATATGACAGTTAAATGGAAAAGATTAGACCTACTATTAAAAAAACAATAGAATATATATATTTATAAAATATAAAACTAATAAAAAATGTTTGAAAAAACATTATTATTATTAAAGGCGTGCACATAAATATAGATAAATATATGATAACCTAAGAGAAAAAGAAATGATAGACAAATCACAAGGATGATTACATCAAATACATATATTACATAAAAAATAATAATATTTGAATTAAAGTAGAAGTATACCACACGAGATTGAATATTTTACAAGAAAGTATATTAATGTCTAACTCATTAAATTAAATATTAAACTTTATTTAGTTGAATGTTTTTTAATATATATATATATATATATATATATATATATTAATACTTAAAATAAACTTGTAGTTGTTTACGGTTCTTCTTTTTTAAGACAAGTTAATAAAATTGATGAATATTTTAAAATGATTTACAATATTAAGTATTATTAATAAGTATCTTTACATTTAATGTTAAGTCGGCGGGGTTCAGGACGGTTATCGACATCTCCAAACCTGCCCCCGGTCAAAGCGAATTTCCCTATCAAAATTGGGCCACGGTTGAATGAGAGTATCTACGGGTTCGAGTATTTACTTATAATAAATCCAAAAGGTAACATAAACTAATAGTTACATCATGTTACTAATATTGATATTAACTACTTAATGTTACAAACATAATTACCATCCACTATATCTTTTCGAGTGTTTTTACAAGATCATTCCCATTTTCAAATAACTTATATTTAACTAATTAGTTTTTATAACAAATGCTATATACACATTATATACTATATTTATACATGTGTATGGCTTCTTTTTTTTATTAAATATTTATGTTACATGTATCAATTTTTTTATAATAATAAAAACGCATATTTGCCCCTGGCATCGCATGAGTTAATATCATATTTTACCAATTTACATATAATCAATATTTTTTTCAATAGTTTAATATGTTTATTTTTTCTCAAAAATTTAATTTAATTTTATATATCAAACTGAATTTGCTCCCCGTGCATCGCACGAGTTATATACTAGTTAAAAACATTTAACACAACGGAATTTTGAAATCATACACAATTGCTGGATACTATTACAGATGCTACAACATCCATCAAGTTTATTTGAAAACAGACAGCACCACACAACACAACACACTAGAGGGAAAGAGTTACTTCTTAGTGACCCCTAACTTTGAACGCTTGCTTGCTCTGGTGGGCCCCGCTTTGGCTTTTTCTCATAAGCTCTTTGTTTCTTGTTTGGGGGCCCTTCTTCTTGTTCAACCTCTTGTGTTATTGCAATGGATCCTGCAGCATCAGGTGCTACCACTTCACAGTTAAGGCTCACTTCACTCTTTCAATTCACCAGTCCTGCAACATCAAAGACAGAAACAAAAACAATTTTATTCGACCAAAACTTTGGGCCGCCTCCCAGTAGCGCTTGGTTTAAGAGTCCTCAGCCAAACTAAGTCTTGTGGTAGGTATCTCCCATGGTGTATCCCTCTGGTGCTGTAACATCAAACTTTTGCAAAGCAGCTTCTTGAGATAAATCTTTGGCCAATGGAGGCTTTGGTGGAAGGTTAAGTTTGGGGTGGATTTTTCTTTTGTGAGGCTGAGATGATTTTTGTTTTGGTGGGGGAAGTTGCTTGGAAGATGAGAACTTGTGTGGAGCGGGTTGTTTTGAAAATGGGGAAGGTTTTTGGATAAGGTTTGATGGTTTAGCTTGAGGTGGGGGTGGATGAAGGGCTGGAATTGTGAGAAGTGGGCTTTTGTGATGGAGAAGGTGTTTTAGGTGGTAAAAGTGTGGTGGAAAGGTTTTGGGTGGGTGGTGTGGGTGGATGAAAAATGGGGGATCCTTCCTTACTTCCCTCTTCTTCTTGATCACCATACTCTCCTTCATCTTTCTCATCGTCACCTTTTTGACTGTTTTAACTACATGCTCAACACCTCAGCCACGAGTGCTGTAGCACATGGTGCTACAACATCAAAATTCTGCATAATTGACAGCACATACTGGTGTGCGAAAAGGTGATGTGCAAGTATACACAGTCGACAACAAGTAATAAAGTGAAAGTAGAGTATCGTTCCCACAGGGATTGGATTAATTCTTAAGGTTTAAATAGATAGAGAAATTAGTGTTAAGTAACCAAGTAACAAACAATATTGATGGTGTGGAGACGGAAGGTAAACAAACTAAATAAATGGAGAATGTAGTCAAATGAGAATGATAGTTGAGATGCTCTTTACCATAATAGTATTGTGTTATATGTGATGCAGGTGCACTGGATGCCATTGCATTAGAATTGTGCTTTTCAGTCACTTTCTTCAGAGTTTCATTACAAGCTCTTATGTCTAAGATGCTAAATAAGTTCACTCTTGTATTTTGAGTACCCACAGTATCACCCTATGGACTATGCTATCCTATGTCTAGGTTTTAGCATGGAATTAACAAGTTTCCTTTATTAAACATTTATCCATATTAGTTATTGAGTTCTAATCATAAACCATGTCTGTATTTATGATTTGCATTCACTTTTAGTTGGTCAATTCTAAAGATGAATATGTAAGATTTATCATGCAAGAACTAAAATGCAAACATCAACATATAAACACAATAACTTAATCAAAAGATCATTATAAGGTTAAAGCATCCCAACTAAAAGAGTTTAGTTCATGCTAGACATTACAAGGCATATATAAACATTCATATATTTAATATCACAAAAGGAAAACAACAATGTAAGAGTTACACGGTTGGAGTTCCTTTGCATGAAGTTGCCAAGCAATACGGGAGCAATATTCACTTCACTGCATTCAACCAGCACTACGTGATTGTATGGAAGTAAAGAAAGAAACTGTCAATTCCTTTCTTGCCTTCTTACAAGAGAATGAGAAACTAAATCTAAAGCTATCTATATTAGTGTATGGAATGAGAGATGGTTTTCAAGTGAGAGATGGAGGTCCAAGTGGAGCTTTCCTTCACAAGAGGGTTTGCTTGATAATAAAGTTAGGGTTGCCTTTAGTCACTTCAGCCCAAAAAGTAATGCAAATCCTCCACTCAACCAAGAAGGGAGGTCCTCTAATGGATGGGAAAGTGTCCCTAGTTGAGTGACTCTTCAAAGCTATTTTTTATGGTAGGCGCCGAAATTTGTGACTTGCATGTGCCTTCATGACTAAGCATGATGTCATCAGCTGAGTGCTTGAGTATCTTGATGTTCTAGGATTTCTTCAAGCATTGTAGTCTGTTTTGAGTGCAGGTGCATTGAACAAACACATCAAAAATACCAAATGCAAGATGCTAAGTTATATGCATAACTCTCTTTTAACTTTGAATGTTGTTATTTTATTTATAAAACTTTATTTACTATATATTTTTATTTAGAACTGAGCAATTATTTAGGTTTAGATACGTAAATAACTCTATATAAAATAGCGTTATCACATACATACCCCAAGACCTCTTATTCATACCTGGAAAAACAAAAACATACAGAAAACATAATTAGTCCTAAAAATCTGGGTTGCCTCCCAGTGGCGCTTAATTTATAGTCTTTAGCTAGACTTGGCATTCAAAATCCAAGTTAGGATGGATAATAGGACAAGAAGAAAATATCATCCATCCGATTTCTCCTTTTAGTCAGAAATCTCATGTATTTGGCATAGGGAAGCAAATGTTCTCATACCCCAACCAATAAGCATTTGGGATAGGAATTCCTCCTCTCTTGAAAAATTTGAAGCTCATTTTGCGGATGACTCCTTTCTTTAATTACCAAGGGTTGAGTCTCAATTGTCACATGACTCTTTTCATACCTCAACCTTGGGTTTTCTTCCTTGTCACTATTTTTTATTTTTTCTTGTTCTACAACACAAATCTTTTGTTTTTCTTCCACTATTTCCAAATGACCACATTCAAGTTCATACTCTACACTCTCTTTTTCTTCCTCTTGCTCAACCACCTCAGTAGATTCAATGGACTTAGCTAAAAAAATTTTAATATCAGAGTTGCCCAAATGATAACATTCATCTTCAAACTCTACATGTACACTTTTTTTTTTGCTCAACCACATCTTCAATAAAACTCTCTTCTTTTAGATGCTTCAATATAGTCTTAATGTGAGCCTCTATATTCTTACAAGAAGCTTCAAAGTTGTCACCATACACCTTCATATATTCATTGGAATGAGCTAAGAACTCTTTGAAATTATCTTCCTTTTGCTCAACCATCTCTTCAATACAACTCTCTTCCATATTCTTGCATGACACTTGAAAGTTGTCACTGTCCACTTTGATATCTTGAAGGTACTGAGCTAAGAGTTCTTTTAAATCAAAGTTGTCCTCATGTAATCCTTTGGTTTGAACTTGAGAATATGGATCTTGCTCACACACAATATTTCCCATGCCATAATCCATATTTTGGGCTGTCATGGGCATGAAATTTGTCTCATAACAGCACATTTGATGTTCACTCCCTTGGAAATCATGATTGAAACATTGTTATTGAGAATTCAATTCTTGCATATATAAAGTAATAACTCCAATGGTCCATGGCATAAAGTTGATTTTTTTTTCACAAAACACTAAACACAAATAGTAATACTAAAAACAAAAAACAAAAAACAAAACAAATTACAAACACAAAGCACAATACAAAATAGAAAAAAAATTTGTTGGAAAACAGAACAAACTAAACAAAAGAATCTAAACTAACTAAACTTACTAACTAAACAATAGAAATTAACTATCACAATCCCCGGCAACGTCGCCAAAAACTTGTTGTGTGAAAACAATATGTGCAAGTATACACAGTCGCAACAAGTAATAAAGAGTAAGTAGAGATCGTTCCCACGAGGATTGTTGAGTTTATTTCTATTTTTAAATTAGTAATTTAGCTGGTGAGTAACACAAATAACAATAACAAGTTGTCAACAAGTATTGTAAATAACATAAATGTAAGTAAGCAAGTAAAGATAGATGATAAGTAGAAATTCAGAATAAGAGTAGTTGAAATGCCCTTCACTAAGTAAATCCTTTAAAATAGAACAATGCAATGTCTGATGCTATAGCATTGGATGCTGTAGCAATTGATGCGTGTCTTTCGGTCACTAACGTCAAAGTTTCATTACAATGGCTTATGTGTAAGCTCTAAATAGGTTCACCCCTGTATATTAAACTCCCACAGTATTCACCCTACGAACTATGATTTCCTATGTCTAGGTTTAAGCATGGGTTGTTCTAAATGTCCTTAGAACAACCACTCACCCTCATTAATCCTTGAGTTCGATTTATAAACCATGTCTGAACCTATAAATGTACTTATATTTAGTTGATCAATTCTAAAATAAGTATTGAAAGAAGTTTCATGCAATAGTTAAAATACTAACATCAAACATTATATTAAAACTATTAAAATATCATTACATAACTATAAGCATCCAACTACAAGAAAGTCAACTCATGGTGAGCAACAACACAAGAAATAAAGCATAAAGGGGTTACCTAAAGCCATAAAATCGAAATCACAAAGAGAAGGAAAATACTCCAAATGATGACAGCCCCCGTGATGCTATAGCATCGCTCACAGCATCCCAAGTGCAGAATTTCTACTTTTTATTGTGAAAATGGAGCTTGGCACGAAAATGGAGTGGAAGAGAGTTATTTCTAACTCCTCTCTGCAACATACTGAACAAACAAATTAAAATACAACAGGGGCACCAAAGTGCCAAATGTTCACAAATCAGTTCCTAACCCTCTTTTACATTAAATAACACATATTAATTAATTAAATAACAACATTGCTTACGAACTCACACAACTTTAAGTATAAAAGATGTAAATAATAAGAGTTATCAGGAGCATATCTAGTGAGAAATGGGTTTCTTATGTGAGAGTGAGAGCATCCATTCTCAACCACCAGATTAAAATAGATGGCTAAGATTAAAACCTTAGTTAAGTGACTCACGTGCCTTCCTCAATCCCATATTTTCTTCTTCCCCTCTTCATCGAAGTTGAAACCTGGAACGTCTTCTGCCATGGGAAACCAACGTTCTCATCCCCTCCCTTTCCTTCTTCACTCATTGAAGCTACCAACGAGGCAACGAAAGGTGTGTATATTCCTCTTTCTTAATTACCTTTACAATCACTGTTGTCGATTTATCAAATTTTTTACAATCTTGCTCTTACACCTCCCCCCTCTTTGTTGCTCCTTTGCAAGGTCTTCTTTAGATGGGATATACTTCTATTATTTTTTAAGCATGTTTTGTTATTATTTCTTTGGACTTAATTGTACTCTTTTGATATGCAGGTTTATTTCGTAATTACTTGTGGCCATGAAGAAAACATTGACATGGTGGCCATGAAGAAAACATTGAGCTCTAGCTTATTGCTTGTAATCAGTAATAAGAACAAAAAAAATGTTGTGTATGAAATTATTTGTGATGCAATTTTAAGATTTGTTATCTTCAAACACATGTCATTGAATTATATTGTAAAGATATTTATGTATCCAATGAGATCCACCGAATTGGGTTTTATCGAATGGATCCAAATTTATGTTTTATCTAATAGCACCCTTTACACATAAATCATAAATGTGTAGAAATGAGTGGTTGTAAACAATGATTTGTAGAAATGAGTGGTTGTAAAGAAAACCCAGTATGTTTCCAATTTTTGTGCTCATGAGTTCAGAGAAGCTAACTACAACGACAAATCACGCTTCAAACTCTGGACCAATAACTATCACATTTCAACTTGCCAAATTTCAATGAAGATGCACCCAAATAAAACAATGCATCCAAAAAAGATATCACACCAGAGAATTTTAGCCACCTAGCAGATCCGAGTGAACAACTACTCAACCTGATGCTTCTCTTTTGCAATTTAAGATAATACATTCCTAGCAAAGTTAAGCTATGACAACATAAAACCATGCCATTACAAAACCATACTATTACCCCAAAACTAATGCATGACAGAAAAATGTAGCAAATGAAACTCCAATATGTAGCACACCAATCCTGGCCAAGTTAAATGCATGAAACTAACATAAAACCATAAAACCATCCTCATATTAACACAAAGCTACATCACAACAGAATTATAGCAAAAGAAAAATTCTCCCATAAGGGCACCAAATATACAAGAGAAACAAAGATGAATGAGACGTTTAGAACCCTAACATTAATTCTATACTTTAAAAGGAAGTGAATTGGGAAGTTAAGGTTCGTAGGCTCCTAAACCAAATTAGGGTAAAAATCAGAGAGAGAAATTGATGCATATGCCCTCACCTGATGGGAAGAAGAAAGGACAAGAAGTATTGCAGCCTTGGCTTGCATTCTTCGTTAATATTGCCAATGGTCTTGCTGCCAACGCTAGTGATACCCCTAACTCCTTTAAAAGAAAACATCCTCTTTTTTTATTATCGAAATACACGGTCTAATTGTCTGGAGGTTTCGTGGGGGCTTTGTGAGAGACGTCCATGAAAGGAAATGAAGCCATTAAGGAAGTGAGACACAGAGGAGATGAAAGAGAACATTGGTCTCCCACGGCAGAAGACGTTCCAAGTTCCAACTTCGGTGAATAAGGGAAGAAGAAAATATGGAAATGAGGAAGGCACATGAGTCACTTAACTAAGGTTTTAATCTCAGCCATCTATTTTGATCTGATGGTTGAAAGTGGATGCTCTCACTCTCACATAAGAGATCCTTTTCTCACTAAATATACCCCCTATATATATTACCACACTAATTTCAAGTGACTCGTAAAATGAGAGCTATTTTGCCCCTTCTCCTTCTAGTGGCAGAGATGTGTGTATGTGGCCTGAAGAGTCTCAAGGTGGTTTCTTGGTTTCTTCTGCTTACAAGCTTTTAAGTGGGTCCCATGGTAATGTTCTAAATCAGTTCTGGAGTGTGATTTGAAAGCTTGTAGTCTCAAACAGGTTCGCTGTTTTGTGTGGCTGCTTCTCCACAATCAGTAGAGGTATCACCCATTTGGAAGTTCATGTTGATTCTCTCCTTGTGGTGAAATATATATCAACAAATATGGATGTCTGTCCTCAAGGGCTTATCCTGGTTAGGAATATTAGGGTATCTTAGGGAGGGGGTTTTGCGAGGGGAATGGAGGGGAGGGCTTGAAAAAGATTAGTCTATATTTTAATATATATTTAAGATTTTAAAAAATTAAAAGAACAAGTTGATAGAAATCCATATAACATTTTTAATCACACTTGATTTATGTTTAGAGACATTTTATAGCTTCTTCAATTCTAGATTGAAAAATATGCCCTCCCCTCCCAAAACCCCCTCCCAAACATACCCTTAAGGTTTTGTTGTCTAGTGATTTGGATGTCCGAATTGCTCATTGTTACCATGAATCGAATGCGTGTACTGATGCTCTTGCTTGTCTAGGGTGTCATCAGATTAAGGAGCTGTGTGTTTTCAACCATCCTCCGGTGTCTCTTAATACTTTATTACCGGAAAAAATAACTTTTTTTATATCACTACTCTCACACACTGGCAGACACCCTCATTTACAAGATTTTTAACAGGTACAAAACTAAACTTCCGAATTGGTTCGAAAGTACCTAGTGATGCAAACGGGACGGGGCGGGCACGGGTACCAACTACCCGCTACCCGCCCCGCGAGACCCGTGCCCGCCCCGTACCCTTGCGAGTACCCGCATAGCGGGTATTAAATGGGTATTTTCCCTTAACGGGCACCCACGGATCCTTGTTAGTGTTGTAAAAATAATTTTTTATAAAATAAAATTTGAAATACTATACAAAATTAACCTATTAAATTTTATAAACCTTTAACTACCTTATAATTGTAAACAAATGAAGATAAAAAATACTAGAATTACAATAGGAAACTTTAAAAACAACAACCCACTAATTATCCAAAATATTAGGATAAAATATACAACACAAGTTATCGAAAATGACAACAAAATATCAATAAAAATCCACTTAAATAACAACAATGATAGAAATTCATTTCATCAATAAATATATGCTACGGGTACGGGTATCCGCGGGTACGGGTACCTCATTACTCGGCCCCGCCCCGTTTATTGACGGGTATTTTAAATGTCCGTTTATTTTGCCCGTGGGTACCCGTTAAGGGACCCGCGCAGTGCCCATTACGGGTATTACCCGCGGGTACCAGCGGACGCGGGTTTATTTTGCACCCCTAAAAGTACCAGTTAAAATGCAGCGTGGGGGGTTTGGAAGCGCTTTTCACGTGAGGGTATTTTAGAAATATTTGAAGGTTCGAGGTGTCAAGTGAGTAGCTGGGGGTTGTAGGAAGTATGGCCCAAACAAAATTACTAAACGGAATGGGCCTTTTAGTCACACGATTGGGCCTAGGTGTCTCCACTTCTGGTGGCCCAGTTTCACTTTCAAAACCAATCGAATTCTAGGTCGCATATCTGATCTAGTTAGCCGTATTAGAGACATTAGGGTTTCGTCTCGTTGGTTGAGCGCTCCGCTTTCTCTCTCGGCGCCGTCGAACTCGCAGGAGGAAGCGAAAATGGTACTCTCTGCACCATTCCCAGTCTAAAAAAAAATACAACATATTTCTCTAATTCTAACCGCGAATTCTGTGATTTTTTGCGATTTAGCTTCTGAAATGGTGTTTTTTGATAACTGTATTTGCAGCCTTCACACAAGACATTCAGAATAAAGAAGAAGCTCGCAAAGAAGATGAGGCAGAACAGACCCATCCCTTACTGGATCCGCATGAGAACCGATAACACTATCAGGTTTGTTACCTTTCTTTCTCTTTTACATTCTCAATCACTTTGCATTGAAACCCTATTCTCTTTCTTATTATATGTGTTTTGAATCTATGTCTTCTCTTCAGGTACAATGCTAAGCGCCGTCACTGGCGTCGCACCAAGCTTGGCTTCTAATCTGAGGTTGTTCGTTTTTATTTCTGTTTTTTTGTTCTAAATATTTAGTCGGTTTAGCTTTTACCTATTGAAGGCTAAAACAACTTTTGTTTCGAGTTTATAATGTTGCTTAATTTCTATTGAGACCATTGTTGTTATGTACGGAACTGATTGTGGTATTCAAACTACCGTTTATCTTATTAAGATTAAGAAGTCACTTGGATGATTAATGTCTTTAACCCTTTGATCTATTATTGTGCGGTTATGTTCAAATGTGAATCTGTGTTCCATTTTTGAGCTTATAGTAGTAACTATTTGTTTGAAGTTATTTTTGTATATTTCCTCATCATGGGAGGAATTGTGCTTTTGATTCTGTTTACCTCTGTCTAGCTCGCTGTTTGTTCTGGCTGGTACTTGATGGAGATTTGCTTATCTTCAAAAGTCTTCTCTTGATTCTGTTCAGCCCTGATAGGCTTGAAATAAATTGGTGTTCTTCAAAACACAAATGATAGCTACTGTTCACATCACTATTAAAATATTGCTTCTCATTCGGTACTATTTATTACTAGTTACTTGTTTGAGATGATGATCCTCATTTAATTTGAGATTTGAGATATATATATATAGCGCAGACCCTCAACATGAGAGGTGAGTGTTTTACCTTTGGGTCTCATGAATGTGCGATATGGCCAACAGCTAACCTGTACCCCATATTGCACCTCTTACTACTACCTGCTAAACTAACCAAGAGCACTCTTCTTAGCAAGACACTCCCTTATTAAACAGTGCTTTTAATTATTTGAGCTGAGTGTTCTTCTGACTCTCAATTTTTTTTTAGCAAATATTGTGAATTGCATAGGCACTGTATTTATAAATAATATAAACCTCAGATGTTCATAGTATTTGGTGGCACCTCCTTTATTTTTGAACAATTTGCTTTCTTAACTATCTTTGACCAGACAACTTTATAAGGTCCCATGTCTGGAACATTTATTTTTGTGAAAGTTGTGCAGTCTTTACTTGTATCTTATATACAACTTCTTGTTACAACTTATTTGGAGGGAAGTTGTGTGTTTGTTACAAGAGATTTCCAAATTGTGTATCCCAAACAAGGCTTGCTTTGTCATGGAATATCAACTCCAATGATGTTATGCACTTGCTTACAGCATCCTTGAAGTTGTGCATCGACTAACAGCTTGTTTAGTGTGGGTACACGACATTTACTGCAACTTGAGTCTTCCTCAACACACCATTCTGTATATTAAATACCGGTTGCATCATTCAAAGCATAATTTTTTCCAATTTGCACTGTGGAGTCTAGAAAGTATAGTTTTGCTTTATTATGACCTTTTTTTTGCAAGGATGATCCATTTGCCAATTCAGATGGCAGGTTTACTGTTCCATTGTTATTGTTTAATTTGCAAAAACACTACCTGTTCTCTTCTGTTTTCTTATTATTCTCAAGGTTGCTGTTTTTTTCATTTTACCTGCTCTTGATTCATTCAATTTTTTTCTCAACAAAGTCTTAAGTCTGATTTCCCTAGGTTGTTATATTAATTTCACTTCAGAAATTGCTCATTCTCTCACCCTTTAAACCAATGCATGAAGCACCCCATAGCCGCTTTCCTTGTTCAAACGTTTTGCATACTATTTTTCAGAAAACTACCACTACCTTCCCCTTAAAATCAATGCATTAAAGACCCCTTTGGCCGTTTCCTAATACTATATCATGTTCTACCCATTTTTCCTTACTATATGTTCCGTTTGCGTGTCTATGATTCCATTAATAGGTTTGGGAAATTTTATTGGCCCAACATTCTGATAAAGTGCACTGACCTCATTATTTTATTAGACTTCCACAGTTAAGCTTATAATCCTACATAATAACCTCAAAAAAACGATTATTTGTTTGTTAGCTTAATCTTGTTTTCTTTGGGTCACATTGAAGTTTTATTTAGTTCCTTGTTTATGCTAGATTGTATTACTTAATCTGCCATTATTCAGTTTGATTTGCTATGTTTGTACTCAGTTTCTCTCTTTATTAGTTTGATTTCTTTTGAAGTACCTTTTATACTTTCAATTTTCCGTGATGTGAATTTTATATGGGTATTCAAAAATATACACGTTTCTGATTTTCGTTTGATAGTTATCTTTTCACCTCGTCAATGGAGGGAAATACACATATATTCTCCCCTATTTTTTCTCAATTGTTCTTGTAGCTCTTGGAATATTCTCATGTTATTTTTCACTTTCCTTGTACATCTTTTTTACTCGTTATTTTGAACAATCACTTGTTCTAAATAAATTTCCTTTGGTCATTTGATCGTAAGGGGCAGAGGAAGTGTGGTGGCAAATTCGGGCCATGGTTACCCCTAAACTTACAATTCTCGTACCAGTAATATGAGAAATATTTTGTAGCACCACTATCTAAAAAATATGATACTCTTACGTTTTTTTAATTGCTTAAATTTTTATATTTTATTTTATGTGAGATGTATGTTTTTAACAATCTCACATAGTGAGTAAATAACGTTTAACACTAGAGGTACATTTGAGATAAGATTTCAATTTTATATTATTTAATAAACTTATTGTTATCTTCTGAGGGTTGTTTGTGTATATTCCAAAAAATTAGTTTCTAAAAATAGTTTATAATATAGACTTAAAACCATATATTTTTTATTAAAGCTATAGTAGTCTGTTAGTCTCGCGTTATGATTGATTTGTAGTTGAGAAGTATTTCTAGTGCATTGGTAAATGGTAATGTCTACGATAAGATGTCGTCTAGCCGCGTATCTCTGATGTCATCCGATTAACACATTTGATGTAGATTTTATTATTAATTTATATTTGTATGTGTCGTAAGATTTTATAAAAGACTTTTTGATTTAAACTAATAATCTATTGTCAAAAAAAAAGCAGAAATGTTTTTTTTAACAACCAAAATTTACACTTACATTGTAGTCGTATGTCATCTGCAACGGTTGTCTTGTTATTAATTTTTTGTCTCACCTCCGAAACCACACATACTAAACACGACTGTGTTTTATACTGTGTAAGATGCTGGGTGTAAAATTGTCAAAAACACATCACTCTCTAAAAAGTTTTTTTTATTAAAAGGAGTAAAGGATTAAATAGAACACAAAAGGCTAAATTAAAAATTTAGTTGGCTCAGCAAGCATGCAATGGGATAAATTGGTGACAAGGTAGACATAGACGGGTTGGTAGATAGACAAGGTAGACATAGACAGTTGGTGCGTCGTGTAGATTGCATCGAAAGCTTTGGTAAATAATAGGATAAATTGATAATTGTATTAAAAGTTATCTGAACAAGAAAATGTGAAAATATATATTGTATTAGATTTTTAGGCAAAAATTGAATTTTAATTAAAAAGGTATAAACAAAGAGATCAAAATAGAGTAGATTGCTTCTCTTGGTTCTTTTTGTTCATTAAATGAATTCCTTGCAGTTTTAGGTAAAGTGGTTCAAACAAACTAGAATAGGGCACATGCCTGACTTTTACTACATCAGTTTCTTAGGGACTTTTTTTTTTACAAAAGGTTTAAGTAAATTGAGTTTCGGGGGCTCACCAGGGTCAGACAGGCCTCACGGCTTATTACAGATCGCTCACTAAATAGGTCATCACGCTGGAGGTGAGAATTGAACCCATGCCCTTATAGAGTATGAGTAAACTCCTTACCAAATGAGCCAATCTTCGTTGGCAGTCTCTTAGGGACTAACTCTAGTGTTTGAATTTATTTGGATCAAGTTAATAGTAGTTACTAGACAGAAATGAATAGGAAGACTAACGTGTCTCTCATTTTGTAATTGTCAGTGACTATTTCAGAATTTAATTTTTGAGAGACTAAACATAATACCACATTTGTTTCTCGGACTCTTTTTATTATGAGAATATGCTAGCAACACATTATGTATTTCACTCATTTAAGCACACATTATCTTATGAGTAAAGGTATTTAATCTAAAAAAAAAAAGTATAAATCGGCCTCGAAGAAAAATCACTCGACTCAATTTGGTATTTGATGAAAAAAGAGTCTTGAGATTGTCTCAAGCATTTCAAAACAGGAGCATGTTAGCTCTCCATCCAATTCTATCCAAAACTGCGGTTAAGTAGGCGACATAGCCAATTGTGGTGGCTTGAAAAGAACGGGGTATACACATTTAGATCAACATATGGCACTTGCGTGTTCCTCCAAAGGTTAAATGTTTTGTTTGAAGGCTACTTAGAGATTGTATTCCCATTAGGAGTCGCTTTCAGAGTCAGGGAGTGAATTGCCCTCCTCTCTATCCTTTGTATGAAGAAAAATGCGACGATAATATTCATCTATTCCTCATGTGTGATAAAAGCTGTCGTTGTTGGGTGCAAATGAACCTTTAGAGCAAAACTGTCTACCTTGTCAATCATGAGGACAACTTCCGAAACATATTCTTTGCCATTTGGTAGATCTTGACCAAGAAAGAAAGGCATTCAGGGTGATAGTCTTGGAGCATATGGCGAAGCAGAAACTTGAAGGTGTGGGAGGCGATCGAGGATATGGCTACTATTGTTCATAGGTCTTTCTATGCTCTTTAGGCGTGGCTCGAGGTAAAGAAAAATGAAAGTAATCTAGCTCCTGACTACTCGAGCTATGGGTTCGTGGGGTAAAGCCGCCAAGATGTTTCATAAAATGTAAGTCGATGTTTGTTTTTCTGACGAACACAACAAAGTGGGGATTGACATATGCCTTAGAAATGAGTTTGGCCTATTCACATGGGCCAAGACACTATGGTTTAGACCTCTACTCGATGTTCATATTGTAGAGGCTCTTGGTTTATTGAAGGCTTTGGAGTGGGCTCTCAAGCTTCAATTGAGAGATATATTTCTCGTTTGGATTAGCTTATTTTTGAACTTATGAAAATAACTTATGGAGATAAATAAGTTTTTATGTTGATTCACAAGTTCTCACTAACAAAAATTATACCTCTATAAGTTGTTTTTCCATAAATAACCTTGACAAACATATGAATAATACATAAAAGCTTATTTATTTGCGTAAGTTGTTTTGCATAAACTCAAAATAAGCTCTATCCAAACGGGCCCATAATCATCGAGTTGGATTCTAAGATCGTGGAAAGCTTACACGCTAATAAGGTAGATGCCTCGAAAGGTTAAATAAATACCACATACACTATTAGACTCTGATTCGAACTCGACGTCCTCACTGAATCAGGTTATGTTGTGTTGTGTGTTTTTTATTATTAAAATTAAATTAAATTAAATTTAAAAAGTGAGATGCTGCTATGCGAGCATATAATACTTCGTACTCGACGCCCATTGTTTCTCCTTTCTATCCTCGTGATTTCCCTCACTCATAAATCCTACTCTGACCTCATCGCATCATCATCCTCTTAAACCACTTCCCTTCGGTACACTCTTATTGATTTATATATAGATCCATTTATAATTCAAAGACTCCACTCCACTTTCATCAACCATCGTTAATCGTTACAAACGATCAACCGTTTCTGTAACCGTTTCACTGTTTTCTGTTGCAGAAATGGCTTCTTCGGTTCTCTCCCTAGCTTCACACTCTGTTCCTCCCTCTTCTTCACTCTCCATACCCGAAACTCAAAAGGTACTTTTTCTTCTTCTTTTTCTCTGTTACCGGTTCTTCTTATTGAGAAATGCACCAACAGAACACAACACAACACCGTTCTTACACGTTTGAATCGTTACCCCTTTTTTATGATTTAACGTTAATTTTGAATAGGGAAAGCTCAAGTTTGGATGCAACGGGTTGAGATTCAGCCAAGGATGGAACCAACACTAGCTCAAATTTAAGGGTGTGTGTACTGTGTAGTAGCAATTTAGCTTATTACTTCAATTTTTTGTTTTGATGATATTGTTACTTTATGATCTATTGGGTAGGAGTAGGACTATTGGGACACTTGAATGTTCCTTATTAATGTTCTTCACGAGCCACTTTTAATTGTATTGTAATTTGTTAATTTTTGTCAAAAAAAATTGTAATTTGTTAATTCACCCTCAATTTACTTGAGGCCTGTTTGTATTCACTTATTTAGGCTTATCTATTTACATAAGCACTTAAGTCTATTTGAGAGAGCTTATGAAAACAACTTATGAGTGTTCATAGGCTGTTTTCACCTTGTTTCCATATGCTTTTCAAGATAGCTTATGAAAATAACTTATGGCGTATATGAAAACAATTTGACTTTATTTAGTATATTATTATAGAAACAGCTTATACATAAGTACTTATATAATAAGCACTTATGCTATAAGTACTTGGTTAAGTTGTTTATCTAAACAAGGACTTAGTATTGTAATTCATTTCGAGCTATTGTTAACTATATTCCTTTTTTTTGTGTGCATAATTGATGATGAACAGTTTTAGAATTGCAATTGAAAGTGGTTAGTTTTAATAAGAGGTGGAAAGTAGTTACCCTGATTAATATCTTTGGGTTAGTGTTGTAATTTGTCTGTCAATTATGTTTTTTTTTCCAGTCTTGTGGTCGAATCTCTATGGCTGTTGCGGTTAATGTTTCTCGGTTTGAGGGCATACCAATGGCTCCTCCTGATCCAATTCTTGGAGTTTCTGAAGCATTTAAGGCGGACACAAGCGATGTCAAGCTAAATCTTGGAGTTGGGGCTTACAGAACGGAAGAATTACAGCCATATGTGCTTAATGTTGTTAAGAAGGTATTTGTTCCTTACTTGAGTTGACTGTGTGTGCAATGCAATGATTTGATGTTCTGCTTTTTTCCTAGTATTGATTTCTAACTTAGTTCTTATTGAGTATTTTCAATTGAGTCACTATTGATTTGATGAAGTTCTTATATTTTGTAGGCAGAGAATCTTATGTTGGAGAGAGGGGAATTTAAAGAGGTAATTTTCTTTGGGTCAAATGCGTTTATCTATGACATAAAACTGTTGGCTTTAGATTATTGACTATGGTTTAACCTGTAAATGCTGTATCTCCCTATTTTGGTTTAGATTATTAACTATGGTTTAACTTGTAAAAAATGCAGTATCTCCCTATTGAGGGTTTGGCTGCTTTTAACAAGGCAACTACAGAGTTGTTACTTGGAGCAGACAACCCAGCAATCAAACAGCAAAGAGTACGTAGTGAATTCAAAAATTATAAGTATTTCGAAGGATATAACATTTATTGGTTACGAGAGAAAAGAAAAAACAAATAAATCACCTCTTTTTTCATTTCATATTTTAATTATCACTTACATTATTCAATTGGCCCCAGGTTGCCACTGTCCAAGGTCTTTCCGGAACTGGATCTCTGCGACTAGCTGCAGCTCTGATAGAACGATATTTTCCCGGGGCTAAAGTTTTGATATCAGCTCCTACATGGGGTGTGCATTTTCTTCCTTTTTTCTGTTTAACGTGGTCATAATATTTGTTTTGAGGGAATTCATATGCCCTGTGTAATGTTGTCTTGCAGGTAATCACAAGAATATTTTCAATGATGCTAAAGTACCATGGTCTGAGTACCGATATTATGATCCCAAGACAGTTGGATTGGATTTTGAGGGCATGATTGAAGATATAAAGGTTATACCCTGTCTAGTATTTAGAAAGTGACACTAATCATACTTTTCTATGGAATATCATCATTTTTTTAAAACTTATTTGGATTAGTATTAGACACTAATTTACAAGAAATATCGAGTGGATCTTTCCCCCCTCTTGACCTTTCATCTTATGTCTTGACACATCTCATCTGTTCTCAGAATATAAGCTCACAAAGCTCTTCAACTTCAAATATAACTGATGTTTTTTCTTAACAGCGACAATATAACTGATGATGGTGTTCTGATTAACATAAGCCAATATGCCATTGCAGTGTACTGCTGTTTAATGCATACTTTATTTTGTACTTGTAACTAGAGTGTATTGTACTCAAAGCAAACATAAGATCATTCAATTCTATATGAAGTTGAACTCTGCCTAATTGTATAGTTTTGCCTTTTATAGTCAGCTCCTGAAGGGACTTTTGTGCTACTTCATGGATGTGCCCATAACCCAACTGGTATTGATCCAACACCGGAACAATGGGAAAAAATAGCTGATATAATTCAAGAAAAGAACCACATCCCATTTTTTGATGTCGCTTACCAGGTACCACAATCTTTGGGTAAATGAGCTATCACTTTAGTACATTTCTCGATTGAATGTATCAAACATGACAAATAAGCCTTACAGCAAGTGATGTTGAACAATTTAAAGCAGGTTTATATTGTGCAGTAACCTTGAGTCTATTTCACAATTCTAAATTACTCATTAAAATTTTAGGGGTTCGCTAGCGGAAGCCTTGATGCAGATGCATCATCTGTTAGATTGTTTGTTTCACGTGGCATGGAGGTTTTTGTAGCTCAGTCGTACAGTAAAAATCTTGGTCTCTATGCTGAAAGGATTGGAGCAATTAATGTCATTTCCTCATCACCCGAATCTGCAGCAAGGTGTGTAACTTATGCATGCCATGCTTTTTCTCATTTGAAGTTAAACGAGCATATCTAAGAAAAGATTAAGTCCGTCTACTTTCTTCTTCTCATGCATTTTGATTTAGGTAAAAACATTATATTATCAATTAAGAGTCAATTTGAATAAACTTCACAATAAGCACTAGTAGGAATAAAAAAAATTGAAATGATCTTGCAATCACTATAAATCTTTTAAATGATAACTTCCTGTCTAAGTTGAAATGAAGTTTCACACCTTAACTTTTTCAGAAGCTCCCTCATCTAACATTCTAACTTCTACATGAGCACCTATAGTGTATATTCAAAAGCCCCCTTAACTTCCTATCCTATGTATTTTCAAGGTCTATTAGAAGTCCTTTTTAATTTCTCCCATAAGCTAATCCAAATTGGGCCTTTGTACTGGCTGTATGAAACTGTTGCAATTTGATACTCTATTGTTATGAATGACCGCCTTCACATCAGGATAAACTTCTGAAGTTTTGCTTAAGAAAGAAGGCATCTAGGTTCAACTTGAACAATGCACTATAATACTATATGCCTCAGTAAAGTTCTGTCTTGATCAACAATTTTGCAACTAATTATTTCAGGGTAAAAAGTCAATTGAAAAGGCTGGCTCGACCAATGTACTCGAATCCACCTGTTCACGGTGCTAGGATTGTTGCTGATATTGTTGGAAATCCAACTCTCTTCAATGAATGGAAAGCAGAAATGGAAATGATGGCTGGAAGGATAAAAACCGTTAGACAAAAGCTATATGATAGCATTTCTTCTAAAGATAAGAGTGGAAAGGACTGGTCATTCATACTTAAGCAGATAGGCATGTTCTCATACACAGGCTTGAACAAGAGCCAGGTAATTGACTCCTCTTTTGACGTCTTGCATGTGATTATACTTATGGCTTTTATAGTTTATCTCAAGTTGTATTTTTTGGAGGTAAACAGTCATTTTGGTCATTGAATGTGTGATACGCTATCATTGTAGTCCTTAAATGTATCGAAATTGCAAACAGGTCCCTATGTGTCTCTTTTGTTAGTAATTTTACTGACTAAATTGATCAACAATAAACACATTTGAGGACGAAAATGACTAACATGCACATTTGAGGATCAAAATGACTTACTAAAGAGACATTTGGGGATTTATTTGCAATTTCGGCACATTCAAAGACTATAATGACAGCCTCTCACACATTTAGGGACCAAAATTGTTGTTTACCTTATTTTAGCTGCTCTATCAAATATGAATATATGATTTGGTTTTACTTCATTGCAATATTGACTTTGTTGTTGTTTGTTATATCTTCTGTCTGATCAGAGTGACAATATGACAAATAAGTGGCATATATACATGACAAAGGATGGGAGGATTTCCTTGGCCGGGTTGTCGTTGGCCAAATGTGAATACCTTGCAGATGCTATTATTGATTCTTATCATAATGTCAGCTGAAACTCAGTGAAATATGCTTTTGAAGCAAGCATATATTTTTGGTAAGTATTGTACCCAAATCATAGTGACTGGCACACATGACAATAAATTCTATTATGTATGCATTAGTTAATTGTCATACAAATGTACCGGATAGTCCCCTTGGAAATTATGTAACCTAGAAATAAGTTGAATCAAGGTGTTGTAAGCATAATGAGTTTGCTTTGCAGACTAAAGAAGTTGAATCAAAGTATTGATTTATAGAGTATATTTTTATTTCATGTGCGATACTAAGATATGATAACAACGGTTTTGTTGGCTGCAGCAAGTGCTTCTGTTGCTGGTCAGTTTATTTTTCAAGTCTGCTTTAGCAATATGATTGAATCATTTATGTTGGTAGAAAACCTTCGGAGTGTTCACCCCATGTCATTTATAAGGATTGGGTAATTAGAAGAACCAAGAACGTGAACTAATTAACTATAGTTACAAATCAAAGTTACATTTTGAAAAAACAAAGAGAGAAGAGATAGAGGGACATCATAGTCTGGACAGAGAGAGTAGGTTACAAAAAATTAAAAAGAATTTGAAAAAACTCACGGATTCAATTTCAAACAAGTTCTAAGTTCTAACCACCGATTTTTTAGTTTTTTACCATCTCCATCCCATTTTTGTTTGACATTTAAGGTTGTAGCACACACATTAAGAAAAACAATCAATAGCCCAAAGTTCATGATAATAGGCCATTTATTATTTCATCTCTCTCTTAATAATAATATAAAGTATTGAAAAAAGAAAACTACATTAATGATTTAAGAGTATAATAGGTAAAAAGTTATTAATACTTTACTCGTATTCTAAAACGTCAAGTAATATGAGACAACTTTTTTTTGCTAAAACGTCAAATAATATGAGGCGGAGTGAGTACTCGCTTTGGATCGATCTGTTGGTTTTTCGAACTAAACAAATAGAACACTTGCTGATTCACATAATTTGTAAATCCAATTAAAATCACTTGGATCATAGGCACAGTTTTCTGAGAAAATTAAGGAATGACTCAATGATCTGGGATGTTTGAACTCTAGACAAGTTACCATGTTGGAATTCCTTTTTAAAGCAGTTCCTGAAGTGATTATATGCTCATGCTGAAAAATGTACGGTTTGCAAAGAAAAACAGTATAAGCTAACAACATTTTTCCTTTCCCTCAGCAGAATAATAATAATAATTTCTCTGAATTATTTGTAGCTCAATTTACTGAATTTCATACAGTCGAAAGAGGTCATGAAAGACAATCATATCCTCTCTTAACAGTTCAATGTTCCACAAAATCACAGCTCTATAGTCTCTATACACAACCTTGCATTTACCACTTACAATCCAAAGCTCTTGTTCACTCCTTTAAGCCTACCTTCTTTCTTTAAGAACTTGTCTGTGTTTCATGGTCAAACTTCTAGACTGCGCGAACTGCACCAACAGCATGATTATGGATCTGTCCGTAATTCCAAGCCTTGATAAAGCTTGACCAGTTTGACAGCATCGCGAAAACATGACCGAATTCTGAATGCAGATGTTTCTCAAATTGATGATGACTATAGTTGATTAGAATTAACAGATGATTCAACAGGTAAAACTTGGTGAGTAACTTGTGAAACCCTGAGAGTTCCTCCAAGCTCAACGGGTATGAGAGGGATGAGCGAGTGGAGAACATCTGCAATTAGCGGTCGGTAACATGGCTCCGGTTGCACGCATAGCACAGCCACAGCAGCAACCTATTAAGTATACACAGTCAAGGTTGAAGTTAAGCAAAGCAGAACATTGGTGAGGCAGAATGAACATAATTCCAGTAGAAACCTAGTTCTAAGGATTAGAGTCGGTTTGGATAAATTATTCTGGAGAGCTTATGAAAATTAGCCGAAAATAGCTTATGAACATGTCGTGAATTGTTTTCATAAGCTCTCCCAAACAGTTACAAGTCACAAGTACTTAAGTCAATAGATAAATCCAGATAAGCCGATCCAAACTCATAAAGACTTGTTATATATCATGTGGTTCTCAAACCTGGTATAAGTGCTTGAGATCCATTGTATTCTTAATCACAGGATCCACAATGTTTGGAAGCTTGGATCTGTCTGTGAGCTGTGGCATGGCCTGAAATATTTTTTAAAAAAATAGCTTATTATCATTCATTTCTCCCATATCAATTCTATTTAATTTGATCAAACAAAACCATACCATACCCATGTGACAATAGATTGGCATTGAGCTGGTGCCAGTTTTTCCACAGGCTTCCTTCCTAATAGAAGCTCAAGAAGCACAACTCCAAAAGCATAGACATCACTTTTATCAGTCAACTTGCCTGTAAATATATATAGTTGAAATGCAATTTCCTAAGTCAATAATTCAATTTTTGCTATCATTGTTTTTTTGATTAACACACATATATGGATTCTAGCTATTTTCCCATATTCCCCAAAAAAACTCTGCAGATCTGATCCATTTCATTTCATCATGTTAAAATATTTACTAATAATTCACAAAGAATCTCTTAAAATTAAAATTAAATACAAGTATTGAATTAAAATAAAATATCTACTACAATTAAATTATTAAAGTTATTATCCACTGAATAATAGAAGCTTATTATCCACTGAATAAAATATCTAATACAAATAAATATCATTAATAAAAATAGAAATTATCACTGACAAGAAGCAAGTAGAGCAAACTAGGCATATGAGATTGTAACGTGTAACCGACAACATACTAATCTAATAATCTACTAACACCACCTTTCCCATATGAGTATGAGATGCACCTATCATACCTATCAAACCCACCCTAATAAACTCTATTAATCATTAAAGGGTTAACTATTAACACCACATTATTTTATAGAACACCCCATCTTTTGAAAATTTATTTCTAGACCCTATTTTTTTTCTTTCATAGATGGAGCGGCAAGTGTCACCTGAAATTCGTTCTGGATTCGAACCTGAATGATGATATTCAGCTTAACAATTTTGGCATTTACCAGTTGAGTTAGGCCTTACAGATATTTCCTAAACAGTATAAAAATGCCTGAAAATAAATTTTCAAAATACAAAAAGTACACATCTAGAAATCAACTTCCAAATGGGGGTCACGCTAGCAAAAATAGGAGGTGCTAATAGTTACTCTCTATCATTAAATGCATCAAGGGTCCCAAAAAAGATAATGAAAATCTTGGATCTCGTTAGTTGAAAGTTTAACATTATTATATTAATGAAACAAAGATCAACTTGTGAGACCAATGCATATGCAATGAAATTATTATACTACTAAGTTAAGTTGTCATACCATCTAAAAGATACTCTGGAGCTACATACCCCAATGTGCCAGAAAGCTTGATGTTATTCTTATTTTGGGACCCATCAGTTATAGCAAGACCAAAATCAGAAAGCTGAAATTCACCACCAAAAATGAGACTTTGGTGAACACAATAAATGTATATAGCAATAAAAGGAAAAAGTAATTTATTGACAAAATTTCAACATGGTATTGTTTTCTTTTTTACCTTAGCATTGAAGTTTGCATCTAAAAGAATATTAGAAGATTTCAGATCTCTATGGATCACTGAAGGGTAACAGTGTTCATGTAGATATTTCAAACATCTGAATTCATTCACATTAAGTAATAGCATGTTAAGAAATAGACAATAAAGCAAAAAGGAAAGGAAGGAATTGTTGAACTGATAAATGAAGGAACGAATTTGGATACTGATTAGACGGTCTAGATTTTTAATTTTAAAAATAAATAAAAATATAAAGTTAAAATCTAAATCGTTTGATCAAAATTAGAATGTCTGGATTTACTGACTGCACAACTCGCCGACCGCACAAGATCCAGATCATTAATGAAGGTTACCTTGCTGTGTCTAGAGCAATCTTCATCCTCATTTGCCAAGTCAATGCAGAGCCATGAGAAGGTCCTACACATAGATAATTTTTAGAAAAAAAAAAGAGATTAGTACTATTTATAATTGACCTCATTAACTTTTGATTTGAGTTTTCTACTAGGAAATAATAATAAAGAATTAAACTTTTCTTAAGTGAACAATTCACTTTAGAGTATAAAATAAAATAATATCAATGGTTAATGAACAATAATTCACTTGTGATTTCTTCATAAGTCAAAGCCAATAAAAGAAAGCATAAGAAATTATTTTGTTACCATGTAATTGAGTTTCCAATGATCCATTTTCCATTAACTCATAGACAATAAATCTGGTATCCTCATTACTGCCACAACCCAGTAGAGATATCACATTTGGATGTTGAATTTTACTTAACAAACCAACTTCATTCTGCAAATTCATCCAATTATTCAATACAACTTATTTGAAAAAAGCATAAAAATGAGGTCCCCTACCACTGATTGCATTGACAACTTCAGCAACATGAGAACGCAGGCACCCCAGGTTCAAACCCAGGTATGAGCATGTGATACTGTGTGTGCGTGATGTTTATGTATCATTTCGTTTAAACCGACAAAAAAAATTAGTAAATTATTAGCAGGCATTATTACCTCAAATTCTTTCTCAGCATACTGATTTTCACAATTCATCTTCTTGATAGCAACATCCAAATTATCATCCAAACGAGCCTTATAAACACATCCAAAACCACCTTCACCTAATATATTACTTTCCTTGAAATTTCCTGTGGCTTTTTCTATTTGCTTATAATCAATAATTGGAACAGACCCTTTCTTACCAACCATTTTCACAGAACTAAATTTACTCAAAAATGGAGCTAAAGCCAACCCTTTCTCACCATCTACACATTCAAAAACATCATTAAAAAAATCAAATTTCTTGACATCCCTAAATAAATAAAAAAGAAATTGAATAGTAAAAAAAGGGGAAAAAAAGTAAAAAACCTGAGCTTTGAACATTTTTCCTGGTGGATTTTGAAGAATATTTGGTGTAATAAATCCAGAAGATTAATACACATAAAATGAATGCACAAACTGCACTACTAGCAACTGCAGAAACTATTAACTTTTTCTTGTGTGGATCCATTTTTTTCTGTTCATCACTCACTTGAATACCTGATCAAATATGCAAATATATAACCGTTAGTGATCATCAAATCAAATACATTATGTAAAAAAAATTCAAATTTTGAACCATTAATAGCAAGTTAAGAGAGTTTAAGCGAAAGGGTAGGAACCAATTTTCCAAATAATGGTATATAACAAATAATGTCTGGTTATGACTAAAAGTAGAAAAAATCATAATACATTATTTGCATTAATTTCTTTTCATGATTTTCAAATTTCAATTTTTGAGAGAGAGAGAGAGAGTGCCTGGAGAGGTAGCAATGATTGATGATGGAATGGAAGAAAAGGGTGGAATTTCAGGTGAGGAAACATGAGGGTCTACAGAAGCAAGAATCCAAATGGGTTTGTGAAGAATAAGGAGAAGCATAAGAAGAAGGTTCGTTTTCATTGTTTTTTTCTATGTACCTATGAAAACATGAAGATAGATAAAGATATATGAAGCTTGAAAAGGAACATACACAGAAACAATTGAAGAGTTTGTGAATGTTGTGAGCCACACTGAAAGTGAATGTTATGTGTGTTGTGTTTTGGATCTTTGAGTTTGAGGCTTGTCTTCGCTTCCTTTCTGTTTTTAATTAATTAATTAATTAATATTTTTTCACTTAATGTCAACTTTTTTTGTAGTAGTAGTAGTTATGTATTACATTTTTTAAATTTTTAATTGAAGTGTTATTATTAGAAATAAAATGTGAAAAAGGGTAAGTAATTTAATTAGTACTTTTTGAGCCTACTTTTGAGCAATGTTGTGTCTGTTGTCTTTGTCATAATATATCGTATTTTATTTTTTGTTTGTCATTTATTTAACTGTCTTTTTCTCAGCATGAGGAAAAAAAGGGTCCGGGGACAACACATATCAACAATGGGACAGCTCAAATTTAATTATAAGGTGGGGGACAATGACACAAAAATGATCTTCACTTTTGCATTGTATCAAATTTACACCATGAATGGGATTAGACATGGTAGAATGGGTTCCATAGTCGGTTGGTCAGCTCGCAAAAAAAAGAGTGAGATGGGTTGCCGCTCTTTAGTCGGTCCGTTCGTATAACTCAATTTGTCTAACCCGCCAATCCATCGAGCCTTTGATAGGCAATTTTTGTGTATTTCAACGGGTTATAGCAATCTAACCCATCATTTTTGTCTTGTTTGAGGTAGACTTGGGTGAGCTTTCACACTACTTTTTAGCCTAAATTCCCTTTTTAATTATTTTTCATTCATTTAAGCCACTGGACTAACAATTTTGGTTAGAATAATTTTCGATTGATAAACCTAAAACTAAAATTTTAGTTATTTACCCTTAGACTGATCTATCCAACCGCGTTTTGTTTGTATTGAGGCCAGCCGTTTGTATAGCAGATTGTAGAAAAGCAGATTTAAAGGAGAAAATTTATAGACTAATAAAAAAAAGGAGAAAATTTATAACCGTTATTACTTTTTTTTTGACAAATATAACCGTTATTACTTAATGATGACAATTACCTTGAATCTAATCAATAAAGTCAATTATGTGATAACCTTGCTACATTTTATCTTCCTCTTCGATTTGGTAGGAAGCTTTGATGGATTGTCTTGCTCACAAACGTCAATTGTCACAGCTCATGGATTAGTAAAGTCTCCAAAACGTCTTAAAAGAAAAACGCTACTACATCGCATGGTAGCTATTTGAACTTTTTTTTGTCAAAAAAAAAAGCTATTTCAACTTTTATTTTCTTCAGAATTATTGTTTACTACTCACGGAGTGTCACAATATTTTCAATGACTGACCGATATCTACTAGTACTCATGCTTAGAGATAAATATCGCACGCGCCAATGTCAAGTTTGTCACTGCGAGAATCGAACCTACGAGCGTCAGGTCGACCCATGTCCCATCGTTTTTTCTTTCTTTTTTGCATCATAGTTAATGGACTAACAAAGGTAATTGGTAAAAAGTGAATTGCTAAATTCACCCTCTATATTTTTTTTTAGTTCTAATAATTACTGACTATCCACGAAGTGTTTCAATGCTTTCAATGAATGATTAATCTTCGCTCGTGCTTAAGAATAAATTTCGTTTAGCCAACGAGATTGTTCATTGCGAGAATCGAACTCGAAAATATCAAGTCGACCGCCCGTATCTTAGGATAGCTTATGCAACTTGACCAACGATACCGTCTATTAACATGCTAAAACTTCTTTTAAAGACATTTGAATTATCAAAGAGCAGTTTAGTTATCATTACATGTTATTTTTTATTGGTCCTCCTACTATTACATGTTGACTTCCGTTATTGAAACTACCATTCAAAAATCAAGACGACCGAAAATCATCAGTTCAGCAAATTCTTGCATGATCGTGTCGGTAACTTTAAAATAATATTATTTTCTTGACAAATTTAAAATATTTATTAACACAAATAATGTGATGACAATGACATATTAATTGATAAAAATAAAATAGTGGGATGAAGTGTTGATTAGTTTTTTTCTATGAAAATTTATAAATTTGATCTATTTCATAAAAACTCTCAAATCAATTGTTGTATTTGTCAAAAAAAATTAAATAGTGTAATAGTAAAAGTTTGATATGTGTGATCTTAATGGGATTTTTTTTACCCCCATCATATCACTATATACCCCCACAAAAAATTTTAAGACGAAAATATACCTCTGGTTAAATTGACTTAAATCGGATCTACATATAAGGTCGGTAGATCCGATTCACAAAACTAAAACGTGGATTTACGTATATCCGATTAGAATTAGTGGGGGAAAATCGGATCTACCTTTAGTAAGGTAGATCCGATTTGTTAAAATATAAAACCGGATATACCTATCAGTGGGGGTATGTCCGCTTTGTTAAAATGCAAATCGGATTTATCTCCCTGATAGGTAAATCCGCTTTGCAATTAACAAAGCGGATATACCTATTAGTGGGGGTATGTCCACTTTGTTAAAATGCAAATCGGATTTACCTCCCTGATAGGTAAATCCGATTTGTACTAAATTCGACGGGTAGGATTTGACTGCTAATGTTGATCAACGGTGTAGATTGCATTGACAATATCAACGGTTGATAATCATTGACGATTTCTATAAATACCCATTGTCAACCTCATTCTTTTGACTCAAAAATTTCACTCTCACTTGCTTATTTCACTCATCCAAAATGGAGATATGCCTCACTCAACGCTAATATGACAATAGGCTTTGCGGTATACATCATCGGGGCCAAATCACGATGAGAGAAGATGGTGTCCACTTTTTGAGTCCTCAGCCGGTGTTATGCAGAATCCACCGTGGCATGGGGTTTGAAGGTTTGAAGGATAAAGTGTGGTCCAAAGTTCAAGTGACTGGTGACGACCGTGACGTCACTAGTATCACTTATCGCAAACCCTATCTTGGAGACGATGGCCGTGTTTCCTTCTCGTCCATGACAATCAAGACTGACGAAGACGTGGCGAACATGTTAAACATCCATGACACGCTTCAGGGGTATAAGCCGTTGGAGCTGTACGTGGAAACTCAACGGAGTGTGAATGAGATTTTACGTCGTGTTCGACGACCAGAATTTTAGGAAAATGTATCTGCTTATTGTTATTGTAGTTGGTTATGTTTTATCTTTTATTGCATGAATGAAATCGAAATTTTAATGAAACTCCACAAATATAATAAACAAGAAATAATAAGAATCAAGTCATAAAAAAATAGTTCAAGCATACAATCCCACAAAACCCCCTAGTCACACCCCGGTAGCATATCCAGTAACCACGTGAGGCGAGCGTATGTATGACTACCCATCCTATTGTCTCCGCTCCGAAGCCCCCTCCGAATCTCCTCCTCCACAATCTCGAGCAAATCTGGCTGTACTGGTGGTGCAGCTGGCTGTACTGGTGGTGGTGGTGGTGGTGATGCAACCCGTAAGAGTCTAGGAATAGATGCTCTCACATACCAATGTAAGTAGTCCAGAGCAACCTAACCCAACTCCTCAGCAGGATAAGTAGTACGCAAAACCTCCTCCACCACAGGCATATGATGTGCAATACGAAAAATGCAGTCTGCATGGCACAGACGACCAGTAAGAGGGTGACGTGGGATAACCTGCACGTACCCAAACTGTCCGAGACACCTATCTGGCATGTAGGGAACAATGATGTCTCCCCAGCTGATGTGTCCTCTGTATAATGACACATGCTCAAAGTCTCTATCCTCCCGGTGCTTCTCAAACGGTCGCCAACAGACATCATCCGAGGTCAGCGCATCAATCCTCTGCCTGTATACCCCCAGCTTCACCATCTGTCTTCTTCTTTCTCCAACGCCCACACAGTGCTCCAGCCCGCAATCCACTCCTCCTCTCCACTAGCTGAGGAAAATACCATAAAATCCAGCTCTGAAAAAAAGAAGATAAACAACATGGTGAATTAAAAAATGTTTAACAGAAATTTAACCAAGCTCGGAAAAAATTAACTTAAAATTATTACCTGTAAGAGGGCCGCATACCCTCCTAACTGATGCGCCTGGTCCAAGCAGGAGTTGTTCAGCTGGTCATACATGAAAGCAAGTGCTGCTGCCCCCCATGCATATGATCCCACACCAGCTGCACTGACATCCTCAAGTAGCAGCAGCCACTTAGCCTCAGCCCTGTCGCCGGTCTTGATTGTGAAGATGGACCAGCTCAGGATCAGAAGGATAAAGGCCCTGACAGCAGGACACATGTCATTCTCTATAGACCCTCTACTAACAATCTCCTGCAGCCACTCAAAACGGTAATATGGGCCAGATGAAGCTCGACACTCCAGCCCCGCCTCCTCCATAGTCACACCTAGATAAACATGTGCTAGGTGGATGGCCTTATCAGTGGTGACAGAAGTAGGTGAGCTCTGTAGTAGTTCCCTGTAATGGGTAGATGTAGCAAATAGGAGACATCATCCAAAGTAATCGTCATTTCACCAAATGGTAAGTGAAATGTCGATGTCTCTAAGTGCCACCTCTCAAGAAAACCAGACATCAACTCATGGTCCACCTTTGTATGTCCGGTCGAGACGAGGGGGGATAATCCGGAACCTGTGATAAAGGCCCACAACCGGTGGTTTTGGGAAAACCCAAGCAGTCTCTGAGCCAGCTTGTTACCATGGTTGGTAACCTTCAATTTACGCTCATATGTCTGTATTTTTTTAAAAAAATAAGGCTATGTAAATAAATTAAACTAAGAAGGCTACGTAAATAAATTAAACTAAGAAGGCTACGTAAATAAATTAAACTTACCGGGTCTCTCAGCATAACGGTACAAACATGAGATGCTAGCCCAGTGAATAAAGGAGGTTGCTACTCATGCTGTTCCTGATGCCCCTGCTGTTGCTGGTGATACTGATGCTGCTGATAATACTGCTGCTGGTAGTCCTCAGGCATAGAATAGTCCTCAGACATAGAATGCTCATCAAAAAGGTGCCCCTGCTGGCCCTCCTCATAGTGATAGTCTGGGGCCTCCTCCACCCGCTGATACTGCTGCTGTCGGCTACGCCGGGTAGACGCATGTCCCGCAATCCTGTGGCGGGTGCGTGTACTGGGAGCAGATGGCGAGGCCTGAGCCGAGGACTCCCCTCGATACCTATTGGACACTAGGATAAAAAACAAATTTTTAAACAAAAATAAAACACAAATCGGATCTAGCTATATCCGATGCGAAATCGGATATAGGTAGATACGATGGGGAAATCGGATATAGCTAGATCCGACTCACTATTTCTGCTGACTCTGAGGATGATCAGATGTATGTAGATTCGATGGTAAATCCGATGGCAAATCGGAAATAGCTCTCTGAATGGTAAATTTGATTCTCTCAGGAAACTTTCTGGTCAAACGGATGCAAGTGAAAAATGGTAAACGTTTTGTAAATTTGTAAAAATTTTAAGGGTATTTTCGTCTTTTTCCATGGTCTGTGGGGGGGGGGGGGTATATAGTGATATGATGGGGGTACAAAAAAAACCCGATCTTAATTGATCTTGTTTCAGATTGGGCTAAGGCCCACTCCAAATTGAGCCATGCGTGAAGCGTGTCACAAAACACATCACAAACAAGAAAATCTCATTTCCATGTAGACGAGATCAGATCCTACGACGATCCGTATCTTGCGCTAAAATCCAACGGTCATCGATTTTAGCATCTTACCTTACGCTTGCCTAACCCCGCCTTAGGTCCAATCTACTTCATGTGATCTACCTAGCGCTTATGCACACACTTGTAGGGCCTATTTCTACTGATTTCTCACCACCTGATGGTACCATCACGCCACCTATAAATAGGTAGGTTTGATCCTCGTTAAGATCAGGTACACATTATGATCAAATACAACTTAAGTATCAAATCTTATTAAGCCATTATTACTCACTGTTGCTTATGTGGCACTCCCTTATACTTACTCATTCTTAGTCAGTCCTACGTGGCAGAATTCCTCTCCACATCAGCATAACCGATTGAAGGATTAGCTAGGATCAGTTATAACAGAATGGTTGAATTCTGTTATTGGCGCCAAACTGATCCCAGCTTTTATATAACTTCATTCTGTTTCAGTGAATGCAAGGTAAAAATCAGTAATCACTGGGGGTGGAGAGAAACACAGGGAATCACGGGAATTGGGAGTGAGGGGGATACACTTTTGGGTCTTATTTCGTCAACTGTGTAATCTGTAAGTTGAGAACTCCAATTCAATGAATAAGGACTGCAGCCATTGCTCCGTCCCCCCAGATGTAAACATCAATCTTGATGTTGAACTGGGTAATCAAATCCTTGTGTGTGTTGATTCCTGCTCAATTTCTTTTATCTTGTTTTTAGGGTTCTTGTTGCGCGCGATGAATTGATGATCAATTCAACATTTCTGAGTTGAATTGATAATCGTTAAGTTGTTCATTGTTCAATTCTTGATCCGTTAATTCAATTGCATAGAATCCATCGTTCGTGTATCGCTCAATACGTGGTTGTCCAAATCTTCGTGTTACTGTTCCATAGGCTTGCTGAATTGAATTACAGTCACGCAGTAACTCAATTCCCAACACTCACCTACATTATTATTCACCTCACATTATTACGCCACACGCGCTTTCGTGAACTCCTACTTTGATTCTCATTTCGGGAATTGCCTTTTCGACATTAGATCTTATATAAGATGTATGTAGTAGTAAAAGAGTCCTTCTATGACTGAATCTTAATCATGTCGTCTTATGTTGTCAAAAACAATAATATCATCTTACTCAATAGTCAAGCTTGAAAATTACTTAATAGTTATATGACTGAGTTAAAAAGATCGCATAGTTTTAGTTTTAATCTTTATAATCCATGGGTTGATCTAATGGTTGTAACATAATTATACATCAATTTTCTTTTCTAAAATGTGATATTAAATAATCCAACTATTCAAATAAAAATTTCTCATTGAGTAGATTAATTGGACAAAATACCAAATTAACTTGTCGAAACTAATAGGTGTGATGGTTATGGAAGGAGAGTGGATAGCGAAGGAAAGGCAAAGGTGATTTTAGGATAGGAGGAGTGCAGAAAACTTATAGGGCGATGAAGTAAATTGCAAGAAATTAAACTGTCTGAAAATGTAAAGTAAGGCTGTAAAGTGCAGGAAGATAAATTTAACAGAAAAGTAAGTTTTCACGGAAATCTAATGATTTATTTAGAATATATAATTGAGTCAATTCTCTATTCTGTTGTGTGTTGAGATGTGAGGAAATTCTCAAGTATTCAACCTGATTCCATCGAAGTAACTACTATTTATAAAGAAAATATGAAAATAACTATCTAACTATGTGTGAGCCATGTTTGCAATGGTTCCTTACTTATTGTCGTGTTTAACTATATCTAATAACCCTTTTGTGATCATTATCAATTGTTCAACGGTTGAAGTCTTGTTCTTCATCAAAGTCTTCAAAAGACGTGTAACATGACCTCTTCGACACACAATTGTTGTTCACGTCAAAATAGCCTTGTCGACTTCGCCTTCTTTATCGAATATTAAGACTTGACTAATTTAACTTAGTTTCTATGATTGTTTTTCACATACCCATCCCGTCTCTTCCAAAATGCCAATTTCCCCAATACTATGTTTGTTGGTTGGACTAGTTAATTTTATATTTTTACATAGATTTATCAAAAGATGTAAGGGTCAAAGTTTAATACCCATGTCAAAATATGAATATAGTTCCCAGCAGTTTAATACCCATGTCAAAATATAAATATAGGTAAAGGATGTAAAGGTAAAAAAGTATAGGGCCTGGCAGTAGACATGGGACCCCTTTATCGGCTTAATTTGGCTTATTTATTGGTACAAGTACTTGTGCAACTGTTTGGAAGAGCTTGTAGTTCTCAACTAATTTTCATAAGCTCCTTAGGATAGCTTATGAAAATAATTTTTTTTTTGTTCGGACCATCGCTAGTTACCCACGGAGTGTCCCAACACTTTCAACGAATGACTAATCTCCGCTCGTGCTTAGAATCAAATTTTGCACTGGTCAACACCGAGTTTGTCCACTGCGGGAATCGAACTCGGGAGTACCGGGTCGACCCCCCGTTATGAAAATAACTTATAGTATATAAAAAAATAATTTAACATTATATATAAACAGTTATGCATAAGTACATGGTAAGCGTTTATATTATAAATGTTTAATTAAGATAATTATCTAAACGGAGCCACTAAGATAAAAATTATCTGGCTGGAAATGTTGTGTGACTACGTACATATATGAATAAGGGAATGTTGTGTGACTACATATATGAACAAGGGGACTATTGGTTTAAAGTTAGGTAGGTTGTTGGTTTGAGTTCTGATAATGGAGCACGTTAGTGTGTGTGTGTTTCTGAGGTTGTGCGGGAGGAGCGACCGCACAAGGCCCCAAAGTTTTGGGGCACCAATTTTTTTTATATGGTATATATATATATATATATATATATATATAAAACGTATCAAGTGAGAGCACTTTTATTATGAGAGGGTGGGAGGAGTGAATAATAACCATAGATTGAATAATTAGCGATTGAGATTAAAACAAAAAGTGAATGTGGTAACCACCCACATTTTAATCACAACCACCCATATATTGTTATACGGTCCAGATTTAATTATCTCACCCTCTCATATTAAAATTTATCTCACTTGATACACCCTATATATATATATATATATATATATATATATATATATATATATATATATATATATATATATATATATATATATATATATATATATTTGTTAGCCTAGAATTTCGACAAGGCTTTTGAATGGTTTTTAATAGGGTTTGACTTGTCATTAAAGAACATTCATATTGCCTTCAGAAAGAATAAGTGACATTTATATCATCTTAGCATGTTTTCGACAGAAGAGGTCTTCACCATTTCGACAGAGAAGAGTTTTCGACAGGACAGGGTATTCAAGATTTCGTCAAGTAGTTACTAGCAGACAGTTGTGTCGAATTTCAAGACTACAGTTAATTCAACGTGGGTAATATGTAGCGCCGAACGTGGCACGAAGTCTATCATGGGGTAATAAGACGTGGCCACGTGTCCATAGCAGTTTATATTTCAGTCATTATTTTCTGTATAAATAGGGGTTTCTACGTAGGAATCGTGGGTGGCAAATTATTATACCAAACACACAATTCTGAAACTCTAACTTCCAAGTCACAGCGAAAACAGAGCAAAAGAATTCTTGTACAACGTATGTGAATTTGTACACCATTCTCTTTACATTTCAATGCAATTTATTATTTTCAATACAAGTTATTTTACATTTCTGCGTTCCATTTTATCACTTCTTTTACTTTGATTCCCACTTTCATGGTGAATTGTCTCCCTTTTAAAATATATTTGTTGACAAACTGTGGTGTTTTAAGGCAATTGCTTTAGAGATTTCTGGTTTAATCTCACAAACACTTCTAATAAAACCAGTGATTGTTTGCTAAAAACACCAGCAAACAAATTGGCACGCCCAGTGGGACACTTTGCCTTTAATACATAAATTTTCTATGTTCTTGTGTGTGTTTGTATGTGCATGCACTTAAGAAGTGGAAAAATGGTTCGTCATACTAATAATGCGTCTAGTTCCAATCTTGTGGTTTCACAAGAACAAGGAACAATAGTAGACTCTGCAAACGTAAATGCAGGGTTGGTTGTGGGAACAGTATCCCCATCATCATCAACAACTGTTCCTTCAGTATCAATGACTAACATTGGATTAACGCAGTCAAACATGGCATCTATACCTATGCCTTTGCCGTCATATAGGGGACTTCATAATCCTTATATGGCAATAGGAAGCAGTTTAAATCCACATTTTCATAATGTAAGTTTTCCTGCGTTTCCTCCTGGGTCATATGGCATGCCTACTGGAATGCCACATATTTCGACTATGTCTCCCCTACATGTTTCTTCTGAAAGTGTAATAGGTCGAAATCCTACTGCATTAACCAATGAATCTTTGTTTGCCTTACGACAACAAGTTGATGAGAGCAATCATGATATGGTTAATATGTTAACCCAACAAATTGGTACAGTTTTTAATCCATTGATTCAAAATACTAACACTAGTTACCAAATGTTAGCCAATCAAATGGGTCGAATTGCAGATTTCTTTGGGACCCCAACGGTTAATAATAGGCAAATTCCCAATATAGTGGGTAATGTGCCTGGCAACCCTCAAAGAGCAGTTACGGTCGAAGCCCAGGCAGTTGTAGGCGAACAACAAGGGTTAGCAAATCATATCCCTGAAGTAGTTTTGGTAAATCGAAACCAGAACGCTGACGAGGTTGTTTGACAAGTACAACGAAATAACGCTGACGTTCATGATAATATAGCCACTTTAGTAGAAACTATAATGGCGCAGAATGGTCTTAACATAGGTTTGCATAGGCCAAATTTCATATCACCATTGTGTGAATATGTGTTGCAAACTGAGTTACCAAGGGGCTGGAAAGTTCCTAAGTATACTAAGTTTGGTGGTGACACAAAAGAGTCTACTGTCGAACATATTGCTCGTTACTTGACTGAGTCTGGGGATATAGCCCAAAATGAGAATTTGAAAATGAAATATTTCCCAAATTCTTTAACAAAAAATGCTTTTACTTGGTTTACTACATTACCCCCTGGTTCTATTTTCACATGGGGGCAATTAGAAAAAGCATTTCATGCGCAATTTTACATGGGCCAATCGAAGATTAGTCTCAAAGAACTGGCCAGTGTTCAGCGCAAAATACCTGAAACTGTTGATGACTATTTGAATAGGTTTAGGCTACTTAAGGCTCGTTGTTTCACACAAGTGCCTGAACATGAACTCGTCGAAATGGCTGCTGGTGGCCTTGATTATTCGATCAGGAAGAAATTGGACACATCTCATTTAAGGGATATGGCCCAATTAGCTGACAGAGTTCGACAGGTAGAAAGGCTTAAAGAAGAAAAGTCTACGTCAACTAGGTTTCATAAAAAAGAAAAAGTAGCTTATGTCGAAGAAGAATTCGACACCACACTTAGTGATGTCGAAAGAGAGGAGATAGATGTGGCTGAACTCAAGCCTGGTCCTCCTTATACTTGTAAATTACTAAGGCCTGCAAATGGAAAAAATCCTGTTGAGCCAAAAAATGACAGATTTGTGCCTAAGACATATACTTTTGATGTTACTAAATGTGATGAAATATTTGAGCTGTTAGTAAAAGATGGTCAGATATTGGTACCTAGTGGTTTAAAAGTGCCAACTCTTGACCAGAGAAAGAAAAAGGGTTATTGTAAGTTCCATAATTTTTTGGGACATAACACTGACCGTTGTGTGCTTTTCAGGGATCTTGTGCAAAAAGCAATCGAAGAAGGGAGACTAAAATTTGAAGATAGAAAGATGAAAACTCAAATGCAAGTTGTAGATGACCCTTTACCCAAAGCTGAAGCCATGTATACAGAACCTTTCGAAATGAATATAAACATGGTAGATGCTGAAATGAAAGATCCTCCAAAGAAACTTAAATCCTCCACCAAGAAATTGGAAGGTTTTATATATGCTGAAGGGAAGAAACAAGAGATAACCTTGAAAGAATATGATGGGAAGCTACATGCTGTGTTCCCAAAAGCTGAAGAGGAATTGATAGATTTCCTCAACAGATGTAAATGGAATAACTCTGAGGTCATGTTATGTCCTAGGTGCAGTGCTGTTTTCGACAAAGAAGCAGCCAAAGCTGTTGAAGGGTACCAGGATCAGGAACATCGAAAGAGGAAATGGCTTGACAATAGGCCATCTTTTGATTTTGGCAACACTGAGCTCCCTGGTTACAAGGCTAATGTTACGACTAAGCCTTCATCTAGTAAGGCTAATGTTTCGACTAAGCCTTCGACAAGCCAAGAGCCAGGAAAGAAAGGATCCATAAGACTGTTTGGTAAATCCTTCGTTCCACAAATGAATTCCCCTGTTGGAAAATGGGTTCACAACAATGCACACGCTCAAGTTGTCCATCAAGGTGATTCCAGCAAGTATAATTATTGGAATAATTATAAAGGTAAGAATCCCATGACTAAAACCCAATGGCGTCGTTTTCAGAGAAACCAGAAGAAAAAAGCTTCTTTAGACGTGAACAAGGTTCCTAGTCACTTTGGAATCAAAGTCCAGGTGGGTGATAAAAAGGTGGCTTCTAAGGTTGAAGCAAATACCAGTGCTGATGTTGCTAAGCCTACAAGTGGGGTAAATAAGGCAAAAGGTAAGGATGTTGTGATGGAAAAACCTAGAAGGCCTGCACTTGAAAGAATTTGTCCTCCATCTTCGACATCTAAAGGGAAAGAACTTCAGTCTGACTTTGATGAGGACATAGGTTCTAGTTTTGATGATTCTGATGATGATTTTGATGTCGTCTGTAATGTGGTGTCAATATTGCCACTGGAATATGATGTCATAACTGTGCCTAATAGTGAGGAAGATTTTACTGAAGATATGGCTTGTCACAAACCCATGTGTTATTATGTGATGAATGATGGTTGTGTCGAAGAGCAGGTGGCTACTTTCGAGAGGCCAGATACGAGTATGCAGAACCACCTGAAGCCTTTATATATTCAAGCTAAAGTTAATGGCATTGGCATTAACAAAGTGTTGGTTGATGGAGGTGCTGCTGTAAATCTTATGCCTGAAGTGCTTATGAAGAAGATAGGCATATCCATCACCGACCTCAAGCCACACAATATTGTCTTAAGTAATTACGAAGGCAAAACTGGCTATTCTCTTGGAGCCATCGAAGTGGAATTGATTGTTGGAACTATCAAGAGGACCACTTTGTTCTTAGTAATTGCTTCCAAAGCAAACTTCAATATGTTGCTTGGGAGAGAGTGGATACATGGGGTCGGCGCTGTGCCTTCAACAGTACATCAGAGACTAGTGATGTGGAAAGAAGATGGTCTTGTCGAATACATTGAAGCAGACCAAAGTTATTTTCGTGCTGATGTGAATCACATCACCAAGGAAAATTTTGAGAAAAAATTGGCGAACATTGCGCCATGTTCATCTTCTAATGAGGCATACATTCCTGCTGATAATGTATTTGCTTCAGTTAATTTGCATCCAAACTATGGTTTTGTTTGGGAAAGGCAAATAATAGGAGATGCTACTGCCCAACCTGAAGGGTGGTATTCTGATTCTTAAAATGTTTCCTATGTCAGTTCCTACTGCATGGAACAAAATTACGGCTTATATGGCCGAGAATAAGTTAAAAGCGGCTATGGAAGCCGAATTAATTCATCAAACAATGGCTGTCGAAGCCAAAGATCCTGTAGACGAAAATGGCATTATTATGAATGAAAAACTTGATTGCATTTATGATAATGAGCCATTAGGTTTCGAAAAAGATCCTAAAGATTCAACAAAGCGAATGCAAGCTCAAGATCCTTTGGAGGAAGTAGATTTGGGAGATGGCTCAAAGAAGAGGCCAACTTTTGTTAGTGCATACCTGGATGTTGCATTGAAAACCCAAGTTATCACATTACTGAGGGAGTTCAAAGATTGCTTTGCTTGGGACTATGACGAAATGCCTGGATTGAGTCGAGACATTGTGGAATTACAATTGCCAATTCGACCAGAGAAGAAGCCCGTGAAGCAGATGCCAAGAAGGTTTGCTCCTCAAATATTAACTAAAATTAAAGAGGAGATCGAAAGGTTGTTCAGGAACAAATTCATCAGAACTGCCAGGTATGTCGAATGGTTAGCTAATATAGTTCCTGTAATTAAGAAAAATGGCACTCTTAGAGTTTGCATAGATTTTAGAGACTTGAATAATGCGACTCCCAAAGATGAATACGCAATGCCTGTGGCAGAAATGTTAATAGATTCAGCAGCGGGATTTGAATACCTCAGCATGCTTGATGGTTATTCTGGGTACAATCAAATCTTTATTGCTGAAGAAGATGTATCTAAAACTGCATTTCGTTGTCCAGGGGCATTAGGTATTTATGAATGGGTAGTAATGCCATTTGGTTTAAAAAATGCTGGTGCTACATATCAGAGGGCAATGAATTGTATGTTTCATGATTTTATTGAAAACTTTATGCAAATATATATAGATGATGTGGTAGTTAAATCTTCCTCAGAAAATGGCCATTTAGACCATCTTCGACAATCTTTTGAAAGAATGAGGAAATATGGATTGAAAATGAATCCATTAAAATGTGCCTTCTGTGTGCGTGCAGGAGATTTTTTAGGTTTTGTGGTGCACAAAAAAGGCATTGAAATCAATCAGAATAAGACTAAAGCTATAATTGAAACGAAGGCTCCTTCAACCAAAAAAGAACTTCAGTCATTGTTGGGAAAAATCAATTTCCTACGAAGATTCATCTCAAATCTAAGTGGCAAAACTCAAGCATTTTCGCCATTAGTGAGACTGAAGAAAGAAGAAGTTTTCAAATGGGAATCAGTTCATCAAGCAGCCTTTGAAGAAATTAAGTCTTATTTGCTGAAACCACCAATTCTAATGCCTATTATTAGAAACAAAGTGCTCAAATTGTATATAGCAGCATCTGAAAAAACAATAGGTAGCATGTTAGCTCAAGAGGATGATAATGGTGTCGAAAGGGCCATATATTACCTTAGTAGGGTCTTAATAGATGCTGAAACTAGGTACAGTTCTATAGAAAAATTGTGCCTTTGCTTGTATTTTTCTTGTACAAAGTTAAAGCAATATATAAAGCCAGCTAATGTTTGTGTTTATTCGCATTCTGATATTATTAAGCACATGCTGTCGAAACCAATAATGCATAGTAGAATTGGTAAGTGGGCTTTAGCTTTGTCTGAATATGACTTAACTTATCAACCTTTAAAATCAATTAAAGGACAAGTGGTTGCTGATTTTATAGTAGACCACTCTGTTGTCGAAGAAACATTACATTTCGTAGACACATATCCTTGGAGGTTGTATTTTGATGGTTCAAGTCATAAAAAAGGAGTTGGGATTGGTGTTTTAATTATTTCACCAAATAACATTCCAACGAAATACAAGTGTAAGATTCGAAATCCTTGCTCAAATAATGAAGCTGAGTATGAGGCTTTAATTATAGGCCTTGAAATTTTACTTGAGTTGGGGGCAAGATGTATTGAAATAAAAGGTGATTCGGAATTGGTTATCAAACAAATGACCAAAGAATATAAATGTATTAAAGAACACCTTATTAAATACTTTATTATGGCCAATTCCTTGTTAAAAAGATTTGACTCTGTTCATTTAGAACATTTACCACGAGTTGATAATCAAGTGGCGAATGATTTGGCCCAAATTGCATCAGGTTATAGGGTTTCAAAACAAAGTCTTGAAGAATTAATCGAAATAAAAGAGAAACTCGTGTCTGATGATATTTCTTCCTCATTATTGTCAACACCAAAAACTGGGGGGGCAACAAATACAGATGAGGAATGTATTGAACAACATCACATTGTTGATGAAGTTGTTTTAGCAGAAGTTTTTGCTATTGACAATATGGCCAATGATGATTGGCGAAAGCCTATTGTAGAATACTTGCAAAATCCCACAGGAAATACCAATAAAAAAGTAAAGTACAGAGCTTTAAGCTATGTGATAATTGGAAATGAATTGTTTAAGAAAACGCCTGAAGGGATATTATTGAAATGTCTTAATGAAAATGAGGCATATTTAGCAGTTTCTGAAACACACAGCGGAGCTTGTGGTTCACACCAAGTAGGCCATAAAATGAAATGGTTATTATTTCGACAAGGAATATATTGGCCATCAATTTTGAAAGATTGTATAGAGTTCGCCAAAGGATGCCAAGAGTGTCAAAAACATGCTGGAATACAACATGTACCTGCAAATGAATTGCATGCCATAGTGAAACCTTGGCCATTCAGAGGTTGGGCTCTAGATATAATTGGAGAAATAAAGCCAACATCATCAAAAGGTCATAAGTATATATTAGTAGGAATTGATTATTTTACCAAATGGGTTGAAGCAGTACCTTTAACTAATGTTGACCAAGAAGCAGTAATACGGTTTATCCAAAATCATATTATTTATAGGTATGGAATTCCAGAAACCATAACTACAGATCAAGGTTCTGTTTTCACTGGTCGAAAAATGGTGGAATTTGCTTCTGAAATTGGTTTTAAGTTATTAACTTCGACACCATATTATGCACAAGCCAATGGTCAAGTAGAAGCTGCCAATAAGATCATTATTAACTTGATTAAAAAGCATGTTGGGAAAAAGCCCAGAAATTGGCATAATACTTTGGATCAAGTTTTATGGGCTTGTAGAAATTCACCCAAAGAATCTATCAATGCTACTCCATACAGATTAACCTTTGGACACGATGCAGTATTGCCTGTCGAAATTTGTTTACAATCAACAAGAATTCAAAGACAGTATGAAATTCCTTTTGATCAGTATTGGAATATGATGCTTGATGAGTTACTTGATGTAGACGAAGAAAGGTTATTAGCTTTGGAAATGCTTATTCGACAGAAGGAAAGAGTAGCTAAAGCTTATAATAAAAAGGTTAAGTTAAAAACCTTTAATTCAGGTGATTTAGTTTGGAAAGTGTTGTTACCTATGGATAAAAAAGATAGAGTCTTGGGTAAATGGTCACCCAGTTGGGAAGGCCCATTTCGCGTGTTGCAGTGTTTTTCGAATGGCGCTTGTGAAGTCGAAGAACTAGGTGACGAAAATAGAACCTTCAAAATAAATGGCAAGTATTTAAAACAATATAAGCCAACGTTAAACGAAGTTAGAATCAAGCAAGGGTAAAATCATAAATTGGTTCAAAATGGTAATGTATTCGATCAAAATAATTACATAGCCATTAAAAGAAATCCTACACTATTACAAGTTATCAAAGACTTTGAAGAGAATGCTTGAGCCTGTAGAGAATTTTGGTGCCCACAGCAATGGAAGAATCCAGAAAGCTTAACTCTTTATCCAGTTGAGCAATAGTGGCTTGATGTTGTTGAGCATCTTCAAAATGTTTAAGAGCCTCTGTAGCTGCCTTTTCAATACTCGACTTGGGGGTCTCCATCCTTTGTTGCACCAAACCTTTTTGGTATTTAGCATTTGCCAGTTTTGTTTGGAGAATTCTTATCTCTTCATCATAATGTTGAATTTTTGAATTCCAGTTGGCAAGTTCTTGCTCATCCTTCGTTATTTGAACTTCTAATCCATCAATGGAGGTCTGAGAAACCTTGAAGGCATTAATTTTCTCTTGATGAAGTTCAGCTTCTTGGTTTTTCAACATAGTAGTTTCAGAGCGTTTACTGATGTGAAGTGCGAAAGTTTCAAAGACTGGCAAAAATTCAACTAAGAAAGCGAAAAGTTTCGCATTAGGCTCTGATTGCAGCAACTTCTGAGCGATGTCCTTAATTGCAAAGCTTTCTGACGGGTTTTCTTCAATCTTAGTAAAAAGATTGCCTTCCAAGACCTTAGCTTTTAATTGCTGAAGCAATTCTTCAGTAGACTCTTGAGTAACAGAGGTCAAGGAAGTAGTCGAAGCACTGGAAACCATGGCAGGAGAAGAAGAAGAAAGGCTCAGCAAGTGTTTTAGAGCAGCCAAAGGATTTGTCGCTTTCATTAGCGAAAATTCCTGGTCACTCATGGCGCTACTAGTCGATTCCTTGGTAGAAGCATGTTCGTGAGCCTCAATTTCGATCGTTTCTTTCCTTGAAGCCTTAGCGCCTACCACATCTGGTGTTTGCTCGTTGGTGTGCTCAGGTTCTATTTCGACATTCACATTAGTGGCAATGTTTGTTCCTTCAACGTCAACAACCATAGGAGAATTTTGGGTAGTTGGAATTATTGTGGAAATCTCCATAGGTGTTGATGGTGCAGGTAAAATTTGTTCAGTCGAAAGAACATTTGGGGCAGTTACAGATTCGACAACAGGAATTTCGACTGCTGTGTGAAGTCTTTTAGGAGGAGGTCCCTGAGATTGTTCTTGTGGTTCTTTGATCACAATCCCTTTAGCCCTTGTTTGAGATTCGGGTTGCGTTCGTTTCCTTGACCGATGGATAAGAGGCATGTTATCATCATCACTATCAGTATCCTGCGAAAGAGAAACGTGAGTTTAACACATAATCAAGTGTTAAAAGAGCCGAAGAAATTTGAAACAAAAAATTGAAGATATATTTGTTACCTCAGAACTGGAAACAAGTAGGCTTTTCCCTATTGCAAGAGAACTTGTTACTCCAGGCTTCTTCTGAAAGAAGAAAAAGAAATAAAGGTGATGAAATATGGTCGAATTCTCTACTTTAAAGATATAGTCAGTTAATAAAGATATACCTCTATTTGGGGTAAGCTGGAAGTAGATTTGACCACAAGTTTTTTCTTTGTTTTGGGTGGTGTCCTTGCTGTTGGTTTGTTTTGCTTTGGTGCTGCTTTAGTAAGCTTCTTCTGTGAAACAGCAGCTGTTCATAATGCATAAAATTTTATCAGGTAAATGGTTTTAAATTTTAACTAATAAAGAAGTATGTTTCCATTTATCTGAGGATACCTGGGGGTTTGTTTTTCTCAGCAATTTGAGAAGGAAAAGCTGAATACAAAATTTTTGAAATTTCTGCATCAGTTTTTCCTTTAAGAGCTTTAATATAATATCCACCCCACCAATCTTGGAATGCTTTCGTACAAGAGAAGTTGGGTTGAAATTTAGCAGGTTCAAAGAGCAAATCTTTGAAACGAAAATTCTTGAAGACTTGTTGATAAGCTTGCTCTGTTTCTGGAGTGTTGAATTCTCTCCTATGCAAGCAGACCGGAGCCGGTCGAAGTTGGCATAGCCCAAATTGCCTGGAAAGATAGCTGGGAAAATATTTGCTAATGCCAAGATTGTTTTTATTGTTGCTTGGAGAGAGCCTGATCGAAAGAAGAGAGGGCGAAAGATAAGCTTGCCAAATTTGGTTTATTTCTTCAGCATTTTCTGTTGAGTTAGAAGGAAATTCGTTGGTGAACCAAGATGGTCCAAAAGTGCATCTGACAAAAGGCGCCATAGCATCAACGAAATTAGTGCACTTATTGAAGATGTCGAAGTACATGGAAAACGCTTCTTCATAAGACAAGTTTGTCTCCCTATTCTTCAATTGTGCTAGTCGAACTCCTTGGGTTCTTCTAGTTGGTAAAGTTGGTCGAACTTCCTTAGGAATAAACAAGTTTAACCTTGATTCAAAAGTGGCTAAGAGCCAAAGTTGCATAAGCCACATAGGACCAGCAACAAGCAATTTGTCAGTTGGTTCACCTTCTTTCAATTCGAGAGCAGCACCATCAAGATGTTGATAGAGATTCCCCAAGATCAATTTCGCCAAATTGATATTTTTGGCCTTATGGAGTTGAATGGCCAAAGGAACGAAAACTTTTGCTACTTGAAGAGAGCGGGAGCAAAAGACAAAACACGACAACCACAGAGTAAGAAAAGCTATATGTTCTAGATCAGATACTTCAGCATTCTCAGTATCATGGTGATCAGCAATATAGGCACTAAAGGTAGGGTTGTTAAATGAAAAGCCATAATCGTTGGTGGCCAGTTTAGGGTCAAAGGTTTCACCCAATGGTTTCAGGCCGGTAATGGCAGCCACATCCAACAAAGTGGGAGCTAACATACCACACTTTAGATGGAGACTATGAGTAGATATGTCCCAGAATTGCAATGCTGCTAGAAGCATAGTGCTGTCATATTTGGGTCCATATTTCGACAGCTGGATAATGTCGAAAATCCCCTGTTCTTGCCAAATGGTTTCCTTTTGTTTTTGAACTTTGTCAAGCCATGCGATGTAATCACTTTGTTCTACCTTGGGAGCAGATCTAAACACTCTGTTGGGATTTTTTAGGAATTCCAAATGAAAAGGAGTTTCCTCAAAAATTCTGGGTTGAAGTTTTCGGTGACTAGGAAAAATCGCTTTAACTTCTTCGCTTTCTATGGGGTCAGGAAGAGGACCTAAATAAGCATGGGTGAAGGGTTTACCAGATGGAATGAGTATCTATTTAAACCAAGTTGGTGAAGGTTCTGCAACGAAGCCTTCAAAGCCTTGCACAGCAACTGTTTGTTTTTGAGGTTGAGCGCTGGAAGAAGCCATCTGTTGTAAATAACGAACAAAGAGAGTTGGGTTCTTGGTAAGGATGTCGAAACAATGAAAAAGTTTGAAGCTTTCGTGAAGAGGCAAGGTTAACTGAGAAATTTTCAGAGTTTAAGGTTCAAAGGGAGCATGAGATTGAAGAAGATGAAGTGAGACGTATTTATACGTTGGAAGGGCAGCGGTTACACAGTCACGACGCTTCGCACGTTTGAGGTTCTGAAAAGACGTGGTCTACCAACCAAATGACGTGGCCCAATGAAATGGTTCGCTTTTTCTGCGTAAGGTCATGATTATTTTTGCCTATCACCATTTAATGTAAAGTTGTTGGAGGTAACGTTTTTCGAAATCTTCAAAAATATTCTTTTTCTTCCTTAAACATTGTCGAAAAAGCTATTTTTGGGGGGCAATTTGTTAGCCTAGAATTTCGACAAGGCTTTTGAATGGTTTTTAATAGGGTTTGACTTGTCATTAAAGAACATTCATATTGCCTTCAGAAAGAATAAGTGACATTTATATCATCTTAGCATGTTTTCGACAGAAGAGGTCTTCACCATTTCGACAGAGAAGAGTTTTCGACAGGACAGGGTATTCAAGATTTCGTCAAGTAGTTACTAGCAGACAGTTGTGTCGAATTTCAAGACTACAGTTAATTCAACGTGGGTAATATGTAGCGCCGAACGTGGCACGAAGTCTATCATGGGGTAATAAGACGTGGCCACGTGTCCATAGCAGTTTATATTTCAGTCATTATTTTCTGTATAAATAGGGGTTTCTACGTAGGAATCGTGGGTGGCAAATTATTATACCAAACACACAATTCTGAAACTCTAACTTCCAAGTCACAGCGAAAACAGAGCAAAAGAATTCTTGTACAACGTATGTGAATTTGTACACCATTCTCTTTACATTTCAATGCAATTTATTATTTTCAATACAAGTTATTTTACATTTCTGCGTTCCATTTTATCACTTCTTTTACTTTGATTCCCACTTTCATGGTGAATTGTCTCCCTTTTAAAATATATTTGTTGACAAACTGTGGTGTTTAAAGGCAATTGCTTTAGAGATTTCTGGTTTAATCTCACAAACACTTCTAATAAAACCAGTGATTGTTTGCTAAAAACACCAGCAAACAATATCATGTCATAATCATAATCATAATCATATCATAATCATAATCATAATAATATCATATCATATCATATTATATCATAATCATAATCATAATCATAATCATAATCATAATTATATACAATCAGGAATAGTACACATAAGTTGTCCATGTCACTAATCAAAAAAGCCACGCAATACATCAGAAAAATAGGTGACGTCCACCTCATTCATTTTGTATAATCTGAACGGCTACAAAACAATGCTACATATGAGTCAACATCTGGACGGCTCACAATGCACAAAATTGCGGCTCCAATTGTTTTGGAAAAAAACGGAAGTCAACACACATATGTACAATCTGAAATAACGTTATATTATTGCAACATCTAGACGGCTCACGTTCTTTAAAATTGCGGCCAAAAAAACGTCAAAACAGCAATAACACAATAAAGGCTACCTAGCCGAAATTAATGGTATGAGATCAAACGTACTAGTCACATTACACTCTTCTCTCATTGTACTTCAACACACGCTCACTTGATTTTTCCTTAATTATAGCAAAAAAATTAATGTCCGAAAAAAGTTTTAAATAGTGATAATTGTGATTTTAATGATACATTCAAATTGGTCAAAAAAAAATAATACATTCAAATTCAAAATCTCTCTCCTCCAGATTTTTTGGCTCTCACCCACTCCTTCCTCTAGAAGCCTCTCCACCCTTCAATAATTTTGACTTTCATCTACTCACTCAAAAGCGATTTTAGGGTGGATTTGGCACCACCTCTGGAATCATTTACAAATCTGAACAAAAAAAAATCATGATTTCATTTTATGGGGAGCTGCTTTATACTCGCAATGGTGGTCGCGCATTGGGCGGAGCTCATGGAAGCGTCCGTGAGGATTCCTTCTCTCTTCTCCCTCTTATTAGGTCTTCTCTTATTTCATGGTTTATTTTTAAATTTTTTACAATACTTATTAAACCTTTTTTGGGGTTTTTAGAAAGTAATGTTACAAGCCATTGAAGAGACCGCTGTAGCTTTAGTTGTGTCTTCAACGGTTTCAGAAGAGTAGAAAGCATCATCGGAAGAGGAAGCAAAGGTGGCTCCGTCCCCTCTAAAAGAGTTACCCATTTTGAGGTACCGCTCCATTGGATTTCAACCCCCATGGCATACCCACCATTGTGCATGTCAATGACCTCAAGAATTCTCCTGGACCTGCCAAGTGGGAGCATAAACGAGCCACCAAACAGACCTCCAATTGTTCCAATAAGGTATGGTGATCTAATTAAGTATTAGTTGATAGGTCCCTTTCTTGGTTTTTTCTATATGTTTTTACATGGGTTGATCATGTTGTTTACATAAATTCGATAATAATTTGTAGTTGAAAATATGGTGAAAATCAAATCTGTGCTGAAACAGAGAAAAAGGAAATGTGGCATGGCGAAGCAGGCTGGTGGATGAAGAGATTTGAGATTGCAGATCTTGATCACAATGGGCTTCCTAACTTCACACACTACAAGAATAAACCTTGTTTCCTGCGAAAATTTCCGACGAAACCATATCCGTCGCAATTTCCGACGGATTTGCGACGAAAAAGTCGTTGCAAATGTTCAGCAGAAGAGGCACTAAACTTCCCGCTCACGTTTGCGACGAAGTTTTCTGGCCGTCGCAAATTTCCGACGGATATTGTCGTCGGAAATCTCAAAATATCCGTCGCAAACTATAAAGTTTCATAAAACCCAGCGCAGCTTCATCAGTTCTCATTTTACACCTTTTTGTCACTCACTCTCCTCCGCCCATTTCCAGCCCCCACCGCCCTCGTCCGCACTCCTCCGTCCTCCACCGCACTCCTCCGTCCTCCACCGCCCTCCTCCGCGAAGCCTTCTCTCTTCTTCTCTCTCACGAGAACAGCGAAGCCCTCCTCCGCGAATCCCTCCTCCGCGAAGCCATCAACGGAAGCTTTCTTCATCTTCTCTTTTCCTGCGTGCTTCTGAGTCTGAAAAGAACAGGTATGTAGCTTTCTTCTTCTCTCTTCCTGATTGTTTGATGAAAAACCTAAATTGATTGAAAACCCTAAACTTAAAATTGAAGATAGAAACAGTAATTTATCTGCTTTTGTTTCCTTTTTATTAGTTTGTGTCAATTTACAATTTATTGTTATTAGTTATCATCCAGTCTTTCAAAGGAGCACTGCATAACACATTGTCCTTCTAACGTAGTATATTTGAAATAACTGATATCTTAAACATTGGAAATGGGTATAGTCATTGCTTAATGGAGAATACTACCGCAGTGGGGTAAACAAAATGGTTTTGACTTTTGAGCATTATAGCCATACTAATATTAGCGCCCTTCCACATCACCAACTCATTTATATCTCTCTACTTGGTCAGGAAATAAGGTAATGAATAGTAATGCACCTGAAAAGTTCATAAAACAACCAACTTCAGTACAGCATCAAGAAATTATGACAAAAGATATAGAAAAAACTTACAAATAAGAACAGTTCCCAAAACAGCTGAAATTTTTCCTTGGATTTGCACCAAACCAGCTTTGCCAGCATTCTGCAACTCGGTCGAGCAAACAGAGTCAAATGTCCCTACAGAATGGATACATTTCAATACATATCCTATAACATAAGCTGAAATTTGAAGGTAAAAAAGAGTCATTGATTAACTAAACCTGGTTTCACAGATTGGAGGCCAGATGTTATGCATGCTACATTTTCGAAACCAGCTTCCTCTAACTTATTTGCTGCTGCAGTAGACCTTCACAAATACAGGAAATAAGTCTACATTACTTAGATTTGGATATAATAGTATCATGGCAAGAGCACTAAAAATTCAAGTTATTCAAATTTATAGCAATTTGATGCATCTTTTGTCCCCACACATTTGTTCATCTTGGAGTTCTTGAGATATTGACTAACATTACATGCTAAAGTCAACTCTAGGATATTGACTAACATTACATGCATCTTTACCAACCAGTCTTTCAAATGATATACTACTATTGTTATTAGTTATCTTTGAGGGTTTCATCCATTCAAGCAATTTCCAGAATCGTGTTCTTACCTTTTCCACTCTGTTGCTGAAGCTGGTTTTGTCATCAAAAACATTGCTACAAAATCACCAAATTGGCAAACCCTACCATGTAAGTCATTCTCTAAACTACTCTATTGATCGATTTCTGCAACTTTCTTCGAATCATAAATTATGTTGTACCTATCTGCTTAATTAGTGATTGAATTTTTGTTGTGTAATGGTAATGGGTTGCTGAAGAATATTCTTGCATGTGTGTGTGTGTGTGTGTGTGTGTAAAACTATAGAAGAAACTGCTTCTTTTCTTTCGCAGCTGCTGTGTGATGCTTTTCTTTCATTTTGCATTTGTGTAATTCAATGTCTCTACTGTTTCTACTATATTTGGTTCTATGAACATCTTTTTTACTTCTATTAACCTCTGTTTTGTATTCTATTTTGTTTTTTAATCTATTAATTTGTATTCTATTTTGCATCTGTATTCTATTAACCTTTGTTTTGCATTCTATTTTGATTTTACTTTGCTTCTGTGTTTGTGTCATTCACTTCCTGAGTAAACTATTTCTTTTTGTTAAAAGAATGTCAATACCTATTCAATAATATATAATACTAAATATGTTAATACTTATTAATCGCTTATCTTAGTGCTTATGTATGACTTGTTAAGTTGTAGTACTTTGATTTATGTATGACTTTCTAATTAGTATTTTGAATTGAAGCTTACTAATGGTGTTTTATATGCATATATATGAATTTGTATGCACATTTATATAAGTTTGAAAAATCTGTAAACACTTACGAATCACAAAAATTAATCATGTACATGCTTTTACTTGCTTTTCCTTTATTTTCTAGAATTTGTTGTTGTTGATAAATGTTTTTCCTTCATTCATGTACATGCTTTTACTTCATTTACTTCATTCATGTACATGCTTTTACTTCATAAAGGAAAAGCATGTAGAAAACAAACCTGGATGCAATCGCTTCACTTCCCTTATTGATAAATGTTTTTCCTTCATTCATGTACATGCTTTTACTTCATTTTTCAGAATCTGTTGGTGTTGATAATTGCTTTTCCTTCATTCATCTACATGCTTTTCCTTCATACATCTACATGCTTTATTCAAACTGAAATGGAAGCTGGATGGTCTTGATGCCTCTTACCTGTTTGTGCTTTGCTTTCCTTGGTCACAACAATTAGATTCCTTGGTCTTGGTGTTTTTAATCTTTTTTCCCCACTCTTGACAACTTATTGATGTTGGAAGAGGGATTGATTTAATATGTCATTGTCTAGATAGTTATGTGTAAAAGTATTGATTGAATATGGATGGATGCAATATTTGGGCATGAGTAAAAGTATATTGAATTTGTTAAGTAACTTGATTTTTTCTATATTTGCTTTCTTTTTAATTTGAAATTAGCTCTATAGTTTTAATTTGAAATTAGCTAATATGAAATTAGCTAAGTGCTTTCTTTAATTTGAAATTAGCTAATATGATATGAAATGTATCATGTCTCGTTCTCTCTCGGTGGACATCAATCGTTTAAATACATTTCACGTTCTCTCTCTTGATGGACATCCATCGTTCTCTATTTGATATATCGGCAATTTTAAATGTGCAGAATGGAATTTCCTCCTTCGCACCGCCTTTGGATGTATGATAGGTTGTTTCCAAAAAGAGCGTGTTTGAAACAATCTTTTGTAGATGGCGTGTGGGAGTTTGTTCTTTTTGCAATTAGTCAAGAACAATTTAGAGTTGAAGGTGGGATTCGATGTCCGTGCGTCAAATGTGAATGTGGAAAAATTAAGAGTCCAACGGAGGTCATTAAACACTTGAAGAGAATTGGGTTTAGGCCCAATTATTGGATTTGGACTAGTAATGGTGAAGAAGGGTTTGATGTCGTCCCATTGATTGGCGAAAATTGCAGGGGTTCTTCATGTAATTCCGCGGATATAGGACGTGGTGAACAAATCGACTTGATGCAGAATATGGTTTGTGACGGTCTTGGGGTGAATGTGTCATTTGAGGAGCAACAGTACGATAACATGGATGAGCTTCCGAATGAGCAAGCACAAACATTTTATAATCTGTTGTTAGATGCAAACAAGCCATTGTTTGAAGGGTCATCAAGCTCAAAGTTATCGATTTGTGCAAAGCTTTTAGCTCTCAAATCATTGAGTAATACTTCTGAGGTGGGAATGGACTTGATATGTGATATGATGTCAGCTGTGACGCCTATGAATGAAAATTTGCCAAAGACTTTTTATGAGGCTAAGAGGTTAGTTTCTAAGTTGGGATTGGAAGCTAGAAGGATTGATTGCTGTCCGAAAGGTCACATGTTGTATTATGATAATGAGTTTGGGAAAAATGATGCTGCGCTACTTGAATGCAAATTTTGTAATGCGCCGAGGTATCGCAAAAGGGGGAATAGTAGCAAGAATAAACCAGTTCCGGTGAAGTCAATGTTCTACTTGCCAATAATTCCAAGGTTGCAGAGAATGTTTGCATCCGAGCACACTGCAGGGGAAATGACGTGGCATTTTGAGAATAGATGTCCCGGCGTGTTGCGCCATCCGTCTGATGGGGAAGCATGGAAACACTTTGATCGGGTACAACCTGATTTTGCCGCGGATCCACGCAACATACGGCTTGGGTTATGCTCTGATGGTTTTACGCCATATACCCAAGCATCGGCTTCGCCATATTCTTGCTGGCCCGTTATTGTTACCCCATACAACCTTCCCCCTGAGATGTGTATGACTAAACCTTACATGTTTTTGACTTGTTTGATTCCTGGCCCAGAAAATCCAAAAGCAGGCATTGACATCTATTTAGAACCACTAATTGATGATTTAAAGAGGTTGTGGAATGGTGTCTTGACTTACGATTACGCACGGAAAGAGAATTTCATGATGAGAGCTGCTTTGATGTGGACCATTAATGACTTCCCTGCTTATGGCATGTTGTCTAGTTGGCAAACCCATGGTAAATTAGCATGTCCACATTGTATGGAGCATACAAAGGCATTTACCTTGAAACACGGGGGTAAGAGTTCTTGGTTTGACTTGCACCGTAGGTTTTTACCACATGATAATGCATTTAGAAGGAACAAGAATGCATTTAAGAAGAATGTAGTTGAAAAGGATGGGCCGCCTCCTCGGTTTACTCCAGATCAGGTTTGGGATAGAGTTAGAGATTTTCCAAAAATCACAGATGATCCTCTTGTTTCTCGATTTGATGGATATGGACAGGCGCATAATTGGACAAAGAGGAGTATCTTTTGGGATCTCCCATATTGGAAAGATAATTTATTAAGACACAATCTCGATGTTATGCATATAGAGAAGAATTTTTTTGACAATATATTTAACACAGTGATGAACATAATGGGCAAAACCAAGGACAATGATAAGGCGAGATTGGACATTGCTCTTTACTGCAATCGAAAGGACTTAAATTTGAAGCCACAAACTAATGGAAAGATGCTCAAACCCAAAGCATGGTACTCATTAACTCTCGAACAAACAAATTCAGTTTATCAGTGGATAAAAGAACTCAAAATGCAGGATGGATATTCTTCTAATTTGGCGAGATGTGTTGATGTGAACAAGAGAAGAATGATTGGGATGAAAAGTCATGATTGTCATGTATTTATGGAATGTTTACTCCCTATTGCATTTAGTTCTTTACCTGGGCATGTTCTTAATCCGCTAACTGAAGTGAGTCAATTTTTTAAGGATTTGTGTTCTGCATCTTTAAGAGATGCCGACCTTGTTAGGATGGAAGAGAACATTTCATTCATTCTATGTAAGTTGGAGAGAATATTACCACCTGGTTTCTTTGATTCTATGGAGCATCTCCCTGTTCATCTAGCATATGAAGCAAGACTTGGTGGACCGGTTCAGTACAGGTGGATGTATCCATTTGAAAGGTATCATTTTGAGAACTAATTCATTTTTTCCATTTGAGGTAAATATAATTTTTCATCTAATCAAGTTGTTTTATAGATTCATGGGTGATTCTAAACGATCGGTGAAAAACAAGGCGAGGGTTGAAGGATCGATTTGTGCGTCATACCTACACCGCGAAACAACCCACTTTTGCTCACATTATTTCACAGATTTCACGTTGAGAACTAAAAGGAATGAAATGCAAAATGATTGTGTTAGACACCCATTAATGTTGTCGGTCTTCGGCCAATCTGGTCGCCATTCTGGGAAGGAGTCAACTCATTGGTTAACGGATGCGGAGTATAAGTCAGCTCATGTTCATGTGTTGAACAATTGCACTGAAGTTAAACTATACATTGAGTATGTATATCAATATTTTCATTCAATTAATTGTCCATATCTGCCAGCTCATTTAACACGTATTATCTAATTTGATCAGATCATTCTTGTTGTCTGAAGACGTAAGAGATGATCAAGCGTCTGCTCATATATATGAAAATTTTCCAGCATGGTTTAAACAACAAGTAAGTGTTGAGTTACTTGTTCCTCAACCTTAATCATGTGTTCCTTATGAAATAACTTATTTGTATGTCACATACGTAGGTTTACTGCGAAGAACCAACTCCATTCAATCAACACTTGAGAAACTTAGCTGATGGTCCTCATTCAAATGTGAAAGAGTATCACACATTTTTTGTGAATGGCTACAAGTTTCATACCCACTCATGGACGAAAGACAAAGCAACAATTAACAGCGGAGTTTATGTAAAAGGGGTCAATGAAGGAGGCGAAGATGATTATTATGGTGTAATCCAACACATTTATGAGCTAGAGTACAATGTGTTAGACTATCCTAAAACTATAGTGTTGTTTTATTGTGACTGGTTTGATCCGACAGCTAGAGGCACCAAAATAGATAAGAAGTATAACAGAGTGGACATACGGATGGACAAAAGATATCCAGCGTATGATCCGTTTATAATGGCACAGAATGTGAGACAAGTGTACTATGTTCCTTATCCATCAACTCAAAGAGACAAGCGAGGTTGGTGTGTTGCAATAAAGACAAAGCCAAGGTCTCGCATTGAAGCAGATGAGTCGGTGGAAGAAGTTCCCTATCAGACGGTTGATATGTCACCTGTAAATGAAGTTAATGAAGTTGAACCAATTTATAACTTACGTGATTTGGAAAGCTATGGTCAAGAAGTGGATCCAAACAACTTGGAAGGAGAAGACTCACATGAGGTTCCAGTTGATGAAGTTGATGAAGATGATGAAGAAGATGAAGATGATGAATGGCCGGAAGATTAGATATATATAATTAATCCTTGTGTTTTCTAATGTTTTGTAATTTATGTTTGTGTTTGAATTGTTTGATGTCTTGTAATTTATGTTTGTGTTTGAATTCTTTCATGAATTTTGAAGTTGTCTGTGTTTATGGTTATGTTTATATTTATGTTTTTGAATTGTTTGTGTTTATGTTTATGTTTATATTTATGTTTATGTTAGTTTCCTCTATAGCATGGCATCAGGTGGAGGTGATTGGTCGCCACCTAGACCCCCGCATGATAGTAAGGGGAAGTCTAAAGTTGTCCCTCGGCGTAAGAAGGTGATATGTGTCGAGGACCCATATGACTATTCTGAGATGCCTATGACATTTACCCCGACACAGACACGCCCAGCACCAGCAGGTAGAGTGGGATCATTGCCGACTCCTCAGACACAGACGCAGCAGCAGACCTCTGGAGTTAGGTCCTTGCAGACGCCAGGGTAGACCTCTGGAGTTATGTCCTTGCAGACGCGGGGGCAGACCTCTGGGGTTAGGTCCTTGCATATTGGCTCTAGTTCATCTGCACGAGTGACTCCTTCACCGTCACCTACTCCATCTCCCCGAGATTTACATAGTCATACTTCATCTACACGGGTGACTCCTCCACCGTCACAGACTCCTCCATATCGAATGATTCCGGTACCTGGCCTTCGTCCGATGTCTACTCCTACTCCTACCCCTTCGCCAGTGCCTACTCCTACCCCTTCACCATCACCTGGAGATGATGCGATACCTGATGATGATCAGGTTGATGATGTTGAGGGGGTTGAGATTCGGTTACGCGACGGGCGATGTGTCATCCGTGTTGAGAGTGGAGGGTATGTAAAAAAATTTATAACTTTTTTTGATTATTGTTGTCATATATATATATATATATAATGTGTTTTAATCGTTTCGATTGTTCTAACTTTGCAGGTTTCTTCCTTGTAAGCCAGCCGCAGAGGCTATCAGGAAGACTATTCGCGAGTTATACCACTATCCGTGGACTACTTGGAAGGAGCTTAATGAGGTTGAGCAACATCATTTTTTTAACGCTTTTAGAGTAAGTGTACATTTTAAATCATCACAATGTTTGTCGTATTTTTTAAAACTTGTTAAGTTATTGGATAACCACATTGTCTTGTAAATGTTTTCACAATGCAGAAGAAAGTTGCATGGCGTAAGTCGCAGGAGGCCGCCGTTTGGGATCTTTTTCATAAGAAAGCAGCCCTTCGACTCGCTGATATGCTCAGAGGTGTCCGTGTGCTGGGGCGTCGACCAGATTGGATAGGAGAACTAGTCTATGATCGTCTACTTCACCATTGGAATAATGATCCAAAATTCTTGGCTAGGTGTGAGCGGAATAAGAAGAATAGGGCTTCAGAAAAAGGAGGAAACTTGCACACTGGAGGTTGTATCTCCATGTTGCAGCATGCAGAGATAATGGTATATACTTAAACTTATCTTTTCCTTATGCCATTATAATTCACCATTTTCTAACTTATATATTTTTAATTATAGTCCAAGGAGTTAGGGCGGAAGCCACATATAGATGAGCTCCATCGCCGCACCCACATTAGGAGGGGCACAGACGACTATGTAGAGGAGCGTGCTCGTGTTACTCAGGTATATTTCTGATAAGGAACAAAAAAACTGTACTTATTATAAGAAACATATATCAATTTTCTAATGCATTATAACTAATTTTCCTTTTTTTCTTATATAAATTGATACTTATATATGTTAAAAAGTTAACTTCAGTTAGTTCCTGTTGCAAGTTAGTTACATAAATCATCATTTATTGTGTTTACATTTGATTTCACTGGTGTTGTATTTAATTTAGATTCTTTTGGTATTTTTTGTGTGCATTTAATAGGAGGAGTTTCACCGGCGGTTGTCTCAGACTAATCTACCACTAGATCCCGCTGAGTTGGAGAAGTTGAAGCGGATGTTGTGGGAGGAAGCTGTTGGAGGGCGCAATAAGAGCCGTTTGTATGGGACAGGGGGCATATATGGCAATATGTTAGACTCTGGAGCTTCGACGAGTGAGAGCCTGTCCCCTGAGGCCCTTAGGATCATCCAGTCATTGACAGACCAATTTGCACAACAACAGGATGCGATAGCACGGCAGGAGGAGAAGGTTGCACGACAACAACAACTTCTTGACTATGTATTTAGCCATTCTGGGATTCCAGTACCTCCACCTGATTGGCAGCCGCCCGAGCAGGACCAGCCTGCCCAGCAGGACCAGGACGATGCTGAAGATGATGAAGACGGTGGAGATCACATAGACTACACTTATGAGAAGGGTTATTGACGGCACATAGGTAATTCTTTCTGCAGCCTTAACTGTTGGTTCCTGGTGTGTCTATATTGAACACAACTGATATTTTAGTTTTACTCTTTATTATGTTATGTTGTATGAGTTTTGGTTCTGTTTCTGTTGAGTCTGTCTTTAGCAAAGAGATGAAAATGGTGTCTTGACATAAACTAGAGCTTGAGTAGATGTATAAAAAATATGCATAAATAACCACATTTTAGGAGCAAAGTCTTATAATTGAAGTAGTTAGTTTCAATGGAGAGTCGAGAAGTGGCATTTGTAGATATTCTGGTTGGACTAATTGCATCTTTTAGTGAGTTAGAGGAACTGAATAGACACTCATCATTTCTTTCTTTTCTTTTCTTTTCAGATCTTGATGTCTTCTCCTTTTTCCTGGATATTCTTTGTAAACTTCACTTTTGACAATTTTTATGTGTAACAGTTGGACCCTATAGCACTTCATTTGTTTATTTATTAGCTACAAATGTGAAAAGTATATTGGTTTTGGGCTCCCTCCATCAGAATACATATATTCACTTTTGCATTTCACACACTAGCTAGTGAGTGAACATGATGAATGCCTGCTATTATCAATGATGAATTAGAGAAATGCATGTCTGAGAGCATTTGCTTCCTGCTACTAGGAAAGATTAGACAGAACATAATCACTGTCATTTTAAGGTTGGAGAAATATTGGTAACTAGCATTTTCTTTGTGCGGGTGTGTTAGATGTAACATAGAAATCCAGTTAGTTTCTGTATATAATTCTGGTTCTATTTCAGTTACAGTTAGTTTCTGTTTCTGTTATGGATAGTTCAGTATTTGTAACAGTTAATCAGTTAGTTACTGATTAACTGATTTAGGATCTGTTGTAGCATTCTGTTATATAGAGTGAAAACAGAGAGTTTAGAAACTGATATTTCATTGAATGAATTATTGAGTAAAAGATTACAAGTGGTGCTCTTATATAGAGAGCATTTGATAGTTCTCAGCCAAGATATAATTCTGTTATATAACAGAATGCTACAACAGATCCTAAATCAGTTAATCAGTAACTAACTGATTAACTGTTACAAATACTGAACTATCCATAACAGAAACAGAAACTAATTGTAACTGAAACAGAACCAGAATTATATACAGAAACTAACTGGATTTCTATGTTACATCTAACAAGGTGATATTTAGGACTCTTCAAAATATTGGTAACTAGCATAATCACTGTCATTCCTGCTATTATCAATGAATCATATTACTTGGTTGTTCTGTCTATGTAATGAATTCTGACTGGTTTATTTTTCTATTATCGTTATTTTCTGTTTCTATACTAACTTATGTTCTGTTTGTTTATGTATATGCACTTATGCAGGCTTGTGTTATCTTGAAAGCTGTGACGAATCTTGGGACTGATTCTTATTTTGTGGCTGCAATGGCATGGGTGGTACTGATAGTAGTGTTGGGTTTCCTGGTGCATGTGCTCGACAATGTAATTGACACAATATATGTCTGCTATGCTATAGACAGGGAGTTAGAATTGTCTGTAAGCATGTTGTGCATACTTTTGAATGTAATTGAGTCTGCTATACTTTTGAATGTTTCAGTGTAGCCTGTATCATGTTTCTGGTAATATGTTTAATGATTTCCTATAGTGATGATGTTTTTATTATTTTTCATTACTCTGGCTTGAGTGTTTTGTTATATGAAATGTTAGTAGGAATAGCTCCTTGAATGGTTGATATACAAATACTGTCTGAAGCTGAAATTGAGTCTGAATTGAATTAGCAGGGAATTTTTGAGTCTGTAATTGAATTGGCAAATGGCTAATTTTTATAAACATAATTTTTTTCGTACCGACGGAATTTGCGACAAAATTTTCATGGGTAATTTTTGAATTTGCGACGACATTTTAAACATTTGCGACGAAATTTGCGACGACATTTTAAACATTTGCGACGAAATTGTACTATTTAATTAAGAAAACACGAAGCATTTGCGACGGATTTGCGACGAAAAGGTGTCAGTATTTGCGACGACTTTCCCACGGAAATTTGCGACGGGTTTCCGACGACTTTGCGACGGATACATTTGCGACGAAACTATCCATCGGAAACTATTTCCGATGAGCGCTTTTGCCGTCGGAAATCGTCGATTTTCTTGTAGTGACATAGGTTAGAGAGTAATAAATAATTCATCAATTTTTCTTATTTTAATTACTTTTTTTTTAATATTTTTTCTGCTTACATTCGTTTGGAATGGTTCGTTATTTGATACACTAGAATAAATCACAAGAGACTCAAATTTTGAGGGGCATAAAGATTTAAGGGTGTTGTGAACTGCTGCATTACTGAGGCCTATTTGATTATTTTTTTTCTATTTTCATTTTGGCTAAAACTGTTACTTTTTATGTATATTCTGATTTTCTAGAGATGGAGGTGAGAAAATGGTTGAGGTGGAGTTCATAGGTTTCATGTTTTGAGTTTTGACACTAATTCTCTGATGTGGTTAGATTTATTGAGTTGTGTGATTGCTATCCATATTTTTTTTACTGCAAACTGTGATTTGAAAAAAAATGAAACCCTTTATCTTATGTGAGACTTAAGTCAGTAGGGAAATTGCATCAACATATTCTAAAGGGTTACCAGGATTTCTAATTGGGTTTTGTTATTCCTCATTGTTTTAACGTAACTTATTTTTTTCTCCTTTTATCAGTGCCTTGCACAGGAGAATTTCTTGCTTCTCTACTTCCATAACATGTCTTCATCTTTCTAATAATGTTTCTTACTTCCGTAAAGTAATGTTACCGACTATAGTAATGCAATTTTTCAGATACTTCAAGTCGTGGTTGGCAATTCCAACTTGAGTATGACAGATTATCGGCTTGATACCATAAGCAATATCCCCTATATTTAGTTTGATGAGAATTGAACTCATAAGTCTAACAAACTTCTTTGTCAACAGTGGATCATTTTATATTTGGAATTGCTTTTTTATAGTTAAAGATTATTGATACTTAGTTTTATAAGCACTTCATTATGGTGTGTTGCTAGGTGGCATTATAATGCAATACAGGTAAAAGTTAATAAATATGAAACTCAATGTTAGCTTACTCTTTTCATAAAATTAAAATAAATTGATATGTTTTAAATTTAAACTCACATATCAAATACACGTCTCAGTATATATGGTGAAGTCTATAACAATATCCTGTAGGCACTTATAATTTGTGATAATTAGTAATGCACGCACAAGCTAGATTGAAAACTAAATCAATATAAATAAAGGAATTTTCAAAAGTTTACTTTATTGCAATTAAGTTGATTCAAACTTGACATTGGAAATTATGTTGCTCATGTGGTTGTTCAATAAGAAAAATGTTTTCTTCTTCCTTAAAAGGTTTGCCAGTATTCCAAGATAGTAGAATTCCATTTATTTTATGGTTGAGTATTTTGACTTCTCTTAATCCGTTATTTTCTCTTTTTTGTCCATTTTACTTTAGTTTGACTATTTTCATATATCAATAATTTTAGTAGCATGTGGTTATGAAAAGTACGCCAGGTTATACAAGTATCAATTAATAAAAAAATCCAAATGAGAAGCTATATTGCCCGAAATTTACTACCAAATCATCCTGAAGAGTAATAGCTCAAATAAAATAGTAAACTCCCTTCTCATGTTAAAACCACAAGCGTGTTGTTAGGGACAAGTTCGGGACTAAAAGTTCGTGACATCCGGCATTAACCATCTAAATATACATACAACTAAATGGTAACAAAGAAGCAATGTTATCTCTACTGTGATGAGGACTTTGATGTGATGCAACAAAAATGGTAGCAGAACGGCACTTTCATCTCGACATGTATTATTCATTGAGTGATGCACAATAAGGCTGTATTTTATCATCAAGAACATGTATACCAGTGCAGCGCACGGGTAATACATACTGGTGTGTATATATATATATATATTACTACATGTTTTGTTAGAAGAATTGAGAAAAGAAGAAAGAAAAAAATTCTTATTCAATGGTAAAGAGAGAGATATCTTTTACGATGAGTGTAGGATACACTTTATATACACTACGCCATAATCGTTAAAATTAGTCGCACACTTAAGCAGCGCTTTGGGGGGAGCACTGCTCATTGGTGTACGGGCTAGAGTGATAAGCAGCACTTTGGAGGGGAAGCGCTGCCCATTGATGAAAGGCGCTGAGTGATAAGCAGCGCTTTGGAGGGGGAGCGCTGCCCATTGATGAAAGGCGTTGAGTGATAAGCAGTGCTTTGGAGGGGGAGCGCTGCCCATTGATGAAAGGCGCTGAGTGATAAGCAGCGCTTGGGGGTGAGCGCTGCCCATTGGTGAAATTCGCTAGAAGAATAAACAGCGCTTTTAGGTGGGAGCGCTGCCCATTGCTATAAAGCCCATCCTAATGAGCAGCGCTTTTAGGGTAAAGCGCTGCCCATTCCTTTAATTTTATTTTTGGGTAGTTGCGTCTTCCCTCTCACTCTCAGTACTCTCACTCTCACACTCACTCACTCTCACTGTCCGGTGCTATCCATCTCACACTCACACTCCATTTACATTTTTGTTCCCTCTCACTCTCACTCTCACACTCCATTTACATTTGTGTTCCCTCTCACTCTCATTTTCGTTCCCTCACATTTTCTTCCCTCTCTCATTTCCGTTGCCCACTACCTCTCACTCTCACCATTTTTTTTGTTGGGTCCGTATGTACGTGGAGCTTTTCCATTTGAAGCTTGCATTTTCGTTCCACTTTCACCAAAGGTAATATATCATTGCATTTTGTTCTAGTTATTTTAATGGCATTGGAACCTTAGGTTAGATGATTCAATGTTGATGCTTGTTGATTGGTTTTTTGAAAGTATGAGTAGGTGTAGTATTTGTTGAAATGTCCAAATGAAATGTAGGTGTAGTATTTGTTGAAATGTCCAAATGAAATGCTTGTTAATTTAATGTTGCTCTAGGTTAAGGGATTCTTGTGTTGTATTTATAAATTTGAAAAATTTAGGATTGATGTTGATGATTTGTTGTTTAATGCGAATTTAATGGCATTGCATTTTGTTCTAGTTATTTTAATGGCATTGGAACCTTAGGTTAGATGATTCAATGTTGATGCTTGTTGATTGGTTCTTTGAAAGTAGGTGTAGTGTTTCTAAACTTAAGGGGAAATGTAGGTGTAGTATTTGTTGAAATGTCCAAATAAATGCTTGTTAATTTAATGTTGCTCTAGGTTAATGGATCCTTGTGCTGTATTTATAAATTTGAAAAATTTAGGATTGATGTAGATGATTTGTTGTTTAATGCGAATTTAATGTGAATTGTTTGTTAGGTTTTGCGAGTTTGGTTTGCCGGAGCTTCGCGTTCATTGTTCGAGTTCGTCCTGGTTCGAGTGTTCGTTCTAGTTCATTCGAGTTCATTGTTGCTTCCACTTGTTCGGGTATTTTTGTTGTTTTCTTATATTTATTATATGAAGAATGACAATATGGAAGACATTAAAGTCTTTGATTTTTTTAGCTGAAAATAGTTGAATGTCTTAGCTTCAAAAAAATTGTACGTTGTGTGTTTTTCACCTGTAATAGGTTTAAGTTCTCTTATCAGGATTTTATTATAAATATTGGGAAATTATGGATAGAAAGTGGATGTCTGCCAATCGTCTGTCCAAGGAATATGTCGCTGGAGTGGATTATTTTGTGAACTGTGCTGTTAAACGTTTAGGGACTTCTAGTGATATCAAATGTCCTTGTTTAAGTTGTTGTTATGTAAAATTAGTTAATGCAGAGGATTAAAAATTATATCATTCGACGCTTCTGGGAAGCTCAAAGTAAAAGCGATGATTACATGTTTTTGGCACCGTGTCTCTTACGGTGAGAGATTTAATCCATTCTTATATAACATGCATTTTTTAAATACTAGTCAATTACTTATTCAAAGTCTTATTTTGTAGGGAACATTGGATTCTGTTAGCAATAAATCCGGGGAGAGATACGGTGTACTTCATTGATCCATTGCATGGTCATTTCAACAACTACCCCGAGTTGATCGAGTTATTTAATCGGTGTGTGTATTTCGATCCCTCTACATATTTCTTTGTTTTACTTATATACGTATGTATTTAGAATAATATAGTTATATGTCATTGTGTTCAGTTGTTTGAAAACATATTGGGGAGTGGAACAATCAAAGACCAAATGGATACCGATAGATGTAAGTTTGTAATCAATGTTCTTATATATTAATTACATTATTTTGTGAAAAAATGTATTAAATTAAATTTAACATTTAACTAATGTTTTGTTTTGTAGTGTCCAAAACAACCCAATAGCAATGATTGTGGGTATTATGTAATGAAATTTTTGAAAGAAATTACTACCCACAACCAAACGATTATTCCCCGACAGGTATCTAAAATTCTTTTTGATTTTGATATAATAATAGTTAATTCCATTTAGCCATTTCAATTCTAATTTTATTTATTTATATAATTTCAGTATTTCCCTAATTGTCGGGTGAAGACATACTCTGATGAACAGCTACTTGAGCTTAGAGGAGAGTGGTGCCGTTATGTCTCCCGTTTTTTTTGATTTTGGATAGAATATGTAATACTGTAAGTTGTTAGCGTTTGATTTGGATACATACAACTAAGCTAGTTTTGGTTCATATTGTAAGTTTAGCTAGTTTTGGGTACATATGAATTGGATAATAACTTGTTAGCTAGTTTGTTTTGGTTCAAGTGTAGAAATGGAATGAATTGGGAAACTTAAGCACTTGTTTTGATTCTGGTGTATTTGGATATAATTTGATTTGCTGAGAAATAGAATTGGAAGGAATTGGGAATGTAAAAACAAGTTAGTTATGCTGGTTTACTTGCTGAAAAATAGTTGGTTTACTTGTTGAAAAATAGTTGGTTTACTTGCTGAAAAATAGCTGGTTTTGATTTTGCTCATAATGTTTGATTTGCCTTTTTGGATACATATAGTTAAGTTAGTTATGAGTATATATGTCCAGGAAAATTGCAATTGTAAAAAAGAAAATAACAAAAACAAAAAAAAAATATTACACAATGGGCAGCGCTTTTAGGAGAAAGCGCTGCTCATTGCCTTAGCGCCATTACGAATAGGCAGCGCTTTTAGGAGAAAGCGCTGCCAATTCGTAAAAGCGCTAAGGCAATGAGCAGCGCTTTCTCCTAAAAAGTGCTGCCCATTCGAAAATGCGCTAAGGCAATGAGCAGCGCTTTCTCCTACAAAGCGCTGCCCATTTGAAAATGCGCTAAGGCAATGAGCAGCGCTTTTTCCTAAAAGCGCTGCCCATTGTTAGAGTGGAATCAGCAGCGCAAATATTAGCAGCGCTCAAAAGCGCTGCCCATTGATAAAAAAAAGCGCTGCCCATTAAAAAATCTGTAGTAGTGATAGTGATCTTAACAAATCTAACTAACTTGTAACTAATCTAACTAATTACAACTACTTTAACTAATTTCAATATATTCTAACATGTTTGGTTGATAAATAAATGTATAACTATTTTTGCTATAATTAATTCTATTAGAATTTTGGTTTGAACTTTTCAAAACTGATGTAAACTTTGACATTTATTCCATATTAACTTATCTTACTTGAGGTTGTATTAAAACAATAAATTTTAATATATATATATATATATATATATATATATATATAGGACCGTGCCTGAGATTTATATATATATATATATATATATATATATATATATATATATATATATATATATGATCAATCCAGTATTGTGCGCTCATCGCATCAGAACCTCTTTAAAAGCTGGTGGATTCATTTTCTGGAAGCAGAAGTACGCTTGCTCAGTGGTGGATCTTGACTAAAATTCTTGGGTGGGCCGCTAATGAAAGAGACATGGAAACTCAATGGCATGAACAAAGACGCAGAAACGCAAAAACTTACCAATTCGTCAGAATGAAAGAAACTCGGCTGTGATGAGAAGACGATACCGAGAGTCGAAAGACGATGCAGAGAAAATTAATTAACAAATCAAACGCAACAACAATGATGAGAAACAAGACGGATGACGACGTGGACACGGAGACCGAAGATGATGAGGAACGACGAGCGTAGAAGAGGCGGAGAGGGAAAAAAAGGTTATGCGTGCGTGAGATAGAGAGAGGGGGAGGGGAAGGTCCCGTAAAAGCAGTGGTGGAAGTTGGGGAAAATACGATTCAAAAATTATCGACCATTGATTTATTCCCAAATTCTAATATAAGATATGTGAAAAAAATATATTATTATATAATATTAAAAATTTGGATAAACGTAGAATTATTATATGGTGAACTTTATATAAATTAAAGTTCTCTTTTTGACAAGATAAATTAAAGTTTTTATAATTAATTAGATGCAATATTGTAGCCTATTGGTAAATAAGTCATGTTGCAACTATTAGAATTAGAATTAGAATTAGAATTAAAGTTCGATTCTTGCTTGGTTATATTTTATTAAGTTTTTATGTATTTTTATTAAATGAATTATAAAATAAGAGAAAAAACAGACAAAAGTTATTAAGTTTTTTTTATTAAATGAATTCTAAAATAAGAGAAAAAACAGACAAAAGTTCCAAAACTGGAGTTGAACACGGGTTGTAATAGATGTATAGGAATAGAATATCAAGCTGAGAAGTTGTAATCCTCTGTATCTCTATAACTGCAGTAGATTTCGTTAAACTGCAGGGAAGTCAGTTAGTTTTAGTTTCATTACATTGCAATGTATAAATACCAATTGTACTCATACCTTCATTCAATGGAATATACAGTACATTCATTCTCTCACTGATTCACAATATGGTATCATTCGCACCACCGATCCTTGGGCATTCTCCCTCATTCCGTTTCCGCTTCGCCCTCTAGGTTTTCGTTGCATCTCCATCAATGGCGTCACCATCAGATGATTCTGGCGCGGAGTCACCGCCGTCGTCACCTACTCCTTCAATCCTCCAGCAACATTCCACAAAAAGTTCTTCGCAATTCATCACAGGTCCAAAGCTTCACATCAAGCTGGACGAGAAGGACTTTCTGATCTGGAACCAGCAAGTTGAAGGCGTTGTGGCAACTCATCGACTTCATCGCTTCCTCGTGAATCCTCAGATCCCGAATCAGTTCGATTCAAGTGAAGATCGCGCCATCAACAAAGTTTCAGATGCTTATGATCAATGGTTCGTTCAGGACCAGGCGTTGTTCACCTAGTTACTCTCTACAATTTCAGATTCAATGCTTCCTCGTGTGCTTGATTGTCACCACGCGTATCTGGTGTGGGATACAATCCATAAGCACTTCACTGCTCATCTTCGTGCGAAGACTCGTCAATTGCGTGCTGAACTGAAGAGCACTAAGAAAGGGAATCGCATCATCAGTGAATTCATCTCTCGAATTCGTGCCCTAGTGAGTTCCCTTGCTACAAGTGGAGATCGTATTTCCGATAGGGATTTGGTTGATGTTGTCCTCGACGGCTTGCCGGAGGAATAAAACTCTCTAATCCTCTTCGCATTTGCCAAACTAGACTCTCTGGATCTAATGGAACTGGAATCGCTGCTTCTCGTTCAAGAGGCACAGCTTGACAAGTTTTGTCAAGAGCTAGCCACACCGTCGGTTTCTGCAAATTTTGTACACACTAACGCTCGTGGAGGTCATATTGGAGGACGCTATGGTGACCGATCTGGTCGTGGACGCTTTGGTCATGGCCGTGGTCGTGTGCCTTCCGGTGATAGGCCTACTTGCCAAGTCTGCAACAAACAAGGCCACACTGCTCTTAATTGCTGGTACATGTATGATGAGCATTATGTGCCTCAAGAGCAAGCATCTCAACATGCTGCTTCACAGGAACCAAACTCTGCAGGGACTGATTCTCCATCTACTGATCATGTTCCTCGCGCTTTAGCTTCCTACACATCATTTGATCCTAATGCTGCTGAAGATTTCACCATTCCTTTTGATGTAACTCAAGGTTGGTTCCTGGATACTTGTGCTTCTCTTAATTTTACTATAGTTGCACAATATCTACACACAAGCACATCATACAGAGGTAATAAGCTTGTATACATGGGAGATGGTCGTCCTATAGCCATTCAAGCTGTAGGCAAAGCCACGTTATACTCCACACATCAACCTAACTTAACATTTAAACTCAACAATTTACTAGTAGTGCCTAATCTTACTCGTAACCTTATATCTGTTGGCCAATTTACTCTAGATAACAACGTTTTTGTTGAGTTTCACCCATTTACATGTCTTATAAAATCTCAGGGCTCTAACCAGGTTCTACTTAAAGGCTATAGAGGTGCTAATGGTCTTTACTTTGTTCCCTCCCTAGCTGCTGTTCCTCAAGCTTCTGTACCAGTTCCTATTTCTGCTCATGTCATTACTGCTTCTAGTTCCGTGGGTCCTATATCTTCTACTAATACTGTCACTAGCAATGTAAACAACTACAATGTAGAGCTATTCAATCCATTTTACAAAAATGTAATGTTTCCACATCAATAGATAAGACATTTGAGTTGTGTAAGTCATGTGTTGTTGGTAAATCACATAGGACTCACTCACCACCTTCCACTACACAATATCACACACCTTTTGATCTTATACACACTGATCTTTGGGGCCCCTCTCCCTCTCCCTCTAGTTGTGGATATCTGTATTATATTGCTTTTGTTGATAGTTGCACAAAATATACATGGATGTACTTGATTAAGCATAAGTCTAATGCTATTAAAGCCCTCACTCTATTTCTCACCTTAGTCAAAACTCAGTTTAATACTACTCTGAAAGCCATCCAGTCTGATAATGGGGGAGAGTTTTTACCCTTTACCAAACACTTGGCATCCCTTGGAATTCAACATAGACTTACCTGTCCATACACTTCACACCAAAATGGGACAGTCGAACGCAAACATAGGCAAATAGCACAGATGGGACTCACCTTACTTGCACATTCCTCTATGCCAATAGAATATTGGGATCATAGCTTCACTAATGCTGTCTTTCTCATTAATAGAATTCCTACTTCTTCCCTTCCTAAGTTTATTTCACCCTATGAGGCCCTTTATCACACCACTCCTGATTGCACCACATTAAGGTCTTTTGGTTGCTCTTGCTTTCCTCTTCTCACTCCCTATAACAAACACAAGTTGCAGTTCCATAGTCAAGAGTGTGTCAACTTAGACCTTTCTTTAAATCATAAGGGCTTCAAATGTCTTAGTCACACAAGGCGTGTCTGCATTTCCAAGGATGTCACCTTTCATGAAAATACATTTCCTTACACAACTCTGTTTCCTCTTCCAGAGTCAACCACATGCCCCACAACAGAGTCCTCTCTGTCTTTGCCTATTCTTTCCTCTCCAGTATCATCTGTCAATACTACTCCTGTCTCTATAGAGTCTCTCCCCTCAACAGGCCCCACCCCACCAACAACCTCACAACAATCCCCCCACAATCACATACAGAACCTGTTCCCTCTCCTAATGATTCCTCCCCTCCTCTCCTTAATGATTCCTCTTCTCCACCAAACATTCATCCTATGCTAACCAGGTCTAAAACTGGTAACTTGAAGCCAAAATTATTTTTGGCCAATATGGAACCTACCTCTGTGAAGCAAGCCTTATGTGAACCCCACTGGTTAAAGGAAATGCAACAAGAGTATGATGCTCTCATGGAAAATCATACATGGACTCTCACTCCTCTCCCTCCAAATAGAAAGTCAATTGGGTGCAAGTGGGTGTATAGGATTAAAGAAAATCCTGATGGGTCTATTATAAGTACAAGGCACGTTTGGTGGCTAAAGGGTATAATCAGCAACCTGGACAAGATTAAGGTGAGACATTCTCTCCTGTTGTCAAACCTACAACTATTAGGGTTATTCTCACACCGGCCTTGACTTATAAATGGGATATTCAACAAATAGATATCAATAATGCATTTATCAATGGTCATTTGAAGGAAGACATCTATATGCAGCAACCTCCAGGCTTTGTCGGTGCTGACAGAACTCTAGTGTGCAAACTAAACATATTATATGGCTTAAAACAGGCTCCAAGAGCCTGGTATGAGACTCTGCACAAAGGTCTTCTACAGTTTGGTTTCAAACACAGTCAGTGTGATCACTCTCTCTTTGTGTACAATTCCAAGGGTGTTCACCTATATGCTTTGGTCTATGTGGACGACATTCTTATTACTGGTTCATCTTCTCAGTTAATTCAAGACCTTGTCACCAGGTTGCACAATCAGTTTGCATTGAAACACATGGGAAAACCAGAATACTTCTTAGGCATTGAAGTAAAATATCTCTCTGATGGTTCTTTACTGCTCTCACAGACCAAGTACATTCAAGACCTGCTTGCTCGTGCTAATATGTTGAATTGCAGCTCAATGTCCACCCCAATGGTGGCCAATTGCAAGTTGAGTCACTTTGGAACTGACAAGTTGTCTGATCCCACACACTACAGGTCAATTGTAGGAGCCCTACAATACATCACACTTATAAGGCCTGAACTCTCCTTTAGTGTGAATAAAGTCTGTCAATATCCCTCTCAGCCACTTGACACTCATTGGAGGGAAGTCAAGAGGATCTTAAGGTATCTCAGTGGCACTTCTGACTTTGGCCTCCTGCTGCAACCAGATACTGCTTTCTCTTTCAGAGTCTACTGTGACTCAGATTGGGCCAGTGATCAAGATGATAGGCGCTCCACATCTGGTTCTTGTCTGTTCTTTGGCCCTAATTTGATCTCTTGGAGTTCAAAGAAACAATCTCTTGTGGCCAGATCAAGTGGAGAGGCCGAATATAGAAGCATGGCCAATGCTACTGCAGATCTTCTTTGGGCTCAATCCCTGCTATCAGAATTACAGATATCTACTCAATCGCCTATTCTATTATGTGATAACCTGAGTGCTGTGCATATTTCTCATAATCCAATTCTTCATGCAAGGACAAAGCACCTTGAACTTGATATACATTTTGCAAGAGAGAAGGTGGCTGCCAAGAAGTTATCTGTTCAGCATGTTCCTGGCAGCTCTCAACTAGCAGATACATTAACTAAACCTTTGCCAACTGTATCATTCACTGATTTTAGATACAAACTCAAAGTTGTCAAATACAAAAGACAGCCTTGAGTTTGTAGGGGGAGTAATAGATGTATAGGAATAGAATATCAAGCTGAGAAGTTGTAATCCTCTGTATCTCTATAACTGCAGTAAATTTTGTTAAACATTTTGCTCTGATACCAAAATGTAACATCCTTATAGTACATTCGAGAACGAGTATAAAGATTTAAAACATTTTGCCCAAATCAGAGTACGCATCTATATAAACTTGGATATTTGACACAAAAGACGACAAATAACCATATCCGCCTAAAAACGGTTGATAAAACCATAATAACATAACGTCAAATAGAGCTGGCAAAATGGGTCGGGCCCGCCAGGCCGGGGCGGGTTATCCCGAAAAATGGGAGGGCTTGGGCCGAAGGAATTGAGCCCGTTTTTACATCCGGGCTTTTTAGCCCGGTCCGCAAAAGCCCGAGCCCGCGTCGGGCTAGCTCGGCCGGGCCATGAGTAGCCCGCAAACGCTTTTCCTTACTTATTTCTACTTCTTCTGGAGTCATTTTGTACAACAAGGTTTTTACTTCCTTTCTTACCTTTTTTCTTTTCTTTTCTTTTTACTAATATGAGCAATGTGCTAACTGTTTTTTTTTGCAGTGGGTTCTCTCTCCAAAGTACTTTAACTTTCCACTTCCTATAACACTCACCATGATTCATATGGGCTTTTCTGGTGCCGTCGCTTTTTTCCTTTCTGGTGCCGTCGCTTTTTTTCTTGTCCGAGTCTTTAAGGTATTGTTATTTGGGAATGCTCAATTTCATTGCCTCTAAACTTCAATGTTGCTATGTGTTTTTTTGGATAACAATAACTTGGTTATCTACTTGTATGCTAAGTTTGTGTGATAAGTGATTGATATAAATGTACATACATGTTTGTGTTTCACTTTGACTAGGATGTTGTTCTTCATACCATTTACACAACTGCTCCTCTATACTCAAACTTTTATTGCCTACCATCTGTCAGATTATTTGTCTATTTGATTAGTACCTTGATATATATATATTCCTTTTCTCTAATTTACAGGTTGTATCTTCTGTTAAAATGACATTTGAAATGTGAGTATGGTCTTGATTTTAAGCCTTCTTGTTATGCCTTCTCCTCCTTTAACCTACTTATTTCTATAACACACTTTCTTTCCATCACAGACATGCAACTTGTGTCATACCAATAAGTGCCTTCTTTGCACCAAGTCTCTGGTAAGCACTACACATAGGCAAATTAAAGTTTTCTGATTTCATATAAGCATAATCCTCAAAAAATTTATGTTGGAAAACATCCCTCATGTTTATGTTTCCTAATTTTTTGAAGGTACAATTGTACTTACAAGTTTTTGGTTGCTGCAGGTTTGATAACACAGCTTATTTGCATATTTCTGTGGCTTTTATCCAGATGCTTAAAGCTCTAAGTAGGTTTTTACAAACTTCCTATGTTTCTCTTCTTTTTGATAAAGTGTCGCTAAAAAATCGCGCATAATGCGGGCTAGCCCGAAAAACCCGCAGCCCGCATAGGGCTGGGCTTGGGTCATAAAGGGTGAGCCCGAATTTCGACCCGGGCTTTTTAGCCCGACCCTTAAAAGCCCGAGCCCGTAGCGGGCCGGCCCGATATGGGCCGGGTAGCCGGTTTTGCCAGCTCTAACGTCAAGTTATAACTTGATGAGGTCACAAGAGTCAACACAAACAAAAAAGTCATAAGGTGCAAAAATCCTTAAAACGACAAGTTGATACAAAATGCTCTCGAAATGCCATAACAAGTATCAATACACAAAATCAAAAGCTAAGCGAAATAAGACTATAATGTCTTGACAAGCCATCCACCTCAAGTGAAGTAATGAGAATCTTCGGACTTCTCTTCCTCCTGCTTAGGCTTACCCATCTTATCTGAAAAACACAACAATAACAAACAATGAGATTACAAATCTCAATGAGTTCCTCCGTAACACCTCACCATCTTACACGATATTTTTATTATCTTTTTTATTCGTAGCATACACTACAAGAAAAACTGTTTTTTTCGGCCAGGACTTTCCGGCGGATTGACATCCGCCGAAAAATTTCCAGCGGATTTTAGGACTTACCGGCGGAATATATCCGCCGAAACATTATCGGCGGAATATATCCGCTGAAACATTACCGGCGGATTTGTTGGTTTTTCCGGCGGATTTTTTTCATTCGGAACATTTCCGGCGGAATTTTAGGTACTTCCGGCGAATTTGAGTCTACGAAAAAAAAAATTTTAAAAAACATCCGCCGGAAAGTTATTTTTCGGCGGATTTTTTTGAAAAAAGCGCGGGGTAAATCCGCCGGAAACCCCCTAAATCCGCCGAAAATTTGAGCCATTTATTTTTAGGTATTTTCGGCGATTTTTTAGGTATTTCCGGCAGATTTTAGGCATTTCCGGCGGATTTGGGTCTACGAAAAAATCCGCCGGAAATACCTAACAATCCGCCGAAAATACCTAAAAAACCGCCGGAAATGACGAACCGACTAAAATCCGCTGGAAACGTCATTTCCGGTGGATTTTTTGAAAAGAGCGGGGAATTTGATTTTTGAAAATCCGCCGGAAATCCCCTAAATCCGCCGGTAAATGACATTTCCGGCGGATTCTCCTTTTGACCGTTGGACTTCGGTTTTTCTATATAATCCCTTCTCCATTCTCCACTTCTTCTTCACACCTCTACCAATACTCTCATTCTCTCTACTAAATCTCTTCTTGAAATTCCTCTCTTCCTCTCTCTACTAAATCTCTTCCTCTCTTTGGCAAATTTCTTCGATCTAAGGTATGTTTGTAACATGAGTTAATAGTTTTAGTTTTTGATTTATTTTATAATATGAGTTTGTTACTAATTGTGGTGTTGTTTGTATAGGTATTGTTTGAGTTTGCGTTCCTCATTTTTCCTCTTTGTTCGAGTTGGGGATACGCTTCAAGTCGGAGCCTTCTCTTCACTACGGTTAGTTATTAAAGTAAAGTAATTAATATATCAATATATATATATATATATATGGATTTCTTGTTTTTAGTGTCTAAAAAATTTTTACCAACTTTTGGTCACCGTAAAATTTGGATATTTTTTAGTACTTGCTGACTTTTAATAACGCTTATTGTCGATGATTTGAATACATGTTCCTGTGTCTCATTGTAGTGTCTTAGAAGTTGGTTTTTTCAAATCACATTTTTGGTACAATATTAAAATCAATAAAATATTAATTACTTCACTATTTATAGTAAAATTTTGTTACAAATTTTGTTTGCAATAATAATACAAAAATAATTTATATTGAAAAAACTTATTTATTAAGTTCACTTATAAATTTTATTAACAGATATTGTCTTATAAAAATTGAAATTTAAAATTAAATTTGCAATTATTATTTATAATGTTTAAATTATTAATATATAACATTATATAAAAATTCATTGTGTTGCTGGTAATTGATAGCTTATTGATATATCAAAATAAAGTAATTAATATATCAATATATATCAAAATATAAAATAATTGATAGTTTATTTGATAGTTTATTTTCTTTACGTTGTAGTTTATATCAATATATCCAATTAGTTATTTATGTTTCAACAATATATATATGTTAACCTATTTTTAATCAACCATGTAATTTATGTTTGTTATGTTTACATATTTTTGTTTAGTATGTTTATGTTAACCTTGTTTAGTGTATGTTTGATTGTTTAAATGTATATGTCTAGCATGGCATCTCACTCAGGATCCGATAACGAGACATATGTTCCTCCACCTGTTACGGTTGATGCCGCCAGCACTACCAGGCGAAAGACTTCTACTCGCATAGGGCGTCGTGTTCAACCTGCTCGTGTTTAATGAGGAGCGCTTTAAGTTTTTGCAGGATCAGCTGATGTCTCAGCACTCGAGGCCATCCTCATCACATATGCCATCCTACCTGCCGCAGCAGCCGCAGCAGCATTACGGCGGTGCATTTCAGCAGTGGCCTCAGCAGCAGTATGCACCCCAGTATTCCCAGCAGTATGCACCTCAGCCATACCAGCAGCCCCAGCAGCAGTCACTCCACCAGCCAAACCAGCCAAACCAGCACCCCCAGTGGCGGTCACCCTAGCAGCCCCACATCGATCTTAATAATATCGATTCGATTAGTGCTTTTCTTTCATCTGATGATACCTATTATCAGGGTGATGAGTCAGACCAGCAGCCGCCCCAATAGCTTTGGATTATTTTATTTTGTTGTATGAATATTTTTTTTATTGTATGGATACTTTTTTTGTTGTATGGATATATATTTATTTAAATTAATGATTAATTTTCATTCCTAATTTTTATTTTTTTTAAATAGTAAATTAATTAATTATTAAATTTTATTTTTTTATCAATAATTAAAGTTTTTAATAAAATAATCAATTAAAGTTTTTAATAAAATAATATTAATTTTTTAAATAAAAAGATTTTTAAAAAAAATTTATTTTTTAAAAATAATTAATTTTTTAAAACGAATTTTGTGGACTTTCCCGCGGATAAGTGGACTTTCCGGCGGAGCGGATACTCTGCCGGAAATTTCCGGCGGAGTTTGTGGACTTTCCGGCGGATAAATTCAAACGATTTTTTTTTTGGATTTTCCGGCGGATAATCTGCCGGAAACCGTTTGCTGCGAGCTGGCTACCGGCGCCAAAAATCCGCCGAAAAATCCGAATTTCTGGCAGATTTTTGACTTTTTCGGCGGATTTTGCCCGCCGAAAAGTCCAATTTTTCTTGTAGTGATAATCCAAGAGAGACTTGACAAATACATATAATGTCAATCTTAGCGGAGAACCACCACTCGACATTTAGAAGAGCACACGAACGGACTTTGGACTCGAACTCATGACTTCCCTCTCTAAATATGCTATAATTCTGGGATCGTCATCCCGTGATGTTTCCTTATATATCTTAAGATGTGTCCATGGTTTCCTCATATAAATATAACATATATACATATATATTCTCACTCGTATATGACATATTGAAATTTGCAATCATTCATCACTTTCCATATGTTCAAGCATACCAATCGATTATATATAAATGAGCCAAAACCATCATAAAGAGTTTAGGTGCTATACAACATCATCATAATACATAAATGATCATAAGGATTCCTAATATAGGCATCTAACATTACGCTCAAGAAAATCAATCATCCAATCATTTCACTTATATGATTAGGTCTATCAATAAGCTTTACAACGCATCTGAGAACACCTCAATCGGGTTCCGAAATCAAAAGTTATCGATGAAACAGTATGTACTATTACTGAAAATTTACATGGTCACGATGCGACCTTATCCCATCGCGTCGCGATATGAACCAGTAGCATTTCCTTACACCTTTTTGTGATTGGTCGCGAGGTGAACCACTCGGGTCGCGACGCGACCTGTGCTGTGCAAGTGCAGAATTTTCAGATTTTCATGTGTTCTACCTCCTTATTTTGGTTCCTAATACTTTCTAATCTCCAATTTCAACTCAAAATCACATCATGTACACAAACTTCATAACAATCAGGGTCATCTACATCAATTTAAATCACACATATAAGAATCAAACATGCAAATTATAACATAATACTCAACAAAATCAATCATGTTGCTATTAGTCATATACTAGCATTTTTACATCATATGGTGAGAGTAGACAAACTTGCATTCCCAAATTTCCAGAAACCAACACACTTTGAGTTTAATTCACACCTATGGAAGAGCAAAATAAGGGTGAAGAACTCACCTCTTGAAATTGATTATAAGCACAAGTAGGAAAAATGGTTCAACACAAGAACAAGCTCCTAATCTCCCAAAAAATCAGAATGTCCAAGCTTCAAACCTCACTCCAATGCTCCTAGACCCAAGATAGCACTCCAAAATGCCCAAACCAGCAACCAATCACACATGCAATCACCTAACAACTGATTTTGATGCTTCAATATCACATGCAATAAGTTTGTAGATGAGAGGGGTGAAGTTTTGAATTGGAAATTTTGCTCCTAGACTCTCTAATGAAGGTTGGAATTTGAGATTGATATAGGAGATGAACTTGAGGTGAGCACTATTAAGGGATTTCAACAACTAAAGAAGCGAAAATTTGAACTTCAACAATCTCCATCTCTCTCTCTCTCTCAAGCTCTCTCTCTCTCTCTCTCTCTCTCTCTCTCTCTCTCTCTCTCTCTCTCTCTCTCTCTCTCTCTCAAGCTCGACAGTACTCTTCTCTCACTTTGAGGGAGATGTTGGTTCTTTTTTGGAAACTAGTATTTTACTCGTGCATACGCACGGGTGATACTGTATGGTCGGTGTATTGCCATGAAGTCATAATAGTAATTTGGAAGATAATCATAAGTTGTGAACAAAGTCCAAAATGTATGATTTGAAATTCAAAGTGGAAAGAGATAGGTATTATGTCATATAAGATACAAATGAAAATTATATTGAGTCGAAGAAAATAAATGAGATTGACAATCAGAATTACATTGACCCATAATAATGTATTTGGATATTAGAGGTAAAATATGCATCCCCGTTGACACTCCCGTTTGCATACTCGTTGACCCTCCCGTTGGCACTCCCGTTGGCGCTCTCGTTGCCACTCCCATTGCAGCTCCCATTGCCAGTTTCTCGTTGTCGCTCCCGTTGCCACATGTTAACTCATATTATTCTATATGATTTAATATTAATTAAATCATATTCGTTTAATTATAAGTAAGTTATTTTGTAAAGTTTTTTTTGACTAAAGTTGTATTTTTATAATTTTTAGTGGTTAAATTGATTGACTTTTATAGTTTTAATAGAGAGATTATAGTAAATAATAAATTTTAGATGGAGTAAAAATGAACAAAAAAGAAAATAAGATTTTTTAAAATATGCATCCACGTTGGCGCTCTCCTTGCCTCTCTTGTTCCCACATGTTCCCGTTGTCGCTCTCATTGTCGATTCCATTACCAGTCACGCATTGCCGCTCTCGTTGTGTTGCAAATTTTGTCTTTTAGCGGTAAATTTACTAAAATAGTTGTGTTGCAAAAAGTTAAAACAAAATCGGTATCTTCTTATAATATTAATAATGGAGTAAAAGGTAAAATATGCAGCTCCGTCGCTCTCGTTCCCTCTCTTGTTGGCACTCCCGTTGGCACCCTCGTTGGCGCTCTCGTTCCCTCTCTTGTTGGCACTCCGTTGGCACTCCCGTTGCCGATCTCGTTGTCAGTCTCTCGTTGCCACATGTTTTCTCCTTTTTTCTATATGATTTAATATTACAATTGTTAGTGTAAATTGATTGATTTTATTTATTACATGAAAAATTGATTGATTTTAGTAGTTTTAATAGAGAGATTATAGTAAATAGTAAATTTTAAATTATTTAATTATTGAGTGTGATATTAATTTAATAATTTATTTTTTTGGAATAAATAATTTTGAAACTATTGTTAGAGGTATGTTTTTTTTTGACAATTGGTAGTAGTTAAATTGATTAATTTTAATAGTTTGAGTAAATTATAGAAATAGTTAAAAAAATTATGTTTTTAGTAAAAAAAACTGACAAAAAAGTGATTTTTTATGTAAAGAAAAACTGAAAAAAAAATGGAAAAAAACTGAAAAAAAAAGTTGGTTTTAAAATTTGCCGTTTTTTGTCCTTTTGCTGCGTCAGTTGCAGTTTCTGATTGCAGTTTTCAATCAGTTTTTTGTCCCTCACTTTTTTGTCCATCTATCGTTGCCACTCCCGTGGCCTCTCCCGTTGGCGCTCTCGTTGCCACTCCCATTGGCGCTCTCGTTGCCACTCCCGTTGGCATTCCCATTGACATTTTACTCTTTTTCAGTAATTATAAAATAGTTTTGGTAATTTTTTGTAGTGGTTAAATTGATTGATTTTAACAAAAGTAGTTTAATTGATTAGTTTTAGTAGTTATTTTGTAATTTTTGGTAGGGGTTAAAGTTTTTTTACAATTCTTTTTTTGACAATGGATAGTGGCTAATTGATTTATAGTGACTAATTATTTTATTAATTTTAGTAGTTTGAGTTAGGGGTGTTCGCGGTGCGGTTTGGTTCGGTTTTGAGATAAAAAGTGAACCGAACCGCAAGATAAAACTACATGCGGTTTGGTTTGGTTCGGTTGGCTTCCTAAAATAAAACCGAACCAAACCAAACCAAAACTAATGCGGTTTGGATTGGTTCGGTCGGTTCGGTTTTTTCAAGACAAAACATAATTTAAAACGAAGTTAAAATTAACTAATATAAAAAATGGCTAACATAAATCTTTAAGAAAAAAGCTACTCAAATATATGTAGTATATAAGTTACGCTCGTTGAATTCTTTTAAGATAGTTAAGACAATGTTTAAAAGAATTTGAATTAAATATTTTATTGTAATTTTTAAATATAGAATAACAATATAGATTGTTTGTAAGTGAGTCAAAGAATTAATTGTATTTTGGCTAGTAAGTGAGTGAGAGTTTGGTTTTAGTTGCATTTGGGCTAGTAAGTTAGTAAGGAATGTTGTAAGTCAATAAGTCTTAGTGTTACTTGCGGTTTGGTTTGGTTTCTATAATCAAAACCGCGAACCGAACCAAACCGCGCGGTGCAATGAAAAAATGAACCGAACTAAACCAATAAGAAGCGGTTTTTGCGGTTTTCGGTTTGATTTGATTCGATTTGCGGTTTTCTATTGGTTTGGTTCGGTTTTGAACACCCCTAGTTTGAGTAGATTATAAAAATAGTGAAAATTGATTTATAGTGACTAATTATTTTTATAAAAATATTGACAACCGTTTTTTGAAAAAAAAATTAAAAAAACAGTGTATAAAATTTTATTTTAAAAAAAATCAGTTTTTTTTTTTAAAAAAATGAATTTGAAAAAAAACTGTATTGGTAGCAGATTGGACACCATAAGAGTTGGACTTTATTGTCATAGCTCTTGCTACTAAAAAAACTGTATTGTCATAGCTCTTGCTACTAAAAAAGGTTGGACTTTATTCCAACTTGATGTTAAATCAACATTCCTATATAGACTCTCTCAAAAGATGTGTATGTGGAACAACCAAAGGGGTATGTCAAGAAGGGTAGTGAAGATAAAGACTATAAGTTGCACAAGGCCTTGTATGGACTAAAACAAGCTCCAAAAGCATTGTTTAGCAGCATTGAATCCTATTTCCTTCGGCAAGGGTTCAAAGCCAGCAAGAATGAGCAGACTCCATTTCTAAAACATGGCAACAATGGTGAAATTCTAACTGTTAGTGTGTATGTAGATGATCTCATATACATTGGCAATAATGCAGAGATGATGGCTGAGTTTATAAGCTCCATAAGAAGGAATTCAGCATGACAGATTTAGGAAAAATGATGCATTTCCTTGGAATTGAAGTGATTCAAACCAGTGAAGGTGTGGGAATATGCCAAAGGAAATATGCTGCAAAAATTCTTGAGAGATTTGATATGATGAATTGCAATTCAGTAAAGCTACTTATGCTTCCTGGCTGTAAACTTGACAAAAATGAATAAGGAGGAAAAATTGACAGCTGATACAAACAGACACAATAGGGAAAATAGAGAGATGAATCCTTGTATTATTAATCAACAAATCTGAGGATCTCTCAGATTTGTTTAGCAGAATTACAAGGAAATATGAGTGAAAAGTATAGAAAATACGATAGAACAGTGAAATGGTGATCCTATCACCAAGTCCCTTTCCCAAACCAATCCCAATTCCAGCCCTCCCTCTCCACTAAACTCCAACTCTATTTATTCTTTAAGCTGACATCTCTTCAGCTTTCAGCATTCATACCCCCCACTATTACATAATTATTACATAGACCAATCTTATTCCCCCACTACTACTTATTTATTAAATAGACTATTCTTTCTTTTTTTCCTCCACTACCTCTTATTTATTTTAGCCCAATTTGCCCTTCACTAATGATGTCCGTATCAATACCTTCCCCTTCAAAATTCACCTTGTCCTCAAGGTGAAGATACCCAAAATGAACAGTTATCAGTCTTCCACCAGGATCCCACAGCTTGAAGCAAAATGTCTCAATAATGCAAGAAGCGGAGTATGGTTCACCCGGATCCCATTGCTTGTGATGTCTTTCTTCCATTGCTATTCTTGAAGACTCCAACCCTTGAATCAAGCGCTCAACCCAAATCTCCTTCCTAGTTTGTAGCCATGCTTGAGTTAGATTCTCAAGACCTTCACCATTATGAGCTCCTCCTTCATAAGTTGGAATTGCATATAATACTAACACCATAACTCTATGAGAAATGAAACTGTGATAAACACCACTATGCACCCTCTCAAACATCAAAACCCCATTCCACTTCTCTGCGAATATCATCGCTGCTCTTCCTTCCAAAAATGGTGCCAACCATGTAACCTCCTCTTCCTTCCAAAAATGATTTTCATGGCTTGCCAACACAAATGTGTTGGCACTTTCTTGCATGGCCTCATCTCTTTTAATGCCACACGGATTCCACTCATCTCTTGTAAGGCCACCTGGATCCCACATATGGGCGACTGGAGACTCCACCATTTGAATAATGTGTTCAACTATAAGCTTGTGCCACTTAGACTTATCAAAATCAGAATTGTTTTCCTCTTCCTTGTCATGCAATTCCAGTGGCTTATTTTCTATAATTCCATTTAAATCACCAACAAAACCCCTTAACCACTCATAAAGCCAACCAATGGATTCCTTTGAAAATTCAGACTCACTTTGTAGAGGGGGAATTATGTGACTCCATGCTTGAGGTTCAACCAAATTTTTATGATAATGTGTTGAAGCCACAGATATTATAGAATCTCCTTTATAGCAATTTAAAAAGGCCATAAAAGCTGCAATAGTAAAAGACAAACCCGGATATTGTTGGAGTAGTAAGTAATTGCTGAATAATGGATTCCAAAGCTTGAAGCATGATGACTGAGTAATGTATAAAACTGAGAAGTTTCCTCCTGGATCAAATGCCCTGTTTTCAACTGTGTTTTTGAGCAGAAAACAGAGTATTGCAACAGCTCTATTTTTGCTATATGCAACTCCAAGAATAAGAGCAAACTCTTCTAAAAAATCAGTAATAGGGTTGGCATACCTCCCCATCGCTTCAACATTAATAAACGAAGATAAAGGAGAAATGTTGATGAACTGATCCCACGTTGATACTGCTGCTGTTTGTGATGATGTATTTGTGTTTTTGCACTCCAAAACACAGGGAAATGCCTCGGGCAGAAATAAACAGAGGTGTGAGTTTATATATTTCACCTCCCTTATTACTTCTAACACACCCTTGTCCCTATAAGAATTGCCATACTTACTGACCTGCCTGTGGGCTGGGCCCACTGAGTTATAAATGAAGTCCAAATCCTCTAATCTCCAAACAGCTTTAGTCTTTCTTTTGGGGCCCATTCCTTTTACTGCTTGTAGCTCCCAATCCCTATTAATGAATTGGGGGGGTGTACATATCAAATACTGGGCTTGACCAATTGGGTCAATCAAGAGGCCCACTTCCACTAGTGACCCATCAGCGCTGGCTCCACTCTGCCTCGCAAACCTATCGCAACTTTCCATTACGAGAGAAAGATATTGCATTCTTGCATCACGAAGGAGTGGCACCTCCGCCACCGTTACTCCTCCCATCACCGCCGCCACCGTGTTTTCGTCATCACAACTCTGATTCTCTTCCTCATGCTTCGACTTCAACCAAGCGTTCTTCCACTCTTCTCTTTCGCGGACATCCACGGCAAGAGAGAGAAAAGGCGCCAGTAAACTGTTCGCTGTCGCCGGCGAACCTTCTGTCGTCAGTGCTTCCACTGGCGCTTCCTCCTCACCACCGCTCAGAACCACTCTCTCTAATTTACCATATGGCTTCGTATCAACATTCCAAGGTACGCCACTGGAGCCTTCGATTCCCTCCTTCTCCGATTTATCTTCTTCACTACAATATACTGGTTCTGCAACAGTGAGTTTTTCACGTTTTGTGCTTCCATCCTCCTTTTCTGTGAATGTCGTTTCATCCTTCTCAATTTCTGCTTCCTTCCTCAGATCTGAAACCTGCGATCTCAAATTCTCCAAGATCTCTTCACATTTCTTCAGAATTTCACCTCTTCTCCTACTCCTTCGAGTTGGAGCATGATGTCGTCGACGATGTTTCGTGTTTACAAGCTCTGAGTTTTCTGGTATGAACTTCTCCATAATTCTGCCTAGTAGCCTCAAGAGCACCCAAGATCGAGTGCTCTGATACCACTTGATACAAACAGACACAATAGGGAAAATAGAGAGATGAATCCTTGTATTATTAATCAACAAATCTGAGGATCTCTCAGATTTGTTTAGCAGAATTACAAGGAAATATGAGTGAAAAGTATAGAAAATACGATAGAACAGTGAAATGGTGATCCTATCACCAAGTCCCTTTCCCAAACCAATCCCAATTCCAGCCCTCCCTCTCCACTAAACTCCAACTCTATTTATTCTTTAAGCTGACATCTCTTCAGCTTTCAGCATTCATACCCCCCACTATTACATAATTATTACATAGACCAATCTTATTCCCCCACTACTACTTATTTATTAAATAGACTATTCTTTCTTTTTTTCCTCCACGACCTCTTATTTATTTTAGCCCAATTTGCCCTTCACTAATGATGTCCGTATCAACAGCAATAGCTATAAACAACTTGTTGGAAGCATAATGTACATGACAACAACCAGGGTAGACATGATGTATGCAGTGATTCTTATTAGTAGATACATGAGTATCCTACTCAACTATATTGACAAGCTTCCAAGAGAATTCCGAGGTTCTTGTAATGCACAATCAACCTTGGAATTATGTACAAGAAGAGAGGGAATATAGAGTTGTTGGCTACACAAACAGTGACATGCATGAGATTTGGAGGATCAGAAAAGCACTTCAGGATATGTGTTTTTGTTAAGCAATGGTGCATTTTCTTGGTCTCAAAGAAGCAGCCAATTGTTACATTGTCCTCTATAGAAGCAAAATTTGTAATTGTTGGATCTGCTGCTTGTCAAGCAGTTTGGATGGGAAAAATTCTCAAGGAGATGCGATACACACATGAAGAGTGCATTACTATAATGTGTGACAATAGCTCAGCTATAAGATTGTCAAAGAATCCTATTCTCCATGTGTGACAATAGATCAGCTATTAGATTGACAAAGCCTATGAGCAGAGAGAGCTTTCTGTAATTGAGGGATCAACTAGGAATGTGTGAAATTCCTATATTGAGCTCCTTGTTCTTCTATCATTGTTTGTAATACTTGTAATGTAATTCTTCTGCTTTTGTTTGTAATGTCTATAAACTGATAATTGTAATTGTTTGTGTCATCAGTTTAAGGGAGGGTATGTTAGGTTGTTAATTAGCTCATTAAGTGCTAATGACAATTAGTTATTTTGTTGTAATACCCAAACGATATAAGAGAACTTTGCTCTTTGAATGCACGACAACTTTTCTTTTTGATGTGTTTTGCCATTTCATTGTAAATAAACACTCTAACAGTTCAAACTTAACTCTACACACTTTAATCCAAACATACCCTTAATCACCACCTTATCCAATCAAAGTACTTTACTTTAAAGAAGGGGCAATAAAGTCATTCCAAATTTTCCGGGATCCTCCTAGTTGGTGTTGGTATAAACTGTAACCAATGCAGTGAACATCGAGAAAAGGCAAGTAACTAACCGGTTCAGTGTGGCGTTATGGAACCGGAGGTAAGCATCGAGGGATCATCGATGATCCAAGTAGCGGTGGTTCCGATCGGAACCGTACCGGCGAACGTACTACGGGACTACTACACTATGCTACTCCCGCTGCACACGATCCCACTCTCCGCAATCAGTTCCTTCTACACAGAACACCAAAAATCTCCGTTTGCTCACCAGCCTTGGGATTCCGGTTCTCTCCGATTCAAATTCGTTCTTGGCGGTGCTACTCCGAGTCCTTGGGAAGATTTCCAGTCTCACCGTAAAACCCTCGCTGTCATCGGCATTGTTCATTGCCCTTCCTCGCCAGATCTCAATGCTGTCGTTGATCAATTCTCTTGCAAATCTTACCCTTCCTCTCTCGTCGATCGTTGCTTCGCTTTCTACCCTAACGATTCTCAGGTAGTTCCATTTTCCTTTAATATTTTCTCTATTTTTAGCAATTTCACTTAGAAATTGATAAAAAGGAAACAATCTAATAGTTCTTTTTTGTTTTTAGAAATTTCGCGAATAAATGTATGAAAATTTCTTGTAGTTCATTTATATTTGAAATTTTGTGAATAAAGGGATCAGAAAAGAAACATTGTTATATGTTTTGTTTTGTTATTTTATTTTTTATTTATTTTTTTGGTTGTAGCTTGAGGATGGAAGTAAGAGAGGTGGAAATTTGAGATTGTTTCCACCTGCAGACCGTGCGACGTTAGAGTTTCACTTGAACACTATGATGCAAGAAATAGCTGCTTCGTTGCTTATGGAATTTGAAAAGTGGGTGCTTCAGGCGGAATCTTCTGGAACCATTCTCAAGACGCCTTTGGATTCTCAAGCTAGTCTCAGCTCAGAGGAGGTGTTCATGTTTTAGGTGTCATGATTATTATTATTTTTTGATTTTTGATTTTGGTCGTGTTATGATGTGGATTTTGATTTTTGGTTATGTGTTTTGTTGTGGCCAAATTTGATTTGATTGATCTTTGAGTGTTTGTGTGAAAATACAGGTTATAAAGGCCAAAAAGAGAAGACTTGGGCGTGCGCAGAAGACCATTGGTGATTACTGCTTGCTGGCAGGTTCTCCTGTTGATGCCAATGCTCATTATTCTACTGCCTTGGAACTTTCCAGGTTGACTGGGGATTACTTCTGGTATGCTGGAGCATTGGAGGGAAGCGTCTGCGCCTTGCTGGTATATTTGAAGTCAAGATCCGTGGTTACTTTTAATCAAAATTGATTTTGCTTCCAAACCTCGGTTTGAATAGAAATGATTAAAAAAACTTTGTATTGGACTGAAAAATTTGTAAGTTTTACATCAAACTTGCTTTTAGATTTAAAAAATCTAAACATTCACTCCACTTCAAACTCAAGTTTAATTTAACTAGAATACTGGATTAATTTTACAAATTCATGTTCATTCAAAACTGCGTTTGTCAAATGTTCGAAACATACACTAAACAGATTGTTTCTGTTTTATGATTAATTTTGCCATGTGAAAATGGTCTGAGATGCGCACAGTCATAGTGGTTTACTATGTGTCTCCTTAAGTTAACTGCTTGTTGAAGTGTTTAATTGCTTTTCTACTGGCACACAATGTATGAAGAAGTACCCATTTCATATATTGTTTATTTGAATAGTATCAACTAGCAAGTCAGAGTACCTAAAAAAAGGATCATATGTCAAAAATCATTCTCCTCTCATTTATTCTCCAATCAAGCAAATATCTTAATTCAAAAATAGGGAAATATTATATGTTCATATGACTATGATATGAATATTTTCTTCTATTTTTGTTTTTTTTTTTTTTTTTTTTTTTTTTTTTTTTTTTGAGATTAAAACTGTGGAGGGGATCTTCACAGCCCCGGCGAGTAAGCGCGGCAATTGGTCATCTCACCTCCCCAAGGAAATACTTTTCGTGAGAATCGAACCCGGGAGCAAACCGAGTCGACCCTTACGGACCATAGCCCGCTCACCACTAGGCCAAATCCATTGGGTTTATTTTTGTTTTGCTTTAGACTGTTGTTGGTTCTAGTGTAAGGGTATGATGGTTAGGCCGAAATTAGCTCAAGTTGGAATTATTGAATGTCGGGTATAATGTTTGTTATTGATTCATTTTAAAGACAGTTGTTCACTGTATGACATTGCATGTCATCTACATGATACATATTTTGATATTTTCTATACAATGAGAGGTAGTGGCAGTGCATTGCATTGCATAGATAGGAGCATAGATATATGACAACCATGATTGTGCTGAAAAGTGAAGAGTGACTCTTTTCTGCATTCACATCTCTATATTTATTTCTTTTCTTTTTTATGGTTTCAGATTGACCGTATGGGCCAGAAAGATTCAGTCTTGGAGGATGAAGTTAGATATCGTTATACTAGTGTCATCTTGAATTACAAGAAATCACAAGATAATTCTCAGCGGTAAGAAGTTATGCGTTGAGCTTTCATTTAACTGATCTCTCTGATGCCTATGCCTTAACTCCAATTTTGCTAATTATATTACCTCTGTATTTATATCTGCTGCTGATTATTCCCATTAATATATGACAAGCCTAAGTGTTTTTTAGTTATTTTATGCAGGGTTTCTCCCCTCACTTTTGAACTAGAAGCTACTTTGAAATTAGCAAGGTTCCTTTGCAGGTAGGTTCTTTGCTAGCTTTCACAATGTAATAAGCGTGCTATGTTGATGCCATTATGAATATGTAATTTGGTTAACTTCAGTATTCTTGAATGTATGCACTATGGCTGAGCCACTATGAATTTTGCATTTCAATTGTTTGTCTTCCTGAAGTTAGAATTTTGTAAATTTCATGCTTCTGTTAAATCAAAACGGTTGGTATTATGCATCTGAGTTTTGGAATATCTGTACTAGTTTGTTAGCAAAAGGAATTTGAGGTTTAATACTGCATCAAGTAATATGTTTCACTTCCTTTTGTTTTTAAAATTAATTTTGTCTGAATTCTCTCAATCAACAGGAGAGAGTTGGCCAAGGAGGTTGTGGAGTTGTTAACTACTGCTGCAGATGGTGCTAAATCTTTAATTGATGCAAGTGATAGACTCATATTATACATTGAAATAGCTCGTTTGTATGGAAGCCTGGGATACCAGAGAAAAGCTGCTTTCTTTTCAAGACAGGTTGCTCAATTATATCTGCAGCAAGAAAATAGGCTGGCCGCAATTAGTGCTATGCAAGTTTTGGCTATGACCACAAAAGCTTACCATGTTCAAAGTAGATCATCAATCTCCGATCATAATGTGAGTTTACTAGCAACACCCATCAAGACACCTTATTTCATGACAATCCAAACGCCTAATTATATACATCACCCATCAAGACACCATATTTCATTGGACAATTCAAACACCTAATTATATACAGGCCTTGCTTGTGCGTTTGTTACTTTAAAAAATACGATCCCTTTATGCATTGGAGATAATAATTTGATTGATTTGTCATATTTTCCTTGAAACTAGAAATTATTAGTTGCTATGATATTAAAAAGAATTCCAATTTTGTGGTTGATGCATTTCTCTTATTATGCTTTGCTTAAACTACTACCTGTGGTCCACTCCTTTTTGTTGTTGTTGGAGCTTCAAACTTAATGCTGTAATTGTGCTTATGTTTGGATTCTTGCCATGTAATTTAACAGCCAACATTTATTGACTGGTCAAAGGGAGATTCACGTTACTATTTTACCCTTGGTTGTATGGATGCACCAGTGGTAATTTGTCCATGGAAACTTTTGCCTTGGATCGTTGCTTATTGTAAATATTCTCTGCTCAACTCTAGTAGTCATCAGTCATTGCCCATCTCAATTCTCAAAAGTGTAGCATAGCATGTACTACGAGAATGTTATGTTGGCATTATTATTTCTAGGTTTCTGGTCTTGAGGAATGAGAAAATTACATGTCGGGACTCTGCATAGATGATAAGAATAAAAAAATATTTTCTGCATCCATGAAACTTGTCATCCTTTTCTTAAATGAAAAAAAACCATACTGTAAAAAGATTTCTTTCCTTCATCAAACTGATGCTTTAATTTATGTCATTTATACTCAAAGCAACTGAAGTGCTGTGTGTTGCATTTATTGTTAGCAGAATAAATGTCAAACATGTCAGTGGAAACTCATCTACATTTCAGTGAAATTATCTGACGAGGATGTTTGAATTGAAAGTCTGTAAAATGGAAGAGATGCAAGAAAATTATCTAATTTTGGATTATCTATATTCAATATAGTTAATCAGTGTCCCGACTTGGACTTTATGCTCTTTGTTTTCACCAAAAAAATATCAGTGTCCCAGCATGGTAGCTCTCTTGGTGAGCAAAGGGACATCAAGGAGTTAAGGAGTAAGGGGATCAGGGTTCTATCCTTGGCTACTCCACTAATATAACAATTAACTACTAACATTTGCCATTAAAAAATAGTTTATCAGTATCGGTGTTCCAGTCTTGATGCAACTTAATTTTCTTTATACCGGATCTTTCTATTTGGTGTCCATTAGAAAGGGTTTGTTAGTCAGTTAGGTTAGTTATGCTAATAGAGATGGAATAAAGATGGCATGTTTCCTATAAATAGAAGAAGTTTCTTGTCATTTGAGGGAAAATAGGGGATTTTGGGCAGGGAGGTTGCTGACCGTTGAAGTTCTACATTATCGTTCGGTAATCAAGGGGCATTTTCCCTATTTGTTCCGATAAATTACTAGGTTCTATCTACTAGTATCCGAGTTCCCTCATCCAAGGAGTATCACACAGTGGGCATGATAATGGATGCATGCTTGGAGGCCACTATTCCAGTGATGGATACAGGAGTGGAGAGGAGTACTATCCAACAACTCCAATACGTTGGGTGACTTCAAGCATGGTGGCTGAGCTTCCGCTGTCAAAACCACCAGATCCGGGTTTTGGTACAACTGTTGATGCAATGGTACAAAGGAAAGACAGAATTGAATTTTGGGCAGCTGAGACCTCTTTTTTTTTTACCTTAACTGCTAACAGATATTATTTGTCTGGCTCTGGCCAGATCTGGTCTGGCCTGGTTGGGTAGGGTTGGGTCTGGATGTTAAGCATATAGTATTTACATAGTAAATTGTGTTTAGATACTTGGTCTAGTCTAGTTTGTGAACTGAACTGATGTTTAATTAATATTTAATTTCTTTCCTGTGGTTTGCTTTATTGCTAAGAATGTTGAATATATACTATGAACATAGTAAATTGTGTTTTCATACTTGGTCTGGTCTCGTTTGTGAACCCATCCTAGTTTAATTTATTTTTTGTTTGCTTATAAAGTATCTAACTTCTGTTGCTGTGTCTTGCATTATACTAAGTTATAATGTTGAATATTTACCATGTACATAGTAAATTTTATTTAGATGCTGTGGTAGATGCAAGGTTGTCAGAATCGAGATTCTAGGTAGAATCGGGAAGGGGTCACAAGATCGTGAATCGGAGGATCGTAACACGAATCGTAAGATTCTACCAATTTCTCAAAATCATATATCTAAGCATAAAGATCATATATATATGCCTACAAAATAACATTTTCATAACTTAAAAAACTCCAAATAACCAAATCCATAACACTAAGTGTAAAACAAGCATAAGCATCAGCATCCGCATTTTTTAGGCTTAATTTTATTTATTTATTTTTAGGCTTAATTTTAGGTTCTATGTATTTACAAATTAATAGTGAAATAACTGCTCATTTAGTTTAAAAATAGAACCATTCCAGGTTTTCTACGCTTAAATTTTTTTTTGATTAATTTTTAAACTTAATTTTAGGTTATTGTATTTGCAAATTAATTTTGAAATAACTATTCAGCAGAAAAATAGGGGTGAAATAACTGCTCATTTAAAGATACACTTAATTTTAGGCTTAATTTTAGGTTATTGTATTTGCAAATTAATTTTGAAATAACTATTCAGCAGAAAAATAGGGGTGAAATAACTGCTCATTTAAAGATACACTTAATTTTAGGCTTAATTTTAGGTTTCCAGCCTTTTTTAGGCTTAACTTTTCTGATTGCGCGAGAAACGAAGCGTTTTCAAGCTGGATGAAACCGGGTCGCGCGCCTCTGAAACCGGGTCACAGATCCAACCCGGAAAATCAAACGCCTAAATCACATCGTTCAGCATCGCCGATACCACCGATTCCACGATTTTTCACGGCGATTCTACACGATCCATCTGATTTACGATTCTGTCACTGATCTAGCACGGAGAGGGGCTGTAAAGTCGCAATATCGTACGATGTTACGAGTTGTATCGCGATTTTGACAACCTTGGGTAGATGTTTAAAACATTTTTGTATTAACGAGTCGAGTCTACGGAGATTTCAAGATTTTGCAGACTCTCCACATTGTGATAAGTGACAACCTGGGATGTGGCTCACTCTATATCTTGTGTACCCTGGCTGTGCTCTCTTCACATATTATATTGGATTTTTTAGTAGATATAGCACAAATTATCAAGGGTGAAAAGATTAGGATGGAAGCATTGGCTGAAATCATAGTTCAAAGAACTTATATTATTAGTATACTTTTCCAATTATAATTTGTAATTTAAACCGATGCTTCTTCACAGAAGGGAGCTGGATCAAATAATGCTGATAGTGGGAAAATATATCACCAATCAGTTGTCTCACTATTTGAGTCTCAATGGAGTACCCTCCAGATGGTCGTATTAAGAGAAATTCTGCTCTCTGCAGTTCGTGCTGGAGATCCTCTTACTGCATGGAGTGCAGCAGCACGACTACTTAGGTCCTATTATCCTCTAATAACTCCTGCTGGGCAAAATGGCCTTGCTAATGCACTTTCGAATTCAGCTGACAGGCTGCCACCAGGGACTCGTTGTGCTGATCCTGCTTTACCTTTTATAAGGTATTTACTTGTTAAAGATTTTTATAAGGTATTTACTTGTTAAAGATTTTTTTCCCTCAACTCATCACGATTGTGTCATGTCATGTTGTGTCATTATCCTTTTAATGCCAGTACATTTATACTCATGCAAAATGAAGTGAGAACTAACTTCAATTTTAGTTTATTAGCAGAAGTTGCTTACTAGTTACTACCACCTCTTCCTGAATATTACCTATCAAAACATGAATATAATTTCTAGTAATATATTTTCTGATGAGTACCAGAATCTATCTCGATCAAAAAGAACAATAAACTGTATATTAATGGAAATATAGGTGCTGAATCAAAATGATAACAGCCCTAGAAACAGAGTTACAAGAGATAATTGCAGAAATATAGATGAAAATAACTGTTCTAGGCAATTCAAGAGTGCCTAGCCCCTCCCAAGCCTAATCCCAAAATCCAGTCTCCTTCTCTACTACTCTGCAACTCTATTTATTTTCTAACGTGACCTCTCTACTACTCTTCAACTCTTTAAATTCTCTCACAAACAGAACGTTCATATTCTCCCACTACTACTTAATTATTAAACAGACCACTGTGCATTAATAATCTCCGATCTTATGCAATTCTTATATTTTACCCTTCTGTCCTTCATTAATAATGTCCCATCATTTTCTCATTCAACTTTTAAATTAGTTTGCTGCTTCATCTGATGGTGTTTTTTTTATTTCATTATTGAATCAAGTAGGTATACTTGATGGATTTGACTTCTATTGAACAAGGGTGCATTTTAGAAGTTAAAGTGTAGGTTCCCAATCATTGATTAAAAGGAGTAGGTTTTAACAACTTTATAGTTTATACAAACACATGTTTTATCACAATCCCAGCCATTGATTATCTAATCAACGATTACAATTTTATGTTTTATCTTCTAAAGTGCACCTGTTGCATTGAGCTATGATTGTATTTTCAGCTGGAAAACAGATCACTTTTCTCCCCTGAATGTAAATAAAAACCTGTGCAATCTACACCTTCAGACCAAAGCTGGTTGTCAATTGTCATAGTAGACAACAGTATCTCACAATAAGAACAGGATTTTTGGCTCCTTTTGTTTGTTGATCCCCCAGAGGAAACGATTGTCCCCCAAGGGAATTCCGACTCATCTTCCTCTTTGGGCCATCAATTTTTCAAATGCTAATTTGGTCGATTACATTCATTTTGGAGAACTAACACAAGTAGAAATTTAATTATGAACTGCTTTCAGGCTGCATTCCTTTCCTGTCCACCCAACACAAATGGACATAGTAAAACGTAATCCAGCTAGAGAAGACTGGTGGGTGGGTTCTGCTCCCTCAGGCCCTTTCATTTACACGCCATTTAGTAAAGGAGATCCAAATAATATCAAGAAGCAAGAACTTATTTGGATTGTTGGAGAGCCTGTCCAGATTTTGGTAGAATTGGCAAACCCATGTGGCTTTGATTTAAGAGTTGATAGCATCTATCTATCTGTGCATTCAGGAAATTTTGATGCTTTCCCGGTGAGTATAAGTCTTCTACCAAATTCTTCAAAAGTGATCACCTTATCAGGCATTCCAACATCAGTGGGGCCAGTTACAATTCCTGGGTGCATCGTTCATTGTTTTGGTGTTATTACCGAACACCTGTTTAGAGAGGTCGACAATCTGCTTCTTGGGGCCGCACAAGGGCTTGTCCTTTCTGACCCTTTTCGGTGCTGTGGATCTCCAAAGTTGAAAAATGTATATGTTCCAAATATTTCTGTAGTACCACCACTTCCGTTGCTAATATCACGTGTTGTTGGAGGTGATGGTGCCATCATATTGTATGAAGGTGAAATTCGTGATGTGTGGATAAGTCTGGCTAATGCTGGCACTATTCCAATTGAACAGGCACATATTTCACTATCAGGGAAAAATCAAGATTCTGTAATTTCATATTCTTCTGAAACTTTGAAATCTTGCCTCCCTCTGAAGCCTGGAGCAGAAGTGACATTCCCTGTGACTTTGCGAGCCTGGCAGGTTGGCGTGGCAGATGCTGATAATACGAGGCATCCCAAAGATGGAAGTTGCCCATCGCTATTGATCCATTACGCTGGTACTGTCTTCAAGACATCAGTAATTTTTTTTTGCTTTCATGATGAATTTAGCAGTTCACTGCAAGCCTCACATTAGAATACATTCAAATCGAATCTTTTATTTTGTTCTTTTACCTTATCCAGGGTGATTTGCCCCCCTTTTTTTAAAATTTTCCATGTCTTCCTCCTCCCCCTTTTGTTAGATCAGTGTCATTGTTCTCTTGCATTTAATCCTCCCATCACAGATTTGAATTATGTCTATTTGATATGTTTGCTTATGGAGCTACCATATCCTGGCACATTGGCATTTCATGGTGTCATTTTGTCATTCTGTGGTTTATGTGCTACTGAGAATCAAATTTTAACTTGCGCAAGTTCAAATTTATCTGGTTCTTATGCTCTTTCCACATTTATTTCAGGTCCACTGAAAACCTCTGAAGATCAAAATGGATCTACTGTATCCCCCGGTAGACGCCTTGTTGTTCCTCTGCATATTTGTGTTTTACAGGGTTTGTCTTTTGTAAAGGCTCAACTGCTTTCAATGGAATTTCCTGCTCACGTTGGTGAAAATCTTCCCAAGTTGGATGATGTAAATAATAGGTCCACTGGAGGACATGTTATCTCGGAGACAAAAATGGACAGATTGGTGAAAATAGACCCTTTCAGAGGAAGCTGGGGTCTGCGTTTTCTTGAACTTGAGCTGTCTAATCCAACTGATGTTGTGTTTGAAATCAATGTCTCTGTCAAACTGGAGAACAAGAGTAATGAGGACAATCATTTTACTGATCAGGATGCTTCCGAATACGGCTATCCTAAAACAAGAATTGATCGAGATTGTTCAGCAAGGGTTCTGGTTCCACTGGAGCATTTTAAATTACCTGTTCTTGATGATTCTTTTTTTATGAAGGACACTCAGACAAATGGGACTAGTAGAGGAAGAAATGTATCATTCTCTGAAAAGAGCACCAAGGCCGAACTCAATGCTTGTATCAGAAACCTTGTATCTAGGATTAAGGTCCAATGGCATTTAGGACGCAATAGCTCCGGAGAGTTAAATATCAAGGATGCTATCCAGGCAGCCCTGCAGACATCAGTCATGGATGTTTTGCTGCCAGATCCACTGACATTTGGGTTCAGGCTTGTTAGAGATGGTTTTGAATCAGAAAATTCTGATCCTGAAAAAGAATCTGATATAGCTGAATCTCCTGCTTCCAAAGGTTCTGTACTTGCACATGAAATGACATCGATGGAAGTTCTGGTCCGTAATAACACAAAGGAAATGATCAAAATGAGTCTTAATATTACATGCAGAGATGTAGCTGGGGAGAACTGTGTAGATGGTACCAAATCAACTGTACTATGGACTGGTAATTTTCAATTTTTGTTTGCTTCCTGTAATTCACATGCATTCATATCAAACTTAACATTGTATTATCCTGCCATAACCAATCTTTTTCAGGTGTTCTAAGTGATATTACCGTGGAAATCCCCCCACTTCAACAAATTAGACATTCTTTCTGCCTGCATTTCCTTGTCCCGGGAGAATATACGCTACTTGCTGCAGCAGTGATTGATGATGCAAATGACATCCTTCGAGCTCGTGCTAGGACAACTTCATCTGTTGAGCCAATTTTCTGTCGTGGACCGCCTTATCACGTTCGTGTCCTTGGGAGTGCATGACAATTTTTGTCAGTAATTGTGATGGAAACGTACCAAGCCAAAATTTGTAGATTTCATTTGATTATTTTGAATGATGCAGTTAAGTTACACGAGGGATGCTTTTCTGGTTCTTCTGATTGAGATTTGATGGAAGTTTACTTTCCAATTTAAGAATTTAAGAATTCAACAGAAGACATAACTTGGGGGTTTCATCCGTAAATCATGTCGACTGCCTATGATGAGGTAGTGGTTTTGGAAATTGTTTACTTTTTTGACGGTACTGACATTTTTTGTAATTTCTTTTATAGATTTTTCTTTTTCAGTATTTCTAATACAGTTGTTGGTTGTTGATTCTTTTATACCTGCATCTAAGGTACCTTACCTCAAATCAGTGTGCTGATGCCCATAAACGAATCCATATTCACTGTTAGATTTAAAGCTTTTTGAACTGTTAATTAAACGATCCAGTTTGGATGTCTTCATTAGGGATAAAATGGGCACTATGGGCACTCCATTATATTTTGTGATGGGGAGAGAGAAGGGAATGACAAATCTTATTATTAACTAATTGATAAATATATAGATAAGCCTACGAAAATTATATGACATAAGAACATTCGTAAATGACATGTTTGTATTTTAATGTTTTGGTATTTTAGGGGGTTTAAATGCTAAAAAATTGCATCAAAATTTCTCGAGGTAAGCTTACCCCACTTGCATCCTTAAGCAACAACTGGCATAACATTAGGTCTCTAAACTAGCTAGGGTTTGGTCGCCTCAACAGGCGACACTTCTTGCATGATTTTGGCACGACGGTGGTCCTCGCTCTACCATATCCTACTTCCTTCCTCTCAGATGCGTCGAGAGCGTCTTCATCTATGTTTTATGTTTGCTAGATTTTTACTTTCTCCCTTACCTCTTTCCCCTCACGAGATGGTGATGAACCATCACCCTCAGCACTTTTGATGGCCACCCGTCCTCCACCTGAACGACTAAAGGGAGTGCCACTAGGGGTGTCAAAGTGATTCATTTGTCCACTGGATATCTGGTCCGTCCATAGCAAAATCCATCCAATCCATTCGTTACAAACAAAAAAATAATAATGGATTGGATTGGATCCATCCACTTGATTTGTGGATGGTTGTGATCCATCCATTAATTTTTGGGTATTGCTTTTCCCACACCCCTCCTACTCGAAACACACCCCATAAGGGTGTGAAAAGACCAAAAGGCCAGGCCAAACCTCTTTTTTTTCACGAATTTTCACCTGTTCGAACACGGGCATTCGAACAGGTTCGAATGACATCGTTCGAGTGTGTTAAAATTTGACTTCACACCCTTTTGGGCGTTTTTCAATGTTCGCATGACCTCGTTCGAACACATTCGAACGACATCGTTCGAGTGTGTTAAATTTTGACTTCACACCCTTTTGGCGTTTTTAAACTGTTCGCATGAGGTCATGCGAACCTGTTCGAACAATGTCGTTCGAACAGTCATAAAACACGTCCTCGCAACGTCTCACGCGAGGTTATTTTTGGAATAAAATTTGTTAAGGGGTGTGAAAGAGTAGGAGGGGGTGTGGGAAAAGCAAAACCCTAATTTTTTAAATCCAATGGATTATCAATAAGTAGAAAATCAAAATCCAATGGATAATTATTTTTTTTGACTAAAATCAATTGGATAATTATAAAAAATACATTTTTACAAAAAACTATTTCTAAAAACAATTTTCAGTTTTTTTTTAAAAGGACTTTTCAATTTTAAAATTTTTTTCTAACTTTTTTTTTTAAATTCAGAAAAAAAAATATATTATATATTTTTTGACAATATAATATATATATATTAATATATAATATATATAATATTATAAATAGCACCACCATGACTGGCGGCCGGCCGCCGGAGAGCCGCCGCGTGGACCACCGTGGGTCGCCGGAGCTTCGCCGCTTGCCGCCGTGCCGGCCGCCGGAGCTCCGCCGCCGGCCGCCCTTCGAGCACCTCATATATAAATATATATTTATATTATATGTAATATATATTTATATTTTAACAATATTATATATATATATATATATATATATATATATATATATATATATATATATATATATATATATATATATTTAAATATAATTTTTTTTTTGTCAAAAAAAGTATAATTTTTTTTTGCTGCAACATTAAAAAATATTTTTTTTTTCATAAAAAGATTTTTTTATTAAAAGATTTTTTTTATTTTTTAAAGGTATTAGTGGATGGATTGGATATCCATCCATAAAAAAGTTGTTAATGGATGAATTGGATGGACTTTTTTTGTCCATGGATGAATTGGATTGGATTTGTTTGATACAATCCTAATGGATATAAATTTTTTAATGAATTTCTCCAATCCATCCATTATAATCCATATTCATATCTATCCAATCCATCTATTTTGACACCCTAAGTGCCACCACCTCCTTCCAACCTTTTACCTGGATTCCACATGAACCCCAGACCTACATGTTGGGGTTATCTTCGAGTCTCCTCCTCCAGTTATCACCACTAAATCACCCACTTTCCATCATCTAGACACTAAAACGCGGCGGTGCCTTCCAAAAACCCCTAATTCTCTGAACTCCCCGACTTCCTTTTTCTCTATTGTCTAAGGCCAACGATAAGCTTCTAGTCGAGTGCTAGAAAAAAAAACGTTTAGGTGCTAAACTGGGAAGAGAAGAGTTGAAGGGAACATTGTAAATTTGCATGTAGTTCTTGAAAATGCTTATGGGCCAGACCCACCTTGATTATTTGTCTAGTTTATGGTTTCGAGGCTATAAAAAAATTTAGTTGAATTGCTAGTCTTTTAGGTTTGGTGTTTGTGTTTTCTGCCTAGTAGTTTTTTTTAATATTGTAGGATTTTTACTTAGGGTGTGTTTGGATTGGTGGTATGAGATGGAATGGAATGGAGTGGAATGGTAAGTGATGGTATTCATTCCATCCCATTCCATTCCTTCTCATTTTTCTTATCCCCCAAATTGGGCGGAATGAGATGGACCGACTCAGTTAATTTTATATTTAACATATTACTATTTTATCCTTACTCTTCTTGTAGAACATTATTTCTTTCTACTCTTCCTTTCAATATCCATTAGTAAGCTCAGCATAAGCTGTGAACTTTCTAACTCTTCCTAAAAAAAACTTTCTAACTCAATTTTTATTCAGTTACGTTCTGATGTTCTATGTTCCTTTTTTTTTTTCTGTACAAAAGATATGGTATTAAGAAAAAGAAGTTTCAAACTTATGGGATTAGTTGTTAATCATTGCTTTGAAGAAATATAATTATCATTATGATTTGACCCCGAGGTTATGTTCTTAGGTAGCACACTCTAAGGTGGAGGAAACATCGATAAATAATTAAGCAAAATCAAAAGCATAATAATTAGATACTCTTTCCATTTCAATGTGTAGCAGTGTGAGAAAAGTTTATGTTCTTTGTGACTTTGAATTTACGAACGGAATACAATCACTATCAACACTCATCAAAAACCATTTCTGAAATCTGACTATTACGTTACATTACATCTCATTGCAGCAAAGGAAGCAATTTGAAGTTGATATTTCAAAGCACTTTCATTTTCTGATGTTACGGTAGATATGCACAACTAACAATTCCAAATGGTGTTGTAAGAAAAAAATTCCATGTGGGTGAATGAATATTGGATCTGGGCCTTGTACAATTTTAGCCCAAGGGAACGCTGGAGTCATTCACATGGCCCATGAGACATGATTGCAAATCGGAAAAAAAAGAAGGTAAAAAGACTGAATTTGAGGGCAAAAATATAACTAAAAGCTAAGAATATAGAATAAAGAAAAAGAATGAGTGCCGTTTGGATCGACTTATTTGAGCTTATCTACTGCTATAAACACTTGAGAGGTTGTTTGAGAGAGCTTATGGAAACGGTTTATGACATGTTTATAAACTGTTTTCAGCTAACTTTCTATAAGCTTCTTAGGATAGCTTATGAAAATAGTTTATGACTTATTGAAATATAGTTTAACATTGTTTTATCCTTTATTATATAAAAGGTTTATGTATAAGTAAAAAAAAAGTACTTAGATAATAAGTACTTATGCTATAAGTGCTTAATTAAGATGTTTATCCAAACGGTTTGGAGTTTGTCAAAAAAGTGAGACGAGAAAAATTTGGAGTGTTGAGATATGACTAAAACTTATTTCTTTATGCGATTTTCCGTTTTTTTCTTTTATAAATTCCTTTATATCCGTGGTAGTTAGGCACATGGATGATTTTGGTCGTACAGTTTTAAATTAAGTCACCATATTTTCAATTTCAGATTAATAAAATTTAAGTTCTAAAAACATATCTAGCCCTAAAATACAAGTAAATATTATATGGACATCGAGAGCCAGATTTGAACTCGGTACACTATACTCTCTCTCTCTCTCTCTCTCTCTCTCTCACTCTCTCCCCATCACGACCGTTTATATTAAGGACAAAAAACTATAAAATTTGTATGGTACTTCATCTAGTTACTAACACGGCTAGACATGACAACAAGACCCGTACCTGCATATATCCACTCCATCTGAATCTAGGGATGACAAAAATACCCGTACCCGGAGATACCTAAATAGGGCTGGTAATGAGGTTCTTGTATATGTGGGTACACATAGTTGCAGTGAAATTACTAATAATCCTTATACTTAGCTATAAATATTATAAATATTTAAGTGTCTTTCATATTCTTTCATCAACTTATTCTGTTTGAATTCAAAAGTTTATGTGAGATGAGTTGTAAAATTCTATCTTTGTTCATCTTGTCACTGAATTTACGTCTTAGGTTGTGGTTTTAGGCCTAATTCAACCCCACAAAACTAGCTTGTAAGGTGAGAGTTTCCTTTCATTATATATTCTTTTGAAACAATATCTCTAGTCAATGTGGGACTTGAGCTTTTTTCCAATATTATGCTTTTGATGGGCAAAGATTTGCACACAATGATGTTTGAGCAAACAATATTAATGAATTTTCTACATAAAAAAATGAAAACTTGGTCAATCAATTGAAATTGCAGTGAACAAAATCACACATTGATCTAACTATAATACCAAAAATGCAACAAGGTCATTCCCCCCTTTTTTCCAACAAAAACCCACTTCTTGTTTTTTTCGTATTTTCTTGGGTAACATCTTACATATTATGTGAGGTTGCATTTCGATTAAGGAAAGGAGACATTGGATGTTTGGTCGTAGGGGCAACTGGCATGAAAAATTAGGTCACCACTCACCAATTGTTAGGTATTACTTGTTGGGAGAATGGAAACAAGGTATTGTTATTTGTTACCACCTAAATGGACATAAAGAGAGTGACCCAAAAGATTATGGGAAATATGGTACTCATGCAACCACTTGAAAATGATGCATGGTTAATATTTAGTATAGCAAAATTTCTCAAGTATAAAGAGCACTTAAAACGTTTCCTCAACCATCAATTTCTATCCTATCCTATTTTCTATGTTCTTTTATATAAAAGGTGAAAGTTTGTAGCCTAATTCAATTCACATATTGGTTTTTCTCTTATTTTAACTTAAAAAAACACTAAAAACCCAGTGATCTCTCTCAACCTTCTCTCTACTACTCTCTTTCTTCATGGGCAGGGTTGTTTTGGGTTAGTTTTTTTGGCTTGAAATCACCCATCTATATCATTTTTCTCTTCTTTTAATCTAAATAAGTGGTTTTCACATAGATTTTGCTTTTATTTTATATTTTTCCTTGATTTCATTATCTGAGTGATTCATTATCGTTGTTTGTCGTCTTGATGCGGCGTTTTTAACTTCTCGTCTTGTTGCGGCGTTCGTTTGGTTTAGATCGACATATCAACTTCGATTCATTATAGATTCAACCATTGATTAGGGCTCAAAAATACAAATCCAAAGACATGGATATCCCGAGCACTTTTATTTTATCACATTTGTAGGCATTTTACCGTTTTATATATACTATTACTTAGGTATTGTAAATTTGTTCGCAAATTCATCTTTTTTGATTTTAGTAATAATGAGTTTGTTTTATTTTCGATGTCATATCAACTATATATGTACAACGCGAGTGGTTAATGCACTTCATCTAAAGGGACGGACTCGACTAGTACTCGGGTTCAATCCCCGACGATGGAACAAATTGGAGCCAGACCTACTTACCTCTCGGCCGAACTCCGAATTATTCAAAGACTCAGGACAAAAAAAGAACTATATATGTACAATGTACAATATGCTGTTGCCACATATTGCTCCATTTAATCTACCCTATTTCCTTTTCACATTGACCAGATTCTTTCACATAGATACTATTAGTAGTAAGGAATCAGATTTTTGAAAACTGAGACAAATTTGCCACAAGGATGACCGAAAAGCCAAAATGGTTTAAATCAGTTTCATATGTATTTCATATTCAGATACATAAATATGTCAATGAATACCTGAATGGTCGTCAAGAATAATAAATAAAAATAAATAAGACAAGGCAATGACACCTATGCCAATTAATTTCCTTTCCTTGTCTTGTCTTTGTATAAACAAACAAGACCTGGTTTTTTATCAGCCAGCAAATAAAAAGATGTACAAGAATATGGAAATAAATATGGCAGTGTTCTTTCACGGCATTGAACTGTCAAGTATATGTTTTTTTTCACTCACAAGTTTTTTTTACCATGCCTTATGCACTAAAAAATCCCCTTATTTATTTTTATTTCCTATAGGTTCCTCTGTTGAAAGATTATGTTCGAGACACTGTCGAACACTAAATGTGGGACAGCTCTTCCGATGGGGGATTCGAGCTTTCGTTAGCCATGTTCCGAGAGATTAACTCCTTCCACTAAAAGCCCTTTATTTTAACTACTCTATTTGTAACAAAATATAAGTAAAATAAACTAGTTTAACACTTTTAATCAAAAAACTCCAATTTTTCATAATCCTCGGCATTAAATATTCCTTTTCATATTTTTGATATACTATCATTAAATAAGATAATATTTTTTATGACGTACGGAACAATATGTTAGTATTTTTTGGTTTAAAATGAAAATCCCAAGGATTGTGCAAAGTTGTAAACCTCCACTAATTTATTTAAAGGATGTAAATAAAAATCTCTTTTTAAGTGCTCTTAGGGCATCTCCAACACTAGGTACTTAGTGTTGTTCTTAACTCTATATCTCTTAATTTTCTAGCATTGGAGCTTACCTATGCGACATGTTAAAGGGCTTATATTTATAAGAGACACCTCTTGTACAAGGAGATATTCCTCGGTATTAAAATATAATGCTTTCTTGCTCAAACTCAAAAAAATTCATACAATTCTTTAAGTACAATATTAAACTATGTTGGGCCACTTAAACACATTTTTTAGGTCATAAAGAAATTCAAACATCGGAGCACTTGAGCATGAATTGGTAAAAATGACGTGGCATATATAGGGGTCATTTAATAAACTCAAAATAGGTTGTTTAAATTTCACTCATTAGTGAGTTCTAAGAACTCGAAGTTTTTCTCTCTTGAACCTGGTCAACCTCTCATTATTTTTTTTTTTAAATTGGGGAAGAGAGAAATTTTATTAATCAAAGTGGCACTAATGACATTTTACAACTGTCCTCTAGGGGATTTGAACTGAGTACATTGAGGATACAAGACTAAACTCTAACCACTGAGATAGCACCCAGTCAACATCTCTTCTTAAATTATATTTATAAAAATAAAAAACTTATCAATGAAAGACAACAAAATATTTTCAATATTTCGACTCTAGATTTGGATCCTGTAATTACATAATCACACAGTTGCCAATATCAAATTAAGACGAGACAACTCTTGTTCTAATTTTGTGTTTTGACTCAACTTACCAAAGTTGAAACACTATATGATCTTGATCCAACAATTAAGATTGCATAACTGCATTAAATACAGGATTTTCTATTTGCAGTGAATCTAAATCTTGCGTCTCTTCTCCAAATCTTACCATGGCGAGAGCTTAATTTGAAGTACTACTTTGACTTCTGCCTTTGAATTATTGGGAGAAAACCTAGTCACACATTGACCGGAAGATAAGGTAGGGCATCAGTAACCTTACAAGTTAATTTGGTAAGAATAAGTTAGGTCCAAGATTCTAATATGTTATCGGAGTCTATCTTACACTATTTGGACCACCCACCATTATTATCAACACCCCCCATATCTCTTGGTATTTCCAAATTCGGACTTCTAAGTTTCCTTAATCAATTAACCTGCAACCACACCAAACAAAAACATAAAAGGATAACTATATTGGTGTGACAATACATAAAAAAAAGAGCACATATAGAACAAGAGATCATAAAATTGGTCGTAGTTTCATATCAACCTAAACAGTAAAAAGTAAGATTTTTCAAGAAAGAAACAAAAAATAAAACAGAGGACATTATTCAACCATACATTTGTGATGCCTAAGCATGCTTGCTTATGATTTCAAATAAATGCTTTTTCTCCCCTCATACATCATATCACCTACATTGCCTTGGTGGGGGCATGTACATAACATGGTCCCTCCCTCTAACTTATTCTGGTATTTTTACTATTCCCACTTTTATATATGTAGCTTCATTAATATCCACATGTCTTTTGGTTTCTCATGCGCCTTAAGTTCATGTCCATCCAAATATAAGACTACTAAAATTTTAGTTTTGAGTTTAATAACATAGTGTTATTTTTCATTAATTAGTATAAAGTAAAAAGGGCACGTGGAAGAAAAAAGTGTCCAACGGGAAAAAGTTTACTTAAAAAATAGGTTTCAACTAAAATTTGTGGTCCCTTCCGACGTAAATGATCAATTAAGTCTATCACGGATGTGTCAGTCAAATTGAGTGTCAAATATAATATTTTTTTAGATAAGTAGCGTCAGATATAATATAAAATGTTATAAGTAGTTGAGATTGTATAAACCAACATAAAACTCAACTATTCGTAACATTTTATTCTATATTCTACGATTAATTTGACAAGTGCACCGGTGAATGATTTAGTTGATCTCAACCACTAAAATTTGTTTTAGGTCTTACTCACGATTTGAGACTTTTGGGCAAGCAAGCTTTAGTTGGATTGTGGGACTCTTAATTAATTCCTTAGAGTAGTGGAGGCAACTTTGTACATATATATTTGTGTCCTATAGTTTGGCATATGATAAAGTTTTCATGAGTTACTGCTTTTATCCATGTTACATATGCAACACCTCAATGTGAATAAATCCAAGAAGGGGAAAAGTTGGAGGGTGAAGGAAGGGTGCAAGATACTAGAGTTAAGTGGTTAAGTGGTCCAGGAATAGAAAGGTAAGAGTGTATGTGTCATAAGTGCTTTTGTGGTCCTAGAATTGTGGAAAGCCTAATTTGGAGGCAATGGACGACTTGATGGGGGCAAAGTAACATGATGTGGTGGTGGTAGGAAGAGAACAAGGATGGAGGGTGTCTTGATTTCAATTTTTCAGCATCTACCCTAAACAGAAAAATTAATTTGTTGATATGAAATGAAATGAAATGACAGCAAATTTTGTAATTCACGTCTCTTTAATAAGAATTTAAATAAATATAAATCCATTTCTTTTATTTTATTCTATCCTATCCTATCAAAGTGTTCACATGCTTTCACCATTAGAGGGGCTCGTGCAACATGTTCAAACTATTTTTATTCTCGTAATGTTACGTCATTTTCTCTGCAAATTGATTCCATGCAAATATTCTCTCCAACCTTAGAACTATTGACAAATAGAACATTGACTTTATAGGAATGAGTTTATAATTACGTTTTCTAGATTTACGTACATGATACCTCGACGTTCCACAAAATTTGCATTCAACTAGCGCATTATCTCTTTTACCAAATTCATTGTCGTAATACAACACGTGCCCATTTACACATTAGTCGATCTTCTTAGTTTCCAATCTCAGCTTCCAGCATCAACTCAGTGACATAATCTAAACCCAACTTCGAAATATTACTTATCGAATTGAGAGCTAACAGTTTCACACACATCGATAATTTTGACTATGGTGACCCTTCAAACAACGACTTGTTTGTCTCTATCAACAAAATATAAAACCTTGTGCTTCTTTATTTGGAGTTCATCAGCATTATCATATTGAAGCTTAAACGTCACATTCACCCCTGAGAGCATCACAAGCCATGTTTTGCATCGACTCCAATTCTTCATGACATCCAAGACATGCAACAAGATTGCTTGAAGCCCTTAAGTTAACACTTGGCGATTTTTCACCATGATCGAACCCAAATCCAGTAATTAGACTTGAATCTCAACTGATACAAGTGATACCTGACTTCACTTTCAGTTCTAAGAGGTATATCTTTGCGACCATAACAAACTCTTCAACCCAAATTATAAACGATTTTTTGAAACCAATCTTGCCAAAAATAACCTATCGTACACCCAACTACAATTCATTTGATTAAATTTCATCTACATGCTCTTTAAAAATAATGCATTAGTTTTGCATAACATTCCTAATAACCTATCTAATTATTCGCATCGATATGATCTCAATGGAGATGATTTCGAGCCAAATATGGGGTGAAGGACATCACTTCACACTTTTCCATCAACAATAGTCAATTTAACAACAGTTTTCATCACCAACAAGAAACAATCAAGGGTGAGGTGAGTTCCTAACCCTTTTCATAACCAACAACAAAATAACAATTAAGGAAACAATTTCAATAATTTCAGTTTCATTTCCTTATTCCATTCGGCAGTTTCAATTTTTTTTTGACAACCCGACAGTTTCAATTTTGGTTTCTCAATAATATCTCAATAGCAATTTCTTAAAACAACTATCAATAGAAAAAACCTGATCTGAACACCAAATCTATCAAACCCTAAACTATCTCAATAATATGTCAGTAGAAGCAAAAAAATGAAAAAAAAAATATAGCACTTACCTGAGAATAAGAGCAGCGACATTGGAGGTGCTCCAGTGGGGGTGGACAGTGGGAGAGGGAGGCAGTGACGGTGCAAGAGAGAGGAGCTCTTGTGGTGGTGCAATGGTGCGAGAGGGAGGACGTCCGCGAAGAAGAGATAGCGGGAGTGAGTAAATTATAAAAGTCATAGATGGTCATGCCTGTTGGTACGCCAAAACCTTCAATTTTCCTACGCTACTGACGGGCAGATTCGTTGGAAACTCTCACGGTAACTCAAGACATCCTCTTGCTAAGTACCGACCACCCATGTCGTCGGTAAGTACAGATTTAGCGACGGAGTCGTGTTCGATCGGTAATAATTCGTCGAACAAAGCTTGTTTTCTTGTAGTGTTAGTGACAATGTGCACTTGGAAAAAACATGTAAAATATAGTGTTTACAAAAAGAAGATTTAAAAAAAGTAAATATTTTTAGTTATTTTTTGTAATATTTTATTTTAAAAAAAAAAATTATAAGTTGTCAAAATGGTAATAATATGAAAAATGAACTTTTTAAAAGTTGAAATTTTATATTCTTGAATTTACACTAAAGTTTTAATCAAATAAGTTTTAAAGTTTTTATTACAAACTTAGCGGATGATATATATTTCTAAAATTAAAATAATTCTCATCAATAAAAATAATATTTTTTTTATGAAATTGTACTTCTTAAAGAATAAAGAGTTTATAAATAGTTCATTAAATTAAAAAAAAATTACTCACTTATTAATTAAAACTAATTATACTGAAATCCTTCAATTTTAATTTTTATATAAGGTAGTATCGAAGAAGGTCTCTTAAAAAAAACTTGAAATATGGATAGATACAATGGTCTAATCTTGGATAAGGCAAATGGCAATCACATCGTCGAGTGGGGCCATTGCTATGATCACGCGTAAATTAAATTGATTTAGACACTACGAAAGACTACTGTAGAATCTATATATTCTCACAAAGCTTAGGAAAATTAGGGTTCTTTCCAACAGTGTAATTTAAAGTTTGTGATTATAACTGTTTGTCTGTCTAAAGTCTTATAAAATGCATGTATGTCTATATACCAAATCCCTTGACCTATAATGCAGTAATAGGAAAAGTAATAGGTTTTGTTTATGCTTGGCTGATAATAACTCATGAAATATTGCGTTTGGTTTAGGATATATGCCATATTTTCAACTTTAGTGAAAACTTAGACCACTACAAAAAAAACTAGTGATTAGCGACGGAATTTAGCGACGGATCTACATTCCGTCGCAAATAAAAACATTAGCGACGGAATTTTACAATATTAGCGACGGAACTAGTTTTATAAATTTAGCGACGGAATTCTGCTTATTTAGCGACGGATTGGACAAGGCGCGCAGAAACGAAAAATTTGGATTTTATTAGCGACGGATTTCCGTCGCTAATAATCCGTCGCTAATCATAGTAAATTGCGCAACTGACCGTTTCGGTTTAATTGACGCGTGGCACAATTTTCAAAGATTAGCGACGGAATTCCGTCGCTAATAATCCGTCGCTAAGCTTTGAAAATTGTGCCACTGTCCGTTACATTTCAATTTGACACGTGGGCCAAAGTTAGCGACGGAAATCTGTCGCTAATTCCGTCGCTAACTGTTAAAAATTTTTTAAAGCCGGATCCCTCCCCCTTTTCTCTCTTTCTTTCCTCTTCTCCACTCTTTCTGTCTCCAGTCTCCACGAATCCTCTCCCTCTCCGTCCACCGGCCACGCCACCGTCCACGCCGCCACCACCGCGCCCTTTTCTCTCCATTCTTTCCTCTTCTCCATTCTTTCTCTCAGACTCTCCCTCTCCGAACCGTCCACCGTCCACGCCATCGCCACCGTCCACGCCACCGCCACCGCACCACCACCGTTCACGCCACCGCACCACCACCATCCACGGTACCAAGGTTTGTTTCTTCTCTGTCTCTTTCTGTCTCCACGAATTTTCTCTCTATTTTTCACTAATTTTGTTTCTGCCTCTCTATTTCACACAGTCACCGGACCTCTATTTCGCAAGTCACCAGACAACCACCGCACCGGACAGCCACCACAGTCACAGTCACAGTCACGGTTAGTTTTTTTTATTTTTTATTTTCGAATTGATTTTTTGTTCAGTTGTTATAGGATAAAATTTTATTGTTAGAAATATTAAGATTAGTATTTATGATTGTGAAATTTGAAAGGTTTATGTATGTGTTTAAGATAGTGTTTAGAATTGTAGAATAAAATTGTTGTGGTTGTTGTTAATTAGAAAGTTGTAATTGAATGAAGTAATTGGAATTGAATTGAAATTGAAAAATGTAATTGAATAGTGTATGTGTTTAAGATAGTGTAATTGTAAGTGTATGAAATGTGTATGTTGTTGGAGATAGTGTATGTTAATTTTGAAATGTGTATGTTGTTAATTGAAAAATGTGTAATGGTAATGTGTATGTCGTTTGAGATGTTAAATTGTTGTTTTGATGTTTGATGAACCCTAGGTTAGATGACTATTTGATGTTGTTGATGGAAAAGGGTGAGGTTTGATTGGTTTTATATTGGGAATGTTATGAGAATGTAAAACATTTTTTTAAATGCGTGTAGATGAATTGGAGTCAATTGAATCGTGGTTGGGTGTATGATCGGTTATATCCGGGAAGAGCGTTTTTAAAGGAAACTTTTGTAAATGGGGTTGAAGAATTTATTAGGGTAGCATGGCAACATGATTTAACTAAAGAGGAAGGGGGGATTAGATGTCCATGCCTTAAATGCAAGGGTGTACCTATTAGTACTGATGATGAAGTCAGGGAGCACTTGTATCGTCTTGGGTTTATGCCTAATTATTGGATTTGGGTGGACCATGGAGAAGTACTTCCGAATTTTCACGTAGGGGCTTCAAGCAATTCTGGTGGTGTTGTTCCATCTAATGAACAATTTGAGTCGATGGAAAACATGATTTGTGATGGTCTCAGGGTGAATGTGCCATTTGATGAACCTCAGTATGACGATCATGATGAACTTCCAAATGAAGAAGCACAGAGATTCTATAATTTGTTAAGGGAGTCAAACAAACCGTTGTTTGAAGGCTCGCCAGAGTCAAAATTATCTATTTCTGTGAAGCTTTTAGTTCTCAAGTCCATGAGTAATATTTCTGAGTTGGGTTTAGATTATGTGACTAAAATGATGATCGATGCGACACCTAATAAGGATAATTTGCCAAAAAATTATTATGAAGCAAAGATGTTAGTTTCGAAACTGGGATTGGTATGTAAGAAGATTGATTGTTGTGTGGATGGGCACATGTTGTTTTACAATAACGAATTTGGTAAAAACGATGGTGCACTACTGGAATGAAAATTCTGTGGAAAGCCGAGGTATCATGTTCGTAAAGGGGGAAAACGTAATTATAAACCCATCCCTGTAAAGTCGATGTTCTATTTGTCTATAATTCCAAGGTTGCAAAGAATGTTTGCATCGGCTGAAATTGCGAAGAAAATGACGTGGCATTATGAGAATAGGCGTACCTCAGACATTTTACGCCACCCATCTGACGGTGAAGCGTGGAAACACTTTGATCAAGTGCATTCAGATTTTACCTCAGACCCACGAAATGTTCGACTTGGCTTGTGCTCTGATGGATTTACTCCATATATCCAAGCATCAGCGTCGCCCTATTCCTGTTGGCCAGTCATTGTTACCCCTTACAATCTTCCTCCTGAGATGTGCATGACTAAACCTTATATGTTTTTGACTTGTATGATACCTGGTCCAACCAATCCAAAAGCTAACATTGATATCTTTTTGGAACCCCTAATTGATGATCTCAAGAGATTGTGGGGTGGTGTTTTGACATATGATGCAGCACAAAAAAATAATTTTATGATGAGAGCGTCATTGATGTGGACAATAAATGACTTCCCTGCTTATGGTATGTTGTCTGGTTGGGGGACTCACGGTAGATTGGCATGTCCCCACTGCATGGAACACATAAAAGCGTTTACGTTGAAATACGGGGGGAAGAGTTCTTGGTTTGATTCGCATCGTAGATTCTTACTTTCGGGTCATGAATTTAGAAAGAACAAGAAGGCTTTCAAGGATGGGGTAGTCGAAAGAGATAGACCACCGCCTTTGTTGACATCAGGTGAAATCTGGATGAAAGTTATCGATTTGCCACAAGCCACAGAGGTAGGTGTGCTCTCCCGATTGAACGGTTATGGACGACTGCATAACTGGACAAAAAGAAGCATATTTTGGAATCTCCCATATTGGAAAGATAATCAATTGAGACACAATCTTGATGTTATGCACATCGAGAAGAATTTCTTTGACAACATATTTTACACTGTGATGAATGTGAAAGATAGAACCAAAGACAATAATAAAGCTAGAATGGATTCTGCTCTTTACTGTAGCAAACATCGATCCAATTTGAATTTGGTGCAAATGACTAATAGCAAGATGTTAAAACCTAAAGCTAATTATTGTCTAACACCCGAATAAGCAATTGATGTTTGTCGATGGTTGAAGGGATTGAGGATGCCAGATGGTTATTCTTCTAACCTTGCAAGATGTGCGGATGTGAACACTGGGAAGATGTATGGGATGAAAAGTCATGATTGCCATGTATTCATGGAGTGTTTGCTTCCCATTGCTTTTGGTTCATTACCAAAGAGTGTTTTGGAACCACTTACTGAAGTGAGTCAATTTTTTAAGAATATGTGCTCTTCAACAATGAGAAAAGATGATCTTATTAAGATGGAGCAGAATATTCCTTTCATTATCTGTAAGTTGGAGAGAATACTTCCTCCTGGTTTCTTTGATTCCATGGAGCATCTCCCGGTTCACCTTCCATATGAAGCAAGACTTGGTGGGCCAGTTCACTATAGGTGGATGTATCCATTTGAGAGGTAATTGTCTATTTTAGCATTTTAATTACAGTGGCCTTTAGTATGACTATTTGTTTAATCAAGCGTTCTTCTTTCATATATAGATTAATGGGTGATTATAAACGATCTGTGAAGAATAAAGCTAGAGTTGAAGGATCGATCTGCGCAGCTTACTTACACCGTGAAACAATTTATTTTTGTTCTCATTATTTCAACAACTTTATGTTGTCAAGAAATAATAGAAACGAAATGGAGGTTGAAGAAGAAACACATGCACTCACTTTATCTGTGTTTACCAAACCTGGTCGCCCCTCGGGAAAGAAGTCGACCAACTGGTTATCGGATAAAGAGTATGAATCAGCCCATGTTCATGTCTTGATCAATTGCACCGAAGTTAAACCATATCTTGAGTAAGTATGCTTCAATTCAATTTTTAATCTGTATACACCATTAAAGTATGAAGCTAAATCATGTCTTGATCAATTCAATTCAGTGCATTCTTACGAAGTGAGGGAATATGCGCTGAAGAATCTTCTGTTCGTATACATGAAAATTTTCCATCATGATTTACTGCTAGAGTAAGTAAATAAAATTAATGTTTTAATGTCAAACGTTTAAAGTAGATTATATTATGAGACATGACATATTTTTTCCATATGTGATTACTTAGGTTTATGAAGCCGAACCAACTCCCTTAATCCGACACTTGAGGAACTTAGCCGATGGTCCTTTTCGTGAGGTGACTGAGTGGCACACGTACCTCGTTAACAGTTACAAATTTGACACACAATCATGGAGTGAGGGAAAACAAACAATTAATAGTGGTGTATATGTTAAAGGGGAAACAGAAGGAGGTCAAGGTGACTACTATGGTGTGATCCAACAAATATATGAACTTGAATACCCATATTTGGACTATCAAAAGAGAATAGTTTTATTTTATTGTAGTTGGTTTGATCCATCGGTTAGAGGAACGAAATTGAATCCAAAATGCAATACCGTGGACATTTGAATGGATAGAAGGTATAAACTTTATGACCCGTTTATCATGCCAGAAAATGTGAGACAGGTGTATTATGTTTCATATCCATCAACTAAGAGGGGCTGGTGTGTTGCAATTAAGACAAAACCACGGGGTCGCATTGAAGCAACTGATGCGGAGGATGAGGTTCCTTATCAAGTGGATGAAATGTCGGGAGTTAATGAGGTACTTGAAGTTGAACCAATTGATACCTTACGTGATGATCGACTCTCCGTTGAAGAAGTTGAACCATGTGAACCAGTACCAGAAGTGACTGAAGAGGAAGAAGAGACTAGAGATGAAGAGGAGGAAGAATATACTGAAGATGAAGAAGACGAAGAATATGAATATTTAGAGTAGTCTTATTAGTATTAATGTTGTTATCATTATTACATTAATGTTCTAATTATCGTCGTTATATTAGTATTAATGTTGTTATCATTATTAGATTATGTTGTTATCATTATTACATTAATGTTGAAATTATCGTGATTATATTATTGTTCTTGTTATCATTATTATTAGAGTCTTGTTATTGTTCATAGATATGCATCCAGGTGAAAGTTCGGACCCATCGAGACATGGGAAGAGGCATCATTGTCGTAGACAACGTGAGGTGACATTAGTTAATATTGGGAATAACTCATTTATTGGAACGCCTCAGACCACCTCTCCAATTGCCCCACCGGTGGTTCAGCCTACGTCTCCACCAATTGGGTATATGCCTACACCAGGGTTGCATACACCAGGGTATACGCCTATACCACCTGGGTATATGCGTATACCACCTGGCTATATGCCTACACCAGGGTTATCGATGCCTACACCAGCTGAGCCCCATGGTGATGCGTATACTGATGAGCACCATGTTGGTGTTACTGATTCAGATTCATCGACTGATGAAGAGGATGTGCAGGTAGTTGTCGGCAATGATGGTATCAAACGCAAAGTCATCTATCCCTATGGTAACGCGTAAGTATTGTTTGAATTTTTTAGTTTAAATTAATTATGCAATGACTTATATATATATATATATATATATATATATATATATATATATATATATATATATATGTGTGTGTGTGTGTGTGTGTGTTTTATTGTTTGATATATATGTTTTGTTATGCAGGTTGCTTCCTGCGAAGGCCGTTTCATCGCATATCACATATGTCATTCAGAAAATGTATTTTAAAACTTATCATGAAAAGTGGATGTTGCGCCCGAAAAAGTCCCCGAGGGAGAACCTTCCTCGTTCACAACTTTTCCTAAGACAATGAAGCCGCCACCAATATTTATTAAGGAAAATATTAGGAAAACCTTTTTTGGAAAGCGATTGGTCTTGCGAAACTAGAGAATAGGGTTCGGGGGTCGGTTACGCGCAGGGAAGGTGTTAGCACCCCACACGTCCTCTCTACTGAGAGGGAACCTTTAATTAAATGTGTGGTTTTAGTGTGTTGACTTGAAAATACTTAATTTTGCCTCTCTACTTCTTATTGAAAAATTCTTAAAGAAAATCTTTATTTATTATGAAAAGGGGAGAAAATGGGTTTTTAGAAAAAAAACGCTTGACGGGACATGGCCCGCTCCTACGTATCTCCTGGTGCGATGGAGAACTCAAAGCTACGTAGTTCTTCTGAGTCTTTTTGAAAATTTTTTGTTTTTTATCTTTTTTAGTGAGTGTAGCGACCGAAAAATCCGGGCGAGGATTCCTCGAAGGTTCAAAAATGAAGCCGCCACCAAAGTTTAATTATAAGGGCAAACATTGGAAAATCCCTTTTGAATGGATAAGGGTCCTTGAGACCAGATAAGGGTTCGGGAGTCGGTTATGCGTGGGGAAGGTATTAGCACCCCACGACATCCTTCCTAAGGAAGGTTACCTGCTAATTAGTTGTAGAAGCGAAAGTTAATTTTGAAAACATTTATTTTTACCCTTTTATTGTGAACTAAAAAGAAAGAAGAAAATTGATATTTTATTTAGGAAAATGATTATTTTGGAAGCGACTAAAAAAGTTTTTTATTAGTGCAATTGACAGAGGTCGGCCGCCCTCTGCTCCTACGTATCTCTTGGAGAGAATCAAATCACACGTAGTTCTTGGGTAGAAAAAGGTTTGTTGGTTGGTATTTTTTAATATAGGGGTTTTAGGATTATTGAGCTGTACAGCTCATCCGTCCTAGAACGATGACTAACCCGTCCGTACGGTCGACTTAGTCCCCTATTTTATAAAAATGGAGTATTGGAGCTTGGAAAATGGTTTGATGTGTGTTGGTTTGATTTTATTGGAATAGGGATTTTAGGTCATGATCCGTAACGGTTCATTAGTGACCTAAAAAGCAGACTAACCCGACTGTACAGTCGACTTAGTTCCCTATTTTGAAAATAAGATTTTTATTTTTGGAGAAAAATGATTATTTTGTTTTTCTGTTTTAATATGAACGAAAAGTTGACAACGAAAAAAAAGAGTGCAACTAGTGAAAAATAATTATCATTAATATTTAAAAATAAACTAATTAAAAGAAAAATAAAATAAAAAAGGGAGGGGGAGAGAGAGAAAGCGAGAACTTCGCTGGGAGAGAGAGAGAGAGAATGTATTCAGTGTTCTTGTTGAATCACTGCGGTGTCGTTTTCACTGTGGACAGAGCCTCCTTTTATAGGTGAAGGGTTAGGTGAAGAGACTTGCTGGACAAGTTAACTTGCTGGGCAAGTCGACTTGTTGGGCAAGCAGCTTGTTGGGCTGAAGGTTAATGCTACTGACACCCCCTTTTATTATTTTCGTTCTTCTCTATTTTTTTGTATTATTCTTATTTTTTGTATATTTTTGGTGATATTTTTGTATTTTTGGGCTTTTTATATTATTTGGATACTTTATTGTAATATATATTTTTTATTTTCTGATTTTATTTCATTATTATTTTTCTGGCTTTTTGATCAATTTGACTAAATTAAGCCCAAAATACCGAACATAGGCCCATTTACTAAGAATTTACCCAATGAGACAACCCAGTCTAAATTAAAACAAGACAGCGCTCAAAATGTCGTTCTCGTAATGATATGGACTTGTGACACGGGGGCTAAAACAATTGCGATAAATGATCGGACAAAATTGGGGTATAACAGTGAGTTTTTCAAAATAGGACGAGCATTTAGTGAATGATTAAACTAACCAAGGTTATGGGTAATCACTGCTAAATACTCTTGAAAATGAGAGTCACTACCGCCAGTCAGACGAACAAAGGCTCTGATTGACTATTAGTAGCGACTCGTTTTTATTTGTTCTTTAGAAAGTGGTTTTCGAAAGAGATTGATTCGCACGATGATCAAACTAACAAAGGTTATGAGTGATCATCGCTTGCTGTTCTTTGGGGAAAAAGACATCGCCACCAATGGCTAGACGAACAAAGGTTCTGATTAACCACTAGCGACGATGGGTTGAAAATGATTTTAAAAAGGAAAAGGTTTGCGAAAGTGATTCTTTTTGTTATGAAAATAACTCTTTTCTTTTTGTTATGAAAATGCTAATTTTTATGGTTGCGCTTGACGAGAATGTGACTCGCTTCTACGTATCCCAAATGGGAATCAAAGCGACGTAGTTCTAACGAGCTTTGAAAAATCTTTTTGAAACTTCTTTTGAAAATGAGAGCTTTCATGATGATCAAACTAACAAAGGTTATGATGGATCATTACTAGTAACTCTCTTTGAAAATGCCTTTTGTAAATGCAAACTTTCATGGTGATCGAACTAACAAAAATTATGATGGATCACCGCCAATAACTTGTTTTTGATTCTTTGATACTTAGAAAAATGCTTTTTGAAATTGGACGCGTTCATGATAACCAAACCAACAAAGGTTGTGATGGATTATCACTAGTAGCTTGCTTTATGCTTGCGAAAGTTCTTTTGAAATTGAGGCTTTCATGACAATCGAACCAACAAAGGTTGTGATGGATTGCCACTAGTAACCATTTTTATGGCAAGTCGTTTAGAAATGAAAACAATGAGTGCAAGAAAGAATTAGTGAATTCACGATCATTGGAATCAAATCATTAAGCAACAACATCTGAATTTGCAAACAAGGATCAAGCCTAAACTATATATATTAGATCACAACACAAAGGTAGGCAAGGAAGGAACTTGAAGTGGGCATTTAAGTAAGAATACAAGAGTAGGCAAGATTGAACCTAAATGCACATCTAATGGAAGATGCTAGGTGAGAACCATACTCAAATATTTCTACAAGATGCAAGGGAATCTAAATGCACATCTATTGGAAGATGCAATGTATGGAATTGACCTATCTAAGTGTTGATGATATTCTTATATGAGAGTGGACAATGAAATTGTTAGCTTAAGGAAAAGAGTTGCCTCAATCATGATCATGGGCAAGCATAAGCAAGCAAATTATTTAGCAACCAAAGTATCAAAGAATGTTGAATCACTTTAGTCAATCCTCACACTTAAGATTAAGTGCACAAGTGCACAAGTGTGAATCACCTTGCCAATCATCAACAAAAACAAGTTTATTAAAGCAAACCCAAACCCTAATTTTTTATGTTAAAACCTAGGAGCATACATACCCTAAATCAACTATTATTCATCCCCAAATCATGAAATAGACAAAAGCATTCAAGAACCCTAAACCTAGGCCCATGGCCGAATGTCATCATGCTTGAAATGAGTTTCTTATTTTGTGAAAGTTATGCAAACAAGAGTGAATATGCAAGGAAATGTGAGAAAACACAACAACAACTAGCAAATCACATTTTTATGAGAGTATGCGAAATACAACATGCCATAAAAGAACATTTTATTTCATGAAAGGCAAGGATTAAGATCAACACAAATCAACATTTATCAAAGGGTGAGAAGCATCATAAGCACCCAAGCCTCCCTAAGTGCTTGTCAAAGTGCTTATGACACTTCTCACCAACAACAATCAACAATATGAGAATATGAAGATGATAGGATGAATGCTTTTTATATTTTTTGAGGAAATACTCAAAGATGATGCAAGGTTTTAAGGATTACCTTAGCTTTGAGCTAGAAAGTGAGATGAGAAGATGAAGCTAGGCACAAATCAACAAAACTCCAATATCCTTCAAAGAAGTACCTACTTGATGATGATGCTTGAACTTTGAATGAGAAATGGAGGGAGTATGTGAAAGAGGGATGCAAATGAGGTGAGTTGTTTGTTAGGGTTTTTGGTGTAGGAGAAAATGAGAAGGTTCCTTTGAGATGAAAGAAAAAACAAGAGGAAGTGAGGAAGAGGAGGGGGGCTACGAATTTCTTGGTCTTTTTGGAGAGGAGAGAAGTGAGTTGTTCTTATTCAAATCCTTGGGAGGCCAAAGATCTAATGGGTTTAAGGTTGTGAGAGGGAAATAAAGAAATTAGTGTGTATTTAGTGGTGTAGAGAGAAATAAGGTAAAAATATGTTGTGTATTGAATGTTATTGGATTCAAAGGTGTGCTTGTCATGATGAAAGGCTTTTTTTGTGATGTGCACTTGATGGGGCTGAAGTGAAGGGCATGAGGGTGGAGTGAAGGAGGTGAAGAAATTAGTGTGTATTTAGTGGTGTAGAGAGAATGAAGGTAAAAATATGTTGTGTATTGAATGTTATTGGACTCAAAGGTGTGCTTGTCATGATGAAAGGCTTTTTTTGTGATGTGCACTTGATGGGGCTGAAGTGAAGGTCATGAGGGTGGAGTGAGGGAGGTTGTTTGCTTGTGAAATTGGTGCTTACTTTGGCCAAAAATGGATAAAAGCAAAAAGCACCTAAAAGGAATTAGCCCTAATTCTAAAAATACCATAAGCATCCAATATTATTTTGTTATTCATTTTTTTATTTTGATTTCAGATTTCTATTTTTAATTATACATATTTTTGAGCCTTTTTGAAAGTGAGAAAAAAAAAACCGTTATAATTGACCAAAATACCCTTTTTGGCTCTAAAACCCTAATTTGCCCGAAAAGTGCGTTCCAACCCTAAAAACGATTTCAAGAACCTTGGAATGCCTTCTAGGATCCGAAATGTAGTGCATAAGGCTCTTCGCTCTTCAATTTATTTATTTTTTGGAAAATTAGGGTTTTGGCCTAAGCCGGACAAAATTGGGGTATGACAGCTGCCCCTCTTTATTTGGATTTTACCAAGAAATATGAATTGCGCGAGACATATTTCGAAGGTAAAATAGAAATAAAGAATTCAGAAATTATACCAATTTTGTCCATTTGGAGAAACCCGAATTTCCCCCCCTTTTTTTTTGTTTTTGGAAAGATAGACACTTTCGTGTTGATGCGAAAACAGTAAATGAACACTAACGTGCAGACAGAAAAGGTAAAATGGGCACTTGCGTGCAGGCAGAAAAGTAAAATGGGCACTTGGCGTGCAGACAGAAAAGGTAAAATGGGCACTTGCGTGCATACAGAAAAGTAAAATGGGCACTTGGCGTGCAGACAGAAAAGGTAAAATGGGCACTTGCGTGCATACAGAAAAGTAAAACGGGCACTTGGCGTGCAGAAAGCGGTAAATTGCCCAGGCTGCCTAAAACCTGTAATTCTTAAACGAACTCTTGACGAATCCGAGTTTGCACGTGGCTTTGAGGAGCACGCTCTTCCTGTTGGCCTTTTCGAGCGACCGGGGGGATCGTTATCAGCTCCGGAACTGATATACAGATCAATGCACGGCATCCACTGTATCTTAGGCTTGATACAACTATTCCGTTGCGCCTCGCATGGGGCTGCGGTCCATCGCGTTGCTCGTACACGATGTGAGACCTGGGCAGAAGGGAACGATGATCTCTGTGCTCCAATCCGCAATGCGCGCTTGAGCGCTCTCTTTTCTTTTCTCTCCTTCTTTTCTATTTCTCTCTTTTCTTTTTCTTTCTGAACTCCCAACTTGGGGGAACATTTTCTGGAATCTGGGGGCGAGGGCCAACACCGAAGTGCTCATCCTCTCTTTGTACCTGCAGCTGAACAAATGCATGCAATGCAAATGCCATGATTGCGGTTTTCTTTTTCTTATGATGAATGTAAATGTAATGAGTTTCTTTTTTCTTTTGTCTATGTCGGATGAATGCATGATCTTCTACTGTTCTTATATGCTTGATGAATGCGATGATTTTCCTTTTCTTCTCTTGTCTGTACGCAATGCATGATTTTATTTTTCTCTTGCTTATGTCTGATGAATGCATGATTTTCTCCTGTCCTTATATGTCTTTTTCTCTTTCTCTAGCTTCTCTTCTTTCTTTTTCTTTCTTTTCTTTTCTTTTTGTTTCTCTCTTTCTTTTCTTTTCTTTTCTTTTCTTTTCTTTTCTGTTTCTTTTTTTCTTCTAAACTCTCCCAACTTGGGGGAGCATTTTCTGGAATATGGGGCGAGGGCTAACACCGAAGTGCTCATCCTCTCTTTGTACCTGCAGCTGAAAATGAACAAATGCATGCAATGCAAATGTCATGATTGCTGTTTTCTTTTGCAAACGTCTGAATTTCTTTTTTTTGTCTTGCTCTTTTTATGAAGTGCTGGTATGCAAATGCAAAATTTTGGTATGTAATGCTCTTGCGTTTTGATGAAATGGCAGATGACATGCAATGGAAAACTTTTTCTTCTTTGCCTTTTTCTATAAAATGGGAATGCTATAAAATGATGAATAATATGAAATGATGAATGACATGGGATGTTTTAGCTTTCTTTTCTTCTATGAGATGCAAGTATTGATGTGATGCAACTGTATTGCTTTGATGTTTGAATGCAAATGTATGCGGTGATTGATGCTTTGATGAATGAAATGCTCCTGTTCTAACTTCTGTTTGTTTCTTTTTGCTTTTTCTATGAAATGCAAACATTAATATGATGCAATGCTCTGATGTTTGATGCAATGATTCTTGTTCTTTTTCTTTTATGGAAATGCTAACGTTAATATGATGCATATGCGCTGCTTTAATGTTTGATGATTGAATGACAAAGGAATGCTTGTGAAATGATGAATGATATGGAATGCTGGATGACAGGGAATGTTTTTGTGTTGCTTTTGTGGTTTCTTTTCTTTGTTTTCTTTTTGCTTTCTTTGCTTTTTCTATGAAATATCTGATGCAAAATGTAATGCTCTAATGATGAATGACATGCAATGATTTTGTTCTTTTCCTTTTTTATGAAGTGCGAACATTAATATGATGCCAATGCAATGAAAAAAAATTTCTGCTTTTTCTTTTTTACTATTTTCTTCTATGAAATGCAAGTATTAATATGGTGCAACTGATGTGGAACGTTTTTTTTCTTTTTTCTATGTGATGAATGCACAAAATGTGAAGATGCAAGTGTAATGCTTTGATGCATATGCTATAATGCCTAGATGTATGAGGTAAACATTTTTGTGATGATGAGATGCGAGACTTTGAATGCAAGGGCTTGAGATGATTATTGACCATTCTGTTGAAAAATTGAATTTGATTCGAACTTTGGTGTTCTCAAGGTTTTTATTTACAAACAACCTTACTTGTGTTCCCCTTCTTTCCATGATGACTGAATTTTAGATATCACGTAAACAACTTGTGTTCTCTCTTTTTGAAGCATTGTCTAGTAAGCATGCATAAGAGTGCAAATGTGAATGAATGAGTCAGTTAACTTGGAATTGGTTTAGGGCATGGACTTTTATGGCAAGTGAAGGAATGACAGACATGGTTATTGCCGAAGCTTATGAGGGACCAAGAGATACAAGATTGCTCCAATTCAGGTCTTTGACGAATGAATAACTTGCCCCTGTCTAGTGGTGACAACAACTAGGGGTGTAGAAGATGATGAATTGGGAACGCTTCGGCTCTTGGGATGAAAGTTGGAATGAAAGGGGTTTTGCTTCAACCCACAGAATTTGATGTTGCCCCAGTCATAACAAGGACAAAGCTGCCCCAATCAGAATGACAAGGTCTTGTTTAGGATAGTGAGTTGGGAGATTGCCCCGGTGAGGTTTTTATGGGAATGAATGAGGTGAAGGAATGGGAATGCACTTGCCCCACTTTGGAATGACATTGACAACTGGAGTGACATGGGATGGACATTGAACAGACTTTCCCAAGACTAGGGTGTGTGGGTGGTGAAGAGAATGCCCCAACTTTTGGGTCCGAGTGGTATTCTCAGTGCAAATCTTTGGTTCTCTACTGATGTCTTGACTTTTGGTGCGAAAGAATCCTTACCTGGTGATCACTAAACCTTGTTTTAATGCATCTTGAATGTGTTTTGGAGTGCAAGTCCCTCTTTTTTTGTTTTGTCAACTTTCTTTTTTCTGACTGTTCGTTTTTGTTTCCTCAGTTCTCTTTTTTTCTGAGGGTTTATTCTTTCTTGATCAGCTTTCTTTTTTCTGATCGTTTGTTTTTCTTTTGAGCAAACACATTGTACATAGATAAGCTTGTTCGTCCTAAGATTAGAATTTGAGAGAACAAAAGCAACCGGTCCTTGATCGGAATGGACTTTTCGGGATTGTGGTGTTTTGTGGAGGAAGGAGGGTTAGGCTTAATGAAGTGTTTGAGGCTAATGGGAGGATGAGTTTTGTTCGGCGTTGATTGACGGTTAATGGTCTATGAGGAAGATGGTTATTGGTCTTGTTTGGGCTCTGTTAAAGCAAATTCGTGTCTCATGGTAGATTGACTAAGGGGTTTGATGTTGAGGCCAAAGGAAGTGTTTGAAGGTTTATGGAACCAGGTGTTGGAATGATGAAGTGTTTGAAGGTTTATTTAGACAAGGATCTCATGTATTTTGTGGTAACATGTACCAACTCACCACTTACATTTCTTTTGTATTTTCTTTTGTTTTGGGATTTTCATTTTTGAATCCCCTTTTTTTGATTTTCTCTTTTTCCCTCCTTTTTTTTATGATTCTTTTCCTTCTTTGACTCGGGTGAGCTGATAAAAAGTGATGCACTGTTTTTTTTATTTGGGGTGATCCTTGTCTAGGGTGATTTTTGGATTTTGGTTTTTCTTGGCTCAAGGTGGGTAGGAAAGGGACTTTTTGGGATTTTGGGGTTTTTGAGGAGATGGCCAAACTTCATTTCAAATCCCGATTGCTTATTTCTATAAGACTTATCTTTAGAACAATAATTTATCTATCTTCATGTGTTTGCTCTTTTTTGCTTTTTTGTGCCCTAATTTTTGCCTGGACCGCTCTTTGCGAGTTTTCAGTCCACCGGGCGCTCCTTTTTGCCTAGGCCGCCCTTTGCGGGTTTTCATCCTAGCGAGCTTGTTTTCTTGTTTATTATATTATTATTATTATTATTATTTGAGAGACTCGCACTGAAGGAATATGATATTAATCAAGGGGAATTAATGATCACCTACTTGCCCCAGCATGGAGGACTTAAAGCATTAGAATGAACCAAAAGTCCAAATACGCATTGATGGGGAGAATATGCCCTTTATGGGTGGACGGGGCGGGGTTAGACTTGGATGGGGAACTGTGGTAAGGGAGGAAAACCAACGGACTCAAACAAGAGAGTGTACTCATAGCATGCACGCTCATTAGAAGAATGCTTCACAAAGAGTTAACATCAGTTAAAAATTTGTTTTTTTTTCTTTGATACACTATTTCAGTCTTTTGTCATAGAATGGATGGGATGCAGTGCTTTTGAAAGAAATGCAAATGAACTATTGATTTGAAAAACTGAGTGCCTTGGAACACCTTGAGTTTGCAACCAAGTAAGGATAAACTTTTTCAAAAAGGATGATTGTTTCGCAAGAACGTCTCGCTTCTCATCACAACTCTTATTTTATGCAATGAATGAATGAACAAATTATGATATGCAAGTATGATTCCAATGCGTGGAGAATGATCACTCGAAGAGTGTGGCTTATTCTAAATAATGCAAGACAAAATATGGAATGCCAATGCGAATGATGCAAGAATGATGCCCCCTTTTCAAAATGATTTTTGATTTTGATTTTTTTTTTATTTTTTAGAGGTGAGACAAGGTACGAAATACCAATGCCCCCTTTTTCTTTTGAATGATGAAAGATGCAGGAATGATGCTTCTTTTTTTCTAAATGATGATTTTTTTTTATGGCAAGGCAAAGTATGAAATGCCAACGCCCCTTCCTTTTTTGAAAGATGCATGTATGGAGGAATGATGTATTTGAACCAAAGTGATGAGGTTAATGAAATGGTGCATGAATGCTACATTTTGAATAAATTTGATGATGATTTTTATTCATGATTATGAATGAGATGCTTTCTTGTTTTCATTTTTTTTTTGTGCAATGAAATGCATGATACTCACAATGATTTTTTTGTTTTTTAGTTTTGGAACATGATTTTGAAAATTATTTGGAGATGCAAATGATCTAAAAAAGGTTTTAGAAAGTATGTGCTTGACGGGGTATGACCCGCTCCTACGTATCCCCATTGTAATGAGGAATCAAAGCTTGCGTAGTTCTACCGTGTCTTTTTTGAAACAATGCTTATGCATGAATGTCTCATCGAGGATTTTTTTCTTTTTTTTTTTTGTTTTTTGTTTTTTTTTTTGCATGATCATAAATGAAATGCTTATGCTATGCAGATGATAATTGTTTTTTTGTCTTCTCTTTATGTAATGAAAGTGAATGCAAGATGAATGGTTTTTTTTTCAAAATTGGAATTTTATGCAATGCAAATGATGCGATGATGCAGTGATGCAATGATGCTTTTCTTTGTGTTTTTGCAGAAAGGGGATATTTACAGGTGGTGATTTGAAAATTTTCACACTATATGCCACCTCATATAGGCGAAAAGGAAAAGCATATCTTTTTTGATTTTCGAAAATTCTGAAGGAGAAATTGATTAAAGTGAATGCAACGATGCAGCACACAATTTGGAAAGCCCTTGTGACCTAAAAGGGGGTAGAACCTATGATCTAAGGTGTTTTAGGGATAATCTTCTCATGTAGCTCTATTCACACCCTCACAAAGGTCATCAGAGCCACAGTCCTTCTCATGAAAATCCCCGTAAATGCAGCAAACTGCTAGATACGAAGCATCATGAAAGAGCACAACTCTGATTGAAACTTTCGCGAGCAGCCAAACGGACAAAGGTCCTGATGGGCTCCCACTACTCGAATCCACTCATCCTAAGGTATCCTAACAGACCTGGGTTATGGTCTCTTTCTCTAGTCGTATAATCTCAAGGTACAAGTGTGTGTGTGCGAAGGGCATTTCCTCAAAACTACCCCACCTGCAAATAAAAATCCAGACAGTCCAGAAAATAGCATATCGTCTACCCTAGGGTTCAATATCATTCGAATACAACTAGCCTAGGGTACCAACAACAAGCACATTACTTACCTCAAGAAAGCGAGCGAAGAAGAAGGGGACATGACAAGAGAGGGGAAATATGCATGAGGGGACTAAGCATTTAAGCAAAGAAGTAACTATCCCTTATTTTAAACAAAAGCAAACATAGAAGAAGAATGCATATGGATGCAACATGCTTATGAAAAAGAAGAAGAATAGAGGCAAAGCGAGATGTTCAAATCAATCACACAAACCACACACTTAATTAATTAGGCTTGACCCACTTTTGAAAAAAAATGTTTTTTTCTTCCCCAGTGGAGTCGCCAGCTGTTGCGCCCGAAAAAGTCCCCGAGGGAGAACCATCCTCGTTCACAACTTTTCCTAAGACAATGAAGCCGCCACCAATATTTATTAAGGAAAATATTAGGAAAACCTTTTTTGGAAAGCGATTGGTCTTGCGAAACTAGAGAATAGGGTTCGGGGGTCGGTTACGCGCAGGGAAGGTGTTAGCACCCCACACGTCCTCTCTACTGAGAGGGAACCTTTAATTAAATGTGTGGTTTTAGTGTGTTGACTTGAAAATACTTAATTTTGCCTCTCTACTTCTTATTGAAAAATTCTTAAAGAAAATCTTTAGTAATTATGAAAAGGGGCGAAAATGTGTTTTTAGAAAAAAAACGTTTGACGGGACATGGCCCGCTCCTACGTATCTCCTGGTGCGATGGAGAACTCAAAGCTACGTAGTTTTTCTGAGTCTTTTTGAAAAGTTTTTGTTTTTTATCTTTTTTAGTGAGTTTTTCAAAATAGGACGAGCATTTAGTGAATGATTAAACTAACCAAGGTTATGGGTAATCACTGCTAAATACTCTTGAAAATGAGAGTCACTACCGTCAGTCAGACGAACAAAGGCTCTGATTGACTATTAGTAGCGACTCGTTTTTATTTGTTCTTTAGAAAGTGGTTTTCGAAAGAGATTGATTCGCACGATGATCAAACTAACAAAGGTTATGAGTGATCATCGCTTGCTGTTCTTTGGGGAAAAAGACATCGCCACCAATGGCTAGACGAACAAAGGTTCTGATTAACCACTAGCGACGATGGGTTGAAAATGATTTTAAAAAGGAAAAGGTTTGCGAAAGTGATTCTTTTTGTTATGAAAATAACTCTTTTCTTTTTGTTATGCAAATGCTAATTTTTTGGTTGCGCTTGACGAGAATGTGACTCGCTCCTACGTATCCCAAATGGGAATCAAAGCGACGTAGTTCTAACGAGCTTTGAAAAATCTTTTTGAAACTTCTTTTGAAAATGAGAGCTTTCATGATGATCAAACTAACAAAGGTTATGATGGATCATTACTAGTAACTCTCTTTGAAAATGCCTTTTGTAAATGCAAACTTTCATGGTGATCGAACTAACAAAAATTATGATGGATCACCGCCAATAACTTGTTTTTGATTCTTTGATACTTAGAAAAATGCTTTTTGAAATTGGATGCGTTCATGATAACCAAACCAACAAAGGTTGTGATGGATTATCACTAGTAGCTTGCTTTATGCTTGCGAAAGTTCTTTTGAAATTGAGGCTTTCATGACAATCGAACCAACAAAGGTTGTGATGGATTGCCACTAGTAACCATTTTTATGGCAAGTCGTTTAGAAATGAAAACAATGAGTGCAAGAAAGAATTAGTGAATTCACGATCATTGGAATCAAATCATTAAGCAACAACATCTGAATTTGCAAACAAGGATCAAGCCTAAACTATATATATTAGATCACAACACAAAGGTAGGCAAGGAAGGAACTTGAAGTGGGCATTTAAGTAAGAATACAAGAGTAGGCAAGATTGAACCTAAATGCACATCTAATGGAAGATGCTAGGTGAGAACCATACTCAAATATTTCTACAAGATGCAAGGGAATCTAAATGCACATCTATTGGAAGATGCAATGTATGGAATTGACCTATCTAAGTGTTGATGATATTCTTATATGAGAGTGGACAATGAAATTGTTAGCTTAAGGAAAAGAGTTGCCTCAATCATGATCATGGGCAAGCATAAGCAAGCAAATTATTTAGCAACCAAAGTATCAAAGAATGTTGAATCACTTTAGTCAATCCTCACACTTAAGATTAAGTGCACAAGTGCACAAGTGTGAATCACCTTGCCAATCATCAACAAAAACAAGTTTATTAAAGCAAACCCAAACCCTAATTTTTTATGTTAAAACCTAGGAGCATACATACCCTAAATCAACTATTATTCATCCCCAAATCATGAAATAGACAAAAGCATTCAAGAACCCTAAACCTAGGCCCATGGCCGAATGTCATCATGCTTGAAATGAGTTTCTTATTTTGTGAAAGTTATGCAAACAAGAGTGAATATGCAAGGAAATGTGAGAAAACACAACAACAACTAGCAAATCACATTTTTATGAGAGTATGCGAAATACAACATGCCATAAAACAACATTTTATTTCATGAAAGGCAAGGATTAAGATCAACACAAATCAACATTTATCAAAGGGTGAGAAGCATCATAAGCACCCAAGCCTCCCTAAGTGCTTGTCAAAGTGCTTATGACACTTCTCACCAACAACAATCAACAATATGAGAATATGAAGATGATAGGATGAATGCTTTTTATATTTTTTGAGGAAATACTCAAAGATGATGCAAGGTTTTAAGGATTACCTTAGCTTTGAGCTAGAAAGTGAGATGAGAAGATGAAGCTAGGCACAAATCAACAAAACTCCAATATCCTTCAAAGAAGTACCTACTTGATGATGATGCTTGAACTTTGAATGAGAAATGGAGGGAGTATGTGAAAGAGGGATGCAAATGAGGTGAGTTGTTTGTTAGGGTTTTTGGTGTAGGAGAAAATGAGAAGGTTCCTTTGAGATGAAAGAAAAAACAAGAGGAAGTGAGGAAGAGGAGGGGGGCTACGAATTTCTTGGTCTTTTTGGAGAGGAGAGAAGTGAGTTGTTCTTATTCAAATCCTTGGGAGGCCAAAGATCTAATGGGTTTAAGGTTGTGAGAGGGAAATAAAGAAATTAGTGTGTATTTAGTGGTGTAGAGAGAAATAAGGTAAAAATATGTTGTGTATTGAATGTTATTGGATTCAAAGGTGTGCTTGTCATGATGAAAGGCTTTTTTTGTGATGTGCACTTGATGGGGCTGAAGTGAAGGGCATGAGGGTGGAGTGAAGGAGGTGAAGAAATTAGTGTGTATTTAGTGGTGTAGAGAGAAGGAAGGTAAAAATATGTTGTGTATTGAATGTTATTGGACTCAAAGGTGTGCTTGTCATGATGAAAGGCTTTTTTTGTGATGTGCACTTGATGGGGCTGAAGTGAAGGGCATGTGGGTGGAGTGAGGGAGGTTGTTTGCTTGTGAAATTGGTGCTTACTTTGGCCAAAAATGGATAAAAGCAAAAAGCACCTAAAAGGAATTAGCCCTAATTCTAAAAATACCATAAGCATCCAATATTATTTTGTTATTCATTTTTTTATTTTGATTTCAGATTTCTATTTTTAATTATACATATTTTTGAGCCTTTTTGAAAGTGAGAGAAAAAAAAAACCGTTATAATTGACCAAAATACCCTTTTTGGCTCTAAAACCCTAATTTGCCCGAAAAGTGCGTTCCAACCCTAAAAACGATTTCAAGAACCTTGGAATGCCTTCTAGGATCCGAAATGTAGTGCATAAGGCTCTTCGCTCTTCAATTTATTTATTTTTTGGAAAATTAGGGTTTTGGCCTAAGCCGGACAAAATTGGGGTATGACAGCTGCCCCTCTTTATTTGGATTTTACCAAGAAATAAAGCACAAAATCAATTTTTGATCTTATTTTATTTAAGCAAAGAATCAATTTTTCAATCTTAGTTTTAGAAGCAAACATTCGATCATTCACTTATGAAGTTGTTCTCTTTTTGAAGCAAAGAATCGATTGTCACACTAAGTGTTTTTAAGCAAACAATCGATTATTCACTTATTAAAAAATGCTACAACGGTCATATTTTTGAGTAAATAATCGATTGTCATACACACTATTTCAAGCAAGAAATCGATTCACTACTCACATTTTTTACGTAAAAAATTGTTCCAACGGTCATATTTCTACAAACCCTATAAATAGTCACTTAGGGTTTTTCACGAAAAAAGAGAGAACACAGATACAACACACAAATCAGAAAAAGAAGAAAAAAACTTTCACCGTCATATTCTTTCTTCAAGTTCTTCATCGTAAAATCCAATTCACTCATCTCTCTCAACTACTATACTGTTATATTGCTTGAGTGATTGGATCATAGTTTCTCTGTTGTATTCATCTACTACTTGGTTGTTGTGAAATCCTGGAAAGTGTTCTTGAGTCGTTCAATTAGGGAGATTGGATTGGTAGCGAAATCGTTAGCGGGGAGCTTGAGTTCTCAATTTGGGGAAAATTGAGAGTGGTGTGGTAGCTATAGGGAAATTTCTTGTTTGTAAAACGTTGAAGAAGTTCTTCTCATATAGTGGTTATTCGCAAGTCCAAAGGTTGCAAAGCCGGAGGCCGAGGACGTAGGGCTTTTATCCCGAACCTCGTAAAAGTCACGGTGTATCTCTTTCCCTTCTCTTTACTTTGTTTTTGTTTATATTTGTTTATCGTTATATTTGGTTTCATTGCGCTGCGTTCAATATTACAATCTGTTTATCGTTAAATTTGATAATAGTAGTGCGGTTAGTGTAAAATATCACTGTAACTGGTTCTGTCATAGGTATAGCTTGCTTAGGTACTGCATATAGTTTAAATCCTATTTTCCGCATTTGATTTAAACATGCATCGTTAATTATTGAAAACAAAAAAGCATTCAATTTTAGCGTATAACCTTATTCACCCCCTCTAAGGTTATCATATAGTCCAACAATTGGTATCAGTAGCTAGAAATTGCATATAGAGCTTAACATCTCGCAATTTTATTTTATCTATTTATTTTTTATCATGGGTTCATTTATGAAAGAGGGGATGTCCTTCAATAGGCCACCCCTGTTCGATGGGACTAACTATGACTATTGGAGTAGTCGAATGAAATATTAATTACCGGCGGATATGATATATTACCAGCGGATTTTGAATTTAAACGTAAATAATTTACCGGCGGATTTGTGGCGGGTACCGGCGGATATTCCGCCGGTAATTTCCGGCGGATTTTCCCTCGGAAAATCCGCCGGAAATTACCGGCGGAATATCCGCCGGTACCCGCCACAAATCCGCCGGTGCCAACCGGCGGATTATCCGCCGGTAACCGTTACCTGCGGGTGAATTTCCGGCGCCTTTCCGGCGGAAAAAATCCGCCGGTAATGCCCAATTTCCGGCGGATTTTTGCGATTACCGGCGGATTTTGGCCGCCGGTAATCGCAGAAATTCTTGTAGTGATACAACGCACAACTCACAAATCAGAAAAAGAAAAAAAGAACTTTCACCGTCATATTCTTTCTTCAAGTTCTTCATCGTAAAATCCAAATCACTCATCTCTCTCAACTCCTATACTGTTATATTGCTTGAGTGATTGGATCATAGTTTCTCTGTTGTATTCATCTACTACTTGGTTGTTGTGAAATCCTGGGAAGTGTTCTTGGGTCGTTCAATCAGGGAGATTGGATTGGTAGCAAAATCCTTAGCGGGGAGCTTGGGTTCTCAATTTGGGAAAAATTGAGAGTAGTGTGGTAGCTATAGGGAAGTTATTTGCTTGTAAAACATTGAAGAAGTTCTTCTCATATAGTGGTTATTCGCAAGTCCAAAGGTTGCAAAGCCGGAGGCCGAGGACGTAGGGCTTTTATCCCGAACCTCGTAAAAGTCACGGTGTATCTCTTTCCCTTCTCTTTACTTTGTTTTTGTTTATCGTTATATTTGATTTCATTGTGCTGCGTTTAATATCACAATCTGTTTATCGTTAAATTTGATAATAGTGCGGTTAGCGTAAAATATCACTGTAACCGGTTCTGTCATAGGTATAGCTTGCTTAGGTACTGCGTATAGTTTAAATCCTATTTTCCGCATTTGATTTAAACGTGCATCCTTAATTTTTGAAAACAAAAAAGAATTCAATTTTAGCGTATAACCTTATTCACCCCCCTATAAGGTTATCATATAGTCCAACAGAGGGAAGATAAAGCACAAGCCGTGGAAAAAAGCGGTCGAAGACCTCATCAAGGCCGGGTTCGTAAAAGAAATAAAGTACACTACCTGGTTGTCGAATGTCGTCTTGGTAAAGAAAGCAAACGGTAAATGGCGGATGTGCGTCGATTACACAAACTTAAATCGGGCTTGTCCGAAAGATGCCTTCTCGGTCCCCAACATCGATAAATTAGTCGATAATGCGTCCGGGTACCGCTTGTTGTCTTTCCTAGACGCCTTTATGACACCACAAGGAAATTATTGCTACCCGATGATGCCATTTGGTTTAAAAAACGCAGGGGAGACATATCAAAGGACGATGAACAAAGTATTCAAAGATCAAATAAGTAGGGTCACCGAAGTTTATCTAGACGACATGATCGTAAAAAGTAAAACAGATATGGACCATCTAGCCGATCTGCGAGAAGTGTTCGCTGAAGCTCAAAAGATTTCCCTCAAGCTCAACCCAGAGAAGTGCACTTTTGGGGTTAAGGCTGGTATGTTCTTAGGTTTTTATCTTACTGAGAAGGGCATCGAGGCTAACCCGGACAAGTGCAGGGCGGTAATAGAAATGAGGCCGCCCTCAACAAAGAAAGAAATTCAAAAGCTCACCGGGATGATCGCAGCCCTATCCCGCTTCATATTGAAGCCTGCAAATAAATCTCTCCCGCTATTCAGGCTTCTTAAGAAAGGAGTATAATTCGACTGGACCCCAGAATGCAAGCTCGCATTGGACCAGCTCAAGGCCGTTCTCTTGCAGCCACCAATCCTGACGAGACCCGAGCCGGGGAGACACCGTATCTATACTTGGCGATCACCGATGAAGCCTTCAGCGCTGTTCTCGTGCGAGAAGATAGCTCAAAGCAAAATCCCATCTGCTTCGTTAGTAAGGTCTTGCAGGGACCCGAGTTGAGGTATCAGAAGGTAGAGAAGCTCGCTCCGGCATTAGTCATTGCCGCTCGACGACAAAGGCCCTATTTTGTCGCCCACCAAATCGTAGTCAGGACAGATCAGCCGATCAGACAAATTTTGCACAGACCGGACTTGGCGGGGAGAATGATCAATTGGGCAGTCGAACTCTCCGAATTTGGGATCAAGTATGAAGCAAGATCTGCGGCTAAGGCGCAGGTGATGGCCGATTTCATAGCAGAAATGACCCCGTCCCCGGAAGCAAGCCCTCGTCTTACCTGGACCCTGCACGTCAATGTTCCTCCAACAGTAAAGGAAGCGGGGCCGGCCTGATTCTAGAGAACTCCGAAGGCTTGACCGTGGAAGTCTCGCTCACTTTTTCTTTCCCCACCTCCAACAACCAGGCCGAATACGAAGCGTGCATTGCAGGATTATTGCTCGCTTGGGAGTTCAACGTCGCCAGGGTCGAACTCCACTTCGATTCGCTCCTGATGGTTTCTCAAATTAAAGAAGTTTTTGATGCAAAGGACATGGTCCTCCAAAAGTATTTAGCAAAGGTAGAGAGCTGCTAAAGTTGTTTCAACATGTTGAGGTCAAACATGTCCCAAGAACGGAGAACGTACGGGCCGATATCCTTTCCAAACTAGCAAGTACCAAGAATCCATGGAATCACCGAAGCGTTATTCAGGAAACATTGTCTCGGCCAAGTGTGCAAATTGAGGCCGCCCCCAGCACCATCTGCGTGATCGACCTAGGAGAATGCTGGATCGTCCCCATCCTCAAGTATATCCAAACTGGGAGAATCCCAAGACTCGAAGAAGGCCGCTCTAACCAGAAGAAGGGCGTCCTCATACTCCGTCATCGAGGGAAGGCTCTTTCGTAGAGGATACTCCATGCCACTCCTGAAATGCCTGCCGCCTGATGAGGCCGACTATGTCCTGCGAGAAATACACGAAGGTATATGCGGAAACCACCTGGGTAGTCGATCGCTCGCCAAAGAGATTCCTGGGATGAGTCGCGGACTAGGTCGCTCTCTTTAAGACGTTTCATGGCACTGCTCCAAGGTGCAAGCAGGCTATCAACCACGACGTCCGCAGGATAAAACAACCTAGCCGAAACTGCTACGAAAGTTCACTGCACCGTGAAAATTTGCTCTAAGATATACACCCTTAATATGGTTATGAAAAACCACTCTTTAGAAGCTATGCTTGGAAATGCTTCAAGCTTTCTAAAGAAGAAAGAAATTTTTGGTTATGAAAAATCACTCTTTAGAAACTAAGCTTGGAAATGCTTCAAGCTTTCTAGAGAAGAAAGAAATTTAGGGAGAAGAGAGAAAACTTGAGGAATGATTTATCGTCAAGTGGTGTAAGTAAGAGGTGATGAGGGGTCTTCCTTTTATAGGAATATGAAGAGATAGCTGTTGGAAGGAATTTAATAGCCAACAACTCTTATGACCAAAAATGTTACGGTTTGACTTTGATCCGGTCGACATGACCGTTGGAGACTTTGACTCGGTCAATATGACCGTTGGGAGACGCGAAAAAATAAAAAATAATTTTCGGAAATATACACCACAAGGCCCAAGCCCGGTCCGGCAACCCCGGCCGGCCGGTCAGACAGCGGCGGCGCGCAGGCGTGTGGCGGTCATTTTGTGTGCGTCCTCTCCCATTCACAAAATTGGGTACCCCTTGGGGTCCAAACCCATGTGTGAGTTTCCCACTTATAAACACTCTCAAAGTGTCTATTTTATCCAATGTTGGACTTTTTCAATTCACATATAACATCAAAGTTCCAACAAGAAATGCCTCAAATCTTCATACCGGTGTGAAAGAAGCTGCCACCGACTAGCACTGTTGTCACTGATGCATCTCCGCTTCCACTTTCTCAGAAGAGCCAAATTGAAGGCTTCCAAATTCTTCACCTCCAAACCACCATCCTTCTTGGGTCTACACACCTTGTCCCAAGACTCTCAATAAACAGGATGACCATCTCTATTACCCTCACCCCACACAGGAAGTCCCTCTGAATCTTAACTAGCTCTTGGATTACAATCTTGGGGGCCTTGAAAAAAGAGAACATATAGAGCAGAATACTATTGAGAACCGAGTTAGTGAGAGTCACTCTACCCCCAATAGACAAGAAACGCCACTCCACGACGAAAGCCTCTTTCTCACATTATCAATAATCGAAACCCAAGTATATCTTCTTCTAGGATTGACTCCCACCGGAATGGCCAAAAACTTAAACGAAATAGCAGTGGTGCTGCAAGACAAGAAAGTAGCAGCCGCCTCCAGAAAATCATCCTTCAAATTAATGCCATAAAGACAACTCTTGTGGAAATTCACCTTAAACCCCAAGACCAGTTAAAAAATTTTGAAGATAGAATTTATACACCGTAAGTTACCCCAGGTGCCCTTGCCAACCAAAATAGTGTCATCCTCAAACTGAAGCATCGAAAAGCTGAGACTGGCGTGGACCTGAAATTCAGAGAAACACCCTTCACACACCGCTTTCTGAACCATTTTGGCTAAACCCTCGGCAATAATGAGGAAGAGGAAAGGAGATAAGGGATCCCATTGCTTTAGACCCCTATGCATCTTAAAATCCTCGGTTGGACTCCCGTTAACAAGAACATACATCGAATAATTGTGTAAACAAGATCTAATCCAATTAATCCACACCAAACCAAAACTCATCTGACCCATCATGTACTCAAGAAAGCCCCAAGGAATAGAATCATAAGCCTTTTCAAAATCAACTTTAAAAACATACAATCTCCCTTTCTTCTCTTAGCGAGATCAACTAGTTCATTGACAACCAACACCCCATCCAAAACCTGTCGGCCCGAAAGAAACGCCGATTGAAAAGGAGAAATAACCCTAGGCAGAACCTTTTTCAATTTGTTGGCTAACACTTTAGCCAAAATTTTATAGATGCATCCAATGAGACAAATCGGGCGATACTCCTCAAGATCTTGAGGATTCTCCTTCTTGGGAATGAGAGAGAGGAAAGAAGCCAAAATGGCTTTGGATATCTTTGCATTAGCGTGGAACTCTCTTAAGAAACCCAAGATGTCCTCCTTCACCGCCTCCCAAGAGTTTTTATGAAATTAAGGTTGAAGCCATCAGGCCCTGGCCTTTTATTCCCATCACAATCCCACAATTCATCTTTCACCTCCCCCTCCTTCGTGAAAGGAGCAAAGAGGTGACGGTACTTTTCCTTATTGATCTTACCGAACTCAATTCCCCTGAGAGTAGGTCTTTGAAAATGCGCCTCGACAAAACTAGCTTCAAAAATTCTTTTCACTCCCTGCTTCACCTCCTCCAACTTCCTCTCGTCCCTATTCAAAGAAACGATCTAGTGAGCTTTATTACGATTCTTAATGCAAGCGTGAAAATACTTACAATTGTGATCCCCTTCTCTGATCCAATTGGCTCTAGATTTTTGTTTGATCATACTCTCTTTGATATGTAACTTCTTCCAAAAAGACGAGGAAACTTCCTTCAGCTTAACCACATTTTCCATCGCACCCCCCAGAAATAACCTGATCAATCTCATTCATTTTAGAAACAAAATTGCTAATACTAAGATCCATCCGACCGAACACCTTATTCCAAACCTTGAGCTTAGCTTTCAACAATTTAAGTTTCTCTTGAATCACATACCCCTTTTTTCCCTTAACCGAAAACCCTTTCTACCACTACTCCACTAATCCTTTGAACTAAGGATGCTCTAACCAACCATTAAACAAACGAAAAGGCTTCGGACCCCAATCCTTGGAGGAACACAACAACCAAATAGGGGTAATGATCTGAAATATCTCTATCACCCACCCCACTGACCATTAATCTTCCAAGAAGAAATCAAATCATCTGAGATTAAAAACTGGTCCAATATGCTTCTAGACAAGCCATCTGAACTAAACCAAGTAAACTGTTTTCCATATAAAGGGACATCCACAAGTTCCATATCTAAAATAAAAGAATTAAACTCTGTCACGTTTGCCCTACGCAGATGCGTACTATTACCTTGATGCTCTTCCAAAGATGAAACAACGTTAAAGTCTCCCACTACGCACCATTCACCTCAATCGCCTTGATGTTTCAAAGCCAAAATGGCGTCCCACACCTCCCTTTTTCTCACTGTCGATCCCGTAGCATACACGTTAGAGATCAAGTTTTTAATTCACAGACAGTGGTCAACCATGTTAAGTATATATAACTTGGAGTTTGTTCATAAGTATAGAAGGTCGCAATTCTGTTTTTAAGATTTCTGTCTGGTGGGGAAATCCTCTTGTATGTCTGAATAAGGTGTAATTGACTTTTTGCCTCACTTTCCCTGGGGTACTCTTTTTCCTCCTTGAGTCTTTTTCATATGGGGTTTTGGCCCACAAAGGTTTAATGATGCCCCTTGTATATGTAAGGGTTAGAGTACCCCTAGTACTCCCTTTAATATACTATTTTGCTTATATAAAAAAACTTTCCCCACCAAAATTCGGTCAAAATCAGGAACTAGCTCATAAAGCATCCTCTTTCGATATTCTCCCCCTTCCTTGAAACCTCAAGCATCCTCTCCCAATCAATCCTTCATCTGCCTCCTCACGATGTTCCTCAATATCTCCACCTCCTTCGCAGCCAATCTCGCTCCAATAACGCCACCACTCTAATCTCTGCCATAATAAACCTTCTCTCGTCACTACTCGTGTCATTTATTTCAAACATCCATGAAACCCTAAAACCAATAGGATCAACTCACTTTCAAATCAAACTCACACCATTTCATTTTCATCTCTTTGTTTGATGGGCACCCACGGGTTAAATAAATGGATATTTCAACTACTCTTTTGTTAATGGATATAGAGGCAGATGCAATGGTATAATTATCCGTATATATCTCTAATTGAAGTGATAAATGCATAATTTGGAATTATGTTATATTTGATGGAAGACCCGTTTGTTATTAGAGACTATGATGTTATAACAAGAGAAAGAAACTTTATCCTCAGTGTTGTTAATTTTATAGAGAGTATTTTGATGTAAAAGAATTAAGAAATTATATGTTTAATTGTATTTAATTTATTAATTCTGCGGTTAGTAATTTTTTCGTCAAAAGAATAGCAAAAAGTTCTATAGAATTCTTTTAAAAAATATTTATGGTATCCGTAGATGCTCGCAGATGCTGGAATACTCGTTAAGCAGAGTTATTTTTACTAGATAGTCTACTTTTGTTTTCCTTTTCTCTTTCTGGTCTTTTTCTATACTTGTACCAAAAAATAACAGTTATCTGCACGAATATAGAGAGAGCACAAATACCATTTTAATCAAACTATTGAAGTAGCGGTTGAATGTTTTTTTAGATACGTGTAGCGATTGAATGCTATCTGCGCTCGTAGATACCCATTGACATCCCTGTAAATTACATCAAAAGATCTCTCCAATGCATTGTCAAGCCCACTGAAAAAATTGGAACCAGCATATATATATATCAATAAAAAAATAAAGAAAATGACACATATTAGCTTAAAAAATAAGTTGGTAGTAATCAGTCGCTTTTATAAATCACACTTTAGTACTTTAATGCCACTTTATATCATTAAACAGGTTTTAAAAAGTAAGATTAAAGGAATCCTTAAAAAGACAAAAGACGTAGAATATTGTTTTAAAAGTTGTTTTTATAAAATATAATTTTGGTTCGATTTGGATTGAATTGCATATATATTTATTTAGGGGAACCAAAACCTATCTACTCCAATCCAAAATTTCAATTTATTTTTTGCTGTTTTCTATCTTTTCGATTCAGTTACCACGATTTGAATTAGATTGAATTAGTTGATGAACACTTTATTTATCCCTCACCCAAACAATTATTTTTTATAAGAAAAATATTAATAATTGATTAATGTTAACGGAGCCTGCCTATTAAAAATTGACGCACGCTAACGTAGATATTTCATGCAATAAATTGGAAGATTAATATGGGCCCTACTTAAATCACACCATGACCAAGCTTGGCTAAAAAAGACCAGGATAAACCTCATTAGACAATGACATCTTGTTTTAATATTAATAATTAATAATTAAATAAAATATTCAAAGACATGTTTTGTGTTGGTGGAGCCCAACGGAGAAGATTAACAATTGATGAACCACACAACTCATGAAACACGAAAAAGAAAAAAGGTTCTCAATTATCAAGTTGATAATACTTAATCTGTTATTTACCACCTCAGTCTAATTACTTATTTATTATTGTAAATTCCATCTGGTACTTAAATTATTATTATTATTATTATCGGGATAAAATCTAGAAAAAAACAAGTTGGAAAAAAAGAGTGGTGAAACGGGAGAAGCGTGAGGAGTTGGGCGTGTAAAACGTGTGGGGCCGGCCGTAAAGAGTACCGTCCAAAATGAGAAAGAGAGGACATGAAGCGTGACGCGCGATGATTGGTTGAGGCTATTATAGATAGCGGATGCTCCACGAAACCCATAACTCCTCCTTCTATTGTGACCAAGTGTGCTTTCTCGCTTCTAGTTCGAGACGAAAATGTACTACCGTGTAGGGGTGTTCAAAATCGAAACAAATCAATAGAAAATTGTAAATTGAACCATCTCAAATCGAAAACTGTAAAAAACTGTTTTGGTTTGAATGTATTTGGATGGTCATTTGTTTTTCCAAAACCGAACCAATTCAAACCGCACATATTATTACATTATTATATATTATAAAAAAAAATAAAAATGTGTATTTAATCAACTCACACAAAACCAACACGTTTAGCCCAGTGGTCGGGCTACCCTGAGCTACGTAGTGGGGGTCGATCCGGTTTGCTCCCGAGTTTGATTCCCGCCCACGTTAAAAAGGCGTGTTGGCCAGCGAAATCCTTGCCGCAAGTAGCGAGCGGAGATTAGTCATTCGTTGAAAGTGTTGGGACACTCCGTGGGTAGCCAGCAATGGTCCTAAATAAAAAAAAAACTCACACAAAAACACGTGTCGCCTTAGTCTCACACACATTTACGCCTTACTTAGTCGCATGAAATATCTATTTTAATTTGACTAAACTTTAAGCGTGGTAGTTCATATGTGAATAAAATAATGATCACATATGGAAGAAAAATCATTCAATCCAATCCTTATGGTTTTCTCAATTTTGTCATATAATCAATTTGGTTTTAAAAATCAAATCCAATATGATTTTACTTCACTTTGGATTGGATTGAATTTCAATTTTTATTCTCTAAAATTGCTTAAGATGCAAAATAAAAATAATATCTTTTTCATAGCATCGAAATATCATATATCATCAAAGTAACTAAGTATTTTGATAAAAAAAAAGTAACTAAGTATGTTTTAGAAAAGCAGTTAAATCATTACAAAAGATGCAAAGTACATAGTCAAAAGTACATCGTCAAAGTAGCCAAAACAAAATAAATATAATAAATGCAAAAAATATATTAAATATGGGTAATATTTTAATAACATTTATAATCAATTATAGGGTTAATGATGCTTTTGGTTCCTATAAAATATGAAAATCAATCTGGACCGGATCAAGAGGCTCATTCAGTAATTGGATATGGATTGGCCAATCATAACTGGATGGCTCAGATCAACTCTTTCAATCCGACGACTCACAACAAGCACGATCTCCAATAAATACCAGCTCACATTGCCATAATAAGGTAGATTCTCATTCTGGCTAAATCACTCATCTATTCTCAATACTGACTTGAGCGTCGGAGTGGCTTCGCAAGTACCCCTCCCGGGCTCGCTCTAAACCACCGGTCAGATAGTAGGAGATCTACCAACTGCGGTCCACCCAGCACTGCAAGGTACAGAACATTGGCGACCACAGTGGGAGCTATCTATCTTTCACACCATCTCAACTTTTTTGAACTTTCTTCTACTTTCCCATGCCACCTAGAGGTAGACCCCGAGTCCAAAGCATTGCCGCTCTGCAGCCCCTGCCAGAGGGCACTCCCGAAGGCCTTGCTGCTCCCACGCCAGACCAAGACATTCAGGTCCCGGCACCCCAGCTAGACTCTATCCAGATCCCCGTCCAATCTGGGGATACGGCGACCATCCGCCAGCTCTTGGACCTGTTGAGCAACCGCACCCAGACTATATTGCAGCAAGAAGCACGCCTCAGGCAGATAGAGAGACGAATGACAGCCACGCCTGAGCAACCCCATCCCCGCTGCAACCTCATCCCCGCTGGAACACTCATGATGAGATACCGGGGGGCAAGGGAATCTGTCCACAGCAACATCTTCCCCCTCACTCTCACGGATTCAGCATTAGCCTGGTTCCAGGAGTTGAAACCAAACTCGGATTCATCCTGGAGGCAGTTGGCCACCATGTTCACAACCCGCTTTGCCGCTTCCCGGTTGAAATTAAAATCTGAAGAGGTACTCAGGGCGATCAGACAAGGAGAGAAAGAAACGCTTAGAGAATATCTGGAAAGGTTCAACAAGGAGGCTGGCAACGTCAGGAACCTTGAAGACAAGAGAAGACTCTTTTGGATGAAGGATGGCCTTAAGAAATGAAGCCTGTTTCAAAGAGACGTGGGGATTAACAAACCCCGAAGCTTGGATGAGTTCCTTCAGAAGGCACAAAAGTACATGGATTATGAATAAGACAACATGACATACCAATAGGAAGCCAAGGTTGGCAGCAACAAGGACGAGCTGGCCTGCAAGGCTATTGAAGAACCATGGCGGAAGCGAGTCCAATATAACACGACTCCTCGTGAGCCCCGACCTCGACAAGGTCGCTTCTCAGAGTACACCCGGCTGAACACATCCCAGGCTGAGATCCTTGCCGAATGCGCCGATGCGGAGTTTCGGGACATCAAACAGCCCGAACCTCTCGTGCAAAGGAAAGACCAAACCTCTAAGAAGTACCGTCGTTATCACAAAAGTTATGGGCACAATACCAACAAATGCAACACCCTCAGGGATGACATTGAAGAAATGATCCGCGAAGGGAAGCTCGCTCAGTACGTGAATGAGGAATATGATGAGACTCGGGATTCTGAATAGGGAGCAGCGCATCAGGACTTGAAACTAGAGCTAGGCCTAGTTAAGAACTTTATTGTTTGGGCACAAATGCAGAATGTAAAAACTCGATATGAATGATTAACAAAAGTTCATTTTGCAATTACAGTTTTTGCTCTAGTTCACTAGCATTAACACTTGTTCCAAAGAAAATTCCTTAAGATCAAGAAAGAAAAAGGGTCCAACTCCATAGTTAGGGGCAGAGCGAGACAGGTTTGAGACCCGACATAGCCTGCAAGGAGGGACTTCCTGACTCGCAGGGGCAACCTCGACATTAGCTTCAAGCCAAGACCATCTTCCCAAGGCGATGGTCTTGCAAATACATCTCTGAATGCAAGATCGCACGAAGTAGGCAAGCGCCGACTGATCAAAGGGAGACACCAGGATCGTTTGCATTTCCCCCTATTTACCAAAGCAAAAATCTCATGATTCTTTCCACTAGGTGACATTGGTTGTCACAAACCCCTTGGGCAAGTTCTATCTGGGCCGAGTTCTGGTAAACTGTGCCAAGGGTATCCTCAAGCTGACCTTGGTGGTCACAACCCCTTGGGTGATTTCTATCCGGGCCTAGTCCCGGTAAACTGTGCCAAGGGTACACTTCAAGCTGACATTGGTGGTCACAACCCCTTGGACGAGTTCTATCCGGGCCGAGTCCTGGTAAACTGTGCCAAGGGTATACTTCAAGTTGACCTTGGTGATCACAATCCCTTTGGACGAGTTCTATCCGGGTCGAATCTTGGTAAACTATGCTAAAGGTATACTTCATTACAAATTGTCCCGGCGGGCGTCGGCAACTCAACTGCCTAAAGCAAGCCAAACTTAGCGACTATCTACTTGAAAAAAATCCTAAGTCCAACAAAAAGGCGCACACGTGCGAAATCATCAGCAGAGCATGATCAGACCATGAGGCCTTGGGTATCAAGCGCCAAGAAAGGCGCGAAAATCAAGCAGGTGTGAGACCATAAGATCACGAGCACCAGAGATACCCACCTGCAAGGGGCTGTCTAGTTTGCAGACCATAACTTTGTCTATGCTTATCCGATGGAGGCGTGCGAGCATGCGTTGGAAAGCTAAAAAGCAGAGATACAATTCTTCTGTTAAGCTCAAAATCCAATTCGGACGTCTCAAAGGTCAAAACCTCACGGCTTGTAACCTCACGGTTTGCACCAAAGGGAAGCGTAACTTCACGATTTACAAGGTGAAGGTTTGCGAAGGGAACCAAGGTGAAGGTTTACAAGATGAAGGTTTGCAAGGTGACAATTTGCGAAGGGAACCAAGGTGAAGGTTTACAAGGTGAAGGTTTGCGAAGGGAACCAAGGCGAAGGTTTACAAGATGAAGGTTTACAAGGTGAAGGTTTACAAGGTGAAGGTTTGCGAAGGGAACTAAGGTGAAGGTTTACAAGATGAAGGTTTACAAGGTGAAGGTTTACAAGGTGAAGGTTTGCGAAGGGAACCAAGGTGAAGGTTTACAAGGTGAAGGTTTGCGAAAGGAACCAAGGTGAAGGTTTGCAAAGTGACAGTTTGCGAAAACCATGGTCACGGTTTGCGCAACGGAGCTTGGTTCACGGTTGGTAAGTCACACGCGTGGCTCACGGTTTACGCGAGTAAGTGTGGTTCACGACTTGGACCACACCATAGAAGGTGGGTCACGGTTTACGTGAAGAAAAGGGAAGAAGAAGATGATCATAACCCAAGAGAAAGAGACTGTCCAAGTTAAAAAACAAAGAACGTAGTCGTCACAGTGAAAATATCTTACACGACCCGACGAGGCAGACGAACCAAAACATCGGGCGAATCGACAAAAATCCTTCAAGCCAAGACCATCCTCCGGAATAATCTCGGCTTGGGGGGTAACTGTTCTGGACAGGACCAAGAGGCCCATTCAACAATTGGATATGGATTGGCCCAATCACTTTGATCCATATCCACAATATTCAAAGCCCAATTATGACTATCATAACTGGATGGCTCAGATCAACTCTATCAATCCGACGGCTCACAACAAGCACGATCTCCTATAAATTCCAGCTCACATTGCCATAATAAGGTAGATTCTCATTCCTAGCTAAATCACTCATCTATTCTCAATACTGACTTGAGCGTCAGAGTGGCTTCGCAGGTAGCCCTGATCCTGGGCTCGCTCTAAACCACCGGTCAGACAACAGGAGATCTACCAACTGCAATCCACCCAACACTGCAAGGTACAGAACACAATCCAATCTGTAATTATATAATGTATATAGATTGGATCGGTTCTATATAAAGGAACTGAAAATCGATCCAATCCAAACTTTTGGTTTTTTGCAGTTTTCAGTTTTTGGCCTTTAGGATTTGCGGTTTTTTGGTTCAATAGCTGCAGTTTCTTTTGGATTGGATCAGTTATGGACAATCCTATGAAGGATCTATCACTTTGAAAATGAGTATTCATTAACTTAGGGCCGGGAACCACGTGAATTTAACCTAATCATTAAATTAGTGTTGATAGGAGGAGAGTTAAAGAGAGTATTGATAATATTTTTTTTTGTTCAAGAGTATTGATAATATTTTGTAGGGTTTTTTTTAATACCAAAAAAAAAATTAAGGTCTTTTGGTTTTAGTCCCTCAAATTGTTTTTCACATCATGTTGGCCCCCAAATTTTTTTTTCATTAGTTTTAGTCACTTGTGACTTTTAATAGCGCTTCATGCTTTTAATAGTCCATTCTTGGACCTTTTATAGCGCTGTCATGAATGAATAAAACTGATGGGAAAAAAGTTTGGGAGAGCAAAAGTATGTGAAAATTTTATGAGAGACTAAAAAAAAAATCCAAATTTTATAGGTTTTAAAAAATCCAAATAAACAAAAGAAAATCTCCAAATTTTATAGGTTTTAAAAAATCCAAATAAATAAATAAATAAAAAGCATTGGAAAGAATAACCTAGAAATTACAGATAATACTGCTAAGATTGTTTGAATTCACAATGGTCGAATCTAAAGTTCATAAGAATAAGTTGAGGAAAAATAAAAAAGATACGCTTGATTTATTTATTTATTTATCTATCTTTATATAACTTCTTGTTTTGTTTTTTTACTTAGGTTTAAAGTTCTTATCCCTCTATAATTTCGTATGATGTTTCTTTTTCCTTGCTTCAATAATATTATGGTGATTGGTGACTCTGTCTTACCTTGCTAAGAAAAATAGTTAAATTCGACTATTACTAATTAAAATATCTAATGTTTGTAGGTTGTATTTGAATTGTTTCTATATATAAATGACATATCAGAACTCCCACAAACACAACATTTGATGAAATTATGTATCATTCTAATGTATTAAAAAGGTTTGATGGTAAATTTATATACTATACACTACAAACTAACAAAATTACAATATATTATACTATATTAGTTTCTACAATCACAATAACACTGTAAAAAAAAGTTTATACGATCATAATTAATACAATGTGAGAAATACTTACACATGGTTATTTCTCAAAATTTTAGGGTATGTTTGGGAGGGTTTAGGAGGGGAGGGCTTTGGAGGACTTGGTCTATGTGTTTTAATATCTATTTGAGATTTAAAAAAATTGAAAGAATAACATGATAGATAATGATAAAACATTGTTAATCACACTTCATTTTTGTCTAGAAACGTTTTATAGCTTCCTCAATTTAGAATTGAAAATTAAGTCTTCTCCGCCCTCCCCTCCTAAACCCTCCATCCAAACAGACCCTTAGAATTTTGTTTGTTTTGTACTTTACGGTATTCTTTCAATAAATATTTACTAGTACTTCTCATAATGACTACAATCCTTCCGGGGCAAATTCTGTCAGTCTCTTTTTGATTTGGCAATTGCAATTTAGTTCTTTAATTTGTCTTATATTTTGTCTCTAGGATGAATTATTTTAGGGGATCTTTCACCGTAACGAGTTAGGGATTCGTTATTATTGCTTTGGCTTTATTTTTTTTCCTTGCTTTGGGTATTGGCGCCCTAGTCCCCCCTTGGTCTCTCTTCTTTCTTTTTTCTCTTTTTTTAATAAATTTAGGGGAAGTACTCTTTTTCCTTCTTGATGTTTTTTCATTAGAAGGTTTTAACGATGCTTCATTCCTTATATTTGCCAAAAAAAAAAGACTACAAATCTTCCAAACAATATTTTTAAAACCGGTCCGGAGATTGAATCGGCAAAACCTCTGTCTGGGCCATTGTCCAATTGGTTCATTGATTCAAGGATGGTTGAACCAGATGAGTTATAATTAAATAGAAAATTAAAAAAGTATTAAATTTTGGAGAAATAATAAATAATAAATTAAAAAAATATATTTTAAGTTATTCAATTCGGGTCAATTCGGTCCAACTCGATCCTAAACAGTTCAATAGGCCTACGATTCAAATGGGGTTGAACCAACCACCGATTTGTCGGATTCTCCGTCCAACCAGTTGAACCGTTCGATTCGGTAGAGTTCTTGCTGCTGCGTTCAAGCAAAGAATGCAAACCAATCCCGTAAAAAAAAAAAAGAATGCAAACCAAACCGATTTCAAATAGTCAAACCGACATAAGGAGTAATAAATGTAGATGTTTGTGAACTTTGGGCAGCAGTCTCCGCGTTTGAGTGTGAACTCTACCAACTTTTTTTATCAACACAGTTAAAAGAGACATTTTTGTTTCCCATACCTATCAATGGGATTTGCGGCTGGTGGTGACGACTGACTCATGTATCTTTCATTTCCTTGTTAAAATCTTGTTTTATAAGCGAATATGTATTTTAGTTCCATAGAATAAATAATGTCTAATTTGATTTTTGAAATTTACAAATAAGAACATGCAAATTCCTATGTTAGTGATCCTTAAAAATTATTACGTATCAGCTGAGGAAAGGGTCAGCCGAAGTAAAGTTCATGCATATTACTCTGTGGGGGTACTCATCTCAGCTCCAAACATGTAACACATTGTTGATAGAAATGGAGTTGAGATAAGTACCCCCACAGATTAATATGCATGTTGGAGCTGCGCACGAAAGATAAGGGAACTGCTCTTAAATTGAAGGATAATGAATAAGACGCTCAATGAGATGTTTTTTTTATAAGCAAAAATTATATTAAAAGGGTGCAAGCGGGCACCCCAACAAACCCCATGGGAAAAAGTCTCAATAAAGAAAAAAGTACCTCAAAGAATGAGACAAAAATACAGCTACACCGAGTTCATACAAACCAAAAGATTATCCCACCAATCAGAGATCTTAAAATTAGAATTACGACCTTCTATGCTTATGAACCAAGTCCATGTTATAGACTTAACATGATTAACAAGAATCTGTAAACAAAAAACTTGATCTCTGAATAGAATACGATTCCTATGTAGCCATATACACCAAGTGACATCCATCCATATCAAATACTTCAGTCTATACTCCTTCGATTCCAATTGCAAACCATGCGCCCGGAAATGCTCGACACCTTCTAGAGTATCTGAAATCACCATTCCCGACCAATTTTGGATAGGGGTGTTCGCGGTGCGGGTTTATTCGGTTTTGAGCAAAAAAGAGAACCGAACCGCAAGGTTAAAATAGATGCGGTTTGGTTTGGTTTGGTTGGCTTCCAAACCAAACCAAACCAAACCAAACCAATGCGGGTTGGATTGGTTCGGTTGATTTGATTTTTTACGAGAAAAAACGCAATTTATAAATTTTCCAAAAGAAGAATAATTATTGTAACCAAAAAATATATAATTACTAATTAACATCAAAACACTTTCATACAAAATAGATATCATTCCAAGCAAGAAAAATAAATGGAAAAAAGAAGAAAAACATTCTTCACGAGATTTCCTCATATTTACATGTGTTCCAAAACATTCTTGTAATAGGAAAAAATGATTTGGACCTGCGTAAGAGGTGCTAAAATATTAGAGTATAGTTGAAGCTACATATCCGATTCATATGAAAAATAGATTGATATCAAATTCATATCAAAAACTATATTTTATATACATTGCTTATTCATATAAAAAATTGTATTGTATATAGGATTTTGCGGTTTGGTTTGGTTTGGTTTGGTTCGGTTTCTGTAATCAAAACCGCGAACCGAACCACACTGCGCGGTTCACTAATAATAAAAACCGAACAGAACCAATAAAAAGCGGTTTTTTCGGTTTTCGGTTTGGTTTGGTTTGGTTTGCTGTTTTCTATTGGTTTGGTTCGGTTTTGAACATTCCTAATTCTGAATAGCAGTCCAAATTAACCTGGAACACCTGCACAAGAAAAATAGATGGGAAATCGACTCATCCTGCTCAAAACAAAAGGGGCAACATGCCCCATGAGGGTCATTGATAATGCCCTTAGAAATAAGATACTCGCGAGTTGCTAGCTTCCCCAACAACAATCTCCAACCAAAAACTCCCACCTTAGTAGGAATAGATAGATGCCACATGTCAACAAGAGCACTCTAGATATCGCTATCTAACCTATCACGCTCAAGGAGATATTGATTATTGGCGAAAAACAGGAAACATGACATGCTAGTGGATGTTCTTAGTTGAGTAACTGCTAGGCAGTAGCGTAGTTAGTTGTTAGCCATAAGTTAGTGGTCAATAGAGACCAGAGTAATGTTTTTTTTAATACACAAGTTATTTTCAATTAATTTATCCTTTTCGCTTTTATTTATGTTTTCCTAGTCCAGTAGAATTAAACACTTCCACGCCTCACTCAACACTCTTTAGAGTATTTGAGGAACCCATAATTGAGAGACAGGGTTCTTCTTTCAATGTAGTTGCTAGAAGAACGAGAATCACTGTTGGAAGCTATTATCCGATTCCTCGGCTAACTTTCAAGTTGGACAAGAGTGATTTACACTTCTTGAAGCCAAATCTACGTGGTTCCAAGGTATCCCTACTCCTAAGAGGCCGAAGCTATGACTTTCTTTCAGGTCTTATTTGGCTTCAGGAAGAGGGAACTGATTCCATTACGTTAGAGTCCGACTGCAAAGGTATTATCGATGCTCTTTAGGGTGATCAAACGATGCATTCTGACTCTAGTCATATTATCACTCAATGTAGGAATAAACTGTGTTTTTCCAAATTATATGATTAGTCTTATTAGGAAACAAGCTAATCATGTTGCTCATTGTCTCGCTAGGGCTTCTAGTTTTTTCTGTTAGCCCCAAAGTAGTTAATTTTATTCCAAGTTATATTACACTCATTGGCGGGTTTACATAGGGCCCAGGGTGTGCAGCTGCACACCCCCCCTTTTAAAAATCTTACTGATACCCCTATTATAATTTTTTTTGACCCTATATTTTTTTATTTTGCACATCCTCCCCAACCTAGTCTCTAGTATTTGCACCACTCATTAAGCCCAAAACAGCAAAACTCATTAAGTGCAACCCAAGACCAAAACTCCAGTCTTCCACCAGCAACAACAACACACATTAAGAAGTGTTCATGAATTGATATTGAGTTGATCATTTTGAACAATTATGTCTTTACTTTTATTTATTATAGGCAAAATTACACCAGACGAACTTTAAGTTATTTATTTGTAACAAGTTGGCCCTTTAAGTTTTTTTGTAACAAATAGGCGCTTTAATTTACCTAACGTTGACACCGTTGACCTTTTGCCTAACAAATATGACATTTAATCCATGTCATTTTTATTTAATTTTATTAAAAACAAATTTAGGGTTCTAATTATTCATCTTCCTCCTTGCATTCATCTCTAAAACCTATAAATTCAACATCCAAAATTCGATTAAAGGGCCTATTTGTTACAAAAAAAAAACTTAAAGGGTGAACTTGTTACAAATAAATAACTTAAAGGTCCTCTGGTGTAATTTTGCCATTATTATAATATAAAATTTTATTTGATTAAATAGTCTGACCACTCTAGACCCGGGTCCTAGATACGCCACTGATTACACTACCCTATTTGAATGAATTGAATCAAGTTTGTTTTTCTAAAAAAAACTACGGTAACCACTTTCATAATTTTTGGGATGAAGATTAGAGGTGATTTTGGATAGAGGTTGTGGAGATAAAAAAGTTAACTACCAGGCACTAAGGGATAATTAATTCAAAATCGTGCATACACTCCCTTAAAAGTAGGGATATGAAAAATATAAGCAAAAATGTGGTTAATTAGCTATTTTAGTGACCTTTGGCCTATATACTTGCATGATGGCCTATCAACTAACGATCAATCAACTAATCAACTAAATATAAGAAAATATAGAGTTGATATAATTACTATTTTGCCCTTTTGACTTTTTACTACTTTGAGGGCAAATTTGGAAATTCTTATTTAACCACTCATATTTTTTCACTTTTTTTGAAAGTTGTGCTAGTCTCATTTCTCTCACTTCTTTTCTTTCAAATCAATCACTCATATTCTCTAACTTTCAATTTTTTTTTTATTTTCTCTCTTCCTTTTTACAAAGAATCACCTCATCTGCCTCTTTTTTTTACTTTTCCAATTTTTATTTTACTTTCTCCCCGTCTCTTATCCTTACTCGATTTCTTACTTTTTCAATTTTTGTTTTACCTTTCTCCTACCTCTCTATTCTACTATTTATCTTCTACTACCAACTAAATTCTCTTATCCATTATATCAATCAACTATTTATCTATTTATTATCTATTTAATCAGTTCAACCACTACCAAAAATACCAAACTAACTATTTTTAAATTATTTATTAATCACTTCAACCACTATCAAAAATATGACACTACCCGCTTATTTAATCATTTTCAATTATTCTATCACACTTATTTTGAGGCTAAATATGTCATTCTTAATTATTTTATCTCAATTTTTATCTTTGTGGGTCCAACTTTCTCACATTATCTCTTGAAATTTTTTATGTCACATTTAAAACCCACTTTCTCCCCTCTCTCACTCTTATCTGTCTAAATTATCTATTATGTTTATCTATTTATATATCTATTTAATCAGTTCAACCACTAGCAAAAATACCAAACTACGCATTTCTAAAACTCACTTTTTGAAGATAAATATGTCATCCTCAATTATTCGTTCTCAATTTTTATCTTTCCGGGTCCCACTTTCTCACATTATCTATTGAATTTTTTTATCTCACATTTAAAACCAATTTTTTTCCTCTCTCTCACTTTATATCTTTCTAAATTATTTATTCTATTTATCTATTTAATCAATTCAACCACTAGCAAAAGTAACAAACTATTCATTTCTAAAACTCACTTTTTGAAGATGAATATGTCATTATTAATTATACAATCTTAATTTTTGTCTTTGAGAGTTCCATTTTCTCACATTATCTCTTAAATTTTTTTATCTCACATTTAAAACCCAATTTCCCCCCCCTCTCTCTCTCCCTCTCTCTCTCTCTCTCTCTCTCTCTCTCACTCTTATCTTTCTCGATTATCTATTTCTCTATTTAAATAATTTAACCACTAGCAAAAATACCAAACTACCCATTTTCAAAATATTGGACGGAAAAATATTTTTTCAATTATAAATGTACATTTTGTTTTTTATAAATTTTTGGTTATCTTTCTTTTGAGTTTTATCGGGTAAACATTACATGTTATTGATACAATTTCATTATTTTTGATTTGTTATGAGGAAACGTAATGCGTTGTTGATATAATCATTATTTTTAGCCGACTAGGTAATTTCCTATACTTTTGTTGTATATCATGATCGTATATGATATAATATGTGAGGTAGAGTCGGTTAAGAACTTGAACAAAGATGTTAGTTTAGGTTTCTTAGGTAGTCTTTGTCTATAAATACCGATGATATGATGTAATATGTGAGGTAGTCGGTTAAGAACTTGACCAAAGATGTTAGTTTAAATTTCTTAGGTAGTCTTTGTCTATAAATACCGATTGTAGAGCTTGTTTTAATACACCAAATCAATCGAGGATCGACCCAAAAATCATTTTTAATGGGTGAAACCTAAAGCAAATATTTAATAGAGACCATTTTTCTTATAGTGAGAAGTTTTAGGTTTGGTCTGTTTTTTTAGCGCATTTTAGGTTTGGTCTTTTCGTCACTGTATGAGACATTTTTACTTTATAAAAATAATGAGAAATATATTTTTGGGTTAAAGTTCATATAAAAAATTTCACTCACTTTTAGTCTCCACATTTTCATTCGTTAATGCTTTTAGTCCTTCATGACTTTTAATAGCACTTAGAGGTGCTATAAAAAGCCTAGAAAAGCGCTATAAAAGTCCAAAAAAACACTATTAAAAGTCACAAGAAACTAAAAACATTCACGGGGGAAAATGTGAGGACTAAAAAGTGAAGTTTTTTATAGGGACTAAAAACAAAGTTCTCAAATTTCTTTAAGGATTAAAAACGTATTTTACCCAATATTATTTATTGGTGGGCCTAAAAGTAGGCCTTTAGTAGCTTTGCCCTTTGTCGGCCCTGAATCAATTAAACACAAGTTCTTAGACTACATTTTTAGCTTTCTTTTATCGCTTGCATATATAATTTATTTTCATGCAACCTTAGTTTAATAGTTCAACCTTTTTCAATTGCCATTCCTTAAAGTAGTCTAGGAACCCGCAACTGATAAACAAGATTTTTTTCTCCAGGTAATTTTTTGATCAAAAAATAAAATCATTGTTAACCGTACGAATCAACCGAGATATCACTTAATCAATTGAACAAATGACTAATTGGTTTAGAAGCAAATTCACACTATGCTGAACAAGTTCTTTTTTTGACAATAGGCTGAACAAGTTCAATTTCCTAACAAAATTTTCCTTGCATTAAGGTCTCTCCTCTCCTATCTTCTCTCAACCAAACAAAAAAACTGTTATTGAATAGGTATCCTCCACGGCAACAGTGAGATTAATCCTTCGAGATATGACAGATCCCTTTAAGCGATTGACCTATCTTAATAAATGTTTTTTCATACGTATTGGTCAGATCGAACCAAAGACCAAATAATAAGGGACCCAAGTATGTACTATTTTTGGCAAGTAATTTTGGTAAATGTTATTGAATCCTTAGCTCACTCTTCCCTCCTTTCCCTATCATCCATTAATACGCGTCCCCAACCATAATTTTAAACCAAAACAAAACATCCTAAATTAAATAGAGGGTAACCGTAACCGAAAGCAATATGCCCACTCACTCGACCGGTTTAAGAAAACCAACCCCCTCAATGACAAATCATCTGATGGTTCTTACATCCTCTCTTTTTCAAACCATTAATAAAAGAATCAAGTCAAGTACGAAATATGAAAATCAAGTGATAGCAAAATGTCAATATTAAACATTGTAGAATTTTGCCATTTGTCCAAATTTAGGGCTATTTTTGTTATTTTATCCCAAAAAAACAAAAAAACAGCTTTTTGCAGCACTTTATCGGTTTCTGCGGTGTTTTCCTGAAAAAGCGCTATCAATTTCTGCAACGCTTTTTCAGTTTCTGCATCGCTTTTTCAGAAAATAAAACACTTTTTCAGAATACTGTTTTTTAAAAAAATGTTTTTTTTTTCACATTATTTCTTTATAAAAAAACTGTATTTTTTTTAAAACATTAAAACACTTTTTTAATTTTTTTTATAACCTGTTTTTTTTAAAAAAAATGTCCTTCTTCACAATTTTAAAAAATTATTTAATTAATATTTTAAAATATGTTTTTTATCAGAATACTGTTTTTTTTTAAAAAAAAATACTGTTTTCGTTTTTTATTTTAAATAATTTTTTTATAAAAAAAACTGTGTTTTTTTAAAAAAAAGTTAAAACACTTTTTAAATTTTTTTTATAACCTGTTTTTTTTTTAGAAAAAAGTCTTTCTTCGTAATTTTAAAAATATTATTTAATTAATATTTTAAAATGTATTTTTTTTTCAAAAAAAAAATCTTTTTTTCATCCTTAATCTTTTCCACGGGACTGACAACATGAGTGCCAACGACAGTGCCAACGAGAGCATCAACGAGAGCGTCAACGGGAGTGCCAATGGGAGTACCGACTTTTTAGACTTTATCCAATACAACTATTTTAAAAAATAAGTTTTATTTATTTATTTTTATAATTTACTCAAACAACTAAAATTCATCAATTTAACCACCACTAATTATCAAAAAAAACATTTTCTCAAAAACAATATTGTCAAAAAAAAACCCATATGTTTAACAAAATTTAAAACAAAAATCCAAAAAACTAAATTATGAACAAACTAAATTATTAAATTCATATTATACTCAATAATTAAATAATCTAAAATTTATTATTTACTACAATCTCTCTATTTTTTTTACGGGTTCTCTCTATTATAACTACTAAAATTACCAAATTAATCTCTCTATTATAACTACTCAAATCAATTTAACCACTACAAAAAATTAGCAAATTATTATTTTATAATTACTAAAAATGAGTAAAATGCCAACAATAGTGGCAACGGGAGGACCCACAGGGATGCAAACGGGAGAGCCGACGGGGATGCATATTTTACCTAAAATTTCATTTTCATTTTTCTTCATTTTTACTCAATTATTAACTTTATTAGAAATACCCACCTTTTTTAAAGTTTTTCAAACACAACTATTTTAATAAATTTGGAAATATAGCATTTTATCAAGTTGTTCCCTTTTTTTATTTTATTTTGCAACTTTCAACGTATTTATAATTTCGTACGAAATTATAACAGATACAGTGTCACTCGCGTGTCATTTTTTATTATTTTTCTTTTTAAACTGTTTTTTTTTAAAAAAGATTTTTTTTTTATAATTTTTTTCCAATTTTTTTGTCATAACGAGAGCGCAACAGGAGTGCCAACGGGAGGGCCAACGAGGATGCAAACGGGAGGGCCAACAGATATGCATATTTTACCTCTAATGTCCAAATAAATTATTATGGATCAATGTAATTCTGATTGTCAACGGGGATGCATATTCCACTTTGAATTTCAAATCATACATTTTGGACATTGTTCACAACTTATGAATATCTTTCAAATTACTATTATAACTTAATGGCAATACTACGAGTAAAATACTAGTTTAACTTACAATAAAATTCCAATTTATTGCAATATTGAAAATAATAAATAGTATACAGTATATGTTTTTTACTTATCACTTTATTAATAATTATACCCAGCACATTCACATTCACATTCACATTCACACATACACTTGATTTCGTTTTTTCTCGATCACAATAACGTCCCCTCTTCCCTCCCTTTCTCTCTCTCTACTCTACACTACGCTTCCCTTCTTCTTCTTCTTCTTCTCTTCTCTTCTTCTCTCTCCAAAATTCAACCCAATTTATATTCATTTCATTTCCTACTCCCACAACAACACAACATAACACAAACCTCTTTCTCACTTGTTTGTGAATTATCATATGGCTTACCACAACCATAGTCACAACCAGCAGCACCATCTTTCACAAGAGCTTCCAATTCATCATTTCACAGACCAATATCAATTACCAAACTCACCCGACCCTAACTCCAAACCAACTTCCGATCCACACCAACTCCAAACCACACCTAATTGGCTCAACAACGCTCTCCTTCGTACTCACTATACCGACAACAATAACGACAACGACGAAAGCAACAACAATGAAACCAACGTTAACGGCGCTAACGGTAACAGCGCTTCAAATTTCCTCAACCTACAAACGGCTTCTGATTCAAGTCAATGGTTAGGTCGACCGATCCTTCATCGGAGTCACGGCGAGGTCATCGATGACGTCTCCGCCGTCAACGTCACCGGAGTCGGAGACTCAATTGTTGCCGGTCAAGAATGTTCGGATTTGAAGGGAGATGGTGTTGGAGGGAAGAGTGAGGTGGTGGTCGGAAACGGTGATGGAGGGATGGTGAACTGGCAGATGGGGAAATGGAAGGCGGAGATTGTGGCGCATCCTTTGTATGAACAGTTGTTGTCGGCACACGTGGCGTGTTTGAGGATTGCGACGCCGGTGGACCAGTTGCCCAGGATTGATGCTCAGTTGGCACAGTCTCAGAATGTGGTCGCTAAGTACTCTGCGTTTGGACATGCCGCTCAGAACATCGTAGGAGATGACAAAGAACTCGACCAGTTCATGGTATACTCTCTCTCTCTCTCTTTTTTCCTCACCTCAAATTTCTTTACCATTTATCCAATTAATTAAAGACACCTATTTTTTTTTTCATTTAATACTTCCTCAGTTATCTTATTTTACTCTTTCAACTTTTTTAAAACATACACTAAAGTTTTGTTGGAATACTCTAGAGTTTTTTAACATTCAATTAATTTTTAATTAATTTTTCTTACGGTTTCTAACAAAATTTAAGAATATTATAGAGGTATTCTATATTTTTTATCTATCAAAATCGCTTCTCTTATTTTTGGCTTAAAATTTGGCAATATGCTTTTTGTTGGTTTGAATTTATTTTTGTTTTTAATACAATCGTGAGGAATGGAGATGAAGAGGAGAAAATAAAGCATTGAGAGTTTTCTCAATTATTTGTGTTTTACCATTAGTTTTTTTTAACAAATCACCACTTCACCCTCTTTTACGCACTCTATTCAATATTCATTCACTCTATGATCAGTGGCGGACCCGGCAGCGGTGTCAAATTTTTAAGGCTAGTGTCAAGTGTCAAATGGGTGTAAAACTTAGTCTATTAGTACAATTTAAAATTTTCAGGGGGTTCAAAATAAAAATTTCAGGAGATTTGGGCTATTTATATAGGGCGGTAAGTGCAATTTTTTTTTCAGGGGGTTCAGAAGGTAGGTCCGCCACTGTCTATGATTATTTGTTAAAATTTATGCGAGTCTCACCATTTTAGAAGTGAGACCCAGAAATATAGCTCAGTTGGCGAGGTAAGGGACATGAAGGAGTTGCATAATTACAAGAAGGATGCCTAGGGTTCAAACCCCGGAAATTAACATTCCCCCACACTACTAACTTTTGCTTATAAAAAAAATGAGACCCATAAATAGAGCGAGTGTTTGTATAAAAGAGTGGGTCGTCGGTATTTCTCCCTTAGCCAAATCCTTGTACAAGCCTTTTAGCTTCCTCTATCAGGCTTCTGTCAAGTAATCCCTGCTACTGAAACGTAATTAAACCATGTTTGGTTTTCAGTTGTAACTTGTGAGGGCGTCAAATCCAAAAGAAAAACTAAAAAAACTATGCATATGTTTAATTAGCTTTTTAAAAACAGTTTTCTGCTTTTAAAAAAATTAAGAAAGAACAATTTTTTTCTTTGTTATCTTTGTTCAGTTTTCAATTGGGTTCAATTGTAAACTCATCTCAATTTTGAAGTTTAATCAAATATTTTTTATCAACATATTAATTATATTTTGTCTTGGTGGACAAAACTTGGTGGCACTAGAGAAGTTTATTATATATGATTCACTTGTTATCTTGATATGATATTTGCTGCTTGATGTTGCAGTCACACTATGTTTTATTGCTATGTTCCTTCAAAGAACAATTGCAACAACATGTCCGGGTCCATGCTATGGAAGCAGTAATGGCTTGTTGGGAAATTGAACAATCCTTACAAAGTCTAACAGGTGCTACGATAAAAATATTATTTTCCAATCAACTTTTTGTCTCTTGTATGTCACCTTAATTATGCTGCTCATTGCAAATTGAAAATTCTCACATGCTGCATGATGAATAGGAGTTTCACCTGGAGAAGGTACAGGGGCAACAATGTCTGATGACGAAGATGATCAAGTAGATAGCGATGCCAATCTGTTTGATGGTAGCTTCGATGGCGCGGATGGATTTGGCCCTCTTATACCTACTGAGAGTGAAAGGTCCCTTATGGAGCGTGTAAGACAAGAATTAAAACATGAATTGAAACAGGTAAGACTTAAGACATGTTAGCTATGTAACACAGATACTTTAGATCGAAGACGTGTCCATCAACACAACACTGACACATGTTATATTCAACCACATCCATTTTTTCAAATTATTATCGATATCTACGTGTTGGTGTCAGTGTCTGTGTCGATACATTCAACCACTTCTATTTTTATTGATCAGGGTTATAAGGAGAAAATTGTGGACATAAGAGAGGAAATATTGCGGAAGAGAAGAGCTGGGAAACTTCCTGGTGACACAACCTCTGTCCTTAAGGCATGGTGGCAATCACATTCCAAGTGGCCTTACCCTACTGTAAGTTTCATACATAAGTACACTATTGAAGTGGTGTTATAGAAACATAAAAAATCATGATGTCACGACTCGGATTGTCATCGCTAACCTTTTTCTACAACCTTAATAAATTGCAAATTGCTTGATATCGTGAAATGTGTACTTCAAGAATAGTAAAAAAATAATCTGATTGGCCAATTATCCATGTTTTTTTGTAAACAACTAACCGATGCATGTCAACTCGAGACGTTCGCGAGAAGATTTTATCGTGATTCTTGCGACAAATAGCAGTGCTCTAATAAATTATGTGGTTTTCAGGAGGAAGATAAGACGAGATTGGTGCAGGAAACTGGTTTGCAATTAAAGCAGATTAACAATTGGTTTATCAATCAACGGAAGAGGAATTGGCACAGCAATCCCTCAACTTCTACCGTCTTGAAGAGCAAGCGCAAAAGGTATTCTTATCAAAACTAGTCTTTTTATTTAGGGAAAATTACACTGAACTCCCATAAGTTAATGTTTCTTACATTGATTCCCTTCACAATTAGGCCCCTTGTTTTGTTATTTTTAGGAAAACTTAGTGCGGGCCGACCTAGCAAAACCGTGGCCTAAAACAAGATTGTATACGATCACGTGTTAAACATTGGCTTTTAGTGGTGGTAAACTGAGGCCCAATATATTTCAGGGGCCTCTACGGGTATTAGTAAATAAATAAATAATTTAGAGGCCTAAAGCAAGGACTTTACTAGCCCGACCCGTCGGCCAGCTCTAACATAATGTAGGGTTCGTTCATCGAGTAAAAGGGTATGTGCAAATTATAAAGTAAAGGATGTTGGACCCGGATCATCTGCGGTCGGTGACTGATGGAGTCGTGCAGTCAGTTGATCTGATATTGATCAAATGGTTCAGATTTTAACTTTATGTTTTCTAACTATTTTTAAAGTTGAAATTCTAGACCGTCTGACCGAGATCATCTGACTGCACAAATGCACCAAAATTCTGACCGCACAAGATCCAATTCCAAAGGATGATGGTGTGATTTCAGAAACAAAAGGGATGTCAGTGTAATAAACACTAACCTTAAGAGAGTTCTCTGAAGTTAGCAGTTTATTTATTTATACATATACTTGCATGAGCTTTGCACCAATCTTGATTTGAATTAAGGAATGCAGGTGATAACAGTGTTGATCATTAAATGTAAATGAAGCAAATGTCAAAAATCAATCCTTGAATGTACTCAGTCAACTCTCTCTCATTGGTCAATGGCGTTGCATGGAAAGTGATTCATGAGAAGACAATGAGAAAGAACCAATTTGATGTGGAGCACTGGAGCTAGTTATATTGATGAACCATTTCACATGAGCTTGAAGGGTCTTCAATAGGTTTTAGTACTTATGATGCTACATAATTAGGAAGTTTCATTAGGATCTATATGCCAAAACCATATTGGGTAAAGTAAATCAATAGAGTTATGATTTTTGTTAACATTTTAATGCATGTGAATTATATATATATGTATAATTCTGAGAGGGTTTTTGGGTGTACAGTTTATAGGCTGTGCATTTTTCCTTACAATTATACTAATAATTAATCTTGTAGAAATGGTATATGCTTTTACTTTTATACAATCTGTATTTGGTTGTGATGGTGCTTAAAGTCATAATATCTTAAGTGTTGGCGGTTGATGAATAATTGTAGGTTAAATGTTGAAGTGATAGGTTATGATATGACTTGTTAGATGAATTTATTATGTGTGAAATATGGGTGGAAAAGATCCCAAATTTTAAAGCTGATATTTTCTATTAATGATATCTGTCTTTTTGTGATCTTTGTCTGATATAGAAATTTGAGGAGTGTAGGTAATGAATACCAACATAATAATAATAATACATATTTTACACACAAAAAAACAACTAATTCTTCCAAGCAGTGGACTTTGAATTTGTGTTTAGGAACATTATCTATTGGAACAATTCTTGAATTGCAGTGAATGTACACAAGAAAAGAGAGGTTGAAGGGAGAAGAGGGTGTGTCGAAGGGGGAAGAGAGTTGTCGAAGGGAGAAGAGAAATGATAAAACAGAATTGTGAAAAATGGATTAGTTGTTAACCAATTATTTATTAGGCAATTGAATAGCCACATGTCACACTATGATTGGTCTACACTTTACATAGGTAAAACAGCAAAATTGTAAAACTACAGTGTCACTATTTACTGGACAGTAAATTCTAAAAACTGAATTACACATAATACACCTCCTAAATCAGTTTAGTAGCACTTTGTAAGCCAATTTTCTTCCTCAAATCTTCAAATCTGCTGACCTTCAGTGGCTCAGTCAGTAAATCTGCAATGTTGTCTTCAGTTTTGTAGTATTCCAGTTTCAGCTTCTGTTTAGCAACTTGATCACGAAGGAAATGGAGTTTGGTCTCTATGTGTTTGCTCCTTCCATGAGCAATTGGATGCTTGGCCAAATCTATGGCAGATTTGTTATCCACAAGCAGTTTCACAGCATCATCATTCTTCAATTTCAGTTCACTCAGCAGCATGTTGAGCCATTGTGCTTGGCATGCTGACATAGCAGCAGCTATGTGCTCAGATTCACAGGATGATAGAGTCACTACACTTTCCTTCTTTGAACTCCATGAGATTGGAGCATCACCATACATAAACACATAAGCTGCTGTGCTCTTCCTATCACTCTTATCTCCACACCAGTCTGCATCTGAGTATCTAAACACCTCGTTGTCATTTCTTTCACTTCCACTAGGATAGAACACACCCATATATATATATATATATATATATATATATATATATATATATATATATATATATATATATATATATCAGCAGTCCCCTTTATATATCTCAGTATACGTTTTGCAGCCACCAAATGTGAGGTCTTTGGATGCTCCATAAACCTGCTTATGAGCCCAACACCATATGATAAGTCAGGCCTTGTATGACACAAGTACCTCAATGATCCAACCAATTGCTTGTACAGAGTTGCATCCACTGTTTTCCCTTCACCATCAGTTACTAGCTTCACTGCAGTGTCTGGAGGAGTGGCAGCAGGATTGCAATCATTCATATTAAATCTTCTTAAAACATCAGCAACATACTTCTTTTGATGTAACAGAATTCCACCTTCTGTAGCAGTAAATTAAAAGCCCAAGAAGTAAGTGAGAACACCCCTGTCTGACATTTCAAATTCACTCATCATACACTTCTTGAATTTCAGCATGTCGTCCACATATAAACAAAAAACCAGCCAATCTTTTATATTAGATCCCTTCACATAGATGCCATGTTCATTCACACACATCACAAAATTTAATTGCAATAGGAATGAATCTATCCTCTTATTCCAAGCTCGTAGAGCTTGCTTTAAGCCATAAAGAGCTTTTCTGAACTTGTATACCTTTTCTTCCTCGCCATTCAGCACAAAACCTGGTGGTTGGTTGACATACACCTCTTCCTCTAAGTAGCCATTGAGGAAGGCAGCCTTCTCATCTAACTGATACATAGACCAGTTATTAAAACTGGCTATTGCAACAATTAATCTTATTGTCTCAATCCTTGCCACAGGTGCAAAGACATCATTGTAGTCATGTCCAGGTCTTTGTAGGAACCCCTTAGCCACCAACCTTGCTTTATACTTCCCAATTTCACCATTGGGTTTGATCTTGGTCTTGAAGACCCACTTCACATCTATAACCTTTTTCTGTTTGGGCAAATCAACTAGCACCCAAGTGTCATTTCTTTTAATTGAGTTCAGCTCTTCTACTATTGCTTGCTTCCATTTAGACTCTTTGAGAGCCTCTTCATAGTTATTGGATCACAATCAGCAAGCAATTCCTCTTGCAACAATTCTCCATCAGTTCCTATGGCACTGTCAGGGAACAATTGAAATTCATTCAATCTTTGTGGCAGCTGTCTGTTCCTTCTTGGTCTCTCATGTGCACCCCGTGGTTCATTCATGACTTCATTCACAACATCATGGTGCTCATTCAATGTCACTGCTACTGGTGTGTCCTGCACAGGCTCCAGTAACACAGTAGTGGCAGTATTACTCTGTGCAGGATTGTTCCACTCCCATCCCTTTGATTCCTCAAAGACTACATCCTTGCTAATAACCACCTTTTGTCTATTAGGATCATACAACTTGTAGGCACCAGTTGAATGATAGCCTAATAGAACCATTGGCTGAACTTTGTCATCCAATTTCTTTCTCAGTTGGTCTGGAACATGTATGTAACACAGTGCCCCAAACACTTTCAAATGCTTCACACTTGGTTTCTCACCACACCAAGCCTGTTCAGGAGTCATTCTATCCAGTCTCTTAGCTGGGCTTCTATTCATGATGTACACTGCTGTGGTTGCTGCTTCTCCCCATAAGTAACTTGGCATATTTCTACTTTTCAACATACTCCTAACCATGTTTAATACAGTCCTGTTCTTTCTCTCTGCTGTACCATTATGTTGGGGAGTATATGGTGCTGTGACTTCATGCCTTATGCCTTCATCTTTGCAAAATTTCTCAAATTCAATGGAGGTATACTCCCCACCTCCATCAGTTCTAAGTCTACTGATGTAACATCCTGATTCTTTCTCAATCATTATTTTAAATCTTTTGAAGACATCAAACACTTCACTTTTCTTACTAAGTAGATAGATCCACATCTTCCTAGTAAATTCATCAATGAATGAAACAAAATAGCTATTACCTCCTAATGTCTTCACTTCAAATGGGCCACAAACATCTGAGTGAATGGCTTCAAGTCTCCTTGATGCTTGAATCTTCATTTCAGTGTTGTAGGAGCTTCTAGCTTGCTTGGATTCACAACATTGCTTGCATACTTCATCAGGCAGCTTCAATGCAGGCAGGCCATGCACCATACCTTGAGCAGTCAAGTTCTTCAAGTCTCTAAAGTTCAAATGCCCATATCTTTCATGCCATCTCCACACTTCATCACTAGTGACAGCTTTCAAGCATTCATCATTGACTACACTCATGCCAACTTTGAATGTTCTCCTCTTGTTCAATGTTGCTTTCAACAGTAGCCTTCCTTTAGGATCATATAGCTTCAATTCCAAATTCTCCATTTGAACTGAGCATCCCTTCTCTAGAAGTTGTCCTAGGCTTATCAAATTGCTTCTCATTGATGGAACAAATAACACATTTGTGATGAGGTATGTCTTGCCATCATTCCTCTTGATTCTCACTGTGCCACAACCTTCTGCATTTATCACTCTATCATCACCAAACCTTATAGACTTCTTCACTGATTCATCTAGATCAATGAACCAATTTCTATTTCCAGTCACGTGGCTTGAACACCCTGTGTCCAAGTACCATAAATCTTCACTGTTTCCACTTGACTCTGCCATCAACACCAGTTCATCATCACCTACTCGTTTGGCCACTTGTTGCTGCACATGTGTTCCATTCTCAGTGTTAATTTCACCAATTTCTGTCATCAAGACCACTTCATCATCAGAGTCAGAACCACCTCTTGCCAATTGTGCCTCTTCTTGAGTGTTCTTTGATCTACACTCATCTGCATAATGGCCATATTTCTCACAATTATAGCACTACACCTCCTTCTTGCTTATTTCTTGTTCTCTCCCTTATTCTTCTTCCAGACTTCTTTTCTCTTTTGGAAATCATTTTTCTAATCATTGTGCTTATTTGACCCTTCACCACCTTTGTTCCATTTTCCTTTCCCTTTCTTGTTCTTACCCCAGTTCCCTTTCTTGTTCTGAGATTGTGCCAGCAGCACCTGTTCACTTGCTTTCTCATTTGATTTATCACCAATTCTTGCACGAATTCTTGTTTCATTCGCTTCAAGAATTCCTTGCAATTCAGCCACCTTCAATGTATCCAAATCCTTGGATTGTTCAATTGAAGTCACCATGTAATCAAATTGTGGAATTAGGGTTCTCAACACTTTATCAATTTTCCTCCTATCTGTCACAGTTTTTCCATTGGTGCGCATTTGGTTTGTAATCAATGTCAATCTATTGAAATACTCCGCAATTGTCTCTTTCTCATTCATTTGAAGCAGTTCATATTCCCTACGCAGCGTATTTAATCTTACTTGCTTCAATGATGCGTCGCCGGAGTAAACTGTGGCTAGTGCGTCCCATGCTTCCTTCGCCGTTTCATAATCAGAAATCTTCTCAAAGGCTTCGCCATCAACACCTTGATGGATCAAGAACAATGCTTTACTGTCTTTCCTTTGCCATTCACGAAGCATATCTCCAGCAGCTTCTGCGGGTATTCCGTCTCGCACAACATCAAACACTTCTTGAAACCGGAACACCACTTTCATCTGCACAATCCATTTGTCGTAGTTCTTGGAATTAAGAACCGGAATGTTCGCCGGAAGTTGATTGGCGTTCTGGTTCACCATTATCACGCCTCAAGATCACAAACACGACCGCGAATCAAAGCTCAGAAATACCAGTTTGTTGGAACAATTCTTGAATTGCAGTGAATGTACACAAGAAAAGAGAGGTCGAAGGGAGAAGAGGGGGTGTCGAAGGGGGAAGAGAGTTGTCGAAGGGAGAAGAGAAATGATAAAACAGAATTGTGAAAAATGGATTAGTTGTTAACCAATGTGGTTAACTCACTTATTTATTAGGCAATTGAATAGCCACATGTCACACTATGATTGGTCTACACTTTACATAGGTAAAACAACAAAATTGTAAAACTACAGTGTCACTATTTACTGGACAGTAAATTCTAAAAACTGAATTATACACAATATTATCTTCAACTTGAAAACTATGTGGCTGATTATTGCTTGAAACGAAATTATGGTTTCGGTGCTTGACACTGAAATTGATGTAATTGTAATTTTATACATACTCTCTCTTTTCGCGATAATTATCATACATGTAAAAAAAATTGTCCTCAAGTAAATGTCATTTTTAAATTTTAATATAATATTTATTATCTTTTTAAAATTTTATCCCTAATTTTGTCAAAAAAAATTATATCCCTAATAAAATGCTTTGAAATTTATGGTGTTATGTGCGTCATTGTATAAAAAAGTATAAAATGATAGTAGTAATTTGCAGATCTTTCAGGCTGCATGTAATGCACCACATTTTTTGTGCGTGGGTACATGCATGATGCATGCAGCATGCAATGCACTTTATATAGATTTTTTTTGTGACAAAATCATACTCATGAAATTTAGTTTAAAATGTTACGTAATACAACTTTGTAAACGACTAGAAACCTTGAAACTAGAACATGTGTGATTGCCTTTTCTAAGAAACAAGCAACCGCATTCGCTTGTCTCCTTACGAAATGAATCTCAAAATTTGGTTCTACATCAAGAAAGAAACGACAAAAGTTGAATTTTGACCCTTTGTCATCTGGATTGTGGAACGATATGGGCTGGACTTTTTACAACCCTCCTCTACTCACCGCACATTCCCCATCCTGTGAAAAGACCAAACTGCCATTAATGAAAGAAATAGTTTCCAGTGTGTCCTTTTTTTTCCTGGGATTCAACGAGTACGTTACTATGGTACCGTACCCATTCGGTTCCATAGTACTGTGTCTTATGTCTTGGCAGACACCCCTTTTGTTGAATTTTAACAGGTCCGACATTATAGGACTAAACCATAGTGTCGTACCTATTAAAAATTCTGCAAATTTTTATATTTTGTGTATTTCAACGACTCAATACCACCGACCATTTTCATCAACGGCCTATAATAAGTCAAATGTGCCAGAAAAAGGAATGGCTAACATTTCCTTTGGAAAACGTGCCACAACAGATAGAATTTCAACGGCTCACATTCGACAACACCCATTATAAATAGGGTCTCAGTTTTACCTATCTCTTTCACACTAACCTCCACCAACATCTCTGCTTCTTCACAAACACACCCTTCCTCTGAAATGGAGTTGACATCACCCCAGTTCTCAGATGACGCCTTCCCGACTGTCCTTCATCACCGTGGAAGTATCACCTCTAAGATGGTGTTTGGTTTAAATATCCCAAACCTGTCTTCTGTAGGATGGAAATGGACATCACATTCACGGAGTTGAAGGAAAAAGCAGAAAGGAAGGTTCGAGAGGCGTAGTTTCCTAAACAGGTACCTAGTATTACTTACCGCAAGCCTAGTTATGGAGACAACGAAAGTATTCTCTATTCATCTATGGAGATTCGGAGCGACGACGACGTACGCACCATGATGGAAAGTGGAAACACATTCCCATTTTCCTAGACCCCGTCCGTTGGAGTTGTTTGCAAAACCATACGGACTCTGGACGAGATTGTGTTTTTTTTTGCGACAAGGACTTTGAAATTATTGTAATCGATTGTTTGTTATCTTTGTATTTCCTTATGTTTCTTGTTTAATGTACGGTTATCCGTTTCATGAATAAAATCTAGTTTAAAATAAAGATAAACTGAAATATTGATTAAGTAGTAGTACACAAGTTCAAGGTAAACGAGTTACAAAGTTAAAAATTGGTACAAACAACCAAACCCTAACATAAAAACTACTGTTTCTGTCGCCCTCTCCTCTGATAGACACACTCATACCTCCTAAGTCTAGTGAATGGCCTCACCATGGACTTCAGCCGGTCCAGTATGCCCCAGGTACGCGTCTGTCGTGGAACTCTTCCATCCAAAATCTGCTCCAACTCCTCCACCAAGTCCATGATCTCGGTCATTATCTGAAAATAAAAGTATTAAAATAAGATCAACTTTAATCAAATAAAACAATTAATACGAATAAAATACATACCTGTCTTGTCTCCGAATTATCCGGCATGGGGTAATTGGCCGGTATTAGGTATGGATTCGAGACCCTCCTAAACTAGCCAAAGTACCTGTCAACCGTGTCTGATTATTGCTTAATGAAATGATGGTCTCGGTGCAAGATTATTGACATTGAAGTTATGTAATTATAATTTTATACATTCTCTCTCGTTTCACAATAACTATCACACGTAAAAAAATTGTCCTAACCAACATGATGTCACACAAGTGGTAGATACTTGGGTCCCTTAACCATTTGGTCCTGGGTTCGATCCCTAACCGGTGCGTATGGAAAAACATTTGTTGGGAGAGGTCAACCCCTTAAATGGATCTCAGATACTGATAATTCTCTAAATTATCTATTTTTATTATTCTGTATGGAGGGAAAATTGTCATATACTCTAGACTTAAATCTTATTTTTGTCTTAGTTTAATGTTAATTGGGCATGATTAGTTTGTTAAATTATTTTAATGATTATGGTTGAATTGAGTTGCAATTTTAAGCATAATAATTATAAATTTAATATATTTGTAGGTTCCCTTTGGTAGCATGAGGAAGTAACATTGCAAGCATCATAACCTTATTTCTTCTAGCCCATAGTGATGTCACAAAGACCTCCGAGCACGCTTCCTAGTGACACCATCCCCAATCCAAACAGTTAATGTCGTGACCACAAGGAGTGGGAAAACGATTGAAGCTGTGACAAAGAAGAGCCCAGAAGATGTTTTAGAGTTTAATTATAAAGTTTCTTTGGGTGTGGATGAACCTTCTAAGGTGAAAGAGGATTCTACTGTGCAAGAGGAGTCTAGGCTTCCAAAGCCAGTCATCAAACTGCCTTTCCCTCAAATATTGAAGAAGGAACAAGATGAAAAACAATTTGGTAAGTTTTTAGATGTTTTTAAAAAATTACAAATTAACATTCCTTTTGTAGAAGCTCTCGAACAGATGCCCACATATGCCAAGTTCATGAAAGAGATCCTTTCAAAGAAAAGAAGGACCGTGGATGTGGAAACAGTAATGCCCACTGAGGACTGCAGTGCAAGTTTGCAAAGAAAGCTTCCACAAAAACTCAAAGATCCCGGATGTTTCTCCATTCCTTTCACTATTGGGCATCGAACTTTTGGGAAAGCTCTCTGTGATCTTGGAGCAAGTATCAGTCTAATGCCACTCTCCATTTTCAAAAAGCTGGGGATTGGTCAAATAAAGAACACCATGATGACTTTGCATCTAGCTGACCGTTCAGTGAAGCATCCATATGGTGTAGTTGAAGATGTCCTTGTGAAAATTGACAAATTCATCTTCCCAAAAGATTTTGTGGTTCTTGATATGGAAGAATACAATGACATCCCGTTGATTTTGGGGAGACCTTTCCTAGCTACCGGTCGTGCTATAATTGATGTGACAGATGGGACTTTGACATTGAAAGTCCAAGATGAAGCTGTTACCTTTAATGTTCTCAAAGCTATGGAACATCCAAAAGGGAAGGAAGGGTGCTACTGAATTGAAGTTTTTGATTGAATCATTGATAAGGAATTTCAAGAACAAGTTGCGTACTTACCTCTTGAGAAAGCCCTTGTGTTATCCAAAGAGGAGGTTGAAGAAGGGTGTGATTCTGAGGTAAAAGGAGCGATTGCCATGCTAGATGCCTCCCCATCTCATTCTCTCCATGCACCTCCTAAGTGGGAGAACTTGAAGGTTGAAGAAAAAATTGTCCAAGAGAAAGTGAAGAAGGCCCCTGTAGTTGAACTCAAGCAATTACCCTCTCATTTGAAATATGTGTTCCTTGGTGAGGGGAATGTGTATCCTGCTATTATTAATTCTAACTTGAGTCACCGCATCTCCCACAAGGGGATTGAGGTTGACCGTGCTAAAGTAGAAGTTATTGAAAAACTTCCCCTCCCACCAATGAAAAAGGCATTAGAAGTTTTTTAGGCCATGCTGGATTTTATAGGAGGTTCATACAAGATTTTTCAAAAATTTCAAAACCTCTTACTAATTTACTTGTGAAGGACGCCCCCTTTGTGTTTACTAAGGGATGTCTAAGTGCCTTTAACACTCTGAAAGATAAGTCGGTAACTGCCCCTGTTGTCACTGCCCCTGATTGGTCTTTACCTTTTGAAATTATGTGTGATGCAAGTGACACTGCTGTAGGGCTAGTCTTAGGCCAAAGAAAAGATAAGTTGTTGCATGTGATTTATTATGCTAGTCATGTTTTAAACCCTACTCAACTTAAATATGCTACCACTGAAAAAGAGCTTTTAGCTGTGGTTTATGCTTTTGATAAATTTCGTTCCTATTTATTGGGTTCGAAAGTCATTGTTTACACTGACCATGCTGCACTAAGGTATTTGTTTGCTAAGCAGGAATCAAAGCCAAGGCTACTAAGATGGATCCTATTGCTTCAAGAGTTTGATCTCGAAATCCGAGATAAGAAGGGTTCAGAAAATTCGGTGGTGGACCACCTCTCTCGCTTGGAGAAGGTGGAGGAGAATGATGAGACAAGGCGTATTCATGACACTTTTGTTGATGAACACATCTTCTCTGTTGTTAGCATACCTTGGTTTGCGGACTTTGCAAATTACAAGGTGGGCAATCCAATTCCAGCTGATTTAAACTCCCAACAAAGAAAAAGGTTTCTTCATGAAGCTAAATTCTATGTTTGGGACGAGCCATACTTGTACAAAAGAGGAGTTGATGGTTTGTTGCGTAGATGTGTGCCAGAAGAAGAGCAAGAAAAAATTATTTGGCACTGTCATGATTCGGACTATGGAGGACACTTTAGTGGAAACCGTACAACAGCAAAAATCCTCCAGTCCGGATTATATTGGTCTTCATTGTTCAAAGATGCATTTACCTATGTGAAGATGTATGACCGATGTCAAAGAAACGGGAAACATTTCAAAAAGAAACGAGATGCCTCAAAATCCCGTTCTTGAAGTTGAAGTTGAAGTTTTTGATGTGTGGGGGATTGACTTCATGGGGCCATTCCCATCCTCATACTCAAAGTTGTATATAATGGTTGCAATCGATTATGTGTCAAAGTGGGTGGAAGCAATAGCCACTCAAACAAATGATGCACAAGTGGTAATGGATTTCTTGAAGAAAAATATTTTCTCACGCTTTGGAGTGCCTAGAGCTTGATGAAGGGACTCACACTATGGGCATACCGGATTGCTTTAAGACTCCAATAGGTATGTCCCCTTACCAAATTGTTTATGGCAAAACTTGTCATTTACCACTTGAATTGGAGCACGGAGTACTATGGGCCACAAAGTATTTGAATTTTGATTTACCCAAAGTTGGTGAGTCTAGAATTCTTCAATTCCATGAGTTAGAAGAATTTAGGACTTTTGCCTATGAAAATGGCAAAATCTACAAAGAAAAAACTAAAAAGTGGGATGATCAGAAAATCCAAAAGAAAGAATTCCGGGAAAGACAACTTGCTCTTCTATTTAACTCAAGGTTGAAATTGTTTCCCAGAAAGTTGAAGTCTCGGTGGTCAGGTCTGTTTGAAATCAAAAAGGTATTCCCCTATGGTGCAATTGAACTGAAGGACCCAGGTTCGGATGGGAGTTCCAAGGTGAATGGACAACGCCTCAAGCACTACTTTGGTGGTACACTTGATCGCTCAAAAGAGTCCATCAACTTGATCACCATCTAAAGGACCACTCCAGTGTCAAGCTAGTGACATTAAAGAAGCGCTTCATGGGAGGCAACCCATGAGAGGGAGTGTTCTATCTCTTCTCTTTTGCATTTTTATTATTATTTTATTTTGTACTCTTTTTTCTATTTAATTTTCGTATTGTGCATTGTTGAACTGTTTTTAGACTTGTGTGTGATGTGTGAGCAATAACACCTCATAACTCTAGTTAACTTGGCTGATTAATGACTTTGAGGGTTGTTGGGTGATTGAGTTTGAACACTTGTTTGCACTTGATTTCCTTACATATCACTATTTGATCAGTTAAGTTAGCATGTACATGATGAACACCTAGCTGTCCAAAAAAAATTGATTCTCAGCAACTGAGCATGGTATAACAAGAAAACATTAGGCATTCATTTCATTACTTTGACTCTCTCACAGCCTGTGAGCTTTTGAGCCTAAACACTTAATTCCTTGATTTTGTGAGTGTCCGTGCATGTGTATTTTTTCAGAACTTGAACTTAGTTATTGATTGCTTTTGCATCGCATATACACACACATACATGATTGAGGACTTCTGTTTTCTTGGTAGCTAGAGCCTTAAAATGTCTACCCTTAAATATTGACCTTTGAGCAGCCCATTTGAGCCTTAAATCTTTTTTTTTCTGGTTACAAACCTCATTACAAGCCATTAACTGAAAAACCAAGTGTCCCACTTGTTTAGAATTGAGGAATGTGTTGTCAGTATGGATCCTTAGATATGAGTTAAGTTTGGGGTGTCTTGAGGACAAACAATTGTTCCAAGTTTGCGGTGAGTATACCAAAATAGGTTGTAAAAAAAAAAGAAGAAAAGACAAGTACCAAAAATGTCAAGTAAAAAAAAAGAAAAAGAAAAAAAAAAGAAACAAAAATGAAAAAGAAAAAAAAAGAAAAAAAGAAAAAGAACACAACAAATATTTAGAAAAGATGACAAGGACAATTTTTCCTTGTGGGCAATTGATAACAAGGACAATTTTTCCTTGTGGAGAATTATTTTGAAGAAGTTTGGAGAGTAAGGATAGGATCTTGAGTAAAGAATGCATTTCTCAATTCCAAACAAGAAAGCCTAGATTCCAAAAGTTATCCACCCTGACCCAAGCCCCATTACAACCCTAATAAAGTCTTCATGATATGTGTGGTATTTGTGTGTGATTGTTTTTCTTAGAACTTTGTTCAAGCCTATGGTAGGATATACATGTATTGTGATTTGAGCGCATTACCCTATATACACTTAAGAGTGAATTGGTGAGAGTGTGAGGAGAGGGTTGATGTTGATGACTGGGTGCCCATGTTATTTTTGGTTGCTTTAACTTGGTTTGCTTGCTAGCAAGAGTTTTGGGCAGTTTGGTGTCGTGTATGCGCAATGTTATGGAATGCTTGAATGATGGTGATTTGTGGAAATTCATTTGTTGAATTTGTGTTTTGATTCTTACCCAGTGCCCGATGTGAATTGTTGCTTGAGGACGAGCAAAGATTTAAGTTTGGGGTGGTGATAATTCTCTAAATTATCTATTTTTATTATTCTTTATGAAGGGAAAATTGTCATATACTCTAGACTTAAATCTTATTTTTGTCTTAGTTTAATGTTAATTGGACATGATAAGTTTGTTAAAATATTTTAATGATTATGGTTGAATTGGGTTGCAATTTTAAGCATAATAATTATAAATTTAATATATTTGTAGGTTCCCTTTGGTAGCATGAGGAAGTAACATTGCAAGCATCATAACCTTATTTCTTCTAGCCCATAGTGAGCAAGCTGGTCCAAAGAATTATGAGGTGAATAATTAAGGCCCATTATCATTACTTGGAGCCCAAAAAAGAGAATTACCTAGATGGAAAACTAAAAGAAGGAATGTCGTGGGGAGAAAGGCAAGATCTGAATGATAATTAAAAAGATTTGAATGGAATATAATAGGAAGGAAGCGGTGGAGAAAAAGGTAGGCCGATGAAGAATCTTGAGATGTACGGAGTGGAGAAATAAAGGAAGCCCCGCGCTAATGATTTGTGACGGCTGGAAGTGGTTTTTTGGAGGAGAGAAATTGGGAATCTAGCAATCACCGTGAGCGAGATAGCGGAGGAGCCGATGGAACTCGGATCATCTTCATCTTTTCATGGAGTTATTTTTATTCCCCTTTTCACTTTTAATTCTTATCTCTATTTCTATGTCTAGCTAAATTTCATGTCGTTGGGGATGAGTAACAATTTATGAATCTCTTATATTTTAGAATTAAACCTCTGTTATTTGAGTGAATGTTATGAGTTATGTTTCAATCCCTGTCATTAATTTTTTCTAGGATTTGATCACTCTTAGGATGATTTATGATATATGATTGTGAATGGAAATTTGAATTACATATGCTTGAGAACTGAAATTTGTTTATCTTTAGTCTAGGAATAGTCATTGGTATTCAGAATCATAGGATAATTGTTGTTATTATTGCTTATTTCCTTTTAAGGCCACCTAAGGAATTAGGGGTTTTTATTAGAAATAAAAGTTCTTTTACCTGAGGAATTAGGATTAGAATAATTATAGCAATTTGATCATAGCTCATAAAATAAGTTCAATAATATGTTTGATTCATTAGATATAAGAGTGAAGTAAATTGAAGCTCGTCCCCAATGCTCTCTAATTCATACAAATTCAACTTGTGTTCTTGTTATCATTATAAATTAAAATCACAAAAAATATATTTATTGCTTTTCACTTTAATTTCTCGTCAAACAAATCCAAATTAATCCATTTTCAATTTAGAAGTTAAATTGTTAAACTAATAATTAACCGCAGTCCCTGAGTTCGACACTCGGTCTTTCCATACTATTACTTGCAACGATCCGGTACACTTGTCGTGATCCCATCATTCTAACCAGGACTGTGAACTTCCCCTAGCAGTCCAAGAGAAGATATTTTTTGTCCAAAATAATCCATATTCCAACACCTACAATCCGGGGTGGAGGAATCACCCAAATTTCTCTTGGAAGGATCAAGGGCAAAGCCAAAATGCTCCTCAACAGGAAGCAGATTGGGAGATAGCCATTGAGAAACTAGCTACACGAACTTCTTCATTCATGGAGGAGACAAGGGCTGGTTTTAAAAATCAAGAAGCTAGCTCTAGAAATCAAGAGGCATCAATTAGAAATCTTGAGACTCAAGTGGAACAATTGGCCAAGCAAATTGCACAAAGACCTCCGGGCACGCTTCCTAATGACACCATCCCCAATCCAAAGAGTAATTAAACAGTTAATGCCGTGACCACAAGGAGTGGGAAAACGATTGAAGTTGTGACAAAGAAGAGCCCAGAAGATGTTTTAGAGTTTAATTATAAAGTTTCTTTGGGTGTGGATGAACCTTCTAAGGTGAAAGAGGATTCTACTGTGCAAGAGGAGTCTAAGCTTCCAAAGCCAGTCATCAAACTACCTTTCCCTCAAATATTGAAGAAGGAACAAGATGAAAAACAATTTGGTAAGTTTTTAGATGTTTTTAAAAAATTACAAATTAACATTCCTTTTGGAGAAGCTCTTGAACAGATGCCCACATAAGCCAAGTTCATGAAAGAGATCCTTTCAAAGAAAAGAAGGATCGTGGATGTGGAAACAGTAATGCCCACTGAGGACTGCAGTGCAAGTTTGCAAAGAAAGCTTCCACAAAAACTCAAAGATCCCGGATGTTTCTCCATTCCTTTCACTATTGGGCATCGAACTTTTGGGAAAGCTCTCTGTGATCTTGGAGCAAGTATCAGTCTAATGCCACTCTCCATTTTCAAAAAGCTGGGGATTGGTCAAATAAAGAACACCATGATGACTTTGCATCTAGCTGACCGTTCAGTGAAGCATCCATATGGTGTAGTTGAAGATGTCCTTGTGAAAATTGACAAATTCATCTTCCCAAAAGATTTTTTGGTTCTTGATATGGAAGAAGACAATGACATCCTGTTGATTTTGCGGAGACCTTTCCTAGCTACCGGTCGTGCTATAATCGATGTGGCAGATGGGACTTTGACATTGAAAGTCCAAGATGAAGCTGTTACCTTTAATGTTCTCAAAGCTATGGAACATCCAAAAGGGAAGGAAGGGTGCTACCGAATTGAAGTTTTTGATTGAATCATTGATAAGGAATTTCAAGAACAAGTTGCGTACTTACCTCTTGAGAAAGCCCTTGTGTTATCCAAAGAGGAGGTTGAAGAAGGGTGTGATTCTGAGGTAAAAGGAGCGATTGCCATGCTAGATGCCTCCCCATCTCATTCTCTCCATGCACCTCCTAAGTGGGAGAACTTGAAGGTTGAAGAAAAAATTGTCCAAGAGAAAGTGAAGAAGGCCCCTGTAGTTGAACTCAAGCAATTACCCTCTCATTTGAAATATGTGTTCCTTGGTGAGGGGAATGTGTATCCTGCTATTATTAATTCTAACTTGAGTCACCGCATCTCCCACAAGGGGATTGAGGTTGACCGTGCTAAAGTAGAAGTTATTGAAAAACTTCCCCTCCCACCAATGAAAAAGGCATTAGAAGTTTTTTAGGCCATGCTGGATTTTATAGGAGGTTCATACAAGATTTTTCAAAAATTTCAAAACCTCTTACTAATTTACTTGTGAAGGACGCCCCCTTTGTGTTTACTAAGGGATGTCTAAGTGCCTTTAACACTCTGAAAGATAAGTCGGTAACTGCCCCTGTTGTCACTGCCCCTGATTGGTCTTTACCTTTTGAAATTATGTGTGATGCAAGTGACACTGCTGTAGGGCTAGTCTTAGGCCAAAGAAAAGATAAGTTGTTGCATGTGATTTATTATGCTAGTCATGTTTTAAACCCTACTCAACTTAAATATGCTACCACTGAAAAAAAGCTTTTAGCTGTGGTTTATGCTTTTGATAAATTTCGTTCCTATTTATTGGGTTCGAAAGTCATTGTTTACACTGACCATGCTGCACTAAGGTATTTGTTTGCTAAGCAGGAATCAAAGCCAAGGCTACTAAGATGGATCCTATTGCTTCAAGAGTTTGATCTCGAAATCCAAGATAAGAAGGGTTCAGAAAACTCGGTGGCGGACCACCTCTCTTGCTTGGAGAAGGTGGAGGAGAATGATGAGACAAGGCCTATTCATGAAACTTTTGTTGATGAGCACATCTTCTCTATTGTTAGCATACCTTGGTTTGCGGACTTTGCAAATTACAAGGTGGGCAATCCAATTCCAGCTGATTTAAACTCCCAACAAAGAAAAAGGTTTCTTCATGAAGCTAAATTCTATGTTTGGGACGAGCCATACTTGTACAAAAGAGGAGTTGATGGTTTGTTGCGTAGATGTGTGCCAGAAGAAAAGCAAGAAAAAATTATTTGGCACTGTCATGATTCGGACTATGGAGGACACTTTAGTGGAAACCGTACAACAGCAAAAATCCTCCAGTCCGGATTATATTGGTCTTCATTGTTCAAAGATGCATTTACCTATGTGAAGATGTATGACCGATGTCAAAGAAACAGGAAACATTTCAAAAAGAAACGAGATGCCTCAAAATCCCGTTCTTGAAGTTGAAGTTTTTGATGTGTGGGGGATTGACTTCATGGGACCATTCCCATCCTCATACTCAAAGTTGTATATATTGGTTGCAGTCGATTATGTGTCAAAGTGGGGTGGAAGAAATAGCCACTCAAACAAATGATGCACAAGTGGTAATGGGTTTCTTGAAGAAAAATATTTTCTCACGCTTTGGAGTGCCTAGAGCTTGATGAAGGGACTCACTTTTGCAACAAGAAGATGGAGACCCTTTTGAAGAAGTATAATGTGCATCACCGGATAGCTACCCCCTATCACCCACAAACTAGTGGGCAAGTGGAAGTGTCTAATCGGCAAATCAAGCAAATCCTTGAGAAGACGGTAACTGCGTCAAGAAAAGATTGGTCAATAAAGCTTGATGACACACTATGGGCATATCAGATTGCTTTAAGACTCCAATAGGTATGTCCCCTTACCAAATTGTTTATGGCAAAGCTTGTCATTTACCACTTGAATTGGAGCACGGAGTACTATGGGCCACAAAGTATTTGAATTTTGATTTGCCCAAAGCTGGTGAGTCTAGAATTCTTCAATTCCATGAGTTAGAAGAATTTAGGACTTTTGCCTATGAAAATGGCAAAATCTACAAAGAAAAAACTAAAAAGTGGGATGATCAGAAAATCCAAAAGAAAGAATTCCGGGAAAGACAACTTGTTCTTCTATTTAACTCAAGGTTGAAATTGTTTCCCAGAAAGTTGAAGTCTCGGTGTTCAGGTCTGTTTGAAATCAAAAAGGTATTCCCCTATGGTGCAATTGAACTGAAGGACCCAGGTTCGGATGGGAGTTCCAAGGTGAATGGACAACGCCTCAAGCACTACTTTGGTGGTACACTTGATCGCTCAAAAGAGTCCATCAACTTGATCACCATCTAAAGGACCACTCCAGTGTCAAGCTAGTGACATTAAAGAAGCACTTCATGGGAGGCAACCCATGAGAGGGAGTGTTCTATCTCTTCTCTTTTGCATTTTTATTATTATTTTATTTTGTACTCTTTTTTCTATTTAATTTTCGTATTGTGCATTGTTGAACTGTTGTTAGACTTGTGTGTGATGTGTGAGCAATAACACCTCATAACTCTAGTTAACTTGGCTGATTAATGACTTTGAGGGTTGTTCGGTGATTGAGTTTGAACACTTGTTTGCACTTGATTTCCTTACATATCACTATTTGATCAGTTAAGTTAGCATGTGCATGATGAACACCTAGCTGTCCAAAAAAAAAAAATTGATTCTCAGCAACTGAGCATGGTATAACAAGAAAACATTAGGCATTCATTTCATTACTTTGACTCTCTCACAGCCTGTGAGCTTTTGAGCCTAAACACTTAATTCCTTGATTTGTGAGTGTCCGTGCATGTGTATTTTTTCAGAACTTGAACTTAGTTCTTGATTGCTTTTGCATCGCATATACACACACATACATGATTGAGGACTTCTGTTTTCTTGGTAGCTAGAGCCTTAAAATGTCTACCCTTAAATATTGACCTTTGAGCAGCCCATTTGAGCCTTAAATCCTTTTTTTTTTCTGGTTACAAACCTCATTACAAGCCATTAACTGAAAAACCAAGTGTCCCACTTGTTTAGAATTGAGGAATGTGTTGTCATTATGGATCCTTAGATATGAGTTAAGTTTGGGGTGTCTTGAGGACAAACAATTGTTCTAAGTTTGGGGTGAGTTTACCAAAATAGGTTGTAAAAAAGAAGAAGAAAAGACAAGTACCAAAAATGTCAAGTAAAAAAAAAGAAAAAGAAAAAAAAGAAACAAAAATGAAAAAGAAAAAAAAAGAAAAAAAGAAAAAGAACACAACAAATATTTAGAAAAGATGACAAGGACAATTTTTCCTTGTGGGCAATTGATAACAAGGACAATTTTTCCTTGTGGAGAATTATTTTGAAGAAGTTTGGAGAGTAAGGATAGGATCTAGAGTAAAGAATGCATTTCTCAATTCCAATCAAGAAAGCCTAGATTCCAAAAGTTATCCACCCTGACCCAAGCCCCATTACAACCCTAATAAAGTCCTCATGATATGTGTGGTATTTGTGTGTGATTGTTTTTCTTAGAACTTTGTTCAAGCCTATGGTAGGATATACATGTATTGTGATTTGAGCGCATTACCCTATATACACTTAAGAGTGAATTGGTGAGAGTGTGAGGAGAGGGTTGATGTTGATGACTGGCTGCCCATGTTATTTTTGGTTGCTTTAACTTGGTTTGCTTGCTAGCAAGAGTTTTGGGCAGTTTGGTGTCGTGTATGCGCAGTGTTATGGAATGCTTGAATGATGGTGATTTGTGGAAATTCATTTGTTGAATTTGTGTTTTGATTCTTACCCAGTGCCCGATGTGAATTGTTGCTTGAGGACGAGCAAAGATTTAAGTTTGGGGTGGTGATAATTCTCTAAATTATCTATTTTTATTATTCTTTATGAAGGGAAAATTGTCATATACTCTAGACTTAAATCTTATTTTTGTCTTAGTTTAATGTTAACTGGACATGATAAGTTTGTTAAAATATTTTAATGATTATGGTTGAATTGGGTTGCAATTTTAAGCATAATAATTATAAATTTAATATATTTGTAGGTTCCCTTTGGTAGCATGAGGAAGTAACATTGCAAGCATCATAACCTTATTTCTTCTAGCCCATAGTGAGCAAGCTGGTCCAAAGAATTATGAGGTGAATAATTAAGGCCCATTATCATTACTTGGAGCCCAAAAAAGAGAATTACCTAGATGGAAAACTAAAAGAAGGAATGTCGTGGGGAGAAAGGCAAGATCTGAATGATAATTAAAAAGACTTGAATGGAATATAATAGGAAGGAAGCGGTGGAGAAAAAGGCAGACTGATGAAGAATCTTGAGATGTACGGAGTGGAGAAATAAAGGAAGCCCCGCGCTAATGATTTGTGACGGCTGGAAGTGGTTTTTTGGAGGAGAGAAATTGGGGATCTAGCAATCACCGTGAGCGAGATAGCGGAGGAGCCGATGGAACTCGGATCATCTTCATCTTTTCATGAAGTTATTTTTATTCCCCTTTTCACTTTTAATTCTTATCTCTATTTCTATGTCTAGCTAAATTTCCTTTTGTTGGGGATGAGTAACCATTTATGAATCTCTTATATTTTAGAATTAAACCTCTATTATTTGAGTGAATGTTATGGGTTATGTTTCAATTAATCTCTGTCCTTAATGTTTTCTAGGATTTGATCACTCTTAGGATGATTTATGATATATGATTGTGAATGGAAATTTGAATTACATATGCTTAAGAATTGAAATTTGTTTATCTTTAGTCTAGGAATAGTCATTGGTATTCAGAATCATAGGATAATTGTTTTTATTACTGCTTATTTCTTTTTAATGTCACCTAAGGAATTAGGGGTTTTTATTAGAAATAAAGGTTCTTTTACCTAAGGAATTAGGATTAGAATAATTATAGCAATTTGATCATAACTCCTAAAATAAGTTCAATAACATGTTTGATTTGTTAGATATAAGAGTGAAGTAAATTGAAGCTCGTCCCCAATGCTCTCTAGTTCATACAAATTCAACTTGTGTTCTTGTTATCATTATAAATTCAAATCACAAAAAATATATTTATTGCTTTTCACTTTAATTTCTCGTCAAACAAATCCAAATTAATCCATTTTCAATTTAGAAGTTAAATTGTTAAACTGATAATTAACCGCAGTCCCTGAGTTCGACACTCGGTCTTTCCGTACTATTACTTGCAACGATCCGGTACACTTGTCGTGATCCCATCAGATACCTCGAATGATTAGTCTCCACAGTCGCCGTGGATGATACCTTGGTTTACCAAAAAAAAAATTCCTAAAATGAATGTCATTTTTAAAGTTTAATATAATATTAATTATATTTTGTTTAGAATTTATCCCTAGTAAAATGCTTTGATATATTTAGTGCTATTTACGTCATTATATAAAAAAGTAAAAAATGATAATAGTTATTTGCAGATCTTTCAGACTGCATGCAAGGCACCTCATTTTTTGTGTGTGTGGGTACATGAATGATGATGCAATGCACTTTATATAGATTTTTTTTGTGACCAAATCAAACTCATGAAATTTAGTTTAAAATGTTAAAGGTGATATAACTTAGTAAACGATTAGATACCTTGAAACTAGAACATGGTCTGATTGCCTTTTATAAGAAATAAACAACCGCATTCGCTTGTCTCCCTACGAAACGAATGTCAAAGTTTGGTTCTACATCAAGAAAGAAACGACAACAGTTGAATTTTGACCCTTTGCTTTGACCCTTTGCCATTTTGGAACGATATTTGGGTCTTTTAGAGTGAAATTTGTCATTAGGATACCCATAAAATCTCTTTGAATCCAAATACATGGGCTTGGCCCATGCGTATCGAAACACACTCACTAGTGCCAATACTTCCTACAAGTTTCCAGATCAGATTTAGAGTAGATCCAAATAAAAGAAGCCAATTGCTTGTATCATTCTTCCCTTTTCTTTCAATATTATTGAATAACCACTTGTGCCAAATAAGCTCAAAGAAGAAGCTAAAATCCCAGGTTCCCTTCAATTGGAGCCAAACAAAGATGGCAATCTCCGAAACAATGAAGAAGGGATTCATCAATTAAAATGGAAGACCGAACATCAGAATTCAGAACATTACAAATACGTTACTAGTACCAAGACAAAATGTAGTGGGGGGGGGGGGGGATATTTGAGGGTTGGGAGTGTCCAATGAATATGTGTGTGTGTGTGTGGGGGGGGGGGGGGGGGGGGGGTTGTTGGAAGTATTGGCCTTATTTTTTCTTTTTCACTTAACTTGGTGTGAGTCCACTTGACGAGTGACTCGGTCAACACTTGGTTACGTTATGTGACTATGAGTAAGTGAATTTATCGGGCGATAGATGTCCCTCGGTGTCATGAGAGTTTTGTCACTGCCCCTGATTGGTCTTTACCTTTTGAAATTATGTGTGATGCAAGTGACACTGCTGTAGGGCTAGTCTTAGGCCAAAGAAAAGATAAGTTGTTGCATGTGATTTATTATGCTAGTCATGTTTTAAACCCTGCTCAACTTAAATATGCTACCACTGAAAAAAAGCTTTTAGCTGTGGTTTATGCTTTTGATAAATTTCGTTCCTATTTATTGGGTTCGAAAGTCATTGTTTACACTGACCATGCTGCACTAAGGTATTTGTTTGCTAAGCAGGAATCAAAGCCAAGGCTACTAAGATGGATCCTATTGCTTCAAGAGTTTGATCTCGAAATCCGAGATAAGAAGGGTTCAGAAAACTCGGTGGCGGACCACCTCTCTCGCTTGGAGAAGGTGGAGGAGAATGATGAGACAAGGCCTATTCATGAAACTTTTGTTGATGAACACATCTTCTCTATTGTTAGCATACCTTGGTTTGCGGACTTTGCAAATTACAAGGTGGGCAATCCAATTCCAGCTGATTTAAACTCCCAACAAAGAAAAAGGTTTCTTCGTGAAGCTAAATTCTATGTTTGGGACAAGCCATACTTGTACAAAAGAGGAGTTGATGGTTTGTTGCGTAGATGTGTGCCAGAAGAAGAGCAAGAAAAAATTATTTGGCACTGTCATGATTCGGACTATGGAGGACACTTTAGTGGAAACCGTACAACAGCAAAAATCCTCCAGTCCGGATTATATTGGTCTTCATTGTTCAAAGATGCATTTGCCTATGTGAAGATGTATGACCGATGTCAAAGAAACAGGAAACATTTCAAAAAGAAACGAGATGCCTCAAAATCCCGTTCTTGAAGTTGAAGTTTTTGATGTGTGGGGGATTGACTTCATGGGACCATTCCCATCCTCATACTCAAAGTTGTATATATTGGTTGCAGTCGATTATGTGTCAAAGTGGGTGGAAGAAATAGCCACTCAAACAAATGATACACAAGTGGTAATGGGTTTCTTGAAGAAAAATATTTTCTCACGCTTTGGAGTGCCTAGAGCTTGATGAAGGGACTCACTTTTGCAACAAGAAGATGGAGACCCTTTTGAAGAAGTATAATGTGCATCACCGGATAGCTACCCCCTATCACCCACAAACTAGTGGGCAAGTGGAAGTGTCTAATCGGCAAATCAAGCAAATCCTTGAGAAGACGGTAACTGCGTCAAGAAAAGATTGGTCAATAAAGCTTGATGACACACTATGGGCATATCGGATTGCTTTAAGACTCCAATAGGTATGTCCCCTTACCAAATTGTTTATGGCAAAGCTTGTCATTTACCACTTGAATTGGAGCACGGAGTACTATGGGCCACAAAGTATTTGAAATTTGATTTGCCCAAAGCTGGTGAGTCTAGAATTCTTCAATTCCATGAGTTAGAAGAATTTAGGACTTTTGCCTATGAAAATGGCAAAATCTACAAAGAAAAAACTAAAAAGTGGGATGATCAGAAAATCCAAAAGAAAGAATTCCGGGAAAGACAACTTGCTCTTCTATTTAACTCAAGGTTGAAATTGTTTCCCAGAAAGTTGAAGTCTCTGTGTTCAGGTCTGTTTGAAATCAAAAAGGTATTCCCCTATGGTGCAATTGAACTGAAGGACCCAGGTTCGGATGGGAGTTCCAAGGTGAATGGACAACGCCTCAAGCACTACTTTGGTGGTACACTTGATCGCTCAAAAGAGTCCATCAACTTGATCACCATCTAAAGGACCACTCCAGTGTCAAGCTAGTGACATTAAAGAAGCGCTTCATGGGAGGCAACCCATGAGAGGGAGTGTTCTATCTCTTCTCTTTTGCATTTTTATTATTATTTTATTTTGTACTCTTTTTTCTATTTAATTTTCGTATTGTGCATTGTTGAACTGTTGTTAGACTTGTGTGTGATGTGTGAGCAATAACACCTCATAACTCTAGTTAACTTGGCTGATTAATGACTTTGAGGGTTGTTGGGTGATTGAGTTTGAACACTTGTTTGCACTTGATTTCCTTACATATCACTATTTGATCAGTTAAGTTAGCATGTGCATGATGAACACCTAGCTGTCCAAAAAAAAAAAATTGATTCTCAGCAACTGAGCATGGTATAACAAGAAAACATTAGGCATTCATTTCATTACTTTGACTCTCTCACAGCCTGTGAGCTTTTGAGCCTAAACACTTAATTCCTTGATTTGTGAGTGTCCGTGCATGTGTATTTTTTCAGAACTTGAACTTAGTTCTTGATTGCTTTTGCATCGCATATACACACACATACATGATTGAGGACTTCTGTTTTCTTGGTAGCTAGAGCCTTAAAATGTCTACCCTTAAATATTGACCTTTGAGCAGCCCATTTGAGCCTTAAATCCTTTTTTTTTTCTGGTTACAAACCTCATTACAAGCCATTAACTGAAAAACCAAGTGTCCCACTTGTTTAGAATTGAGGAATGTGTTGTCATTATGGATCCTTAGATATGAGTTAAGTTTGGGGTGTCTTGAGGACAAACAATTGTTCTAAGTTTGGGGTGAGTTTACCAAAATAGGTTGTAAAAAAGAAGAAGAAAAGACAAGTACCAAAAATGTCAAGTAAAAAAAAAGAAAAAGAAAAAAAAGAAACAAAAATGAAAAAGAAAAAAAAAGAAAAAAAGAAAAAGAACACAACAAATATTTAGAAAAGATGACAAGGACAATTTTTCCTTGTGGGCAATTGATAACAAGGACAATTTTTCCTTGTGGAGAATTATTTTGAAGAAGTTTGGAGAGTAAGGATAGGATCTAGAGTAAAGAATGCATTTCTCAATTCCAATCAAGAAAGCCTAGATTCCAAAAGTTATCCACCCTGACCCAAGCCCCATTACAACCCTAATAAAGTCCTCATGATATGTGTGGTATTTGTGTGTGATTGTTTTTCTTAGAACTTTGTTCAAGCCTATGGTAGGATATACATGTATTGTGATTTGAGCGCATTACCCTATATACACTTAAGAGTGAATTGGTGAGAGTGTGAGGAGAGGGTTGATGTTGATGACTGGCTGCCCATGTTATTTTTGGTTGCTTTAACTTGGTTTGCTTGCTAGCAAGAGTTTTGGGCAGTTTGGTGTCGTGTATGCGCAGTGTTATGGAATGCTTGAATGATGGTGATTTGTGGAAATTCATTTGTTGAATTTGTGTTTTGATTCTTACCCAGTGCCCGATGTGAATTGTTGCTTGAGGACGAGCAAAGATTTAAGTTTGGGGTGGTGATAATTCTCTAAATTATCTATTTTTATTATTCTTTATGAAGGGAAAATTGTCATATACTCTAGACTTAAATCTTATTTTTGTCTTAGTTTAATGTTAACTGGACATGATAAGTTTGTTAAAATATTTTAATGATTATGGTTGAATTGGGTTGCAATTTTAAGCATAATAATTATAAATTTAATATATTTGTAGGTTCCCTTTGGTAGCATGAGGAAGTAACATTGCAAGCATCATAACCTTATTTCTTCTAGCCCATAGTGAGCAAGCTGGTCCAAAGAATTATGAGGTGAATAATTAAGGCCCATTATCATTACTTGGAGCCCAAAAAAGAGAATTACCTAGATGGAAAACTAAAAGAAGGAATGTCGTGGGGAGAAAGGCAAGATCTGAATGATAATTAAAAAGATTTGAATGGAATATAATAGGAAGGAAGCGGTGGAGAAAAAGGCAGGCTGATGAAGAATCTTGAGATGTACGGAGTGGAGAAATAAAGGAAGCCCCGCGCTAATGATTTGTGACGGCTGGAAGTGGTTTTTTGGAGGAGAGAAATTGGGGATCTAGCAATCACCGTGAGCGAGATAGCGGAGGAGCCGATGGAACTCGGATCATCTTCATCTTTTCATGAAGTTATTTTTATTCCCCTTTTCACTTTTAATTCTTATCTCTATTTCTATGTCTAGCTAAATTTCCTTTTGTTGGGGATGAGTAACAATTTATGAATCTCTTATATTTTAGAATTAAACCTCTATTATTTGAGTGAATGTTATGGGTTATGTTTCAATTAATCTCTGTCCTTAATGTTTTCTAGGATTTGATCACTCTTAGGATGATTTATGATATATGATTGTGAATGGAAATTTGAATTACATATGCTTAAGAATTGAAATTTGTTTATCTTTAGTCTAGGAATAGTCATTGGTATTCAGAATCATAGGATAATTGTTTTTATTACTGCTTATTTCTTTTTAATGTCACCTAAGGAATTAGGGGTTTTTATTAGAAATAAAGGTTCTTTTACCTAAGGAATTAGGATTAGAATAATTATAGCAATTTGATCATAACTCCTAAAATAAGTTCAATAACATGTTTGATTTGTTAGATATAAGAGTGAAGTAAATTGAAGCTCGTCCCCAATGCTCTCTAGTTCATACAAATTCAACTTGTGTTCTTGTTATCATTATAAATTCAAATCACAAAAAATATATTTATTGCTTTTCACTTTAATTTCTCGTCAAACAAATCCAAATTAATCCATTTTCAATTTAGAAGTTAAATTGTTAAACTGATAATTAACCGCAGTCCCTGAGTTCGACACTCGGTCTTTCCGTACTATTACTTGCAACGATCCGGTACACTTGTCGTGATCCCATCAGATACCTCGAATGATTAGTCTCCACAGTCGCCGTGGATGATACCTTGGTTTACCAAAAAAAAAAATTCCTAAAATGAATGTCATTTTTAAAGTTTAATATAATATTAATTATATTTTGTTTAGAATTTATCCCTAGTAAAATGCTTTGATATATTTAGTGCTATTTACGTCATTATATAAAAAAGTAAAAAATGATAATAGTTATTTGCAGATCTTTCAGACTGCATGCAAGGCACCTCATTTTTTGTGTGTGTGGGTACATGAATGATGATGCAATGCACTTTATATAGATTTTTTTTGTGACCAAATCAAACTCATGAAATTTAGTTTAAAATGTTAAAGGTGATATAACTTAGTAAACGATTAGATACCTTGAAACTAGAACATGGTCTGAATGCCTTTTATAAGAAATAAACAACCGCATTCGCTTGTCTCCCTACGAAACGAATGTCAAAGTTTGGTTCTACATCAAGAAAGAAACGACAACAGTTGAATTTTGACCCTTTGCTTTGACCCTTTGCCATTTTGGAACGATATTTGGGTCTTTTAGAGTGAAATTTGTCATTAGGATACCCATAAAATCTCTTTGAATCCAAATACATGGGCTTGGCCCATGCGTATCAAAACACACTCACTAGTGCCAATACTTCCTACAAGTTTCCAGATCAGATTTAGAGTAGATCCAAATAAAAGAAGCCAATTGCTTGTATCATTCTTCCCTTTTCTTTCAATATTATTGAATAACCACTTGTGCCAAATAAACTCAAAGAAGAAGCTAAAATCCCAGGTTCCCTTCAATTGGAGCCAAACAAAGATGGCAATCTCCGAAACAATGAAGAAGGGATTCATCCATTAAAATGGAAGACCGAACATCAGAATTCAGAACATTACAAATACGTTACTAGTACCAAGACAAAATGTAGTGGGGGGGGGGGGATATTTGAGGGTTGGGAGTGTCCAATGAATATGTGTGTGTGTGTGTGTGTGGGGGGGGGGGTTGTTGGAAGTATTGGCCTTATTTTTTCTTTTTCACTTAACTTGGTGTGAGTCCACTTGACGAGTGACACGGTCAACACTTGGTTACGTTATGTGACTATGAGTGAGTGAATTTATCGGGCGATAGATGTCCCTCGGTGTCATGAGAGTTTTGTTCTCTCTTTTTTAGGGTTTTGTTTTCTCTCTAACAAAATTGTATGTATAAAAGTAATAAAGTATAATTTGAAAAAGGTAAAATATCTCCTAAGGTCCCTTAACTTATTTTCAGATAACGAATAGGTCCATTAACTTTTTTTGTAACGATTAGGTCCCTTAAGTTTTAAAAACGTTGCTTCGTTACCCTTTTTGTAACTTCCATTTGACTCGGTTAAAAAAAAGCTTAAATGGCACACGGTGCTGACACGTGGCTTGGATTTTTTTAAAAGTTAATTTTTTATTAATTGTCTAGCTTATGTGGCAGCACACATCATTTAAAACTAATTTTATTAAAAAATAAAAGAAAATGGCTTTCTTTTTCTTAAACGGATGTTCATCATCTTCATCAATTTCTTACACCTTCATCTTCATTTATCTTCTACAACACAAACCCAGAAAGGAAGATCTGTTGCTGCTTGTGACAAAACCCAAAAAGGAAGATCTATTGCGACCTGCTTGTGAAACCCAGACGAAATCGAAATTGAAACCCATATCTTCACCAGAAAAAGAAAAAGGAGAGAAAGCAATCATCTCTCTCGCTCGCAAGTCGATTCCCCCAATTTGAGGCAAACCCTAGCTCGCAAATCGCAATAGTCCGCCTGCTTGTCATGGCCTCCTCATCTTCGTCTCTCTTTCACTTCCTCCGCGAACCCCAAGAAGCAACTTTAATTTTTTTTGCTAAACCCAAAAGCCAATAATACCAATAATTGTGTTCTTAAATAGTGAGATGTAAATTATTCTTTTATTTAATCCTCACTTCCATTTTTCAACATACAAAAACAAATCAAATCTTGAAAGCAAAGTCTCCTAATTGCATAGTATAGTTAAAAATACTCAAAATATTTTTCTACTCGATAGAATAATAATGAGAACACATTCTCTTTTTGTAAGAAATTAAGTCTTATAAGTATCTCAATTTTTGTTTGCCTTAGGCCCCATAAAGTGTATACACTGCCCTGCACTCACATTACAAAATGGAAATTGACTTTTCCCCAAATTTTCTCTATTACGTTCTTGATACATAACATGTAGTTTTAGCTATCTCATATTAAATTTGTTTGCCTAGTAGCTGTCATTGTCTACAGAAAATTCTACAACAAATTTTTTCAAGTTAAGAGTTAGCTATACGGCGTCCAATTTGATAGGACTGGTGTTGTATTTTTTGCAGAAAACGTTTCAGCAAATATTGTCCAATTAAGAACCAAAATTGCATACATGTGTGTGTGATGTGAAACTCTTAGACTGAATTATTTTTATGTTTTTATGGAGAAACTAAAGAGAGACACGCTATGTGGAAGCAATCAAGGAAGCTGAGGCATGTTTCCGCCGCTTGGGAGTCCGAAGTAGTTGGTAGATGCGTCCTTGATCAGCGGTGTTCGATCTTGAGATGACGATGTTCGATCTTGAAATGACGGTGTTGTAGCTGCAAGAATACTCCGATGCTCAAGTAGGTATTTGAGTGAATCAATGTTTAGTTTTTGAAGTCCCTTTTTTATGAGCATTGAAGGTGGTATTTAGAGTTTGTGTGATGTTTGTTATGATGATATTGGGTCGTTAGATCTTGCAGAGGTATCTGAACCGTTGGTTGATTGGGCTAGATTTATTGGATGTGGGCTGGTTGATCATTGGGCCTTGCAAGGGGTGTAAATATTGCTGAGGCCTTTTGCTTATTACGATAACAACAGTAGCTTTCTCTAATCGTGACATTCTGCATAAAAAATGATACTCAATTCTCAGTATTTCAAGAAGTAAGATTCTAAGTTGCTTATCTAGGTGATGCATGATTCCTTGTTTGATTATGTGGGAAATTTAATTCACTTTGTCTGAAAAATGATGCACCAGGCTGCTATAAACTAACCAATCGCCTCATCATTTCCTATTACGAAAAAGGATGCACAAAAGGGATAGTTATGTTTTATCCTCTCAACAATGGGAAATATTTGGTTTCCGAAAAGGGTAATGATGGATAGTACGAAGGCTTACTGACGAAATGTTAGAAAAGGTCGTGTTTCTTGAATTATAGTAGAAGTTGACTAGAGAGAGAAAGCACCCACCAACCCAATACCCACACCTTCGTTGTTTTCGTTTCATAACAACAACCATTTCTCTTCTGAAAAAGTAAAAGCTTATAACCCAGTCCAATTGTGAACCCTCATTTAAACAGGCTACGTTAGAAAAACTACCTTCACATTTCATAAAATAACCCTTACTTCCTCTTGCAAGTTGAATTTTTTTCACATGTTCTTCAAAACTTTATCTTCTCTTTCAACAACTTAAGAGCACCACTAAACGCCACCGTCTTTGGCGCGCGCCTCTCAATTTACCGTTACTTGGCAAGCACACTTGATATGAGTATATAGCGACTATAAAGGAAAAGGCCAATGTCAGAAATGATTCACTTAACGATGGTCTGAACCAAAAGAATACAAAGATAGAGAATATCAAAAAACAAAAGAATAAATTTGTAAGTTTATAACATGCAACTATTAGTAAAAATCGTGGTCCATTTTTACACCACTTTTGAAGAGGTGCATATTATATGCACCCCAAAAGAGAGCATCAATACTGACTAAGAAATAAAAATATATTTGAATTTTAACTAGTTTTCACATGGACAAAAAAATTGTCCCATCATTTGGTAAGGAAGTTTTTGTGATGTCCCCACCCTCCTTTTAGATGCCACACTTCAAATCCCTTATTTTTGCAAATCAAACGGAGAGAAAATTGAAAAAACAAGCAAAGAGATAAAATTGTACTTGTACATAATGGTTAGAATACTTTTTTGTTACTACTTTTATTTCTTTACAATATTTACCCCCGAATCATAACTAAAATATCCCAGGGTCATTGTTTCTTTGTGTCGTATCATCAAAATTCAGGCGTGGCTAATAGGGTCATGTTGGAATTTCTTCAATTTCGGATGACCACATGTTGTGAATTTCTTCCACCTTGCCTAAATCTTGGACCACATACTTTGCTTCTTATTTGATTTGTCTCTTTGTGGAGATGAGCTCCCTATAGATTCTCCATCCATGGTGGTAGGTTTGACAATTGTTAGTATGTAGAGAAAGAAACAAAAAAGAAACCTAGAGATAATAATATAAGATTATAAGATGAATTTCATGTTCTCAACAGTCGAGCGGTATATATAATTGTTCGAGAATGATTAATAAAACATTATCTATAATTAAGGTGTTATCAACCAACTCCTTTGGCCCAATAACTTAATCTACCTTAGGACACGGAGGGTCGACATGGTGCTCCTGGGTTCAATTCCCGCAGTGGATAAACTCGGTGTAGGCCAGTGTAAAATTTGATCCTAAACACGAGCGGAGATTAGTGATATGGACCCCAATCCTGCTGCTGCTATTAATAATGGGCCTGAGGCACAACCCAATACAGCTGCCACAAGGCCTGTCCGTAACAAGAGGCTTCCAGCCATATTTAATGATCATCTTCTTTACAAATAATATTCCATTCTATTATTAGCTATTATTAGCTCTTATTAGCTTTGATTTGCTGTAATATCAATTCATATCTTTTGTTACATTTCGTTTGGTATTCGTATTAGCTAAGGCTATATAAAGCTTGTACCGACTCTTATGAAATCATCAAAGAATAATTATTCAGAAAACTCACTTCCTTTCCCTTATTAATGCTTTAGGAGGATTTGCTCAATCCTTATAAAATTGAGCTGTATCATTGGTGCTTTCATTGTGATTTCTCCCTCCTTCCATGGGTTCTCCAACTCCACCTCCGGATACCATGGCTGATTTGATCCAACAGGTTGCTTCTTTAACTACGCAATTTGACGCCATGTGTAAACACATTGAAGATACTGCTGTTTCATCGCGTTCTTCTGCGGACTTCCATCATCGACCTCATTTGAAACTCGAAGTGCCTTGTTTCGATGGGACCAATACTCATGGCTGGATCTTCAAAATTTCACAATTCTTTACTTATCATCAAACACTAGAAGAGGAGCGCATTACCATTGCCTCTTTTTACCTTGATGGAGCAGCACTGGCCTGGTACCAGTGGATGTACTGAAATCGCCAAATTGCGTCTTGGGCTCAATTCTTGGAGAAATTGGAAACACGTTTCGCCCCAACAGCCTCTGACGATCCTCGTGGCAACTTGTTCAAGTTGACTCAATCAATGACGGTGTCCGCTTATCTCACCGAGTTTGAAGCGTTGTCAAATCGCTTGGAAGGTCTTATTGACGTGGATTTACTTAGTTGCTTCATTTCCGGCTTGACGAGTGATGTACGACGTGAGGTAGTCGCCCAACAACCCACTTCGATCTCCCAAGCAGCGGGTTTGACTCGATTGCAGGAAGAAAAGTTGCAAGACATCGCACGCGCTTCTCGTTCTAGATCTACACCGTTCCATAGCTCGCCCTATTCACAAGGCTCCTGAGGTTACTTCCCCAGCGAAAAATATATCAGGCTTGCTACCCACTCCTCCGACGAAGCCGCGTTTCCGGCACCTCTTTGGCCCTGAATTGGATGAATGGAGAGACAAAGGCTTATGCTTCAATTGTGATCAGAAATGGTCCAAACAACGCAAATGTGGTGCCTGAGTTTTCTTGATGCTTGCTGACAATGATGATTCTTTTTCTATTACAGCCGCTGAGGAATTACTCGCAGATTCCATTGATCCAGGAGGAGTTCTAACGCCACAACCGGAGGTCCAAGCGGCGCAATTAAGCCTTTTTTCCCTGTCTGGTGCTCCGGCAGCTGATACAATTCGGATCCTTGGGTATATCGGGTCACACCCGGTGCGTGTCCTTGTTGACGGAGGTAGCACACATAATTTTATACAAGATTCAATTGCTGAAGTATTGGGCCTGGTCCATGATTCTATCAAGCCATTTAAAGTTTTGGTGGGTAGTGGAAAAGAATTATTATGCTCTCAAATATGCCCTGCTGTGTCTATCACGTTGCAACAACACACCTTTACTACAGATCTGTATCGCTTGGGTCTTCGTGGGGCAGATATCATACTTGGGGCCCAACGGCTAAAGCAAATTGGCCCAATTTTGATGAATTATGCCACATTGAGTTTATCTTTCTTTTACAAGGATCAATGCATTGAACTTAAGGGTGAGTCTCCAACCCCAACCGTGGGCCTCCACTATTTCCAGAAAGCAACTCGTTTTGATTCATCAGCCCAATTATTTTCTTTAACCATTATTGAAACCCTACCCGACCCAAACCCAACGCTACACCCTTCTTCCTCAACCAATCCTTCTACCACCGAAACTGAACCACTCGATCCACCATTCCAAACACTCATGGCTAAACACGACCACCTCTTCTCTGACCCGTCCACCTTGCCTCCACCTCGAAGAACCGATCATACCATACCTTTATTACCAAACTCCTCTCCTGTAAACGTACGACCTTACCGATACCCCCATTCGCAAAAACGAGAAATCGAATTACAGGTATCTAAACTTCTCTCCACCGGATGGATTCAACCCAGTAATAGCCCCTTCTCCTCCCCCGTGTTACTATTAAAGAAGAAAGATGGTACATGGCGTATGTGCGTGGATTATCACGCTCTTAATTCACTCACGATCCGTGATAGGTTCCCATTACCCACAATTGATGAGCTTCTGGACGAACTTGGCCATGCTCGCGTCTTTTCAAAGCTGGATCTTACCTCTGGATTTCACCAAATTAGAGTGGCACCACAAGACATTCCGAAGACAGCATTTGGGACCCACGACGGACATTACGAGTATAGAGTAATGCCGTTCGGTTTGTGCAACACTCCTTCAACGTTTCAGGCAACCACGAAGGACATATTTCGTTCAGTTCTTCGCAAGACAGTTATTGTTTTCATCGACGATATCTTGGTGTTCAGTGATTCTATGGAAACTCACTTGGAACATTTTTCTCAGGTATTTTCGATCCTTGAAACTCATCACTTTCATTTGAAAACTACCAAATGTTCCTTCTGCCAGTCTACAATTGCTTATTTGGGTCACATTGTCACTGCTGGAACGGTTGCGCCAGATCCTCAGTCTATGAAGAACTTACGTGGCTTTCTGGGTCTTTCGGGTTTTTATCGTCGCTTTGTGCGAAATTATGCTACCATGGCACACCCTCTTACACCCCTCTTGAAAAAGTATGCTTTTGATTGGACCTCTGTTGCGTAACAAGCATTTGATCAGTTGAAAATTGCTTTGTCTACGACACCCGTTTTGTCCCTTCCAGATTTCACCATACCCTTTGTAGTGCAAAAAGATGCTTCTGGACAAGCAATGGGGATGTATTGTTACAAGGTGACCATCCTATTGCTTATTTTAGCAAAAATTTTTTCCCTCGCCTCTCTAAGGCTTCTAAATTTTTACTAAATTAAGCATAAATTATTTTTCACTTCATAAAATTTTTGTCCACTGCGGGAATTAAACCCAGGAGCACCAGGTCGACCCTCCGTGTCCCAAGATAGATTAAGTTATTGGGCCAACGGTGTTGGTTGATAACACCTTAATTATACATAATGTGCTAGTGGATACCCTAGTCTCAACCAAAAAATATAACGCGGTAAAAATAGTTTATGAAAAAATAAAAAATTTAAAACGCGTGGATAGAAATTAATTAGTTAAATAGAGTATTGATTGCAAATATATATCGGAGAAACAGTGCTAGTGAATTTTTAATGAAAATGTTTCATGAAATAGCTAGTTTTGTTTTTGATTTTTTTACATAAATAAAAACACTTGTTAGTATTTTTTTTGGGTGTGAACTGGGTACCCTCTGCATGCAACTGCAGAGATTAATCCCTCAAGTCGGGTAGTGTTAGAATACACTAGATGATAATAGGAGAAAGAAGAGAGAGAATTGGAATCTGATCTAACAGAATTCTGTTAGACAGTTTTCTGTATCTATATATTATGATTACACACATTACAATTGGTGAGGATGCAGCTTATATAGTTACTGCAAAATGACTGAATATCAGCTATGCTAAAAACAAAAACTGTTTTACAATAGTCAACAATAGTCAACCATGTCAATGACTATACTACCCTTTAACACGCCCTCTCAAACTCAACAGTTGTGTCAACAACTGTGAGTTTGCTGCGAAGATTTTCAAATCTCTGTCCTGGAAGTGGCTTAGTAAGAGCATCTGCTCTTTGAGAATGGCCAGGAACAAACTGAACCTGTAGATGCTTTTGAAGGACTTTCTCCCTTAGGAAAAATAAATCCAACTCTATATGCTTGGTACGAGCAAGAAGGACGGGATTATGGGCTAGTGAAACTGTGCTTAAGTTGTCACATAGAATAGTGGGGGACTTGAATGGAATGCCTAGTTCAGTGAGGAGGGATTGTATCCATAGGACCTCTGATGTGGCTAAAGCAAGGCTCCTGTATTCAGCTTCAGTGCTGAATCTCGACACAATTGGTTGCTTTTTGACCCACCAAGACACAAGATTGTCTCCTAGAAACACACAGGCACTTGAAGTAGATCTCCTGTCATCAGGATCCGATCCCCAGTCAGCATCACAGTAGGCTACAAGGGGCAGGGTAGTAGTAAATATAGGCTTAAGAATGATGCCCCAGTTGGCAGTGCCTTTAAGGTATCTTAGAATACGTGTGACAGCTAACCAGTGAGCCTCTAAAGGATTTGCCATAAATTGGCACACCTTGTTGACAGCAAAGGTGATGTCAGGTCTGGTTATGGTTGCATACTGCTGTGCACCAACCATTGACCTGTAGAGAGTGGCATCAGTGACAGGTTGTGAACCTGTCTTGGTGAGTTTGCAACTAGGCACCATTGGAGTGGGTAAGGGCTTGGCAGTCAACATATTGGTTTTAGACAAAAAATCTCTTACATACTTGCCTTGGGTGAGATATAGAGAGCCATTTGGTTGCGCTTTAACCTCAATGCCCAAGAAATAATCAAGAGAACCCAGATTCTTTAAGGAAAACACAGTGTTGAGATTAGCAATGATTGAATGGATGACTTGAGAGTTATTGCCCGTAACAATGATATCATCCATATAGACCAACATATAGACTAGAGCAGACCCTTTGTTGTAGATGAAGAGAGAAAGATCACACTTGCTGGAAATGAATCCAAACTGAAGAAGTGTGCTCTTCAAACGATCAAACCAGGCTCTTGGGGCCTGTTTGAGCCCGTAGATAGCCTTGTTAAGTTTACACACTTGATTGGAATTAGAAGAGACAAAACCAGGAGGTTGAACCATGTAGACCTCCTCTTCAAGAATGCCATTTAAGAAGGCATTGTTCACATCCAGCTGTTGAAGAGGCCAGCCTTTGGAGAGTGCTAGAGAAAGGACAGTCCTGATGGTTTACTGATTAAATAACAGGGGGAAAAGTTCCAGTGTAGTCTGATCCAAACTGTTGATGAAAGCCTTTGGCTACGAGCCTAGCTTTATACTTGTTGATGGTACCATCAGGATTTTCCTTGATGCGAAAAACCCATTTGCACTCAATAGGTGTCCTATTAGGTGGTAGATCAACCAATTTCCAAGTATTGTTGTTTAGAAGAGCATTGTATTCATCCTGCATGGCTGCAAGCCAAGTAGGACTTGCCAAAGCCTGCTTGATAGTACTAGGTTCAACATGAGTGAGTAAGAGTGTGGAGTGTATTTTTGGACAAACAATGCCAGACTTGGCTCTAGTTTGCATTGCAAGGGTGTTGTAAGGTCGTGTAGGCTCTGGTGTGGGTGAGAAATTGGTGGAAACTGATGTAGAGGGTACTGACAGTGAGTGAGCAGGGGCTGAAGGAGTTGGTGATGGGGAGTGGGGTGTTGGAGACATAGGGAGGGAGCCAGATTCCTGTTGCTGATCAGGTGGAGGAGGGCTGGGATGAGGAGAAACAAGTGGTATAGAAGTGTTGATAAGAGGGTTAGGCTAATGATGAACAGGTGTAGAAGCTGTCCACTCAGAATATGGAAACCTAATCTCATTGAACACCACATCCTTAGAGATATAGAGTCTTCCATCAGGGTAAAGGCATTTGTATCCCTTGTGAGCTGGTGAATAACCAAGAAAGATGCACTCCTTAGACCGAAATTGAAGCTTGTGTTTGTTGTAAGGTGTGAGGAGTGGAAAGCAAGCACACCCAAATACTCTTAGAGCCTTATAATATGGGATACCTTTGAAGAGTTTTGTAAAAGGGACTTCAAAGTTAAGAGAGGCTGTAGGAAGCCTGTTTATAAGATGTACACTAGTGATGAAGGCATGATCCCAAAATTTGAGTGGTAACTTAGCTTGAGCAAGCAAAGTAAGTCCCAACTCTACAATGTGTCGATGCTTGCGCTCAATCACATCATTTTGATGGTGGGTGTGAGGACAGATCAGCCTGTGCTCAATGCCAAGCTGTTGCAACAGTTGGGAGAAGGGGCGAAATTCACCACCCCAGTCTGATTGCACAGCCTTGATAGTGTAAGGAAATTGTTTTTCAACAAGCGCCTTGTAATGTTGGAAGGTCATTAATGCATCAGATTTCTTCTTAAGAAGATAGATCCATGTGAAACGAGTATGAGCATCCACAAAAGACATATAGTAAGCGAATCTAGTGGAGGATTGAATGGGAGAAGGTCCCCACAAATCAGCGTAGATAAGTGCCAGTGGTGTAGTGTATTCAGTGGTGGAGGTGTGTGAAGGCAGCCTGTGTGCTTTACCCAAACAGCAAGGTGCACAGAAATCAACAGTATCTTTATTCACACATGGAATGCTCAAAGACCTAAGCAGTGTTCGCTGGACAGCAGGACTTGGATGACCAAGCCTGCTGTGCCATGTAGAAAAGGAATTATTACACACAGATACCATATTAATAGTTGGAGTTACACAATGATCATTAGCAGATAGTGAGGGTTTAGAAGCAGCCTTGTGTTGAAGTCCAGTAAACTCATAAAGGCCATCAGCTCCAATAAATCCCTCTAGCATGACTTCTCTAGTGTCCCGGGATTTTACAAGACAGTAATCAGGCCAGAATTCAAAAAAGGCTTTGTTGTCTTTGCCAAACCTACTCACACTTATCAAATTCTTGGTGATATTTGGCACATGAAGTAGGTTTTTCAGGACAAACTCCTTCTTAGGATCAACAGGGGATTGAAAAACAGTGTTACTGATTGCTCTGCATTATATGTATAGCTTGACTAGTTTTAATTAGTTTTTCTTAAGTTTTTCTCAATTATAGTGTGTTTTAAGATCGTAATAGTTTGATTTTTCTTTGTTAGTTTTTAGATTGAATTTGGTTTTTGTTTACGTGTTTTTGAGATACTTGGTACATTTAATTCGTGTGTTTTTGTTGTCCTTAGCCTTGCTATGACAAGAGCTTACCTAGCAGTTCAGCAGATAGAAAAAAAGGAAAAGTTTCACTTCTGGTCGCCTGGCGAGGGGACTAGCTCGCCAGGCGATGGTGGCTGAGTTCTGGTCGCTGATTTGCTTCGGGTAGCCTGGCGATGGATTCTGCTCGCCAGGCGATGGTTCTTCTGGGCGCAGTTAAAAATTCCTTGTTTTTGTTCAGGTCGCTGGGCGATGGGTCACTTACCCAGCTCATATTTAAGCCCGTAACTCGAATTTTAGGTCATTATGATCATTGGGAACAGTCTCGTTTTGCGCTCTGAAGTCCGTGACGGCAAGGATTCGCACTCCGCTGACCTTCGTTGATGATTCAAGCTTGGGAACAAGTCATTGGAGCATCAATGTTTGTTATACCCCAATTTTGTCCGTCTTCTAGTTTTAGTCGTTTATTTTACTTAAATCGTGTTTTGAAGTCGCGTGATTGCGAGAATTATCAGTATGGCGTCTCAGTTACTAATCCTAGCCAATTTCAATTACCCTGTTCAACTAAATCGAAATACCGTTGTTTTAAATTAGGCATGCACGCGAATGATCGGTCGTTTCGTGCGTTCTTCATTTTAATCTTTGTATTTGGATTTAGTCGAACCTAATTGGGACTACCAAAGTCATTTTTCTCGCGATTGGGCTTGGCGTTTCAATTCGGGCTTAAGAATGCAATTCCAAGTTAATTTTTAGCGCTTTTAGTTAACAGGCCCATTTTTCTATTTTTGGGCCTCGTTTTAGCGTATTTGTTTAGTCTGGCCCGTTCTCGTCTTTGTATTTGGCCCGACTGCTTTTTTCTTGTTATTAATCTTATTTTGTTTATATAATTTATTTAAGCAATATAATATCAAAAAATGGCAAAAAAAAATTCTATTTATTTTTATTTACAATTTAATAGTGTTTAGGAGTCCAAATGTCCAAAAAATACAAAAATGATAATACTAAAAAATACCAAAAAATACAAATCCGAAAATAATAACCAAAAATACAAAAAATAGGAAAAAACGAAAATTACAACAAAATTAGAAAACGAAAGCAGCAGCTGCCCATATGCTCCTTGGTGAGCAAGTCTTTGTTCCAACCCTAATCTTGCTGAGAAAGTTTTCTCCTTGAGCTGGTCAAAACCTGAAATGGAAACAAAATCAGGTCAGAATCGTTTTTTAATGGCCTAAACCGAATTTCTGCCTATAAAAACAAGTCTAGACAACAATTCACAAACAGAAAATCAGAGACGAGAATTGAGAGAAAATCAGAGTGAAAAATAGGGTTCCACAATGGAATCCTAATCACAAAGTTCTAAAACAGAAGTAGTAGTGGTTCAGCAGCAACAGCAGAAATCCAAAGGTAGCAGAGCAATAAGAGAAGGAAGATCAGAAGCTGGAGAACAGGTTAGTTAGCTTCTACTCTTGTATATAACTATATTCTGTTAACTAGAATAGTTTAGTTTTAAGATGTGAATATTAGTGTCGAAAGTAGATTAAGTCCTTTAAGAAAAAACCATGCACAGATTAGTTGATCACAAGCAGATTAGGGTAATAGACTTAGTGTTTAAATTAGGACAGTAAATAGACTAGTTTTTTAGAAAATCATCACACTTGTAAGTAAAAATCAAAAATCAGCAGGCCAAAATCATACCCCAATTTCGGTTTAGGTCTTAAAATCAGAATTAGCAAAATAGAAAAAAAAGAAACTTATAAAGAAGTCAGAACCGAAACATACCCAGATTCTGACTGCCACCACCAGCGGAGGTCATCGCCGTAAGGCGTGGCCGCCGTGCTCCACCAAGTCGTCGCCGTGTCGTTTGCGTTCCACCACCGTGAATCACCCAGAGACACCAAAAACAAACATAAAGAAAGACAGATTAGGAATAGAAGAACAGAAGAGAAAAAAAAGTAAAAAAGGAGAGAAACAGAATCGCACCATCTCCGACCACCGTAGACGGTGGTCGTTTCCCTTAGACGCGCCGCCATCGTCATGCTCACCAACCGGATCGTCCTGCGTAGCCACCGTTACCGTCACAGCCACCATTCCTCAGCCTCTGTTCGTGGTCACCACCGTCATCGCCGCCCAAGGAACGGTCGTCGACGTCGTTCCTTCCACCGTCATCGCCGGCCAAGGAACGGCCGGTCGGCGTCGTTCCTTCCACCGCCGTTGCGTTCCTCACTTCTCCCTTCCCCTTCGTCTTCCTTCTCTCTCTCTCTCTCTCTCAAACCATCTCTCGCCGGAACTCTCACTCTCACTCTCACCCTCTCCCTCTTCGCGTTCCTCTCCCTCCTCTCTCCCTTCTCTCTCTGCGCATCACGCCCTCTCTCTCTCCCCAAAAATCACGCCCTCTCTCTCTCCCCAAAAATCACGCCCTCTCTCTCTCCCCTGAATGTGGCCGCCGCGGCGCTGAGAAGAGAGATGGAAATTAGGGTTCACAAAACCATAGTTTCCCTTTTATACTCCCTCCCATTTTATTTTATTTTTAATTTTTATTTTTAATATATCAGATTACAATTTACACCACTCATTTTACTCAGTTCGCCCCCTCCTTTTAAAGCCCACGACTTTGCTTTTTTTTCTGAAGCGCAGCCCAGCTTACAAAAACAAGCTGGGCTTACTGTTTGCACTCCATTTTTTTATAATACAGCCCTCCTGCCACTTGCACCCCCCATTTCACTACTGCACCTCCCTGGTTCCTTTTTTTTATTTTATTTTTAAATTTTGTTTCTTTCCCCTAAATAAATTTATTTTTTTCACGAAATCTTCTTCCCCAAATATCAGATTTTCTTTTCCCTAAACAAAAACCAATCCAATTGCGAAAACTCTTCAAAATCAAACTTCGTTAGCAGTCTTGCGAAGCCTTTGCTTGCATGATTACTTACGATGGGGTACTAGTGGCGATCACTTGGAGCCTTTGCTCAACTGATCATCATGCATGCCTAATTTTCCTAAAGATTTTCACTAAACCAAAACTTTGTTAGTAGCCCTGCGAAGCCTTTGCTTGCATGATTATTAGCAATGGAGTGCTAATGGTAGTCACTTGGAGCCTTTGCTCAATTGATCATCATGAAAGCTCAATTCTCACAATTAAACAAGATAAAAAACAAAACAAACATTTTCTACACAGAAGAACTACGTAGCTTTGAATTCTCCATCGCACCAGGAGATACGTAGGAGCGGGTCACATCCCGTCAAGCATAACAAATAAAAATCATTTTCACAATAAGTTTTCAACAATTATTTTCAAAAGAACCTAGAACTACGTCGCCTTTGATTCTCCACCCGGAGATACGTAGGAGCAGGGCCACGCCCCTGTCAAGCGCAAAAATAAACAAATTAAAAAATACAAACACATCTCTTTCATAAAACAAAAATCAAAAATCTTATTTTCAAAGTAGGGGATTAAGTCGGTCGTACGGCCGGGTTAATCATCGTTTTAAGATAAGTGAACTGTGGTCCCACAGAGCCCCAGCGCTCCTTCAGCCCTCAGTGGCCCTTCAGAGCCCCAGTGCTCCTTCAGACCTCCAGTGCTCCTTCAGACCCCCAGTGGTCCTCCAACACAGATCACACAGTCCTAAAACCCCTATATTAAAAAACATCAACCCACAAACATTTTCTACACAGAAGAACTACGTAGCTTTGAGTTCTCCATCGCACCGGGAGATACGTAGGAGCGGGCCATGTCCCGTCAAGCGTTTTTTTCTAAAAAAAAAAACCATTTTTCCCCTTTTTCAAAATAAATAAAGATTTTCATAAAGAGTTTTTCAATAAGAAGTAGAGAGGCAAAATTAAGTATTTTCAAGTCAACACACTAAAACCACACATTTAATTAAAGGTTCCCTCTCAGTAGAGAGGACGTGTGGGGTGCTAACACCTTCCCTGCGCGTAACCGACCCCCGAACCCTATTCTCTAGTTTCGCAAGACCAATCGCTTTCCAGAAAAGGTTTTCCTAATATTTTCCTTAATAAATATTGGTGGCGGCTTCATTGTCTTAAGAAAAGTTGTGAACGAGGAAGGTTCTCCCTCGGGGACTTTTTCGGGCGCAACAGCTGGCGACTCCACTGGGGACACTAGAAAACATTTTTTTCAAAAGTGGGTCAAGCCTAATTAATTAAATGTGTGGTTTATATGATTGATTTGAATATCTTGCTTTCCCTCTCTTCTTTTTCCTTTTTCATAAGCATGTTACATCCATGTGCATTCTTATTCTATGTTTGCTTTTGCAATAGATAGTTACTTCTTTGCTTAGTTCCCTCATGCATTTCTTCCCCTTTCTTATCATGTCCCCTTCTTCTCTGCTCCCTTTCCTATGATAAGCACATGCATACTTCCCCTTTCTTATCATGTCCCCTTTTTCTTTGCTCCCTTTCTTGAGGTAAATAGTGCATTGTTATTGGACCCTAGATTAGTTTATATTGGATCGATATTGAGCCCTAGGATAAACAACATGCTATTTGTCTGGACTGCTCTGAATTTTCATTTGCAGGTGGGGAAGGGTAGTTATTCCTAGGTGTTGTGCCCTCGACACACACTTCACATCCTATACTTGTGAGCATTGAGTGGGGCCTAAAACCCAAGGTCTGAACAAAAACCTAGGAGAGTGGGAACGATTAGTGACTGCCATTCGTAGACCTTTGTCTGTATGGCTCTCATGAAAGTTCCGCCCAAGAGTGCGCTTTGTCATGATGCCTCACACTCGGTAGCTTTCTACGATTGTGGGTGCCATCATGAGAGAGACTTTAGCTCTTGGTTGCCATTGTAAGGAAGTGATTAGAACCTACATGGGAGGATTACCCTTTTCGTCGACTTTAGACCCTAGGATTCCCACCCTTTGTAGGACACGGGGGCACGCCTTTGTTTGTTGCATTAGTTTAGGCATTCCTTTTTCCTAAAATCGTAGAAAATAATATCCTTATTTTCTTACCCTCTTTTTATGTAAATGACACATCATTTCGCATCCACATCATTTCGCATTCACATCGTTTCGCACCATTGCATTTGCATCTAACAAAAGTTTGAAAAAAAAAATTCATCTTGCATTCCCTTTCATTACATAAAGATAAAACAAAAAAAACAATTATCATCTGCATAGCATAAGCATTTCATTTATAATCATGCAAAAAAAAACCCTCGTCAAGTTCATCCAAGATGAGACATCCATGCATAAGCATTATTTCAAAAAAGACACAGTAGAACTACGTAAGCTTTGATTCCTCATTACAATGAGGATACGTAGGAGCGGGTCATACCCCGTCAAGCACATTTTTCTAAAACCTTTTTTTCCAATAAATCATTTGCATCTCCAAATAATTTTCAAAATCATGTTCCAAAACTAAAAAACAAAAAAAGAAAATCATTGTGAGTATCATGCATCTCATTGCACAAAAAAAAAATGAAAACAAGAAAGCATCTCATTCATAATCATGAATAAAAATCATCATCAAATTTATTCCAAATGTAGCATTCATGCACCATTTCATTAACCTCATCACTTTGGTTCAAATACATCATTCCTCCATACATGCATCTTTCAAAAAAGGAAGGGGCATTGGCATTTCATACCTTGCCTTGCCTCTAAAAAAACAAAAAAAAAAATCATCATTTAGAGAAAAACATCATTCTTGCATCTTTCATCATTCAAAAGAAAAATGGGGCATTGGTATTTCGTACCTTGTCTCGCCTCTAAAAAATAAAAAAATAAAAAATCAAAATCAAAAATCATTTTGAAAAAAAAAAGGGGGCATCATTCTTGCATCATTCGCATTGGCATTCCATGTTTTGTCTTGCATTAAAAATAACAAAATTATTTAGAATAAGCCACGCTCTTCGAGTGGTCATTCTCCACGCATTTGCATCATACTTGCATATCATAATTTGTTCATTCATTCATTGCATAAAATAAGAGTTGTGATGAGAAGCGAGACGTTCTTGCGAAACAATCATCCTTTTTGAAAAGTTTATCCTTACTTGGTTGCAAACTCAAGGTGTTCCAAGGCACTCAGTTTTTCAAAAGCACTGCATCTCATCCATTCCATGACAAAAGACTGAAATAGTGTATCAAAGAAAAAACAAATTTTTAACTGATGTTAACTCTCTGTGAAGCATTCTTCTAATGAGCGTACATGCTATGAGTACATTCTCTTGTTTGAGTCCGTTGGTTTTCCTCCCTTACCACAGTTTCCCGTCCAAGTCTAGTCCCGCCCCGTCCACCCATAAAGTGCATATTCTCCCCATCAGTGCGTATTTGACTTTTGGTTCAAGTCCTCCATGCTGGGGCAAGTCTGTGATCACTAATTTTCCTTGATTAATATCATATTCCTTCAGTGCAAGTCTCTCAAAAAAATAATAATAATATAATAAACAAGAAAACAAGCTCGCTAGGTTGAAAACCCGCAAAGGGCGGCCTAGGCAAAAAGGAGCGCCCGGTGGACTGAAAACTCACAAAGAGCGGTCCAGGAAAAAATTAGGGCACAAAAAAGGAAAAAAGAGCAAACACATGAACATAGATAAATTATTGTTCTAAAGTTAATTCTTATAGAAATAAGCAATCGGGATTTGAAATGAAGTTTGACCATCTCCTCAAAAACCCCAAAAATCCCAGAAAGTCCCTTTCCTACCCACCTTGAGCCAAGAAAAACCAAAATCCAAAGATCACCCTAGACAAGGATCACCCCAAATAAAAAAACAGTGCATCACTTTTATCAGCTCACCCGAGTCGAAGAAGGAAAAGAATCATACAACAAAAAAAAAAGAAAAAAGAGAAAATCAAAAAACGGGATTCAAAAATGAAAATCCCAAAACAAAAGAAAATACAAAAGAAATGTACGTGGTGAGCTGGTACATGTTACCACAAAATACAAGAGATCCTTGTCTAAATAGACCTTCAAACACTTCATCATTCCAACACCTGATTCCATAAACCTTCAAACACTTCCTTTGGCCTCAACATCAAACCCCTTAGTCATTCTACCATGAGACACGAATTTGCTTTAACAGAGCCCAAACAAGCCCAATAACCATCTTCCTCATAGTCCATTAACCGTCAATCAACGCCGAACAAAACTCATCCTCCCATTAGCCTCAAACACTTCATTAAGCCCAACCCTCTTTCCTCCACAAAACACCACAATCCCGAAAAGTCCATTCCGATCAAAGACCGTTTGCTTTTGTTCACTCGAATTCTAATCTTAGGACGAACAAGCTTATCTATGTACAATGTGTTTGCTCAAAAGAAAAACAAACGATCAGAAAAAAGAAAGCTGATCAAGAAAGAATAAACTCTCAAGAAAAAGGAGAACTGAGGAAACAAAAACGAACAGTCAGAAAAAAGAAAGCTGACAAAATAAAAAAGGGGGACTTGCACTCCAAAGCACATTCAAGATGCATTAAAACAAGGTTTAGTGATCACCAAGTAAGGATTCTTTCGCACCAAAAGTCAAGACATCAGTAGAGAACCAAAGATTTGCACTGAGAATACCACTCAGACCCAAAAGTTGGGGCATTCTCTTCACCACCCACACACCCTAGTCTTGGGAAAGTCTGTTCAATGCCCATCCCATGTCACTCCAGTTGTCAATGTCATTCCAAAGTGGGGCGAGTGCATTCCCATTCCTTCACCTCATTCGTTTCCATAAAAACCTCACCGGGGCAATCTCTCAACTCACTATCCTAAACAAGACCTTGTCATTCTGATTGCGGCAGCTTTGTCCTCGTTATGACTGGGGCAACATCAAATTCTGTGGGTTGAAGCAAAACCCCTTTCATTCCAGCTTTCATCCCAAGAGCCGAAGCGTTCCCAATTCATCATCTTCTACACCCCTGGTTGTTGTCACCACTAGACAGGGGCAAATTATTCACTCGTCAAAGACCTGAATTGGGGCAATCTTGTATCTCTTGGTCCCTCATAAGCTTCGGCAATAACCATGTCTGTCATTCCTTCACTTGCCATAAATGTCCATGCCCTAAACCAATTCCAAGTTAACTGACTCATTCATTCACATTCGCACTCCTATGCATGTTTACTAGATAATGCTTTAAAGGAGAGAACACAAGTTGTTTACGTGATATCTAAAATTCAGTCATCGTGGAAAGAAAGAGAAAACAAGTGAGGTTATTTGTAAATAAAAACCTTGAGAACACCAGAGTTTGAATCAAATTCAATTTTTCAACAGAATGGTCAATAATCATCTCAATTCCTTGCATTCGAAGTCTCGCATCTCATCATCACAAAAATGTTTACCTCATGCATCTAGGCATTATAGCATATGCATCAAAGCATTACATTTGCATCTTCACATTTTGTGCATTCATCACATAGTAAAAAGAAAAAAACGTTCCACATCAGTCGCACCATATTAATACTTGCATTTCATAGAAGAAAATAGTAAAGAAGAAAAAGGAGAAATCTTTTCATTGCATTGGCATCATATTCGCACTTCATAAAAAGAAAAGAACAAAATCATTGCATGTCATTCATCATTAGAGCATTACATTTTGCATCAGATATTTCATAGAAAAAGCAAAGAAAGCAAAAAGAAAATAAAGAAAAGAAACCACAAAAGCAACACAAAAACATTCCCTGTCATCCAGCATTCCATATCATTCATCAATTCACAAGCATTCCTTTGTCATTCAATCATCAAACATTAAAGCAGTGCATATGCATCATATTAACGTTAGCATTTCCATAAAAGAAAAAAGAACAAGAATCATTGCATCAAACATCAGAGCATTGCATCATATTAATGTTTGCATTTCATTGAAGAAGCAAAAAGAAATAAACAGAAGTTAGAACAGGAGCATTTCATTCATCAAAGCATCAATCACCGCATACATTTGCATTCTAACATCAAAGCAATACAGTTGCATCACATCAATACTGGCATCTCATAGAAAGCTAGAACATCCCATGTCATTCATCATTTCATTCATCATTTTACAGCAATGTCCCCATTTCATAAAAAAATAAAATAAAAAAATAAAAAAATAAATAAATAAAAAAAAAAGGGGTAGAGAAAATTTTCCTTTGCATGTCATTCCATTAAAATACATGAGCATTCCATGTCATCAAACACCAAAGCTTTGCATTCGCATACCCTTGTTTCTTAAAAGAGCAAAAAGAGGAGCCAAAGAGAGAAAAGAGAAGAGCCAAGAGAGCAACAAAAAGAAGAGAAGCTAGAGAAAGAGAAAAAGACATATAAGAACAGGAGAAAATCATGCATTGCGTACAGACAAGAGAAGAAAAGGAAAATCATTGCATTCATCAAGCATATAGGAACAGTAGAAGATCATGCATTCATCCGACATAGACAAAGGAAATAAGAAACTCATCATTCATCATAAGAAAAAAGTAAACAACAATCATGGCATTTGCATTGCATGCATTTGTTCATTTTCAGCTACAGGTACAAAGAAAGGATGAGCACTTCGGTGTTAGCCCTCGCCCCCAGATTCCAGAAAATGTTCCCCCAAGTTGGGAGTTCAGAAAGAAAAAAAGAAAAGAGAGAAATAGAAAAGAAAGAGAGAAAAGAAAAGAGAGCGCTCAAGCGCGCATTGCGGATTGGAGCACAGAGATCATCGCTCCCTTCTGCCCAGGTCTCACGTCGCGTACGAGCAACGCGATGGACCGCAGCCCCATGTGAGGTTCAACGGAATAGTTGTATCAGCCTAAGATACAGCGGACGCCGTGCATTGATCAGTATATCAGTTCCGGAGCTGATAACGATCCCCCCGGTCGCTCGAAAAGGCCAACAGGAAGCGTGCTCCTCAAAGCCACGTGCAAACTCGGATTCGTCAAGAGTCCGTTTAAGGATTACAGGTTTTAGGCAGCCTGGGCAATTTACCGCTTTCTGCACGCCAAGTGCCCATTTACCGCTTTCTGCACGCCAAGTGCCCATTTACCGCTTTCTGCACGCCAAGTGCCCATTTACCGCTTTTCTGCACGCCAAGTGCCCGTTTACCGCTTTCTGCACGCCAAGTGCCCGTTTTACCCTTTTTTGCCTCAGGTTTCTCTAGGTAGACAAAATTGGTATAATTTCTGAATTCTTTATTTCTATTTTGCCTCGGAATATCTTTCGGCCAATTCATATTCCTTGTCAAAATCCAAATAAAGAGGGGCAGCTGTTATACCCCAATTTTGTCCGTCTTCTAGTTTTAGTCGTTTATTTTACTTAAATCGTGTTTTGAAGTCGCGTGATTGCGAGAATTATCAGTATGGCGTCTCAGTTACTAATCCTAGCCAATTTCAATTACCCTGTTCAACTAAATCGAAATACCGTTGTTTTAAATTAGGCATGCACGCGAATGATCGGTCGTTTCGTGCGTTCTTCATTTTAATCTTTGTATTTGGATTTAGTCGAACCTAATTGGGACTACCAAAGTCATTTTTCTCGCGATTGGGCTTGGCGTTTCAATTCGGGCTTAAGAATGCAATTCCAAGTTAATTTTTAGCGCTTTTAGTTAACAGGCCCATTTGTCTATTTTTGGGCCTCGTTTTAGCGTATTTGTTTAGTCTAGCCCGTTCTCGTCTTTGTATTTGGCCCGACTGCTTTTTTCTTGTTATTAATCTTATTTTGTTTATATAATTTATTTAAGCAATATAATATCAAAAAATGGCAAAAAAAAAATTCTATTTATTTTTATTTACAATTTAATAGTGTTTAGGAGTCCAAATGTCCAAAAAATACAAAAATGATAATACTAAAAAATACCAAAAAATACAAATCCGAAAATAATAACCAAAAATACAAAAAATAGGAAAAAACGAAAATTACAACAAAATTAGAAAACGAAAGCAGCAGCTGCCCATATGCTCCTTGGTGAGCAAGTCTTTGTTCCAACCCTAATCTTGCTGAGAAAGTTTTCTCCTTGAGCTGGTCAAAACCTGAAATGGAAACAAAATCAGGTCAGAATCGTTTTTTAATGGCCTAAACCGAATTTCTGCCTATAAAAACAAGTCTAGACAACAATTCACAAACAGAAAATCAGAGACGAGAATTGAGAGAAAATCAGAGTGAAAAATAGGGTTCCACAATGGAATCCTAATCACAAAGTTCTAAAACAGAAGTAGTAGTGGTTCAGCAGCAACAGCAGAAATCCAAAGGTAGCAGAGCAATAAGAGAAGGAAGATCAGAAGCTGGAGAATAGGTTAGTTAGCTTCTACTCTTGTATATAACTATATTCTGTTAACTAGAATAGTTTAGTTTTAAGGATGTGAATATTAGTGTCGAAAGTAGATTAAGTCCTTTAAGAAAAAACCATGCACAGATTAGTTGATCACAAGCAGATTAGGGTAATAGACTTAGTGTTTAAATTAGGACAGTAAATAGACTAGTTTTTTAGAAAATCATCACACTTGTAAGTAAAAATCAAAAATCAGCAGGCCAAAATCATACCCCAATTTCGGTTTAGGTCTTAAAATCAGAATTAGCAAAATAGAAAAAAAAGAAACTTATAAAGAAGTCAGAACCGAAACATACCCAGATTCTGACTGCCACCACCAGCGGAGGTCATCGCCGTAAGGCGTGGCCGCCGTGCTCCACCAAGTCGTCGCCGTGTCGTTTGCGTTCCACCACCGTGAATCACCCAGAGACACCAAAAACAAACATAAAGAAAGACAGATTAGGAATAGAAGAACAGAAGAGAAAAAAAGTAAAAAAGGAGAGAAACAGAATCGCACCATCTCCGACCACCGTAGACGGTGGTCGTTTCCCTTAGACGCGCCGCCATCGTCATGCTCACCAACCGGATCGTCCTGCGTAGCCACCGTTACCGTCACAGCCACCATTCCTCAGCCTCTGTTCGTGGTCACCACCGTCATCGCCGCCCAAGGAACGGTCGTCGACGTCGTTCCTTCCACCGTCATCGCCGGCCAAGGAACGGCCGGTCGGCGTCGTTCCTTCCACCGCCGTCGCGTTCCTCACTTCTCCCTTCCCCTTCGTCTTCCTTCTCTCTCTCTCTCTCTCTCAAACCATCTCTCGCCGGAACTCTCACTCTCACTCTCACCCTCTCCCTCTTCGCGTTCCTCTCCCTCCTCTCTCCCTTCTCTCTCTGCGCATCACGCCCTCTCTCTCTCCCCAAAAATCACGTCCTCTCTCTCTCCCCAAAAATCACGCCCTCTCTCTCTCCCCAAAAATCACGCCCTCTCTCTCTCCCCTGAATGTGGCCGCCGCGGCGCTGAGAAGAGAGATGGAAATTAGGGTTCACAAAACCATAGTTTCCCTTTTATACTCCCTCCCATTTTATTTTATTTTTAATTTTTATTTTTAATATATCAGATTACAATTTACACCACTCATTTTACTCAGTTCGCCCCCTCCTTTTAAAGCCCACGACTTTGCTTTTTTTTCCCTAAACAAAAACCAATCCAATTGCGAAAACTCTTCAAAATCAAACTTCGTTAGCAGTCTTGCGAAGCCTTTGCTTGCATGATTACTTACGATGGGGTACTAGTGGCGATCACTTGGAGCCTTTGCTCAACTGATCATCATGCATGCCTAATTTTCCTAAAGATTTTCACTAAACCAAAACTTTGTTAGTAGCCCTGCGAAGCCTTTGCTTGCATGATTATTAGCAATGGAGTGCTAATGGTAGTCACTTGGAGCCTTTGCTCAATTGATCATCATGAAAGCTCAATTCTCACAATTAAACAAGATAAAAAACAAAACAAACATTTTCTACACAGAAGAACTACGTAGCTTTGAATTCTCCATCGCACCAGGAGATACGTAGGAGCGGGTCACATCCCGTCAAGCATAACAAATAAAAATCATTTTCACAATAAGTTTTCAACAATTATTTTCAAAAGAACCTAGAACTACGTCGCCTTTGATTCTCCACCCGGAGATACGTAGGAGCAGGGCCACGCCCCTGTCAAGCGCAAAAATAAACAAATTAAAAAATACAAACACATCTCTTTCATAAAACAAAAATCAAAAATCTTATTTTCAAAGTAGGGGATTAAGTCGGTCGTACGGCCGGGTTAATCATCGTTTTAAGATAAGTGAACTGTGGTCCCACAGAGCCCCAGCGCTCCTTCAGCCCTCAGTGGCCCTTCAGAGCCCCAGTGCTCCTTCAGACCCCCAGTGCTCCTTCAGACCCCCAGTGGTCCTCCAACACAGATCACACAGTCCTAAAACCCCTATATTAAAAAACATCAACCCACAAACATTTTCTACACAGAAGAACTACGTAGCTTTGAGTTCTCCATCGCACCGGGAGATACGTAGGAGCGGGCCATGTCCCGTCAAGTGTTTTTTTCTAAAAAAAAAACCATTTTTCCCCTTTTTCAAAATAAATAAAGATTTTCATAAAGAGTTTTTCAATAAGAAGTAGAGAGGCAAAATTAAGTATTTTCAAGTCAACACACTAAAACCACACATTTAATTAAAGGTTCCCTCTCAGTAGAGAGGACGTGTGGGGTGCTAACACCTTCCCTGCGCGTAACCGACCCCCGAACCCTATTCTCTAGTTTCGCAAGACCAATCGCTTTCCAGAAAAGGTTTTCCTAATATTTTCCTTAATAAATATTGGTGGCGGCTTCATTGTCTTAAGAAAAGTTGTGAACGAGGAAGGTTCTCCCTCGGGGACTTTTTCGGGCGCAACAATGTTGTCAGCTTCTCCCTCTAGTTTGATCTTTTCTCTTGTTATTTCTATTTTTATGTCTAGCTAAATTTCCTATTGTTGGGGATGAGTAACAATTCATGAATCTTTTATGTTGTTGAATCAAACCTCTATTATTTGAATGAATGTTATGATTTATGTTTCAATCTATGTCCTTAACGCTTTCTAGGATTTGATCACTCCTAGGATGATTTATGATATGTGATTATGAATTGAAGTTTGAATTAGATATGCTTGAGAATTGAAATCTGTTTATCTCTAGTCTAGGAATAGTCATTGGTATTCAGAATCATAAGATAATTGTTGTTATTGCTGCTTATTTCTCTTTAAGGTCACCTAAGGAATTAGGGATTTTCATTAGGAATAAGGGTTCTCTTACCTAAGGAATTAGGATTAGAATAATTATAACAATTTGATCATAGCTCATAAAATAAGTTCAATAACACGTTTGATTCGTTAGATATAAGAGTGAAGTAAATTGAAGCTCGTCCCCAACGCTTTTTAATTCATATAAATTCACACTTGTCTTCTTTGTTATCGTTATAAATTAAAATCACTAAAAATATTTACATCTTTATCACTTTAATTTCTTGTCAAACAAATCCAATTTAGTCCCTTTTCAACTTAGAAGTTAAATTGTTAAACTGATAATTAACCGCAGTCCCTGAGTTCGACACTCGGTCTTTCCGTACTATTACTTGCAATGATTCGGTACACTTGTCGTGATCCCATCAGTTACCAATAGAATAGACTTGCACACCTTGGCCGTTGCCTATGAAGATCTGATCTGGACCTTCAAAAGGAGAGAGTTGCTGAATTTGTTGAGACTGAGGTGTGACATGATGAGAGGCAGTTGTATCCCCATAGTAGCTTGCTGGTGCAGGTGCAGCAACACTGAGATAGGCTTGAGGACGCTGCTGTGGTGCAGTAGGCGCTGCTGGAGCCTGAACAGAAGGTGCTGCATATGGCAAACTGGCATACAGATACATGTGTGGCAGAGGAGGAGGCCTGGAATTGAGCATTTGATGTCAGGCATGATCATACCATGGGTTGGAAGGATACATTGGAGCAGGTGGACGCTGAGGATTCCACTGATGAGCATGGTGGTTGATTTGAGTATTGTGCAGCGTAGGAGGCTGCTTCAGCGTTTGGAACATAGTCACGTTTGAAACGGTGATAGCAAACAGAAGCATCGTGGCCTGTTTTATGACAAACCTGACACTGCACGTTGCTCCGACCACCACGTCCACGGCCCCGACCGCCACGAGCGCCGCCGCGAGCACCACAAGAACCAGAGTAATTAGAATCACGTGCGACGTCTTCGGATTGCTCATTGGAAGCATTTGATTGCTTCGAATCAGTGTTCGCAGTAGTCATACTCACCGTTGGAACCGCGGATTTGCGAAATCGGTCCATTCTCGCTTTGTGACCTAACTGTAAGGTTTCAACCTCTTCGATTGAAGGTTGTCTGGCTTGGCCACAAATCAGCGATACTGTAGACTCGTAATCCTGTGGCAATCCTTCGAGAACAATATCAAGATGTTCACGAGATGACACCGGTTCTCCAATCGCTTTTAACGAATCCACCAGAGATTGGATTTTCTGAAGAAATTGAGCAACTGATTTACCTTCAAGAGTAGTCGCGCGAAGTTCCGAACGCAACTGGCGTGACTTTGCTTGCGTGTGAATCTGAAAATACGCATGAACCTTGTCCCAAAGCTCATCAGCGTGCTTCGCTCCGATGACACGAGTTAGCATTTCGCGTGACATCGTTGATTGCAACCACGCGAGGAGGAGCCGGTCTTGCTGCTCCCACTTCGCATATGCAGGGTTGACGTTTGCTGTAGTAGCATCAGCAACAGAGATATTCCAAGGGAATAACCGGATTTACCAAAAAATGATGTAAACGGTGAGCCTTGATCACTGGCTCCACCTGTTGGCACCACAGTAAGTAATTCTGTGAGTCAAGTTTTTCTGAAATCGACGCGAAAGTCTTCGTATTCGCGGAGAGGAGTTCAAGATTTGTGACGGCGCCGTCGCCAGAGGCGATGGAGGAGGAAGCGTCGCTGGTCAATGATACCATGTTAGAATACACTAGATGATAATAAGAGAAATAAGAGAGAGAATTGGAATCTGATCTAACAGAATTCTGTTAGACAGCTTTCTGTATCTGTATATTATGATTACACACATTAAAAATTGGTGAGGATGCAGCTTATATAGTTGCTGCAGAATGACTGAATATCAGCTATGTTAAAAACAAAAACTGTTTTACAATAGTCAACAATAGTCAACCATGTCAATGACTATACTACCCTTTAATAGGTAGGACCACAATGGGCGACTCTTCCTCAAGATATTTAACATTGCTGCATTCCCATGGCTGGATTCGAACCCAGGACATTGGTTAAGCTAGAAGAGACCCACACCATCTCATCGAAGCGCTCTAAAGTAACACTTGTGAGGGGGGTGTGTTAAGAGTCCCACATCGGATGTGATATGGCCTATAGAAGAGTTTATAAGTGGGAGGCATCCCTCACCTTACAAGCCGGTTTTGTGGGGTTGAGTTAGGCCTAAACCACATTCTAAGATAGTCTGATTTGTGGTTCTAGCACATTATAAAATGTTTCCAATTGAACAATGACTCCATGGTGAGGACACTTTCTCAGCAGTTCTTTATACCTTTCCCATGCTTCAAACAATGATTCAAATTCTTTTTGTCTAAAAGAGGTAATTTCATTTCTCATCCTGGCATTTTTAATAGGTGGAAAATATTTTGTCAAATTTTTTTTCAGCCATTTCATTCCAAGTGTGGATAGAGTTAGGTTCCAATGACATAAGCAAGCCTTAGCTCTATTCTTCAAGGAATATGGAACAAGTTTGAGTCTAAAAGCATCTTTTGAAACTCCAAGTATGAGAAAATTACTACAAACCTCTAGAAATTGTTTTAAATATAAATGCGGGTCCTCAGTAGGTGCACCACTAAATTGACCAATTTTTTGAAGCATTTGAAACATCATAGGTTTAAACTCAAAATGGTTTGTATTGAGGTCAGGCCTTACTATGCTAGTTTGCATAGTTTGAGGGTTAAAAACAGCATAATCCCTCATAGGCCTGTCTCTATCATTGGCCATACCTATGGGTGATAGATTGATGAATTGCTCCCTATACCAGTCTGCTGGATCACTTAGAGTACCAGAAAAATCAGTGATTGGACCTCTGCCATTTCTACCAGAACCATGTTCAGACATTGTAGCAGCTCTGCTAAGTCTTCTAAAACCTTGTTGATTTTGAATTCTTCGCAACCTCCTCAAACTCCTTTCTATTTCGGGATCCAACTGAAATTTTGGTGAATTGAACTTGGACATATGCTATAGCACCTAAATGCTGTAACAACAGAGAACAAAACGCCAGCGTAAAAACTACCACTAATTTGCTAAATAATTAAACAACAAAATTAAACTAACAATCCCCGGTAACGATGCCAAAAACTTGTGGGAAAAGAGTATGTGCAAGTATATGCAATCGCAACAAGTAATATAGTAAAAAAGTAAGAGATCGAACCCACAGGGATTGACGTTAATTTTGGAGTTTAATTAGAATGCAAATTGTTTTGGACTGGACCAAGAGGCCCATTCAGCAATTGGACATGCATTGGCCCAATCACTTTGATCCATATCCACAATACACAAGCCCGATCACGATTCTCATACTTGGATGACTCAGATTCACTCTATCGATCCAACGGCTCACCACAGGCAGAGTTCCCTATAAATAGTGGCTCACATTGCCATAATGAGGTAGATTCGCATTCCTAGCTAAATCACTCATCTATTCTCAATACTGACTTGAGTGTCAGAGTGACTTCGCAGGTATCCCTACCTGGTGCACCACCTCCCGGGCTCGCACTTACCTACGGCCAGGCAGCAGGTGACCTACAAACTGCAGTCCACCCAACACTGCAATGTACAGAACATTGGCAACCACAGTGGGAGATATCTATCTTTCACACCATCTCAAATTTTTTGAACTTTCTCCTGCTTTCCCATGGCACCCAGAGGTAGACCCCGAGTCCAAAGCGTTGTCGCTCCGCAATCCCAGCCAGAGGGCACTCCCGAAGGCATCGCTGTTTCCATGCCGGACCAAGACATTCAGGTCCCGGCACCCCAGTCAGCCTCGACTCAGATCCCCGTCCAACCTGAGGATGCGGCGACCATCCGCCAACTCTTGGACCTGCTGTGCAACCGCACCCAGACTATGTTGTAGCAAGAAGTGTGCCTCAGGCACATTGAGAGGCGAATGGTAGCCATGCCTGAGCAACCTCATCCTCGCTGGAACACTCCTTCCCCAAGGACAATGAGCTCCAGGTGTCGCAGATCACCACCCAGGCGTCATCACAATCATCGCTCTCCTCCTAGACGGAAGTGAGCTCGCCACTCTCCTCCTCAACGTGGCAAGGCACCAAGGATCATGTTCACCTCCAAGCACCCCTCCAACCTCGCCTGATGGTACATGTTGGCCTGAGGAGTCTCCCCCCAGGACCTCATTGCTCGCGACCTCCAATTCTCGTGAGAGGTCGCGGAACCGAGCCAAGACTCATAAGAGGCATCGCCATAGATCTACCTTGAGGAGATCCCCAGCCCGACGTGACCGTCGAGATATAGATCTCGAGGATAGGTCACCTCACAACTCACGATGGACCTCCAATGAAGGACCCTTCACTAGGAAGGTTGACAAATGCCTAATTCCGAGGACCTTAGAGAAGCTCCAAACCCTCAAAACGTATGACAGGACTGGGGACCCTGGCAGACATCTGGCCTACTTCTCCGTCATGATGCGTTACCGGGGGGCAAAAGAACCTATCCACTGCGAGATCTTTCCCCTCACTCTCACGGATTCAGCACTAGCTTGGTTCCAATATTTGAAACCAAACTCGGTCTCATCTTGGGGGCAACTAGCTACCATGTTCACGATCCATTTTGTCGTCTCCCGCTTGAGGCCAAAATCTGAAGAGGTTCTTAGGGAAATCAGGCAGGGAGGGAAAGAAACACTTAGAGAATATCTAGAAAGGTTCAACAAGGAGGCTGCCAACATCAAGAACCTTGAAGACAAGAGGAAACTCTTTTGGATGAAGGATGACCTCAAGAAAGGAAGCTTGTTTCATAGGGACGTGGGGGTTAACAAACCTCGAAGCTTGGAAGAATTCTTTCAGAAGGCATAAAAGTACATGGATTATGAAGAAGACAACATGGCGTACCAAGAGGAAACCAAGGTTGGCAGCAAGGAGGACGAGCTGGTCTACAAGGCCATTGAAGAACCATGGCAGAAGGGATCCCAAGATGAGAGAACTCCTTGGGAGTCCCGACCCCGACAGGGTCGCTTATCAGAGTACACCCTACTGAACACATCCCAGGCTGAGATCCTTGCCGAATGCGCCGACGCGGAGTTTCGGGACATCAAACAGCCCAAACCTCTCGTGCAAAGGAAAGGCCGAACCTCTAAGAAGTACTTCCGTTATAAAAAAAGTTATGGGCACAGTACTAACAAATGCAACACCCTTAGGGATAACATTGAAGAACTGATCCGCGAAGGGAAGCTCGCCCAGTACGTGAATGAAGAAGAGGATGAGACCCGTGACTCTGAATCAGGACCTGAACCTAGAGCTAGGCCTAGTTAAGAAATTTTGTTGTTTGGGCGCAAATGCAGAATGTAAAGCTCGATATGAATGATTAACAAAAGTTCATTTTGCAAATACAGTTTTTGCTCTAGCTCACTAGCATTAACACTTATTCCAAAGAAAATTCCTTAAGATCAAGAAAGAGAAAGGGTCCAACTCCATAGTTAGGGTCGGGGCGAGACAGGTTTGAGACCCGACAAACCCGCAGGGAGGGGCTGCCTAGATGGTAGGGGCAACCACAACACTAGCTCAAGGCCAAGACCATCTTCCCAAGGCGGTGTTTGAAAATACACTTCTTGGAATCATAGTAATGGAGTCAAGAGTGCCATGGCATGCCAAAACAAATAAGTGACCTTGGTGGACCCCTTGGACGAGTTCTATCTGGGCCGAGTCCTGGTAAACTATACCAAATGTATACTTCAAGCTGACCTTGGTGGTCACAACCCCTTGGGCGAGTTCTATCCAGGCCGAGTCTTGGTAAACTGTGCTAAGGGTATACTTCATTACAAATTGTCCCGACGGGCGTTGACAAACTCATCTGCCTAAAGCAAGGCAAACTTAGCAACTATCTACTTAAAATCCAAAAGCCAAGCAAAATTACCTTAGCAAAGTAGAAGCAGCACAAAAGCTCGCAGAAAGTTTGAAAGGATAGTGGCACAAAGCAACCAAGGTCACGACGCCCACCCAGCAGGGATCCAAGGTCAAGGCACCCACAGGGCGCCAGTGTCATGAGACACGGAAGCCAGGCACAAGGCACCCACAGGGCCCAGGCGCCAAGAACAAAGGGACAAGGCACCCAGGCGCCCAACACCAAGGCGCCAACAAAAAACAGGATCCGGCACCATAGAAGGTGCCTAGCACCCGGCACCCAGGCGCCCAGCACCGATGCGCCAACAACAAGCAGGACCCGGTGTAACATCCTCAAAATAATTATCCGAATTATTTGGATGTTAACCCAATTAAATTAATTTAGTACTCGACTGGTAAATTTACTGAGTGCTAAAATTATTTATTGGTTGTCATCGGATCGTTAACCGGATAATACGGATCAAGGAAGTTTCGGAATCGAAATAGGAGATTTCGATCAATATGGTAATTTGACCGCGTTACAATAATATATTAAATAAATATATATATGTATACGTGGGTGTGTGTGAGTGAAGAGGAGAAAGAATTAATTAAATTAAATAAATATAAGTGTGTGTGTGTTAATAAGAAAGGAAAGAAAAGAATTAAGAAAGGAAGAAAAGAAAGAATGCGAGAGAGAGAGAGTTACGGAGAGGAGAGAAAGGGAGAAAGGAAGAGAATGGCGTGAGGGAGAAGAGAAGAGGGAGAGGGGAGACTTCACCGAAACGACTTCCGTCCAACACGAAAAATGTTCAGCGCTACTTCCTCTTCGATTTGGTACTAATTTCGTAACGATCAGCTCACTCTCTCTCACTTGGCCATTTTTGTGTTTTGGAGGTTTTGTGGGAAATCCGATTTTGGGTTGGTTTTGAAGGTTTAAGTTCGGTTAGGAGCGAACCCAAGGACGATTGCTCGAGTATTAGAGTTCGGTTGGGTGATTTGGGGATTGAAAATCAAATTGGGGTTTTTGGTGAATAGTGGTTTGAGGTCGAAGAAGATGATGAATAGTGTCCATGGAGGATTTCTAGGAATTCGGCATTCCGGTCAAAAGCGGTTTCGTGGTCGAGTGGGAAGCTTTGGAAGCGGATTGGGTGTCGCCGGAGCGGGGAGCGTTCGTGTGGCTACTCGGTGATTTCGGCTCGATCGTGGATCACGCGTCAAGGGTGAGTTCTACTCACGTTTAGGATTTTTGTTTTTCGAATTAACTGTTTTATCGCTTTCGCTGGTCTGGAATATTACTTGATATTGTCTGATTCGGGTTAGGAATCGATTGGGGAGAGTCTCGGGTTGCGTCGCGTTAAAATGGAATTTTTGGGTGATTTAATTCGAGAGATTTTGATTTAAAACCGTTATTTGGAAAATCGTCGTATTTTGATAAACTTCGATTTGATTAAGATTTTGATTGATTGTTTGATGTTGATTGGGTTTGATTATATGTGTGTGAAAAACTGTTTTCAATCGGAACGAAAATCGGAATTAAGCGGAATCGCGATTTTCGGGCGAAACCGCCAAAATCTGCCCTTGACAGACCCCCTGCTGTCAACCCACGCGCCACTTGCGCGCGGCGCGCCACTCGCGCGCCATTGGGCAGAACAATCTGTCTGTTCGCGCGCCACTTGCGCGCGGCGCGCCACTCGCGCGCCAGTTGACAGATTTTCAGCAACCAAACACTGTTTTTCGTTTCGCAATAACTTTTGATCCGGGAACCCGATTGAGGTGTTCTCAGGGGCGTCGGAAAGCTTATTCAAAGATCTATCTATTTATATAAATTAAATGGAATAATGGATTGTCTTTGAAGTTGTGAACTATTTCGAAAAACCGAATAATAGTACTCGTGTGCGAACATATGTTTTATTAATAATAAAGCGGACTATGAGTCCTACGTGATATGGTATAACTGACGCGGGACGATTATTATTTATTGTCTAAACCGGTCTACGATTCACGATATATATATTATATCGACTATGGGAAATGGCCCGATGCGGGTATTATGTTCGACTAACGGTCACATGTAGATGGACTAAATGTTCATTGAGTATAGGTGAACTAACAGGTCATCGAGTGTAGATATATTTAATATATATTTACGTGGTATGGGTGACGACCCATGTTGACATACTAGGCGGGGAAGTCATGATCCCTTACCCTAGGCTCCGTGCCATTAGGAAACACTATTGGTATGGGGTTCGCCGGGATTACCATGTCTGGGGTCGGTGGTGTGTCAAAGATTAAATAACGCGGTTCATCGGGATTACCATGTCTGGGGTCGGTGCCGTGTTATGTAGTGCGATTCATCGGGATTACCATGTCTGGGGCCGGTGTCGTGCTAGGTTTAATTGCGTGGTCTATAAAATAAACTACAAGAAAGAAAGTTCTATAATACGGTTCACCGGGATTACCATGTCTGGGGTCGGTGCTGTGTTAAGGACTAAACAATGCGGTTCATCGGGATTACCAAAGCTGGGGTCGGTGTCATTCTAAAGATATCAATAGTATGGTTACCGGGATTACCAAAGCTGGGGCTGGTATCATACTATGTTGACTAGTACGAGTCACCGGGATTACCAAAGCTGGGGTCGGTGTCGTGCTAAATTAAAAGAATGTAATTTATAAAGTAAACTACGAATGTATGAGAATTCATAAATGAACCGAGAGCGTAGTTAGGGGTCTCGGTAGAACTCACTGAGATTGTATCTCACTGTTTAAATGTTGTGGTTTTACAGATAAACAGGGAAAGTGGAGATCCAAGAGGCACGAGTAGGTGGTACTCGGATGGTTGCTGAAGACTTAGCTTTTATGCTTAAGTTATGTTTTCCCTTGTTAGTTATGTATTTATTTCCGCTTTCTTGTGCGATATTGAACACTGTATTTCACTGATGGTTTATGGTCTTATTTATGTTTAAGACTGTTCTGTTGTTATTCAGTGAAAATTTTATTGTGGTGTTCAGTATTTAAACAGGAAATATATCTCTGATGTTTTAGGAATGGTGCACTTGGGTATTTTTACTCGATAAAAATACCGGGGTGTTACAGTTGGTATCAGAGCAGTTCGACCTAGTCGGACTTAGTTTAGGGTTGAGTCGATTCCTTGTTAGTCCTTTTTGTAATTACACTTGTGATGCTAAGAGACATTGAGCCTGATCAACTTAATACTTAGTGCATCATAAGCGGAATTATGACTGGATGACCAAGACGCAATCCTCGACCAAAAATCGGAATCTCCAACCGGTGCATCCTCAGGAAAGGTGACATAACGGTGGAAGTATACACCGCTAAGTTTGAGAAGTTGTCTCAGTTTTACCAAGTGGTAAAGTAAGCGTCGGATGACGAATGGAGAATGCAGATGTATAAGAAGGGCCTTAGTGCTTTTATGACTTAGGGTCTCAGTTCCTATACTATTACCAATTATGTTGCCTTAGTGCAACCAGCCTATGTCGCCGAGGATGATCTCATAGGAAATATGGGGAAGGAAAGAAGGTAGTTGAAATATCAACTCCGAATGCAAAGTCCTAAGATAATTTCATCAAAGGAAAAGCAGGTGCAATTCCTCGATTCTTCAAATGTCAGAAGATGTTCTAATTGTGGAAAGCAACACAATTTAGAAATAGTAGTATATGCGGAAGAGGGTCACTATGCAAAAGAGTGCCCTGCAAGGAAGAGTTCCCAGGAGTCACAAGCAGCTCCAGGACGAGGACGAGTCAACAGTCTGGATGTTTTGACAGTTTCGACTGCAGACAATCTACTGAGGGGTATGAGATCAATTTTCAATAACTCCGTTAGCATATTACACGATTCGGGTACAACCCATTGTTTTACAGCACAATCATGTGTGGATCGGTTGGGACTAGCGAATCTCCGCTATCCGAACCGATAACTATTTCAGCTGCTGCTGAAGGTCGTATCCAGGCCCAATCTTTGTGTCAGAATTGTCTACTTGTTATAGGAGACGGAAATTTTGTAGAAGGAGTTTATTGTTTGCCTATGAGAAGCGTGGACACCATTTTGGGTATGAATTGGATGACTGCAAATCATGTTGCAATCAACTGTGTTAATCAACTATCAGTTTCTCTTCAGAATCAGTTGAATTGTCTAAGACAAATTTTGAAGTGGTTGCCTAGTTCACCTTAGACGGTCAATCTTCATTCCAAGGTGCGGGAGCACATGTTAGTATGTTATCTGCATCCACTGGAACTAGTTTAGATTTGGCGAACGTTCAAGTCGTGAATGACTTTCTGGATGTTTTCACGATGAAGTTTCTTCTGTACATCCAGAGCGAGAGGTAGAGTTTTCTATAGAATTGATTCCGGTACGAGATCAATATATATCGTTTCCTATTGAATATTTCCTTAGAATTAAAGGAATTGAAATCTCAACTTGAAGAGTTGATCTCTAAGAGGTTCATTCAACCGAGTGCTTCTCTAAGGAGTGCTTCGGTGTTGCTTGTAAAGAAGAAAGATGGAAGTTGGAGATTGTGTATAGGTTATCATCAATTAAAAGTTAGAGCCTTAGATATTCCGAAGACAGCTTTCTGTACTAGGTATGGACATTACGAGTTCGTAGTGATGCCCTTCGGTTTGACTAATGCTCCAGCGGTATTCAGGGATACGTGAACCGAGTTTTCCACACGTACCTAGATCAATTTGTAGTCGTTTCATTGATGGTATCTTGATGTACTCGAAGACCATTGAGGAGCATGTCCAACATCTCCGCATTGTTCTGAAGGTACCCCGAGAAAGTAAGTTGTACTTGAAACCTTCGGAGTGTGATTTTTGGGTGCCAGAGTAAAGTCTTTGGGACAGGTGATTTCCCAAGTCGGGAGATTCTGTAGATCCCAGTAAGAAGGAAGCGGTGTTGAATGGGAGTGACCGACGTCAGCCGCAGAGATCAAAAGTTTCTGGGTCTAGCCGGTTACTATCAGAGATTTGTTAAAGGGTTCTCACAGTTAGATTTCCACTTACTCGACTAACTCGAAAGGGTCAACCGTTTACGTGGGATGCTGATTGTGGAGAAGGTTTTCAAGAATTGAAGGTTTGGTTGACTTCTGCTCCATTCCTGATTCTTCCGGATCCGTCTTTGAAGTTCCAAATTTACGGCGATGTTTCTGGGAAGGGTTTAGAAGGTGTTCTTGTGCAGAATCAACAAGAGGTAGCTTATGCGTCCAGGCAATTGAAGACTCATGAGGAGAATTATCCAACTCATGAATTGGAGTTAATAGCTATTGTGTACGCACTGAAGATTTGGAAACGTTACCTGTATGGGTCTCGTTTCGATGCCTTTAGTGATCACAAAAGTTTAAAGTATCTGTTAGATCAGAGGAACTGAATAGCAGGCAGAGAAGTGTGTAGAATTCTGAAGGATTATGACTTCGGGTTGAAGTATCATCCAGGGAATCCCAATGTTGTAGCTGATGCGAGTAATAGGAAATCGCTCCACACGGCAGAATTATGATGCATTAGATGGAATTATTAGGGTCTGATAGAGGCTTAAATCTGAATTCAGGATAGAGAGGAACCTGTTAGTGTTGAGCCATATGAGGATCTCTAATTCCCTAAGGGATTCTATACGCTTAGCATAGGAAGTTGATGTGAAGTTACAATCACAAAAGGTATTTCCAGATTTTACCATGGATAGTGATGGAGTCAATTGTTTCAACGGTAGAATCTGTGCGGCCGATGATGAGAACAATAAAAGGCAAGTGTTAGAGGAAGCACACTAAAGTTATTATTCTGTTCCAGGGTGTACAGAATATAAAGCAGAGGTATTAGTTTGTTAACCTCTCCTTTGTGAAGGTTAACAATGAGATAGTATTACGAGATTCCGTTTGACAAGTCGAACGTGAATACGAATATGTAAATGAGGTAACTGCTGACCGTTTTCACGTTGCGAATAAACATCAAAGGATTAATTGATGGATCTGCTTGCAAGTGTCGGAAATTTTCGAAGTGAAGCTTGGCGTGCAGTGTAATAGTTTTGAAAAATCGTTTTTGTGGAAGCCCGCATGCTAAAGTTAATTTTGGGAACGAATTAAGAGGCTAATAGAATATGATTGAGGAGGAAAATCCTAGGAGGATTACTTAGGTTGAGGGGAAGCTCTCAATGCTATTGACTAATTCGGAAAGGAATCGGGTGCGTCGTTGGTAAAAGCATCGTGAGGAAGTTGCAATAGAGGAAAAGGAACTCTGAGATTGGTGTGAAAATTGTTTTGGGAACAACTGAGGTGATTTCATTGCTTTCGAGATTACTTGATGGTCCCACGGTTTATTTCTACGTTTAAGATAAACGTTTCTGGTAAATCCTCATTCCATCTTCTTTCGAAAAGTGTTATCTCGAAATCTTGGGGAGCAAGTGAGGAATGAAGCTTCGGAAGTGTTTTCGAACGCGGTGCCGAGCCTATGTAGGCGAAAGAGGAGTTTCTCGTGTTGATTCGTAACCAGAGAGTTCGTACCAAGGTAGTAGTGGATCATACTTGGAGATGGATGTGCCAACTTCGTGAAGATTTCTACACTTATTTCGTTAATTCAAGATTGTGTTCCAGCAAATTTAGACCTTTCTGAGAATGTCGATTCTCGGTTAGTCGGATAAAGGACTTAGCGAAATTTTGAGGACAAAATTTTTTCAAGTTGGGGAGAATGTAACATCCTCAAAATAATTATCCGAATTATTTGGATATTAACCCAATTAAATTAATTTAGTACTCGACTGGTAAATTTACTGAGTGCTAAAATTATTTATTGGTTGTCATCGGATCGTTAACCGGATAATACAGATCAAGGAAGTTTCGGAATCGAAATAGGAGATTTCGATCAATATGGTAATTTGACCGCGTTACAATAATATATTAAATAAATATATATATGTATACGTGGGTGTGTGTGAGTGAAGAGGAGAAAGAATTAATTAAATTAAATAAATATAAGTGTGTGTGTGTTAATAAGAAAGGAAAGAAAAGAATTAAGAAAGGAAGAAAAGAAAGAATGCGAGAGAGAGAGTTACGGAGAGGAGAGAAAGGGAGAAAGGAAGAGAATGGCGTGAGGGAGAAGAGAAGAGGGAGAGGGGAGACTTCACCGAAACGACTTCCGTCCAACACGAAAAATGTTCAGCGCTACTTCCTCTTCGATTTGGTACTAATTTCGTGACGATCAGCTCACTCTCTCTCACTTGGCCATTTTTGTGTTTTGGAGGTTTTGTGGGAAATCCGATTTTGGGTTGGTTTTGAAGGTTTAAGTTCGGTTAGGAGCGAACCCAAGGACGATTGCTCGAGTATTAGAGTTCGGTTGGGTGATTTGGGGATTGAAAATCAAATTGGGGTTTTTGGTGAATAGTGGTTTGAGGTTGAAGAAGATGATGAATAGTGTCCATGGAGGATTTCTAGGAATTCGGCATTCCGGTCAAAAGCGGTTTCGTGGTCGAGTGGGAAGCTTTGGAAGCGGATTGGGTGTCGCCGGAGCGGGGAGCGTTCGTGTGGCTACTCGGTGATTTCGGCTCGATCGTGGATCACGCGTCAAGGGTGAGTTCTACTCACGTTTAGGATTTTTGTTTTTCGAATTAACTGTTTTATCGCTTTCGCTGGTCTGGAATATTACTTGATATTGTCTGATTCGGGTTAGGAATCGATTGGGGAGAGTCTCGGGTTGCGTCGCGTTAAAATGGAATTTTTGGGTGATTTAATTCGAGAGATTTTGATTTAAAACCGTTATTTGGAAAATCGTCGTATTTTGATAAACTTCGATTTGATTAAGATTTTGATTGATTGTTTGATGTTGATTGGGTTTGATTATATGTGTGTGAAAAACTGTTTTCAATCGGAACGAAAATCGGAATTAAGCGGAATCGCGATTTTCGGGCGAAACCGCCAAAATCTGCCCTTGACAGACCCCCTGCTGTCAACCCACGCGCCACTTGCGCGCGGCGCGCCACTCGCGCGCCATTGGGCAGAACAATCTGTCTGTTCGCGCGCCACTTGCGCGCGGCGCGCCACTCGCGCGCCAGTTGACAGATTTTCAGCAACCAAACACTGTTTTTCGTTTCGCAATAACTTTTGATCCGGGAACCCGATTGAGGTGTTCTCAGGGGCGTCGGAAAGCTTATTCAAAGATCTATCTATTTATATAAATTAAATGGAATAATGGACTGTCTTTGAAGTTGTGAACTATTTCGAAAAACCGAATAATAGTACTCGTGTGCGAACATATGTTTTATTAATAATAAAGCGGACTATGAGTACTACGTGATATGGTATAACTGACGCGGGACGATTATTATTTATTGTCTAAACCGGTCTACGATTCACGATATATATATTATATCGACTATGGGAAATGGCCCGATGCGGGTATTATGTTCGACTAACGGTCACATGTAGATGGACTAAATGTTCATTGAGTATAGGTGAACTAACAGGTCATCGAGTGTAGATATATTTAATATACATTTACGTGGTATGGGTGACGACCCATGTTGACATACTAGGCGGGGAAGTCATGATCCCTTACCCTAGGCTCCGTGCCATTAGGAAACACTATTAGTATGGGGTTCGCCGGGATTACCATGTCTGGGGTCGGTGGTGTGTCAAAGATTAAATAACGCGGTTCATCGGGATTACCATGTCTGGGGTCGGTGCCGTGTTATGTAGTGCGATTCATCGGGATTACCATGTCTGGGGCCGGTGTCGTGCTAGGTTTAATTGCGTGGTCTATAAAATAAACTACAAGAAAGAAAGTTCTATAATACGGTTCACCGGGATTACCATGTCTGGGGTCGGTGCTGTGTTAAGGACTAAATAATGCGGTTCATCGGGATTACCAAAGCTGGGGTCGGTGTCATTCTAAAGATATCAATAGTATGGTTACTGGGATTACCAAAGCTGGGGCTGGTATCATACTATGTTGACTAGTACGAGTCACCGGGATTACCGAAGCTGGGGTCGGTGTCGTGCTAAATTAAAAGAATGTAATTTATAAAGTAAACTACGAATGTATGAGAATTCATAAATGAACCGAGAGCGTAGTTAGGGGTCTCGGTAGAACTCACTGAGATTGTATCTCACTGTTTAAATGTTGTGGTTTTACAGATAAACAGGGAAAGTGGAGATCCAAGAGGCACGAGTAGGTGGTACTCGGATGGTTGCTGAAGACTTAGCTTTTATGCTTAAGTTATGTTTTCCCTTGTTAGTTATGTATTTATTTCCGCTTTCTTGTGCGATATTGAACACTGTATTTCACTGATGGTTTATGGTCTTATTTATGTTTAAGACTGTTCTGTTGTTATTCAGTGAAAATTTTATTGTGGTGTTCAGTATTTAAACAGGAAATATATCTCTGATGTTTTAGGAATGGTGCACTTGGGTATTTTTACTCGATAAAAATACCGGGGTGTTACACCCGGCACCATAGAAGGTGTTTAGCACCGGGCACCCAAGCGCCAACAACAAACAAGATCTGGCACCATAGAAGGTGCTTAACACCCGGCACCTAGGCGCCCAGCACCAAGGCGCCAACAACAAACGAGATCTGGCACCATAGAAGGTGCCTAACACCCGGGACCTAGGCGCCCAGCACCAAGGCGCCAACAAAAAATAGGATCCGGCACCATAGAAGGTGCCTAGCACCCAGCACCCAGGCGCCTATGAGGGCACCAACCACGTAAAACACAAACCAGCACCCAGGCACTTATGAGGGCGCCAACCACGCAAAACACAAACCGGCACCTAGGCGTCAACCACACCAAACACAAACCGGCACTCAGGCGCCAACAACAAACAACGACCCGGCACCCAGGCGCCTAAAACACGGCACCTTGGAGGCGCCAAGAACAAAGACAACACAAGGAACCTGGGTCACGACACCTTGGAGGCGCCAGGGACAAGCAACAACACAAGGCACCTAGGCGCCCAGCAACACGGCACCTTGGAGGCGCCAAGAACAAAGACACACGACATTTAGGAAACAAGGCGCCCATGTGGGCGCTAACATCAGAGACACGGCACATTGGCTTGTGTCCTGGCAAAAGGCGCCCAGGAGGGCGCCAACATCAATGACACGACACCTTGGCTTGGTGCCTGGCAAACGAGGTGAAGAGATCTTACCCGACCCGATAAGACAGACGAAAAAACGCTTCGAGCAGATCGACAAAAATCCTTCAAGCCAAGACCATCCTTCGGAATAATCTCGGCTTGGGGGGCAACTAATCTGGACTGGACCAAGAGGCCCATTCAGCAATTGGACATGGATTGGCCCAATCACTTTGATCCACATCCACAATACACAAGCCCATTCATGATTCTCATACTTGGATGACTCAGATTCACTCTACCGATCCAACGGCTCACCACTGGCGTAGTTCCCTATAAATAGTGGCTCACATTGCCATAATGAGGTAGATTTTCATTCGTAGCTAAATCACTCATCTATTCTCAATACTGACTTGAGCATCAGAGTGACTTCGCAGGTACCCCTACCTAGCGCACCACCTCCCGGGCTCGCACTTACCTCCGGCCAGGCAGCAGGTGACCTACCAACTGCAGTCCACCCAACTCTGCAAGGTACAGAACAAAAATTAATGAAAGAGCAAAATAAAATAACAAGTTTGTGGAATCAATGTTGTCAACAACAGAATTTAAATAAGTAAATAAGGATGGAGTAGAAATTCTGATTAAAAGATAGTTGGAATGTCTTTCAGTAAGTAAATCCTTTAAAGTAATTCAATATAATGTAGCAAATGATGTGTGTCTTTCGGTCACTAACGTCAGGGTTTTGTTACAAGGGCTTATGTCTAAGCTCTAAATAGGTTCACCCCTGTATATTAAGATCCCACAGTATTCACCCTATGAACTATGTTTTCCTATGTCTAGGTTTAAGCATGGGTTGTTCTAAGTGTCCTTAAAACAACCACTCACCCACATTAACCCTTGAGTTCGATTTATAGACAATGTCTGAACCTATAAATACACTTATATTTAGTTGATCATTTCTAAAATAAGTTTGAAAGGAGTTTCACACAAGGATAAAAATGCAAACATCAAAACATTACATTAGAACTACTAAAAAGTCGTTACAAAGCTACAAGCATCCAACTACAAAAGGTTTAACTCATGAGGAGCATCAACAAGGAAATACAAACTATGATGGAAACCATGTTCACATAACTGAAAATACAAAAGAAGGAGAATAGCATAGAAGTTACACTACTCAAACTCCTTTGCATAAATCTGTCTCGTGATGCTATAGCACTGCTTCGCAGGATTGAAGTGCAGAATTTTTACTTTGCGTTTTTGTGAATAAGCTTTCACGAAAGTGGAGAGGAGAATGTGTCAAAAACTCCCTCCAACTGAACCAGCAAGTATGAAGTGTGTTGGAGAAGAAGACCCTTTGCAAAAGATAAAGCCAACTTGCTCAAAAAGGTGATTTGACAAGCCACCAACCAAAAGTAGCCTCCATATGCAAGTGGACAGGTGTCCGTATAAATTCTTTTGGTTGGTGACTTCAGTAGCAAAAATATCCCTTAAATATGGGCTGAAATGAGATAAAGTCTGAGCTCCAATATTGTGTTATTTTGCTTTTCTCTCTCTTGCTCACGCAGGACGCAATGTTATAGCATCAAACGCTGCAGCACTGAACAAACACATTAAAAATAACAAGAGGGCACCAAAAGTGCCAATTTGTCACATAATCAGTACCTAACCCTCTTTTACACTTCTTAACACATATTTACATATTTAACAATATAATTACTTAAGAACTCACATTAATTTAAGCCTAAAGAATATAAATAACTCATATAAATAAGAGTTATCACACCCCCAAACTTAAACCATTGTTTGTCCTCAAGTAATGACACTTGATAAAGATAACAACTGAATAAAAACAGAATAACAACTGAATATCAAGACCAAACTAGTTGCACCTTTAAATCAGACAGATTTTCAAAATTGCTCTAATTAGGCCAAACTTTCAGATTCATACCCAACACACACACACGATTGCTTTTCACAACATCTAGAATTATTACTGCTCAATTGTGAGTGTGTTACTGCTAGGCTTAGTTTAGTTCCTAGCTAGTTTCAACATTTCTCCTAGCCTTGGAAAGAGTGGCCTTCTTTTGGTTTAGCCAAAGAATTTTTCAAAAAGGAGAGTAGACAAACAACTTCACATAAGACTTGAGGGGCTTCAAAGCACAACAAAGGGCTTGATTAGGCATTTCAGATCTTTAGCCAGTGCACTAACTATTGATTTGGTCATTTCTCAGTGCTATAGCGTTGGATGCTATAGCACAAGTGACTTGATGAACAGATGTAGCTAAAATGCCCTCATTACTGAACTCCTTTATTTGCATTTTTTCTTTTTTTTTCTTTCTTTTTCTTTTTTTTTTATATGCATTTTTGGAACAGATCAACATTTGTTTCGGGTAATTACAGCTAATTACAATATACATGACCGTTGGGATCGGATGGTGGAGAGAAAGGAACGCTTCCTGAGTGTGAAACAGCTGGGGAAATTTCCAGCTTTGAAGGCGCATCTGGATGCATGTGATTGGGGTTGTTCCAAGGCAGCATGGGATGGCGTGCGAAGCTGTTTGAAATGAATGTAGGGGATTGTTTCTAAGTGGGCTTGGTAAGTGGAATTTCTTCTTCTTGATTAAAGTAATCTGATGGGGTGTAGAAAGAACCATTAGATACGTTGGGAACACATGTACTTCTCTCATTAATTTTCCTCTCTGCCATGTTCTTATTCAGAATGCTCTCAAATATTTCTTTACTTTTTTCCTTCTTCAGATTTCGCTTCTTCTTCTTCTTCTTTCTCATGGTCCACAGAACTCGACCAATACTCCTGTTAAAAGTGCTTTAACAACACTGATACATTCATCATTGTTGTAATATTGACCAATTGATTTTTTTTCACCCTGCAGGTTACTTTCCAAAGATGGAGGGGTGCAACCAGCACTTTACTTATGCAGTCCCAACTTTATAACACTTGTATTGCTGCTGGATCAGGCTTGACCCATGCGGCACCCAGAACCCGGTTCTGTTGCAATGCGCGGGTTACTCTTGACCCGGTGTATAAAGACTGGATTCTAGGGTTTTCTTTTCGAAAACCAAGAACGGTTTCTCTCTTCTTGCTGCTTCTCTGGTTCTGATCTTTCGTTCTTTCCTCTTCTCTCTCAGACCCTTTCTAGGGTTTCATTGTACTTGCTGCTAAAGTAGTGGCGATGCGGTGAAACGCTTGTTCCTCTCCACCGATGATGATCCTTGTTGACGATGATGCGAAGAACCCTTCGGTTTGAACACTGAGTCACCTGAGATCTGAGGTTGTGATGATTCGATGATGAAGCTTCTGTTACTGGTGCTTGAAGCTTGATGACAGGCTTCCTTTAGCAGTTTCAGAAGGTAGAATTTCTGAACCTTTATCTTCTTTCTTGACTGTTTCTTGTGAGGTTTTGCTTCGACAAAACCCTAACTCTGGTCTTGCACTGTACAAATACAGATCTTGAGGGATCAGCTTCTGAGAAGCTTCAACAGGTAAAATCACGCTTGATCTTTACCTTTGATTGTTGTTTGTAGTTTCTGTTTCGCACAGAAACCCTTTAACACCTGTTTGATGCTGTTTGCATGAACTGAGTTTGGTAGAAATGGTTCTTCACGCCTTGAAGAACACACGCAGATTCCAGATTGTTTCTCCCTTGAGAAAACAGGTAAAAACCTTTCTTACCCTCTGAGTTTTCTTTGTATCTGTGTTTATTCAGTCACTGAACAATGGTTTCTTACTTGCTGTTTTGGTTCTCTTTCTTTATGAGGTTTTGCCTTCATCCACTTGTTGATGGGGCTGTCTCACTTGGAATCTCTGAACCAGAATCCTGAAGAAAGCTTACGCAGAAGAAAGGAAAAACAGAGAAGACTTAGGGTATAAAACTGTAAAAGACTGAAAATTTTATTAATGAAATCTCTATGTATTTACATTCTGCTATCATAGCTATATATACAATGTAAATGAAGTTTGTTATTTGTTTTAACAAACTTCTAAAGTTAGTTATAGTTGTTAGATAGGTAGTAACAACTTAACTAATTACAACTTGTACCAATAGCTCACATTCTAGAATTATAGCCGTTGGCTAACAAAACTTAGGTATTTGACAATTAAATCCAATACCTTCCCTTAATTTCAAAAACCTATACTTAGGAATCCTAAAACTGAAATGGAAACTTAGATAGAGATAGGAAATCAATAGGACAGACCCCTGGACATAGTCTTTCAGAAAAGATTACTTGAGACAAGCCCCCAAGAATAGCTTTAAGGTTGCTTTCTTAGTTAGAAAGCAACCAGCCCAATCTCTCTTCTGAGTTTCACAAAATTTTCACCAAAGTTTCTCCTATGAGAGCTTTTGTAAATAGGTCAGCTAGTTGCTCCTTAGTAGAACAATACTCAACTTGTAGCCTTCCATTAGTAACTTGCTCCCTTAAGTAGTGAAACCTTTCTTGGATGTGTCTGGTTCTTCCATTTGAACTAGGATTCCTTGCTAGATTTAGAGCTGATTTGTTGTCTATCATCAATATAGGGGGTTGAATTAGGTCAACCTGTAGCTCCTTTATCAATTCTTCCAGTCATGCTGCTTGAGTTGCAGCAGCACACCCAGCAACATACTCTGCCTCACAGGAAGACAAAGCCACAATATTCTGTTTCTTGGAGCTCCAAGATATGGAAGCTCCCTGAAACTTAAAGAGGTACCCATGTGCTTCTTCTGTCCACATGGTCTCCACACCAGTTAGAGTCAGAGAATCCCACTAGGCTTAGCTTGTTATCATCATATTTCTTAGGAAAGAAAATACCATTGTTGAGTGTACCTTTGATGTACCTCAATATTCGTTTTGTAGCATTTAAGTGTATTTGTCTGGGTTCATTCATGAACCTACTTACCATACCTGTGGCAAATAAGATATCTGGTCTGCTATGACACAGATATCTCAATGAGCCAATCATTTTCCTATAGTAAGTAGTATCCACCTTTCAGCCCAGTTCAACTTCCTTTTTTCCCAGCACACCCTCTGCTGGATTGCTAGCAGAGTTGCATTCTGCCAATTCAAATCTTGCCAAAATCTCTTTAGCATATATAAGTTGATGTAAAATAATACCCTCAGGTACTCTTAGAAATTCCAGCCCTAGGAAGTAGGTCAACTTACCTAGGTCTGTCATTTCAAACTCTTGTTTCATAGAGGTTTTGAAGCAATCAATCTCCTTAGCACAGTTCCCTGTGACAAGTAAATCATCTACATACAAGCATACCAATAGGAGATAATTCTGTAAGTTTCCCTTCACATAGACCCCATACTCATTTGAACATTTGGTGAAACCATTTTCAGTAAAGAACATGTCTATCCTCTTGTTCCAGTCCCTTGGAGCCTGTTTCAACCCGTATAGAGCCTTGTGTAGTTGGAATACAGTTTCTTCAAGTGGCCCATTCAGAAAGGCTGATTTAACATCCATGTCGTAAAGTTCCCACCCTTTGTTGCAAGCTAGGGCAGTCACCAACCTTATAGTTTCGTGCCTTGCAACTGGGGAAAACACTTCAGTGTAGTCAATGCCCTCTTTCTATTGAAACCCTTTAGCCACCAACCTAGCTTTGTATTTTACAATGTCACCCTTAGGATCCAGCTTTAGCTTGAAGATCCACTTCACACTGATAGCTTTCTTTCCCTTAGGTAGCTGAGTTAGAGACCAAGTACCATTCTTCTCAATAGAGTTCAGCTCTTCAACCATTCCCAATCTCCATTTTTATTGTTTTAGAGTCTCATAGTGGTCTATAGGTTCTGCATCAGCTAGCATGGCATAGTGAATGAGGTTTCCCTCTTCACTTACTTCACTATCAGTCACAAGTTCAAAATCTGCCAACCTTCTAGGTGGTTGTCTAAACCTCTGCCCTCTTGCCAATTCTGGTTGCACAGGTTCTGGACTTGGAGTTTCAGGCTCCTCATTTTGAGGAGGCAGATCTCGAGTATGCATATCAGGCATATCTTCAAAGTCAGAATTGTCTTCATCATTCTGATGGAGTACTTCAGGTGTAGAATTCGTGCCTTCTTGCTCAAAAGGTTGACCTGAATTAGGTTGTTCAGCAGTGCTCCAATCCCATTGCTCATTTTCTAAAATAGTAACATCCCTAGAGATCTCTACCTTGTTGTTTATAGGGTTAAACGGGCCTGTAGGCCCCTGTAGGATGGTACCCAATTAGGATAAGAGGTTTGCTCTTGTCTTCCAGCTTCTTTCTCTTTTGATCTGGAACATGCCCATAGCATAGGGAACCAAAAATCCTTAGGTGTGCCACACTTGGCTTGTCACCCATCCAACCTTCCTCTGGAACTTTCCCTTCTATCCTTTTAGTAGGGCACCTGTTTAGGATGTAAGCAGCAGTGTTGACTGCTTCACCCCAAAAACTCTTTGGTAATCCTTTGTACTTGACCATGGATCTAGCCATGTCAAGTAAGCTTCTGTTTTTCCTTTCAGCCACTCCATTGTGTTGTGGAGTGTATGGGGAGGTAACTTCATGATCAATTCCTTTGCTGGTGCAGTATTCTTCAAACTCCTTTGAAGTATACTCACCACCACCATTTGTCCTTAGGATCTTCAGTTTTCTGCCACTCAGCCTTTCTGACATTTCTAGGAACTGCTTGAATATCAACAGGGCCTCTCCTTTTGTTTTGATTAGATACACCCACAGTCTTCTAGAATACTCATCTACAAAGGTCAGGAAATACTTATTGTTACTAAGAGATAAAACATCAAAAGGACCACATATATCTGAGTAAACAACATGCAATAGGTCTTTAGATCTATTAGCTAGTTCTGTCTGGAATTTGTTTCTAGGCTGTTTACCCATTAAACATGTGGTACATACCCCATTAGGTGCCTCAATCTTAGGTAGCCCTTTAACTAAACCTTTAGCACTCAGTTTAGTTAAACTACCAAAGTTTAAGTGCCCAAGTCTTCTATGCCAAAGCTCACTCTCAGTACTAGTTGTAGCACTAAAACACTCAGCTGTTGATGTGCTAATACTAGTCCTGAAAGTTCTGTTTTTGGCTAGAGGACTTGTTAAAATTGGTTTATCCTTAGTATCAAAAACAGTCAGTTTTAAATCCTTTATGATTATTGAAAAACCTTTTTCAACCAACTGTCCTAGACTAATTAAGTTGCAGCTAATGCCAGGAACATAGTATACATCATGGATAATTACTACCTGTCCATCATCCTTTGTGAACATCACATTACCCATACCTGATGCTTCAATAGACCTGTTGCTTGCACACTTAATAGTAGTCTTCTTGTTTGGGTTGAAGTCCACCAACCACTCTTTATTACCTGTTAAATGATTAGAACATGCGGAATCTAGGTACCATAGTTCAGTTATAGTATTACCATTCCCTGTAGTAACTACTAGAGCTATATAATCTGAGTTTATACTTAGAGTAAAATCAGATACACTAGTTTCTGCCTTAGGTTCTAATTCATTCTTATGGCTGTCAGTTTCTGTCTCATTTTCTAAGTCAGAAATCATACTGATTGCCACAGGTGTGCATTCAGTGTCAGAGTCCTCCTTGGCCACATTGGCCTCCTCCTCAGACTCTTTAGGTTTACCATTTTTCTTAGTAGGACATTCAGTGGCATAGTGCCCATAGTCATCACACCTATAGCATTGTACCTTAGATTTGTCCTTTTTCTTATTTGAGTCAAAGTTTTTCTTGGAGGAATTCCCCTTACCTTTGGGTTTTCCTCCCTTACCTTTGGAAAAATCTTTGGGTCATTGGGTGTTGCCTTTCTTGCCCTTGCCTTTGCCTGCAAACAAGGCTTGGTCTTCCTCAGTTTCACCCATCAAAAGATTCAGGCTGATTTCTTTTGCTTCAAGCATGCACTGAAGGTCTTCAATCTTCAGATCTGCTGACTTGATAGTGTCTTCTATACTGTTTACAATAAAGCCAAACTTCCTTGTTAGAGATCTAAGAACCTTTTTAAAAAACCGTTAATTCAGATAGAGTTTCTCCATTGAGACTCATTGCATTTGTTATCTTCTTTAGTTTTCCAAAGAAGTTAGTGATGCTTTCATTTTCCTGCATGTTCAGGTTCTCATACTGCTTTCTTAAGGATTGCAGTTTTTCTTCCTTGACTAGGGCAGCCCCATTGTAATATTTGTCAAGGAGATCCCAGGCAGTTTTAGAGACTTTTATGCCTCTAATTCTGTCAAAGTTGCTCTCATCACACCCCTGGTGTATGAGATAGAGGGCTTTCCAATCCTTTTTTGTATTCTCCTTGTGTTCAGCTGTTTGTGCAGGGGTTGGTTCCTCAGGTAGCTCAGGAACCCCTTCTTAAACAATATCTAGAACATCATGGAATCCAAAGATGGCTTCCATTTGCAAATACCATCTATCCAAGTTTTTCCCATTTAGCTTGGGAATCTGGGTGGACAGACTTGCACTTGACATGCTGGTTTGAAACCTTGATTAACACTTTCTATCACCTGTTTCAAAACACTTAAAACTGTTAAAATAACAAACCTACACAGTCACTTACTGTGTAGGCAACATAAAACTTGTAAAGATAATGAAAGAAGATTAAGAACTGGATTTGAGTTTAGTAAATGTCCCTAGATCGTCTTGCTCTATGATACCATGTTGTAATATTGACTAATTGATTTCTTTCACCCTGCAGGTTACTTTCCAAAGATGGAGGGGTGCAACCAGCACTTTACTTATGCAGGCCCAACCTTATAACACTTTTATTGCTGTTGGATCAGACTTGACCCATGCGGCACCCAGAACCCGGTTCTGTTGCAATGCGCGGGTTACTCTTGACCCGGTGTATAAAGACTGGGTTCTAGGGTTTTCTTTCAGAAAACCAAGAACTGTTTCTCTCTTCTTGCTACTTCTCTGGTTCTGATCTTTCGTTCTTTCCTCTTCTCTCTCAGACCCTTTCTAGGGTTTCACTGTACTTGCAGTGATGATCCTTGTTGACGATGATGCGAAGAACCCTTTGGTTTGAACATTGAGTCACCTGAGATCTGAGGTTGTGACGCTTCGATGATGAAGCTTGTTACTGGTGCTTGAAGCTTGATGACAGGCTTCCTTTAGCAGTTTCAGAAGGTAGAATTTCTGAACCTTTATCTTCTTTCTTGACTGTTTCTTGTAAGGTTTTGCTTCGACAAAACCCTAACTCTGGTCGTGCACTGTACAAGTACAGATCTTGAGGGATCTGCTTCTGAGAAGCTTCAACAGGCAAAATCACGCTTGATCTTTACCTTTGATTGTTGTTTGTAGTTTCTGTTTCGCACAGAAACCCTTTAACACCTGTTTGATGCTGTTTGCATGAACTGAGTTTGGTAGAAATGGTTCTTCACGCCTTGAAGAACACACGCAGATTCCAGATTGTTTCTCCCTTGAGAAAACAGGTAAAAACCCTTTCTTACTCTCTGATTTTTCTTTGTATCTGTGTTTATTCAGTCACTGAACAATGGTTTCTTACTTGCTGTTTTGGTTCTCTTTCTTTATGAGGTTTTGCCTTCATCCACTTGTTGATGGGGCTGTCTCACTTGGAATCTCTGAACCAGAATCCTGAAGAAAGCTTACGCAGAAGAAAGGAAAAACAGAGAAGACTTTGGGTATAAAACTGTAAAAGACTGAAAATTTTATTAATGAAATCTCTATGTATTTACATTCTGCTATCATAGCTATATATACAATGTAAATGAAGTTTGTTATTTGTTTTAACAAACTTCTAAAGTTAGTTATATATAGTTGTTAGATAGGTAGTAACAACTTAACTAATTACAACTTGTACCAATAGCTCACATTTTAGAAATATAGCCCTTGGCTAACAAAAGTTAGGTATTTGACAATTAAATCCAATAATCATTTGGTTCTAAAAAACATTACAGAAGTCTTGACTAATAGGGAAATTAGCTCATGATGCAGTTTGAATAAAAAGAAGAAAAACAATTAATTTGCCAAAATGAAGTCATTGCAAAGTTCACAACTCAATATTCAGAAGAACAATAGAGGGTGAGATAAACTTGTAGGTATCTGAAGTGACCTCCTACAATCATCAATAGACTCCCTTCAGATCTGTCCGGTGTTGTAGCAGCAGTAACAATAGCAAGCTTCAGCAAAATGGAGTTTAAGCAACCAAACATAAAATTTAATTATTTACAAATTACTCTTAGATGGCCGTAATTCAAAATTAAAAGAGCACTATTAACTATTATTTCTAAGAGTTATCACCAACTCAACCTAACCAATTTAATTAAGTTGGGTTAGGGTGGTTCGGGTTACACGAAAATTTGGGTTTAGTTTTACCCAATCCATAAGTATTTGATTGGGTTGAGTCTTTAAATGTAACAAAACCCACCTAACCCAAACCACGCCCACCCCTAATATTCACACCTGTAGTGATAGTTTGTGTTTATGTATTGTTTATGTTGACACCAATGTGGAATGACTTTACCATTTAGTGAGGTTGTTGTTGTCGTCGTCACCAATGCTCCTAGCTGCTAATTCGTCAGCAATATTGATGGTTAAGTGTCTAAATAACGAAAATAATACAATGGGTGTGGAGCCAGTTGGTGTTCAAGAAGTTTGTTGCCGACTTGTTAATTAGAAAAGATTTCTAACCATGGTGGTCAATATTTAGCATCAAAAACATTTATTTTTTAATCAACAACAAACTGGAGTATTAACAATGACTTTTAGCCGTCAATAATACCTAATATTCTTGTAGTGCACCCTCTCTATAATTGTGTCATTCCTCATGAAAAATGATATGCAATTCTCACTATTCCAAGAACAGAGAGTTTCTTGGAGGATTCTAGGGATGCCAGATTCCAAATTGCTTAACCATGTTATGCATGATTCCTTGTTTGGCTACGGGGGAGATTCAATACACTTTGTCTAAAAATGATGCACATAAGGGATAATTGTGTTTTATCCTCTCAATTATGGGAAATATACAGTTTCAGAAAAAGACAAAGCTTATAACGCAGTATGATCGTGAACCCTCATTTCAACAGGCTACATAAGAAAAACTCTACCTTCATCTTTCTTCAACTATCCCTTCCTTCATCTTGCAACTTGAAAATTTTCCCAATGTTTTTCATTACTTTATTTTCTCTTTCAAAAACTTAAAACCACCACTAAACGTCACCCTATTAGATGCCCATCAATTTACCGTTAGTTGGAAATTATACATAATATCAATTTCCCATTTATTTTGAGCTTTTAAATATCGTGAGGACTTGCTTAAGAACTACAACTAGGCAGGGGAATTTTGGAGGGCTAAATCTATATTTCAATGTAACCTTTTTCTTTCAAAATTTCTTCTTTGGTTCTTAGACACAATCGGTTCGAAATTATTATTTTTCGCAATTGTTCATTGGGTATCAGTGGCCATAGGATCAGCAACATCATCTAACATCACCCCAAAACTTGCCTAATATATATTCTCATGTCAGATGCTACCACTAAGTTAGACGTAGCATCGGTATCATGAGCAATAGTTCCTTGGCTGTCAAGATCCACAGGGTCAACTACACCATCAATCTCATCGCCCCAAACTTACCCTTATGTTACCTGTTTTAGCCTTCAGTAATACCGAATACCGAAAAGTAAAAAGGGAGAGCATGTGATAATAGAATAGAAAAATAGAAAGGCAGAGGCTGCTAAGGATGGTCTGAACCAAAAGAATAGAAAGACGGAGAACATCAATAAACAAAAGAGTAAATTTGTAAGTTTATAACATGCAACAATTAGTAAAAAATGGTGGTCCATTTTTACACCACTTTTGAAGAGGTGCATATTAGATGCACCACAAGGAGAAATAAAAATATATTTGACTTTTAACTAGTTTTTTCATGGACAAAAAAATTGTCTCCTTCTGCTACACTTCAAATCCCTTATTTTTGCAATCAAACGGAGAGAAAATTGGAAAAAAAAAACAACCAAAGAGATATATAAAATTGTACATAATGGTTAGAATACCTTTTGTTACTACTTTTATTTCTTTACAATATTTACCCCTGAATCATCACTAAAATATCCTAAATAAATTAAAAAAGTTTAACTAACAAAATATGAATCAAATAAAAAATGATAATAATTCCTTAGGTCTATATACTTTATCTTAATTATATTAACAATTTCATCCCATTCGATTCGAAGTTCATCATAGTTCAATCACATGACTACTTCATTTTTTTGCTGGCTCCTGTCTCATTCTCATTCGGATTTGGATTTTCTACAGTAGGATCACTGTCTCTCTGTGGCGTATCATCAAAATTTAGTGTATTGCTATCAGAGTCATATTGGAATTTCTTCAATTTTGGATGACCACATGTTGTGAATTTCTTCCACCCTGCCCTAATTTTGGACCATATGCTTACCTTCTTATTTGATTTGTCTCCTTGCGGAGATGAGCTCCTTACAGATTCTCCATCCATGGTGGTAGGTTTGACAATTGTTAGTATGCAGAGAAACAAACAAATAAGAAACTTTGAGATAATAATATAAGATGAATTTCATATTCTCAATAGTCGAGCGATATATATAATTGTTTGAGAATGATTAATAAGACATTATGCGCAATTAAGGTGTTATCTATCGATGCATTAAATAAGATTATTATTAGCCTCCCAATCTTGTTTTTGAGCAAATCATAGCCTCAATCTAAGAACATATAACGTGGTAAAAATAATTTATGAAGGTATTATTGTTGCCCACGAGTTCATTAAGACTGCAAAATAAAAACTTCAAAAAGCATGGGTAGAAAATAATTAATTATATCTACTATAAATTGATGTCATTTACCTACTACCATAATTACCAAACTACCCTCACAACATTCTCAATATTTTGCTATTTTATGTCCCAATCCCATGCTTCTGCATTTGGCACCTCTTTATCTAAATTTCAAATTTCAAAAACCACCTCCACGTGAAGGTGAGAGAGAGAGAGTTGTGGGGGTTGTGGTGTGTAATGATGCTAATTAATACAGTAGACACTACAAGAATAGGCTTATTTAGGTACCAGATATTTCCGAGGCAATTTTTTCGGTCGCTAATACGTGCGTTTCCGACGGATAATTCCATCGCTATGTGTTTAAGGTGTTTCCCGCTTAACTTTCCGACGGATTTGAAATCCCTCGCTACTTTCCGAGGGACATTTCCGTCGGAAACGCATAAAAATCCGTCGGAAACGTTTCTCACTTAAAAATAAAAGATAGATTCATCGACTCCATCACTTCCACTCTCCACTTTCAGCCACCACTCACCGTAACCCTAAACCTTCTCCACTCTCAGCCACCACTCTCACCTTCACGTCGCCGGCGACCACAACTCTCACCGGCCACCACCGTTCCTTCTTCTCATCACTTCCACTCCCTTCGTGCGATCCGACCCAAAACCTACAACCCATGAAAGCGCTGAACCCAGTCCCTTTCACTTCATACTGAGTCCCAACCACCGACCAGTTCCCCCCTTCCACTTCGTACCTTCAATCCCAACCAGCGACCAGTTCCTCCCTTCCACTTCGTTTTCATCTTGGAACCCTAACTCTTAATTTCTGGCAAAATCTGTTTGGCGACCAGTTCCTCCCTTCCACTTCGTTTTCTTCTTCAATTCGGTATTTGTGACCCTTAGGAGCTTCAAATGGGTGTTGATTCTGACTTAGGAAGACAGACTGTATATAGATGTTTGGTTCAGAATTTTGGGGCTGGGTGTGAAGCTAGGAACTCGTGGGAGGCTTTTGGGACCATTAGGAGTTGATTTGTTGCTGAAATTCCGCTTTTGTTCGTGTTTTCTCATCGTTTTACTCCCCGCTTCGAATTTCCTGTGAGTTCTGCGTTTTTATTGTATTTGGTTTCAGTAAAATATGTGTGTTGCTTATGACATAGACCATGCTTATGAGAAGGGTTATTGATGGCATCTAGGTAATTTGTCGTTGTTTGGCACTTGTTGAATTAGTTTTAAATGGTCTCGCTTTTGGACTTAGTTTATGTGATTTTTAGTTACATTGGTTTGGAAATATAAGTTAGTATATGTGATATTTAGTTATATTGGTTTGGAATTATAAGCTAGTTGAAATTATTTTGTTTGGATTGAATTTCTAGTGAACTGGTAGGCTGAGTCTGAATTAAATTGGCAGGGAAGTTGTATTGCAAATAGAATTGGTATGTAGGTAACCGAATGATTTATAGTTTGTGATTTTTAGTTACATTAAATTTATGGTAGGCTGAGTCTGATTTTTGTTACATTAAATTTATGGTTACCTTAAATTATCAAACACCGGTTAGCAATGGATAATGCAGCAAAATGTAAACATATTGAGGTTATCAGCACATTTGCAATGCATTTTGATCTTCTTATTAAGTAAATTGAGCCAATGAAATGGAAAGATGTCACCAAGTCAGTCAGTCTATTTTACAAATGAATTTTGAAAATGATCAGTATGTTATTTTTTGTCTTGTGTTGCTGAAAATGAGTACTAGGCATCAGGTTGATGGTATACGAGTTACACTTGTATAAAATGGTGATGGTAACTGCACCCTATGGGTTTCTGTTCTCTGTTTCGCTCTTCAAGCCTTACTGTGTCGTTACTAGCTAGATCATGTAGCATGAACTGCATAATGACTACTAGGAATATGTAAGATGGACAGTTACGGACAGTAAGTGTTGTTTGGATAGAAGTATATATTGGTTTGAAATTATAGGGTAGTTGAAATTATTTGGTTTGGATTGAATTTCTATTGAATTGGATTGGATTGAATTTCTATTGAATTGTATATGTCATTGTTAGTTATCACATATATTAGTTTGTATATTGTTTATTTGATTTGTAGTGTATATTGTTTAAAATTGTTTGTTAACGATGTTGGTTGTGAATTTTGCAGACTGATCTGCGTTTCCAGAACCATATGCTGTGCTTGTTTTGCAAGAAGCTGCTGAGGCATACCTTGTTGGGCTCTTTGAGGACACTAACTTGTGTGTCATCCTTGGTGGCTGTGGGCAGTGTTTTGTTATTCATGTTTCTTTTTATATATAAGTTATGCCAAGCAAATTTACTGACATTGTTGAATCTAATCTAATTGATTATGCTAATTTGTTTGGATCTAGTCTTATGTGGGTTCTATGCAATTACTTATTGTACCCATTGCATTATCTTAAGTGCTCAATTTAGGGCTGGTTGGACTTTTTAAGGTATTTGACATTTGAAATGTTCAAATGGTTTATTGAAATTTTCTTAAGTTTAGGATGATACCTCTTTCGATTTCATCGATCTTTGAATTAATTATAGGTTAGTTACATTTGCTGAGTCTGAATTGGCAGGAAAGTTGTATTGCAAAATAGAATGGAGTTTGCATGTAATGGAAGGATTTTGGAAAATTATTTATCAATTCGTACCGACGGAATTTCCGACGGAATTTGCTTGGAAATTTGCGAGGGATTTGCGGGGGATATTTCCGAGGGATTTGCGAGGGATATTTCCGAGGGAGTTTCCGAGGGATTTGCGACGGAATCATTTCCGAGGGAATTTTCCGTCGGAAATCGTTTGCGAGGACCTTTTTCCAACGGAATTTTGTCCGTCGGAACCGTGAATTAGCGACCGAAATTCTTGTAGTGAGAGGATAATTGTGGAATTGTATTGTTGTATGGATGTATATTGTGCAATTCTCAGAGTACAAGAACTATGAGAAGAATAATGCACCAGAGACAAAAGAATTCCTAAAAAGGAAACAGGGAGAGGGAACCATTTGAAGCATTACATTACTAGATTCATTACATTACCATCCCCATTTGAAGCAACCTTGTCCTCAAGGTTGTAAAAGCTTGCTTCCTGAGAAAGTATCTCTGGGTCCCACTGATGGAATTGAACACCACAGGAAATTAGAATTACCAAAATGGATGCATGGTCATCCCTTGGAAGTAACATGCATGAAAGAAGTGTAGTATTCTGTGTGAATAACTTCCACATCATACCCAGTTCTAACATGTGGTTCCTCATTAGCAATGTCATGGAGAACTGCATCAAGATTATACCAAGCAGAAGCATTGATTTGACCACGTTGGGATGCATCTAGGAAAGAGCATCCAACAATCGGATTTGAGGTGTGACTGCAACAACCAAGTAATGAAGCAGTGAATATTAAGTTGAGGACTTGATTATGATCACTATCCCATTCGTTGCAAACAACTGATAGAGCTTCAATGTAAGGTCTTTTGGGTTCAAACATTGTATCATGTGCATGCCAATTAGAAACAAAATATGGATTGATGGCCATTGTTTTTGAAAAACAAACCTCTAAGGCATGTTTATGGCCAACACCATCATGCTTATGGCCAACACCATTATGCATATGCGCAAGATCAATCCCTGGGTTGACTTCTAGGTAACCAGTAATTAGTTCAGCGACCTCATATAGCTTTTCCCAATAATCAAAATCCCCATTTGAAATATGGAGAGTAAAAGGAAGTTGTGCATTGTCCTCAATGATATTCCCAACCCTGTGCAATGCTAAAGGAGAGAGATTTAATTGACATGAAGATGAGACAAGCTCGAAGAGCACCACAACCTCCTGTATAAGAGCTGCCCTCAGTGGATGAACCACAATTGCTGGCTTTGATCCTTCTCTATCCCACCCCACTAATTGACCAGGATGGATTGTGTCACAAGTTGAAATATTCTTGATGTCACCAACAATTCCCTCATTGTCAAGCATCTGTGCCAGCACACCTTGAACCCATTCAATACCATTGATGCCTTCCCATGCCTGTAATATAGTTGAAACCCATATGAACCAATTTTGCATTTGTACCAAAGCCTCTGTTGCTTCAACTAATTCTGCTGGCGTGACTTACATGAAGACTTTGTTTCCAAGAGGCTGAATACGTAACCTGAAGTACTCTCCAGCCATCCAATTAGCAGACCATATCATGGCATCTTGTGCACTCAATGAAGCTCCAAATACATTAAGAGCTAGAATCCTACCAAACTCACTCATAATTTGTTTGACCAGTTGCTGAGTAGCTACCACAGAGATCAAAACTTGTCCAAAAGTATGATGTAGAAAAAGGACAACATCCTTTTCACTAAGAAATTCCCTTTCATTATCATAAGCCATATTAACCATTAGCTACTTCCAACAAAGCGTGGGGAAATTGCATAAGGATGGGTCGTGTATTGGAGAATGAGCAAGGGTCAGCCAAGAATTTAAGGAGCAACCGTGTAATCTCGCATGTGGTATACACCTGGCAAACAAAACGCCAAACAGCTGGAGTACAATGCATATGGGGCGATGTAAATGGGCCACGTGTGGAGTATTTTTGGCTTGTACTGATAGCACACAGATAGTGTGTATATGGAATGGCCATGATTTATTCTTGCAGAGAAGATGGTCATTGGAAAAGAGACTGGTGTGGTGCGGTGGTGGTGGTGTGGGTGAGAGAGAGAAGAGATCGGTGGTGGTGGTGGTGGTGTGGTGGTGTGGTGGTTGTGTTGGTGAGAGAGGGAGAGAAGAGAGAGAGAGTGGAGAACAAAGAGAATAATAGCCTTAAAATAATTTTAAATGCCAAATCAACAAATAAAATAAAATAAAACTAAATATAAATGTCAAATGTGTGTCACGTAGGATTTTTTGTAATGTGTAATTAACAGAAGGCCTAACCCAAAATGTTGAATTTTGCAAAGGGTTTTTTAAAAAAAAAAATTGTAGGGGTAAAAGCAAAACACCCCCTATTTGCAGGGGGTAAAAACGTATTTAAACCAAAAAAATTAATTACCAAATTGGACCACTTTTAAAATTAATTCCCAATCTAGCACACTTTTTTTTAGTTAAGAAGTCGCTCCCCCCTTAGCGACTTCTCAACATGAAAACTTAATTTTTTTTAAAATTTCAGTTGAGGAGTCGCCTCCCCCTAGAGGGACTTCTCAACTGAGTTTTTTATTTTTTTTCTTTTCTTTTATAGGAATTTAATTAAATTAAAAAAATTTGAAAAATAAATTAAAAAATTAAAATTGATAATTTAAAATTGCTAATATAATTAATAGTGAAAAAACTAATTAGACACTATCTACATATTATAATTACATAAAATATTGAAATAGCTGTATTTTTTATTTTCTTCTTTTCTTATACGTGTATTAAATTCCACAATTACTCTAAAAAGTTTCGGCAAGATCTTGGCCGTCCATAGTCTACCCGACAATGCGGAGAGATAAAAAGGGTCGTCCACAGTCTACCCGTATTCGTACTGAGATGGATCAAAGAGAAAGGGGTAGCCGCACCACGAAAGGCGGTATTTGTAGGAATGAGGGTCGCAACAGAAACAACTGTCTCAACCGCAATCTAGACTAGTCACAATCCTTCATTCTTACATTTTGTATCTGATTTTTGTAATATCGTAATAATTAAATAAATACAGTTATTTCAATATTTTATGTAATTATAATTTGTAGATAGTGTCTAATTAGTTTTTAATAATTTGTTTCACTATTAATTATATTAGCAATTATAAATTAACAATTTTAATTTTTTAATTTATTTTTCAAATTTATTTTAATTTAATTAAATTCCTATAAAAGAAAAGAAAAAAATAAAAAAAAAACACAGTTGGGAAGTCCCCCTGGGGGGAGGCGACTTTCTCAACTGAAATTTAAAAAAAAAATTAAGTTTTCATGTTGAGAAGTCGCTAGGGGGGGGGGGGGGGGGGAGGCGGCTTCTTAACTAAAAAAATGTGCTAAATTAGGAATTAATTCTAAAAGTGGTCCAATTTGGTAATTAATTTTTTTTTCATGCTACAATGGAAAAAAAAGCCTCATTCTCATCCCGTCAACTTTTGCATCTCTCTCAGTTCCATCTCCCTCACCCCTGTTCTCATCATCTTCCCTCTATCTCTTTCGCTCACCCTCTGGAACCTTGCTGCCACCTCCAAACCATCTTTTTCCTCTGCTCATCTTCATCTCCCAATGAGATAAATAAACTTATTTGGAGTTGAATGTTTCAATCTCTTCAGATTATTTAGGTTTCTCTCTCATTTATGTTGCTTATTTATGATTTGTTGCACATCAAAATAATATGGGTTTTCTCATTTTTCATTTATTTTATTTTTTTTGCATTTATAGATCTTATCTTGCAAGGTCATGCCCAAAAAAATGTTATAGTAAAAGTTGTAATAAAATTGGTGTAAGTAGTATTAGTTTCGCCCATTATGATTGTTTGTTATTGGGCTTGTTTTTTGTTGTAAACTGGCCCATTTCATGAAGCCAGTTTCTGTTAATGTAAATACCTCAGCCATCAATGAAAGTATCAGAGTTTTCACTTGTGCATTCTGTCATTTTTGTTATTCCTGTTTACATTTGGTACCAGAGCTCCGTTGGGGCCTGGGGAAAATCAAGAACCGCAGCATCTGTGATCACAAATCAAACAATCGGAGAATACGACGGCGACGATGGCCGAGAAAGAAAGTGGGAACTTCATTCAACCGGCGATTCCCAAGCTCGACGACCATTACGACTATTGGGCGACGTTAATGGAGAATCTACTGAGATCGAAAGAGTATTGGGAGATCGTGGAAAACGGAGTTCTAGTTCTCGCCAATAACGCTACACTGGAGCAGAGAAAGATTGTTGACGACGCGAAATTGAGAGACTTAAAGGCTAAAAACTACCTCTACCAAGCGATCGATAAAGGAATCTTGGAGACGATCATCAATTCGGATACGACGAAGGACATTTGGGATTCGTTGAATTAAAAATTCAAAGGGTCCACGAAAGTCAAGAAAGTTGAATTGCAAGCCTTAAGAGGTGAATTCGAAGCATCGGAGATGAAAGAAGGGGATTCTATTAACGAATACTTCTCTAGGGTTCTCGCAATTACAAACAAGATGAAAAGCCACGGTGAGAAGATCACTGAAAGTGTGATCAAGGAGAAGATCATGAGAAGCATGATTCCCAAGTACAACTATGTGATGTGCGCAATTCAACATGCAAGCAACACTGATGAACTCTCTGTAGATGAATTGCAGAGTAGTTTTCTTGTTCAAGAACAACTCATGAATTGCCAGAAAGGTGAAGAACAGGCCCTAAAAACCACTGCAAGTGAAAGGTGAAGAGGACGAGTCAGAGGTGCTGGTAGGGGAAGGGGAAGACAAGTCTCAAAGGAAAATCTTGAATGCTACAAGTGCAAGAAGTTAGGCTATTTCCAGTATGAATGCCCTACTCTTGAAAAGGTTGCCAACTATGCAGGATTTGATGATGAAGCAAAAATGTTGCTTATGGCCTATGAGGATTCAGAGTTCCTTGATAAGGTAATAATCCGGTTCCTTGATATCTGATGGGAGAATTGAAGGGAGAATTCAAGTCATATCTGATGTCTATTACATTCCCAATTTGAAGGATAACTTGTTGAGTATAGGGCAATTTCAACAAAGGGGATTGAAAGTAATATTTGATGATGATAAGTGTAAAGTGTACCATAAAAATAAGGGATTAATCATGACTTCTGCCATGGCAAAAATTAGAATGTTTGCTGTCAAGGGATTCTCAATTGATACATCATGCTTGCAAGCAAGTTGTGAAGACATAACAGAGTTATGGCACAAACGATTTGGTCACCTTGGCTATAAGGGGTTGAGGCTATTGAAGCAAAAAGACATGGTTAGGGGTCTGCCAGAGCTGGCTGATACAGAGAAAGTATGCCCAGAATGTCAAACAGGAAAGCACCATAGAGAGCCAATGTCAAAGCAAACCAACTGGAGGGCATCAAGGAAGCTTGAACTCGTTCATTCAGACCTTTGTGGTCCCATCACACCCGAGTCCAATAGAAAAATGAGGTATTTCATTTCATTCATTGATGATTATAGTAGGAAAGGGTGGGTATATTTTCTAAGTGAGAAGTCTTCTGCTTTGATATCTTTAAGAAGTTTAGAATGATAATTGAAAAGGAATCTCAGTGTCAAATTAGTTGCCTTAGGACTGACAGGGGAGGTGAATTTAGGTCTAAGAAGTTCACTGACTACTGTACTGAACATGGTATTAGAAGGCAACTCACAGCTGCCTATACTCCACAGCAAAATGGAGTGGCAGGGAGGAAAAGTAGAACAGTCATGAATATGGTTAAAAGCATGTTGAGTGAGTCTAAGTTGCATAAAAAGTTCTAGCCTGAAGCAGTTAAATGGTCCTTCTACATTTTAAATAGATGCCCCACTGTGTCAGTCAAAGACATTACTCCTGAGGAAGCTTGGAGTGATGTTAAACCATCTGTTAAACACCTTAGGGTGTTTGGTTGTATTGCATTCATGCATGTCCCTGATAATCTTATTAAAAAACTTGATGATAAGAGTGTTAGATGCATATTTCTTGGGGTTAGTGATGAGTCTAAAGCCTATAGACTATTCAATCCAATCACCAAGAAGATTATGATTAGAAAAGATGTTATATTTGCTGAAAATGAAACATGGAATTGGGATAAAGTAGAAAAGAATGACACTATTGAATGCAATTTAGACAAAGATGATAGTACTACAGTGGAGGAACAAGGTACAGAGTTGAATTCTGATGCTAACAATGTTGAATCTAGGGAGGAGGTTCATGGGGAGGAACCCTCTACTACAACAACAGAAACTGAAACAAGCATTGCAGCTGATATTGATGATGAAAACAATCTGGGCAGTAGAGTTAGAAGACCCCTTGCCTATCATAATGACTACAAGGTTGGTTATGCTATTTTAGATTGCTTTGAAGACAGTGATTTGGACAATGAAAATCTGTGTAGCTTCATGGCTTGTGAGATGGGTGACCCTCTCACCTATGAGGAAGCAGTTAAGCATGACAAATGGAAGAAGGCAGTGGACTGTGAGATTGCATCCATTGAAAAAAATGATACATGGGAATTAGTTGAATTTCCAAAAGGAGGGAAGAAAATTGGAGTTAAGTGGGTTTACAAGACAAAATTCAATGAGGAAGGGAGAATTAAAAAACACAAGGCTAGATTAGTAGCCAAGGGGTATGCACAAGAGCATGGCATTGATTACTCTGAGGTATTTGCACCAGTAGCAAGGTGGGATACCATAAGGGCAATTCTGGCAGTAGTAGTAAGAGAAGGGTGGAAAGTTTATCAGCTAGATGTCAAAAGTGCTTTCCTCCATGGAGAATTGGAAGAAGTGGTACATGTTGATCAACCCAAGGGATATGAAAAGAAGGGACAGGAAGGGAAAGTGTGTAGACTAAAGAAGGCATTGTATGGCGAAAAACAAGCTCCTAGAGCTTGGTACAGTAGGATTGAGACCTACTTTGACAAAGTAGGGTTCAAGAAATGTCTTCATGAACCCACTTTGTTCACAAAGGAAGATGGCGGAGGAAACTTATTGATTCTTAGTCTCTATGTTGATGATGTCTTGTTCACTGGCAGCACAAATGAATTAATTGAAGAATTCAGAAGCACTATGAGAAGTGAATTTGATATGACTGATTTGGGTGCCATGAGGCACTTCCTTGGTGTTGAAGTGATACAAGAAAGGAACATTATCTTTATCACTCAAAACAGGTATGCAAAGGATGTGTTGGACAGGTTTGGTCTGAGTGAATGTAAAGCAGTTTGCAGTCCTACAGTTATGGGAAACAAAGTCAGCAGAGATGATGATGGAAGACCTGTTGATGCCACTGTGTCCAAGCAGATAATAGGTAGTCTTATGTACCTAAATGCAACACGACCAGATCTCACTTACTCAATGAGCTTGATTAGTAGGTACATGGACAAACCTACAGAGAAACATCTTATAATTGCCACGAGGGTATTGAGGTATTTGAAGGGTACAACAGACCTTGGTATCTTGTACAAAAGAGGAGAAAAACATGAATTGGCTGCATATTGTGACAGTGACTATGCAGAAGATCTTGATGACCGCAAAAGTACTTCTGGATATGTGTTCTTATTGAGTGGTGGAGCTGTGTCATGGTCCTCTAAAAAGCAACCCATTGTCACACTCTCCACTAAAGAAGCTGAATTCGTCGCTGCAGCTCACTGTGTGTGTCAAGGAGTATGGTTGAAGAGGATCCTTGATGAATTAAAGCTGCAACAGAACAAGACATTGACTGTGCTATGTGACAACAACTCAACAATTACGCTGTCAAAGAATCCAGTAATGCACGGGAGGAGCAAACACATCGATGTAAGATTCCATTTCTTAAGAAATCTATGCAAACAAGGCCTGGTGGAGTTGAAGCACTGTCCTACACAGGGGCAACTTGCTGACATTCTGACTAAAGCTTTGAAGACTGATAGCTATGTGAAACTGAGAAGATGTCTGGGGATATGTTCCCTGGCTGAGAGTGAGCTTACTGTAAATAATCTGAAAGCTTGATAAAGCTTTAGATTATGGGAGGAAATGTTATAGTAAAAGTTGTAATAAAATTGGTGTAAGTAGTATTAGTTTGGCCCATTATGATTGTCTGTTATTGGGCTTGTTTTTTGTTGTAAACTGGCCCATTTCATGAAGCTAGTTTCTGTTAATGTAAATACATCAGCCATCAATGAAAGTATCAGAGTTTTCACTTGTGCATTCTGTCATTTTTTGTTATTCCTGTTTACAAAAAATTAAAGGGAAGAGAATAGAGTGAGTAGAAAGAAGGTGAGGATTTTAGCTTAATGATTTTCTACAATATTTTCCTTTTTCATTTTTATTTTCTATTTTCGTATAAGTTTAGGGTTTTTTTATGCTATGAAGAAATTTTAATCATTCAATCTCTCTGTTAAATGTCATTCTTTGTAGTTAAGAATTTTTCATCCCTGTGGCACTTGATGTTCAACAACAGTTTTTTTTCATCTTTGTTTTTCCTATTTTGTTAGGGAAGAAGGGATCCTAGGTTATTGTTTACAGTAGTTGACTTTGGGGCTAGGTTATTGTTTTTGGGTTACTCCACTTTTTCTCTTCGATGGATTCTTTTTTTTCCTTCAAGATTTTCAACAAGAGAGGGGGAGTGGGTGACGATGGCAATCAAAGAAAGAAAACATAGCTGAATCATGGTTTATATGAAATTATTATGCATGCTTCCAATTTTAACTCAATGGCAACGGGATCGATCTACACGGGAATGGAAATTTTGGTTCATTTTGTATAGTTGATCGATGGTGAAATTTACATTGATGATCATTAATATACTATAAAAATGTCTTGCTTACGGTCACTTTGAAACAGTTGAATTCTATTATGTAAAACATATTTACTATTTGACTTCAAATTTGAATGTCATATATCTTTTCTTCTTTTGATTTGAGTGTAGAGTTATATCAAAAGATATAGGGTTGTAAGCTTATACCATGAACTTGAAATACAGTGGCAATTGGCAAACATGTTTGTTGATTTAGATTGGATAAAGTTGCACTGTTGCAGTATCGATCATATGATTTTGGGTCAATTTGTACTATTGGTTGATAATACTGATCTGAAACTTATAGTCTGCAGGTATTTTTGTTAGTTGTAGTAGTGTTATCAAGTTCATTTTGGTTGTTGAAATGCACAGCAGTGGTAATATTAGCCTTTTTTCGTTGTACCTACAAAGCTTGAGGTCCAACCTAGATACATATTATATGTGTCTTATTTTCACTGAGGAAGTTCGTTTGATTCATAGGAGCAAGTGGAAGTTTCAGGTGTTGTAATGGATGTATCTATAACACAATTGCAGTAGCAATGCCTTTTAGAATTGAAGAAACTGTTTGAAAATGCAAGCAATTAATTTGCATCATAGATATTTTAAATGGCAACACAATTTCCATTCTTGACATAGCAATCCTTTCAAATTTTAATTAGATTCGTTAACTTTTGTATTTAGGACATTGAACTTTCTAAATTTGGAATTTCGGTTTGGATACTATTCGTACCACATAACGCGATTTCCCCGTGCGCATGCACGGGTATGTTACTAGTAGAGTATTGATTGCATACTTATCCAGGTTAAATAATTCTAGTGAAATTTTAATGAAAAGGTTTCATTAAATAGCTAGTTTTTTGTTTTTGATTTTTTACAAAATAAAAACACTTGTTAGTATTTACACTACAAGAAATTTGACATATACCAACAGACGCCTATAGTGATGGTAAACAAAGCTGTGGGTATTGGTATGCTATACCTACACACGTTTCAGAAACCGTGGGTACTGCTTTGCTATGCCAATGGGTATTAAAATTCCTGATTATAACCATCAGTAATAGACTTGTTGCCGTGGGTATAGACCCATCCTAGTCTTCCAAACAACTCCTGCTAGGACTAAATATTTTTGTCTCAATTACTCAAAAAAATAATTCCCTCTCAATCCCAAAAAAATAATTCACTCTCCCTCTTTTTCACGGGTTGCCCTTAGCATTTCTAATTCACGCTACGGAGAAGTGAAAAACCCAGAAAACTGACCTCCAACGCTCTGGATCTTCCTCTCTGGCTCTCTTTGTCTCCCTCCATTTCCTTCTCTTTCGTTGTCATTGTCGTCTTGAGTTTGCTGTCGCCGCCGTCCTGCGCTGCTGCGCCGTTCTTCGCCGTCGTACTTCTCTCGTTCTCTGCTGGGTTTTGCTTCTAGGGTTTGCTCAAATCTTGAGCAAACTTGATGATTGAAGCGTGATATTGCTTCAATGATGCATCACGAGGCTTCGTTTACTGGTTATACACAAAACCTTCTGTTCTGGTTCTCTTCTTCTCTCTCTCACTGTTCGCTTAGGGTTTTTGATACTCTCACTGATTTTTCAGTGACTGAAGCATTGAAGCTCTTCAATCTCACACTTATGATGATGCTTGATGATGATGATGATGATGATGATGCAAAACCCCTATGGTTTATGCACTGAATCAGCAGTTCTGAGGTTTGTCACTTACAAACCCTTCGTTTTCTTTTAATTTGCTTTGTCAAAATCCATGTTCAACTCTTCTGGGTTATCACTTGCACTAGTGAGTATGAAAGATCTTTTTTTTTATTAGTTTTCTTTTAATTTGCTTTTTGTATTGTGTGTTTATATTTTGTTGTGTTTTTTGTAAAATAAAGCAGCAGACCAATGTAGATGGGCAAGAAGATGTGAATAGAAATATGAGTGAGAATTTTGAGACTCATGGTTTGAGGAGAAGTAGAGAAGAAGAACAAAGCAGATCTGGTAGTGATAATGTGGATGGTGTTTCTGGTGATGAACAAGATGCTTCTGAGAATCCTCCAAGAAAGAAACGTTATCACCGGACTATTTTTTAAAACCTTGATGTTTCTTTTCTTATACTATGTAAATGAAATGAAACTAATATGCTTCTTTTGCTTTTACAGAATCGATGGGCAGAGATGTTTCCATGTATAATTGCGAGAACCTCAACTACTGAAGTGATATCTAATGGAATAAATGGAACTAGAAATGGTGCACTCCATCTTGTAAGTTAATGTTCTAATGTTGCATTTTATAAATTAGTCCTTAGTTAGCAAGGTTTTTGGTTATTGACTACATAAAATTTGTTTTTTCAGATGCAAGCCGAACTTCATGTTCTTTCGCCTTTGGTGCCGGTTCGCGAGGTAAATTTCCTCCGGTTTTGCAAGCAACATGTAGAAGAGGTGTGGGCTGTTGTAGATGTATCTATAGATACCATCAGAGAAACTTCTGGAGCACCTAGTTTTTTGAACTGTAGGAGACTTCCTTCTGGTTGTGTAGTGCAAGATATGCCTAATGGTTACTCCAAGGTAAAATGGTTATTGTTTTTTATAATCCCTACATGTTTTTTAGTTCTTTTGAGAACAGTAAAAAACTAAAAATGATTTACATTCCTCCATACATTGTGTTCTGAACAGTTTTACTATTATTAACCATGCAGTAGTACTATATATCTTACTCACTTACTTTCATGTCTTCTTTGAATTGAATATACTTAATTTGCCAAGTGGAAGTGTTCCCTTTGGTTTATAATTGCCAGTAGTACTATATATCTTACTCACTTACTTTCATCTCAAAATAATGATGTAGATCAACATTAAGTTGAAGTCAGTTTTTTATGCCTATAACAGGTATGAATTATTTGTTGGTCAACCACCATTTTACACAAATTCTGTTTATGCTCTCATCAGACACATTGTTAAGGTACATCTTTCAAATGGATAAGATTTGTTATGCAATCACTTATGTTAAATAACTGAAGGATGGGCTGACCACTTATTAAATAATCCAGGATCCGGTTAAATATCCAGATCATATGAGTCCTAATTTCAAGAGCTTTTTAAAGGGTTTGCTTAACAAGGTTGTTCACTTCTGAGTATTTCCCTTTTTTATTGCTACATTGCTTACTTTTACTTTAATCAAGAATGATATTTACTAAGCTTTGGTTTCTGAATTTATTCGAAGCAGGCACCAGAAAGTCGACTAACTTGGCCGGCTCTTCTTGAACATGCATTTGTTAAAGAAGATTCTCATTGGAGAAGTAACTCGGTTAATTAAGCTTCAGAATGAAGCTCAGTCAAATGGTCCTAACATGAACAGAACCAATTCTAAAGTGCTTGATGAGTCTCCCAGATTTTCAAATCAAAATGCTGAAGGAGGGTCTGGTATTTTCTCTTGGCTTTGCTTTTCCGCATGCAAATATTTCTTTTGTTGGAAGAAATATAATCTTGTTTGAATATTTCTGACTATTGCAGTCTTCTGGTTATAAGTTCAAATCAAACTAATTTTAAAAACGTTTTCACTCCATACACTTTCTGATTTGGGAGGTTGGGTTGTTGTCTGTTTGTATTTTATTATTTTGATATTTTGATTATAATTATGATGATGATTATAAGCTGAAATACTTTTTAATTATTGTTGAAGTTATGGGGATTTAGATAAAATACCAAGAATTGGAAGAATAAGAATTCTTGACATATATATTATGATTGATTGAACACCTGAAATATGGGATTGATGTGATTGTTCCGAGTAGGTTGCTCTAGATTGGACAGACTTGAAAGTAACTCTCGCACCGTCAAAGGTGCAAAAATAATTGTACAAGATAATGAGGCATTAGGACATGTTCTGCTATCACTGAAAAAATGGTCGAAGGGATCCCAAAATATCTGCAGGTAAAACTGAGTTGCAGCCTTCTATAAGCAGTTTTATGGTTCTAATTGGTGTTCATCTGGATTTGGGTTGGTCCATGGTTTCTAAATTTAATCACTCACCACATGCAAAATTGGTTGACTTTTTTCCTTTTGTTTGTGTGTATGTTCTATTCAGGATCTGCTAAGTGCTTTGTTTGAAAATGAAACTCTTTTGTTGCATCCTTGTTTGTTTGAAAGCTGCTAACTATTTCTGTTCTTAATAACTGTGGCATTCGTGAGCTGGGGCATCATTGTACCGTGGCTTACATGGAAGATCATCAAGTACAATATGGAAACTAACTGATGATGTAATTATCTAGTATAGATGATATATAAGACTTGTAAACTTCATGAACTGCCTTCTGAGTTTGATACTAATCATTATATTCATATGGATCTGCTTGACGAATTCTAAATTTTTCAAATATGTTTGTTTCCTTTTTCTTTTCAGCCTGTTCAAACTGCAATTATGCTTGATTATTGTATGGTTTGTTGATTATTGTTCATAATATTCCCTTTTCATGCATTGCACTTTTTTGGTATGAACAGAAAATGGTTGATTATTGTATGGTTTGTTGATTATAGATCGCCATATGTTGCAGATGAGAGGTTTTGTGATGCAAGGAAACTCTTCTGGTGTTTGAGAAAGAGGATCAATCTTGGCAGAGGATTAATCTTGGCAGAGATGAGTCTACATTAGTCCACAATGTTCAGTTGTTTCTTTTCTCCTTCTCAAGAAACTAATGAAGATAATGGCGCCTATGAAGATTAGATAACACAAGAATGTATTTGATTTTTTTTTGTAAATTTTGAGATTATCTTAAGACTTGATGTTAATTTACAATATGTTGGCATGCTTGTAAGACTTGAGATTAATTTTTAATATGATTAGAGTTTTATTTTATTTTATTGTTTCATATATATATATATATATATATATATATATATATTATATTTAGCTTTTAATTGGTTTAATGACAAGAGGTGTCACTAAAACCTACAAATGTTGTTAATAAGTTCTAAATTTACCAACGAAATGAAACAGTGGATATAGCAAATTAGGAGGTGTCAATAAAACCTATACCGATGGAGATTCAGCCGTGGGTATAGCAAAATTAAGAGAGTTGTTAAAACCTATACCAACGGAAAAGTAACCGTGGGTATAGCTCTAAGGTTTTGTCCAACGGTAAAAAAAACTGTCACTATAGGCTATAGCAACGCCATTTTTCCGTGGGTATACCCAAATAAAGACCACGAAAAAATTGTCCGTCGGTATAGGTTTTTGGTGCTATACCCACAGTTTTTAACCCTTTACCCACGGATTTTTGCCGTCGCTATATGTCAATTTTCTTGTAGTGTTACTTAGGCTCCATTTGTATGCCCAAACTTCTAGCCTATAGCGAATAGCGAATGGTTTATAGTTAGGTACGTAAACTTATGAGGACATAGTAGAAGTGTTTGATAACTACCAACTTATTACGCTTTTCATTGGCCAAAAGCATTTTTTCAAACACAACTTGAAATGGCATTTTGGCTTATACTATATAATTTTTATTTTGTTTTTACCTTTAATAATTTAATTAATGTCCTCAATTCCAGTCAATTAAATAAAATAAGAATTTTATTTTCTTAAGTGTGGTTGGAATTGGAACCAAAGCTGCCATTTACTTATTGAATATTGGCTTAAATAGTTATAACCCCTTGCAAATATCCTCATTATCCAGTTACCCCCCTGCAAAAAGAAGGTTTAAAAAACACCTTGTAAAATGTAACGTTATCCAGTTACCAGTTACCCCTCTGCTGTTAACTTTTCTGTTAAAAAAATGTAAAATGTAACTTTATCCAGTTACCCCCTGATGTCAGTGCCATGTGTCACCATATTATTGGGCCTCTGTGACATATGGCACTGACATGCCACGTCAGCATCTATGTCACCACTGCCACGTGACACTGACATGTGCCACGTCAGCAACCAATGGATGGCTGCCACGTGGCACTGTCTTGGCTAAGTGGAATATTGTGTGTTACTAAAAAAATCAAAGTTTTGGCATTGGATGGGTATTGAACCCATGACCCCCAAGTGACACACGTCCCTCGATCCTAACCACTGAACCACATGAATATTTGAAATTGTTAACTCACCTACAAATATATAATACATAATTTGTAGGTGAGTTAATAATCTCAAATATTCAACGTTTTCCAGTTTTGCGTTAACGTTTCCAGTTTTTTTTTAAATTAAGTGGCAATTATGTATTATATATTTGTAGGTGACACTACAAAAAAAAACACTGATTAGCGACAGACATTAGCGAGGGACTTGTTGTCCCTCGCAAAAACAGTCATTAGCGAGGGAATTAGCGAGGGCATAGAGCTGTCAATTTTTTTGTCATTAGCGAGGGAATTAGCGAGGGAACTGTCCCTCGCTAATGACTGCCCTCGCTAATTCCCTCGCTAAATTTTGCTTTTTCAGATGATGGGACTCAGCGCAGGGGTTGGTAAAGGTGCAGAAATTAGCGAGGGACAGTTCCCTCGCTAATTCCCTCGCTAACGTTAACTTTTCAGATGATGAGACAGTTCCCTCGCTAATTCCCTCGCAAATTTTTTTCTTTTTTACTTTATATCCGTTTACACCCTCACTCTTCTTTCTCACTCACTCACTCACTCTTCACCATTCCTCTTCCCTTCCTCTTCCCCCTTCCACTTCCTTTCACACCCTTCTTCTCTCTTAACTCTTCCAACACCACCACCACCACCATCATCACCACCTCCTCTCACACTCTTATTCTCTCTTCACTCTTCCAACACCACCACCACCACATACCTCCTACCACTCTCACTCTCTCTCTCTTACTCTTCACCACCACCAACCCACCACCCCACCACCACCACTCTCACTCTTCTCTCTTTCTCTCTCTCTCTCTCTCTCTCTCTCTCTCTCTCTCTCTCTCTCTCTCTCCTCTCTTTCTCTCTCTCTCTCTCTCTCTCTCTCTCTCTCTCTCTCTCTCTCTTTCTCCCTTACTCTTCTCCTTCTCTCTACTCTAAACCACCCATCACCACCACCACGCCACCACCACCACCACACCACCACCACGCCACCACCACCACACATCACCACAAAATTAATAATATAATATAATATTCATTAATTAATATATATAAAAAAAACAAGCCATTCAGCACTGGACACGTGTTATTTTTTTTTTGAAAACTGCAGTAATTAGCGAGGGAATTAGCAAGGGCAAAAGCCGTCGCTAATTCCTGCGCATTTACCAACCCCTGCAACTGAGTCCCATCACCTGAAAAGCTGCAGTCATTAACGAGGGAACTAGTGACGGCATAGTCCCTCGCTAATTAGCGAGGGATCCAACTTCCCTCGCTAATCCCATTTGCGAGGAGGGAATTAGCGAGGGGACCAGTCCCTCGCTAAGTCCCTCGCAAATGACCATTAGTGAGGGAATCAGGTCATTTTGCGAGGGAACTGTCCCTCGCTAATGACTAGTTTTTTTGTAGTGTGAGTTAATAATCTCAAATATTCATGTGGGTTAGTGGTTAGGAGGGGCGTGTGTCACTTGGGGGTCATAGGTTCAATACCCATGCCAAAACTTTGATTTTTTTAGTAACACACAATATTCTACTTAGCCAAGTCAGTGCCACGTGGCAGCCATCCATTGGTTGCTGGCGTGGCACTTGTCAGTGCCACGTAGCAGTGGTGACATAGATGCTGACGTGGCATGTCAGTGCCACATGTCACAGAGGCCCAATAATATGGTGACACGTGGCACTGACGTCAGGGGGGTAACTGGATAAAGTTAGGTAACTGGATAACGTTACATTTTACAAGGTGTTTTTTAAACTTTTTTTTTGCAGGGGGGTAACTGGATAATGAAAATATTTGCAGGGGGTAATAACTATTTAAGCCTTGAATATTAAGTAAATGTAAATTCTCAGGGCAGTTGGAACCACTGACAAAGATTGGATGTAGCAATTTGTAGTTGAAGAACTAAAGCAGATTGCGAGCAAAAAATTAACAACAAATGTATTTAATTAGTTGTTGATAGTTTTTGTTTGTTTATGAAGCAATATTTATACAAAAATTATGATCATCTATGCACATAGTTGAATTACCTCCATGATTTCTTCATCCTATCATATAACAACCTCTAACTATGCCACAAAGGATATATGCAGAGACTCATAGGTTTGACTGGCCTAGAAGGACACCATGCGAATTGGCGGTTTTTCAATGTTGATTTCAAAAATAACTATTCGAACATTGTATAGCACAATATACACTAAACCACCTTTCCTCTCTTCTCCCTCCCTTCCATTTTCCTATTTCCATAGTGACTCTTGCTGTCATTGTCGCGACACATAATTGCAGGGTACTGCTCCTCCTGTGCGGTGGAGGAAGATTCTGACACAGTGGTCGCCGGAGCAAAGTGGTAGGATCGCAAAAAAATTCTAGGGTTTTCTTTTGGGGGAGGAGAGGATTTTTTTATTGGAGTTTTGTGGCGGCCAGAAAATAAGAGAGGAAGTGGCCGTTTAGGTTTATAGATATATTTTATTTTGGTTGTGTTTTCTTGGAAAAATAAGGGTGAATCTTGAAGAAGAGGATGAGACCAACAGGATGGTGACCTTTGATGGTGGAGTGGTGGCCGAAGTTGGTCAGGAAAAGCTTAAAAAGGTGCAGTTGGGCGGTTTTTAGCGAGTGAGCAAAACATGAGAGAGAAGAGAGAGCGAAGGAAGAAGATGGTGAAGAGAGAGAGGGGGGAGACAAATCGGGCCATACATTGTGGGAACGTGGCAGTGAGGTGAGTAGCATCAGGGAAGTAGTGATGTATTTGATAACAGTTGAGCAACGATGGCTTCAAGTTTTTGGTGGATGGAAAAGGGGAAATTATCTTTTATTGTAGCATTATTATTTACAAATTTCTATTATCCATATTTTGGATCTCTAAAACACTCAATATTAATATAAAAAACTATATTTAGAAAAATTTGATGAACTATACATTGAATTTTGAAAAGTACCATTATTTTGGAACTAAAATAATAAGTTAAAAACCAACATGGTATAGCACAAGTAGTAGATACTTGAGCTCCTTAAACTTTTGGAATTGTTCGGTCATTTCCTTACTTTATGCAAATCAAACATAGAAAAATTTAAACGAACAAAGAAAAGAGACAAAATTGAATGCTTATAGTACCTTTTGTAACTAATTTTATTTCTTTCCAATATTTACCTCTGAATCATAATTTTATTTCTTTACAATCTGTAACTATATTAACAATTTCATTACAATCAATATGTAGTTCATCATAGCTCAATAACAAGACTACTTTGCTTCTTTGCTGACTCCTGTCTCATTATTATTTGGATTTGGATTCTCAGCAGTCGACGATCTCTGTGTAAGTGCATATCGCCTCGCGAAATTTGGAAAATCAGGATCATTGTATCTTTGTATTGCATCATCAAAGTTTAGCCTGTGGCTAACGGAGTCATATTGGAATTTCTTCAATGTTGTGAATGTCTTCCACACTACCCTAAGTTTGGACCACATGCTTACCTTCTTATTTGATTTACCTCTTTGTTGAGATGAGCTCCCTGCAGTTGGTTTTGGTTTTGATGATTCTCCATCCATGGTGGCAGGTTTGACAATAATTTTTTTTTTAGATTAACTAGTAAGCAACGGTATATATAATTGTTTGAGATTAATTAGTAAGACATTATGTATAATTAAGGTGTTATCTACCGATAGATTTATATTTATTATGCATTAATTAAGATTATATTAGCCTCAATCTTTTTTTATCAAATTATTAACCTCAATCTAAGAACACATAGTGCGCTAAAAATAATTTATGAAGGTATTATTGTTGTCCACGAATTCATTAAGAATTTAAAAATAAAAACTTCAAGAAGCGTGGGTAGAAAATAATTAATTACACCGGGGAAATAATGCTAGTGAGTTTTTAATGAAAATAAAATAGCTAGTTTTGTTTTTGTTTTTTTACATAAATAAAAATGCTTGTTAGTATTTACTTAAGCTCCATTTGCATGCACAAACTTCTAGTGTAACACCCCTTTTCTACCCGTTCATTTAATTGGAAAAATATCAGAGTTTTCAAAAATTATTTTTCGTACGAGGAATGTTACACATACTTCAATAAAATAATGCTTCTCAATTAAAACAGCTCAACGTAATAATCCTGCATCACGTAGCACGTCACTAAGAGGAGACCTTCTAAAACACATTTATCATCGCAAATAAACTTAACGTCAATAAACACCAACTACGCAGCGGAATAACAAAATAAAACAGAATCGTCAGCAAAACATAACAGCTGAAATCATTCATAAACATCAAGTTCGTTCCCCCCTGAGTGCTACGTATCATAGCGTGACGACTCGACTCGAATTAGTGAAGGTACCTAGTCCTTCACTCGCAATCACCTGCACGTTACCGCATAGGGGTAACATTCAAACAGAAGGGTGAGTCCAATTCAATCCATATAATAAATCATATGATAAATAATAAGTCAGGTCACAGCTCTAAAATAATCACATCACAATCATCAATCACATCACTACATAAACTCATCATTATGTCATGTAGGCATATGAAATGCAACCCACTCGCGGGCATATGCATGAGGTACCTTTTCACAAACGTCGCTTAGCCATTATGGCCTCATCGTCACTTAGCCTTTTGGGCCTCAAAAACGTCACTGGGTTTATGCATATGGGGCATGGGACACTATGACATGCACCACTCACAAACACACAAATCACGGTGAACTATGTGACCCGTCACTTACCAATTTGCCAAATAAGAGGCACAGCACCTGTCAATTCACAATTTACACAACAACATCACTTAGCCTTTTAGGCCTTAACATCACTTAGCCTTTTGGGCCTCAAAACGTCACTGGGTTTTCATCGTCACTTATTCACAAACATCATCAACTCAAACAATAGCCACTGAGGGCAAAAACATCATTTACTAGCCACTAAGGGCATCATCGTCATTTACACACCAATATCAACAACATTGGCCACTAAGGGCAAAACGGTCATTTAACTAGCCACTAGGGGCATCCTCGTCATTTACACACCAATATCAACAACATTGGCCACTAAGGGCAAAACGGTCATTTAACTAGCCACTAAGGGCATCCTCGTTAAACTCATCCCTTTTTTTGACACTAAAACGTTAAAACCACTGGTTATACACAAAAGGGATTTTTAAAGGCACTAAAACATCTTTTCAACATCACCGCAACGACTGCCGGGAACAGCCACTTGGGGCGCCCCAGCAACCTTCAGAAATAATAAGTTTTTATTTTTAAAAATGAGTCACACAGATAGACAACTGAAAAAGCTTCCCAACACTTTTTGAAACGTTCAAAAGGGATGTCCGAGTCAAAAGATATAGCGAAAACAGTTTTCGAAAACATTTTGGGAACATCCTGGAAAAACTGGCGCCATGGGCGCCCAGCGCCCAGGCACCTGGCGCCCAGCGCCCAGCAAAACGCAACACACCCATACGCAACACACGGGCGCTCAGCGCCCAGCGCTGGCACCCAGCGCCTTAGCGCAACACGCAACACACGGGCGCTCAGCGCCCAGCGCCTTAGCGCAACACACGCACACACACACACGGGCGCTCAGCGCCCAGCGCTGGCACCCAGCGCCTGGCGCAACACGCCCAACACTGCACACAGCGCACACGGGCGCCCAGCGCCCACACACGCACAGCAACACGCAGGATGGCACACGGCGCCCAGGAGCAGGGCGCCAAAACCTGCACAACACCGAAACTTAAAAAAATGCACATCCTTTGGCTACGGCGCCCATGCCCAGGGCGCCAAACACAGCCACACCCACAAAACCACAACACCACATAATTGGCCACGGCGCCCATACACAGGGCGCCAAAATCAGCATCCGTGAATCATAAATCAACACACATATAATCGCATCACCAAAAATTAAATTCGTATGAGCAAACAATCAAACAACAACCATACAACTATCAAACAGGATCATGGCAATATAATCTAGGCCAACCCTACCTTAAAAACCTATCATACAACTCATTATATAAATTGATCGGACATCCCCTTACCTCGAATTTGAAGATTAGAAGCCCTAGAGACGGTCACGCACAGAACCACGGCAACAAGATCACGCCCCTTCCTCCTCCTTGCTCGCGGCCTTCTCTTCTCTCCTTTCCTCTCTACGGCGCTTTCTCTCTTCTCTCTATGCTCTTTCTTTCGATTTTTGCGAATGAGGCACCAAACCCTAGCCTCACTAGCTATTCGCATGTCACTTGGATCATGGGCTTGGGCTTTTCACTTAAGCCCAGCTCATCCAAGTGACGCCTCCTTTTCCTAATACCACCACAATTTAATAAAATTTTAATTAATTAAATCATACCCAACAAATTAATTTAAATTCCTAAATACTTAATTAAATAAATTAATTAAATATTTAGGGTGTTACAACTCTCCCCCACTTAGAATATTTCGTCCTCGAAATTTACCTGATCAAACAACTCTGGGTAGGACTCCCGCATCTTGCTTTCCAGCTCCCAAGTCACACTCTCGCCGGCAGCTCCTAGCCAAACCACTTTCACTAATGCAATCTCTTTGCCTCTAAGCGCTTTCATTTCACGATCCTCAATCCGTACGGGCATCGTCTCCACAGTGAGATTATCCCGCACCTCTACATCATCCATATGGATCACATGAGATGGATCCGAAACATACTTCCGAAGTTGCGACACATGAAACACGTCGTGCAAATTCGAAAGATTTGGCGGTAAAGCCACTCTATAAGCCACATTTCCAATTCTTTCAGAAATCTGATAAGGACCAACAAATCGAGGAGTGAGCTTCTTCGATTTCAACGCTCGACCAACACCGGTAATAGGAGAAACCCTCAAGAACACATGCTCACCCTCTTGAAACTCTAAATCTTTCCTCCGCTTGTCATGATAACTCTTCTGACGACTCTGCGAAGCCTTCATCTTTTCACGGATCATCTTGATCTTCTCTGTAGTCTCCCGGACAATCTCCGGTCCCAACACTACACTCTCTCCCGACTCATACCAACACAACGGCGTCTACACTTTCGACCGTACAATGCTTCAAACGGTGCCATCCCGATACTGGAATGGTAACTGTTGTTATAGGTAAACTCAATCAACGCAAGGTAGGAATCCCATGAACCCCGTTGTTCCAATACACAAGCCCTCAACAAATCTTCTAACGACTGAATTGTCCTCTCTGACTGACCATCTGTCTGAGGATGATACGCCGAACTCATTTTTAACTTTGAATCCAATTCCTTCTGCAAACTCGTCCAAAACTCAGAAGTGAACCTCGGATCCCTATCTGACACAATACTCTTCGGAACACCGTGCAACTTCACAACTTCTTTGACATAGACCTCTGCCAACCTCGACACCGGATAAGTGATATTAATAGGAATAAAGTGAGCAGACTTCGTTAACCTATCAACGATCACCCAAATAGCGTCATGACCCCTAACTGTATTCGGCAATCCCGTCACAAAATCCATCGCAATGCTATCCCATTTCCACTCTGGAACCTCCAACGGTTGCATTAACCCTGCAGGCTTCTAGTGCTCGACCTTCGACTTTTGACAGGTCAAACAGGCATACACAAACTGTGCCACATCTCTCTTCATACCATACCACCAAAACATCTTTTTCAGATCTTGATACATTTTCGTTGCTCCAGGATGGATACTCAACTTGCTACGGTGACCCTCCTCTAAAATTGCCTTTCTCATCCCCGCATCATCCGGAACACAGATCCTACCCCGGAACCTCAACACACCACTGGAATCTAATTTGAAATCTTCATCTTCAGATTGGCCAACTCCATTAATTAAATCTACTAACTTGACATCTGACTTCTGAGCCTCTCTAATGCTGCCCAGGAAATCATTATCGATCTTTAACATTCCCAGCTTGACACTGCGAGGTGTCATTTTACAAACCAAACTCAAATCTCTGAATTCCTCAATCAACTCTAATTCTTTCACCATCATTGTCGACATATGCAAAGACTTTCTGCTTAAAGCATCAGCCACGACATTAGCTTTGTCGGGATGATAATTCAAACCGAAGTCATAATCCTTCAAGAGCTCCAACCACCGACGCTGTCTCATATTCAACTCTTTCTGATCGAACAGATACTTCAGACTCTTGTGATCACTAAACACTTCAAACCTCGAACCATAAAGGTAGTGCCTCCAAATCTTAAGCACAAATACCACAGCAGCCAATTCCAAATCATGCGTGGGGTAATTTTTCTCATGAACCCGCAACTGCCTCGACGCATACGCAACGACTTTCCCATCTTGTATCAGAACACCACCAAGACCCATCTTCGAAGCGTCACAATACACAACAAACGGCTCCTCCGGATTAGGCAACGTCAAAACAGGCGACGTTGTCAATCTCTTCTTCAGTTCCGTAAAACTTTCCTCACAGCGAGCATCCCAAACAAAAACCTTACCCTTACAAGTCAACTGAGTCAACGGAAAGGGCCAACTTGGAAAAACCTTCGATGAACCTCCTGTAGTACCCAGCCAAACCCAAGAAGCTTCTAATCTCTGTTGCGGACTTCGGAGCCTCCCACTCCAACACTGCTTCTACTTTTGCCGGATCAACCGCAATACCATTACCAGAAATCACATGCCCAAGGAAACTCACCTCTTTCAGCCAGAATTCACACTTTGATAACTTAGCATACAACTTTTTCTCTTTCAGAACTCCCAATACTGTCTTCAGGTGCTCAGCATGCTCTTCCTCCGACTTAGAATAAACTAGAATGTCATCTATGAAGATCACCACAAACCGATCTAGGTAATTATGGAAAATACGATTCATATATTCCATAAATACACCAGGAGCATTGGTCACACCGAACGGCATCACTGAATATTCATAATTCCCATACCTTGTCCTGAATGCTGTCTTCTGAACATCCTCATCCTTCACTTTAATCTGATGATATCCGGACCTCAAATCTATTTTGCTGAAAACACAGGCACCCACTAACTGATCCATCAGATCGTCGATCCTCGGAAGCGGATACTTATTCTTGATAGTTACCTTATTCAACTGACGATAGTCCACACATAACCTCATGCTCCCATCCTTCTTCTTTACCAACAATACCGGAGCTCCCCACGGTGATACACTCGGTCTTACAAACTTTTTCTCAAGCAAATCTTCGAGTTGCGTCTTCAACTCAGACAATTCCGACGCCGACATCCTGTACGGTGCCATAGACACAGGCCTCGTACCAGGTACAAGATCAATCGAAAACTCAACTTCTCTTTCCGGTGGCACACCCGGAATTTCATCAGGAAAAACCTCAGGAAACTCGCGTACCACTTTCAGTTCTTCAATAACAGCCTGACCCTCAGCAGACAACGATGCCATCAACGCAAATAGCTGAACTCCTTCTTTCTTCAACTTCTTCAACTGACCAACAAATACCAAAACAGAATCTTCTTCCCCGAAACTGACCGACCTGCTACGACAGTTGATATGAACGTGATTATTCTCTAACCAGTCCATGCCTAAGATGACATCCAGACCTCTCAACGGTAAGCAAACAAAATTCACAACAAAGTCCCTGTCGAATATCGACACGGGACACTGAGAACACACCTGGGAAGTAATCACCGACCCCTTCGCAGGAGTACCGACAACCATATCCCCACACATAGCAGATAAAACAAGACCCAATCTTTTACAACAATCAACAGATATAAAGCAATGGGTAGCACCAGTATCAATAAGAGATTTCAGAGAAGTACCATTAATAAGACACGTACCTCTAATCAGACCATCCTTCTCATCAGGCTCCTCTCCTGCCAATGCGAATACCTTCCCAGTAGACCTTTCCTTCTTCGGCTTTGTACACTTTGTACTGATATGCCCAGACTCCCCGCAGTTGAAGCACACCACATCCTTAACCTTACACTCGGCCGCCATATGACCCTTTTTACCACAACGATAGCAAACTCTCTCATCAGACCTGCATGTAGTACTCTTGTGGCCAGGTTTGCCACACTTATAAATGACAATGCTAGCGGGAGCATCTCCCCCACTAGAATTCTTACCCCCAGCGGACCTCTGATAACTCTTACCCGCAGGAACCTCATACGGCTTGCTTCGACTCTGAAACTTACCCTTTTTCTCAGACGTAGCTTTGTAATGAGCAGTGCTGTCCTCCTCAAAGATTCTACAACTGTCAACCAGATCAGCGAACACACGAATTTTCTGATAACCAATGGCCTTTTTGATATCAGGCCTCAAACCATTCTCGAACTTGATACATTTCGAAAACTCAGCTGTAGCCTCACTGTAGTGTGGATAAAATTTTGCCAGTTCCACAAACTTCGCCGCATAAGCAGTCACAGACATACCACCCTGCTTCAGTTCCAAGAACTCTATCTCTTTCTTTCCTCGGACGTCTTCAGGAAAATATTTTCTTAGAAATTCCCTGCTGAATACCTCCCAAGTAATCTCTTCCTGCACAGCCTCCAATCTCTGCCTAGTAGCCAACCACCAGTCGTCGGCCTCCTCGACCAGCATGTGGGTACCAAAACGGACCTTCTGCTCAACAGTGCAGTCCATCACCCTGAATATCCTCTCGATCTCCTTCAACCAAGCCATAGCACCATCTGGATCATATTTGCCCTTAAAGGTGGGCGGATTCTCCCTCTGGAAAGTAGTCAGACTCCGAAAACCAGCGTTCTCTCCAGCATTCTGCTGACCTTGCACAGCCTGAGCCATAGCCTGCAATGCAGCAGCAAGAGTAGCGTCGTTTCTCCCAGCCATTTCAAACTATCACTGCAGCACAAACCAAGAATTTAGTACTAATCTATTGTCATAAGACACTATGACAGGACAACATTGGCCGGACAGACCGAACTGCTCTGATACCACTAACGTAACACCCCTTTTCTACCCGTTCATTTAATTGGAAAAATATCAGAGTTTTCAAAAATTATTTTTCGTACGAGGAATGTTACACATACTTCAATAAAATAATGCTTCTCAATTAAAACAGCTCAACGTAATAATCCTGCATCACGTAGCACGTCACTAAGAGGAGACCCTCTAAAACACATTTATCATCGCAAATAAACTTAACGTCAATAAACACCAACTACGCAGCGGAATAACAAAATAAAACAGAATCGTCAGCAAAACATAACAGCTGAAATCATTCATAAACATCAAGTTCGTTCCCCCCCCTGAGTGCTACGTATCAGAGCGTGACGACTCGACTCGAATTAGTGAAGGTACCTAGTCCTTCACTCGCAATCACCTGCACGTTACCGCATAGGGGTAACATTCAAACAGAAGGGTGAGTCCAATTCAACCCATATAATAAATCATATGATAAATAATAAGTCAGGTCACAGCTCTAAAATAATCACATCACAATCATCAATCACATCACTACATAAACTCATCATTATGTCATGTAGGCATATGAAATGCAACCCACTCGCGGGCATATGCATGAGGTACCTTTTCACAAACGTCGCTTAGCCATTATGGCCTCATCGTCACTTAGCCTTTTGGGCCTCAAAAACGTCATTGGGTTTATGCATATGGGGCATGGGACACTATGACATGCACCACTCACAAACACACAAATCACGGTCAACTATGTGACCCGTCACTTACCAATTTGCCAAATAAGAGGCACAGCACCTGTCAATTCACAATTTACACAACAACATCACTTCGCCTTTTAGGCCTTAACATCACTTAGCCTTTTGGGCCTCAAAACGTCACTGGGTTTTCATCGTCACTTATTCACAAACATCATCAACTCAAACAATAGCCACTGAGGGCAAAAACGTCATTTACTAGCCACTAAGGGCATCATCGTCATTTACACACCAATATCAACAACATTGGCCACTGAGGGCAAAACGGTCATTTAACTAGCCACTAGGGGCATCATCGTCATTTACACACCAATATCAACAACATTGGCCACTAAGGGCAAAACGGTCATTTAACTAGCCACTAGGGGCATCCTCGTCAAACTCATCCCTTTTTTTGACACTAAAACGTTAAAACCACTTGTTATACACAAAAGGGATTTTTAAAGGCACTAAAACATCTTTTCAACATCACCGCAACGACCGCCGGGAACAGCCACTTGGGGCGCCCCAGCAACCTTCAGAAATAATAAGTTTTTATTTTTAAAAATGAGTCACACAGATAGACAACTGAAAAAGCTTCCCAACACTTTTTGAAACGTTCAAAAGGGATGTCCGAGTCAAAAGATATAGCGAAAACAGTTTTCGAAAACATTTTGGGAACATCCTGGAAAAACTGGCGCCATGGGCGCCCAGCGCCCAGCAAAACGCAACACACCCATACGCAACACACGGGCGCTCAGCGCCCAGCGCCTTAGCGCAACACGCAACACACGGGCGCTCAGCGCCCAGCGCCTTAGCGCAACACACGCACACACACACACGGGCGCTCAGCGCCCAGCGCCTGGCGCAACACGCCCAACACTGCACACAGCGCACACGGGCGCCCAGCGCCCACACACGCACAGCAACACGCAGGATGGCACACGGCGCCCAGGAGCAGGGCGCCAAAACCTGCACAACACCGAAACTTAAAAAAATGCACATCCTTTGGCTACGGCGCCCATGTCCAGGGCGCCAAACACAGCCACACCCACAAAACCACAACACCACATAATTGGCCACGGCGCCCATACACAGGGCGCCAAAATCAGCATCCATGAATCATAAATCAACACACATATAATCGCATCACCAAATCAATTAAATTCGTATGAGCAAACAATCAAACAACAACCATACAACTATCAAACAGGATCATGGCAATATAATCTAGGCCAACCCTACCTTAAAAACCTATCATACAACTCATTATATAAATTGATAGGACATCCCCTTACCTCGAATTTGAAGATTAGAAGCCCTAGAGACGGTCACGCACAGAACCACGGCAACAAGATCACCCCCCTTCCTCCTCCTTGCTCGCGGCCTTCTCTTCTCTCCTTTCCTCTCTACGGCGCTTTCTCTCTTCTCTCTATGCTCTTTCTTTCGATTTTTGCGAATGAGGCACCAAACCCTAGCCTCACTAGCTATTCGCATGTCACTTGGATCATGGGCTTGGGCTTTTCACTTAAGCCCAGCTCATCCAAGTGACGCCTCCTTTTCCTAATACCACCACAATTTAATAAAATTTTAATTAATTAAATCATACCCAACAAATTAATTTAAATTCCTAAATACTTAATTAAATAAATTAATTAAATATTTAGGGTGTTACATCTAGCCTATATAGCTAATGGTTTATAGGTAGATAAACTTAGGTAGATAAACTTATAAGGACAGAGTAGAATTGCTTATACTATATCATTTTTATCCCATGTTTACTTTTATTAATTTAATTAATATCCTCATTTCAAGTCAATTAAATAAAATAAAAAATTTATTTAATTATGGAGAGCCCAACCCAAAAGACTAGTCCACTAGGTGGGAGAGCCTCATGAGTTAACTTGATGGTATCCCTTTCTCATTTGGGCGACTTGTACACACCTTTCCACAGGTAACCCTATCCGCAGACAACTATCAGTGAAAGCACCAAATATTAGGACTTAAGTACATGAGGGGAGCTCAACTCAAAAGACTAACCCATTAGGTGGGAGAGCCTCATGAATTAAGTACTACATTAAGCGTTTTTATTCATTCAAAGTGGGACTCCTAACATTGCCATTTCTGAATGTTGGTTTCAAAAATAACTATTCGAGCATTGTAGCAACTAATAATCCCTAATGTCAGCATGGTGTAAAACATGCTTTCAACTTCTTTGACCAATAACAGTTTGCATTAATAAGGTAACAAATGGATTAGTGTAACTGTGATACGCTAAACATGTTAACTCATCAAATGGCTATTATGAGTAGCCCTTTAATTGAAACAATAAATAAACAGTCATGAAAGTTTGGCTAAACAACTGGGTTGCATTGTTAGATATTTCTCGGTTCTCTGGAACGACTTTAAAAATGAATAGAGACGATGTAGCTATAGAACAACCTCAGCAACAATTTTTTTTTTCAATAAATTGAAATCTAATCTAATATATCTAACATAGATTTATACAAATTCACCACATATGATTTTACCAATACCCCCATTCTATCTAAAAGACACCTCAAATTTTTTAGGATAAAAATGTCATTACACTCTATTTCTTCTTCTTTTTCTCTTTATTATTACACTCTCTTTCTTACCTTTCACTTTTCTCTTACACTCTCTTTCTTCCTTTTTTCTCTTTCTTACACTCTCTTTCCTCATTTTCACTTTTCTTTTACACTCTCTTTCTTCCTTTTTTTTCTTTTTACTTTACTTTTCCCATAAATAATTATTCTCTTTCTCTTATCACTTCAATTTAATCTAATCTAATATAGATTTATACAAATTCACCACATATGATTTTACCAATACCCACATTCTATCTAAAAGACACCTCAAATCTAACATAGATTTATACAAATTCACCACATATGATTTTACCAATACCCCCATTCTATCTAAAAGACACCTCAAATTTTTTAGGATAAAAATGTCATTACACTCTATTTCTTCTTCTTTTTCTCTTTATTATTACACTCTCTTTCTTACTTTTCACTTTTCTCTTACACTCTCTTTCTTCCTTTTTTCTCTTTCTTACACTCTCTTTCCTCATTTTCACTTTTCTTTTACACTCTCTTTCTTCCTTTTTTTTCTTTTTACTTTACTTTTCCCATAAATAATTATTCTCTTTCTCTTATCACTTCACTTTAATCTAATCTAATATAGATTTATACAAATTCACCACATATGATTTTACCAATACCCACATTCTATCTAAAAGACACCTCAAATTTTTTAGGTAAAAATGTCATTACACTCTATTTCTTCTTTTTTTTCTCTTAGTTATTACACTCTCTTTCTTATTTTTCACTTTTCTCTTACACTCTCCTTCTTCCTTTTTTCTCTTTCTTCTTACACTCTCTTTCCTCATTTTCACTTTTCTTTTACACTCTCTTTCTTCCTTTTTTTTCCTTTTTACTTTACTTTTCCCATAAATAATTATTCTCTTTCTCTTATCACTTCACTTTAATTGTTTTAACTAAATTTCTAAATTTATACAAACACTACTTTAATTAAAAAAATTGAAGACTACTACTATAAACCTACTATCTAAAAAACAAGAAAACTCGATGACTATTTAAGTTAGTAATTAATATTTAAAACAAATATCTCTTATTGGTAATCTAATATCTAACTTTTATTATCTACTATAATCTACTAATCAACTAAAATAATCAATTGAAACTACGAGATAACTGCACTCTTAAATAAAAAACACGGGATAACTGCAGTGATATATAAAAAAAACACGGAATTAATATTTACCATTGATATTTATAATTTTTTTTGAAAATTTATAATTAATATTTACCATTGATAATTATAATTTTGGAAAACTACTATAAAGCTACTATCTAAAAAAACACGTGATAACTGCAATAATCTACTATAATCTACTATAATCTACTAATCAACTCAAATAATCAATTGAAACTATGAGATAACTGCAATGATATATAAAAACACACGGGATAACTACACAAATATATAAAAAGACAAAGGATTAATATTTGTCATTGATAATTAAATTTTTTGAAGACTACTATAAACCTACTATCTAAAAAACAATAATATTTAATGACTATTTAAACTACTGATTAATATTTAAAATAAATATTTCTTATTGATAATCTACTATCTCTCTTTTACTATTTACTATAATCTATTAATCAACTAAAATAATTAATTGAAACTACGAGATAACTGCACTGATATATAAAAAAACACGAGATTAATATTTGTCATTGATAATTAAATTTTTTGAAACCTACTACTACCAACCTACTATCCAAAAAATAAGCAGACTTAATGACTATTTAAATTACTAATTAATACTTAAAAAAATTATTTCTTATTGATAATCTACTATCTAACAAATTTACTATCTACTATAATCTACTATCAACTAAAATAATCAATTGAAACTACCAGATAACTGCACGGATATATAAAAAACACGGGGATAACTGCAGTGATATATAAAAAAACACGGGATTAATATTTGCCATTGATAATTATAGTTTTTGAAAACTACTATCTAAAAAAACAAGAAGGCTTAATGACTATTTAAACTGATTAAAATTTAAAACACACGCAACAAATATTTGTCACTAATACCTAAAAAAGGACAAATAATTGTTACTGATATATAAAAAAACATGAGATAAATATTTATTATTGATAATCTACTATCTATATTTCACTATCTACAATAATCTACTAATCAACTCAAATAATCAATTGAAACTATGAGATAACTGCACTGATACATAAAAAAACACTGGACAACTGCACTGATATATAAAAAATACGGGGATAATTACAATGATATATATGAAAAACACGGGATAGTTGCACTGATATATAAAAAAACATGGGATAACAACACTGATATATAAAAAACGCTGCACTGATATATAAAAACACACGGGATAAAAGCACATATTGTTTTTAAATGATACTTTTACATTTTTAGTTTTAATATTTATCAATTTTTTATTTGAAACTCCTTTTTTATCTACTTTAAATTTTTCTTTATTTTCACAGGGTAATGTTCAGACTATTTAAATACTGTGTAAATTCATTCCTAAAAAGAACACGACAGCACCTGTCCGTATGCAAGTCATCCTCTATATTTTACAATTGATTTTAGATTAATGAGATTTCAAATTAACGTTTCTATTTGAGGTAATCGTATGACGTAACGCGATCGGCCCGTGCGGATGCACGGGTATAGTACTAGTTAAATTGAAAATCACCGGCACAAAGCGAGCACAGTGAGTGAAAGATACATCGGCATCTCAATGGACTTATTCACGATTACAAAATGGACTTATACCCCTTAGAAACTACTTGAACTACAATAAAGGCCATGAAGCACCAATGCTACCAAACAAGAATACCCCTTCTGCAACAAAACTCCCAATCATGTGCAACCAACAAAAATTCTCCAATCTTATTGTAGCGACCGAAAAATTCGGGTGAGGATTGTTCAAAGATTCTAAATGAAGCCGCCACCAAAGTTTGGTTTGTTTGTGTTTTTTAATTTATGGATTTTAAGACTTGTGATCCGTACAGTTCATTTATCCTAAAACGATGACTAACCCGGCCGTACGGCCGACTTAATCCCCTGTTTTTGAAAATTTGTTTTTTGTTCGAAAGAATGCTTGTGTGTTTGTATTTTTTTAGTTTAGAAATTATTTCTTTTAAATAGAGATTTTAGGATCTGATCCGTACGGTTCATTCGTGGTCCTAAAAAGCTGACTAACCCGGTCGTACGACCGACTTAATCCCCTATTTTGTTTTTTTGAAAATATTTATTTATTTATGAGAGGAAAAGGAATCTTTTGTTTTTCGGTTTTGAATTTGAACGAAAAGTTAACAAAGAAGAAAAAATGAAAAGTGTAACTGTGAAAAATATTTATCATTAATATTTAAAAATAAACTAATTAAAAGAAAAATAAAAATAAAAAAGGGAGGAGGGGGGGAGAGAGAGAGAGCTTCGCTAGGAGAGGGAGAGAATGTGTTCAGTGTTCTTGTTGAATCACTGTGGTGTGTTTTTCACCGTGGACAGAGCCTCATTTTATAGGTGAAGGGTTAGGTGAAGAGACTTGCTGGACAAGTTAACTTCCTGGGCAAGGAGCTTGTTGGGCTGAAGGTTAATGCTACTGCCACCCCCTTTTAATTATTTTCGTTCTTCTCTATTTTTTTTATGTAATTGTATTTTTGTTTTGGTGATAATGTAAATAAAAGACTGATTTTGTAAAATAGAGAACATGTTATTTTAAAAAGACAAATCTAGAAAAAGGACAAGTTGGGCCAAGGCCCAAACGAGAAAATCTAACATAGGCCCAATAAAGTGAATTACTAAGTACAGACCCAATAAAACGAAATAGTGTCTAAACGAGCCCAAAAACTAATTACGGTAATAGGACCCGGGACTTACGACACACAAAACTAGATGATAAAAATGACTATAGTAAAAAGAGAGCGGACAAAATTAGGGTATAATAGCTTCCCCTCTTTATTTATATTTTGCTAGAAAATTTGAATGATTTCCAGAATTTTCAAAGTAAAATAGAAATAAAGATAAAAGGACACTAATTTTGTCCTAAATCCCGGAAAAAGGGGATCACTGGGGATCTGAAGGTCTAGTTCAAAATCAATGTTTGGTGCATTGACTTGAGTTCAATTGAAGGACCGATGGAGTCTGAAGGGCATGTCTAGGCCTGATGGACCAAGATGGTCTGATGGAGCGCAAACTAGCAACGGTACTAGTAAAACGATCTGCTTGGGGGGTGGCCTTTTTCGAGAGGCCATGGGGGTCAAGATCAGGTCGTTGACCTGATTTGCTCACCTCGAAGGACGTCCACTATGTCTTAGGCTGACACAGCTAGTCTGAAGGACCTGGGGTCGGATGATCCGTCGCGCTCAGTGTCGACGTAGTGATCTGAAGGTAGAGTTCGAAGCTGTTGCTTTGACATGTTAATTCGAACTGAACTGAAGGACTTGGGGTCGGATGATCCGTCGATTGCTCGATAACGCGACGTGCGATCTGGATTGATGGACCAATTGTTGGTCTGAAGGAGCGCTGGGCTCTAAAGGACCGCTGGGGGTCTGAAGGATCAGCTTGGTGATCCGAATTGCGGTATGGGGTTGGCGCTTGGAACGCCGATTTTGAGGGACAGGAAAAGCTATCTATATTTGCAATGTCTAATAATGCAATGAATGGTGTATGCGTGCATGTATTGTATGCGCGTGCAATGATGGATGTTTGTTGGGGTAGCAAATGAGGTGTAGCGGATAATGGGTGTTGAAGTTGATGGAATAATGAAGTTGATAAACTGTGTATGCGTATGCAGATAAGATGTAATTTGTATTGCTTAGATGCACGTATTGCAATGAAATGCATGGTTGCATGATGGAATGATTTATGCCTTGGTGGGGGTAATGAATGATTTTTTTCTCTTTTGGCTTCTTTTTTTTTATTAATGAGTGAATGAATGAATGTGCACACATAATGCCTAGATGCAAGAGTTGTGGTAGACGCATGACTTGACATCGAAATACAATGTATGGTGCAATGATTTATGATATGGTATATTAGTAATGCATGCAGATGTGTTTTTTAAATTTTGAGATGAAAAATGAGACTTTCAATGCAAGAAGTAGAGAGATGAGTATTTTGGAGTCATCATTTATTGGAAAAATTAGATTTATCTGAACTCAAACTTTGGCAATCTCAAGATTGTTATTTACACACTGATGTGAAAAAATAGTTGACTGTATTCGCAGACTCGCTTATTTTGCTCTTCCATTATGATGCCCCATGATGACTGAAGTTTTAGGTCCACAAAGTTAACTAGGTGGATTTTCAGTATCAGATTATTAGCTTGTGTTCGCTCTCGTTGAAGCATTGTTTAGTAAAATGTATAGTAGTGCAAATATAGGTGAATGAGTCAGTTAACTTGGTTCTAGGTCTAGGGTATGAACATATATGACAGGTGAAAGGATGAAGGACATAATATCTGTCAAAGTCATGAAAGGTGGGCTTTCCCCAACTCAAGAAATGTGGGACTGCCCCAATTTAGACTTATGATGACGGTGAATGAATGACTTGCCCCTGTCTAGTGGTGACAACAACTAGGGGTGTAGAGGAAATGATGAATTGGGAATGTCATGACCTTGTAACGAAAAGTGGCATGCAAGAGATTTTGTCTCAATCCATGGAGTTTGGTGTTGCTCCAATTATGACAAGGACAAGGTTGCCCCAACTGAAGTAGCATTGTGAAAGGGTTTGTTTAGGGTAATGGGTTGAGAAATTGCCCCAGTACGGTTTTGTGGATGTGAATATGGTAAGGGAATGAGATGGGTGTAGGGAGAATTTCTCTAATTTTAGGTGGGGTGAATGGTGACGGGATTGCCCCACTATGGAATGACATTTCAAACGGTTGCTTAAAGTGAGGTTGTGAAAGGTGGCAAAGTTAGGGTAATGGGCTAGGGAGGTGGTCCAATATGGCTATATGGATTGGGTATGGTATATGAATGGGATGGACAATGGCTAAATCTCCAAGTTAAAGGGGTATGGATGATAAAAGGAATGCCCCACTTTGGGATCTAGGTGGTGATCCTAGTATAAACTTTTGGTTCTCTTTTAGGTGAATCCCAAAGACTGTGACAGTCTTGAGTTTTTGATATGATGAAAACTTCATTTGGTGATCACTAAACATTGTCTTTACATCAATGCAAATTGAATGCACCTTGGAGTGCAAGCCTTTTGATTTTATTATTTTTTTTTATTTTTTTTAACTTTCTTTGATTTTCTGAGTAAACATATTGTAAATAAATAAACTTATTTGTCCTAAAATTAAAACTTTGAGAAAACAAAAGCAGTCAGTCATTGATCGGAATGGACTTTATAGGGTTGTAATGTGGCCGATGGTTAGGGGTTTGTGAATGATAGGATAATTAGGCCCAATGAAATATTTGAGAGTTTATGAAAGGAGGGATAATTAGGCCCAATGAAGTATTTGAAAGTTTATGAAAGGATGGATAATTAGGCCCAATGAGGTGTTTGAGGGTTTCTGAAAGAAAGGGTTTGTGATGTGGCGAATAGTTAGAGGTTTAAGAAAGAAAGAGGTTGTAAATGGGTGTTTGAGGGTTTATGAAAGGAGGGATAATTAGGCCCAATGAGGGTTGATGAAAGGAGGAGGTGTTTATGAAAGGAGGGATAATTGGGTCCAATGAGGGTTTATGAAAGGAGGAGGTGTTTATGAAAGGAGGGATAATTGGGCCCAATGAGGTGTTTTGAGGGTTTATTGAGACAATGATCTCTTATGCGCTTCATGGCAAGATGTATCGGCTCACAATTTCTACTTTTATTTTTTCCGAGATTTTTCAATCCTCTCTTTTTTGAATTTCACTTTTTTGTGATTTTTCTTTCTCCTTTTTTTTTTGGGCTGGGTGAGCTGATAAAAGTGATACACCATGTTTAGGTGTGGAATTGATCCTTGTCTGGGGTAACCGAAATTGTATAGAGTGACTGAAAGATTTTTTTTGATTTTTCGGCTCAAAGGGGTAGTAAAGAGCCTTTTTTGAGGATATGTGAAGATGTCCAAACTTCATTTCAAATCATGACTGCTTATTTTCTCAAAACTTAATTGTAGGACAAAAAAATTATTTATTTTTATATATTTGCTTTTTCTTTATTTCTTTTAATATGCCTTAATTTTTGCTTAGATTACTCTCGAGAGTTTTCAACCTAACAGCCTTTTTTGAATTTTTTGTTATCTTTTTTTTTTGTAAATGATTTGCACCAAGGGAATTCAATATTGACAAGGTATCTAGTGATCACAAATTTGCCCCAGCATGGAGAACCTAAAGCGTTATTTAATGGGAACAAACCAAAAAGTTAACTAGGCACTTGTGTGGGGAATATGTATTGGGTGGTCGGGGTGGGACTAGACATGGACAAGGGATGATGATAAGATGCACAGAGTGGAGACTAACTGACTCAAACAAGAATAAACGCACATTGCATACAAGTTCACTATACGAATGCTTCATAGAGAGTTAACATAATTAGAGACATGATAGAAGAAATTTTTGATGACACATTAGTTAACAAAATAGACCATTTTGATCATTTACATGGGGTGGATGAGATGCATTGTTTTGCTGACCAAAAAAATGTGAATGAGATGCAAACAGTGAATAACTTCTTCTTTTTGAAAATTGAGTGTCTTGAAACACCCTAAGTTTGCCTCATCTCTCATCACAGTTTTTTTTTAAAATTATGCTCATGTTTGTTTTCTATTTTTTTTTGTAATGCATGAATGAACAAATTATAATGTATAGGCATGATGCAAATGCATGAAGGAATGATCACTTAAAAGCTCACTATTCTAACTGGTTTTTCTTTTGGTTTTTTAGAGACGGTGCAACATGTAAATGATGCAAAGTATCATTTATATTTAAAATGGAATGCCAGCTGGATATATATTTTTTGATGATGGATGATGCAATAATAATGACATGATTTTTTTATTATTTTGAAATGGTGCATGCATGCAAAAATGATTTATGAATAAAATGATGAGACGATGTAATGATGAAACAACATGGTTTTTTTTGTTTGTTTTTTTTTAATTAGGATGACAACATGAGTGAAATGATGTATGAATTTCATGGTGTTGCAAATGATGAGATGCCTGGTTATTTTTGAATGATTATGAGTGAATGGTGGTGCATGCTAAATGAGATGTTTATGTTATATTGCTAAAAATTGTTTTTTTATATATGCAAGGAAATGCATGATACACGCAATGATTTTTAATGCATGGAAAGGAAAATGCATGATTAATGACATGGTTTTTTGAATGAATGAGAAGGTTATATTTTTGTTTTTTATTTTTTGGAAAAGGGGAACCAGATGCATGAGCATATGAATGGATGCATGAAATGCGAATGTGTCGCGTCAGGGAATTGTAAACTTTTTATTCGAAGAGTAAAGTATAATTCAGGTGGTCTGACTTTCAAATGCATTTTTTCTTATATTTTCATCCACCTTTCTTATAAAAAAGGTTTTATAATTCCCCGGCGGTCATGCAAAATGAGATGTTTTTTTTATGATATGCAGAGAAGAAGGAAAATAAGAATGCATGAGACATGCTTGCAAGAATAAAATAGGTTTTTTTTTGGGTTTTTTTTTAGGGAAATGAGAAAAATGTATTAGTGTTTGTTTGAATGCAGGGGTATGAAGCTCCTAAGAGAATAGGTCTAAGGCTTTTCTATTGAGTGAACCTTTCAAAAGGTAGCTCTAAAGGGTCCTAAATAAGGTTCCTAGAGCCAACGACCCCAGTTAAGAACACTGATCCCAACAATAGGCAAGCTATTAGGAGTGACAGCATTCTCAAAAGATACCAAACTCAAGGTGAGACTTTCGTGACCACCCAACAGGACGCACATCCAGTAGGCCATCACTACGCAGTCTCGTTCTAACTTAGGCTATGCTCGAGTCCGGGTATAGGACTATTCCCACGTGTGTGCAGAAGTGTGATAGTGGAGTGTGTGAAGGAGCAAAATGTCAATTATACCCCCAACCTGCAAAACAAACAAACACATATACAAAATGGTCTTCTATCCTAAGGTTTACATATAAATATAATATGCGATAAAATAAAAGACAAGAGAAGGGTAAAAATAAACATTAAATTAACGACTAATCCTACAACTAATTAGGCATAGGTTTGACTCTCTAAAATTGTCCCCAGTGAAGTCGCCAGCTGTAGCGACCGAAAAATCCGGGTGAGGATTCTTCGAAGATTCTAAATGAAGCCGCCACCAAAGTTTAGTTTAAGGCCAAATATTGGAAAATCCCTTTAAGGTGGAAAAGGGTCCTTGAGACCAGATTTGGGTTCGAGAATCGGTTATGCGTGGAGAAGGTATTAGCACCCCATTGCATCCTTCCTAAGGAAGGTTACTTGCTAATTAGTTGTAGAAGCGATAGTTAATTTTGAAAACATTTAATTTACCCTTTTATTTTGAACTTGAAAGAGATTAGAAGAAAGAAGAAACTTGATATTTTATTTGAATTTAAGAAAAGGAATATTTGGAGAAAGACTAAAAATGGTTTTTTATTAGTGCTCTTAACAGAGGTGGGCCCCCCTCTGCTCCTACGTATCTCCTGGTAGAGAATCAAATGCTACGTAGTTCTTGGGTAGAAAAAGTTTGGTTTGTTTGTGTTTTTTAATTTAGGGATTTTAGGACTTGTGATCCGTACAGTTCATTTATCCTAAAACGATGACTAACCCGGCCGTACGGCCGACTTAATCCCCTGTTTTTGAAAATTTGTTTTTTGTTCGAAAGAATGCTTGTGTGTTTGTATTTTTTAGTTTAGAAATTATTTCTTTTAAATAGGGATTTTAGGACCTGATCCGTATGGTTCATTCGTGGTCCTAAAAAGCTGACTAACCTGATCGTACGACTGACTTCCCCTATTTTGTGTTTTTGAGAATATTTATTTATTTATGAGAGGAAAATGAATATTTTGTTTTTCTGTTTTGAATTTGAACGAAAAGTTAACAAAGAAGCAAAAATGAAAAGTGCAACTAGTGAAAAATATTTATCATTAATATTTAAAAACAAACTAATTAAAAGAAAAATAAAAATAAAAAGGGAGGGGGAGAGAGAGAGAGAGAGAGAGAGAGAGAGAGAGAGAGAGAGAGAGAGAGCTAGAGAGGGAGAGAATGTGTTCAGTGTTCTTGTTGAATCACTGCAGTGTGTTTTTCACCGTGGATATGGCCTCCTTTTATAGGTGAAGGGTTAGGTGAAGAGACTTGTTGGACAAGTTAAATTGCTCGACAAGTCGACTTGCTGGGCAAACAGCTTATTGGGCTGAAGGTTAATGCTACTGACACCCCTTTTTATTATTTTCATTCTTCTCTATTTTTTTTTATTTTTATGTAATTTTATTTTTGTTTTGGTGATAATGTAAATAAAAGACTGGTTTTTTAAATTAGAGAAAATGTTATTTTAAAAAAGACAAATCTAGAAAAAGCACAAACTGGGCCAAGGCCCAAACGAGAAAATCTAACATAGGCCCAATAAAGTGAATTACTATGTACAGATCCAATAAAACGAACTAGCGTCTAAACGAGCCCAAAAGCTAACTTACGGTAATAGGACTCGGGACTTACGACACACAAAACTAGATGATAAAAATGACTATAGTAAAAAGAGGGCAGGCAAAATTGGGGTATAACACTTATTCTCCAATCATGTGCGATCAATAAAAATTCTCCAATCTTTGTTGTCAAAAAAAATAAAAATTCTCCAATCTTGGACCTTAGTGGCCTCTTGGATGGTCACAAATGACTAATTTTAGTTCCAACCCATACTCCGCTAACATATTGCACTTTCTAGTTACATGGACAATGCTAACTCGTCAATCTTAGTATATTGTAATTAGTTGTGAATGTCCTCTACAGTCTTAAACATGACAATGTCTACCATAACACCCGATTTTAACCGGTATTTTTGATTTTTTGAAAAAAGACCCGAAAATATGTCATTTTGCGCTTTTTAGATTTTTATCGTACACATGTGCTATATTGTGCTTGTTGACGATTTGGCATTTGTTCGTGCTATTATTAATTGAACTTTTTTATTATTGTTAGTATTATAGAAAAAATCAGATAGGAATATATGATACGATACAACAAATGTCAACTTTGTTACATGTGTGGACAAAAAAATGATAAAAAACAAAATAGTACAAAAAAAATAAATAAAAAAGACACACACAAAAAAAGTACAAAATTTTAAAACAAAAAATGGGGTGGGGGAGGGCAGCAGGGCGCAAGCCTGCTGTTAGTTGTAACAGAAATGCATTTTGGTCCCCTTGGGTTGCAATCCTCTAGTTTTAAGACCACACCTACACCATAATTTTTGGGGTATAAATAACAGTGAATAGTAGCAGACTAGGTGGGGGGGGGGGGGACAGATACACGCAAAATAGAGAGAAATCGGTTTTTTTTTTAAAAGAAGAGCACGAAGGGTTTTAGTTCAAAAACGAGAGAAGCGGTTTATTTGGAACTAGGTTAGTTCCCAAATTTCTTTAGTCATTTTCGTGTACCCCATTTACTTGTTATCTATTCATGTTATATAAATGATAGATAGTGTAGTTTTCAAAACAAATCATTCACTAATGTATTTAGGTTAAATCTTAGTTTAGTATTATGCTACAACAAAAGTTTTTTTAAAGTATATATGTAACGTTTTTTTTAAAAGAAGCAGAGCTTTGAAAAAGAACACCAAACGTTGAGGAACAGTTGAAGAAAAATTTAGAAACAAAAAAAGAAGTTTTGAGAATGATTTTTTTTTCTTTCTCTATAGAACAGTTGAGGAAATGAGAGGAGAGGCTAAAAAACGAAAACAGTAGAAAATGAGAGAAGGAGAAAGGTACCAAACCTCATCTCCGGCAACCGTTCGTGGTGGTCGATGTCGTACCGCCGCCGTAAACAACCTCACTGTCGTCACCACCCTCCCACCGTAACCACCCTCACACCATCCAACCACCAAACAATCACCAACGACACAACACCACAACAACAACTGTCACCACCTCACCGACCGCCATCTCACAGTCACCACCAACGACCACCATCAAAACCACCCAAATGACCACCACTAACGGTCACGACAACCGCCACACTCTCTCTCCCTCTTCGCAAATGACCACCACTCACGGCCATCCACCCCAAAATGACTATCATCCACGGCAAACCACCCCAAAACATCAGCCACCATCTTATCCACCCTATCCTCCCCTTCCTCTTCATTTTTCTATCCTTCTCACGACTGAGATATTGAAATTTCATTTTCTCTCTCTCTGGAAGTAAGAAACGGCGGTGGTAGAGAAGATATTAGGGTTTCATTTACTTGTTTCCTTATATAGTCCTTATTTCAATGCTTGATTTATTTTAATTTTTTTAGAACAGATTAATACTTGCACTACAGCCCTCCTTTTTTAAAAAAAACATGTTGTTCACACTCCATTTGTTTATTATTACAACCCTACGTTTTTTCTTTAAAACTGTTGTTCGCACCCCCCAGATTTCGATCATACAGCCCCTGTTATTTAAATTTTCAGATTTATGTTTACACACCACATTTTTAGTAATACAGCACCCCATTTTTTATACATCAAACCAACTCGCAGACTAGAGTCCGAAGAGCAAAAAACGCAAGTTAGGCTGCTACTAAGCATACCACCTTCTTCTATTTAATGCAACACCCATGTTATTCGCATCCCCTTTATTTCCATTTTGCACCCCCTTTTATTATATTATTGTTTTATTTACTATCTATTTCTAAAAAATAAAAAAATAAAGGTCAATTTGTTTCAAAGTATTTTTTTATTTTCTCATAAGAATAATAAAAAGGGATTGGCTGAGATGTGACATCTTGTCGATCCTGGTTTAAGACGCCTGAGTTGTACAACTTGGTGATCTCAAACCTCTTCAAAAAATTAAAATCAATCAACAAACAAATGTTTTCTACAAGAACTACGTAGCCTTTGATTCTCCGCTTCGGAGATACGTAGGAGCGGGGCTTCCCCGTCAAGCTAAATTAATTTTTCTCTAACAAATAATCATTTTTTAACACCTATTTTCCAAAAAACTAAAAAATGAGCTTGATTAAGATGTACATCTTGTCAATCCCGGTTTAAGAGACTTTAGCTGTACGACTTTGATCTTAAACCCCTTCAAAAATTAAAATCAACCAACCAACAAACTTTTTCAGGAAGAACTACATGACTGTTGAGTTCCTCATTGCACCAGATAATACGTAGGAGCGCCTTCCCCGTCAAGTAAAAAATTAAATTTTCTAACTTAGTGTATTATTTATTTCTTTGTAAATCAAATATTGTTTCATTTAGGTTGTGGGGTAAATAAACTTTCTGAGCCTGTTGATAATTTGCACAATCGAATTTAAGGTACCTGTCTTAGGACAGATGTATTAGGGGCGTTGTGGAATTTAGTGTTCGCACTTCAAAATGCATAACCGACTCCCGAATCCAATCTAGTTTACGCAGACCAATAACTTCTATTTAGGTTTTTCTCAATTTTTCCTATTAAATAAATTGGGTGGCGATTCCTAAAATTATCAATTTTTGAGCCGTCTACGTAGGGATCGAGGTCACGACAGATGGCGACTCAGCTGGGGACCTAGGGAGAGTCAAGCCTTTTATAATTTGAATGTGCGAGATATGTTTGAGTAATAATTTTGTTCACCCTTTACAGAATTACCGTATATAGTTGTTTTACATTTCGCTTAAAAATGAACCCTAGGATAGAGGACATGTATTATTTGCTGCCTGGTTGTATTTTGTGGTTATTTTGCAGGAGCAGTTTGTGGTTTGATTTTTTTTAGGGTTTGAGGTTTGTATGCTCCCTTCACACACTACACATACACTGTGAGCACACACTGAGAGCTGGGCTTACACCGGAGCTTAAAAAAACACCTAAGTTAGAACGAGCCTGTGTAGTGGTAGTCATTTTGGATGTACATCCTGGTGGCTACCATGAATTCCTCATCTAGAGTATGCTCTTCTCTACGGGTATCCACATTTCGGATGTACGTCCTGGTGTGTTTAACCTTCTAGAAGAGTACTTGACTCTAGAAACCTGAAATCTCCATAGGTTATAGCTGCCAACCCAGTGAGTATTCACAATAGAAAGACAGTAGACCCATAGGGTTCAACGCCCAATAGCATGGGCCAACCAATCTAGGACACAAAGGGAGTTACTCCACCTCTTACCTTACTCTTCAAAAAATTTAGCATAAACAAATTTTTGTGCATGGAAAAATACTCACACCCTTTTTCCCAAAAATAAAAAAAAATTCACATGCATTTTTTATTTTTCTTTTAGTATGCTAATATCGGTTATTTATCCATCCAGGAAAGTTTGTCGAGGGATCTAAGTTCTGAATTGAAAAGTGAGTATCTTGGTCAAAAGAAACAGTGAGACATGGAATTGATGAATGAGAAAGCAATGTTGCAAACAAGGAAGACCACACAGTTCATTATCCGGAAGCCAGACATGGCCAAACTAAAGGCCTATGCAACCTAGTTGCCTGAGGAGTCACGATATGTTCTTAAAGGAAGATATGGGAATCTGTTGGATTTATTAGATGTGAATGTTCAGACGGATGCTATTTCTCCAATGGCCCAATACTATGACTCACCATTGAGATGTTTCACCTTCTCCAATTTCCAACTAGCCCCCACTCTCGAGGAGTTTTCGGCGATTATTGGGCAGACTCAAAACGATGGGAAACCATATCACTTTTATGGGAGCTATCCTCGAGTTAACACTGTTGCTAAGGCTCTCAGAGTTGATCCAAGCGATATCAATAATAAGAAACCTGATGAGAAAACGGTTGAAGGGATACCAAGGGTGCGTGTGGAAGAGCTAATGCACAAATTGATGAGGCGCGGAGACTGGGGGACCCTCACAGATGTATTGGCCCTTGCAATTTATGACTTGGTCTTATTCCCAAGTAGTGGAGACTTTGTGGGCCCCGGTGCAATTGATGTGTTTATGGCACGTAAGTGCCGAAGGGAGAACTCAACGTTCCCAGTTTTGGGCGACGTGTACTATACTTTGAGTCTCTTCCATGAAGAGAAAAAAAAGAAGATTATTTGTTGACAGCCAATACTATATATCTGGTTGACAGCTCACGTACTCAGAAGAAATTTCAATAACTGGTGCCCTATCTCGGATTGGAAAAAGTTGGGCTCACAGACCTATAGTGCCAAGGAATGGAGGCAGAAATTCGTTGAGCTCAGGGAAGATGCAGTACGCTGGTTTCCACTAGCGGGGGGTGTAAAGCACGTTGTTTTCAAATGTGGAGATTTCCCAAATGTGCCGCTTGTGGGAACATCAGAATGCATTAATTACAACCCAATCTTGGCATTGCGGCAAATGCGTTATCCAATGATGGGCCCGCCTACTGAAGAGTCGCTACTTTGCTTTAGGGCTGCTTTGACAGACAAGCCTATGTTGGACAAAATCAGTGAGGCGTGGAAAAAAAGTCACCTATATGGGGAGCAAAGAGCTGTGGAACAAAGGTTGTGGAGCAAGTGGTACATATAAGGAATGGGTACGAGATAGGGTGGAGGTGATCAAACTACCATTTCAGAGTTTGGCACCTAAGCCGCAACAAGAGACCGACACAGTCTTGGAAGAAAGTGATGAGATGAAAATAATGAAAGACAAGTAGGCCAGGAGGGGCATTCCACGCAGAGAACGTGATGGACGAGGGGCATGCGTCAATACAAAAGGATAAGGCGAGACAACAATGGATGGATAAGATGGAGGAAAAGATCAAAGCGATACAAGGGTCTAGCACTTTTGGGTCCTTGGGCTTGGATGAGCTTTGTCCTACTACTGACGTCATAATTCCACGAGACTTTGAAGTGCCCGACTTCACCAAATATGATGGGAGCATCAATCCTCTCCTTCATTTAAGGACCTATTGCATCCAAATGTCAATATGGTCCAAGGATGAGAAATTCCTCATTAGCTTTTTCCATGAAAAATTGACCGGGCCAGCTTTAGAATGGTATATTCAGATGGACCACTCTAAGATTGATAGTTATAAGGATCTCGCTGACGTCTTTATGAACCAGTATAGGTTTAATATGGACATGGCCCCAGCACGTGAGCAGTTGGGAATACCACAAAAGAAGAATGATGAGGCATTTAAACAGTATGCCCATAGGTGGAGAACTCTTGCTGCACAAGTCCAACCACCACTCACTGTATCAGAAATGTGCTCTTACTTCTTGGGGACATTAGGATCCCCCTATGTGGCCGCAATGGCCGGAGCTGCCTACAAAGACTTCGCAGATCTGATAGCCGCCGGTGAAAGAATTATGATGTTGGCAAGAGCTGGAAAGCTTCCCATGGAACAGACAGAGAGCGGGCAATCAAAAAAGAGCTTCCCTCAAAAAAAGAAAGACCCAGAAGTCAGCTTCATTCGAGCCGCTCCAAGCCATATTCCTCAACAGCCAAGATATAGCCAACCACATTTAAATACCCCTTACCCAATGAACCAAAACACGAACCCACCATCTTTCCCTATAAAGAATCTCCAAAACGCGCAATCTCAACCACGTCCCAACTACCAAACAGCCCGCCAATCCTACCACCAACCCCCTCCCAACTTTCCCCCATTTCCTAAACTTTCCATCACCAATGCCGAATTGTTCCAACAATTACATGATGCCCACTTGATCGCAGGGATGCTAGTAAAGGATTGGAACCTCCATTCCCATCTTGGTACAACCCAAACCTGCAAATTTCACATGGGAGCTTCCGGCCATTCAATTGAGGATTGTGAGGCCTTCAAGGAGGTTGATCGCTCATAAGAAATTAGACATCCAAGAAGAGTCGGGACCAAATATCACTAATGACCCTCTTCATAAGCACAAGGGGAATGCACCAGTGAGTATGATAGAAAAGGACGGTACGCCTATCAAAAAGGATTTGAAACTCCAAACCCCTATGATGAAGAAATGGGAGGGATTGCAAAAGGACGCTTACAAAGTAGTGGCACCCACCACAGAAGTCGTGAGATATGCTATGTACGGCGAAGAGAAGAGGTGTGTGTAGCATTATGGTCGTGCTGGCCATGATGTGGAAGGTTGTTGGGATTTCAAAGCCTGTGTGCAAAGCCTAATGACACTGGGGATTGTTCAGGCTAAGGAAACTATGGCTCCGGAGGAGGTCAATGTCTTTGAGCATTTCGTGCTCAAAGTCCCGCCCCTCAACCGACCTCCGGTATCAGAAAAGGTTACATTGATCGTGAAAAAACCCACACCTTTTGCTTGTGACAATACTCATGCGGTTCCCTGGAATTATGGGACCCAGGCCAAAGTTATAGGCGGTCCGTCAAAGTGCAAAGTGGGTAAGGAACAAGGAGTCGATAAGTCTATTGAAAATATTGTAAGTGTGGGAGGAATAACCCGGAGTGGGCGATACTTTGGACCTGAAGAGCCTGAAAAGAATAAGAAAGGCAAAGAGGGAGATGGAGGAGAACAGTCGGAAGAAGAGTTTCTGAAAATCATGAAGCAGAGTGAATATGATGTGACGGAGCTGCTCAAGAAGACTCCGACCCGTATTTCACTATTATCTCTCATCCTTTCTTCGGAAGTCCATAGGAAGGACTTGTTGAAAACCCTGGAGGAAGCCTTCGTAAAGCCTGACGAAACACCCTAGAATGTGGTGAGTATGGTGGACCCGATGCAGCGATACAACCTAATCACCTTTGCGGAAAATGAGATAGCCGTTCCAGCAAAGGTGATTAGGTTCCACCATCACATTGAAATGTCGGGAATTCGTAGTGGCCAAAGTCTTAATTGATGGTGGACCAACTCTTAACATCATGCCTATGTCCATGTTGGATGCATTAGGCTTGGAGGAGAGAGACTTGATGCCACATACTTTAATGGTCCGGGCTTTTGACGGGTCCAAAAGGAGCGTATTGGTCCGAGTGTTTTCCGTGTGTTGTTCCAAGTCATGGCGATCGATTCAGCATACACCATGCTATTAGGTCGACCATGGATTCATGATGCTGGGGCAGTATGTAACACCCCCTTCTAATAACCTTACTATTTAATAAAATCAGAGTTTTTTTTTTTTTGATTTGAAAACAATATAAGAGAGTGCTACACTTACTCCATTAAATCAACAACTTCAAATTGCATAGTTCGGCTAAAAGCCACAAGATACATAGCACCATAAAATACCTGTTTAGTTCGCATCAACTAAATACAGTCACTACCACAGCGGAATACTAATAAGTTCGAAAACAAGTCCAATACATCACCAATAACAGTCTAATAGTATAAATAAAATAACACATAAACATAAGACGCCCCCCGGTGCTACGTATCAGAGCATGACACTCCTTACCAGACGAAGGCATAAGGATAACCTTCACTCGCTAATACCTGCACGTTGCCGACATGAGAAGCAACATAAAAGCAGTAGGGTGAGTCTCTTTTCATAATTAATAACATATGGAATAAGCACTGCATAGGAAAAGTAACTAGGCACACCGATTCACAACAATGGCAGCAACCACATCAAAATTACAATTCCAAACAACATTACAAAATGTGTGGTTATGCATGAAATGCAACCCAAACGCCACGGGCACATGCATGTCGGATCCGTCACCAAATACAATTAGGCCGAAGCCTCTGCTCACCAATTAAAATTAGGCCGAAGCCTCTGCTCACCAATAATGCACATGGTTCATGAGACGCCATGACAATACACCACAACACACCACAAAATTCACCAAATAAACTCACCAATAAACTCACCAAATAACTCACCAAATAAACTCACCAATAAAACTCAGCAATAAATTCCCCAAATAAATCAGTACCATTTTAATTAAACCGTTTTAGGACATTGACACGGAATAGGAGAAAGTGAATAAAAATTGCAATTTGACACCTTGAACAACTTCAGTACAGGACCATCAGGAAAATAATCCATTTTTGCATAAAACCAGAACATTTGGATAGATACCGAAATTAGCTTCGAAACGCATCTTGAACCGTCAAATTTGGATAACCGAGTCAAAAGTTATGATTGAAACAAAATCGGGAAAATACTTAGACATTCTGGAACTGGCGCATAGGCGCTGGGCGCCCAGGAGCAGCAACACTGGCCTGGCGCAGGAACTGGCGCAGGGGAACACGGCGCCCAGGCACTAGGCGCCTAAGGCCAACACGGAAAACAGCTCATTTGACTCCAAAATTAATTTTGCACGAGACATTTACTCAGAGTATGGGAACCCAACAAAAATTTTGGCAAAATGTGACACGCATCATTGGCGCCCATGGACTAGGCGCCTAAGGCCAGGACAGGGAACAACTCCTTTGACTCCAAAAATTATTTTACACGAGCCATTTATTCAGTGTATGAGAACCCAAAAAGAATTTTGAGAAAATATGCAACACAACCATGGGCGCCCTTGGCGCCCATGGCCAAGGCGCCTAGCACCAAAATTGGGAACACAGCGAGACAGGCGTAGGAAAAACTGGCGCAGGGCGCCTAGTGCCCAGACACAGAATTGGCGCAGGAACACCCAGAAACTGGCGCCTTGGTAAAACATGGGATACAGCACATTTGACGCTCCAAATCATTTTGCACGAGCCATTTAACTTGGACATGAAAACCAAAAGTCAAAATTGGCAAAACAATCCCCAGAAACTTGGGGCCCTTGGCGCCCATGGCACAAGGCGCCTAGGTGCAGAATTTTCCAGCAACACACACACACACACCTAGGGCGCCTAAGGCTCCATCAATTTTTGAGTTCCTCTCAACATAAAAATACCAAATTAAATCCCCAACACCTATTATCAATATGAATGCTAACCATCACGTTTTTCACCAAGAATTCATTCAATCATAATACCAAACAATGGGCATGCGAAATTCCTATTGTGTACAATTCAACACCAAAACAAACATATTTCCAGCACATACGATTTTCAGCATGACAACAACATCATAATACACAATTCATTCAAGAAAATCACTCTAAAACCTAACCCTATACGATACTCATCACATAAGCTATTAAGAATGGAAAGAAGAACCCCCTAACCTTATAGAGTTCGAATATACTAGGCAAGGCTCCAAGAAATTGCAAGACACCAACAAGCTTTCCCTTCCTCCTTGAGTGTTCCACGAATTTCCTCTCCTTTCTTCTTGCAAGCCGTCGCCTCCTCTTCTCACTCTCACTCTATTCGCTTCTTTTCTTTCTTTTGGATGGAATGAGTAAAATGAAGACTAGCCCTAAAGACCCCTAAGTGATTTTCGAATCATATGACCATCCAATGGGTCGTGGGCCTAATTGTGGATCATGGGCCCTCATGTGCACCACCTAATTCATGACAACACCTCCTAAATAAATAAAATAACATAAAATAAATCCCGAATTAGTTAATTAAATTAAATAAATATTGTAAGCCTTAAATAACTTAATTAAATAAATAATTAAATTATTTTGGGGCGTTACACAGTACCTTCTACTCTTCATCGGCGAGTTAAGTTTATTGATAACAGAAGCATTATCACGATCCGTGGAGAAGAAGAGATGCTAGTCTCGAAACCCATGTCTCTCCCATACTGGATAACGCTGAAGATGAAGTAACAAATATGTGTCATAGCTTCGAGGTGGAGAAGGGGGAGACTGTTGAAGGAGGTTTATCGAAGCTTTGTGTGAATCAGGTAGTGGCTCGGATAATGACAAAAAGTGGCTACGAGGAAGGAAAAGGCTTGGGTCAGCACCTTCAAGGGGTTTGTGCTCCTATACCAGCAAAAGAGAAGTTGGATACGTTCGGGATCGGATATGAAGGGAACCCCGAGACAAAGTTCAAAGCCCTGGGAATAAGTAAGGAGAAGGCTCGGTCAATCCCACATTTAAGTGACACTTTCCCGGCACCTGCAGAGATAATCTCGCCCTCAGAGGAGGTCGACGCTGTGCATCGCATTGTGATCAACATGCTGGATAAAGGAGGCTCGAGAGAAAGGGGTGTTGTTATCCTTGACACCAATCAAGAGCCTCAGAGCAATTGGAAATCTGAACCTGTTGCTGATGTTGTTACTTTCATGTAATCGTTTTTTATTAAGCTAAGGCTATAAGATTTATGTTATTTTGCTTGAGACAAGAATTAAATGAATTAAATGAATTTGCATGCATTTTTTCCTTCCGCGTTATTTTCCTCAATCTCTTATTTTTTCTGCTTCTTCTTTCTTTCTCTTTTGTCCCTTATCGTTGGTTTCTCTCGCGTTGCTTCTCATCATTTATCGTCATTATTCCCCCGCCAATTTTGTTTATTTACTCTCCAGGAGCCATAATTTCACGAAAACTTTGCCTAATTACGGGGAAGTTGAGAACCCATTGCCGGCCACGGCCAATCACCCCAAAACATCAGCCACCATCGCATCCACCCTATCCTCCCCTTCCTCTTCAATTTTCTCTCCTTCTCACGACTGAGATATTGAAATTTCATTTTCTCTCTCTCTGGAAGTAAGAAACGGCGGTGGTAGAGAAGAAATTAGGGTTTCATTTACTTGTTTCCTTATATAGTCCTTATTTCAATGCTTGATTTATTTTAATTTTTTTTTAGATCGGATTAATACTTGCACTACAGCCCTCCTTTTTAAAAAAAAAACATGCTGTTCACACTCCATTTGTTTATTATTACACCCCTACGTTTTTTCTTTAAAATTGTTGTTTGGACCCCCCAGATTTCGATAATATAGCCCCTGTTATTTAAATTTTCAGATTTATATTTACACACCGCATTTTTAGTAATACAGCACCCCATTTTTTATACATCAAACCAACTCGCAGACCAGAGTCCGAAAAGCAAAAAATGCAAATTGGGCTGCTGCTAAGCATACCACCTTCTTCTATTTAATGCAACACCCCTGTTATTCGCACCCTCTTTATTTCCGTTTTGCACCCCCTTTTATTATGTTATTGTTTTATTTACTATCTATTTCTAAAAAATAAATAAAAATAAATGTCAATTCGTTTCAAAATATTTTTTCTTTTCTCATAAGAATAATAAAAAGGGATTGGCTGAGATGTGACATCTTGTCGATCCTGGTTTAACATGCCTGAGTTGTACAACTTGATGATCTCAAACCTCTTCAAAAAATTAAAATTAATCAACAAACAAATGTTTTCTAGATCAATTATGTAGCTTTTGATTCTCCGCTTCGGAGATCCGTAGGAGCGGGGCTTCCCCGTCAAGCTAAATTAATTTTTCTCTAACAAATAATCAATTTTTTAACACCTATTTTCCAAAAAACTAAAAAATGAGCTTGATTAAGATGTACATCTTGTCAATCCCCTAAAACTAAGAGACTTTAGTTGTACGGCTTTGATATTAAACCCCTTCAAAAATTAAAATCAACCAACCAACAAACTTTTTCAGGAAGAACTACATGACTGTTAAGTTCTTCATTGCACTAGAGGATACGTAGGAGCGGGGCTTCCCCGTCAAGTCAAAAATTAAATGTTCTAACTTAGTGTATTATTTATTTCTTTGTAAACCAAATATTGTTTCATTTAGGTTGTGGGGTAAATAAACTTTCTGAACTTATTGATAATTTGCACAATCGAGTTTAAGGTAACTGTCTTAGGACAGATGTATTAGGGGCGCTGTGGAATTTAGTTTTCACTCTTCCCTATGCATAACCGACTCCCGAATCCAATCTAGTTTACCTAGACCAATAACTTCTAGTTAGGTTTTTTTCAATTTTTCCTTTTAAATAAATTGGGTGGCGACTCCTAAAATTATCAATTTTTGTGCCGTCTACGTCGGGATGACGGTCACGACAGAATTACATCATCTTCAATAATGAGAGACTTATATTATATTTGCTCTTAAAATCTTAAGGTTTACTAATATAGTCTCTTATATACTCTCTCTCTCTCTCTCTCTCTCTCTCTCTCTCTCTCTCTCTCTCTCTCTCTCTCTCTCTCTCTCTCTCTCTCTCTATATATATATATATATATATATATTTACTTTTCACTAGTCCATAGTGTTTTTCTATACACTGCTTGAAATAATGTGAGTTTTTTGCTAATGACGTTTCACTTGTTTTTACTCTATTATTTTATTTAAATTTCTCATCTATCCTTCATTAAAAGAGAAACTCTTTCATATTTAACAACACTAATTAAAATTTCTCAATTAATGTCATTTTATATTTATAAATTTTTTTAACCATTAATTTTACCAAACACTTTATATTTATCCAGCTAGTTTATTTGCAACGAGCTATCTAGTATAAGCACATTCACCGTAAACTAGTTTATAGGTTATCTACTAGTTTATCATTTTTAGGTTACTTTTTGGCAAATGGAGCCTAAAAGACAAATTATTGCTATTGTTCAAACCAAATTTTTTTAATTGTCTCAGTTGAATACGGTAGACAGTCGTCGGTCACACTAGAGATAGTTGAATAGAGGGCAACGCAGCCGGTCAATTATGCGAGTCAAAAGCTTAAGAGAACTCGTATTTTTGATGAAAAATAAGATGATTTGTGAGTTTAAAGCATTTCTTAGATTTTATTAATTTAATTAGCTAATTGTCGTGCAGAATTAGTCTATAGAGAACGTGATGTGGTTAGTGGAGCAGTTACGCTGTCTTTCATTAGCAATTGACCTACCTATGTTTTTAGTAGTTACAGATATCAACCACCAATTGTCTAAACCCAACGTTTTTTAGAATAGTTAAAGAACCTACTATAACCGAAAGACAAAGTTCCTCTATTGACCCAAATCACTTGAAGAAAACGAATTACTGTTGAGAGCCGATTCACTCAGCTAACTTTCAAGACACAAAAGTTATATAAAGCTGTACAAAAAAAATATACATCTTTTATTAGCCATTTAGTAGGAAAAACCAGAATCGGAGTTCTACTCAACCAAATCTACTATATCTACTATATATTTATACCAATTCACCACATATAATTTTACCAATATCCCCATTCTATCTAAAAGACACCTCAAATTTTTGAGGGTAAAAATGTCATTACACTCTATTTCTTTTTTTTCTCTTTATTATTACACTCTCTTTCTTACTTTTCACTTTTCTCTTACACTCTCTTTCTTTCTTTTTTCTCTTTCTTTTTTCTCTTTCTTCTTACACTCTCTTTCCTCCTTTTCACTTTTCTTTTACACTCTCTTTCTTCCTTTTTTTTCTTTTTACTTTACTTTTCCCATAAATAATTATTCTCTCTCTCTTATCACTTCACTTTAATTCTTTTAACTAAATTTCTAAATTTATAAAAACACTACTCTATTAAAATTAGCTATAAAAATGTAAATGAGTCATACTAAAAAACAAAACAAAAACTATCACTTTTTTTGAAAACGTTATCACCTTAAAATTTTAATTTTTCTCTCCAAAATCTGTTTACACTCTTATTGATAATCTACTATCTATCATTTAGGATCTACTATAATCAACTAATCAACTAAAGTAATCAATTGAAACTACGAGATAACTGCAATAATATATAAAAAAAACACGAGACAACTGGATTGATATATAGAAAAACACAGTATTAATATTTGTCATTGATAATTAAAATTTTTGAAGACAACTATAAACCTACTATCTAAAAAACTATAAGATTTAATGACTATTTAAAATACCGATTAATATTTAAAACAAATATTTCTTATTGATAATCTACTAATCAACTAAAATAATTAATTGAAATTACGAAATAACAACACTGATATATAAAAAACACGAGATAACCGCACTGATTTATAAAAAACATGAGAATAATATTTGTCATTGATAATTAAAATTTTTGAAGACTACTACTATAAACCTACTATCTAAAAAACAAGAAGACTTAATGACTATTTAAATTAGTAATTAATATTTAAAACAAATATTTCTTATTGATAATCTAATATCTAACTTTTATTATCTACTATAATCTACTAATCAACTAAAATAATCAATTGAAACTACGAGATAACTGCACTGATAAATAAAAAACACGGGATAACTGCAGTGATATATAAAAAAACACAGGATTAATATTTATAATTTTTTTTGACAATTTATAATTAATATTTACCATTGATAATTATAATTTTGGAAACCTACTATGAACCTACTATCTAAAAAAATACGGGATAACTGCAATAATCTACTAAATCTACTAATCAATGTTAAGAAAGGAATATTTAATTAATATTTAAAACAAATATTTCTTATTGATAATCTACTATCTACTAATCAACTAAAACAATCAATTGAAACTACGAGATAACTGCATTGTTATATAAAAAACACAGTGATATATAAAAAAACATGGGATTAATATTTGCCATTAATAATTATAATTTTTGAAGACTACTATAATCCTACTATCTAAAAAAATAAGAAGACTTAATGACTATTTAAACTGATTAATATTTAAAACACAGGTGACAAATATTTGTCAATAATACCTAAAAAGGACAAATAATTGTCACTGATATATAAAAAAACACGGGATCTACTATATATTTATACCAATTCACCACATATAATTTTACCAATATCCCCATTCTATCTAAAAGACACCTCAAATTTTTGAGGGTAAAAATGTCATTACACTCTATTTCTTTTTTTTCTCTTTATTCTTACACTCTCTTTCTTACTTTTCACTTTTCTCTTACACTCTCTTTCTTTCTTTTTTCTCTTTCTTTTTTCTCTTTCTTCTTACACTCTCTTTCCTCCTTTTCACTTTTCTTTTACACTCTCTTTCTTCCTTTTTTTTCTTTTTACTTTACTTTTCCCATAAATAATTATTCTCTCTCTCTCTTATCACTTCACTTTAATTCTTTTAACTAAATTTCTAAATTTATAAAAACACTACTCTATTAAAATTAGCTATAAAAATGTAAATGAGTCATACTAAAAAACAAAACAAAAACTATCACTTTTTTTGAAAACGTTATCACCTTAAAATTTTAATTTTTCTCTCCAAAATCTGTTTACACTCTTATTGATAATCTACTATCACCTCTTATTGATAATCTACTATCTATCATTTAGGATCTACTATAATCAACTAATCAACTAAAGTAATCAATTGAAACTACGAGATAACTGCAATAATATATAAAAAAAAAACACGAGACAACTGGATTGATATATAGAAAAACACAGTATTAATATTTGTCATTGATAATTAAAATTTTTGAAGACAACTATAAACCTACTATCTAAAAAACTATAAGATTTAATGACTATTTAAAATACCGATTAATATTTAAAACAAATATTTCTTATTGATAATCTACTAATCAACTAAAATAATTAATTGAAATTACGAAATAACAACACTGATATATAAAAAACACGAGATAACCGCACTGATTTATAAAAAACATGAGAATAATATTTGTCATTGATAATTAAAATTTTTGAAGACTACTACTATAAACCTACTATCTAAAAAACAAGAAGACTTAATGACTATTTAAATTAGTAATTAATATTTAAAACAAATATTTCTTATTGATAATCTAATATCTAACTTTTATTATCTACTATAATCTACTAATCAACTAAAATAATCAATTGAAACTACGAGATAACTGCACTGATAAATAAAAAACACGGGATAACTGCAGTGATATATAAAAAAACACAGGATTAATATTTATAATTTTTTTTGACAATTTATAATTAATATTTACCATTGATAATTATAATTTTGGAAACCTACTATGAACCTACTATCTAAAAAAATACGGGATAACTGCAATAATCTACTAAATCTACTAATCAATGTTAAGAAAGGAATATTTAATTAATATTTAAAACAAATATTTCTTATTGATAATCTACTATCTACTAATCAACTAAAACAATCAATTGAAACTACGAGATAACTGCATTGTTATATAAAAAACACAGTGATATATAAAAAAACATGGGATTAATATTTGCCATTAATAATTATAATTTTTGAAGACTACTATAATCCTACTATCTAAAAAAATAAGAAGACTTAATGACTATTTAAACTGATTAATATTTAAAACACAGGTGACAAATATTTGTCAATAATACCTAAAAAGGACAAATAATTGTCACTGATATATAAAAAAACACGGGATCTACTATATATTTATACCAATTCACCACATATAATTTTACCAATATCCCCATTCTATCTAAAAGACACCTCAAATTTTTGAGGGTAAAAATGTCATTACACTCTATTTCTTTTTTTTCTCTTTATTCTTACACTCTCTTTCTTACTTTTCACTTTTCTCTTACACTCTCTTTCTTTCTTTTTTCTCTTTCTTTTTTCTCTTTCTTCTTACACTCTCTTTCCTCCTTTTCACTTTTCTTTTACACTCTCTTTCTTCCTTTTTTTTCTTTTTACTTTACTTTTCCCATAAATAATTATTCTCTCTCTCTCTTATCACTTCACTTTAATTCTTTTAACTAAATTTCTAAATTTATAAAAACACTACTCTATTAAAATTAGCTATAAAAATGTAAATGAGTCATACTAAAAAACAAAACAAAAACTATCACTTTTTTTGAAAACGTTATCACCTTAAAATTTTAATTTTTCTCTCCAAAATCTGTTTACACTCTTATTGATAATCTACTATCACCTCTTATTGATAATCTACTATCTATCATTTAGGATCTACTATAATCAACTAATCAACTAAAGTAATCAATTGAAACTACGAGATAACTGCAATAATATATAAAAAAAAAACACGAGACAACTGGATTGATATATAGAAAAACACAGTATTAATATTTGTCATTGATAATTAAAATTTTTGAAGACAACTATAAACCTACTATCTAAAAAACTATAAGATTTAATGACTATTTAAAATACCGATTAATATTTAAAACAAATATTTCTTATTGATAATCTACTAATCAACTAAAATAATTAATTGAAATTACGAAATAACAACACTGATATATAAAAAACACGAGATAACCGCACTGATTTATAAAAAACATGAGAATAATATTTGTCATTGATAATTAAAATTTTTGAAGACTACTACTATAAACCTACTATCTAAAAAACAAGAAGACTTAATGACTATTTAAATTAGTAATTAATATTTAAAACAAATATTTCTTATTGATAATCTAATATCTAACTTTTATTATCTACTATAATCTACTAATCAACTAAAATAATCAATTGAAACTACGAGATAACTGCACTGATAAATAAAAACACGGGATAACTGCAGTGATATATAAAAAAACACAGGATTAATATTTATAATTTTTTTTGACAATTTATAATTAATATTTACCATTGATAATTATAATTTTGGAAACCTACTATGAACCTACTATCTAAAAAAATACGGGATAACTGCAATAATCTACTAAATCTACTAATCAATGTTAAGAAAGGAATATTTAATTAATATTTAAAACAAATATTTCTTATTGATAATCTACTATCTACTAATCAACTAAAACAATCAATTGAAACTACGAGATAACTGCATTGTTATATAAAAAACACGGGATAACTGCAGTGATATATAAAAAAACATGGGATTAATATTTGCCATTAATAATTATAATTTTTGAAGACTACTATAATCCTACTATCTAAAAAAATAAGAAGACTTAATGACTATTTAAACTGATTAATATTTAAAACACAGGTGACAAATATTTGTCAATAATACCTAAAAAGGACAAATAATTGTCACTGATATATAAAAAAACACGGGATCTACTATATATTTATACCAATTCACCACATATAATTTTACCAATATCCCCATTCTATCTAAAAGACACCTCAAATTTTTGAGGGTAAAAATGTCATTACACTCTATTTCTTTTTTTTCTCTTTATTCTTACACTCTCTTTCTTACTTTTCACTTTTCTCTTACACTCTCTTTCTTTCTTTTTTCTCTTTCTTTTTTCTCTTTCTTCTTACACTCTCTTTCCTCCTTTTCACTTTTCTTTTACACTCTCTTTCTTCCTTTTTTTTCTTTTTACTTTACTTTTCCCATAAATAATTATTCTCTCTCTCTCTTATCACTTCACTTTAATTCTTTTAACTAAATTTCTAAATTTATAAAAACACTACTCTATTAAAATTAGCTATAAAAATGTAAATGAGTCATACTAAAAAACAAAACAAAAACTATCACTTTTTTTGAAAACGTTATCACCTTAAAATTTTAATTTTTCTCTCCAAAATCTTTTTACACTCTTATTGATAATCTACTATCACCTCTTATTGATAATCTACTATCTATCATTTAGGATCTACTATAATCAACTAATCAACTAAAGTAATCAATTGAAACTACGAGATAACTGCAATAATATATAAAAAAAAACACGAGACAACTGGATTGATATATAGAAAAACACAGTATTAATATTTGTCATTGATAATTAAAATTTTTGAAGACAACTATAAACCTACTATCTAAAAAACTATAAGATTTAATGACTATTTAAAATACCGATTAATATTTAAAACAAATATTTCTTATTGATAATCTACTAATCAACTAAAATAATTAATTGAAATTACGAAATAACAACACTGATATATAAAAAACACGAGATAACCGCACTGATTTATAAAAAACATGAGAATAATATTTGTCATTGATAATTAAAATTTTTGAAGACTACTACTATAAACCTACTATCTAAAAAACAAGAAGACTTAATGACTATTTAAATTAGTAATTAATATTTAAAACAAATATTTCTTATTGATAATCTAATATCTAACTTTTATTATCTACTATAATCTACTAATCAACTAAAATAATCAATTGAAACTACGAGATAACTGCACTGATAAATAAAAAACACGGGATAACTGCAGTGATATATAAAAAAACACAGGATTAATATTTATAATTTTTTTTGACAATTTATAATTAATATTTACCATTGATAATTATAATTTTGGAAACCTACTATGAACCTACTATCTAAAAAAATACGGGATAACTGCAATAATCTACTAAATCTACTAATCAATGTTAAGAAAGGAATATTTAATTAATATTTAAAACAAATATTTCTTATTGATAATCTACTATCTACTAATCAACTAAAACAATCAATTGAAACTACGAGATAACTGCATTGTTATATAAAAAACACGGGATAACTGCAGTGATATATAAAAAAACATGGGATTAATATTTGCCATTAATAATTATAATTTTTGAAGACTACTATAATCCTACTATCTAAAAAAATAAGAAGACTTAATGACTATTTAAACTGATTAATATTTAAAACACAGGTGACAAATATTTGTCAATAATACCTAAAAAGGACAAATAATTGTCACTGATATATAAAAAAACACGGGATCTACTATATATTTATACCAATTCACCACATATAATTTTACCAATATCCCCATTCTATCTAAAAGACACCTCAAATTTTTGAGGGTAAAAATGTCATTACACTCTATTTCTTTTTTTTCTCTTTATTCTTACACTCTCTTTCTTACTTTTCACTTTTCTCTTACACTCTCTTTCTTTCTTTTTTCTCTTTCTTCTTACACTCTCTTTCCTCCTTTTCACTTTTCTTTTACACTCTCTTTCATCCTTTTTTTTCTTTTTACTTTACTTTTCCCATAAATAATTATTCTCTCTCTCTCTTATCACTTCACTTTAATTCTTTTAACTAAATTTCTAAATTTATAAAAACACTACTCTATTAAAATTAGCTATAAAAATGTAAATGAGTCATACTAAAAAACAAAACAAAAACTATCACTTTTTTTGAAAACGTTATCACCTTAAAATTTTAATTTTTCTCTCCAAAATCTTTTTACACTCTTATTGATAATCTACTATCACCTCTTATTGATAATCTACTATCTATCATTTAGGATCTACTATAATCAACTAATCAACTAAAGTAATCAATTGAAACTACGAGATAACTGCAATAATATATAAAAAAAAAACACGAGACAACTGGATTGATATATAGAAAAACACAGTATTAATATTTGTCATTGATAATTAAAATTTTTGAAGACAACTATAAACCTACTATCTAAAAAACTATAAGATTTAATGACTATTTAAAATACCGATTAATATTTAAAACAAATATTTCTTATTGATAATCTACTAATCAACTAAAATAATTAATTGAAATTACGAAATAACAACACTGATATATAAAAAACACGAGATAACCGCACTGATTTATAAAAAACATGAGAATAATATTTGTCATTGATAATTAAAATTTTTGAAGACTACTACTATAAACCTACTATCTAAAAAACAAGAAGACTTAATGACTATTTAAATTAGTAATTAATATTTAAAACAAATATTTCTTATTGATAATCTAATATCTAACTTTTATTATCTACTATAATCTACTAATCAACTAAAATAATCAATTGAAACTACGAGATAACTGCACTGATAAATAAAAAACACGGGATAACTGCAGTGATATATAAAAAAACACAGGATTAATATTTATAATTTTTTTTGACAATTTATAATTAATATTTACCATTGATAATTATAATTTTGGAAACCTACTATGAACCTACTATCTAAAAAAATACGGGATAACTGCAATAATCTACTAAATCTACTAATCAATGTTAAGAAAGGAATATTTAATTAATATTTAAAACAAATATTTCTTATTGATAATCTACTATCTACTAATCAACTAAAACAATCAATTGAAACTACGAGATAACTGCATTGTTATATAAAAAACACGGGATAACTGCAGTGATATATAAAAAAACATGGGATTAATATTTGCCATTAATAATTATAATTTTTGAAGACTACTATAATCCTACTATCTAAAAAAATAAGAAGACTTAATGACTATTTAAACTGATTAATATTTAAAACACAGGTGACAAATATTTGTCAATAATACCTAAAAAGGACAAATAATTGTCACTGATATATAAAAAAACACGGGATCTACTATATATTTATACCAATTCACCACATATAATTTTACCAATATCCCCATTCTATCTAAAAGACACCTCAAATTTTTGAGGGTAAAAATGTCATTACACTCTATTTCTTTTTTTTCTCTTTATTCTTACACTCTCTTTCTTACTTTTCACTTTTCTCTTACACTCTCTTTCTTTCTTTTTTCTCTTTCTTTTTTCTCTTTCTTCTTACACTCTCTTTCCTCCTTTTCACTTTTCTTTTACACTCTCTTTCTTCCTTTTTTTTCTTTTTACTTTACTTTTCCCATAAATAATTATTCTCTCTCTCTCTTATCACTTCACTTTAATTCTTTTAACTAAATTTCTAAATTTATAAAAACACTACTCTATTAAAATTAGCTATAAAAATGTAAATGAGTCATACTAAAAAACAAAACAAAAACTATCACTTTTTTTGAAAACGTTATCACCTTAAAATTTTAATTTTTCTCTCCAAAATCTGTTTACACTCTTATTGATAATCTACTATCACCTCTTATTGATAATCTACTATCTATCATTTAGGATCTACTATAATCAACTAATCAACTAAAGTAATCAATTGAAACTACGAGATAACTGCAATAATATATAAAAAAAACACGAGACAACTGGATTGATATATAGAAAAACACAGTATTAATATTTGTCATTGATAATTAAAATTTTTGAAGACAACTATAAACCTACTATCTAAAAAACTATAAGATTTAATGACTATTTAAAATACCGATTAATATTTAAAACAAATATTTCTTATTGATAATCTACTAATCAACTAAAATAATTAATTGAAATTACGAAATAACAACACTGATATATAAAAAACACGAGATAACCGCACTGATTTATAAAAAACATGAGAATAATATTTGTCATTGATAATTAAAATTTTTGAAGACTACTACTATAAACCTACTATCTAAAAAACAAGAAGACTTAATGACTATTTAAATTAGTAATTAATATTTAAAACAAATATTTCTTATTGATAATCTAATATCTAACTTTTATTATCTACTATAATCTACTAATCAACTAAAATAATCAATTGAAACTACGAGATAACTGTACTGATAAATAAAAAACACGGGATAACTGCAGTGATATATAAAAAAACACAGGATTAATATTTATAATTTTTTTTGACAATTTATAATTAATATTTACCATTGATAATTATAATTTTGGAAACCTACTATGAACCTACTATCTAAAAAAATACGGGATAACTGCAATAATCTACTAAATCTACTAATCAATGTTAAGAAAGGAATATTTAATTAATATTTAAAACAAATATTTCTTATTGATAATCTACTATCTACTAATCAACTAAAACAATCAATTGAAACTACGAGATAACTGCATTGTTATATAAAAAACACGGGATAACTGCAGTGATATATAAAAAAACATGGGATTAATATTTGCCATTAATAATTATAATTTTTGAAGACTACTATAATCCTACTATCTAAAAAAATAAGAAGACTTAATGACTATTTAAACTGATTAATATTTAAAACACAGGTGACAAATATTTGTCAATAATACCTAAAAAGGACAAATAATTGTCACTGATATATAAAAAAACACGGGATCTACTATATATTTATACCAATTCACCACATATAATTTTACCAATATCCCCATTCTATCTAAAAGACACCTCAAATTTTTGAGGGTAAAAATGTCATTACACTCTATTTCTTTTTTTTCTCTTTATTCTTACACTCTCTTTCTTACTTTTCACTTTTCTCTTACACTCTCTTTCTTTCTTTTTTCTCTTTCTTCTTACACTCTCTTTCCTGCTTTTCACTTTTCTTTTACACTCTCTTTCTTCCTTTTTTTTCTTTTTACTTTACTTTTCCCATAAATAATTATTCTCTCTCTCTCTTATCACTTCACTTTAATTCTTTTAACTAAATTTCTAAATTTATAAAAACACTACTCTATTAAAATTAGCTATAAAAATGTAAATGAGTCATACTAAAAAACAAAACAAAAACTATCACTTTTTTTGAAAACGTTATCACCTTAAAATTTTAATTTTTCTCTCCAAAATCTGTTTACACTCTTATTGATAATCTACTATCACCTCTTATTGATAATCTACTATCTATCATTTAGGATCTACTATAATCAACTAATCAACTAAAGTAATCAATTGAAACTACGAGATAACTGCAATAATATATAAAGAAAACACGAGACAACTGGATTGATATATAGAAAAACACAGTATTAATATTTGTCATTGATAATTAAAATTTTTGAAGACAACTATAAACCTACTATCTAAAAAACTATAAGATTTAATGACTATTTAAAATACCGATTAATATTTAAAACAAATATTTCTTATTGATAATCTACTAATCAACTAAAATAATTAATTGAAATTACGAAATAACAACACTGATATATAAAAAACACGAGATAACCGCACTGATTTATAAAAAACATGAGAATAATATTTGTCATTGATAATTAAAATTTTTGAAGACTACTACTATAAACCTACTATCTAAAAAACAAGAAGACTTAATGACTATTTAAATTAGTAATTAATATTTAAAACAAATATTTCTTATTGATAATCTAATATCTAACTTTTATTATCTACTATAATCTACTAATCAACTAAAATAATCAATTGAAACTACGAGATAACTGTACTGATAAATAAAAAACACGGGATAACTGCAGTGATATATAAAAAAACACAGGATTAATATTTATAATTTTTTTTGACAATTTATAATTAATATTTACCATTGATAATTATAATTTTGGAAACCTACTATGAACCTACTATCTAAAAAAATACGGGATAACTGCAATAATCTACTAAATCTACTAATCAATGTTAAGAAAGGAATATTTAATTAATATTTAAAACAAATATTTCTTATTGATAATCTACTATCTACTAATCAACTAAAACAATCAATTGAAACTACGAGATAACTGCATTGTTATATAAAAAACACGGGATAACTGCAGTGATATATAAAAAAACATGGGATTAATATTTGCCATTAATAATTATAATTTTTGAAGACTACTATAATCCTACTATCTAAAAAAATAAGAAGACTTAATGACTATTTAAACTGATTAATATTTAAAACACAGGTGACAAATATTTGTCAATAATACCTAAAAAGGACAAATAATTGTCACTGATATATAAAAAAACACGGGATCTACTATATATTTATACCAATTCACCACATATAATTTTACCAATATCCCCATTCTATCTAAAAGACACCTCAAATTTTTGAGGGTAAAAATGTCATTACACTCTATTTCTTTTTTTTCTCTTTATTCTTACACTCTCTTTCTTACTTTTCACTTTTCTCTTACACTCTCTTTCTTTCTTTTTTCTCTTTCTTCTTACACTCTCTTTCCTCCTTTTCACTTTTCTTTTACACTCTCTTTCTTCCTTTTTTTTCTTTTTACTTTACTTTTCCCATAAATAATTATTCTCTCTCTCTCTTATCACTTCACTTTAATTCTTTTAACTAAATTTCTAAATTTATAAAAACACTACTCTATTAAAATTAGCTATAAAAATGTAAATGAGTCATACTAAAAAACAAAACAAAAACTATCACTTTTTTTGAAAACGTTATCACCTTAAAATTTTAATTTTTCTCTCCAAAATCTGTTTACACTCTTATTGATAATCTACTATCACCTCTTATTGATAATCTACTATCTATCATTTAGGATCTACTATAATCAACTAATCAACTAAAGTAATCAATTGAAACTACGAGATAACTGCAATAATATATAAAAAAAAAACACGAGACAACTGGATTGATATATAGAAAAACACAGTATTAATATTTGTCATTCATAATTAAAATTTTTGAAGACAACTATAAACCTACTATCTAAAAAACTATAAGATTTAATGACTATTTAAAATACCGATTAATATTTAAAACAAATATTTCTTATTGATAATCTACTAATCAACTAAAATAATTAATTGAAATTACGAAATAACAACACTGATATATAAAAAACACGAGATAACCGCACTGATTTATAAAAAACATGAGAATAATATTTGTCATTGATAATTAAAATTTTTGAAGACTACTACTATAAACCTACTATCTAAAAAACAAGAAGACTTAATGACTATTTAAATTAGTAATTAATATTTAAAACAAATATTTCTTATTGATAATCTAATATCTAACTTTTATTATCTACTATAATCTACTAATCCACTAAAATAATCAATTGAAACTACGAGATAACTGCACTGATAAATAAAAAACACGGGATAACTGCAGTGATATATAAAAAAACACAGGATTAATATTTATAATTTTTTTTGACAATTTATAATTAATATTTACCATTGATAATTATAATTTTGGAAACCTACTATGAACCTACTATCTAAAAAAATACGGGATAACTGCAATAATCTACTAAATCTACTAATCAATGTTAAGAAAGGAATATTTAATTAATATTTAAAACAAATATTTCTTATTGATAATCTACTATCTACTAATTAACTAAGACAATCAATTGAAACTACGAGATAACTGCATTGTTATATAAAAAACACGGGATAACTGCAGTGATATATAAAAAAACATGGGATTAATATTTGCCATTAATAATTATAATTTTTGAAGACTACTATAATCCTACTATCTAAAAAAATAAGAAGACTTAATGACTATTTAAACTGATTAATATTTAAAACACAGGTGACAAATATTTGTCAATAATACCTAAAAAGGACAAATAATTGTCACTGATATATAAAAAAACACGGGATCTACTATATATTTATACCAATTCACCACATATAATTTTACCAATATCCCCATTCTATCTAAAAGACACCTCAAATTTTTGAGGGTAAAAATGTCATTACACTCTATTTCTTTTTTTTCTCTTTATTCTTACACTCTCTTTCTTACTTTTCACTTTTCTCTTACACTCTCTTTCTTTCTTTTTTCTCTTTCTTTTTTCTCTTTCTTCTTACACTCTCTTTCCTCCTTTTCACTTTTCTTTTACACTCTCTTTCTTCCTTTTTTTTCTTTTTACTTTACTTTTCCCATAAATAATTATTCTCTCTCTCTCTTATCACTTCACTTTAATTCTTTTAACTAAATTTCTAAATTTATAAAAACACTACTCTATTAAAATTAGCTATAAAAATGTAAATGAGTCATACTAAAAAACAAAACAAAAACTATCACTTTTTTTGAAAACGTTATCACCTTAAAATTTTAATTTTTCTCTCCAAAATCTGTTTACACTCTAATTGATAATCTACTATCACCTCTTATTGATAATCTACTATCTATCATTTAGGATCTACTATAATCAACTAATCAACTAAAGTAATCAATTGAAACTACGAGATAACTGCAATAATATATAAAAAAAAAACACGAGACAACTGGATTGATATATAGAAAAACACAGTATTAATATTTGTCATTGATAATTAAAATTTTTGAAGACAACTATAAACCTACTATCTAAAAAACTATAAGATTTAATGACTATTTAAAATACCGATTAATATTTAAAACAAATATTTCTTATTGATAATCTACTAATCAACTAAAATAATTAATTGAAATTACGAAATAACAACACTGATATATAAAAAACACGAGATAACCGCACTGATTTATAAAAAACATGAGAATAATATTTGTCATTGATAATTAAAATTTTTGAAGACTACTACTATAAACCTACTATCTAAAAAACAAGAAGACTTAATGACTATTTAAATTAGTAATTAATATTTAAAACAAATATTTCTTATTGATAATCTAATATCTAACTTTTATTATCTACTATAATCTACTAATCCACTAAAATAATCAATTGAAACTACGAGATAACTGCACTGATAAATAAAAAACACGGGATAACTGCAGTGATATATAAAAAAACACAGGATTAATATTTATAATTTTTTTTGACAATTTATAATTAATATTTACCATTGATAATTATAATTTTGGAAACCTACTATGAACCTACTATCTAAAAAAATACGGGATAACTGCAATAATCTACTAAATCTACTAATCAATGTTAAGAAAGGAATATTTAATTAATATTTAAAACAAATATTTCTTATTGATAATCTACTATCTACTAATTAACTAAGACAATCAATTGAAACTACGAGATAACTGCATTGTTATATAAAAAACACGGGATAACTGCAGTGATATATAAAAAAACATGGGATTAATATTTGCCATTAATAATTATAATTTTTGAAGACTACTATAATCCTACTATCTAAAAAAATAATAAGACTTAATGACTATTTAAACTGATTAATATTTAAAACACAGGTGACAAATATTTGTCAATAATACCTAAAAAGGACAAATAATTGTCACTGATATATAAAAAAACACGGGATCTACTATATATTTATACCAATTCACCACATATAATTTTACCAATATCCCCATTCTATCTAAAAGACACCTCAAATTTTTGAGGGTAAAAATGTCATTACACTCTATTTCTTTTTTTTCTCTTTATTCTTACACTCTCTTTCTTACTTTTCACTTTTCTCTTACACTCTCTTTCTTTCTTTTTTCTCTTTCTTTTTTCTCTTTCTTCTTACACTCTCTTTCCTCCTTTTCACTTTTCTTTTACACTCTCTTTCTTCCTTTTTTTTCTTTTTACTTTACTTTTCCCATAAATAATTATTCTCTCTCTCTCTTATCACTTCACTTTAATTCTTTTAACTAAATTTCTAAATTTATAAAAACACTACTCTATTAAAATTAGCTATAAAAATGTAAATGAGTCATACTAAAAAACAAAACAAAAACTATCACTTTTTTTGAAAACGTTATCACCTTAAAATTTTAATTTTTCTCTCCAAAATCTGTTTACACTCTTATTGATAATCTACTATCACCTCTTATTGATAATCTACTATCTATCATTTAGGATCTACTATAATCAACTAATCAACTAAAGTAATCAATTGAAACTACGAGATAACTGCAATAATATATAAAAAAAAAACACGAGACAACTGGATTGATATATAGAAAAACACAGTATTAATATTTGTCATTGATAATTAAAATTTTTGAAGACAACTATAAACCTACTATCTAAAAAACTATAAGATTTAATGACTATTTAAAATACCGATTAATATTTAAAACAAATATTTCTTATTGATAATCTACTAATCAACTAAAATAATTAATTGAAATTACGAAATAACAACACTGATATATAAAAAACACGAGATAACCGCACTGATTTATAAAAAACATGAGAATAATATTTGTCATTGATAATTAAAATTTTTGAAGACTACTACTATAAACCTACTATCTAAAAAACAAGAAGACTTAATGACTATTTAAATTAGTAATTAATATTTAAAACAAATATTTCTTATTGATAATCTAATATCTAACTTTTATTATCTACTATAATCTACTAATCCACTAAAATAATCAATTGAAACTACGAGATAACTGCACTGATAAATAAAAAACACGGGATAACTGCAGTGATATATAAAAAAACACAGGATTAATATTTATAATTTTTTTTGACAATTTATAATTAATATTTACCATTGATAATTATAATTTTGGAAACCTACTATGAACCTACTATCTAAAAAAATACGGGATAACTGCAATAATCTACTAAATCTACTAATCAATGTTAAGAAAGGAATATTTAATTAATATTTAAAACAAATATTTCTTATTGATAATCTACTATCTACTAATTAACTAAGACAATCAATTGAAACTACGAGATAACTGCATTGTTATATAAAAAACACGGGATAACTGCAGTGATATATAAAAAAACATGGGATTAATATTTGCCATTAATAATTATAATTTTTGAAGACTACTATAATCCTACTATCTAAAAAAATAAGAAGACTTAATGACTATTTAAACTGATTAATATTTAAAACACAGGTGACAAATATTTGTCAATAATACCTAAAAAGGACAAATAATTGTCACTGATATATAAAAAAAGACGGGATAAATATTTGTTATTGATAATCTACTATCTATCTTTTACTATCTACCATAATCTATTAATCAACTCAAATAATCAATTGAAATTATGAGATAACTGCACTGATACTAAAAAAACACTGGACAACTGCACTGATATATAAAAACACGGGATAGTTGCACTGATATATAAAAAAAATGGGATAACAACACTGATATATAAAAAACACTGCACTGATATATAAAAACACACGGGATAAATGCACATATTGTTTTTAAATGATACTTTTATATTTTTAGTTTTTATATTTATCAATTTTTTATTTGAAACTCCTTTTTTATCTACTTTAAATTTTTCTTTATTTTCACGGGGTAATGTTCCGACTATTTAAATACTGTCTAAATTCATTCATAAAAATAACACGACAGCACCTGTGCGTATGCAAATCATCCTCTATATTTTACAATTGATTTTAGATTAATGAGATTTCAAAATAAAGTTTCTATTTGAGGTAATCGTGTCACGTAACGTGATCGACCCGTGCGGATGCACGGGTATAGTACTAGTGTCTACTAAACCAAATCACTGAAACTGCTTATCTAAGTTCTAATCACTGATCACCGATATATAATCAAACAAACCACTACCAAAAATACTAAATTACTCATTTCTAAAAATTTGACACATCATCAACTTTTAAGACATATATGTCATTTTCAATTATTTTATCTCACTTTTTATTTTCTTTCTATCTGTCACTTTTATCTTTTTTTGGGTCTCACTCTCACATCATATTTTAATTTTTTATTTCATCTATAAAACTCACTTTTCTCTTTTCTCTCTCCCACTCTTATCTTTCCCTCTCTCTCTCTCTCTCTCACTATTATATATTTATATATATATATATATATATATAGTTTTAATTTATCTACTATTCTACTATAAATCTACTATCTATCTACTATAAATATAATCAAACAAACCACTACAAAAAATACTAGATTACCCATTTCTAAAAATTTGACACATCGTCAATTTTAAAGACAAATATGTCATTTCAAATTATTTTATCTCACTTCTTACTATAATCTACTAAAACTACTAAAACGAGTCAACGATTATTATTGACAAAAAATTCCAAAATAACTTTTTTTGAAATAATTTAATTATAATGATCGGCAACGGGAGAGGCTACAGGAGAGGCAACGAGAGACTAGCAACGATATCGGAAACAGGAGAGGCAACCGAGAGCGGCAGCGTGTAACATCCCAGACTGCTTTTCAGAACTGTCGACTGCCCCCACAAACCAACACGTGACTTTCCAGCATGCGTTGTCCTCCCTTGCATGTTTTCTAAGAAACTTCCCAGAAGGTCACTCATCTCACTACTACTCTAAGTCAAGCACGCTTAACTATGAGGTTCTTATGGGAAGGGCTCCCGAAAAGAAGATGCATCTTGTTGGTATAGGTAGTCCAAATCAATTATTTTAAGCCTTCCTTCAACTGTACAGTCTCATACCTGCACAACCTCAGGATCCCTCTCATTCCGGTGTGTATTCGATTCATTCATGTGTCCCTTCGCCTAGAAGCTTCCAGGAGCCACTCTTTGCCATGCCAACTGTTGGACACCGACAATCACTCCCCGCCCTCGTCAGTCACGGATGTCACACAGAGAAAGTGCCAACGGGCAACAGGATGCGGCAACGGAAGTGGCAACGAGAGACTAGCAACGAGATCGGCAACGGGAGAGGCAACCGAGAGAGGCAACGGGGAGCATCAACGGGAGAGGCAACGAGAGCGACAACGAAAGACTGGTTCCCCAATCATTGATGGTTCTAGAACCGCTAAGCCTACGTTACAGGCAATAGTACCAAGAATTACTACTGGAAATATATATAAAAGATCGTTAGGCCATGCGGGTTCTCCATAATAATTATGACCCATTCCTTTAGCCAATTTAGCTCTTAATACAGGATCATTCAAGTCAGGTTTTTTTGTCGGCAACAAGAAAGGCAGCGAGGGAGGCAACAGAGAATGTCAACCGGCAGCGACAGCAGGAGCGGCAACGGGGCGTATATCTTATATTAGATCTCATTTTCTTTTTTATGATTTTTACTCCATTATTAAGATTAGAAAAAGATACTGACTTTTTTTAACTTTTTGCGACACAAATTTTTTAAGCAAGTTGAAATATAGCCTTTTTATTAAGTTTTCCCTCTTTCTTTTATTAAAATTTTACAATTTTCAAAGTATTTATAGGTTCATAGAAAATTATAACAAATATAGTGTCACCCGTGCATATGCAAGGGTAAAGTGCTAGTTCATTTTATAATAACACCAACTTAGCAGTTACAATTGCTACCATGTTAAACTGAGTTTTTTTTCTCCTTGATAATCTGGTACACACTAGTGGAAAAAACACATTTTACATCAGGAATCCATATCGGTTAAAAAATACCTGATGTTAAAAGGGAGGCGGTGACAATTTTGAAATTTTGGTGACATTTTGGTGAAAATAGTTATTTAAGATCGGTTCCAACGTTACCCGATATGAAAGTGAATTTCATTAGGCACGAACGCCTCTTCGTTTCTCTCACTCAGAACAGTCTTCATTTCTCTCACTCTCTCGCTCCAACTTCGCAAAGCCTCTTCATTCTCTCGCTCCAGCTTCGCAAAGCCCAGAACGCAAATCCCTCTTCGGTCGCCTCTTCATTTCTCTCGCTCTCGAACTCAAAGCCCTCTTCATTCTTCTCACTCCAGAACGTCTTCATTCCTCTCGCTCCAGAATGCATCACAGCGAGCTCACCACGACGCCACTACTGCAACCTCGTCACTCAGATCCCCACCATGAAACACCGCTGCAACCACCACGTCGTCGCTGCAGCACCGCTGTTTCCAAATCCCCTTCTCTGATTTTAGGGTTTCACATCCATTTATTATTTGATTTCAGGGATTTTGATTATCAGATTTTAGGGTTTAGGGTTTTCTATTTTGATTATCTACTTTAAAGGATTTGTAACTTACTTGGTAGTTTTTGATATCGTAAACATTGAGCAAACTGACTATTTTGTTACAGGCCATTTCGCACTCCTCGTTTGGAAAACAAATGACTGCTTGCGGAATGATGAGGATTAATTATGCTTTCCGGAAATAATGGCGATTTCGCACTCTTCGTGTGATACCAATTTAGCATTATCAAAACTAAAATGAAAACTGTCGTGACCGTGATCCCAACGTAGACGGCTCAAAAATTGATAGTTTTAGGAGTCGCCACACCCAATTTATTTAATAGGAAAAATTGAGAAAAACCTAACTAGAAGTTATTGGTCTGCGTATAACAGATTGAGTTCGGGAGTCGATTATGCATAGGGAATGGCGCAAACTTAATCCCACTGCACCCCTAGTCATCTGTCATAAGACGGTTACCCTAAATCCGATTGTGCAAATACTAATAAATTACGAGTTATTTGTTTACCCCAAAATTAAGTAAAAAGAATTATTTAGAAATAAATAAAATAGGGACCAATTTAAGAAAATTTAATTTTGACTTGACGGGGAAGCCCCGCTCCTACGTATCCTCCGGTGCAATGAGAAACTCAAAAGTCACACAGTTCTTCCTGGAAAATTTTTGTTGGGTGGTTTTAATTTTTGAAGGGGTTTAAGATCCAAGTTGTACAACTAAGGCCTCTTAAACTGGGATTGACGAGATGTACATCTCAGTCAAACCCATTTTTTAGTTTTTTGAGAAAGGTTTATTTAAAAAGGGAAAAATAAATGTAGAGAAAAGTTTTATTTCTTTTTTTTTTGAAAGGCATGTTGAAGTAATAATAAAAATAAACCCTTTTTGAAAAAAGGGGGTGTTTCAGTAAAATAATAGGGGTGCATTCAGTGTTTCAAACATGGGCCAGGCCCAAAATCGAAGTTACTAAAAAGGCCATATTTCATGAGATAGGGGGTTGTTAAGTGAAAAATAGAGGAGTGCGAATAGCAGAGCCCAGAACTTTGAAGTAAAATAAAACAAACAGAAACCCAAACCAGATCAGGATGGGGGTTACGAAACAGCAAGAAAGGGGGTGTAACTAGGGAGCAGTTACTATTTTCCATTCTTGAAAAACAAGCTGATTGGTATATTAAAAAAAAACGAAAAAAGAAATAAAATAAGAGCATATAAAAAGGAAATGTGAGGAATTTGGAACCCTAATTTACCACTCACAGCCGCAACACTCCACAGAGAGAGAGAGTAAAAAAAACGAAAAAAGAAGAGAAGAAAGAAAGAGAGAGAAGGGAAGAAAAAAGAAGTAAATGGAGAGAAAGAGAATATCGAAAGGTGTAGTTCCAGGGAGAGGGAGGGCGAGTTCGAAAATGGGGTAAGGGGGTGGAGCGCCGGATGGTTTTAGGTGGTGGTGTGGCGGTGACATGGTGGTGTGGTGGTAGAGAATGAAAGAGGTGAGTGGTGGTGATGAGAGGAATATATGAGTGGTAGTGATGAGAGGGAGATGGGTGTTGAAAGAGAGATGGTGGGTGTTGCTCCGGCAAGGTTCACGATGGTGGTACGGCGGCGACCACCGCTGACGGTGGTCGGCGGTGAGGCTCTCCCTTCTCTATTTTCTCTCCCTCTCTTCTATTCTTTTTGGTTCTAAAACTTATCCTTCTCAACACCTCTCTTTTTTTTGTTTTGATATTTTTTTCTTCTCCTCTCCAAACTGAGTAATAGTTGGTTTGTTGCCTCACAAATTCGGTTTTTTTTTTCTGTTACAGTGCCCTCTTTCTTCTAATTGTGTTGCTGTTCATGATATTTATAGTCACAATATTGTGGTGTAGGTGTGGAAGGACACAGTTGATTGAAGCCCTTTGGAGACAAATTCTGAGAGGCCAAGACAAAAAATGCCCTCTTTCTTTTGTACTATTTTTGTAAAAAAAAATGATTATAATAATAATAATAATAATAATAATAATAATAATAATAATAATAATAATAATAATAATAATAATAATAATAATAATAATAATAAGAAGAAGCATTTATTCAAATTTGGTTTTTCTCTAAAACAACAATAATAAAGCAAACTAATAACCATAACTATGATGATCCCATTATTAGTAGCTAAATCGCCAACAAGCCCGAAACAACACGTGTAAACACTAAAAATCTAAAAGTGCGCGAAAATAATGATATTTTGAGATTTTTGAAAATAATGTAAAATACCAATTAAAATTGGGTGTTTACAAAAACACTCATGTCTTTATGTGTTTTCTTGTATCAGGGAACACCTTCTTTCACCTTGCTCATCACCATGTAAGCAGATGGAGCTTGAAGGCTAGTTATCGATGTAATTTCGTTTTCAACAATACATTCTTCCACAACAATCTGAATCATTAATGTGCCGAGAATCGTAAAGGAGCGACCCTACGCTATTCCATCGGCGTTGGGAATGGTTCTTCTCTACCTTCTGTTGAGCAATTGAGTGATGCACGGGATATATATTCCGTTGCTCCATCTATGGGCCACAATCAGGTTTATACTAATTTTGAATCTGTGTTCATATGAAAATTTGGAGGTCTTTTTTTGTTCTTAGACTTAGATTGCAACTGTTAATTGTTTTCAATTGGAATTCACCAAATTCCCCAAGTTCATTTAGATTACTTGTATTTCGAATTGTGCAGAATTCCCTAACTTGTATTTCGAATTACTTGTATTTCAAACTTCAACATTTTGAGCCTGCTTTGATGAAATTGCAAGTGTGCATGCAAGAGCCTATGTTTCTGGGCTTGAAAAGGTAAGATTTTATGTTAACAAAATCTTTGGCTTCGGTTATCTGTTATGTGAGAGCATGTGTTTTCTAAGTTATGGTATATTTAATTTTTTATATCATGTCATATTTATTAATTGTGGTTAGCAAAATATGTTTGTCTTACGTAAGCAATTCATAATTTGTATTTAATCTGACTTTTCCATGGCACATAGAATTATTGTTTTGAAGTTTGACATATTTCCTCTCTTGAATTTTTACAGGTTATGGATCAAGCTTTAGAGAAAGGCCTCATTTTCATTGATGGTTCTGGACCAACATATGCTACTGCCACTGTAAGGTGGCTACAAAAGCAACACCAAGGGAACAAACTCTCTTTTTATCAGAATCAACTAGTAATCTAAGACTAGGAAAAGGAGTATCAAAGTATTGGACGGAGTAATCAGATGAGTGATGACCCCTCAAAAGGCTAGACCATCGGCACAAATATTTGCTTGTTTAGAAATATGAGTAACAGTGACTTTCCAACCAGGAAGGTGAACGTAGTAAAGAGCTTCATTCAAAAGAGGCTGAAGGGAAGGAGCTGAAGGGATTCTCTTGGGGTGTGTTTGGATTAGGAGAGAAAGAGGGATGAGAGAAAGAGGGAAGAGAGAGTGAGAGAACAGAGAAAGAGGTGAGAATGAGAGTAGATTAGGAGGGTTGTTTGCTTTAAGGGAAAGAGAAGAGAAATAGGGAAGAGAGTTGTGTCTCTTGGTTTAGTTGGAGCGAAAGAGATGATAAGAGAGAAAGTATACTAGTTTTAAAAGGACAAAAACACTCATATGTGTTTGATTTAATTTTTTAATTTAATTGACTTGGTATGTTTTTTTGACAAGTAGTATTTATTTTAATTATTTATTTAAATTAGCTAAATAATTATTTTAATTATTTAACTTAATTAGTTACATATTTATTTAAGCTATTTTTTGACAAGTAATTTTGTCGAGGACAAAATGGTAAAAACAAAATTTAAGAGCCATTTATCTCCACTTGTAGAGAGATTACAAAAATCACTAAACTAATCATCCATCACTCTCTCTTTCCTATTTCTTTGCTTAACCAAACATGTCAAAATCACTCTTTCTTTCCTTACTCTCTCTTTCTTCTTTCACCCCAAACAAACACACCTTTAAGGTGTGTTTGGGAGTTTGGAGGGGAGGGGAGGGCATGGAACTAATAGTGTTAATTCTTTAGTGATGAGAGAAAAACTATCCCACTAACCCCCCTAACCCCTCTCTTAGTTTATTTTTTGAGCTCCACCAAAACCCTCCAAATTTAGAAGGTTTTGGAGGAGCTCAAAAAATAAACTAGGAGAGGGGGTATAGGAGGATAACTTTTCTCCCCATCACTAAAGAATTAAAACTATTAATCCTATGCCCCCCCCCCCCCTCCTCAAAACTCCCAAACACACTTTAAGGGTGTGTTTGTTTGAGGTGAAAGAGGGGAGAGAGAGTAAGGAAATAAAGAGTGATTTTGATATGTTTGGTTAAGCAGAGAAATAGGAAAAAGAGAGGGATGGATGATTAGTTTAGGGAGGGGGATTTGGAAAGGTTTTGGAGGGAAGGGCTTTGGAGGGCTTGATCTATACATTAATATCTATTTGAGATTTTAAAAAATTGAAAGAATCATGTGATAGATAATGATAAAATTGTCAATTACACTTTATTTTTGTTTAGAATTGAAAATCAAGCCCTCTCCTCCTAAACGCTCCATCCAAACATACCCTGATATGTTTGGGAGGGGGCTTTGGGAGGAGAGGGCTTCGGAAATATTAGTCTATATTTTAATATATATTTGGGGTTTTAAAATAATTAAAAGAATAACATGATAGATAACGATATAATATTTTTAATCACACGTCATTTATGTTTAGAGACATTTTATAGCTTCCTCAATTTAGACTTGAACAATTATGTCTTCCCCTCCCAAAAAACCCTTCCAAATATATATCTAAGAATCATATTGACTAGGCAAAGAGCATCTCTCTCAAGCACAATATTTGTGGCACCCAAATCCTTTGCCATCCTGATATCCAAAATTAATCCCCAAAGCTCACTCAAAAGGGCATTATTTGGGGCTTACTTACAAGTTATATTAGAATAATTGAGGAAAAAAGAAAGAAAGAAATTATCATCTACTCTACTATAATAAAATCAAATGCCAGCAAAATGACTTTTTTAGAATTCAGCTAACTTGCCAATTGTCAATTTTTAAGGCTAAAATAGTCATTTATCCACTAAATGACAAAATTAGAACAGCTTTTGCACGAAAAGCTGACCGACACGCTTCAGAAACAATGAAGGAACACAAACTGACGGAAAATAAGTCGATGACACAAACTGTCCAAAATCCTGCAGCTACCATTCAATAAAAAACAGAAACTTTAAAAAAAACTGACGCGGACAAAAAAAAAATAGAAAAGAAAACTGACGCGGGAGAGAGCAAACAAAAACAACTCTCTCTCTCTCTTTCTCTCTTTTTACTACTTACTACTATTATTATTATTATTATTATATATTAAAATATTAAAATAAACTAACAATTGCCTCACTCTTTTTATTATATACTATTTATATTATTATATACTTTTTACCAAATTAAATTTCACTAACAAAAATAGATTTTAAATAATTTAATTAAAATGATTAAATTAAAATTTCAATAACAAAAGTTCTAAAATAATTTTCTAACTAATTTAATTAAAAAGATTAATTAATATTAAATAATCTACAATCTACGATGCTAAAACTATTAAAACCAATCATCTACTCTACTATAATAAAATCAAATGCCAGCAAAATGACTTTTTTAGAATTCAGCTAACTTGCCAATTGTCAATTTTTAAGGCTAAAATAGTCATTTATCCACTAAATGACAAAATTAGAACAGCTTTTGCACGAAAAGCTGACCGACACGCTTCAGAAACAATGAAGGAACACAAACTGACGGAAAATAAGTCGATGACACAAACTGTCCAAAATCCTGCAGCTACCATTCAATAAAAAACAGAAACTTTAAAAAAAACTGACGCGGACAAAAAAAAAATAGAAAAGAAAACTGACGCGGGAGAGAGCAAACAAAAACAACTCTCTCTCTCTCTTTCTCTCTTTTTACTACTTACTACTATTATTATTATTATTATTATATATTAAAATATTAAAATAAACTAACAATTGCCTCACTCTTTTTATTATATACTATTTATATTATTATATACTTTTTACCAAATTAAATTTCACTAACAAAAATAGATTTTAAATAATTTAATTAAAATGATTAAATTAAAATTTCAATAACAAAAGTTCTAAAATAATTTTCTAACTAATTTAATTAAAAAGATTAATTAATATTAAATAATCTACAATCTACGATGCTAAAACTATTAAAACCAATCAATTTAATCACTAACAATTGTCAAAAAAAAAGTTAACTACTATCGAAAACTCAAAAATAACTTTTTTGTTAATAATTTATTAATTTAATTAAAATGATTAAATTTATATTAAATGATTTGAAATTTACTATTTAGTATAATTTACTAAAACTATTAAAACCAATCACTTTAATCACCAGCAAAAATTTCAAAATAATTTTTTTAAAATTAATTTAATAATTTAATTACAATTATTAAATTCATATTAAATTATCTAGAATAAAAAAATTCAACAACTGGCAACATGAGTGGTAATAAGAGATTGACAAAGGGAGGGGCAACGAGAGACTGGCATCGACATCGAAAACGGAAGAGCAACAAGGGGAGCGGCAATGAGAGATGCAACGTGAGAGGCAACAAGAGCAACAATGAGAGACTGACAACGAGATCGGCAATGGAAGAGTGGCAAGGGAGCGAAAACGGGAGAGGCAACGAGAGCAGCAACGAGAGACTGCTAACGAGATCGGCAACAAAAAAGCGATAATGGGAGCAAAATGTCCATCAGCAACAGGGAGTGACAACGGGGAGCGATAACAGGAGTGCATATATTTATTAGACTCATTTTATTTTTTGATTTTTACTCCATTTTTAAGATAAGAAGAAGATACCGACTTTTTTTAACTTTCTGCAATACAAATGTTTTAAGCAAGTTTAAATATAGCTTTTTATCGACTTTTTTAGTTTTCTTTTATTAAACTTTACAATTTTCAAAATATTTATAAATTCATAGCAAATTATAACAATGGTAAAGAGAGATATATTTTTACAATAAGTGTAGGATACACTTTATATAGTGATCTTAACTAAACTAACCAACTTGTAACTAATCCAACTAATTAAAATATTTTAACTAACTTCAATATATTCTAACATCCCCCCGCAAGTTGGAAGTGTGGATTAACATTTTGTAATGGGCTCAACTGAGGAATTGGGCTTAGAAGAGGAGGATGTTGATGAAATTGAAGGTGGGCTTAGCATCAAGCACAAGTCAAGGGATGGGGCCAAAAGAGAGATTGTCAAGCCCAAGTCGCAGAATGATTTCATCATGGACTAGTATTTTACCCGTACATACGCACGGGTGATACTGTATTTGTTATAGTTTGTTACGAAATTATAAATACGTTAAAAGTTGCTAAATGTAATAAAAGAAAAAGGAAAAACTCCATAAAAGGTTATGTTTCAAATTTATAAAAATAGTTGTGTTGCAAAAAGTTTTAAAAAAAAGTCGGTATCATCTTATAATATTAATAATATAGTAAAAATGAGGAAAAAAGAAAATGAGATGTAATAGTGGTGGTATCTTCTTATAATAATGGCGCTCCCGTTGATGCTCCTGTTGGCACTCCCGTTGCTGCTCCCGTTGATGCTCCTGTTGCCGCTTCAGTTAGCGGTATCACTTTTTTTTGACAATCGGTAGTGGTTAAATTAATTGGGTTTAATAGTTTTGAGTTGATTAAAGTAAATAATAAATTCTACATAATTTAATATTAATTTTATTAAGTTTATTTAAATACTGATTTTTTAGAAAAAATAACTTTAAAAAGAAATTTGTTTTTTTTTTAAAAAAAATGACTGCACGCGTCAGCCCGGCAGGCAACAGGCTGCTTTTGCTGCTTTTTGGCGCTCCAGTTGGCGCTTCCGTTGGCGGTCCCGTTGCTGCTCTCGTTGCTGCTCCCGTGCGCCTCACAAAAAAAGTGGATGCGATTTAATTATTGATTTTTTTAAGAAAAATAATTTTGGAAATTTTGCTAGTGGTAAGGGGTGTTCAAAACCGAACCAAACCAAACCGAAAACCGCAAATGGTTTAGTAGTGGTATTATCGTTTTTTTTGACAATTGGTAGTGGTTAAATTAATTGAGTTTAATAGTTTGAGTAGATTATAGTAAATAGTAAATTCTACATAATTTAATATTAATTTAATTAATTTTATGTAACTACCTATTTTTTACAAAAAATAAATAATTTTTTTTTGGCAGTGGGTTGTTTGTATATATTGATAGTAGATTAGTGAGATATTGTGGAATCTTGCCTAGAGATATTTAGATTCTGTTTTGTACAATTGTGTGTCATTGTTGTCCTTTTGTAAAGATTCTCCTAGCTGGATTGAGCCGTTGCAATTACCACAGCTGGCAGTATTCTTTCCTTTCCTATATGTACTAACAGATTCGTTGAATAAAGGCAAGAAGAAAATATTATGAAAAGAGTCACCTCCACTCACGGAGGAATGTTTTAGTGCTTATTTCATTTACACTGTGTTGCCTTTTACTGCTATTCTTCTTCACAAATGGGTGCTTTCATTCGTTTGCAATGAGTACTCCGCCTCCTACTCTGCCGAATCTCACCGATCTCTTACAGCAACTACTCGAAAATCAGCGGAACTTTCAGGAAACGCAGGGCAATTTTCAAACTGAGCTTGCTCAAATGCGCACTCGCTTAGGTCCCCCAGGTTTCCAAGCACTAGGGTTTGAAACACCGGCGCACACCACTGCCTTTGGCACCACCTTCGTGAAGCTTGAGATCCCTCGTTTCGACGGCAAAGAAGCTCTCAGCTGGATCTTCAAGATCAAGCAGTTTTTTGACTTTCATCGCACACCTGAGGTTCAATGCCTCCACATCACCTCTTTCTACATGGAAGGCGAGGCACTTACGTGGTTTCAGTGGATGCACAGTAACAGGCTCATCCATTCCTGGCAAGCTTTCCTCCATGTGTTGGAGATCCGTTTCGCTCCATCTCAATATGAAGATTCGATGGGCGCTCTCTTCAAACTCTGCCAGACAACAACAGTGAAGGAATATCAAAGCACCTTCGAAGCTCTCGCTAACAGGATCGTTGGACTTCCACATGAGTTCTATATCAACTGCTTCATTTCTGGGCTCAAGCCGGAGATTCGCCGGGAAGTTTAGGTATTCCAACCTATTTCCCTTTCTCATGCCATTAGTTTAGTTAAATTACAAGAGGAGAAATTTAATGAGAAACCATCGCACTACTGTCGCCCTGATACCACCGCCACCACCGTCAACCCTAAGACCACCACAAAACCCCTAATAACCTCACACACAAATAACACAGCTACATCCTCTAACCAACCACATACCATCAAACAGCCACCTATCAAACGCCTATCCCGAGCAGAGCTTCAGGCTAGAAGAGAAAAAGGGTTGTGTTACAACTGTGATGAACGATTCCAACCAGGTCACCGCTGTAAACGCCGATTTTTTCTCCTCATTGCCGAGCCTGATGAGCCAGAAAACCCACCAGATATCCACATTGAACCTGTCTTGACAACATCCACAGAAACCCCCAAACACCTCTAGCTCCACCTCAGACCCTACAAGCCCACAGATTAGCCTTCACGCCCTAATGGGCCACACCATACCTCAAACACTGCGTGTCCAGGGACATATCAAGAAACACACCTTAACTGTGCTAATAGATGGTGGCAGCACCCATAACTTCATCCAAGATAGGGTTGCTAAACAATTAGGTTTGTCCCTTGAACCCTCAAAAGCCTTCCAAGTCATGGTGGGTAATGGTGAAGAGCTGAATTGTGCTTACATTTGCAAAAATATTGGCTTGTATTTGGATGGACATTTTTTTTCAGTTGACTTGTTTGTTATTCCTTTGAGTGGTGCTTAAGTTGTGCTAGGTGTTCAATGGCTCAAAACCTTGGGACCAGTTTTGACTGATTACAACAACTTGACTATGTCTTTCACCCTAAATGGCCAAATCACTGAAATTTCTGGTAGCCCTATACCAAATCCCTCTGAAGCCTCCTTACACTAGCTTAAAAGACTAGCCTCAACCCAAGCCATTGACACTATACTCCAATTTCACTTCATTCAACCTACTGACACCAGCCCAAACCCTGACCAACCACACCCACCTGCCATATTAGCTCTCCTCAAACACTACTCCACCCTATTTGACCAACCTACTGCCCTTCCTCCCCCACGCCCCACTGACCACCATATACCACTCTTACATGGCAAAGATCATGTGAATGTGAGACCCTACCGTTACCCTCAGTTTCAGAAACAGGAAATTGAAGCACAGATCCAAGACATGCTCCTCCAGGGAATCATTCAGCCTAGCACTAGTGCTTTCTCTTCTCCAGTATTGTTGGTGAGAAAGAGGGATGGCTCTTGGCGGTTCTGCGTGGATTATAGGGCTTTGAATGCCATTACATTCAAAGACAGATTCCCAATTCCTTCCATTGATGAGTTACTAGATGAGTTTCATGGTACCAAATGGTTCTCAAAATTGGATCTTCGTTCAGGCTACCATCAAATCAGAATGGCTGCTATGGATATACATAAGACAGCATTTCGCACACACCAAGGACACTATGAATTCCTTGTAATGCTCTTTGGGTTGTGCAATTCCCCCTCTACATTTCAGACAACCATGAATACTCTTTTTCAGCCACATCTTCGCAAATTTGTCATTGTTTTCTTCGATGATATACTGTTTTATAGCAAGACTATGGAGGAACACATTATTCATCTAGAAGTAGTTTTTCAATGTTTGATTGAGCAGCAATTTTTTGTGAAGCAAAGTAAATGCAATTTTGCTCAGCCATCAATTGCATACCTTGGCCACATTGTTTCAGAGGCAGGATTTGCCCTAGACCCTGAGAAGATTGCTGCAATGGTAGACTGGCCACGACCCCTAACTATCAAACAACTACGAGGTTTCCTTGGGCTCACAGGTTTCTATAGGAAATTTGTGCGAAATTATGTTACAGTGGCTGCTCCACTCACTGAATTGCTCAAAAAAGATGCCTTCTCTTGGTCTGAGCAAGCTGAGAATGCATTCATAAACTGGAAAAGAGCAATGATTGAAGCTCTAGTCTTAGCACTGCCTGATTTCCAGGAGGAATTTGTATTGGAAACTGATGCCTCGGGCTTAGGCATGAGGGTTGTCCTATGTCAAAAGGGACACCCTATTGCTTATTATAACATAAAGTTTTGTCCAAAGATGTTGAGTTCCTCTACTTATGTAAGGGAGCTATGTGCCATCACCTCAGCAGTGAAAAAGTGGTGTACATACCTCCTTGGCAGAAAATTCAACATATATACTGACCAGAGAAGTCTAAGAGAGCTCATGACACAGATTGTGTAGACCCCAGAGCAGCAATTTTACTTAGCTAATCTACTAGGCAACTCTTATGAAATCATTCACAAGCCTGGTGCCCAAAACCGTGTGGCAGATGCATTGTCCAGAGTTCATGAGCCCCCTCCACAGCTCTTGGCCATCACTATCCCTCACTGGGATTTTTTGGAGCAACTACGTCTCTCTTTGGAGCATGACACTCAACTGCAAGAGCTACTATCTAATGTGCAGCAGAAACTATAATTTTATCCAGGGTATGTTGTCATCAATGGTCTCTTATATTTTCATGATAAGTTGTTTATACCATCCTCTTCCCCAATTAAGCACATGTTACTTGAAGAATTCCATTCCTCACCATTGGGTGGACATAGTGGAGTCCAAAAGACTTTGGGGCGCCTCAAAGAGAATGTGTATTGGGAGGGTATGAGGACTGATGTAGCTACATTTGTGGGGCAATGTCTCATCTGTCAGTAAACTAAACACCCTAACCACAGCCCTTATGGTTTGTTGCAGCCTCTTCCAATCCTTAGTGGTGTTTGGGAATACATCTCTCTTGATTTCATAGTGGGGCTCCCTTCTTTCCAAAGCTATACTGTCATACTAGTTGTTGTGGACCGTTTCTCCAAGGCTGCTCATTTTGGGGCACTTCTTACTCACTTCAATGCTGCCAAGGTTGCTGACTTGTTTGCCCAGACGGTTTGTAAGCTGCATGGAATGTCCAAGAACATTGTCTCAGATAGGGATCCCATATTTCTGAGCACCTTTTGGCATGAATTATTCAAACTCAGTGGTACTAAGCTGAGAACGAGAACTGCTTACCATCCTCAGAGTGATGGTCAGACAGAGATTGTCAACAAGGCTCTCCAAAAATACTTGCGTTGCTTTGTGCACTCAAAACCAAAGGAGTGAGGGAAATTTCTACATTGGGCAGAGTGGCACTACAATACCTCCGTTCATACCACCGCGGGCTATATTCCTTATCAGGTTGTCTATGGTACACCACCACCAAGTTTGCCACAATATCTCAAGGGTAATAGTCACATTGAAGCTGTGGACTCTCTGCTGAGTGAGAGAACAGAGGTTCTTAACAAATTGCGCAGAAAGTTGATCAAAGCTCAGAGCACCATGAAACGGTATGCTGACAGGCGCAGAGTGCCTCACCCCTTTAAGGAGGGGGACATGGTGTTTGTTAAACTGAAGCCATTTCGCCAAAGTTCTATTGTTGGACAGCGTGACCGTAAGCTGTCTAAACGTTACTATGGTCCCTTCAAGTTGAAGAAAGCTATTGGAGAGGTAGCATTTGAGTTGGATTTACCTCCTACCAGCAGGATACACCCTGTTTTCCATGTATCCAAACTCAAACCGTGTCTAGGAACTGCTCAACTAGCCCTGGAATTACCTGCTGAAGCCATTGACAATCATCCAGTCATCACACCTGCAGCTATATTAGACTGACAGTTTGGAGAAGATGCTGATCGTCACAGAGTCTTGGTGCAATGGAATGGGATCTACCCTGAAGATGCTTCTTGGGAATCCCTGATTGACCTGCAAAAGAACTACCCTAGTTTGAACCTTGAGGACAGGGTTCTTGAGGATGGGGAAACGAATGTAATGGGCTCAACTGAGGAATTGGGCTTAGAAGAGGAGGATGGGGATGAAATTGAAGGCGGGCTTAGCATCAAGCACAAGTCAAGGGATAGGGCCAAAAGAGAGATTGTCAAGCCCAAGTGGCAGAATGATTTCATCACGGATTAGTGAGATATTGTGTAATCTTGCCTAGAGATATTTAGATTCTGTTTTGTACTATTGTGTGTCATTGTTGTCCTTTTGTAAAGGTTCTCCTAGTTGGATTGAGCCGTTGCAATTACCACATCTGGCACTATTCTTTCCTAACCTATATGTACTATCAGATTCATTGAATAAAGGCAAGAATAAAATATTATGAAAAGAGTCACCTGCACTCACGGAGGAATGTTTTAGTGCTTATTTCATTTACAGTGTTTTGCCTTTTACTGCTATTCTTCTTCTTTCAGTACGAAATACACTTTATTCATCACACATTTCCAACTTGGAATGAGCAATACAATTAAAGACAAAGAAAATGAAAAAAATAGTAAGGAAAATTACAAGAAAATACAAGTCGTGATTCTATCGGCTAAACACGAAAACTAATGAAGAAATTGATAGCGATCAGAATGCATAACTTTTAGAAGTCTTTGACCAACTTTTGGGCCCTTTTAATCTTCTTCTAGAATCTCCACGACGCTCACCCCCAATGAAATAAAGAACTCCAATCTTGAAAGATTATCAAATGCCAAATTAGGCTAAGAAGAATGATATTTGTTTGCTAACTATCCGTGATATTTCTGGATAGAAGCTAGAATGCCAATTAGGCTATAAAGAATTATGTATGATTGCTTCACTGTCCATGATATTTATGAATAGAAGCTGAAACGCCAATTAGGCTAAGAAGAATGATGTTTGATTGCTTAACTATCCATACTCATTTTGGAAAGAAGCGAAAATGGCAATTAGGTAAAGAAGAATGAAGTTTAATTTCTTAACTATCCATAATCATTTTGGACAGAAGATAAAATGTCAATTAGGCTAAGAAAAATGATGTTTGATTGCTTAACTATCCATCATTATTTTCGACAGAAGCTAAAATGCCAGTAGGCAATGAAGAATGGTATTTGATTGTTTTTGATTTGGACTCCTTAGTCATCAACTTAAATTGCTTGATTTTGACATAGGGAGATTCCACAGTAGAAAGCTTGTAAATTAAATGAAAAAGATTGTCTTAATTCTTGATGATTTCTTTCTCTCTGAAAACGGTATGAATTTGGTCTTCACTACACGGAGGACGTCCATTTTCGTTCTTTCTTTTTTTTTGGATCCTCCTCTGCAATATACAATGAACTAAATCTTGCAAAGATCAAATTGTAGATAGAGTGAAGATATGAAAATGAATAAAATTGTTCTGAAATCTCATAAAGGTGCGGAACAAATAAGATCAAATAGAAGATAAATTGATGAGAATATTTTCTCAATAGTGCAGCAGAATTATTTTGCTTTGATACCAAATTAGTGTATGATACACTTTATATAGTGATCTTAACTAAACTAACAAACTTATAACTAATCTAACTAATTAAACTACTTTAACTAACTTCAATATATTCTAACAAGTTACAACAAAGCCCTCTAATGAAATTGCCTGCTGCATTTCTAGCAATTCCACCACAAGATGAATATCCTCCTGAAAATGATACATCAGTATTAATCTTGACATAGCGTGGGGGGAGGCTTCCAATTCATATTAGCGTAATTTGTACAACCTTCTCTAGAAGCGAGTGGATTATTAAATTCTTTCTCAATTTGATGCACCTTATTGGTAACCTTCTATATTAATGGGTCTCCCATATTTGTTCTCTAAGAAAACACTTCCACTTTGTGTATACGAAAAAATCTAATAATATTATTTGGTGTGGTTGAATTGTTTAAATTTGTTTTCAATTACAAATGACTATAAATGCAAACACAATAATTTTCAGCAAATATCATAATGGGAAAATCTACGTCTCCTGTTCACTAAAGATATGATGTCAAAAATAATTATAATTGGAAAACATTCCCACCTTAAAATCAGTTTTGTAGGATTGAGTTAAATGAAACACAAATTTTAAGATAGCAACAAAGAATATCACGACTCATTATATTACTCATGGTATCATCTACACTTCAAGCCTAACTGTGCTAGACATGATGGAGTATATTGAGGAAAACCCCTTCACCTTGAGAGTACATATAGTCTCAACTCTCTCTTAATAGTGTTTATAAATGAGTATCATACCTGATCTTACAAATCAATTTCGCAGAATTGAGTTAGTCTCAACACAAATTCTAATATATGACGAAAAAATAACTAGCCACATCCAAATGATAGTGAACCTAGAAGCTTGAAATAATTACTTCTAATTTGCCGTGTGTTTATAAATTTTGCCATAGTTCCAAACAATCCATTACACAAACCAAATATTATCATATTGACTAGGCAAAAAACATGCATCTCAAGCACAATATTTGTTGCACCCAAATCCTTTGCCATCTTGATACCCAAAATTAATCCCCAAATTTTAGCCAAAAGGGCAGTACTTGGGGATGCTAACTTACAACAAAACCCTTTAATGAAATTACTAGCCCTAGGGGGGCTTCCAATTCATGTTAGTGTAGTCTGTACGACTGATAACTCTATTTTATATAGAGTTATTTATGCATCTAAACCTAAATAATTACCTAAACTTAAGTACAATATGTGTTAAATATAGTTGTATGAATAAAATAACAACATTTAAGGTTTTAAAGAAGGGTCACACTCATGGCTTAGCATCTTGTGTATATATATATATACTGGTATGTTTGATGTGTTTGTTCAGTGCACCTGAGTTGATGCACCTACACTAGGAAACAACAGTGCACCTGCACTTAATGCTCCTGCACTGAAAACAGATTACAAATGCAAGAAGCACCATAGATCATACCAATGCACCAGCACTTCATTGATGACATCATGCTTAGTCATGGATCACATGGGGCACATGCAACTTGCAAATTTCGGCGCCTACCATAGAAGTTAGCTTTGAAGAGTCACTCACCTAGGGACACTTGGCCATCCATTATTGGACCTCCATTTGTGTTTGAGTGTGGGATTCAATTTGCTGTTTGAAGTTCAGAAACTTAACCCTAGTTAACTCCTCAAGTTAACTTAATCTCCAAGGGAGTCTCACTTTTTGAAGGCTATCAAAGGACCCTAACTTCTCATTTGAAAACACACCTCAAGATATCCTTAGAGTTAGTTTTAGATAGTTTTTAAGTTTTCAGGAAGGTAAGGAAGGAATTGACAACTTCTTTCTTGACTTCCACGTAGTGCTAGCTAAGTGCAGGGAATCAGTGCACCTGCATTGCTTGGGAATTCATGCAAAGGAACTCCAACTTGTGTAACATTTACCTTGTTGCTTTCTTTTATGATTTCAAGTATATAAACATGTTCTATTCAGTTTATATATGTCTTGCAATGTCTAACATGAGCTAAATTTCTTTAGTTGAGATGTTCTAACCTTATAATGATCTTTTAAGTAAGTTGTTGTGCTTTTATACAATGTATGCATTTTAGTTCTTGTGTAACACTTCTTTCAACACTTGTTTTAAGGTTGATCGCTTGAAATAAGTAGATTTGTAAAAGCAGACATGGTTTACAATTAAGAACTCAAGAACTAATAAGGGTGGGTGTTTTAATAAAGTCTTTGTTAACTTGTTTTAATAAAGAAACCTTTGTTAATTCCATGTTACGTCCTAGACATAGGATAACATAGTCCTCAGGGCGATTCAGTGGGTACTTAAGAGGCGGGAATGAACTTATTTAGCATGCCTAGACATAGGAAGCTTGTAATGAAACCCTGAAGAAAGTGACTGAAAAGCACATACTAATGCAGCTGCATCCAGTGCACCTGCACCACTTAAATGCACAAAACTCTTGAAAGTGACTTATTTGGTAAAGACATCTCAACTCTCATTCTCAACTGATTTCCTCTACATTCTATTACTTATTTGCATTCTGTTTACTTATCACCATCATCCCAATTTGTGAGTAGTGTAGTTCACACTAATTTATACACTTTTAAGCTACAAGAGTTAATCCAATCCCTGTGGGTTCGATCTTTTATACTACTTGTTTGTGACTGTGTATACTTGCACACTTTTTCAGCCACCAAGTTTTTGGCGTCGTTGCCTGAGATTGCCATTAATTTTTGTTGTTTAGATTTATAAATTAGTGTTTTATTACTCTGGTAGTTTGTTTCTTAGTGCAGGTGCACAGGATGCATTAGCTTATGCACGGGGCCAATTCACCAGAATTTGAATTAGATCCAGAGATAGAGAGAAGGTTTAGATAGTTGCTGAGACTCCAGAAACTCAATGTCTCGTCAAGGTGAAGGACAAGGCTCAAGACCAGCCTCTGTTAGAGGAGGTCCAATCACACAACCAGATTTTAAAGCAGATCACAGAAATCAGTTCATTCACATGGGACCAATAGGTATGATTAATGATAGAGATAGGCCCATGAGGGATTATGCTATGTTTAATCATCAAAATATGCAAACAAGTATAGCAAGACCTCATATTGATGCTGTGCATTTTGAATTTAAACCCATGATGTTCCAAATGCTACAAACAATTGGTCAATTTGGTGGATTTACTCATGAGGATCCCCATGAGCATTTAAAACAGTTTTTAGAAGTATGTAGTAACTTTATCATTCCCGGTGTTAGTGAAGATGCATTTAGACTTAAGCTATTTCCATATTCTTTGAAAGATAAGGCTAAATCTTGGTTGAATTCATTAGAGCCTAATTCTATTCATTCATGGAATGAAATGGCTGAAAAGTTTTTAGCAAAATATTTTCCACCCATAAAAAATGCCAGAATGAGAAATCATATTACATCTTTTAGACAAAAAGAATTCGAATCATTGTTTGAAGCATGGGAAAGAGGGAAAGAGCTTTTAAGAAAGTGTCCACATCATGGTCTGCCTGTCATTATTCAAATGGAAACTTTTTATAATGGTTTAGAACCCCAAACCGGAATAATGCTTGATGCATCATCTGGGGGTGTGTTATTAAACTTGTCTTATAATGAAGCATGTGAATTGATTGATAGAATTGCAACAAATAGTTCTAGTTGGCCTACTGAGAGGGTGAGTGCCCAAAAGAAACCATCAGGGGTACATGAAATTAGTGAAGTATTAGCCTTATCTGCTCAAGTATCCTCACTAGTAAACATGTTTAAAAACTTCACTTCAACCAGTGCACCTGCACTTACTGCAGCTGCACAAACAGAAAACACTGCAGCAGCCATAGAACAAGCCCCTCCAGAATCTACAAGTTGTGTGTATTGTGGAGGAGGTCACTTGTATGAGGAATGTCCTAGCAACCCTGTCTCTGTCAATATTGTAGGATACAATGGGAATAACAACCCTTACTTTAGCACCTATAACCCTGGCTGGAGGAACCACCCAAATTTTAGATGGAACAATACTAGTGCACCTGCACCTAAGGCATCTGCACCAGTCACACCACCAGGATTCCAATCTCAGAACTACCAAAGACAACAACCACCTGCCAATGATAACTCCTTAGAAGCCTTGCTTAAATCCTTCATTAGTGAAACTAGAACAGCTAGGCAAGCACAAGATGCATCTATAAAGAATTTGGAGAATCAAGTGGGACAATTAGCAATAACTCTGTATCAAAGACCAACAGGTACACTACCATCAAATACAGAAGCTACCACATCCCACGGGCCAGGTAAGGAACAGATGAAGGCCATTTCTCATAGAAATGGAAAGGATCTTGCAGAACCTTATGAGATTGAAGGAGGAGGTAAGGTAGAAAATGAAAAAAAATAAAAACAGAAAAGAAAAAAGTTTGCAAGATGCAGAAGCACCTCATGCGCCTGCATCTCAAGAAGTTCAAATGCCAAGGTTAGTTCCTGAATACCCTCCTCCTCCTTATCCTCAAAGATTAAAAAAGGCATATGAGGAGAAGCAATTCAGTAAGTTTCTTGAAATTTTAAAACAATTTCACATCAATGTTCCCATAGTTGAAGCACTTCAACAAATGCCAAATTATGCAAAATTCATGAAAGATGTGCTTTCAAAAAGAAAAATATTAGGGGATTTTAAAACAGTTGCTATGTCCAAAGAATGTAGTTTAATTTTGCAAAACAAAATTCCAAGGAAATTGAAGGATCTTGGCAGTTTTACAATTCCATTTTCAATTGGAACATTATACACTGGTCGTGCACTATGTGACACTTCAATTAGCAGATAAATCAATAGCATATCCTGAAGGAATTATAGAAGATATTTTGGTTAAAGTTGACAAATTTGTGTTTCCTGCAGATTTTGTTATTCTTGATTTTGATGCAGATAAAGAAGTGCCAATTATCCTTGACCATTCTTAGCAACTGGAAAGACACTCATTGATGTGCAGAAAGGAGAACTGACCATGAGGGTCAATGATCAAGAGGTGAAGTTCAAAGTTATGAATGCTCTAAAGTATCCTAATGAGGATGCTAAGGAGTGTTCATTTGTAGACTCTCTAGATCAAGTAGTGCAGAAGCAATTCCACAAGCAGCATGACCACTTGGCCAATGCTCTAGCATTGACAGAAAAAGAAAAGCTTGTGGAAGAAGATGGGTTAATGGAGCTGGAAGACTCAAGCATCAAAAGAAATGTCCTAGCAACTGAAAGTTTTAAGGAGAGTGAGGGAGGAAGAAATGAATCAGAAGAAGAAGAAGAGAATGTTAAAGAGATTGAGCCTGGACCAGGTCCTACACAAGCCCTCAACAAACAACCAACTCTCTCACCCCAATCCCCACCTCACAAAAATCCAACTCCAAAATCTTCTCCCAAATCAGCCACCACCACACCAACCAAAACACCACCCAACCAGCCTATACTGACACCCTCATCACCAAAATTTACCAAAGAAATTCAAGGCACTGCTGAAATCCACCAACCAGAACCCATCCAGCCATCACCTCAACCAGAACCACAAGTTGAAGTGAACCTTGTTGTAGCATCTGTTGCTACAGCATCTGCTAAACAAGTGAATGCTGCAGCAACTGCTGTAGTAATCAAGAATGTCCAAAGACAAGAGCTAAATAAAGGGAGACAATTTCTTTTGTCCAACTCAAAGCTTAAAGTACTCCCTGAAAAGCTCAAATCTAAACAGTCAGGACCATTTAAATTGGTGAGAATGTATCCTAATGGGGAAGTGGAATTGTTTGATGAAGCCACTGGTTTCACATTCAAAGTCAATGGCAAAAGGGTGAAGCAGTATTATGGAGCACATGTGGTGAGGGACAAAGGCACCACTCATTTCCAAAATCTCTAAATCAAGGAGATAGTCAGGCTGAAAGACTCTTAAATCAAGCGCTTATGGGAGGCAACCCATGATTTTGAATTATTAATTATGTCATTTTTGTTCAATTTTATGTTTTTAGAATGTTTTGCAACAGGTGAAGGAATTCCTATTGCAGATGCAACCAGTGCACCTGCATTGCTCAAATATCCAATGCTCTTGCATCAACTCAACATCACACTTGGATGAAAAAATTTAACTGCTAGCGCATCAAGACCTGATGTAGCCGCATCTGATGTAGGTGCATCCAAAGCTGAGGGCCACAAGAAGAAGAAACAGAGAATCAAGCATGCACCAGTGAGGTCTAGTTCAAGGCTCAGGAGTGGGTAACAAAACAGTAAAACTTTTGAATGTTGTTATTGTTGAACCAAGGACAAACACTCGTTGTTTTGTATGATAACAAATTTTATCTTGTCTACTAATGGTTCAAGATGAATAAAGTACAGGACAGAAATCAAAAAGCAGGAAATATTAAAGTGGAGCAACTTGGAGAAGAAGCCGCCGTAGAAGAATCAATACCTAATTGTTTATCCGCTTTCAATAGGACAAAGTGTAAGGTCCTATCACTTAAGGTCTATGACATTTTAATAGCTGAGAGATGATTTTTGAAAACATGCATCATGCATCAAAAAAAGCTTTGGAAAATATGTTATGCATGCATGACAAGCTTTGGAAAATATTTTATACATGCATGGCAAAGCCCTAAACCTATGCTTTGGAAAATATGTTATGCATGCATGGCAAGCTTTGGAAAATATTTTATGCATGCATGGCAAAGCCCTAAACCTAAAAACAACTTTGTGAAAACCTAGAATTGATTCCTATCTTTTTTCCTAAAGTGCATAATCGATTCCTATCTTTTTTCTAAAGTGCAAAATCGATTTCCTAATCTATAGGAAGAAAGAAATCGATTTCCTACCTTATTATGAAGTAATGAAATCAATTATCTAATAGATTAGGAAGCACATAATCGATTATCTAATAGATTAGGAAGCACATAATCGATTTCTCCTATATTTTAGCCTAACTATGTAATCGATTATATCCTATTTTAACTAAAGCATGAAATCGATTCTTTGATGTTTTAAAGAGCCAAGAATCGATTCCTCACTCATTTAACTAAGCTTGGAATCGATTCATGTGATTTTTCAAAGGCAAGGAATCGATTATCACATTATTACACATCATACATAATCGATTCTTTCATTGCATTAAATGTTTTTTCCAAATCCTATATTTTTCTAAGCCTATAAATAGGCAGGTGTGATTCACATTTCAAACACGCCACAACACAACAACACCTCTCTACTTCTCACCTACGAAATTCTAGATCTGAGAAAGAGAGAAAATAGAGCTATCATAGTCATATCATTTGCTATAGATCTAGTCACTCATCTCTCTCAATTATTATATTGTCATACTATCTGAAGTGATTAGATCATAGCTTCTATATTGTAATCTACTATTGTGGGGTCATTTTGAAATCCTGGGAAGTATTCTTGGGTCATTCAATCAGGAGATTGAAGCGGTTTTTTGAAATCCTGGGAAGTGTTCTTGGGTCTCTCAATCGAGGAGATTGAGTTGGTTTGAAATCCTGGGAGGTGCTCTTGGGTCGTTCAATCAGGAGATTGAAGTGGTTGTGAAATCCTTAGCTGTGTGCTCGGGTTCTCAATTAGGGTTAATTGAGATTAGCTATAGGGAAGTTGCTTGCTTGTAAACATTGAAGAGGTTCTTCTCATATAGTGGTTGTTATCAAGTCCAAAAGTTGCAAAGTCGGAGGCCGAGGACGTATGGCTTTTATCCCGAACCTCGTAAAATTCCTGGTGTATCTCTATCCCTCTCTCTTTACTTTATTTACTGTTTATATCTGTTTATAATTATATTCAATAACACTGCGCCGATCTGTTTATTGCTATCATTACGCTGCTTATAATATATGTCTATCCTGAACTCTGATAATAGCGTAATACCTCACTGTGCCTAATCTGCTTGCTTACATACATCATATAAGTTTAAATCTCAGATTCCGCATTTGATTTAAACAAGCATTGCAAAAGTTTTTGAAAACCGAAAAAGAATTCAAGTTTTGCACAGAACCTTATTCACCCCCCCCCCCCCCCTCTAAGGTTATCATATAGTCCAACAGTTATATTTTACTTTTAGCTACTTAGTATATTATGCAATATCGTCTATGTACTAACCCCTCTCCCCATTTTTAAACAAATATTTTGAACTCAACTTAGTAGTGAGGACACCGCTCAACTCTAAGTTGGGGGGAGCACTTTATACTTTATCACTCTATGCACGTGTGTGTTTTAAATAGTTATGTGTGTTTGTTTTAAGTACTTATATATGTTTGTGTTATTATCTGTTATAGATATGTGTTTGTTTGTCCATGTGAAATAGTTTTAATTTAATTTTAGTATTAGATGTACTCAACAAAGTAGTTTGAAATGCATTAAACTGTTTTCAAAAAGTAGCAATTCCTTTTCAAAAAACAGTAGGTGCATAAATTATGTTGTTAGGCGCATCAAAATTGTTTCTATGTTCAAAGTAGGATTTGATAGTTTTGAAGCATGATCAGCTTAGATTCTTTTTCACAAACTTAGCCAAATGCATTCTTTGAACTGAATTTTAATGAAGAAAGAAGAAAAAGAAAAGAAGCCTTGTTTTCCCCAAATGACCAATTTTATTATTACTTTGACACATCAAAGCTGAGTTTTGAAAAGAACCTTGCTATTTGGAAAACTATCCGATGCAAGAGGAATATTTAGAAAGCCAAGGTCAAAATCAAATTTTTACTAAAAATATAGAAGAGCATAAGGAATTAAGTTTGGGGGAGTTTCCATGAATACTGAGGCAAAGTATGATGAACTTAGAGTAGTCAATGCCATAGGTTATCAAAAAAAAAGGTTCAAAGTGTTATAATTAGCTATATTTGCCTGAGTTATTAAACTGTACCCGTTCCAAAAGTGCATTTGATTTGAAAAGAAAAATTCAAGAAGAAAAGAAAGAAAAAGAAGAAATGAAAAGAAAATCAAAGAAAAAAGTATGCATAAGGGGGTCAGTGAGGAGGGCAATATATGCTACAAAGTCTTGAAAGTAGTAACAGTGCAGCTGCACTCAATGCACCTACACCGTCATAGTATAAGTGCATCTGCACTTCAGAAAAGTGATGCACCTGCACTCAATGCATCTGAATCAAGAAAGACCACCAAAAGACCTATCTATATATATAATTTATACTGTATAATTCCAAGATTATGTTTATTTTTATTAACGGCCCTTGCGGTCCACGGTTTTATTAACGGCCCTTGCGGTCCACGGTTTTATTAACGGCCCTTGCGGTCCATGGTTTTATGAACGGCCCAATTCGGGTTCATGGAATGTGTTATGGATTTGATTGTCATGCTATGATTGTGATTGAGATAAGCGTATGCCATGGATATTGCTTTATGTGATTGATGTATTGTGCTGGACTGATTGGATTAGCATCATGATAAGTTAGGATAGTAAACCTTAGTAAGCCGTGTGAGATCACCTAATAATAAGATCATGTTAGTACAAGACTAAGTTAAGTACAAGTTCACTGTTAAGCATAAGCTCATGGTTTGATTAAGTTCATTGTTCACTGATCACGGTTCACGGTTTACTGCTCATTGGTTATTGTTCATCGTTCACTGTTCACTGCTCATTGTTCATGTATTTATATTATACATCATGTTAGGGTGACGACCCTAGTTTTCAATATTAGTGTACTAAGGGCGAGGAAGTCATGATTCCTTATGACCTTAGGCCCCGTCATTGTTTGTCCCTTGGTAGTAGAAATGGCCGGGGACCGGGTTTGCCGGTGCTTTCAAATAAAGTCACCGGTGATATGCTAAGAATCATTGTCATTGTGTGTGTCTTGTGTGTCGCTTAGAAGGGCCACGAGTACACGTTGTATGTTCCACGTAGTCGAATTAAAGACTACGAACTCATGAATCAAGAATAACGAATCAAGCATAACTGAACCGCGAGAGTTAGTAAGAGGTCGCGCTAGAACTCACTGAGACAAGTTGTCTCACCCAATCCATTGTTGTTGTTTTTCAGTTACGCAGGGAAAGTTGAAGACCGTGAGGCACGGCTATGGAGACGCTTGAGGAGCGGCCGCTATCTTTATTTCATTATGTCTTGTATTTCAGTTTCCTTTGTATTTCCGTATTTCTATTCAGTATCTTAAGACTATTCGATTGTACGACTTATGTCTTTCAAGTTGTAAATCGCTTCCGCAGACTTTCGGTTTTGAGTATTGAACACTAGTTTGAGTTATGTGAGGACCGACTTTATTTATATTATGTTCAGATGTGTAAGTGCGTTTAATGAGTTTCATCGAAGTTTAGAATGTGTTCAATATTTTAAAAGGAAAGTCACTCTGATGTATGCCAGTAGTGCATTTCGGTAGTTTCTACAAGTTAGAAATTACTGGGGTGTTACAATTGGTATCAGAGCAGTTCGACCTAGTCGGACTTAGAATCAAGAGTCTCTTACGTCTTCTAAGTGTGATTCCTCTTAATATGCTATTAGACATTGAGCCTGATCAACTCAATACTTTGTGCATATTTCGCAGAATCATGGCTGGTAGAGGTAGGGGAAGCGTCCCCGTCGATCCACACTTCGAATGGATGCAGAAGGTCATCGAGGCGCAGCAGAAGATGATTACGTTCGAGCAAGGTCTCCGTGGTGATGTGAACCAGGGTCTTAGTTCCTATGCTATGACCAGTCATCCGGCATTGGTGCAACAAGCATATGTTGCAGAAGCGGATCTCAACAGGATGTATGAAGAAAGGAAAGCGTATCGGAAAGAGAAGAAGAAAGCATTGGGGCTGCCAACTCGAAGTGATGAGCCGAAGGGTATCTATAACAAAGGAAAGCAAGCTACGGCATCCGAACTACTAAGGTCCGGTAAGTGTCCGAAATGCGGAAGGCCTCACACTGGAGAGTGTCGTCTGGGATCCATTGTGTGTTACTACTGCAAGGAAGAAGGGCATTCTGCTAACGAGTGCCCGGTGAAGAAGAGGAATTGAGAAGAGAATGCTAACTCCGCGAGCGGAAAAGTCTTTGTATTGGACGCTCAGAAAGGCGAAGCTAATGTTGGATCGGCGAAAAGTATATTGTGTGCTAATTGTTTTGATTGGTCCAATTTTGAGAACAAAATTTTTAAAAGTTGGGATGATTGTAATACCCCCAATTTTCGCTATTTAAATTATTTGGCGTGAATTGATTTGTTAAGTTTATTGAAAATAAAATGGAATTTTTGCTTGATTAGATAAATTATGGTGTGCTTGGTTGTTAAGATAAATGAATTTTCTTAAGTCAAGTGTTAGTTAGGATGAGGAGAATAAGTAGATGAAGGGTAGGAAGGTAATTTCACCCCCCATTAAGTGAACAGCTGAACAAAACCCCACCTCAAACAGCCACACTTCATTTCATTTTCACATTTTCAGAAAGTGGAAATTTGAGAAAAATAGAGAGAAAGGAGGAGAGGGGGGCGTGAGAGAGAAAGAGAGCTTGGAGGGGAGAGCTTCCATGAAAATCTGATGCATGTTTCATCCATCTACTCCATTCCATTCAGCTCAATCTCCTCTTTGCATTGATACAAGTTTCATCACCTAGAAATCATCCATCCTCTTCTTCCCATTTTTGAAGTTCAAGCTCAATAATGGGTCATCAATGGAGTTTGGTCACCTTGGTGATAGTTGCTGAGGTTAGAGGCTAGTGTGGGAAACAAACTCAGTAGCTGATCCTTCATCCATTCCTTTTCTTTCATCCAGAATTTTGTAATCCACCAAACACAAGTTGCCATATCTGTCCAAGCTCCAAAGTCTATGATGAGGGGTCTCCCTAGGTTGCATGTTCAGCATTTTGCTATTCGGAGCTGTTAAGGAGCCTTCATTTCAATTCCTTTGGGATTCCAAAACCTCGTTCAAGCATTAGAAAGAAGAAGTGGGTAGCTAGGATTCGAATTGGGTAGCCTTCCAAAGGTTCGGGTAGCTGGGTTCGTTGTTGGAGCGGATTCGAGGAGGGTTCGTTGTTCGTGGTTTTTGGAACGGTTGAACTCTCGGAGTCTCGGCGTTGTGTGTGATTTCATCACATTAGGTGAGTTCTATACTCACTAGGGAATTAATTTCAGAATATTGGTCATGCTTTCTGAGTCGGTCTTTCGTTTTGTGAAAATCATCGTTAAAAACCGTTTTGCGAAAATGTCGTTTTTAAGTCATAGAACCGTTCGATTTGTTTGGCTGAAACTATGATTTGAATTGCATGATTGGTATGTTAATCAATGTGTATTGACTGCTGGAATGGATGGTTGGATTGGTTGCTGTTTGAATGTTTATAATGTGCTGCTAAATTCACTATGTAGAGCCATTCTGGATAGGTTCGGTTTTATGATAACTGGGACTGTTTTACCGGTTCAAAAATTAGATAACTTACCTTTTTAGAAACTAGATTGAATACTTGTCATTTTGGCTTTGGAATGGTTGCATTTGGACTTGTGTAGCTCAAGATATGAGCATCACAAGTTAGGGTAGAATTCTGGAGACAGTTTGAGAATAGGTTCGGTTTATGGGCATCTGGGGATGATATAGGTATCCAAAAATTATGTGGTAAATTGTTTTAGAAACTAGACTGAATGCTCGTCAATTTGGTCTTGATTTGGTTGAATTTGGAATTGTGTAGCTCAAGATATGAGCATCACAAGTTAGGGTAAAATTCTGTGTAATTTCGCGTCGCGACCCGTGGCCATCGCGTCGCGACTTCCCTTAATTTTTGCAACGCAAAACTTTCTGTCACTTTTCGCGTCACGACGGAACCAGTTCGCGTCGCGACGCTTTGCAGTTTTTCAGCAAAATACCCTAAACTTGTTTTCGCAATAACTTTTGATCCGGGAACCCGATTGAGGTGTTCTCAGATGCGTTTTAAAGCTTATTCAAAGACCTATCTATATATATAATTTATACTGTATAATTCCATGATTATGTTTATTTTTATTAACGGCCCTTGCGGTCCACGGTTTTATTAACGGCCCTTATGGTCCACGGTTTTATTAACGGCCCTTGCGGTCCACGGTTTTATTAACGGCCCTTGCGGTCCATGGTTTTATGAACGGCCCAATTCGGGTTCATGGAATGTGTTATGGATTTGATTGTCATGCTATGATTGTGATTGAGATAAGCGTATGCCATGGATATTGCTTTATGTGATTGATGTATTGTGCTGGACTGATTGGATTAGCATCATGATAAGTTAGGATAGTAAACCTTAGTAAGCCGTGTGAGATCACCTAATAATAAGATCATGTTAGTACAAGACTAAGTTAAGTACAAGTTCACTGTTAAGCATAAGCTCATGGTTTGATTAAGTTCATTGTTCACTGATCACGGTTCACGGTTTACTGCTCGTTGGTTATTGTTCATCGTTCACTGTTCACTGCTCATTGTTCATGTATTTATATTATACATCATGTTAGGGTGACGACCCTAGTTTTCAATATTAGTGTACTAAGGGCGAGGAAGTCATGATTCCTTATGACCTTAGGCCCCGTCATTGTTTGTCCCTTGGTAGTAGAAATGGTCGGGGACCGGGTTTGCCGGTGCTTTCAAATAAAGTCACCGGTGATATGCTAAGAATCATTGTCATTGTGTGTGCCTTGTGTGTCGCTTAGAAGGGCCACGAGTACACGTTGTATGTTCCACGTAGTCGAATTAAAGACTACGAACTCATGAATCAAGAATAACGAATCAAGCATAACTGAACCGCGAGAGTTAGTAAGAGGTCGCGCTAGAACTCACTGAGACAAGTTGTCTCACCCAATCCATTGTTGTTGTTTTTCAGTTACGCAGGGAAAGTTGAAGACCGTGAGGCACGGCTATGGAGACGCTTGAGGAGCGGCCGCTATCTTTATTTCATTATGTCTTGTATTTCAGTTTCCTTTGTATTTCCGTATTTCTATTCAGTATCTTAAGACTATTCGATTGTACGACTTATGTCTTTCAAGTTGTAAATCGCTTCCGCAGACTTTCGGTTTTGAGTATTGAACACTAGTTTGAGTTATGTGAGGACCGACTTTATTTATATTATGTTCAGATGTGTAAGTGCGTTTAATGAGTTTCATCGAAGTTTAGAATGTGTTCAATATTTTAAAAGGAAAGTCACTCTGATGTATGCCAGTAGTGCATTTCGGTAGTTTCTACAAGTTAGAAATTACTGGGGTGTTACAATTGGTATCAGAGCAGTTCGACCTAGTCGGACTTAGAATCAAGAGTCTCTTACGTCTTCTAAGTGTGATTCCTCTTAATATGCTATTAGACATTGAGCCTGATCAACTCAATACTTTGTGCATATTTCGCAGAATCATGGCTGGTAGAGGTAGGGGAAGCGTCCCCGTCGATCCACACTTCGAATGGATGCAGAAGGTCATCGAGGCGCAGCAGAAGATGATTACGTTCGAGCAAGGTCTCCGTGGTGATGTGAACCAGGGTCTTAGTTCCTATGCTATGACCAGTCATCCGGCATTGGTGCAACAAGCATATGTTGCAGAAGCGGATCTCAACAGGATGTATGAAGAAAGGAAAGCGTATCGGAAAGAGAAGAAGAAAGCATTGGGGCTGCCAACTCGAAGTGATGAGCCGAAGGGTATCTATAACAAAGGAAAGCAAGCTACGGCATCCGAACTACTAAGGTCCGGTAAGTGTCCGAAATGCGGAAGGCCTCACACTGGAGAGTGTCGTCTGGGATCCATTGTGTGTTACTACTGCAAGGAAGAAGGGCATTCTGCTAACGAGTGCCCGGTGAAGAAGAGGAATTGAGAAGAGAATGCTAACTCCGCGAGCGGAAAAGTCTTTGTATTGGACGCTCAGAAAGGCGAAGCTAATGTTGGATCGGCGAAAAGTATATTGTGTGCTAATTGTTTTGATTGGTCCAATTTTGAGGACAAAATTTTTAAAAGTTGGGATGATTGTAATACCCCCAATTTTCGCTATTTAAATTATTTGGCGTGAATTGATTTGTTAAGTTTATTGAAAATAAAATGAAATTTTTGCTTGATTAGATAAATTATGGTGTGCTTGGTTGTTAAGATAAATGAATTTTCTTAAGTCAAGTGTTAGTTAGGATGAGGAGAATAAGTAGATGAAGGGTAGGAAGGTAATTTCACCCCCCATTAAGTGAACAGCTGAACAAAACCCCACCTCAAACAGCCACACTTCATTTCATTTTCACATTTTCAGAAAGTGGAAATTTGAGAAAAATAGAGAGAAAGGAGGAGAGGGGGGCGTGAGAGAGAAAGAGAGCTTGGAGGGGAGAGCTTCCATGAAAATCTGATGCATGTTTCATCCATCTACTCCATTCCATTCAGCTCAATCTCCTCTTTGCATTGATACAAGTTTCATCACCTAGAAATCATCCATCCTCTTCTTCCCATTTTTGAAGTTCAAGCTCAATAATGGGTCATCAATGGAGTTTGGTCACCTTGGTGATAGTTGCTGAGGTTAGAGGCTAGTGTGGGAAACAAACTCAGTAGCTGATCCTTCATCCATTCCTTTTCTTTCATCCAGAATTTTGTAATCCACCAAACACAAGTTGCCATATCTGTCCAAGCTCCAAAGTCTATGATGAGGGGTCTCCCTAGGTTGCATGTTCAGCATTTTGCTATTCGGAGCTGTTAAGGAGCCTTCATTTCAATTCCTTTGGGATTCCAAAACCTCGTTCAAGCATTAGAAAGAAGAAGTGGGTAGCTAGGATTCGAATTGGGTAGCCTTCCAAAGGTTCGGGTAGTTGGGTTCGTTGTTGGAGCGGATTCGAGGAGGGTTCGTTGTTCGTGGTTTTTGGAACGGTTGAACTCTCGGAGTCTCGGCGTTGTGTGTGATTTCATCACATTAGGTGAGTTCTATACTCACTAGGGAATTAATTTCAGAATATTGGTCATGCTTTCTGAGTCGGTCTTTCGTTTTGTGAAAATCATCGTTAAAAACCGTTTTGCGAAAATGTCGTTTTTAAGTCATAGAACCGTTCGATTTGTTTGGCTGAAACTATGATTTGAATTGCATGATTGGTATGTTAATCAATGTGTATTGACTGCTGGAATGGATGGTTGGATTGGTTGCTGTTTGAATGTTTATAATGTGCTGCTAAATTCACTATGTAGAGCCATTCTGGATAGGTTCGGTTTTATGATAACTGGGACTGTTTTACCGGTTCAAAAATTAGATAACTTACCTTTTTAGAAACTAGATTGAATACTTGTCATTTTGGCTTTGGAATGGTTGCATTTGGACTTGTGTAGCTCAAGATATGAGCATCACAAGTTAGGGTAGAATTCTGGAGACAGTTTGAGAATAGGTTCGGTTTATGGGCATCTGGGGATGATATAGGTATCCAAAAATTATGTGGTAAATTGTTTTAGAAACTAGACTGAATGCTCGTCAATTTGGTCTTGATTTGGTTGAATTTGGAATTGTGTAGCTCAAGATATGAGCATCACAAGTTAGGGTAAAATTCTGTGTAATTTCGCGTCGCGACCCGTGGCCATCGCGTCGCGACTTCCCTTAATTTTTGCAACGCAAAACTTTCTGTCACTTTTCGCGTCACGACGGAACCAGTTCGCGTCGCGACGCTTTGCAGTTTTTCAGCAAAATACCCTAAACTTGTTTTCGCAATAACTTTTGATCCGGGAACCCGATTGAGGTGTTCTCAGATGCGTTTTAAAGCTTATTCAAAGACCTATCTATATATATAATTTATACTGTATAATTCCATGATTATGTTTATTTTTATTAACGGCCCTTGCGGTCCACGGTTTTATTAACGGCCCTTATGGTCCACGGTTTTATTAACGGCCCTTGCGGTCCACGGTTTTATTAACGGCCCTTGCGGTCCATGGTTTTATGAACGGCCCAATTCGGGTTCATGGAATGTGTTATGGATTTGATTGTCATGCTATGATTGTGATTGAGATAAGCGTATGCCATGGATATTGCTTTATGTGATTGATGTATTGTGCTGGACTGATTGGATTAGCATCATGATAAGTTAGGATAGTAAACCTTAGTAAGCCGTGTGAGATCACCTAATAATAAGATCATGTTAGTACAAGACTAAGTTAAGTACAAGTTCACTGTTAAGCATAAGCTCATGGTTTGATTAAGTTCATTGTTCACTGATCACGGTTCACGGTTTACTGCTCGTTGGTTATTGTTCATCGTTCACTGTTCACTGCTCATTGTTCATGTATTTATATTATACATCATGTTAGGGTGACGACCCTAGTTTTCAATATTAGTGTACTAAGGGCGAGGAAGTCATGATTCCTTATGACCTTAGGCCCCGTCATTGTTTGTCCCTTGGTAGTAGAAATGGCCGGGGACCGGGTTTGCCGGTGCTTTCAAATAAAGTCACCGGTGATATGCTAAGAATCATTGTCATTGTGTGTGTCTTGTGTGTCGCTTAGAAGGGCCACGAGTACACGTTGTATGTTCCACGTAGTCGAATTAAAGACTACGAACTCATGAATCAAGAATAACGAATCAAGCATAACTGAACCGCGAGAGTTAGTAAGAGGTCGCGCTAGAACTCACTGAGACAAGTTGTCTCACCCAATCCATTGTTGTTGTTTTTCAGTTACGCAGGGAAAGTTGAAGACCGTGAGGCACGGCTATGGAGACGCTTGAGGAGCGGCCGCTATCTTTATTTCATTATGTCTTGTATTTCAGTTTCCTTTGTATTTCCGTATTTCTATTCAGTATCTTAAGACTATTCGATTGTACGACTTATGTCTTTCAAGTTGTAAATCGCTTCCGCAGACTTTCGGTTTTGAGTATTGAACACTAGTTTGAGTTATGTGAGGACCGACTTTATTTATATTATGTTCAGATGTGTAAGTGCGTTTAATGAGTTTCATCGAAGTTTAGAATGTGTTCAATATTTTAAAAGGAAAGTCACTCTGATGTATGCCAGTAGTGCATTTCGGTAGTTTCTACAAGTTAGAAATTACTGGGGTGTTACAATTGGTATCAGAGCAGTTCGACCTAGTCGGACTTAGAATCAAGAGTCTCTTACGTCTTCTAAGTGTGATTCCTCTTAATATGCTATTAGACATTGAGCCTGATCAACTCAATACTTTGTGCATATTTCGCAGAATCATGGCTGGTAGAGGTAGGGGAAGCGTCCCCGTCGATCCACACTTCGAATGGATGCAGAAGGTCATCGAGGCGCAGCAGAAGATGATTACGTTCGAGCAAGGTCTCCGTGGTGATGTGAACCAGGGTCTTAGTTCCTATGCTATGACCAGTCATCCGGCATTGGTGCAACAAGCATATGTTGCAGAAGCGGATCTCAACAGGATGTATGAAGAAAGGAAAGCGTATCGGAAAGAGAAGAAGAAAGCATTGGGGCTGCCAACTCGAAGTGATGAGCCGAAGGGTATCTATAACAAAGGAAAGCAAGCTACGGCATCCGAACTACTAAGGTCCGGTAAGTGTCCGAAATGCGGAAGGCCTCACACTGGAGAGTGTCGTCTGGGATCCATTGTGTGTTACTACTGCAAGGAAGAAGGGCATTCTGCTAACGAGTGCCCGGTGAAGAAGAGGAATTGAGAAGAGAATGCTAACTCCGCGAGCGGAAAAGTCTTTGTATTGGACGCTCAGAAAGGCGAAGCTAATGTTGGATCGGCGAAAAGTATATTGTGTGCTAATTGTTTTGATTGGTCCAATTTTGAGAACAAAATTTTTAAAAGTTGGGATGATTGTAATACCCCCAATTTTCGCTATTTAAATTATTTGGCGTGAATTGATTTGTTAAGTTTATTGAAAATAAAATGGAATTTTTGCTTGATTAGATAAATTATGGTGTGCTTGGTTGTTAAGATAAATGAATTTTCTTAAGTCAAGTGTTAGTTAGGATGAGGAGAATAAGTAGATGAAGGGTAGGAAGGTAATTTCACCCCCCATTAAGTGAACAGCTGAACAAAACCCCACCTCAAACAGCCACACTTCATTTCATTTTCACATTTTCAGAAAGTGGAAATTTGAGAAAAATAGAGAGAAAGGAGGAGAGGGGGGCGTGAGAGAGAAAGAGAGCTTGGAGGGGAGAGCTTCCATGAAAATCTGATGCATGTTTCATCCATCTACTCCATTCCATTCAGCTCAATCTCCTCTTTGCATTGATACAAGTTTCATCACCTAGAAATCATCCATCCTCTTCTTCCCATTTTTGAAGTTCAAGCTCAATAATGGGTCATCAATGGAGTTTGGTCACCTTGGTGATAGTTGCTGAGGTTAGAGGCTAGTGTGGGAAACAAACTCAGTAGCTGATCCTTCATCCATTCCTTTTCTTTCATCCAGAATTTTGTAATCCACCAAACACAAGTTGCCATATCTGTCCAAGCTCCAAAGTCTATGATGAGGGGTCTCCCTAGGTTGCATGTTCAGCATTTTGCTATTCGGAGCTGTTAAGGAGCCTTCATTTCAATTCCTTTGGGATTCCAAAACCTCGTTCAAGCATTAGAAAGAAGAAGTGGGTAGCTAGGATTCGAATTGGGTAGCCTTCCAAAGGTTCGGGTAGCTGGGTTCGTTGTTGGAGCGGATTCGAGGAGGGTTCGTTGTTCGTGGTTTTTGGAACGGTTGAACTCTCGGAGTCTCGGCGTTGTGTGTGATTTCATCACATTAGGTGAGTTCTATACTCACTAGGGAATTAATTTCAGAATATTGGTCATGCTTTCTGAGTCGGTCTTTCGTTTTGTGAAAATCATCGTTAAAAACCGTTTTGCGAAAATGTCGTTTTTAAGTCATAGAACCGTTCGATTTGTTTGGCTGAAACTATGATTTGAATTGCATGATTGGTATGTTAATCAATGTGTATTGACTGCTGGAATGGATGGTTGGATTGGTTGCTGTTTGAATGTTTATAATGTGCTGCTAAATTCACTATGTAGAGCCATTCTGGATAGGTTCGGTTTTATGATAACTGGGACTGTTTTACCGGTTCAAAAATTAGATAACTTACCTTTTTAGAAACTAGATTGAATACTTGTCATTTTGGCTTTGGAATGGTTGCATTTGGACTTGTGTAGCTCAAGATATGAGCATCACAAGTTAGGGTAGAATTCTGGAGACAGTTTGAGAATAGGTTCGGTTTATGGGCATCTGGGGATGATATAGGTATCCAAAAATTATGTGGTAAATTGTTTTAGAAACTAGACTGAATGCTCGTCAATTTGGTCTTGATTTGGTTGAATTTGGAATTGTGTAGCTCAAGATATGAGCATCACAAGTTAGGGTAAAATTCTGTGTAATTTCGCGTCGCGACCCGTGGCCATCGCGTCGCGACTTCCCTTAATTTTTGCAACGCAAAACTTTCTGTCACTTTTCGCGTCACGACGGAACCAGTTCGCGTCGCGACGCTTTGCAGTTTTTCAGCAAAATACCCTAAACTTGTTTTCGCAATAACTTTTGATCCGGGAACCCGATTGAGGTGTTCTCAGATGCGTTTTAAAGCTTATTCAAAGACCTATCTATATATATAATTTATACTGTATAATTCCATGATTATGTTTATTTTTATTAACGGCCCTTGCGGTCCACGGTTTTATTAACGGCCCTTATGGTCCACGGTTTTATTAACGGCCCTTGCGGTCCACGGTTTTATTAACGGCCCTTGCGGTCCATGGTTTTATGAACGGCCCAATTCGGGTTCATGGAATGTGTTATGGATTTGATTGTCATGCTATGATTGTGATTGAGATAAGCGTATGCCATGGATATTGCTTTATGTGATTGATGTATTGTGCTGGACTGATTGGATTAGCATCATGATAAGTTAGGATAGTAAACCTTAGTAAGCCGTGTGAGATCACCTAATAATAAGATCATGTTAGTACAAGACTAAGTTAAGTACAAGTTCACTGTTAAGCATAAGCTCATGGTTTGATTAAGTTCATTGTTCACTGATCACGGTTCACGGTTTACTGCTCGTTGGTTATTGTTCATCGTTCACTGTTCACTGCTCATTGTTCATGTATTTATATTATACATCATGTTAGGGTGACGACCCTAGTTTTCAATATTAGTGTACTAAGGGCGAGGAAGTCATGATTCCTTATGACCTTAGGCCCCGTCATTGTTTGTCCCTTGGTAGTAGAAATGGTCGGGGACCGGGTTTGCCGGTGCTTTCAAATAAAGTCACCGGTGATATGCTAAGAATCATTGTCATTGTGTGTGCCTTGTGTGTCGCTTAGAAGGGCCACGAGTACACGTTGTATGTTCCACGTAGTCGAATTAAAGACTACGAACTCATGAATCAAGAATAACGAATCAAGCATAACTGAACCGCGAGAGTTAGTAAGAGGTCGCGCTAGAACTCACTGAGACAAGTTGTCTCACCCAATCCATTGTTGTTGTTTTTCAGTTACGCAGGGAAAGTTGAAGACCGTGAGGCACGGCTATGGAGACGCTTGAGGAGCGGCCGCTATCTTTATTTCATTATGTCTTGTATTTCAGTTTCCTTTGTATTTCCGTATTTCTATTCAGTATCTTAAGACTATTCGATTGTACGACTTATGTCTTTCAAGTTGTAAATCGCTTCCGCAGACTTTCGGTTTTGAGTATTGAACACTAGTTTGAGTTATGTGAGGACCGACTTTATTTATATTATGTTCAGATGTGTAAGTGCGTTTAATGAGTTTCATCGAAGTTTAGAATGTGTTCAATATTTTAAAAGGAAAGTCACTCTGATGTATGCCAGTAGTGCATTTCGGTAGTTTCTACAAGTTAGAAATTACTGGGGTGTTACAATTGGTATCAGAGCAGTTCGACCTAGTCGGACTTAGAATCAAGAGTCTCTTACGTCTTCTAAGTGTGATTCCTCTTAATATGCTATTAGACATTGAGCCTGATCAACTCAATACTTTGTGCATATTTCGCAGAATCATGGCTGGTAGAGGTAGGGGAAGCGTCCCCGTCGATCCACACTTCGAATGGATGCAGAAGGTCATCGAGGCGCAGCAGAAGATGATTACGTTCGAGCAAGGTCTCCGTGGTGATGTGAACCAGGGTCTTAGTTCCTATGCTATGACCAGTCATCCGGCATTGGTGCAACAAGCATATGTTGCAGAAGCGGATCTCAACAGGATGTATGAAGAAAGGAAAGCGTATCGGAAAGAGAAGAAGAAAGCATTGGGGCTGCCAACTCGAAGTGATGAGCCGAAGGGTATCTATAACAAAGGAAAGCAAGCTACGGCATCCGAACTACTAAGGTCCGGTAAGTGTCCGAAATGCGGAAGGCCTCACACTGGAGAGTGTCGTCTGGGATCCATTGTGTGTTACTACTGCAAGGAAGAAGGGCATTCTGCTAACGAGTGCCCGGTGAAGAAGAGGAATTGAGAAGAGAATGCTAACTCCGCGAGCGGAAAAGTCTTTGTATTGGACGCTCAGAAAGGCGAAGCTAATGTTGGATCGGCGAAAAGTATATTGTGTGCTAATTGTTTTGATTGGTCCAATTTTGAGGACAAAATTTTTAAAAGTTGGGATGATTGTAATACCCCCAATTTTCGCTATTTAAATTATTTGGCGTGAATTGATTTGTTAAGTTTATTGAAAATAAAATGAAATTTTTGCTTGATTAGATAAATTATGGTGTGCTTGGTTGTTAAGATAAATGAATTTTCTTAAGTCAAGTGTTAGTTAGGATGAGGAGAATAAGTAGATGAAGGGTAGGAAGGTAATTTCACCCCCCATTAAGTGAACAGCTGAACAAAACCCCACCTCAAACAGCCACACTTCATTTCATTTTCACATTTTCAGAAAGTGGAAATTTGAGAAAAATAGAGAGAAAGGAGGAGAGGGGGGCGTGAGAGAGAAAGAGAGCTTGGAGGGGAGAGCTTCCATGAAAATCTGATGCATGTTTCATCCATCTACTCCATTCCATTCAGCTCAATCTCCTCTTTGCATTGATACAAGTTTCATCACCTAGAAATCATCCATCCTCTTCTTCCCATTTTTGAAGTTCAAGCTCAATAATGGGTCATCAATGGAGTTTGGTCACCTTGGTGATAGTTGCTGAGGTTAGAGGCTAGTGTGGGAAACAAACTCAGTAGCTGATCCTTCATCCATTCCTTTTCTTTCATCCAGAATTTTGTAATCCACCAAACACAAGTTGCCATATCTGTCCAAGCTCCAAAGTCTATGATGAGGGGTCTCCCTAGGTTGCATGTTCAGCATTTTGCTATTCGGAGCTGTTAAGGAGCCTTCATTTCAATTCCTTTGGGATTCCAAAACCTCGTTCAAGCATTAGAAAGAAGAAGTGGGTAGCTAGGATTCGAATTGGGTAGCCTTCCAAAGGTTCGGGTAGTTGGGTTCGTTGTTGGAGCGGATTCGAGGAGGGTTCGTTGTTCGTGGTTTTTGGAACGGTTGAACTCTCGGAGTCTCGGCGTTGTGTGTGATTTCATCACATTAGGTGAGTTCTATACTCACTAGGGAATTAATTTCAGAATATTGGTCATGCTTTCTGAGTCGGTCTTTCGTTTTGTGAAAATCATCGTTAAAAACCGTTTTGCGAAAATGTCGTTTTTAAGTCATAGAACCGTTCGATTTGTTTGGCTGAAACTATGATTTGAATTGCATGATTGGTATGTTAATCAATGTGTATTGACTGCTGGAATGGATGGTTGGATTGGTTGCTGTTTGAATGTTTATAATGTGCTGCTAAATTCACTATGTAGAGCCATTCTGGATAGGTTCGGTTTTATGATAACTGGGACTGTTTTACCGGTTCAAAAATTAGATAACTTACCTTTTTAGAAACTAGATTGAATACTTGTCATTTTGGCTTTGGAATGGTTGCATTTGGACTTGTGTAGCTCAAGATATGAGCATCACAAGTTAGGGTAGAATTCTGGAGACAGTTTGAGAATAGGTTCGGTTTATGGGCATCTGGGGATGATATAGGTATCCAAAAATTATGTGGTAAATTGTTTTAGAAACTAGACTGAATGCTCGTCAATTTGGTCTTGATTTGGTTGAATTTGGAATTGTGTAGCTCAAGATATGAGCATCACAAGTTAGGGTAAAATTCTGTGTAATTTCGCGTCGCGACCCGTGGCCATCGCGTCGCGACTTCCCTTAATTTTTGCAACGCAAAACTTTCTGTCACTTTTCGCGTCACGACGGAACCAGTTCGCGTCGCGACGCTTTGCAGTTTTTCAGCAAAATACCCTAAACTTGTTTTCGCAATAACTTTTGATCCGGGAACCCGATTGAGGTGTTCTCAGATGCGTTTTAAAGCTTATTCAAAGACCTATCTATATATATAATTTATACTGTATAATTCCATGATTATGTTTATTTTTATTAACGGCCCTTGCGGTCCACGGTTTTATTAACGGCCCTTATGGTCCACGGTTTTATTAACGCCCCTTGCGGTCCACGGTTTTATTAACGGCCCTTGCGGTCCATGGTTTTATGAACGGCCCAATTCGGGTTCATGGAATGTGTTATGGATTTGATTGTCATGCTATGATTGTGATTGAGATAAGCGTATGCCATGGATATTGCTTTATGTGATTGATGTATTGTGCTGGACTGATTGGATTAGCATCATGATAAGTTAGGATAGTAAACCTTAGTAAGCCGTGTGAGATCACCTAATAATAAGATCATGTTAGTACAAGACTAAGTTAAGTACAAGTTCACTGTTAAGCATAAGCTCATGGTTTGATTAAGTTCATTGTTCACTGATCACGGTTCACGGTTTACTGCTCGTTGGTTATTGTTCATCGCTCACTGTTCACTGCTCATTGTTCATGTATTTATATTATACATCATGTTAGGGTGACGACCCTAGTTTTCAATATTAGTGTACTAAGGGCGAGGAAGTCATGATTCCTTATGACCTTAGGCCCCGTCATTGTTTGTCCCTTGGTAGTAGAAATGGTCGGGGACCGGGTTTGCCGGTGCTTTCAAATAAAGTCACCGGTGATATGCTAAGAATCATTGTCATTGTGTGTGCCTTGTGTGTCGCTTAGAAGGGCCACGAGTACACGTTGTATGTTCCACGTAGTCGAATTAAAGACTACGAACTCATGAATCAAGAATAACGAATCAAGCATAACTGAACCGCGAGAGTTAGTAAGAGGTCGCGCTAGAACTCACTGAGACAAGTTGTCTCACCCAATCCATTGTTGTTGTTTTTCAGTTACGCAGGGAAAGTTGAAGACCGTGAGGCACGGCTATGGAGACGCTTGAGGAGCGGCCGCTATCTTTATTTCATTATGTCTTGTATTTCAGTTTCCTTTGTATTTCCGTATTTCTATTCAGTATCTTAAGACTATTCGATTGTACGACTTATGTCTTTCAAGTTGTAAATCGCTTCCGCAGACTTTCGGTTTTGAGTATTGAACACTAGTTTGAGTTATGTGAGGACCGACTTTATTTATATTATGTTCAGATGTGTAAGTGCGTTTAATGAGTTTCATCGAAGTTTAGAATGTGTTCAATATTTTAAAAGGAAAGTCACTCTGATGTATGCCAGTAGTGCATTTCGGTAGTTTCTACAAGTTAGAAATTACTGGGGTGTTACAATTGGTATCAGAGCAGTTCGACCTAGTCGGACTTAGAATCAAGAGTCTCTTACGTCTTCTAAGTGTGATTCCTCTTAATATGCTATTAGACATTGAGCCTGATCAACTCAATACTTTGTGCATATTTCGCAGAATCATGGCTGGTAGAGGTAGGGGAAGCGTCCCCGTCGATCCACACTTCGAATGGATGCAGAAGGTCATCGAGGCGCAGCAGAAGATGATTACGTTCGAGCAAGGTCTCCGTGGTGATGTGAACCAGGGTCTTAGTTCCTATGCTATGACCAGTCATCCGGCATTGGTGCAACAAGCATATGTTGCAGAAGCGGATCTCAACAGGATGTATGAAGAAAGGAAAGCGTATCGGTAAGAGAAGAAGAAAGCATTGGGGCTGCCAACTCGAAGTGATGAGCCGAAGGGTATCTATAACAAAGGAAAGCAAGCTACGGCATCCGAACTACTAAGGTCCGGTAAGTGTCCGAAATGCGGAAGGCCTCACACTGGAGAGTGTCGTCTGGGATCCACTGTGTGTTACTACTGCAAGGAAGAAGGGCATTCTGCTAACGAGTGCCCGGTGAAGAAGAGGAATTGAGAAGAGAATGCTAACTCCGCGAGCGGAAAAGTCTTTGTATTGGACGCTCAGAAAGGCGAAGCTAATGTTGGATCGGCGAAAAGTATATTGTGTGCTAATTGTTTTGATTGGTCCAATTTTGAGGACAAAATTTTTAAAAGTTGGGATGATTGTAATACCCCCAATTTTCGCTATTTAAATTATTTGGCGTGAATTGATTTGTTAAGTTTATTGAAAATAAAATGAAATTTTTGCTTGATTAGATAAATTATGGTGTGCTTGGTTGTTAAGATAAATGAATTTTCTTAAGTCAAGTGTTAGTTAGGATGAGGAGAATAAGTAGATGAAGGGTAGGAAGGTAATTTCACCCCCCATTAAGTGAACAGCTGAACAAAACCCCACCTCAAACAGCCACACTTCATTTCATTTTCACATTTTCAGAAAGTGGAAATTTGAGAAAAATAGAGAGAAAGGAGGAGAGGGGGGCGTGAGAGAGAAAGAGAGCTTGGAGGGGAGAGCTTCCATGAAAATCTGATGCATGTTTCATCCATCTACTCCATTCCATTCAGCTCAATCTCCTCTTTGCATTGATACAAGTTTCATCACCTAGAAATCATCCATCCTCTTCTTCCCATTTTTGAAGTTCAAGCTCAATAATGGGTCATCAATGGAGTTTGGTCACCTTGGTGATAGTTGCTGAGGTTAGAGGCTAGTGTGGGAAACAAACTCAGTAGCTGATCCTTCATCCATTCCTTTTCTTTCATCCAGAATTTTGTAATCCACCAAACACAAGTTGCCATATCTGTCCAAGCTCCAAAGTCTATGATGAGGGGTCTCCCTAGGTTGCATGTTCAGCATTTTGCTATTCGGAGCTGTTAAGGAGCCTTCATTTCAATTCCTTTGGGATTCCAAAACCTCGTTCAAGCATTAGAAAGAAGAAGTGGGTAGCTAGGATTCGAATTGGGTAGCCTTCCAAAGGTTCGGGTAGTTGGGTTCGTTGTTGGAGCGGATTCGAGGAGGGTTCGTTGTTCGTGGTTTTTGGAACGGTTGAACTCTCGGAGTCTCGGCGTTGTGTGTGATTTCATCACATTAGGTGAGTTCTATACTCACTAGGGAATTAATTTCAGAATATTGGTCATGCTTTCTGAGTCGGTCTTTCGTTTTGTGAAAATCATCGTTAAAAACCGTTTTGCGAAAATGTCGTTTTTAAGTCATAGAACCGTTCGATTTGTTTGGCTGAAACTATGATTTGAATTGCATGATTGGTATGTTAATCAATGTGTATTGACTGCTGGAATGGATGGTTGGATTGGTTGCTGTTTGAATGTTTATAATGTGCTGCTAAATTCACTATGTAGAGCCATTCTGGATAGGTTCGGTTTTATGATAACTGGGACTGTTTTACCGGTTCAAAAATTAGATAACTTACCTTTTTAGAAACTAGATTGAATACTTGTCATTTTGGCTTTGGAATGGTTGCATTTGGACTTGTGTAGCTCAAGATATGAGCATCACAAGTTAGGGTAGAATTCTGGAGACAGTTTGAGAATAGGTTCGGTTTATGGGCATCTGGGGATGATATAGGTATCCAAAAATTATGTGGTAAATTGTTTTAGAAACTAGACTGAATGCTCGTCAATTTGGTCTTGATTTGGTTGAATTTGGAATTGTGTAGCTCAAGATATGAGCATCACAAGTTAGGGTAAAATTCTGTGTAATTTCGCGTCGCGACCCGTGGCCATCGCGTCGCGACTTCCCTTAATTTTTGCAACGCAAAACTTTCTGTCACTTTTCGCGTCACGACGGAACCAGTTCGCGTCGCGACGCTTTGCAGTTTTTCAGCAAAATACCCTAAACTTGTTTTCGCAATAACTTTTGATCCGGGAACCCGATTGAGGTGTTCTCAGATGCGTTTTAAAGCTTATTCAAAGACCTATCTATATATATAATTTATACTGTATAATTCCATGATTATGTTTATTTTTATTAACGGCCCTTGCGGTCCACGGTTTTATTAACGGCCCTTATGGTCCACGGTTTTATTAACGCCCCTTGCGGTCCACGGTTTTATTAACGGCCCTTGCGGTCCATGGTTTTATGAACGGCCCAATTCGGGTTCATGGAATGTGTTATGGATTTGATTGTCATGCTATGATTGTGATTGAGATAAGCGTATGCCATGGATATTGCTTTATGTGATTGATGTATTGTGCTGGACTGATTGGATTAGCATCATGATAAGTTAGGATAGTAAACCTTAGTAAGCCGTGTGAGATCACCTAATAATAAGATCATGTTAGTACAAGACTAAGTTAAGTACAAGTTCACTGTTAAGCATAAGCTCATGGTTTGATTAAGTTCATTGTTCACTGATCACGGTTCACGGTTTACTGCTCGTTGGTTATTGTTCATCGCTCACTGTTCACTGCTCATTGTTCATGTATTTATATTATACATCATGTTAGGGTGACGACCCTAGTTTTCAATATTAGTGTACTAAGGGCGAGGAAGTCATGATTCCTTATGACCTTAGGCCCCGTCATTGTTTGTCCCTTGGTAGTAGAAATGGTCGGGGACCGGGTTTGCCGGTGCTTTCAAATAAAGTCACCGGTGATATGCTAAGAATCATTGTCATTGTGTGTGCCTTGTGTGTCGCTTAGAAGGGCCACGAGTACACGTTGTATGTTCCACGTAGTCGAATTAAAGACTACGAACTCATGAATCAAGAATAACGAATCAAGCATAACTGAACCGCGAGAGTTAGTAAGAGGTCGCGCTAGAACTCACTGAGACAAGTTGTCTCACCCAATCCATTGTTGTTGTTTTTCAGTTACGCAGGGAAAGTTGAAGACCGTGAGGCACGGCTATGGAGACGCTTGAGGAGCGGCCGCTATCTTTATTTCATTATGTCTTGTATTTCAGTTTCCTTTGTATTTCCGTATTTCTATTCAGTATCTTAAGACTATTCGATTGTACGACTTATGTCTTTCAAGTTGTAAATCGCTTCCGCAGACTTTCGGTTTTGAGTATTGAACACTAGTTTGAGTTATGTGAGGACCGACTTTATTTATATTATGTTCAGATGTGTAAGTGCGTTTAATGAGTTTCATCGAAGTTTAGAATGTGTTCAATATTTTAAAAGGAAAGTCACTCTGATGTATGCCAGTAGTGCATTTCGGTAGTTTCTACAAGTTAGAAATTACTGGGGTGTTACAATTGGTATCAGAGCAGTTCGACCTAGTCGGACTTAGAATCAAGAGTCTCTTACGTCTTCTAAGTGTGATTCCTCTTAATATGCTATTAGACATTGAGCCTGATCAACTCAATACTTTGTGCATATTTCGCAGAATCATGGCTGGTAGAGGTAGGGGAAGCGTCCCCGTCGATCCACACTTCGAATGGATGCAGAAGGTCATCGAGGCGCAGCAGAAGATGATTACGTTCGAGCAAGGTCTCCGTGGTGATGTGAACCAGGGTCTTAGTTCCTATGCTATGACCAGTCATCCGGCATTGGTGCAACAAGCATATGTTGCAGAAGCGGATCTCAACAGGATGTATGAAGAAAGGAAAGCGTATCGGTAAGAGAAGAAGAAAGCATTGGGGCTGCCAACTCGAAGTGATGAGCCGAAGGGTATCTATAACAAAGGAAAGCAAGCTACGGCATCCGAACTACTAAGGTCCGGTAAGTGTCCGAAATGCGGAAGGCCTCACACTGGAGAGTGTCGTCTGGGATCCACTGTGTGTTACTACTGCAAGGAAGAAGGGCATTCTGCTAACGAGTGCCCGGTGAAGAAGAGGAATTGAGAAGAGAATGCTAACTCCGCGAGCGGAAAAGTCTTTGTATTGGACGCTCAGAAAGGCGAAGCTAATGTTGGATCGGCGAAAAGTATATTGTGTGCTAATTGTTTTGATTGGTCCAATTTTGAGGACAAAATTTTTAAAAGTTGGGATGATTGTAATACCCCCAATTTTCGCTATTTAAATTATTTGGCGTGAATTGATTTGTTAAGTTTATTGAAAATAAAATGAAATTTTTGCTTGATTAGATAAATTATGGTGTGCTTGGTTGTTAAGATAAATGAATTTTCTTAAGTCAAGTGTTAGTTAGGATGAGGAGAATAAGTAGATGAAGGGTAGGAAGGTAATTTCACCCCCCATTAAGTGAACAGCTGAACAAAACCCCACCTCAAACAGCCACACTTCATTTCATTTTCACATTTTCAGAAAGTGGAAATTTGAGAAAAATAGAGAGAAAGGAGGAGAGGGGGGCGTGAGAGAGAAAGAGAGCTTGGAGGGGAGAGCTTCCATGAAAATCTGATGCATGTTTCATCCATCTACTCCATTCCATTCAGCTCAATCTCCTCTTTGCATTGATACAAGTTTCATCACCTAGAAATCATCCATCCTCTTCTTCCCATTTTTGAAGTTCAAGCTCAATAATGGGTCATCAATGGAGTTTGGTCACCTTGGTGATAGTTGCTGAGGTTAGAGGCTAGTGTGGGAAACAAACTCAGTAGCTGATCCTTCATCCATTCCTTTTCTTTCATCCAGAATTTTGTAATCCACCAAACACAAGTTGCCATATCTGTCCAAGCTCCAAAGTCTATGATGAGGGGTCTCCCTAGGTTGCATGTTCAGCATTTTGCTATTCGGAGCTGTTAAGGAGCCTTCATTTCAATTCCTTTGGGATTCCAAAACCTCGTTCAAGCATTAGAAAGAAGAAGTGGGTAGCTAGGATTCGAATTGGGTAGCCTTCCAAAGGTTCGGGTAGTTGGGTTCGTTGTTGGAGCGGATTCGAGGAGGGTTCGTTGTTCGTGGTTTTTGGAACGGTTGAACTCTCGGAGTCTCGGCGTTGTGTGTGATTTCATCACATTAGGTGAGTTCTATACTCACTAGGGAATTAATTTCAGAATATTGGTCATGCTTTCTGAGTCGGTCTTTCGTTTTGTGAAAATCATCGTTAAAAACCGTTTTGCGAAAATGTCGTTTTTAAGTCATAGAACCGTTCGATTTGTTTGGCTGAAACTATGATTTGAATTGCATGATTGGTATGTTAATCAATGTGTATTGACTGCTGGAATGGATGGTTGGATTGGTTGCTGTTTGAATGTTTATAATGTGCTGCTAAATTCACTATGTAGAGCCATTCTGGATAGGTTCGGTTTTATGATAACTGGGACTGTTTTACCGGTTCAAAAATTAGATAACTTACCTTTTTAGAAACTAGATTGAATACTTGTCATTTTGGCTTTGGAATGGTTGCATTTGGACTTGTGTAGCTCAAGATATGAGCATCACAAGTTAGGGTAGAATTCTGGAGACAGTTTGAGAATAGGTTCGGTTTATGGGCATCTGGGGATGATATAGGTATCCAAAAATTATGTGGTAAATTGTTTTAGAAACTAGACTGAATGCTCGTCAATTTGGTCTTGATTTGGTTGAATTTGGAATTGTGTAGCTCAAGATATGAGCATCACAAGTTAGGGTAAAATTCTGTGTAATTTCGCGTCGCGACCCGTGGCCATCGCGTCGCGACTTCCCTTAATTTTTGCAACGCAAAACTTTCTGTCACTTTTCGCGTCACGACGGAACCAGTTCGCGTCGCGACGCTTTGCAGTTTTTCAGCAAAATACCCTAAACTTGTTTTCGCAATAACTTTTGATCCGGGAACCCGATTGAGGTGTTCTCAGATGCGTTTTAAAGCTTATTCAAAGACCTATCTATATATATAATTTATACTGTATAATTCCATGATTATGTTTATTTTTATTAACGGCCCTTGCGGTCCACGGTTTTATTAACGGCCCTTATGGTCCACGGTTTTATTAACGGCCCTTGCGGTCCACGGTTTTATTAACGGCCCTTGCGGTCCATGGTTTTATGAACGGCCCAATTCGGGTTCATGGAATGTGTTATGGATTTGATTGTCATGCTATGATTGTGATTGAGATAAGCGTATGCCATGGATATTGCTTTATGTGATTGATGTATTGTGCTGGACTGATTGGATTAGCATCATGATAAGTTAGGATAGTAAACCTTAGTAAGCCGTGTGAGATCACCTAATAATAAGATCATGTTAGTACAAGACTAAGTTAAGTACAAGTTCACTGTTAAGCATAAGCTCATGGTTTGATTAAGTTCATTGTTCACTGATCACGGTTCACGGTTTACTGCTCGTTGGTTATTGTTCATCGTTCACTGTTCACTGCTCATTGTTCATGTATTTATATTATACATCATGTTAGGGTGACGACCCTAGTTTTCAATATTAGTGTACTAAGGGCGAGGAAGTCATGATTCCTTATGACCTTAGGCCCCGTCATTGTTTGTCCCTTGGTAGTAGAAATGGTCGGGGACCGGGTTTGCCGGTGCTTTCAAATAAAGTCACCGGTGATATGCTAAGAATCATTGTCATTGTGTGTGCCTTGTGTGTCGCTTAGAAGGGCCACGAGTACACGTTGTATGTTCCACGTAGTCGAATTAAAGACTACGAACTCATGAATCAAGAATAACGAATCAAGCATAACTGAACCGCGAGAGTTAGTAAGAGGTCGCGCTAGAACTCACTGAGACAAGTTGTCTCACCCAATCCATTGTTGTTGTTTTTCAGTTACGCAGGGAAAGTTGAAGACCGTGAGGCACGGCTATGGAGACGCTTGAGGAGCGGCCGCTATCTTTATTTCATTATGTCTTGTATTTCAGTTTCCTTTGTATTTCCGTATTTCTATTCAGTATCTTAAGACTATTCGATTGTACGACTTATGTCTTTCAAGTTGTAAATCGCTTCCGCAGACTTTCGGTTTTGAGTATTGAACACTAGTTTGAGTTATGTGAGGACCGACTTTATTTATATTATGTTCAGATGTGTAAGTGCGTTTAATGAGTTTCATCGAAGTTTAGAATGTGTTCAATATTTTAAAAGGAAAGTCACTCTGATGTATGCCAGTAGTGCATTTCGGTAGTTTCTACAAGTTAGAAATTACTGGGGTGTTACAATTGGTATCAGAGCAGTTCGACCTAGTCGGACTTAGAATCAAGAGTCTCTTACGTCTTCTAAGTGTGATTCCTCTTAATATGCTATTAGACATTGAGCCTGATCAACTCAATACTTTGTGCATATTTCGCAGAATCATGGCTGGTAGAGGTAGGGGAAGCGTCCCCGTCGATCCACACTTCGAATGGATGCAGAAGGTCATCGAGGCGCAGCAGAAGATGATTACGTTCGAGCAAGGTCTCCGTGGTGATGTGAACCAGGGTCTTAGTTCCTATGCTATGACCAGTCATCCGGCATTGGTGCAACAAGCATATGTTGCAGAAGCGGATCTCAACAGGATGTATGAAGAAAGGAAAGCGTATCGGTAAGAGAAGAAGAAAGCATTGGGGCTGCCAACTCGAAGTGATGAGCCGAAGGGTATCTATAACAAAGGAAAGCAAGCTACGGCATCCGAACTACTAAGGTCCGGTAAGTGTCCGAAATGCGGAAGGCCTCACACTGGAGAGTGTCGTCTGGGATCCACTGTGTGTTACTACTGCAAGGAAGAAGGGCATTCTGCTAACGAGTGCCCGGTGAAGAAGAGGAATTGAGAAGAGAATGCTAACTCCGCGAGCGGAAAAGTCTTTGTATTGGACGCTCAGAAAGGCGAAGCTAATGTTGGATCGGCGAAAAGTATATTGTGTGCTAATTGTTTTGATTGGTCCAATTTTGAGGACAAAATTTTTAAAAGTTGGGATGATTGTAATACCCCCAATTTTCGCTATTTAAATTATTTGGCGTGAATTGATTTGTTAAGTTTATTGAAAATAAAATGAAATTTTTGCTTGATTAGATAAATTATGGTGTGCTTGGTTGTTAAGATAAATGAATTTTCTTAAGTCAAGTGTTAGTTAGGATGAGGAGAATAAGTAGATGAAGGGTAGGAAGGTAATTTCACCCCCCATTAAGTGAACAGCTGAACAAAACCCCACCTCAAACAGCCACACTTCATTTCATTTTCACATTTTCAGAAAGTGGAAATTTGAGAAAAATAGAGAGAAAGGAGGAGAGGGGGGCGTGAGAGAGAAAGAGAGCTTGGAGGGGAGAGCTTCCATGAAAATCTGATGCATGTTTCATCCATCTACTCCATTCCATTCAGCTCAATCTCCTCTTTGCATTGATACAAGTTTCATCACCTAGAAATCATCCATCCTCTTCTTCCCATTTTTGAAGTTCAAGCTCAATAATGGGTCATCAATGGAGTTTGGTCACCTTGGTGATAGTTGCTGAGGTTAGAGGCTAGTGTGGGAAACAAACTCAGTAGCTGATCCTTCATCCATTCCTTTTCTTTCATCCAGAATTTTGTAATCCACCAAACACAAGTTGCCATATCTGTCCAAGCTCCAAAGTCTATGATGAGGGGTCTCCCTAGGTTGCATGTTCAGCATTTTGCTATTCGGAGCTGTTAAGGAGCCTTCATTTCAATTCCTTTGGGATTCCAAAACCTCGTTCAAGCATTAGAAAGAAGAAGTGGGTAGCTAGGATTCGAATTGGGTAGCCTTCCAAAGGTTCGGGTAGCTGGGTTCGTTGTTGGAGCGGATTCGAGGAGGGTTCGTTGTTCGTGGTTTTTGGAACGGTTGAACTCTCGGAGTCTCGGCGTTGTGTGTGATTTCATCACATTAGGTGAGTTCTATACTCACTAGGGAATTAATTTCAGAATATTGGTCATGCTTTCTGAGTCGGTCTTTCGTTTTGTGAAAATCATCGTTAAAAACCGTTTTGCGAAAATGTCGTTTTTAAGTCATAGAACCGTTCGATTTGTTTGGCTGAAACTATGATTTGAATTGCATGATTGGTATGTTAATCAATGTGTATTGACTGCTGGAATGGATGGTTGGATTGGTTGCTGTTTGAATGTTTATAATGTGCTGCTAAATTCACTATGTAGAGCCATTCTGGATAGGTTCGGTTTTATGATAACTGGGACTGTTTTACCGGTTCAAAAATTAGATAACTTACCTTTTTAGAAACTAGATTGAATACTTGTCATTTTGGCTTTGGAATGGTTGCATTTGGACTTGTGTAGCTCAAGATATGAGCATCACAAGTTAGGGTAGAATTCTGGAGACAGTTTGAGAATAGGTTCGGTTTATGGGCATCTGGGGATGATATAGGTATCCAAAAATTATGTGGTAAATTGTTTTAGAAACTAGACTGAATGCTCGTCAATTTGGTCTTGATTTGGTTGAATTTGGAATTGTGTAGCTCAAGATATGAGCATCACAAGTTAGGGTAAAATTCTGTGTAATTTCGCGTCGCGACCCGTGGCCATCGCGTCGCGACTTCCCTTAATTTTTGCAACGCAAAACTTTCTGTCACTTTTCGCGTCACGACGGAACCAGTTCGCGTCGCGACGCTTTGCAGTTTTTCAGCAAAATACCCTAAACTTGTTTTCGCAATAACTTTTGATCCGGGAACCCGATTGAGGTGTTCTCAGATGCGTTTTAAAGCTTATTCAAAGACCTATCTATATATATAATTTATACTGTATAATTCCATGATTATGTTTATTTTTATTAACGGCCCTTGCGGTCCACGGTTTTATTAACGGCCCTTATGGTCCACGGTTTTATTAACGGCCCTTGCGGTCCACGGTTTTATTAACGGCCCTTGCGGTCCATGGTTTTATGAACGGCCCAATTCGGGTTCATGGAATGTGTTATGGATTTGATTGTCATGCTATGATTGTGATTGAGATAAGCGTATGCCATGGATATTGCTTTATGTGATTGATGTATTGTGCTGGACTGATTGGATTAGCATCATGATAAGTTAGGATAGTAAACCTTAGTAAGCCGTGTGAGATCACCTAATAATAAGATCATGTTAGTACAAGACTAAGTTAAGTACAAGTTCACTGTTAAGCATAAGCTCATGGTTTGATTAAGTTCATTGTTCACTGATCACGGTTCACGGTTTACTGCTCGTTGGTTATTGTTCATCGTTCACTGTTCACTGCTCATTGTTCATGTATTTATATTATACATCATGTTAGGGTGACGACCCTAGTTTTCAATATTAGTGTACTAAGGGCGAGGAAGTCATGATTCCTTATGACCTTAGGCCCCGTCATTGTTTGTCCCTTGGTAGTAGAAATGGTCGGGGACCGGGTTTGCCGGTGCTTTCAAATAAAGTCACCGGTGATATGCTAAGAATCATTGTCATTGTGTGTGCCTTGTGTGTCGCTTAGAAGGGCCACGAGTACACGTTGTATGTTCCACGTAGTCGAATTAAAGACTACGAACTCATGAATCAAGAATAACGAATCAAGCATAACTGAACCGCGAGAGTTAGTAAGAGGTCGCGCTAGAACTCACTGAGACAAGTTGTCTCACCCAATCCATTGTTGTTGTTTTTCAGTTACGCAGGGAAAGTTGAAGACCGTGAGGCACGGCTATGGAGACGCTTGAGGAGCGGCCGCTATCTTTATTTCATTATGTCTTGTATTTCAGTTTCCTTTGTATTTCTGTATTTCTATTCAGTATCTTAAGACTTCCGCAGACTTTCGGTTTTGAGTATTGAACACTAGTTTGAGTTATGTGAGGACCGACTTTATTTATATTATGTTCAGATGTGTAAGTGCGTTTGATGAGTTTCATCGAAGTTTAGAATGTGTTCAATATTTTAAAAGGAAAGTCACTCTGATGTATGCCAGTAGTGCATTTCGGTAATTTCTACAAGTTAGAAATTACTGGGGTGTTACATTCAACACTTGTTTTAAGGTTGATCGCTTGAAATAAGTAGATTTGTAAAAGCAGACATGGTTTACAATTAAGAACTCAAGAACTAATAAGGGTGAGTGTTTTAATAAAGTCTTTGTTAACTTGTTTTAATAAATAAACCTTTGTTAATTCCATGTTAAGTCCTGGACATAGGATAACATAGTCCTTAGGGTGATTCAGTGGGTACTTAAGAGGCAGGAATGAACTTATTTAGCATGCCTAGACATAGGAAGCTTGTAATAAAACTCTGAAGAAAGTGACTGAAAAGCACATACTAATGCAGCTGCATCCAGTGCACCTGCACCACTTAAATGCACAAAACTCTTGAAAGTGACTTATTTGGTAAAGACATCTCAACTCTCATTCTCAACTGATTTCCTCTACATTCTATTACTTAGTTGAATTCTGTTTACTTATCACCATCATCCCAATTTGTGAGTAGTATAGTTCACACTAATTTATACACTTTTAAGCTACAAGAGTTAATCCAATCCCTGTGGGTTCGATCTTTTATACTACTTGTTTGTGACTGTGTATGCTTGCACACTTTTTCAGCCACCAACAACCTACTCTAGAAGCAAGTGAATTATGGAATTCTTTCTGAATTTGATGCACCTGATAAGCAACCTTCTGTATTAACGGGCCTCCCATTTCCCATATATGTTCTCTGAGTAAACACATCCAATGTGTGTATACAAAAAGTTTTAATAATATTATTCGGTGGTTGAATTGTTTAACTTTGTTTTTTAATAACAAATCTACTTTCTATCTGCTTTCTATATAATCAAAACATATACTAACACATTTACATTTTTAGACATCACCAAATTTTGACATTTATCGCAATTTAGGGGCAAAATAGACAATTCACCACATAAAGACAAAATGCTACAGTATCACTACAGTGCGCTACAGTGACGTTTCTGACGCGCTACAGTACCGCTTATCTACTTTCTTCTACTTTCTATATAATCAAAACATATGCTAGCACATTTACATTTTTAGACATCACCAAATTTTGACATTTGTCACAATTTAGGGACAAAATAGACAATTCACCACATAAAGACAAAATCCTACAGTATCACTACAGTGCGCTACAGTGACGTTTCTGATGCGCTACAGTACCGCTTATGTCACTCTACAGTACGCTACAGTGATGTTTCTGACGCGCTACAGTACCAATACATTTTTTTTAAAATTCAATATTTTTCAAAAAACTGCTTTTTTTTAAAAAAAAATTATACACAATTTCTTTTACATTTTTTTTAAAAAACGGTTGTCAATATTTTTATAAAAACAATTAGTCACTATAAATCAATTTTCACTATTTTTATAATCTACTCAAACTACTAAAATTAATAAAATAATTAATCACTATAAATCAATTAGCCACTATCCATTGTCAAAAAAAGAATTGTAAAAAAACTTTAACCCCTACCAAAAATTACAAAATAACTACTAAAACTAATCAATTTAACTACTTTTGTTAAAATCAATCAATTTAACCATTACAAAAAAGTACCAAATAACTATTTTATAATTACTAAAAAAGAGTAAAATGCCAACGAGAATGCCAACAGGAGTGGCAACGAGAGGGCCAACGGGAGAGGCCATGGGAGTGGCAACGATAGAGGGACAAAAAACTGATTGAAAACTGCAATCAGAAGCTGCAACTGACGCAGCAAAATGACAAAAAACAGCAAATTTTAAAACCAACTTTTTTTTCAGTTTTTTTTCCAATTTTTTTTCAGTTTTTCTTTCCATAAAAAATCATTTTTTTGTCAGTTTTTTTTACTAAAAACATAATTTTTTAACTATTTCTATAATTTACTCAAACTACTAAAATTAATCAATTTAACTACTACCAATTGTCAAAAAAAACCATACCTCTAACAATAGTTTCAAATTTATTTATTCCAAAAAAATAAATTATTAAATTAATATCACACTCAATAATTAAATAATTTAATTTTACTATTTACTATAACCTCTCTATTAAAATTACTAAAATCAATCAATTTTTCATGTATAATAAATAAAATCAATCAATTTAACCACTAACAATTGTAATATTAAAGCATATAGAAAAAAGGAGAAAACATGTGGCAACGGGAGCGGCAACGAGTGACTGACAACGAGATCGGCAACGAGAGCGGCAACGGGAGTGCCAACAAGAGAGGGAACGAAAGCGCCAACGAGAGTGCCAACAAGAGAGGGAACGAGAGCGACGGGGCTGCATATTTTACCTTTTACTCCATTATTAATATTATAAGAAGATGCCGATTTTGTTTTAACTTTTTGCAACACAACTATTTTAGTAAATTCACCCCTAAAAGACAAAATTTGCAACACAACGAGAGCGGCAATGCGAGACTGGCAATGCAATCGACAACGAGAGCGACAACGGGAACATGAGTGGGAACAAGAGAGGCAAGGAGAGCGCCAACAGAGCGCCAACGTGGATGCATATTTTAAAAAAACTTATTTTCTTTTTTCTTCATTTTTACCCCATCTAAAATTTATTATTTACTATAATCTCTCTATTAAAACTATTAAAATCAATCAATTTAACCACTGAGAGAGGTAACGAGAGACTGGCAATGGGAGCTGCAACGGGAGTGGCAACGGGAGAGGTAACGAGAGCGCCAACGGGAGTGCCAACGGGAGGGTCAACGAGTATGCAAACGGGAGTGTCAACGTGGATGCATATTTTACCTCTAATATTGTCCAAATAAATTATTATTGATCAATGTAATTCTGATTGTCAATCTCTTTCCACTTTGAATTTTAAATCATACATTTTGGACATTGTTCACAACTTATGATTATCTTCCAAATTACTATTATGACTTCATGGCAATACACCGACCAATCAGTATCACCCGTGCGTATGCACGGATAAAATACTAGTGACTATAAATGCAAGCACAATAATTTTCAACAAATATCATAATGGAAAAAATCTAAGTCTCTGGTTCACTAAAGATATGATGTCAAAAATGATATAATAAGTGGGAAACATTCTCACCTTACAAGTTAGTTTTGTAGGGATTGAGTTAGACTAAATACAAATTCGAAGATAGCATGACTCATTATGTCACTCGTTGTATCATCTAACTTCAAGCCTAATAGTGCTAATCGTGATGGAGTATATTGGGTAAAAAACCCTTCACCTTGAGTTTACATATAGTCTCAACTCTTTCTTAATAGTGTTTATAAATGAGTATCATACCTCATCTTACAAATCAGTTTCACAGAATTGAGTTAGACTCAACACAAACTCTAATATATGACTCAAAAAAATTAGCCACATCCAAATGCTAGTGAACGTGGAAGCTTGAAATAATTACTTCTATAATTCATAGGGCGTTTATAAAATTCTACCATAGTTCCAAACAATCCATTACACAAACGAAATATTATGCAAAATGTGGTGATGTGGCAACAAATTCATTTCTGGCCCTATAAGCTTGTGCCACGTGTCACTGTGGCATTGGACAATTTTAAAATTCGGTTGTAACGGCCAAATTGCGGTGTTCTTGGCGCGCGATTCTGGCTTCGCTATAAATCTAGTTTTAATGCTGTAAATTGTAATGTAACATAACTCAATAGATTCACTGGGCGTGTGCGAGTGCAAACACGGGAAATTAGGGTTCTGGGAAGTGAGGGGGTTCGCTTGAATTGGGGAAATTCTTCATCTTGTACATTGAACATATATTGATTGAATGCAGCAAGAACTAAGTGATTACTTAGTTCCCCAGACGTAGGTATTGATTTGATACCGAACTGGGTGATCAAATTTGCGTGTCTCTGTTCTTAATTTGTTTGATTTCCGTTTTTCCCAAATTCGCGATTCTAGGGTTCTTAATTAGGATTGTTCAATTCGTTGGTTCAATCGGTTAATTGAGTTCGGTGATTCGTGCGATTGGTCTTTGTGTTTGAGTCTCGATCAATCTTGCAAAGTTCTTGGCAGAATCATCATAGTGTATCTCAACACAAAAAGTTTAAAAAGTTCAAGGAAAGATAATCAAAGGTATAATATTATTAAGAAGATATTAAAAAAAAATTGATACAAAATAATACATTTCTATACATAATGCGTCCAAGTATTAGGGTTCAGTTGAGTCACCGATGAGATAGAAATTAGAATTGAAACCTATGATCAAATACTACCAAACTACCTTGTGTACAAAAGATTAAAAAAATAAATAAAGATTAGACGTTAATTAACACCATCATAAATCGTATCCCTTTCAGCATTAATCTGGTGTCATATATTGTTAGAGATTAAACTGAATTTTTCTGAAATTTGAGGGATCAACGTGGTTATTAACTCTTAACTATACCCAACAATCTCCTTTGGGTGTTCATCAGAATACTTAATCGGGGACGGCGATGACGGTGGCGACGAAGGTAACCGTGAGTTAAAATCTCTAAAAGGAAAATCTTCTTCGGGACTTTCATTTTCAAAGTTAAGAGCATAACTTGAAGGATCATAACTAAAATCAGCTGATTGAGATTGACGATGGTGATGATGAATCCTACGACCCACACGTGACTTTAAACTCCTACCTCGGAAACGTGTCGGGTGGTCCCCACCACATTCACTTCCACTTGTTGGTGATGTTTTTTTGCCCCACAACGACGTCGTTGAAGAACCTGCAGGTGAAATTGGTGTTCTTGGTATTTGTAATTTGTTGTAGAATCCTTCGTTTTGTCCAAATGATGAATCATGATGAACATTCCCTGTGAAACAACATATTGAATTTTTCAATCTTTCCTTCAATGATGATTGTCTATGAATCCCGTTATCCATCATCAAACCGTTTTTTTTGGAGAAAAGCAGGAGACTCATAAAACCTTTGTATTTTGTTTTTTAGATGGTGGTGAATGAGGTTGGGTGTGTGTGGATTATGAATTGTGGTGGTGTATATATAAGATTGAGAGAGAGGGTTTGAGGGGGGGGTGATGAATGGTAGTTAAGGTGGGTGTGATTAGAGGTTTTGTGCTGGGAATGTCCGAAGAATCCGAGGGATGATGAACGTGGGAGCGATTTTTGTGTGAAAACCGCGTTGTCGTGCTTAGGTGGCAACTCTTGTTTTCTTCTTTTTTGTTTTTAGGATGTTCAATTCTACCGTACAATTAAAATATTCTGGTGTTAAAAACTAAATTAGTGTTGTTAATTAGTTAATTTAATTATGGTGTATGGGGTTCATGGCTCCTGGATAATTTGTCTTTTTTATCTATTTTTTGAGATAGTTATTAGGAGATGCTTTTTATCTCTTCTATGTTTAGGGCTGTATATCCAAATTACCTGGATTACTAGAAGAACATTCCATCGTTCACAGCAACACCCTTTTCTTTATTTTCTTTCCAGCATCACTTTGTTACCTAATTCAGTTGATTTTAACTACGCTCCTACCATAATCACAACTTCAGAAATGTTACCTAAAAAAATAACTTATTATTTTTGTCAAAAAAAAACACGATTCTTTCCAACATATACTTTTCTAATGGATGATGGGTCTCACCAAATTTATACGGAACTCATGATTTAGTGAGATTAATATTAATGACCTTTTTATTTTACTGTAAAAAAAATATATTAATGACCTTTTGGTGTCACTGAATGGTATACCTACTCACCAAGCTTCATATAGGAACAAGCTTGAATCTACAAAAAAGAATTCCTTTTTTTTTGGTACAAAGCATAGAAAAAAAAAACAAAGAAGGAGAAGACTAGGAAATCCTAATATCAATCGCGAGCAGACTCTCGACCCCAAAGGGAGGAGAACTCCAAAAGCTAATACCCCTCGGATGTCTATTAGCAGATTTTGCTAGGAAGTCCGCACAAGAGTTGGATTCATGGAGAACATGATGAATCTTCAAACCTGAAAGCATATCCACAAGGGGCGTAATTTTCAACATAAGAGAGACGTAAGCATGAGTCATATGAAGATCCTGATCGAGTATGAGCTCAATAGCATCACTATAGTCTGACTCACACGTAGCATTAGAGATGCCCAACGGGAGCAAAAGGGACAAACCATGAAAATAGCAAACAACTACGACATAAGAGTGTCACGTATCCCATCCTTAGAAGCAAAACCTCCAATCCAATGACCATATTCATTCTTGACAAGTCTGCCTGAACCCATCTCACCATTTAACGAGTAACTCCCATCAACATTGAGCTTGAAGAAATTAGGGTTGGGATGACGCCACCTAATCCCAATTCGAGGGGGGGAGGATTAGGGGAGTGATATTGGATGATGATCTCCACATGCATGAGGTTAATAAGGTGAATGACGTGATGAATCTTCCACGAACGATCACCGAGCAAAAAATTGTTCCTCCATCTCCACAGCCACCAAAGAATCACGTGAAAAAGTGGAGACATATCACCCTGGAGCATATGCAAAATCCACGTAGTGAAAGTGTTAGCCTGAAATCATTGCACATCCATGAATTGAAAATGATGTCAAACCTACACAAGTCTTCACTCGCCATAGTTGAACATCGAGTACAAATAGGTGACTTAGCCATATTGCAACGGTGTCTCAACTAGTTAGTGGGAAGATTTTGGTGCATACAAAGCCAAACAAAAATGTTGAAGCTTAGCAGGAGCCTTCAACTTCCATATCTAATGTCAGTCGTCATTTCCTCACGATGTTACGAGAGGTGAGCCATTTATAAGCTGAAGAAGGCGTATACACACTATTACCTATAGATGACCAGACCCATTGGTCATCGACATGATGATTAAAAGTACTAGGGGAGAGTGAGAGTCCACCAACCACTAAACAGATGTAGGAATCATAGTCATGAATTTCTCCCAAGACCAAGAGCCAGTTGTACACACATCCTTTATCCGTAACTGAGTATCTGAGATGTTGACAAAATCAACCAAGTGACAAACACTACAAGAAAAACAGGATTTACCGACGGATTTTTTCCGCCGGTAACGTACCAAATCCGTAGGTAATGTCCCAGTACCGACGGAAAAAATCCGCCGGAAATCCGCTGGAAAAGCGTCCGTAGGTAATATTTTTTCCGCCGGAAATTAACGACAAAACAAACCGCCGGAAATTACCGACGGAAATTCCGCCGAAAACTACGATAAATCCGCCGGTAAAGATTTGATTAATTTATTATGTTTTATTCGAAAACCGTCGGTAACATAGAAAAACCGCCGGAAACATTTTTTCGTTTATTAAAAAAAACCGCCGGTAATTACGAAAAACCGTCAGTAAAAATATTATTTTTTTATTAAAAAAACCGCCGGTAAAAGACAAAACCGCCGGAAATTTTTTTGGAATTCAAAATCCGTCGGTAATAAAAAAATCGCCGGTAAATATATTACTATTTTTTTCTAAAAAACCGCCGGTAATTAGTAATATCCGCCGAAAATAATATAATAAATTTTTTTAAAAAAATTCAAATAACCAAAAAATGTTTTTTTTAAAACAGTGAAAATTAAATATTTAAATTATTAGATAAAAGACAATAATATAATAAATTATAATTAGAATAGATAACGAGAATAGTTCAGAAAAGCCATAAACGTACAAATCCGACAAAATACAAACCGACAAAGTACAAATTAAAATATGCATACATATAAATTCAAATAAAGTTAGCAATGTTAAAGTTAGCAATGTTAAATTAAGTACATATATGGTATTACTATAAAATAAAACATATAACTAATATTTGTTTAAAAACATACGGTGCAAAATTTGCAAACACGTAAAGATGAGCTAAATTTTGGAATGGAAGAAAAGAATATGAGAGTTAATAAGTGTATGGAAGAGAAAATGAGAGTATGTAAGGAGAATGAATGAGAGAAGAAAAAAATGAAAGATGAGTGAATGGGGATGAAGAAATTCGGAATTGGTGAGATGAAGGAATGGGGAAGATGAAAGATGAGTGAATGGAGATGAAGAAATTCGGAATTGATGAGATGAAGGAATTGGGAAGATGAAAGATGAGTGAATGGGCATAAAGTAATTTGAAATGGGTGAGATGAAGGAATGGGGAAGATGAAAGATGAGTGAATGAAGAAATTCGAAATGGGGAAGATGAATGAATGGGGAAGAGAGGGTCTTATTTATAATTTGGTTAAAGGAAACATTTCCGGCGGTTTTAAACTATTTCCGGCGGAATCTGTTTGAAATTTAAAATTTTCCCACCAACGGTTAGAAATTTCCGGCGGAATTGGGCAGTTTCCGGCGGAAATTATTTTTTTACCGAATTTTAAAAAACCTCCTGTAATCACGTTTCCGGCGGATTATTTTGAAATTCAAAATTTGGCCAACGGCTACACGTTTCCGGCGGATTTATCTGTTTCCAGCGAAAATTAATTTGAAATTTGAATTTTGAAAACCGCCGGTAATTACACATTTCCGGCGGTTTTTTTGGTCTGTCATTTCCGGCGGTTTTCTCCACGTTTCCGGCGGAAATTTCAAATTTCAAATTTCCCTCCCCTCCAAAAAACCGCTGGTAATATTCGTTACCGTCGATTTTAAGTTTCCTTTTTTTGAAAGTCCTTTGCGGCGGAATATTCCGCCAGTATCTCACTCATTACCGCCGGAAAGATACCGGGGGAAACTAAACCGCCGGAAAATCCACACATTCCGCCGAAAATCTTTCGTGGGAAAAAATCCGCCACTAACTACTTAAAATCTGCCGGAACCGTATAGACGGATTAATTCCGCCGGAAATAAACAGCCGGTAATTCCAGTATTTCTTGTAGTGAAAGGAAGATTCTCCATCACCAAAACAGTATCTAAAACATTCTTTTAAAGCCTCAACTGCTTTGAGAATACATTTCTAGATCAGGAAAAAATTACTGCTCAGAATAAGTAATTGAACTCGTGGAATTTTCCTTTTGCTAATAAGTAATTGAACTCATGGAATTTTGGACTTGATTACTTTCTCGGCTTAAATATATGTTCGGCCCCTACAAATATGGTCATAATTCATTTAGGCCCCTGTAAAAAAATAATTTTAAAATGGCCCTTGCAAATATTAGGCGTTTACAATTAAACCCCTCTGTTAACTTTTCATCCAAAAAAACTGACGTGCCTAATGGAGATGACATCAGCATGACATCATGAATGATTAACATAGAAAAATTAACAAAGAAATATTATCGTTTTTGAATCGTGTCAATCTTTCTCTTTTAATTATTCCCTTTTTTGGAACAGTCTAAAGCGGAACTGAATCGTTTCAATTTAATCTTTCCTTGTTAATCATTGATGATGTCATGCTGATGTCATCTCCGTTAGCCACGTCAATTTTTTTTATTAGAAAGTTAACATAGGGGCTTAACTGTAAACGCTTAATATTTGCAAGGGTCATTTTAAAAAAAAAATTACAGGTGCTTAAATGAATTATGACCATATTTGCAGGACCAAACATATATTTAAGCCTATTTCCTCCCTACTTCAAAATAGTTTTCTTTCTTTAAGAGATCATTCATTCTATAAAACATGTGACAAGTACAAAAGGGTATGTGGTGGTGAACCTAGATCTTGCCAAAGCATATAACAAATTAGAGTAGGATTTCATTGATCGATCCCTAACCCTTCTTCATGTACCACGTCGTATCATTAACATTATTAATTAAGTGGCTGTTTGGTTTGGCGTTCGCAGGTGTAAACACAAGTCTAAACCTTCTCTTGTTGTGGAAATCTAGAAGCGGCAATTTGTAGCTTCAACGTGAAATTCTGACATGCGTCCAAACACACTATAAATCTTACATCCCAACTTCCAAAATGTGTATCAATTGGTAGGGTAAACAAACTTAAATTTTCCGTCCAAGTCACGGTCTTAGGCAAGGGGACCCCTTTTCCCATACTAAAATTATTGCTTTAAAAGGAATAAGTTATTTAATCCTTGATTTTGATGAAGATGGCTCTTGAACACCCTTAAAATCTGGTAGTTGATAATCGCAAGCACAAAGTGTTTGTTGTCTGAAAGATGTCTCCCCAAACTGATTTAGACTAAATATAGATTAGATAGTTCTCATAGAAGGTCTACTGGTATTTCAGCTTGTGGTGGTGTGATTCGTAATAGTGATGACCAATTTCGTTAGGGGTTTTCATTATAAATTGGGGCTACAACTCTAATTTTGCAAAGCTATGAGGGATGGTTTGGAAAGCAAGGGTATCCTTTAATCTTTCTATCTCTCCCTCATCATTGAAAGGACTTTTCAACAATTAGTCCTAAACTCTTATGTCGAATCCTTTGTTGGATGAAGTTTTCAAGATTTTGAATTCTCACATTTCGTGTTGATTTGGTCATCACATTTATAGAGAAACAAATAGGGTTGTTGATTGTTTAGCCAATTTTGGTCATTTGGAAAACTTTTCTTTATCGAATTGCGCTCTTGGTCAAAATCGTTGATCATAAATCTCATTGTTAGAAAATAGATTACATATAGCTTATCAAATCCGCAGTTATTATCAAATTACTTATTCGTATGATAAATTTGATGGAAAAACACTTGAAATCAAATTTTCCAATAAATAATATTTAAACATGAACCACTTTACATCCAACTCAAATTTTATCAATACCAATTTTATAAAATTAAAATCAATTTTAGAACCAAATATGCGTTGAGGTGCCGAAAAAAGAATATGACATAAAAATTACATGCTACATAATAAGTCTTTAATTGGTATGCATCGATAGTGTAAATATTTTTTACACTGCCAACCAACAAAAAATCATGATAGACGTAACTTTCAAGATGAATAAGATATAAGAAAGGGACTCCTGACTCTGAATAGGGAGCCACTCACCCGGACCTGAACCTAGAGCTAGACCTAGTTGAGAAAGTTCGTTGTATGAACACAAGTGCAGAATGTAAATGCTCGATATGAATGATTAACTAAAATTCATTTTGCAATATAGTCTTTTTTCTCTACTGCATTAGCATTGACACTTGTTCCAAAGAAAATTCCTTAAGAGTAAGAAAGAAAAAGGGTCCAACTCCATAGTTGGGGATAGAGTAAGACAAGTTTGAGATCCAGTCTGTCCTGCAAGGAGGGACTGTCTAGCCTGCAGGAGCTACCTCAACATTAGCTTCAAGCCAAGACCTGCATCCTCCCAAGCCGGTGGTTTTGCAAATACATCTCATGAACGCACGATCGCACGAAGTAGGTTGACGCTGATGTGTACCTTGAATCCTGGTAAGGGAATCAAGTGCGTCATGGCGTGCCGAATCAAACAAAGACTGTCGATAAAAAGGGCGGCATGAGAACGACACCACGACCGTTCACGTTTTCCCTTATATACTGAGGTAGGAATCTAACGAATCACTCCACTTAGCGACTTTAAAGGACGTCGCAACCCCTTGGGCGAGTTCTATCTGAACCGAGTCCCGGTAAACTGTGCCAAGGGTATACTTCAAGGTGACCTTGGTGGTCACACCCCCTTGGGCGAGTTCTATCTGGGCCGAGTCCCGGTAAACTGTGCTAAGGGTATACTTCAAGGTGACCTTGGTGCTCACACCCCCTTGGGGCGAGTTTTATCTGGACCGAGTCCTGGTAAACTGTGCCAAGGGTATACTTCAAGCGGACCTTGGTGGTCACATCCCCTTGGGTGAGTTCTATCTGGGCCGAGTCCCTGTAAACTGTGCCAAGGGTATACTTTAAGCTGGCCTTAGTGGTCACACCCTCTTGGGCGAGTTCTATCTGGGTCGAATTTTATCCGAGTCGAGTCTTGGTAAACTGTGCTAAGGGTGTACTTTATTACAAACTGTCCAGGCAGACGTCGTTAACTCAACTACAAAAAGCAAGCCAAACTTTGTGACTATCTACTTGAAAGAATCCTAAGTCCAATATCTAAAAACAAAAGGCAACATACGAATATTGAAAGATTGATGGATAAGGATAGTACCTTGACAAAACGAGCATGGGCGAGATCCAACGAAGCAGGCGTGCGAGAAAAGGCACCAAAGGGCGAGACCTCATAGTCTCGGCCCAGGGCTCCAAGGCAGGCGCCAATACAGGAGGAAGGGCGAGGGCGCCAAGGCAGGCGCCAACTCAAAGAGGAAGAGCGAGACCTCATAGTCTCGGGCCCCAGGGCGCCAAGGCAGGTGCCAATGCAAGTGAAAGGGCGAGACCTCATAGTCTCGGCCCAGGGCACCAAGGCAAGCGCCATTACAAGAGGAAGGGCGAGACCCCATGGTCTCGACCCCAGTCACATATGCACGGAAACAGCTGGTAACAGACGAGAGACCCCATGGTCTCGGCCCTAGGCGCAGAACACTGGCAACGGGCGAGACCCCATGGTCTCGGCCCCAGGCGCGTGCACGGGAGCCAATTTCAGCAACGGACGAGCAGGGGACCTTGGGTCTCGACGGTGTTCTCTCTCACTCTTTTGAGTCTTCTCTCCCTCTTTCTCTTGTGGAATGGGCTAAATTTTGCAAACGTTACGAGGCAATAGGAAGACGCCTCATTACGACAAACTACCAAGTGCTCCCGGGGGCAATGACACTGTCGGACGAGTGCAAGGTACTGAACATAAGTCAAATATTTTTATGATGCGTTGATTTTTAATTAGTTGACGATGGAAAATATTTGTAAATTATGGATGTATCCATGTAATAAATAATAAATATAGCTGCATGCTTTTTTTTAATGTTATTTATAATTACTAATCGTATCATTTTCTTTCTGTGTTGCTTTTCTCTTCTTCTTTCCCTTTTGAACCACAAAAGAAGAGAGATAGATACTCATACAAAATTGTCAGTTTTCTTTTACTAACTGACATAATAATAAAAATACACCACAGATACAGCAGTTATCTTGTTTATTTATTATGTAAACAAGAGCACCATCGGTGTATTAAGTTTTTTCCAAAAAATTATTACTAATTATTGTTATTGAATGAATGCATGATTGAAAAATAAAGGGGAGAGACGACTTTGGACAACTGTAGATAAAGTCACAGAGGAGGTAGTAGGAGAAGAGAATCTCTCCACTCTACAGAGAGCCGCCGCCTCTCAAAACCCAAATAATAGAAGGAAAATTAGAAGAAGAAAGAAAATGGGGTGTGGGAATTTATTCTTCACAATTCTAATAACCTTCTCAGTAGCATTAATAACATACAACATAATAATCTCAGGAAATGCTCCTCTACGGCAAGATTTCCCTGGTCCATCACGTCGTTCTTCAATTTCAATCGACCCAATTATTCAGATGCCACTTCAGAGAAAAAGATCTTCTTCAGCAGCTTCAAAGAGACTCTTCCACACTGCTGTTACTGCTTCTGATTCTGTTTATAACACGTGGCAGTGTAGAATCATGTATTATTGGTTCAAAAAGTTTAAGGATCAACCTGGTTCTGAAATGGGTGGATTTACGAGGATTTTGCATTCGGGGAAACCTGATTCGTTTATGAATGAGATCCCTACTTTTGTTGCTCAGCCTTTGCCTTCTGGAATGGATCAGGTTTTCTTCTTCTTCCTTTAAATAGTAATAATTGTTTTTTTTTCCTATGAAAGAAAATGGACTTCATGTGTTGCTTGGATTGGATCTCTCTGATTAAGTTTAAAAAAAAAATGGTATTTTGAGGAATGGAGATTTGAGCATTTTTACTTCCCATTTATATTAGGAATTGCTAGTAGTTACTACCTAGTATAGTTGATAGTTGAGTTTCAATAATTTAGGGACTAAATTATAATAAGTGAGGTAGGTAAATGAAGCACCGACACAAACACCAGACACCGATAATAATTTGAGAAAATGGAAGTAATTGAAGTGTCAGTGTCAAGTAATTGAAGTGTCGGTGTCGGTGTC